>OY756392.1:6077387-7503823 GCA_963576865.1 Anania hortulata | reverse complement strand
ATGAGAAAAAAACAATACACGAGTTTTTTCTTTTGGTATCGCCCAGTACAAAAATGTTGAGATAAAGCATCTGGAAATTGTCTAAACAAATACTAAGAGTATGGATACGGCACGCAAACTACTCTACGCGCTAGCGTAGCCTCTCCCCGCCCCCGCTTTTCATTGATGTTTTACGATCCTTAAGTTGTTGCTTTTCCTTCATATTTTCGCGATAGTAAGCAGCGCGCGGGACGCGGAAACGCGGTAATAAGGCACGCATACGTCACGGGGTTGCGCGGGCGACTGATTTGTGTGTTTTTGTTGACACCGGCCGGCGCGCCACCGATGCCGACACGAGGCCGTCGTCATAGCAACCCCGTGCCGCTGCCCGCGCGCCGCTGCCCTCGCGCCGCCCTCTCATTCATGTATCTAGCGTAATGTTTACGTTAAGCAGTAACCACATAAAATTGAAAATGATATTGGGAAAAATATTTTATGGTGAAAACTTGGCATATAAATTTTTATTTATTAATGGGTTCTATGAAGAATTCCGAATGCCTAGAAAAAAATTGGATGGTGATAAAAAAATCTTCCTGTATAGATTCCACAAAATTAAAGTTAACTTAAATTAATTTTTAAAGTTTGAATATAATGAATATTCAATTGAAATTCTTTAAAAAAGTTAGCTCAATATTACTCTTAATATTTTATGTATTATCTTTAAGTCGGACATGTACTCGTAGAGATCAGTGCCAATTGAGAAAATTTGACTGTTGTTGTAGGTACTACATAAGTAGCATATAGCATTAAAAAAACTTGTTTTTTTTCAAGTTAATTGTAACTTTTCCTAAAAAAGCTTCCTGCTTTAAAATGTTTCCTATGTTTGTTTCTGTTTTAAGACTAGGCATAGTATTTTACTCGAAATAATTATGCAAACAACGTTCGAATTTAACAAGAGTTATAAAAGTTAATAAGTAACCCCGACAACTGTTCACTTGGTCGTGCCCCTTCCTCGCAACCGACTGCGTCTCTGCACTTTTATGAAAAAAGTTTTGCTCGATGCACTCCAATACGGCTTTCGTCTTGGAAATTCTCTACTCTCGCAATACGATTTTATATTCAGACGAGCGCACGCAATAACTTTTTATTTATTTATTTTAATTTTGTTAATATTCAGCGAGCCACTCGGTAGAGAGTGAGAACTAGTCCCAATAATGAAATTTCTACCCGTTGATGAAAGTAAAAAAGAAATACCACATAAATATTCTTTGAAACGTAATGTTGTATAAAAGCTTGTCTTGTTGAAAATTTTAGGATGCCTACTGAAATATCCGTTCCATTGAATACTTAGTTGAATCGTCGTTCAGTTATTCGCCTTTTTACCTTGAACTTATTAATACGTAAATATTATTACCACAAATTTCGTCAGCGCGAAGACCTGAGGATACTTTGCACTCTCTTTACTATTTTACACGACCCACACTACCTAAACTACATGAAACAACGCTTTACTTACCAAGGCTTCACCACTTCGCGCTATCTTCGATCTTCCCACGATCTTAGTCTCTTCATTCCCTGTCATAAATCTGGGTTCCTGTCCGATTCCTTCACTCTTTCAGCTATTCGCCTTTGGAATTCTCTCCCCCTTAGTATAAAACTTAGTATATCTCCGTCAAAATTTGTCGTAAAAATCATTACGTGAGCATCATCTTGGCACCTCTCAGAACTGACTATTCTACTATTACTCAACTCCTTTTTTGTATGTTTCTTTCTCTTCTTTTTCACACTTTCGATTAATAATCATCGACTTCCCTAATATATTACATAGTATGTATTATAGTATGTAATTATTATTGTCTAAATTGGTATGTATGTGTATGTATTTTACTCGTCTTAAAAAATATGTCGGATACTTATACTCCGCCATTGACTACATTATCTGCATTACCTCAAGGTTTACTGGTAGAGAATGTTGTACATAGCATTAAGTCCGCTAATTGTACTTACCTGTGCAATAAAGTTTAAATAAATAAAAATTTACTGTACGCGATGTAATGAATAAATAATACAAAAGTGCCACTCCCACATGCCTTAAGGACAGCTGAGAATAGACAGCCGTTGTTCTGGATAAAAAATAGTATTAACGTAACTTGTTAAACATTTATAATTGCATATAAACTTTCAAAGTATTCTGCAATATAAGGCTAATTGAATTCATTAATATGTTTGTATAACTAAGGCATTCCAATGATTTTCTACTATTTTCTAGTCGGTAGTTTTTATAGCCAATGTATTATATGTATAAGGGGATAAAGTTATTTGTACGTAAGTATGTTAAGTAGGTAAGTTTTGAAACTACTGAACCGAATCTGAAAAGTATTTCACTGATAAAAAGCGACAGTTTAGAGTGTTTTTCCGGACAAAATGAAAATCATCAATTTCAGCTTTTATTTCGTTAAAACCAAAACAATTTTATATTAAGATTAAACAATTTTAAAACTATTTCAAACTCGCAAATGATAATTTCCATCTTGTAAATCCCATGCTCACACAAATTATATTGATACAGCAGATTGGAAAAGTTTTAAGACAGTAAACCGATTGCTATATTCACAAAATTCAAATGGTTTATTTAATTGAAAATAATAATGTCAGTAACGATTAATCCATTTTAATTATAAAATATGCAAATAAGAAATATGAACTCTACTAACATTTGTAATATGTTTCAAATAGAAACATTTAGTTTACTTCAAGTTGAGCTTCTAAGGTTATGTTGATCAGCTACTTCTTTTACAAAAAAGGTAATGGTTTAAGTTACTTGCCAGTTTGAAAACCTGTTTGATTTTTTTTATTAAATTCTAAGAATGGTCATTCAAATAATGATTCAAAATATAACCCTTGTAACCGACTAAAACATTGTTTTTTTTCTCTCTAACGATTGGAGACCTTTTACAATCATTGGAGTAGGCGTTGTGTTTCTTGTTGATAAATGATAGCCTATGGCTGAAATGATGATGAAATAGAGGATAGATCTTTTCTGCACACCATACAAAGTAGGTACCTATTTATTTCACTTTAGTTTTATTTTTACAGAATGACTTCTTGTAGTTATTAAAATATACACCTGCCACCTCTCACCAATTTTTCATTCATACGCGTTGCTTTCTAATTTATAAAAGATGCTTAAGATATTCGATATATTGGCGCATGTAAATCCACCCGCCACGCGCTAGCTCGGCCTCTATCCATGCGACACCGGGCCTGATCTGAGCCGCTTATTGGGCGTACGCTTCGAGGCTTATGCACTCGTGACCAAACGCTCTATCTATTTTCCCAGACCTTTGGCTTGTCCTCTTGCGAACCTCGCACAACAGATTTTAAAAATAAAAACAGACTTTAAATATTCTAAACCGTATGTATCTATACAAGATGTAATTGAAATAAGACAAAGTGCTCAAATAAAACAACTTTTTCAATAGGACCAACATCAAAATCTCAAAAAAACAAAAAAAAAACACTTCTCCATACAAACTGATGTCAGCTGGTCGCGATTTAGTATGGGGACTGGGGAGGTAAAATTTTTTTGCTATTGCGTTGTAGGTTGTCCCTGAGCTCTACATAAGACTCGTAATCGACATGTATAACAACATACAAATATGTGTTAGAAGTCCAGGTGGTTTGTCCGAGAGTTCCGATATCAGAGTGGAAGTGCATCAGGGAAGTGCTCTCAGCCCTCTATTGTTCAACGTCATCATGAACTACCTAACGCAGAAAATCCAGAAACCCTTACCGTGGAACCTGATGTATGCAGATGATGTGGCTCTTATGTCAGACAGAATTCAAGATTTGCAGGAAACTTTTACCAGTGGAGAAGATCTCTCGAATCCAATGGCCTACGCATAAGTAGAACCATGACCGAATATAGAGCCCTGACGCGAACTAACAGGAGTTCTATGCGATCCAAAGATGCCGGTAAGAACCAAGGGCAAGGTTTATAAAACTGCTGTAAGACCAGTTCTACTCTACGGTAGCGAGGTGTGGGCTATAAACAAAACACATGAACAGAAGCTGCCACGGAGATGCGTATGCTACGTTGGGCTGGTGGAGTTACTCTCAGGTATACAGTCCGTAATGAACATATTCGGGGCAGTTTTAAAGTGGCGCCTATTGCTGAGAAACTTTCAGAGTCCAGGCTAAGGTGGTTCGGACATGTTATGCGAAGACCCGAAAATCATGTAGTGAAGAAGTGCCTTTCCATGGCTACACAAAAGAGAGGGAGAGGTAGACCACAAACCACGTGGATGACGAATGTCCGACGAGACATGAAGGTGTTGGGTCTATCTGTTGACGACGCTTACCAGCGAAGAGAATGGCGTCTCAAGATTAGGAAAGCCGACCCCGCGTAATGGGATAAGGCGAGGACAAAGAAGAAGTTGTAGGTTGTAGGTGCATAGAAAAAGTTTCTATTTTTACAAAAAAAAAAAACTGATATAAGCGTCTTGATTATCATAATAGCACTAACATAGGTACTGAGATGAGTATCTAAATTTTTGGGAAAACTAAGTATACATTTTAAATAAGCTAAACTTAGTAGCTTATTTGAAAAATGAAAATATTATTTTGCCAAAATTTGTTGGAATAACCTTTTTATTCGGGATCTAGTAAGCAGTCTTCGACTTTCGACAGGCGTCGTCTTCGTCGGCGTGTGTTATAAAACAAAAAAACCCCTAAATAGCTTTTAAAAGAAACTTTATTTAAATTTTGAGTTAACCACTTAGCTACAGTTGTCGTTAAACAACTTTAAAGCTTACGAATATTTTTAAAAAAATTCTTAGTTGACGACCAGCTATACATTGCTCTCAAATTTACAGTAAAGTTATGTTAGGTATGTTTTAAACAATGTAGGCTCAAAAAAGAATTTCTCGATTACATAGCTAGATTTTTGTGAAAAGTTATGTATTAAAAATATTTATGAGCCAAACTATCTGTAGCTTGTCTGCTCATGCTTCGTGCTTAAAGGCATTAGCAACCCCTACTACAGTCTGGCTTCCGAAGAGAACACGGTTGCGTGCTGCCACTAAGTCCGGATTGGTGCTTCGGGCCTAGCGTTTCAACTCGCTAGGTTTATCAACGCCCGCCCAAACTGTATGTTACTTGGTATTCGCGTTTTTTTAAACTGATATTTCCTCATCATTAGGTACTTATAGGTGCTATTTTAAGTATTTTGTTAACACTAACATTTTTCGAACATGGCCAAACAAAAAATACAGGGCCGATCAAAAGAAAGGTTTCCCTGTGCTCGCTCAAGTCTCCTTGTCGGTATACATGTGGATGCTTTCAGCTTGATCGGAATCCACCTCGCCGACAGTGCAATCCAAAGACAAATATTACCATAACCAACTATCGTATTTGGCCCTACTCTAAGTTATGCATTCGATGAGAATAGAATATCATATTCATAATAAGATACAATGATTATTGATCTTTTTACACGTTTAAACGTCCGGTTAATAAAAAATAGATTTTTTTTGGGTATTAACCCCTCAGAGGTATTTTGAAACCTCTGAGTTGTTTCATAGTGAAAAACTAGCTTTAGAGCGAGCCGTTTAATTTTAAAATATTCTGTTTTTGTTAACCTGACACAATAGGAAAGTTTTACTTCTCAAGCTAATCATTTATTTGGATTACACTATTTCATACGTTAATTCTATGTTATCAATATTGAACACTGTAGCTTTAATCTTTAGAAGTTAATCTTCCACAGTTCTGTTGATATTCAATGACCCGTTTAAGTGCATGTTACAACGTATAACCCATGTTAAGTTATCTACAAACATAGATGTGACTTGTGTGATTAGGATAGGGATAATGTCTATCAATCTACTCGCTATGTAATACTTGAAATAAATACTGTATTTTATCGAAATGTTAATTTGTTTCAGTCATTCTTGACGACAGTCTGGTTATGTGGTATGCGAGCAGGACTACAAAACCAGCGGTTGCGGGTTCGAATCCCGCAACTGGCAAATGTTCGAATGATCATCACAAACTTTTGTATCTGCGTCGTGGATGTTTATAAATGTGTTTAGGTATGTTTGTTTATCCATTCCTAGCCGCCATCGTATAAGATTTGCTTAGTTTAAGGCCAGATAATTGCTATGATTGTTGAAATAATTTATTTGATTTATTTAAATAATTTTGATAGACACATCGTAACACGTTATATTTTTAAAGCGTCTAAATAACATGTGTGTGTGTACAAAACGTACAACCTGAATCCTATCTTAATTAATAATCATATTGATTCAACAAAGTTATTCTTCAATAATATTTTATTGAGACTTTTCAGCGTAACAGCTTTGTTTCTATATTCATGTTGAACCATTGAACACGATAAAGAATTTGGTTACCATACAAGTTTGAGCGCCAGCAAATCTTTTACACATGAAGAGAAAATAGCTTATTCAATACTTTATTTATGTAAAGGCTCGTCGGGGGAAGACGATTTGAATAGAGCTTCCTGTTAGCCGTGTCGAAGCTGAAAGCTTTTCATAAATGAACCCACAATGTGGCTTCACCTGGATACATGGCATTTGGCCTTGCTCAAGAAACTTTACACTTTGTCATACGAAGACAGCTTGGCAATATTGATGTTAAGACAGACATGTTAATAATGTCATGTTGTCTACTTATGCTATTAACGTCTGAGAAAAAATAGTCGTAATTGAAAAAAAAACCGACTTAAAAAAATTAAAACGCTAAAAATAATCTTAACACTTATGTACCTAATCATTTACTTTTGGAGTCGGTGCAAAAAAAAACAGAATCTCTCATCGACTGGCAACGACTCCAAAAGTAACTGATTAGGTACTTAAGTGTTAAGATATTTTTAGCGTTTTATTTTTTGAAGTCGGATTTTATTTTTTTATAAAATTAACTTATTTCATCTATTTTAGTGATAAATCCTAATCAAAACAAATCTTACGAGTGCAAACATAATTTAACTGCTGAACACCGATTTCATTTCCTATTTTCCCATTCTCAGGGGTGACATTTTTTCCGATTTTTTTTTGTTATAGTTATAGTATAGTTATGTTATAGTATCTATCTTACCTAATATCTTTGCCAAATGAGGACCGATTTTGATGTTTTTTTTTAGCTTATACTTCAAAGATACTTGAAGTATAAGCTATTCATTAAAAAAAGAATCATCAAAATCGTTCCACATTTGGCAAAGATATTAGGTAAAAAATCAGTTGGCGTGGTACGGAGTTCATGCAATGTTTGATGATTTTCTTATAGATTCCATTATCAGAATTTACCCAAATTTATATGGGACCATTCTGAAAGTATTACCTTTCAAACAAAAAAATAATTATTGAAATCGGTCAACGTAGTAACGAATGATCGCTGAACATACATAAAAAAAATTAAAAAAAGATTACGACGAATTGAAAACCTCCTCCTTTTTTGAAGTCGGTTAAAAAGATATTTTACGCAAGGCTTTTTTGCTTATTAGTTACTTACAAATATAAAAAATCATAACACAACACATATTTAGCTAAGAAATAGTAAATCTTTCTCCTAATGTGAACCTGTGTGCGTCCCATTAGTTATGGTAATCGAAATGTAAAGAGAAGATTGCTTCGACCGCTATATTGTTGCCCGTCAGACCCTGAAAGCCAACAGTAAAATTCTTTTAGTTATCCCACGGGCTTTCTTACTTTATGTGGTACAATATGAACTTTATGCTAATCCCGATACTGAAGTATTTTCAGCATATCATATTAAATGATAAATATAAAAGATATTTAAATCTGAGGATTGAATAACAAAAGAGTTTTCTGAAAATGTTTTTTTATTCGTCAACTCAACACAATTGACAGCACAGACAAAAAATATATAAATATTTTTTGTTGTCATAAACCTATTAAGTATTCCTACTTACATTATTACTTAAATGCATCCTTATTCGTCGACGTCAGCCTACGGAGAGCTGGTTCTAAATACCTCTTAATCGTAAGAGATACCTACATTACTTATATTAATGAACGCAGTTTCAATTAAACCAATTGGAGGTTTTCAGGCGGCCCTGAAAGGAAGCCAGCTAAAAAAGTAACAATCCTACCTTCTTTGCAATGGATAACCATTTATGTTTTATATAAAGGATGGTACAGATAGTGATAGGCAATTTGCTTTGTTGAGCGAACCAACGATTTTCTTAAAAATAGAACAAGTTGCTCGGCTAACCGTTACACTGCGATATCGCCGTGGAGTCGGCCTCAGGTGTGGTGGGCGAATAGGCAATATGGACGAACTGATAACGTGTGTAGCGAAAATGCTGTAAAATGGAATGGCCTGTTTTGTCAAAACATCTTAAATTTAGTTATTTGGGTGGTTTATATCAATTATTATCGATATCGGTTTTCTACAATCGATATAAAAGCAAGCTGACGTGACACTTGTCAGACATATGTTTTTTAAAAGGTCGATGGTTGTTAAGGCAAACGAATCCTTACGTCACGCAAAGACCCAAGGACCAAATCGAGTAACGTTGTGTAAGACGTATCCCGTCAGACGACGGTGGACGGACAACTAAAGTGTTTAGAAGACAGACATAATAATTCTTCCTGATAGACATAATAATTCTTGAAAGTAATTATGCTTTCTTACGCTTGTTTTTTATAGTGACCGACCGAAGGATCGGTTTCGGCAAGTTTCGGCCAAAATAACTAGCCTGTTTAGTAGTAGTATCATTAGAAACTCTCTCACTGTTTCGGTCGGACACTAATAGTTTTTTATGTCTCTATTTTCATACCAAATCGTTGATTCTAATGATTCACATAGAAATATAAGTAACTAGTACGAGGGCTGCACTAAAAGTATCGGGAATGGAATATTTCCACTGTTCCTGTCATATTAAAATCTTTTTAATTGCAAACTCCTTGGTTTTAAAAATCGAATACCATTTATTTATTTAAAAAAAGATTCTCGGTCTTATCACAAGGTCTTGTCAAACTTGTTTAGTCGTTGAAAAAATGGAATTGACTCGAGAAAATTCAAGAGCGATGATTTAAGTATTATGACTTTCGAAGTGGTTTAACACAAAAACAGTGTGTTGACCGGATGATTTCTGTATTTGGTAATGAAGCCCCATCCAAAACCACAACTTATCGCTGGTTTGCTGAATTTCAACGTGGACGTGTCAAGCTCAGTAATGATCCCCGTCAAGGTCGTCCAAAAACTGCAGTCACCCAAGAAAACGTTGATGCTGTGCGTAAGCTGATTGAGGAAGATCGACATGTGACATACCACGAAATTCAGGCAACTTTAGACATTGGCATGAGTCAAATATAAATAATCTTGCATGAACAATTAGGTGTAAAAATGTTGTTTTCCCGATGGATACCGCATTCGCTCTGTGAAGAGAAAAAAGCGGCTCGCGTTACTTGGTGCGTCAGAACTCTCGAAAGATTCCACGCAGGATCCTCAATTGCTGTATACAACATCGTATCAGGTGACGAATCCTGGATATACGCGTACGAACCCGAAACAAAAAACCAGTCACGAGTTTGGGTGTTCGAAAATAAGTTAAAGCCAACAAACATTGTTCGTTCACGGAGTGTTGCAAAAAAAAATGGTAGCCACGTTTGTCTCCAAAACCGGCCATGTTGCGACTATTCCTCTTGAGGGACAAAGAACGGTTAATGCAGAATGGTATGCTAGCATTTGTTTGCCACAGGTCGTTTCTGAACTCCATAAAGAGAACTGCAACCGCCGCATCATCCTCCATCACGACAATGCAAGTTCTCACACCGCGCACAGAACAAGAGTTTTTAGAGCAAGATAACATAGAATTATAAATAGTAATGTTGTATTAAATAGTAATGTTGTGTCACTTCCTTGATTCCCGAAATTTTCAGTGCCGCCCTCGTACATCTAATTACAGTCAATAAAATCCAAAATAATCAGTAGCAATTAGTAAATTGCTACGGATTATTTTTATGAGTTCAATAACCGTAAAGTCATTGATTGAATTGATTTACTACGTCTATTACTTCTATCTCTTTAATAAATTATTAAGTTTCCTTTTATTGACAATTTTACGGCGAAAATAGTCGGCACGCATATAATTCAGTAATTTATTGTTTCCTTATAGAGCTTATAGAGTTTAATGGATAATAAAAGGCAGAGCCCCGGGGCCTACTTTCTGCGCAATTCTCCGTGAACCCCGTTCGCAAAGGTGCATCATGTGAATTTAGGGCTAACAGATAAAAATAAAACGAATAATATTCCTCACGGTGTTTAATAAAACCGCTAAGTTCATATATCATTTCTAAGACCTATTAAGTTCATTAACAATAAGCCAAATAATAATTCAAACACAGAATAAATCTTTACGTTTATTAAAATTTATTACGTTATATTCATATTTAGTTGCGTTGGTTTGAGTACCTCGGAACTCAGGATTCCGAGGATTAAAAACACTCAAGTGGCTGTCACGCAGTAAATAATTTAATACATGTAATTAATCAGTTAAATTGATTAATCTTTAGAAATCATCCATTTACTTTTGCTATTTTCCGTCTGTTCAAGATGTCTATCAAAACCAGCCCTACCGAAACGAGTTGCGTGCCATCCCTGTCAGTAATAAAACAACCGGCCGTTACACAGATATCCCCGGATACCCCCACTGCGAGCTCAACGGTCAACACACGAAATTTTACGGCCCACGTACAAAAGTGTACCTGTACAAACTACCAAATGCGATGTTGAGATCGTCGGGGAATGGACAAAGTAACTAACCCAAAACATAGATGCTTTATCACTCTTAGGGATTTCTGTACGTTGAACAGGTAACTTTGTTTGTTCTAAGTGATATTTATGATAAAAGTATTTCGCATTGTAAACAGTAAACCGCGCAAAATTTATGAGCCGATGATGATGAGATTCAATTGGTTTGTGTATTTAATTTAAAGTTATTCACGATGTATAATTAGCTTTTGATTTATTGGTATTCATAATGCAAGACAATCTCAACTAGTTATATCGTAACTAAACAGACTAAACGTATAGCGTTTTATGACCATTGTTATCAAAGATTTTTTTTCTTGCAAAAGTAGCGTGAATGCGAGACAAGTCATTTGAACTGATTACACCTAGTCCCGAATTGATTGAAGAAAAAGGTGTGGAACGTGACTCGACAGGGACGGATGATACCAGCGGACCGGTACCAGCGATCGATCTTCCTCGGCACAATAATATCGGGTTGTCTGAACCGCTCGTCGGTGCCATACATTAATTAGCAAGGGATTATCGTCCGTCACATTCATACGGGTGATTTGTCAGCTCGGTGACACGATTCGTGCTCACAAATTACCCCCAGCTTATCTTTTCTTATTCTCACAGCAGTTACACACACACTCAACCTGACCTACACGTAGATGACCTGCCACTACGTACATCATCGATATTTTCCGGATCATTTCAAATTCAATATTTATTGCCATCAAGCGGCTTTGCGGTGTGGCTCCAGAAATTGATACCATTTACCATTTTGTAAATATTTATCGGATATTAATGCAGGAATCAAAATCAAATTAATTCTGGACAACTTGATACGTCAGCATATTCTCTAAAATGTTTTGGTATGTATTTTCTATCCAAGTAAAATTGAAATAAACGTTGCTTACCAAAATCGCAATAACAATGGCAATCTCAGCAGATTGGATTTTGTTCGCTTCGTTTTACTGTTACCATAAAACGTCGTAAAGTAGCTAACCCTCACAATTTGTCAAACAAACGTGAGTGTGCCATTAATAAAAGGGAACGAATCTTCCGTGCAAGACAAAGAAGCCAGTATCAATATTTATTGGCGTGCTTGGTATTAATCGGTCTGGATCGTGCGCTGTATCGCGACGGGCGCGGGCGAATGGATGAACTGTCGCGGTCGGAGCGTGCCTAATTTTTCCTCAACGAATAATTTTTCCTTTCGTAGCGCGTAGTATTTCGTAGCAGCCAATTCGCCCGCCCAGCGAAACGCCGCGTTCGCTCTGATATCGCCTCGCTTCAGTATCACTGATTCAGCCAGTTAAGTCAGTATGCCCCCAGACGCACGAGAGTACGGACGTCTAGCGCCGCGATCTCACACTCGATTCGCGAACGAAATGTGTGACAATAAGTGTTGCTTCCTCTTTGTTATCTAGAATTTTGACGTGTTTATAGACTAATTACTGTTAATTAAAACAATATCTTAGCATTATAAGACTAGACTCAATATTAAATTAGTGTCTATATTGCTTCGTGTTTACTTTTGCGAAAGGCGATATCTTCATTGACATAAGGTGAGATATTATCCAATTTACCACAGCTTTTATTAAGATGAACAGATACGTTTAGTAGTTAAAAACAAACTGTTTCACATATTATCTAATCGATCGACGTACCGTTCACTACCATTATACACACGCAATATTATTTCACATTACATTTAACGTGTGTTTTCCCCCGCTCTATGAATCACCGCATGAAAGTTTTTCAACATAGAAAATAATCAACAACACACTCTTCCGTTGCCGCGTTCCTTGTTCTGCCAATTTTCTCGCAATATCAAATATTTTATGTTTGTTGTTTAACTTGTGTTTGTAGAAGTTATGGTGCTTTATTTTCTGTTAGTGCGAAAATCAGGGGTAAAAAAGCGTGCCACAAAAAGCGCGGTGCTATTTCCTTTACGCCTACGTCCTGTGCCATATCAGCGTTGGCAGTATTCAAGAAAGAAAATGGTAAAAAACGTTGGGTCGAGCTCGGGCGCTTTGCTTGCCATTTAAGATGAGAAATGGGCAGCGGTGCAGTAGCGACAGCGTTGCTAAGATTGCGGCCGCATAGTACTTATGCACTGAATGTTCATTGTCGGCACTTGCTCTCTATATTTGTGCCTCTTAAGCCATATTACATCAGTTTTCTGGGGGTGGTAGAAATATTAGTTAAATGTAGACTCGCTATGTGAGATATTCTACTTTAAAAACAACGTAATCAATTAAAAAAATTGTTTAAGCCTTTTTAGCCTTTTGTTGTCAACACGAAACCCTTATAGTTTCGCCATGTCCGTTCGTTTGTCTGTCTGTCCGCGGCATTTCACAGACTTTTTTTAAACAAAAATTTTGCTTAAGAATAACGTATGTGCGTAAAGTGGCGTCGATTTTTTTTCTCATCTGTCCCATGGTGTCGTGTGTCATTCATTAGATAGGCTATTTAAAAATATAATAGGTAGACCATTTTTCGAGTAAGGGATCCGTTTGCGTGACATTGTGTTTTATTTAGCTATTTTTGTAAGAATCAAGTGCCCTCTGCCAGCTAAATGGTAGCTTTCATAATGTCACGACAGTAATTTAGATAACGAAGTTAAAAGGAAAACTAGCTACCAAGTAAACTTATAATTTACTTGGAAAGAAAATTTATTAGATGAAGTTTTTAGTTACGTAAAACATGTAGCAAATAATAATTGTGACAGGCAACTACGGAACCCTACATCGCGTGGTCCCGACGCGCACTTTGTCGGTTTTTATTATTCATATGTTTCAGTATGTAAATGTCGTCAATCTAAACATTTGTTTACATAAAAATAAGGTATCGAAAAAGTTATGGTAGGTACTTATATTTTACTAGATATTTCTATACTTTTTAGTATGTTTGTATGTTATGTTATGTTTTAATACACCAGATCATAAGTTTGTCATAACTTATACTCTGTATAAGTTACCAGCACACGCCTAGATCTAGACCAAACGTATATATCTATCCGGTTTATTGTCTAATGTTTGCGGCGTTCCGGAAATTGAACCAATCGCGATGCTCCTCTTTTGTGGAATTCACTCATATACCTGGTATATATACAATGGCGACAAGATAACGGATAAACATACCTACTTATACAGGGTGTAACGAAAAGGTGAAATAAAACTTTAAGGGGTTATTCTACGGCTAAATTACATCAACTTTTTCTATGGGACCAACATCGAAATCTCAAAAAAAAAATTGACGTTTCCATACAAACTGAAGCCAGCTGGTCGCGTTTTAGTATGGGAAAGTGTTTTTTTTTTTGCGAATTCGATGTTGGTCCCATAGAAAAAGTTGATGTAATTTAGGCGTAGAATAACCCCTTAAAGTTTTATTTCACCTTTTCGTTACACTCTGTATACATTTATAAACATCCATGACTCGGCTACAATTGTCGTACTCATCAAACAAATATTTGGGCGCTTCGTCGCAAAATGTCCTGTAGTTATTTCGATTAACTGCTAATCCGTACAGTGTCCCTTCATCATCATCATCATCATTTCAGCCAGAGGACGTCTACTGCTGAACATATGATCAATGACCTATCCTCCCCCAATGACCTATCATCTGGGGGATTGCCAATCAATACTCGCCAAGCTTGGCAGGCGGGTTGGCGAGCGCAGTTTTTATAAGATTTCGCACGAAGAAGCTGCTGCCCGTCTCGTGCTACATGCTACAGTGTCCCTTGATAAAGTGCAATCCAGAAAGAAGTAGACTAAAGAGTACTAATTAATCGTAAAAAAAAATATTTTATTGATGAATTAATATTTTTAATTATCAATAAGCTTTGAAATAATAAAAAATCCACGTTTTAATTAAAATAACACTCTTCTCTCTCAAGAGCTTTTAAAGTTAAACTTAGTTTTTTTTTGTCCAAACTTTTTGGTCTAAAACCAAAACCATTTTTCTTCCTGCGAATAGACCAAAATTACGCTTATTCACACGTCCTAATTTTGTGTTAATAACTTACGACTTTCTCTTAATTTAATTTTGTTTTACCGCCCCCCTTCGGGGTTGCACTTTATCAAGAAACTTACTAAATCAGGTCAAAAGAGAAGGTCAAATCAAAAAATATATGTGACATCGTGTCAAACTACAGAAAGATGCCTTTATTTAATGCCATATAGGGTCATCAATTTTATTAATAAAATGTAAGAATATTTTGCAATACATAAGCCCATACGTAAGTATGTAAAAAATATTTACTATTTGTTGTGTTTGACGACCTAAGTAGTCGAGGGGCAAGAACTCCGGACTTGGCATCATCATCTCTGAGGTCCCGAGTTCGATTTCCCAGTCGGGTTAATGTAGAAAACGAACTTTTCTATATTGTCTCGGGTCTAGGTGTTGGTGTGAAATGCAATGCAAAATGCAAAATGTTTCTGAAACAAGTGCTTTGGCTACTTCTCATAGAATCAACACAATGTATGTGATTTGGTCCAATATAAAAAATATAATAATAAAGGTTAGAATGATGTTTAGGTATCCCTGATTCCAAATCGTCGATTTGTTTTATTTGTTTAATCCTTAAAAAAAAGTACTGGACAGATTTAATAAAAATATTTGTTAAAAGCTTATGATTAGGGTTGATTTATTTATCTTGCAGTTCGCTAAGATTACATAATGACAACTCGACAAAATTAAATTAGTACTTACCAGTGTACATACATAATTTATTTTATTCAGTATAGAACAAGGGTTACCTCAACTAAACCTATGGTAGAGGTAGGTAACCTTAAACACAAGTGATCTAAGTATAACTTAGATAAATACTAAGCTGACATAATGCACAATTAAGACGAGCTACACGCTTTTTATTATTAGAATTACTCTTAGATCACCAGTTATCCAAGGTATTCCTATGATGCCATTTTTATTATATGTTTATTTTATTTTGCTTTTTTTCCACTTGCAGGCCGAATGTAGCCTGGTGAACAATTATAATGAAAATGTAATCTACCTAATTGAAATAGCGCTCTACTTACTTAAATTTTACTTTAATGTTAATCGACTATACAATTTGTAGGTGCAACACACTTCAAGTTAACTCGTACGGAAGTAATGTCGAATAATAAATTTTGTTTTCAGTACACGAAATAGTATTAAAAGCATTATATTCAGTACAGTCATTTAATTATAATTTTCAACCTACTTCAAAGGAGGAGGTTTTCAAAGTGACTGAGTATACAGGGTGGTCCATGCCAGATAGATATAAAATTTTTTTTAGGTAGGCTTAGGGACCTATTTGTACCCGCCAGGAAAAAAATCGCTTGTCAGCCGCTTACAAGATATGATTATTTTTTTATTTTAGAAATATCACCACTTTTAATGTTTTAATATATTTGTTTATTTACTTCTAAAATGAAAAATTCTATTATTTTTTTATTTCAGGTGCTTACTTAGACATTGCACTCTCTCAGAAAAAAAAATCAGACTGATCTGCAAATTTGAAGTGTATTTAATTTCATATCAATGCAAGAATAATTACTTTCCCTGAAATCGATAGATTTTTCGTAAACTCCAATTAAAAATTAAAAAAGCGGTTCAAAGCACACTAGATTTTTTTTAAACTGTAGCAATTATGCTCTTTCAATTGCCAAAAAAAGTCTCATGTTAACGAACCAGAAAAAAAGATACGATTTTTTCAAAAATCGAACTAGTAAGAAAAATAAATAACATTAATTTCCAAAAAAAAATATTTATTAATTCTTTCACTTAAAAGACTATATAGGTGGCAAAATATTAGATGAAATCGTTGTACAGCAAATATGAATTTGGTTTGTCTAGTTTTAATTAAAAATTATTTTTTGAAGTCGGTTCCGTTTTTTTTATAAATTATAACATTTCATTGTTGAAAATTAAATACATGATCCTTATTTTTGAATAATTATTCGTCTTTATAAAGTAAGGTTGATATCTTTTATAACCCTGTGTATAGCATTACTAACATTATATCGAGCAAAAGCTTAGGAAATGGCCTTCACTGATAAAGTGTTCCGATGGGCGGAAACAAACTCAATGTCAGTGGAAGCCAATGGACACCCCGGATCTAAGAGCGAAATTACTCGAAAAATTGCTTTGAAAAAGGATCCCTGTGGTAGCGTTATTGAAAAAGGTCGACTTGATTGATATTCGAACTTAACACGTTAAAAAACGCTGAAAAAACAGAACGTTCGGTTTTCCGTCTCTGCTAAAAAAAAGATTGACTCGATTTGTTCTTGTCCGTTACGCAATAAACTCGCCGAGGGTATTTTTAACTACGGATTTATCTTTTTCGGAGAGTCTGTAATCGCCCTAATTTCATCCACGAAATTAGGATTTGGAGTGTTTAAATGGTAAATTAATGGGTTATGTAAATGTATTAATGAAACATGGCCCTCCTTTATTTTGTCCCTTAATAGCTTTTATAATTTAAATACCATTTTCTACGGCTGGAATGAACATCTGCTACCCTTCCGAATACTAAAATGGCACACTACTCCAATGGTTCCCCCTAATTTCAATAAAAGTCATGTTCTTAAGAAAAGGGGGAAGCCTGTTGGTCATAATTTTTTATGAATGTTTTCATATCCAATCCCATGAGATTGCTCTAGTAAACACACACCATTTCCTTGCATCCCTTATAAAATTACCTTGTCACTTTCATAAACTACAAAGGCCCAAAAGGATCCAGCCAGCCCAGATCAAGTTTCCTTTAATTTTTGGTGTTTTTCGTAGACGGGTCATTATTCCCTACAAAAATTTAATTACCTTAACTGCGGTACTCTCGAGAGCCATTGTGCTTCAAATAAAACGTCGTACGCACTGCCGACGACGGTCACGAGAGAGCTCACCGTGATAGATGATATTCGAGAACAATTAATCTTGGGCAAAATATGCGGACGATTTGCGAGCGAGTGGTCGGGCCTAATGGTCGGGAGGATTATCACGCGTCCATGTCCCGCGCCCCGTCCCGCCGTCATTAGCGGAAAAACCGTCGCTTTCACCTAATAAAACAACATATCAAGCGCAATACAAAAACCTTGTGCATATGAAACATTTGCGGAGAAGCAATAACGCGCCACCAGACACCCATATATCATAGTGAGGGGTTTCATAAAGGAAGCAAAGCCTTGCCGCTCGGACACTGAAGGCGTTGTTATGCGACGCCGCTGCACTGTCCTCGGATAATGTCTTGCATAAATTTACTGTAATCGTATAAAGCCAGTGTCAACTTGCATAATTTAATGCAAACAAGCAATGCAGTATATAGTATTATAAACGTCATAGCAGAACAGAGTTACAAATTAGAACTGTTAAACGATTAATTCGTCCAGTTTCCAAAAGCGTTTAATGGACGAGGAAATAGATGGTTACAAGGATTTGATAACGCCGCAAAATGTTCCGTTAATTGGAGATACCTGTTTGCTGCAACTTGCACGGAAATGGGTTATTGTTGCACGCCCTATATTAAATTTTAATTGAAACGGAAGCTTTGATGGTCTTTAATCGATTTAATAATACCTAGTAAGGCCTATAGTTTCAGCTGTATAGTTGGTCATATTCAATCATTTGAATCTTCTCTCGATTCAATTGGTTTGGCTAATACTAAATGAATTTGATTGATTGATGCTTAACAAAGGCTTTATGTGCTTGATTGATTAGCTTTTAGGGTGTATTATGACTTAAAGAATAACCCTTTAGAAAATACAACTACGGTCAGTTTCATACAATAAATGTGTAACTTTTAAAATATGTCATTGTAAGAAATATGCTAACTAAAATTATTGCTTTTGTTACTTATGCAAATAAAAACGATCTAATAATACATTATGCGTAACATAGTTATGCCAAATAGGGGAAAAAAGCAATTAGAGCGGGTTACAATAGTTTTTATGCAATATTATTTATAAACATTTTACCTATGTAGGTTTATACCTAACAGTCGTACCTCATAACCCAGTTAAAAGGTTTTGACTTGTAAAATCGATCAAAACTCCAAAATATACTATTAAAAAAGGTAAAGTTGGGCTCTGGTCGTTGGCTTATTGGCGCGTTGGCTCGCGCAGTGTTCTCAATAATACCAACTAAACGTAACTTGACAAAAACTTATGACTATGATAAAGAGGGATAACTGTGATATAAACATAATTATTGTGCAGCCCTATAATAAACACAACCATGAACTTTAAATCATCGAAGATGAATTCGAATTGTCTTGCATCCGCCTATATATGCTTTAGTATAGTAGCACTGTTAGACCACCCATAATTTAAATCAGATTTCGTCTGTGGCAGTAAACTAACTGTGCAGGTAGGTACTCAGTCTGAATATAGGCGCCTCGACGGCAAACTGGTAGGTACGGCTCGGCAAGCGCAGGGTAAGTCGCGCGCCAATGCAAATTAGTGGAATCACAATTAGTGCTCGATTGTTGTTCACCCTGCAGCTTGCATTTAGCAAATGAAACAACCAGGTAAGAGATTCAGCAAATAAATTATGAAGCGGCATACTCCGTTTCCATTCCGAGGCGTGCCTTTTGTTGCTGTTCGGCGCCGAGACGAGGAGTGCGCGAGGTGGTGTTCGTTTCGCAATACTATTTACACTTTCCTCTTTGTTTTATTGTTCACAGTTGTAAGAGCTTCTTCAATTAGTTGAAGTTTTTTATTCGTCGAGGTAGCAGCTGAATAAACAATCCGATCCGTGAATTGTAAAAATGCATTAGATTAACACGGTTTAAAACAATTTATTTTGGTACAGATATTTGGGTCTACATTATTAACCTAAATTCAACAATACGTCATCCCTTTAAAATTAGGTTGGAACAACAAAACGTTCGGATTGTAAAATGCCTCGAGAATTTTCCTGTAATGATTTGTGTCTGCGACTAAATCTAAACTTCCATTAATAGGGGCTAAATACCCGGTTTAGCGTGCTTGTTTGTTATGATATTTGTGACCTTTGTTAATATCAAAACGATTCGCGAAATAATGGTAATTCGCGAAACAATATACGTCTAGTTAATGGCATATTACAAGATGGATATGTGTCACCATTTGTACGGCAAACAAAATGTCCACGCAATGTCCTCCGGAGTTGACAGATGATGTTAAGGGCAATTAATCTTGACCAAATATGCGGGCGAATTGCGGCCTCCGCCCCTCTTAATGACGACGTTCCAGTGTCCCGCTTCAGTGCGGTTCACTTCACTTTGCCTTATCTAAGCTCCACGAAATATGTTTCTACATTTAGCTAAGACTTCCCGGATAAATCTTCAGCAGCAGAACTTAATTCAGCAAACAACACCAACTAAATGATATCAAGAGTTGGTAATTAACGGAGGCGCGTTCAATTTATGTGTTTACTTATCTCAAATCATTGGTAGCTTATGTTTATTATTGCTCTGTATTTCATCTGAAATATATGTACGCCATGTTGCATAAACATGATAGGTGGGTGTCCCGGGAGACACCATTGGCAAAATTAATTGTCAGGTAGGTACAGACGACACCTACTAGCACGTCAATCTACCACAAAACGACAAAATTTCTCAATTAATATTGATCTCTGCAGGTCGTACTTAAAGTTGAAAATAGGTCGAATGACCTGTAACTTTTTGGGTAGGTTGACCTGCCGTTGTCTGTACTTCCTAGTAGAAAATGATGTTAATATCTTACTTTTAGGTTTGACAAGTTGTCTTGTCTGGCGTCTGTCATATTTATTTTAAAACTCTGTACTCTTGTTTGCCTGCTTTCGCTAACCTTAAAAACTACTAATGGGATTTTAATACATTTTATTCACTAATTGACTAATTCTAAAGAAAGATTTCGAGATGACCTCTGTAGCCGAGAGGCGAGCATACCGGACTTCGTGTCGCTATCTCTGAGGTCCCGGGTTCGATTCCCGGTCGGTCAATGTAGAAAAATCACTTTTCTATATATGTATATATGGTCTCGGGTCTGGGTGTTGTGGTACTGAAGTTGTTATGGATTCTGTAACACTAGTGCTTTGGCTACTACCAAAAAATCGAAGCAATAGGTATATGTGATGTCGTCCATTATTTATTCATTTATTTTGGTATACTTACAGGGTTTTAAAAAAGTACGAGCCTTTTAGGGGAAGGTCCAGAGATGAGTCCAGAATACATGTTTTTTTTAAAATCCATTATAAGAATATTTTTTTTCGTTCTATCAGAAACGACAACCATGTTAATCGTGGAAGCGTCGTAACGAGAGTTGGATTTTGATGGGATTCATCATCACCATCATTTCAGCCATAGGACGTTCACTGCTGAATGAACATATTGACTTCCAGATTGGCCAGTTAGAAGCGGCCTGCATCCAGCGGCTTCCTGCGTCCTGGGTGCGGTAAGGGTTACCAGGTCGTTGATTAATGGGATTAATGACATTTAATTTAGACAGTTAATTTTTCATGTATACCAGACTCGTTTCTGAGTAAAAAAGTCCTTTTTTTACAGTGTTTTTTTTTAAATATTGAACTGTATTGTGATTGACGTGATTTAGCCCCAAAATTTGGCTCTTCCTTTTTTATATCCTGTACAATAATAATGTGCAAAACCAGCCGTCTGTCTGTCCGTAAATATTAAATGCCACTCGTTACAAGCTAGGGCTGGCCACTAGTGAGTAGTAACCAATAAAGCTGACATATAATGCGATGCCCTCTTTTTCATCGTTAAATGACATTCGACAGACCCTTGTCATCGTCGGTGTCACTGTCTGATTCATGCGGTCTAATATTTTAGTACAGCAATGGGAACGTTATGGGAGTTTCGTGTTCCGCCGTTGTTATTATGCGGGTTCCGAACGAGGCCGTGACGATGAGGTGTGGTGAACGAGCAAAGTTATAATAACCTTCGTCCTTTCATCTTCGCTGGCCCGGGAGCATTGTCTTTTGATCCGATATAACCTCACACCCTTCTGTATAATGTAACGTTATTAAATTAGTTATCAAAGGGGATCGATCGATGCAGGCCTTTTATTATTTATTTGATGGAAACGTAAACTAACAGCAAACTGCAAACAATGATAAAACATACGACAAGTCTAATCGAGCTCAAAACATTATTTACGTGTCAAAGATTTTGTAAAAAATATAATTTGTAGAAGGCCTGAGTTATGACTATGTGTGTCATAAATTTTGATACAAATTGTTCCATGGTAAAAAATCATCTTAAACTATACAACATAATAATAATTGTGATATTATAAGTAAAGCAACTCACACTATTGATTACCAAATATATTTAATAATAAAAATATTTTCTACTAAAGTCTGGACAGTCCTGCACTATCAGTCTATCAAAGCTATAATATTGGTAGTTAAGTTAACACCGCTATTGTGCAGTTGAATCAACGTGGACGCTGCTAAAGCCTTTCTACGTTTCGTTTCAAGAGTCTTATCTCAGACGCAATGACTACGCTCCAAATGAACATCCTTTAGACTTTTTGCTCCTTTTAATTAACAACTTTTGTTTTTCTTTATCTTGTACTTATTGCGGTAATCATTCGCTTTCTTAGGAAACTGTATTTCAGCGAATGTCCACTTTTAGTTAAAATATCATATTTTACCACGCTTCTTGGTGAAGTTTGAAAACAAAAACGGTTTTAAAATAAATCGTGGTTTGGTGCTGGGTAGTTTGAATTAACCTTTCAAGTAGTTTGTAGATCCGTAGCCCGGTTACAGAACGAGTCATCTGCTATTTAATATTCAAAGGGTCGTATGATCATGGATTCCGCACGCGTCTCACCGCTGCCGGAACGAGCTTTTGAAACCTTACTTTTAGTTACAAAATACTCAGTTGTTTTCCCACTGAAAACTTTTTAAGAGATCTTAAAATGTTGTCTAAAATCCACCTACGATCAAATTATAAATTCCGACCGAACTCAATCTGAAAATATTCTGCCAGATAAAATTTCATTACAGTATAGGCATGCGTTTCGAACAAGCTCATCTTCCCGTACGTTTTAGACGTTTTCGGATATTCCGCTCTGAAATTTGAAGCTCTGACAGATTACGATTCGCTTATGTATTGCGAACAGAATTCAAATCAATTTTTCCCGCATTAATTTTGGTTTGATATACCTTTAACATTTAAATTAAGTACTTACTTACTAGATAGTTAGTTTTGATTAGAAATATAAATATAAATATTGGACAACATCACATACATTGTTCTGATCCTGTGGTAAGTAGCCAAAGCACTTGTGTTACAGAAATCGAAAACTACGACGGCACCACAACACCCAGACCCGAGACAATATAGAAAAGTTATTTTTCTACATTGACCCGACCGGGAATCGAACCCGGAACCTCAGAGATAGCGACACCAAGTCCGGTATGCTCGCCTCTCGGCTACGGAGGTCGTCAAAATATCCTTATAATACAAATCACTTTCTATATTTTGTTTTGTCCTACTTGGCTAGAAAAACACAGGAAACAAAACCAGATTAAGACAAAACGGGATCGAACCGTTGAATTGCCGAAATGTGGAGCATCGTTTCATTGTCTCTCAAATCGGATTTAGCATTCATTACTTAACTTTTTGATAAAATTTAATTCAGAATTTTGAGGATCGCTCTTCCAATTTCATGCTTGAATGGATTTGTTTCGGGCTGCAAAGGAGTGTTTCAATGTAAGCCTTCATTCAAATAACGCGAAGGTTGGATTTGTTGGAGCAGACTATTCGGGACCCGACGAACTCAAAGATCTCCCCGAATAAATTGATATATTGCTAAATGATAACGTCGTATTTATCTTATCACAAGTTTCCCAACACTCAAAGCCAGTCTAATAATTTGTCAACTAACCAAAGATTCGTTTTGTGGAGATATCATGTCTCGTCGGTGGATATAAAGACGTAAATACTTGGTATGTATTATTACAAAATTCTAATCCTAACAGTTATTATATTTAATATATTGCCGTTATTATATATAGCCTTTCGACAGATGCGTTTTACTATGCGTACTTTTTTCGCATTATACAAATTTATAGCTATGTCTAATTCGAGTTTTTAGCATACTTTATAATAGGCTACGGAAAAAATGGCTGTGACATACATGACAGAACACATCTAAAAATCATCATCATCATCATAGCCATAGACTTCATTATCCGGTTGGAAGGTTATTAGCCGGTTGGAAGCGGCCTGCATCCAGCGGCTTCCTGCAACCTTAACCAGGTCGTCTGTCAACCTTGTGGGAAAAATAAATGTTCTTAATTACCATATTTACATTTATCTGCCGACACTCGATTGCTTTAACTTTACTGAAGAAAAATTTACGGTTTTCGGATTTTTCCTTTACTTTAAAACAATTAAAACATTGTATCTTGTTAAATTTCACGATTCTATGACACTAGATCAACGGAAAGAACCCTAGGTTAACCATAAAACATTTATATTTACTCTATGTATCATGCATGATTCTTCTAGTAGAACATTTCCAAGCGAAGCAAGCTGCCGTCACATGGACGTAAGGTGGAAAATGTATTCACTGTTCATTACTTTTCTAGCAACGAAACGGCCAAGTCACATTTTTTGACTAAGGTGAAGTTTGTGAAGTTAGGGCTTGTAGAGTTAGGCCGTTTAGAACTCTAACGCCTGACTCTACATGAGATCTGATAACTGTTTGACAGTGCGAGCCATAAATCTCGTCTTGGTAATATTTTACATGAAAATGGTTTTGTTGGTATTCTATATTTCTTTTGTATTCTTTAATTGTATGTCAAATATTGTTAAAAAATATTTCCTATCTTTAACAATTTAATTTTACAATAACAACGATTATTAGATAACGTTATTATTATATTGTCGTTTTAATCGACCTTTCCAAAATGTAATATGACGAAGCCTTAAATTTACTCATAATATAATATTGGACAACATCACATACATTGCTCTGATCCTATGAAAAGTAGCTTAAGCACTTGTGTTACAGAAATCGGAAACAATGACGGTACCACAACACCCAGACCCGAGACGATATAGAAAAGTTATTTTTCTACATTGACCGACCGGGAATCGAACCCGGAACCTCAGAGATAGCGAAACTAAATCCGGTATGCTCGCCTCTCGGCCACGGAGGTCGTTACTCATGTCTAGGTCAGTGACACGACAGACCGAGGTTTGTCAAGTACGTGTTTTTTTAAATCTGTAAACATTTTTTTATGAACTTGTTTCACATACATCATTGTCGGGAGATGTCCACTGTCCAGTTACTCACGCATTCGTGAACAGTCCAGCCTAAATATAAGTTATATTGTTATTTTATACCGGCTATATTTTATAGACGTCTAACGCCTGCGAAAGCGATAGTAACCTAGACCCGGACAGCCCGGAGCCCAGAAGGCCCTTGCACGAACATGTGTGGATTGTGCTTTATACCTAGCCTTGCCATAAATACTGAAACAAAGAAAAAATATATTTTCTATTGCAAATAACATTTATTACTTTTACAGTGTGTTAGTTTAATCTATATATACAGGGTGGTCCAGGCCAGATGGATATAAAATTTTTTTTAGGTAGTCGGCTTAGGGACCTATTTGTACCCGCCAGGAAAAAAATCGCTTGTCAGCCGCTTGCAAGATATGTTTTTTTTTTAATTTTAGAAATATCACCATTTTTAATGTTTTAATAAATTTTTATTTACTTTTGAAAAAATTAAATGAAAAATTCTATATTTTTTTTATTTTAGGTGCTGACTTAGACATTGCACTCTCTCAGAAATAAAAATCAGACTGATCTGCTAATTTGAAGTGCATTTAATTTCATATCAATGCAAGAATAATTACTTTTCTTCAAATCGACAGATTTTTCGTAAACTCCAATTAAAAATTAAAAAAGCGGTCAAAGCACTCATGATTTTTTTTAAACTAGCAACTTATGCTCTTTCAAGTGCCAAAAAAAAAGTCTCATGTTAACGAACCAGAAAAAAAGTTACGATGTTTTCAAAAATCTAACTAGGAAGAAAAATAAATAACAATAATTTCCAAAAAAATATATTTATTAATTCTTTCACTTAAAGACTATAGCAAATCTTCAAAATGCCCACCGTTGGCTTGAATACAAGCTCTGCATCGTTTTAAAAAAATATTTCTTAATTTAACCATTTAGAAAATTCATCCGTAAACACAAACATTCTGTGACCTCCTTTTGCGTACCGCTTCAGTACTTGTTTCGATTTTACCACCCTATTCTTTTTTAAATTATCAGTTAAGAAATGACCAGTACGTTTCTTATAGGCTGCAAGTCCTAAGTCATCTTTTAAAATACGCGACATGGTTCTACGTGGTATCTTCATATCCCAAAATAAAATCTTTTGCTTTCGGACTGGATTTCTTTGAATTCTTTCCCTTACTGCTTTGACCACCTTTTTCGTACGAATACTACGTACGGCCAGATCTTTTTCTGTCACAAACAAAGGAGGTCTCATTGTACCTATTAATAGCCCGGTACACAAACATTTTACTAATATCAAGCGTTTTAAAAATTGCATTTGGCTTCATACCTACTTTGTGTAATGCAATCACAGCGATTCGGTTCTCTTTATCACCCCACTTCATTTTAATATCGCATAATATAGTTCAATGTATTGGCGCCAAAATGAGAAAACTCAATGAACAATCATATAAAAAAAGACTAATTCCAAATTCAAATGTAATATTTTGTTTATTTTTAATTGTAACAGTATTTATGGCCAGACTAAGTTAAGTATAAGCATTGTCACGCACATGTAGTATTTACTGCCGCAGTCAGAGACGCCAATTAAACAGTAGAGTAACATTTTTGTTTGTTCAATAATTGACTTTATTCGTATCGACTTTAGTATCACGCCTTTTTCTTAAGTAACCATTAAAGTTAAGTGTCGTCTCTGAGTGCGGCGGTTAAACATGATTTCAAAATAGCTATCTAGCCCACAAATTCTACAATGCTATGGCAACGATGCACAATCTAAGTAAATGGTCGCGTAACAGGAATTAATGACAAAAAAGAGTAAAAGTTTATGCCCAGCAGTAAGTCAATGCAATCGTAAGGACTAGATGACGACTATTAAAATTGTAATCTTTAACTCTGTTTTTTTTTGTATAAACTATAGTGAATAATTACCTATTTCCTTGTTTCAGATTATACCGATGAACTCGATACGTAGACTCGCTGCAGCGTTTCACACACTGATGTCGTGAGCTCTGCCCCCGAGAGCACACGACGTCGCCGTGATGAGCACAACCCGCCATAATGCGTCGGCGGCCATTTTAAACCGTAAACGGCGTTTGTCGGCTCGAGATGGCCGTCAACCGCGGCGCACGCGCTCTCAGCCACCCTGCGCAGTGGCGCCTTCATACGCACCTTCACTATGAAATGTGGAAACACGGCAAGTGGCGACAGAAAACGTCACGACCAAGGACAAACCCGGCCGTCAGAGTGCCCAGATAGAGACATTGTACAGTGATATCCGTAGAGGCCTAAGTGTTACTTCTCTGTGTAAATATAGTGGTGATTAGATGTTAAGGATGGCCGGCGAGGGTCGTGGCGTCCGCGCGCCGCTGCTGGAGAGCGGCGAGTACGCGCACGCGCACAAGACGTCGGCACCGCGATGCTGCTTCTGGCTGGCCAGCCACGTCAACGTGAGGAAGTGCGTCGCTGGCATCATGTTGCTATCCGTCCTCACGATATTCTTCTATACATATTACGTCACTGTGCCCTTTACGAGGTTTGTACATTGTAATTTAACCTCATAATACGAAGTAAAATTAGCTTTTATACATTCCACTCCAGTTATCCTAGGTAACTGTATTTCCTGTAAAAAAGGCTGACAAAGGTAACTGAGTTTGTGGCGCCGTTTCTTCTTATCACCAGCGAATATTTAGTCCCGAAGCAGTGGTAGGGTAAAGCTATATTTTGGGACGTGTATAAATGCCCGGAAGAGGGCCTATACTGAATAAATAAGTATTAAAGAGTACTACGAGTATGACTTGTGTAGTTTAGAGCTTAGGCTAACTCTACCTCGTGCTTAATCAATGCAGATTAGTACAGAACATAACTTAGTGGCTTGTTTCACAAGTTAAAAGAGGTTTCAAAAAGTCACCAACCGACAACCCCACAGTCAGATAAAACGACTGACCAGACAAATGACATTGAATATGGTCATCCAACCCATCCACATTATGTAATTGTTACATTTGGTAACTTATCTTAATTATAAACATGTTTGATGTAGAGCTACTATAGCGTAGCGTAATCCCGTCAAGCCAAGTCGAGATCAACTGGCTGGTTGTCCCCAGCGGGATTTTCAGGACCTTCGACAGGTTAAATAGATTTCCACTCAAGTAGAGTCCTTTGAGTCCAGGTTGCAGGAAGCTGCTGGATGCCAACCAACAGCCCGGAACCGCTCGCTGTGGCTGTCTATGGGAGAGGCCTACCTATTTCCAGCAACAGACTTACAAAAGCTGATGATGATGAAATAATTAGCATGCCACCACCCGTTATTTCAGTAGTTGAAAATCACCTATGAACCATGTGACTCTCTAAGCAAACATATTAAGTAAACAAAAACGCTGCCTAAATCTACAACCTAAATGCTAACGCTCAAGGCGTTAGTACTGATTCATTAAATAGAGTTTATAAGCTGTTAACTGTTGGCGGCGAGTCCGGCCTTGTTGCAGAGGTCAGAACCTTGAACTCGCTTAAATGGACGGAAACGACTGCTATATAACACCCAACTTCCACTCTGTAGGCTTTTATTTGCATTCGTCGCCTAATATTATACCTTGTTTTCGGTCATGCATTTTTTGCTCTTCCAGTGATAGCCGAGTGACGATGTGCTTACTAACCTACCTACTATTTTTAGTATAGCACATCAACGCAGTCTATGAGGATGTTATTTAGAAGATTGCTGCAATTACCTTCATTATTTTATGTAGGTTATTTCAAGTACAAGGCTTTGCCGTTTTGAGTCTGAATAGTATATTTCACCCTGACTTTATTTAAATATTCCTGCACGTGTATTCAATCAGCTTAAAAACTACGTATATATTTATGGCCCGTATGAATGAAGTACTTTTGACGTCCTACACGATTTCTTGCCCTACCACTGCTTCTGGACAATTGTGGGTTAGTGCCCAGAAGCACTGCAAGAATCTTGGTCACCCCTATAATATAATCAGGCAAATTTTATTAATTATATTTACAAGACAAAATGTGCCGTATGTTAGGGTCTGCACACACTTAAGACTTTTAGCATTTGCGATCGGCAATTTTGCGACTGCGTCGATGGTGCATGGCGTTTTAGCGAAAGCCTGCGATCGATCGCTAGTGTCCAGGACCAGCTAGTTGGCGACTGTATCGCGTTTTTGCGACTTTTTGATTTAGATTGAGTTACAGAGGTAGTTTTAATTTCCGATCGCTGATGATAAATGTCTTAGTGTAGGCTCTTACCCAAGCCTAGAGACTGACCGGCTGGATTCTGTCAATCTTCTCTTACAATTCTTGAGGCTTGACGCGCTTAATATTTATTTAAGTTTTTTTCAATGGGTATCGTTACAGTCTTCCGCAATAGATATGAACTCCATGTCATTAACATTAACTGCTTTCCTGTTACAATAACTACATATTTAAATTATCTCTTATACGTATCAAAGCTCAATTAATTACTGCACGTAGTTAGTTGAAAATATGCCGTCATTTGCACAATATTCAATTTACATGCTATCACGGCTATTTAAGCAAATAATGCGTTGATATGAATTAATAGTAGATCGTTATAGTAGTCGGTCAGTCGAGTTCGCGCCATTAATATATCGGGATTAGTGGGACATGTTTGTTGCAGCTTATCATAAAATAATGTTGCCCAATTCTCACCAACGTGGTGATTAATATTCGATATCTCTTTTATGGTTCGTTTAACACTCACGGCTGGCAAAACTATTCATTGAAAATATTGTTATAATATTATTAGCATTCTGTTTACATATAATCATAATATCTAACATTAAAAGCAAATGTTTTTATAATATTTTATTTGAGTTTCATAAAATACATAATTAGCATTCTTTTCATTTGTATACTTAAAAAAAAGAGCATAACCATTTTTGGGAATATAAGAGCTTACCTGACTTTCTGCCTCAATTTAAAAGTTAAATAATTTTTCACGCCGAAGCGTTTGCCCCATCCGAAATTTTCATATTCGGAAGGACGATATTATCCGCGGCATCGAAAGAAAGAACTCTAACGACCGCATCGCTTAAGGCTTATGATAAAATGAAGAAACACTCAAAATGTTGTTACGTATACAACAAACACAAATCATTTACTTTTACAGCTCGCTTAGACAAAGTAGATAAGATTTTTTATATCCTAAAAGAAATCGATGTTTACGCAATATTGAGGCAAATTATTTTTAAGCTTTCATAAATGGGTAAGTCGAAAGTACATTCTTGCTTATACCGGTATTCAGTCGGTACTTCGTTAATAATGCAGAGGAGTCTGGGCGAACATAGCCGATCGACGTCGGTTGCGCTCTCGCTCGAGATTGCACACTCACTTCTATTATCCTTTCCACCTAATTCGGCTATCGCTTTACATCGTAAAATCCATAACACCTTTTGGAAAGTATATTATAAATATTCCCATCTGATCTTAAATGCTTTGCTTTGACTGGGAAGAAAATGGAAAGAAGATATTATAATCGTTTAAGAATTTAGGAGCATAATATTTATCATGTTTGATTCGTAACACTATGTCGCGCTGAAAGCAAAGATCAATGAAAGGCCCGTTCGTTTGTGTCTGCATGCAATGTGATTCGGCCGCTCGATTAAATATTTTGTCAACTTTCCTATTGATCTGTCAAATGACGTTTACAACCATTGTGTATTCTTTCTACTCGTATATCAAATATTGTCACACAGTACATTTAACATTAGTAACTTTGAAATGATGTCGATAGAAGACATTGTATTTATTCAACAAAATGCCGCTTTAGAAACGTTTGGAACGAAGTTTTAAAAAGACACTTAACTGCATTCACGTGTTATAGAAGTGTCGTAACATGTTTGCGTACTTATTCTTATATAAGTGATGTTACAAAGAGAAAACATTTCAGACAATCTTTAACATTTTCGTTTGCTTATTTTCTAGTGTAGGTTTGTTCAAAGAATTTTAGATAGCATAAGATTACGGTATACACTAAACTGCTAGTTGATTCGTCAAATTGCTCAGCAAAAGAATTAAATGCGTTTAAATTTGTCCCAGACTTTTGTTTGAGGTGTGTATATTCGCTGTGTGCGCGATGACAGCGCCCCTAGTGACCACAATTATTGTGGACTAAGATCTCTCTCAAGTTATGGCAGCAGGCAAGGCAACTGGATGGTTTGAGAATGATTTTCGGATTGTTTTTGTTCGAAATTAGATGAAAATATCTAAAAAGTTTGTGCATATTATAATAAGTGATTTCTTACTTGAACTAAAATATAAATGTTATAATACGTACGGGATTTGAATCAATACAACATTATATAACTTTCTAACCTCAAACTGGTGGTCCTCAAAAAGGGAAAGAATTAGTATTAGCACAGCATGTGAGAGACGTTAAAGAGCTTAGAACCAACGGACAAAGCTACTTAATAAGAGCTGTGATCATAAGATAAACGTCTATGACACAAACCCCCTACAAACTTTTTTGTTTTCACAGCAGCTATTCATTTATTTCTATCCATGTTGATGTTGGAAACGAATAAAACATGCACGAACTGGTTTTCCCATTGTTTCTACACTTTATAACACAGCACGTACTGTGACGAATATCGAGAATTTTAACGTTTTTACCTTAAAATACTTAATTTCGTTAGTATGGAATTCTATGGAAATATAGCAACATGACATTGACACATGACAGTCCAGAGTTATTTCACATTTTTGCCAACTAACGTGCTGCGATCGATTTGACGTCCCCCATGACATTTTTTCCCACTTTGCACATAGCGAATACAGCCTCTTCATTAGACATGAGAAATTCTAAGTATGCCATATTTTAAAGTTTAATAGAAGTAATCGAACGTTTCAGTCATAATTTTAGAAGCAACTACAACTTCGTTACTATTGTTGTTTTTTGTGTGTAAGCTGGGAAAACGTGTCTCCACAGCTGACACATGCCGTTAAGGCAAACCAGCGAGGTTTGGGGTTCAGACTATAGTTAGGAATTTAAATCGTAAATGAAGCTATAAGAACCAACAAAACTAACCATCTCACTCAAACACTCAACAGTGTGTTAACTACGATCATAAAACTAAAATAATTCATTTGGTAAAATTATCATTTGGCAATCTTTTACTCAGTCAAGTTTTATTAAGAAAAATGATAATATAGCAAATATTTATTTTAGAAAATATTTATTCCAAAAAAATATTTGCTCAAATTATCACTTCGCATACTTAGGTACTCGAATCAAAGAGTAAGCATATGATTTTTGGGCTTGAATTATTCTGAAACAAAAAGTGTACCTCACTTCTCAGTTAAATTATCTGGATTAGGTTAGGTTAGAACAGTTACTATAAACGCACGAAGGCGAGCGAACGGAGCGAGCGGAGTGAGCCTGCCGCGGCAGCGGCCGCCGAGCGCTAGATCGCCTCTATTGTTAATGAATCATTTAGGAATTTCGATAAAAAGGATTAAACATGAAAATTAATTTAAATTTATTTATTATAGAAATTATTACCTGTAAATTATTTGTCCAAGGTAAAACAAACATCCATGCAGCATTACATTTTCAAAGTTGAAGCGTAAGCTTAAAATACTAGCTTAATAACTAATAAAATAATTAAACCGAAATTACCCACTTTACAAAATGTAATCCTAAGTTAGTTTGTATTCTATGTACCACTCACATTGTTTTGTAAATCATATTATGCCTTTTAATATTTTGGGAAAAGTAAGTTTTCTTCGAAAATCGCTCTTAGTTGGCTTACATTTTTTAGAGTGTAGCTCCTTATTTGGCAGCTTTTCACGGCTAAATTAGGACTGAGCAGTGAATATTTCAGAGTAATTTATAATGTAATTTTATATAATTATGGTGGGTGTCGTGAAGCTAGGATGATAATATTTTATTTTATCGGCTTAAAATTACACTGCTGGGATGAGCGGCAAGGGGCGGCAAGTTTTGCCGACTCAGTTGAATTTATAGCAAAACTTGTGTTCGGGCTAATTAATAATGGAAGCTGCTTCGGAACACGCCCAGAACTCGTTGATTTGAAGCCGTATTGTTTATGATCATTTACACTTAATCGTTGTTCGGGAACTTCACATTGTTTAATTCACTTAATCTCGATATTCCACCAAAACGGATGTAATTTCTTTAAATAAGTATCATGTCGCTCGTTCGTTTTTACCCGAACCGAAACCGTTTAGGCTATGTTCTTTTCGTTTGAGTTTCCAATCTGTTGGCTAAGGCGTGGTTTTCATTAAAGCAAAGCGAGGCCACAAGCTGCGGTCACAGGACTCTGCTGCCTACGGATAAATATTTTCACAAATTCCACCTTTATTTATTTTACGCTATAGAGATAAACGCTAATGACGCTTTGATGTGGCTCCAACTTAGAACGGAACCTTAACTTTGGCAGTATTTGATTGATTTTCTTCTAAATTACACCGCAGTTGATTACTAAGTTAATAGTCAATTTGCATTTTAATTTAATTAACACTTTTTTCTTGGAGATATTGGTGGCGAGGATAACTTATATTTTAAAGTTTTCGGACAGTCTGTGATGTTACTGAATAATAGATGTGAATATAAATTGGCGTTGTAGTCGTAACCTGGGAACTAATGTGTCAAATGTTTTTAGGTTATATGTACATTTTCTTGAAACTTTGATACATTTTTAGAACAAAGGTACTTAACACGATTACATCATTGCTTTGTTCGTGAATATAAACTTCAAAAGTTATACAAGTCTCAAATTCGTTCCATTTAAATAAAATTAATAAAATTTTCTTTTAGATTAGCATTTATCCATTGAGTACACTGTACACTGATCGTTCTAAATCTAATGAGAACATCACTTGACATCTTAACCCTTCTTAACCCCCGACGAAAAAAGGGGAGTTATAAGTTTAACGTGTGTATCGTCTGTGGCATCGATTTTGATGTAGTTTTTTTTTTTAAAGCTGATATTACAGAAATGGATCTTAGCTAAGCTGAGCTTAAGGAGCAGGTGTTAGATAAATAATGATCGAGGCCTTGAGCTGATGCAGCACATCAAGAAGACTGCTGGATTCTCAACCCCTCAGCAACTCACAGACGATATAGCATGTTAGAGCTTATAAGAATAGTCTCAATAAGTAGGTGTTAAATAGATGATGATTGAGACCTTGAGCTGATGCTGCACATCAAGAAGTCTGCGGGATTTCCAATTACTCGGCAATTTACAGCCGATTTAGCGTGTTTGGGCTCACAAGCATGGTTTAAATGAATAGGTGTTAAATAGATGATGCCCGAGGCCTTGAACTGATGATGCACATCATAGAGGCTGCTGGATTCCCAAGTCCTCAGTAACTCACAGCAGATATATCGTGTTTAACTGTAACTCTTTATTGTTTTTCTTTGCCTTGAATGTTGCCCAGTAACACCTGGAAACGTAGCGCTACAAGAAATAACTTCGGCGTGGATGCCGTCGCCGCCGATACCGTCAGTCAAATGATAAGATACTTATTTCGGTCGTATCTTTGAGTATCTATCCTATAGTCAAGTCATAATGCTTTTTTTTATTTGGACTCAATCCCGCTCTCTAAGCAGAGCAGTGATTCTGCCAATCTCAAGTGTATTCTTAATATATTTATCTATATATAAAAGGTCTTTCAAATGTGTTTTTACTTTGATGTATTTTTTGTAGCCTGGTGTGGCGAGACCGTGTCCCGCGCCCGCTATCCCAGTGCTCGCTGCTCGCGTCCCAGCAGCAGGCTGCGCGCGACCACAGATCGGACGCGCGCCTGCGCATCGACGCGAAAGTGCTTGTCATAGTCGAGTCTGCCTACTCGCGACTAGGGCGCGATATCGCTGAACTTCTTGTCGCTAACCGTATACGGTAAGTGGTAAAACAATTGTTTCAATTTTATTTTCTTAGTGTGAAGCACGCTTATTTTAATCAACAGGTATCCTATCCTACCTTTCTATCCGGAAGGCGGTTTGACGTTAGGAAAAAACAGGACTATGCAAGCGAGCTCTTGCAAAACCACCAGAGGCTAGAGCCTGGCTTGTTGTTCAGCAGAATGCACTACGTGCGGCATGCTCGTAATATAGTAGATATTGTTTAAAATCCCTGACATCCCGTTAAGAGTAATCGCGGGTGGTAGGTATTCGTATAGCTTACTAAGTGCTTATTTACTTTTACCATGAAAGTCAGTGTTACAGAAAGATATCAGCTTATGCGAATAAGTAGAATACATTTTAGAAATCTGCGACGGATTCCCTGGGGGTGAAATGGGGTTGGTTCAATTAGATCGTGTAATTTCTTCTCATATTTCTCGAAGTCTAGGCTTACAGGATATCCTGTCCGACAAAGAAAATACTACTGACTGATGGGTTCTTGGGCGCAACAATATAATAGGAATCTTATAATAGCTCTTTAACGTTTGATGCAACTACCACACCTTGTGGTTAGCTCGCACCCGACCGGTAACTTTTTTTTGGTCAAACGTTGTGTCACTTGTGTGGTAATTTAAAGCATTGGTGCTGCTTAATTCATAAACCACAAAAAAGAAAAAAGGAACAATTCTTCTGCATATTAACTAGCATAGCTCAATTTCACAGTACACTACAAGTTCAACCATAAAACGCAAATACCCGGTCAACTTTTGTCTCTATAACTTTATTTATTTTTGCACATATTTCCCGGTGCGAGAGCACAAAGCTAATTTGGCAGAATAAAGAGTTAACGCAACCAAACCATTGTTGAGTTAAGTACCCTTCACTCGAGTGCGCCCATTCTGTCAGAGTACGTGGTATGTGTTTGACCCCTTTGATATATTAATCCACCAAACGAGACAACAAATGAGGATTACCTTTCACTCATAAAAGTTTTATAAAGTGATTGTTTTTCATTTCCAGACTTAAATACACTCCAGTTTAAAAAACAAAACTATATAAAAAACAGTTTTTTTAAAGACAAAATGTGAAAAACTTACGAACAACAAGAATAACAAGAAAGGCACTGTCCACATTTTCTGTGCAATTTTTTAACTATCTCAAACAACTCAATTCTTTTTTATTGTAACAGTTTTGGCAGGCTCCTATCAGTTTTATGAAGTCGCCAACTCACCGTCCCCAGTTTCAGTATGCATGCACTAATCTCCTAATAAACACAAACTATATATTTAAGTGTATGTCTATGTACGAATGCATTTATTTGAATTAGAATAGAACAAGCAAGCCGCTTGTCACAAAAAAATAAGAACATTTAAAATAAAGTCGTGTGGGGACGGCCGTAAAGAATACACTTCCCTACCGTCAATCTTATAAAAAACTGCGTTCGCCAACCCGCCTGCCAAGCGTAGCGAGTATTGGCAATCCCCCCCAATGAAAGTCATTGAGGGAGGCCTGTGTTCAGCAGTGGACGTCCTGTGGCTGAAATGATGATGATGAAAATAAAATAAACTGACCACATTTATAAGAGCTGAAATATCATTCGTCAACAATAAAAATCACATTAAAGGTTTATAGGTCAGCATTAAATTTAGCGACACAAAACTCTGATTTTCAATAACTTGAATTAACATTTCAATATATACCAAAAAGCTTCGAAAGCTTGTATCTGGCAGAAAATTTTCCGTGGAAAGTTTCTTATTATACATTTGCCGAGCTCGGCTGGTGACTATTACAGAGTCATGTTTGCTTTGTTTGTTTTTCCTCGCGGGGAGACGATCGGTCGCGTTGACAGCTAATATGCGGACGAATTGATGTACTGCCTCCGAGGGTGGAGAGTGTATGGGTGGATTATACACGGTGTTCCATATGTGCGGTGGGACGAATTGGGAGGTAATCACATCAGCGTATTCGTAAACAACTGCCAGATGTGTATTTGTTCAATATTAGGAAAATCCGTTAGATATGGTCTAGAATGGATGTACTCTTAACTTATTTTTTAGACACTTAAGTTTCTATTAGACAAAAAACGTGATTGTCTATGTGATAATTAAGACAAGCTGACATTTTTGTTGTCGTTATTGTGGACTAACGTCTTTTAAAAAAATATTTGTAAATGACTTGACAGTCCAGATAGTAAATTTTTATGTATAGTATTTTAGTTAGAGATCTTAAACACGGGTTCGAATTCTGCAAGTGGCAAATGTTTGTGTAATGAGCTTAAACTTTTGAACCGAAACAAAGGTCTTCATCATCATTTCAGCCTATTGCAGTCCACTGCTGGACGTAAGGAAAGGCTTACTTACGTCCAGGAGTGGACTGCAATAGAGCGCCATAAAGCACGATCTCCTGACTTCCTCTGTGAAGGTGTTTTTTGCTGTTGTATTTGAGTAGTAGAACACCACCCAAATGGTCCTACCAACCATATCAATGCGGTATTTTCCCCAAAAACATACTATAATATAACACTGTGCAATTGTTCCAATAACAAAACTCCTTTTGTTGTTAGTACTTTCTAGTCATTATTTACTGCGCCGCCTGTATATCTGTCGCGGCCGTCCTCCCTACTCGCGACGACTTTTTGCTCCGCGGCGTCGGGTTAAAAATCGGTTTCCTTTCGAACCCCTCTGAACTAGTGATGCGACTACAATAACTTCACTCCAGTACCGATTTATGACACAATACGTTTGTTAGATTATGTGAAAATATTGAGTAGCTCTATTATTCAGTTTTGATGAGGTATTTAACGCAGTTAGCTTTTGATAATTTAAATGTAATATTAAGATCATTGATTTAAATATTTAGACACGTGTCAGACTTTTCGATTTCGGCGACCGTTTTGGTTTAGTATTTCACACTCCGAACCTTAAAACTAAAGGGTCGCGGATTTGTATCCAGCAAAGTGCAACTGCTGAAAATAATATGATAAGCACGAGCATTTGTGTGTAAAGATTCACGGATATCATATTATAAAGAATCATTAATTTAGGTATGTCTATCCGTTATAGTTCAAGCTCTTCTTAGTTTGGGACTATGTGTAACAGTTACGGAAGAAAAAAAACAGCGGGGTCAATAAATAAAATACTATAAACTTAAGAAATGCAGAAGTTGCAGAGAATTATAATCGTCCAGTATCAAGATAGGTCAAAACTCAGAATAAAAGTTCTCAACTTCGTCTACCCGAGCCAATGGGTATTCTGCTATAAAAGAGTAATAAGGTTATAAACTAAATAAGAACAACACTACACTGAACTACGGCTCTCCCGCGCTTGTTCATGAAATGTTTGACGAGTCACGGAATTAGTTTCCTCCGTAACATTTTTTGCAGGAGTGCTTCAAGCTTTCTTCTTCCTCTTTGATGTTGTCTTAATCCCGTTCTTATGTTGAGGGCAACGATAATAATGGATGTTATGAAAAAATGTTTCTCTACTAAAATAATATTGTGAAGTATGTAAGTTGGGTAAATAGCTAAAACTGTGCAGTGTTACGTAAGGAGAAACAAGGGGTTCTTAATGATTTTATCGCGTTTAATGAGGGGAGTATCTGGCTTCATTCTAATTATTTAATTCTCAAACTACGACTGACGGAATTTTATCCAACATTACCGTGTATTTACTTGGCCTACTTACACAAGTCGTTTGTTGATAATGCAAATCTGACAGCTAAAATTCACAATGCAACACTAAGACAGGCCGCATATTATCAGAAGCTTCTAATAAGAAACATTTCTAGCGCGCGCCGGACCGAACTGTCAAACCCCGCACTGTATCCGGTTCGGCAATCCGGCGCCAGTTGTTGCTGACTGCCCCGCCACGACACACCTCTCCGTCTTTTGACGTTCGCAAAGGGATGTTAAGGATGGCGACACGTTATTGCTATTGGCACTATTGATTAGTTTATTAAAGAAGAATATCATTGTTTATATTTTCTCCTCCGCTAGGTCTGGCTGTATTTTATTTTGATAGTGTTCACTATCCACATTCCATATGCACGGATAGTTTTCCACTTCAGCTACAAAGTCTTTAGAATAAGAATAATAAGAAAAGAATACGTTTATTTGAAACAAACAAAAAAAAACATAAATTTAAAAACACGAATAAGTATTAAACAGAATTAAAAGTTAAAAATACATCGTGAGAACTGTAGGAAATTATCTGCGGTCGACCTTTAGAGTGTGTTTGGTCACGAGCTGGCAATAATAGGAGCATAAATTATCCTATTTTTATGCTCCTATTATTCCTCCCTTTTTTGTAGTCGGTTAACAGACGTAAACTTCTGGCAACCCTACTTTCATATTTGTCATTTTGCAATCACAAGCGCGTGTACAGCATACGGCGACGTCTGTCAAACTGACACAAATTTCTGATAATACGTAGGTCACACTATAAGTTTTGCGTAACTTAAAAAAAACAACATGTTATAACCAAAATATTATGCTTATAGCTTTTCAAAATACTTTCCTTTACATTTTAAACATTTTTTCATGCGATCGAACCATTTTTTAAAACAGGAGGACCACAGATCTGAAGGCATGTTTTCTACGTGCTGATTGAACGCTATCACTGCCTCTTCGGTGTTGGTAAAAGTAAAACCTCTGATCAAATCTTTGATTTTGGGGAAAATACAGAAATCACAGGGTGCTAGGTCGGGGCTATGCGCAGGATGGGTGACGAGTTGTACTTTTTCGAAAGCTAAAAATGAGTTTGTTTTGTTGGCCGTGTGTGAAGAAGCGTTGTCATGATGTAGAAGAACGCGGCTTTTGGGTCGTCTTTCGCGAACTTTTTCTAACACTCTGGGTAAACAAATGGTAGAATACCACTCGGCATTAACACTCTTTTGATCTTCAAGTGAAATTGTACAGATGGGAGCCGTAGCTGAGAAAAAAAAACGCAATTTTCGCAACGTTTCTCGCCTGCCTCACTTTTGTTAGCATGTTCATTTCATTTTCAAACACCCATTCACAAGATTGCTGTTTTTTCGGGTTCAAAACAATAAATCCACGTTTCGTCTCCTGTGACAATGTCATAAACAGCATTAGAATGTCCGTGGTCGTACTTCAGTAGCATCTGTGAGCACCATTCCACGCGAGCCCGCTTCTGCTCCGCTGTCAGTTCATGAGGGATCCAACGACAGCAAAGTTTACGAACTTTCAATTCTTCGTGTAAAATTTTCTGAATTTGGCTCATACCAATCCCCAATAGTCCTCGAATTGTTTCATAGGTAATCCGCGGGTTTTCTTCAATTAGCCGCTTAACAGTAGCCACATTATTTTCGTTGACGGCAGTTGAAGGCCGCCCTTCACGAAATTCGTCATGTAAAGAAACTTGACCTCTCTCAAATTCAGCAAACCATCGCCTCACGGTGCTCAAACAAGGTGCTCCTCTCCCAAAATCATTTCGATGATGAGCGGCACAGTCTTGCGGAGAGAGAGATCTTTTAAAATCGTAAAAAATCATCGCTCTAAAATCTTTTCGACTTAATTCCATTTTCGTTGCGTACATAGAACTTTGATGTGTGATAAAAAAAAGTTGACAAATCATTTCCCGCCAATTGATTTTTTTTTATTACTAAGAAGGTTGCATCAAATAGTTCCGATTAGCTAGAAGTGCAAAACTTTTAGTGTGCCCCATGTATGCGGGGTTTAGTACAAAATGTATGGTAGACGGGCCTCTCAAGAATTCTGATGACGTTTTAATCCGGCCGGCAAGAAACATTTCTTACAATATGCGGGGTCTAGTACAAAATGTATGCATCGAAGTGCCTTCAGGTTTGCGCTAGAATGTTTCTATTAGAAGCTTCGGATAATATGCGGCCTGTCTAAAGCCTAATGTAAAGGATTACACTATTTACGATCACATCTTAAGTTTATGTCTCTGACGATATTGCAGCAACTTAGCGTCAAGATAAACCATTAAAGCACTTAGTTTCATAAATATCAATTGTCGCAGTACGCCAAGTATTCATAAACTGCACGGTTAACTCGGTGATTGCGTTAATTTGCCAAACGGCTCGGAGGGCGCCCCGGTCCCATAAGTGGCATAAACGGGACTCATGAGACATTTGTCCGGGCATGGTACACTGCTTCTTGCTAAATTGTAAACGTCTTGTGAAAACGGCCGTAAAAACAATTGAACTTATGATTCTTCATCTTGACCATCGTAGTAGACATTACTACATTAGTAGACATTACTTCTATCACAATTTTATGCTGCCGATCCAAATATGGTCGAGTTTCTTAGAATGCTACCGATATAATATCACGGCATTTTTGAAATTATTCAAAATATTATTTAATTTTCTAGGAATGAAAAGTCCTCGTTAGCCATACCGATCTCATTTATAAAGTTCTAGTCAGCGACTTCTTTTGAGTTCAAAAACCATTCGTTTTTATTTAAAAAATCTTATTTCCCGGTTATTCGAAAAATAACAAACGAAACAAAACCAGTATTGATGCTGCTATCGAATTATAGTTAAAGTTAGTAGCACAAATACACATAGTTTTCTTACTAATGCCGCTATAATCATTAAGGAACTTGGGTGCGACTGCAACCCTCTTTACCTAACTAGTGACGTTCCTACTTAGTAAACAACTTAGCTCCATTAGTTTTTGCTCCCACCAGTAGACAGTGAGTGCCCCCAGCCAGACCGAACAAACAACTCCTCTTAGAATTTTTCTAAACTCTGCAGAAATATTTACGTTATCCTGGAATGGAAAACTATCATTTTTGTATTTTTAGAGTATACTCTCATTTTCTTATTTTTATTTAACATCAATGTCTTCTTAATTAAACGCCATATCAAATTTGACATTTGCCATCTAACGATGTTAGTAATTTATATTTATCAGTTGCAATAAAAAAATGTCACTGTGCTACCGCGCACACTTCGAATGAAATCTAAAGCCAATACAATTTAAATTCTACAAAGGAAAATGCAGCTAATTCAGAAGCAGCCACTGTAATAATTTCTATTTATTATTAAGTTCATAGTTGACCCAGCTCGTATTACTGCTTAATAACATTAACCCGACCTCGCATTGCAATGTGGCTTAATTAGCAGATAATTTAATAACAACCATCAGCTTTTACGAAGTGAGGCGTAATGGAAACTTAATTAAATATAAAGCAAGGTGTAAGGTGACAGACAAATGGTGAATGTAGTGGGTGGGGTGTCGTCGACCGCCTCAAGCTAGAGGCGCCAAGAACTTATTGAAAAAATCTAGGACCTGTAGTCAAACTCAGTTTCTTTCTAGTTGCATGTAGGGCACACTGCACATGGCATCACCTCATCACAGTATAAACCGTATTTTAAAACGTAGTACTGAGATTTAGACAGTCCTGTCCTGAGTAACTACAATAAAATAACTACGATTGCTTCTGTGGTTATGTCGGGTAATCAATAGTCACATTATATAGTGTTACTTGTGTTTAATGATCCCGTAACTCTTACAATATTAAATCAGAACTTTCTTAAATCTTTATGGTTTAGGCAACCTGGCAACAGTAAGGAATGGTATTGGCGTTGGTTTGTGGCAAACATCTAGAACAAAAAATATTGCTTATTATTTTTTCCCGTATGAGATCCGATTAGTTATCCGATTGCGATAAAACTATGATTAGTTTTAGTAAGATTTCCGAGTTAAATTTCAAGACCTCCCAAGCGAAGTCGCAAGTAATAACTAGTTAAGTACTTTAATTAGAAATACTATTAAGAACTTGAGCCGTCTCACCTCTGTGTTACCTGTCCTACACCCAGTTATTAGTTTATCCAAAGATATCAGAACGTCTTTAAAAGTGAAGGCAACCTGGCAATAGCAACTTGAACCGCCTCCGCCTCCGCGGGGCGACGCATCTTTGCGGCAACAGTTAGTTAGTAGTGCCATTAAGGCCCGCGCCGTCCCGCCCCCTATCTCACCGCCTAGTTCTCCGTTAATGTTCGTTTGTGTCAAAACGGCTTAATTACTTTACATTAACTCGTTTTGACACAGTTTCCTTTAATCTCCTCAAAAGCACGCCCGTAAGAGCATGCCAAGTTTCATACTCCAAATGGCATTTCCTTTCTAGGTGAAAATTTATTTCACCATAACCGTTGTCGTAATTCTTAATATTACGACAAAGCGATATTGTGGCTTAGTAATAGATGAATTAATTTAAATTAATGGAACTTAACGTAAGTATAATTATACGTAGACGTGGATACATACAGGGTGGATTTGTTAGACGGCGCAATAAGAGCAGGCACCTTAGACATTTGACGACCTCCGTAGCCGAGAGGCGAGCGACTTGGTGTCGCTATCTCTGAGGTCCCGGGTTCGATTCTCGGTCGGTTAATGTAGAAAAATAACTTTTCTATATATTGTCTCGGGTCAAGGTGTTGTGGTACCGTCGTTGTTTTGTAAGATAACTATCATAGGATCAGAGCAATGTATGTGTTGTTCAATATTTTTTAATTTATGTATTTGTAGCTACAGGCAAACGTTCTTACAAATACAAGACATTCTCAAATTTGGCTGTAAGTTTGACCTGCACTATAGAAATTTGAATTTGGAATTTAGATTACACTAAAACTATATTGATGTTAATCGATCCTGTTATGATAATGAGGAGGTGAGTAAGTATATTCAGAAATGTCAAGAATCGCGAAAATCTCATTAAACCATACTGAAAAATTCATAGAAAGTCTTAAAATATACTTTTCCAGTAGCTAAACAGTTAAGGTACGCCCTAATTACCCCGTCGTATTAAATAAACAACCTGTATACGCATACCATTTTGTCATTATCATAACGACTGGAATTGTTCAAATAACATAGCGCTTTCAAATAATTAAATACCTGACAAACTTGCTTCAATGTGCAAGTATAATTAATATCTATGTCGCCTTCGCCTAATCCTAGGTATTGCCTAAAAATAGGTATAGCTTATGTGCAGGCTGAAAACATCCCCGCCAAACTCGTTACAAACTTACGAACTCACGATGGAAAACATGACGGCGGCCGGACGACATTTCCTCATACGTGTTCCAGTTTGTTTTCCAGTTTGATTGTTACGTCCACTTGACCCTTTTGTGATGTAAACGCAGCCGTTTATTGCTCCTGCCCGCCGTAAACTGTGCTTTATAGTGGCACAAGAGAGAAAATCGCTTTTTTAATAGAGCACTAATGGATATTCCGTTGCCCAATGCCCTCCGGCGGCCCTCCCGATAGACCCTTCATCCTGCGTCAATGCAGTTCGTTACGCTACTGTGTACCTACTTTCCTCTTTAAATATTCAACCTTTTTAGCTGATTTTATAAAGCGATTACCTTTATTGAATGTACTCCATTATGTTTGTTCTTAAAGCAGTATAGATGGTAATTAACCACATAAACAAGTCTGTATTAAAAAAAGGTATTAAATAATTAGACTTCTAATGTTTGTTTCAAATATAAATTACATATGCCAAAAGCTATATTTTATCTTTGCGGTTATATTATTGAACGAAATTCCCAGTTTATTTTATCAGAAATCTAACTTCGGCCATTAAAGCAACTTTTTTGCGTAGTGACTTGTGACCTTTTGCTTTAAAAAAAAACCTAACTCCCACGTGAAAATAAAGCGTAATTTAATAAAGTAGGATAAGAACAGATACACAACGCCTACTACTGAAACTAAGAAGGATTATATTCCTACTATTCTACTTAACTTAGGTACCTACTGGACGATTTTAATTACTAACGGTTTTTCTTTATTTCAACTAAAAAGAGGTGAATAATAATTCAACAGCGAGTTACTATAGAAAATTAAAAAAAGATATAAAATACATTTATTAAGCAGCAACAAACTAATTACTTTAAAAAAAAAGACAATCACATAACATTAAGAAAATAAAAATAACAAGAAAAGTAATAAAGGTCTTGAACAGTACCACTATGTCTGTTATCATAATAAATATAAGCGTAAACAACGATAAATCTAATTCATGTAAGTATGTAATTTTTACATTACAACACTTTAATTTTATTTATGAGAAAACCTAGTGAACCTACAAAGTTAGAGCAAAATACAGCACAAAAGAATAGACATTTGTATAACACGACTATCTTTATAAGTCTTTGTAAGTATATCCAGAGTTTTGTCAGTAGTTAACCGACTTTCAGCTGTAGTAAGTTAGTATGGCCATTACGGCTGGTGCCTACCTTCCCGCTCGGCAACACTCGTGTGCACTCACAACTTTTGTAACGCTGTTTAGTGAGGATACTTACGACTCCCATTAACTCTAGTCGCATTAACTTTAATAGTTATATTGAGGAGCTTGTCCCGTTGTAGCATAGAGAAGCATCTATTGTTAATTCCATGTGGTTTAAATGGAAAACTGGCCATCAGATACTTCTAGTATATAGCTTGTATTTTTATACACCACCTTAACAAAACTGGGAAAAGACAATTAAATAGTCATTTAGAAGAAAGAATGTAAACGAATAGAGACGTAATGGCAAGTGATTAGTTACCGCTTACCGATTGGCATGTCTTTTTTCTTTAAAGGATAATTGTAGTACCACTAGCTTATAGATTACATTATTTATTACATGATGTTTTCTAAAAATGTGTTTCTAATAATGTTTTTTACTTAGTCTAAGCAGTATCTGCGTTTGACGTCGTTATCTAGGAAATAGGCAAGTCAGTGGCGCCGTGAACTCTGACATTGCCCCCTTTTATTGAACTCACTCGCGCTCCCTTATCACGAATTAGCCCTCGTCGCATTCGGTTCACGGTTAAAGTAGGCCGTTCTGTGCGCTCTAATTTAAACCGAGCGCTCTCTCGCTTAATGGCAGGACACTAATTAAGGTAATTAGAAACATGTTAGCGCAAGTTAAATAGTCAACCTCCCTCACGTCCTCGCTTTATGACTGTTCAAATACACAAACAAAATACTTGCAAGTTTAGCCGTCCATTATCGATAGGCATTTCAGCGCCAATATACAAGCACCACGAAGTTGCCAACGAGTGCCCGTTAGGCGGCACACCGGCGAGTAGGTAAATGCTATTTGCAAGTTCCCGCTCGCGTCTATGTAGCGCTCTCAGGCTGCCAAATTGAAACCTACCTCAACCGGAGCAAAATGAAAAGTCGCCAATAGCCATACTTTCATGCCGCTTACATCCATGCATATTGCCGCATTTCTGCTCTTTCAGCTGACCTGCTCCGAACTCAAAGACCTGTAGAATCTATTGGTTTCGGTAAACGGATTGAAAATTGGAAAGTATCCTAAAAGGGAAATGTTTGGACAGTTCAATTTTCAATATTGCCAATCAACTTCAGCCGCTTGTTCTCTGTTTGAAAAGGGGAGGCCGCGGATGCTATTTAAATTGTACAGTTTTATGACAAGGGTCGACCATCATTGCCCTGATTACTATTTGGTTAAGGTTATTGCTTTGAATTTCGACGTCGCTTCCTTTACGATTTCTAAGCCCAATGAAATGGGTTCAAAGTTATCCCCGTAGGTTATTTTAAAAAAAAAATTAAAAATTATTAGTGATATTATTCTAATCTTTTTTTAAATTTAAGTTTGAATGTCTAGTCATTGACAATTTGAAAAATTGGCGTACCCAAAATCACCAAAAGAATAATAATTTACCAAAATAGAATCACATGACAAAAGTTAAATATACCTATGTCCTTATTAAAAATGATAAACGAATAATACGTAGGTCGCACTATAAGTTTTGCGTAACTTTAAAAAACAACATGTTATAACCAAAATATTATGTTTATTGCTTTTCAAAATACTCTCCTTTACATTTTAAACATTGTTTCATGCGATCGAACCATTTTTTAAAACAGGAGGACCACAGATCTGAAGGCATGTTTTCTACGTGCTGATTGAACGCTATCACTGCCTCTTCGGAGTTGGTAAAAGTAAAACTTCTCATCAAATCTTTGATTTTCGGTAAAATACAGAAATCACAGGGTGCATAGCCCCGACCCCAGGATGGGTGACGAGTTGTACTTTTTCGGAAGCTAAAAATGACTTTATTTTGTTGGCCGTGTGTGAAGAAGCGTTGTCATGATGTAGGAGAACGCGGCTTTTGTATCGTCTTTCGCAAACTTTTTCTGACACCTTGGGTAAACAAATGGTAGAAATAGTGTTAATGCCGAGTGGGCATTAACACTATTTTGATCTTCAAGTGGAATTGTACATATGGGACCCGTAGCTGAGAAAAAAAAACGCTATAATTTTTTTACCAACCTTTCTCGCCTGCCTCACTTTTGTTGGCCTGTTCTCATTTTTAAACACCTATTCACAAGATTGCTGTTTTTTCGGGTTCAAAACAATAAATCCACGTTTCGTCTCCTGTGACAATGTCATAAACAGCATGAGAATGTCCGTGGTCGTACTTCAGTAGCATCTGTGAGCACCATTCCACGCGAGCCCGCTTCTGCTCCGCTGTCAGTTCATGAGGGATCCAACGACAGCAAAGTTTACGAACTTTCAATTCTTCGTGTAAAATTTTCTGAATTTGGCTCATACCAATCCCCAATAGTCCTCGAATTGTTTCATAGGTAATCCGCGGGTTTTCTTCAATTAGCCGCTTAACAGTAGCCACATTATTTTCGTTGACGGCAGTTGAAGGCCGCCCTTCACGAAATTCGTCATGTAAAGAAACTCGACCTCTCTCAAATTCAGCAAACCATCGCCTCACGGTGCTCAAACAAGGTGCTTCTCTCCCAAAGGTCTTGCGGAGAGAGAGAACTTTTAAAATCATAAAAAATCATCGCTCTAAAATCTTTTCGACTTAATTCCATTTTCGTTGCGTACGTAGTATCTTTGATGTGTGATAAAAAACAATTGACAAATCGTTTCCCGCCAATTGTTTTTTTTTTATTATTAAGAAGGTTGCAACGTTTAAAAAATATAACATTCGAAATTCAAATAGTTCCGATTAGCTAGAAGTGCAAAACTTTTAGTGTGCCCCATGTACTAAAACTAATACACACGCACTTTTATATTTCATATCCCGTTATCAAATAAATGAACAGAATTCATTTGCGAGTATAACAGATTTGAATATTTATTATCGTGTTGTAACTATTCACATCATGTTTATTCACGGAGATAAGAGGGCTTGATACGGAACGCATAATATCTTCGCATGTTGACTGTCCCATTTTCTATTTATAACGAACAGTAAAATATGCGGAAGCAGATAATGCTAGAGTAATAAATACCTGGCAAGTAACGCGAACTTCTCGACAATCTGTGAAATCCCATATTACTGTTTACATTGTATGATGATGTTTATAGAATGTAATTAAATTAATAACGGTTCGTAGATTACGGTTTTAGAGTATTAGCTAATATGAAGGAACATTATGTAACGTGTGTAGGCGTTATTTTTGATATTAAGTCAAAACCTTATTTGATTTATATTTGAATAACTAACCAAATGTTACGTGTAATAAATTTGTAACCCTATTTCTGAAAACTATGAATAATGATTAAGTCAAAAACCCTGGGAATAGATTTGTGTGTACCTGAATATAAATAACAGTTAATTGGTCTTTTAGTTTAAAGAAGCAAATTTCACGTTAATAAATTAAATCTAAGGCAACACTGGTTAAAAGACATGATAAAATGTCGTACCTACTGTGGATAGTAAATTAATATAGTTTGATATTTAATAAACGATAAATCAAGTCTCGCGCATATTTAAGTGACGGCTCATTTATTACAAATTCTGTGCATCAATTGGCTTCAGCTCTATAGAATATTGAATAAATCAAGCAATATGATCTTTGTAACAGCCACAAATGACTCTTCATACGTATTTGAAATGATATGAAATACGTTAATTTTTTGCATGATACAGATAAGATAGTGCAAACTGCAGAATGAAATCCATATCAGTCGACAATCTAAACCTTTAAGTAAAGTTTTTATTCATGATTATCATCAGCTTTTACTATGAGATCGACCACTAGTGAAACAAGATTCCATCGATTCAGCCAAAATATACCTATGTAACATCTTTTTTTACGTGTCACGGGACCAATCCCTTAACAATCACGAGTAGAAAATAATCTTGAAAAAAACGTCTCGGTTTTGATAAATATCAAAATTACATAATATTTTCATTTTTGTAAAATCTTTTGGTAAGTCGGGATTGGTACAATCATAAAGTTTGATGATTTTTACATTTTAGACTTCGATTGCGGCCTAAACCAAATAATGATTTTTCAAAAATTTATTTACATATTCATTTTAACCAAAATCGAGCTTGTGGCTCCTTCAACCATTTTTCTATGTCACACATTTATGAGATACGGATTAGGCCTTCCACTCCCATCTTAACAACTCACTGTCTAGATAAATTGTTTTCTTTGTTCACAGGTACAAAGTGGAAGTCGCGGGCAAGAGTCTGCCCGTGCTCACCACTTTGGACAAGGGGCGCTACGGCGTGATCGTGTTCGAGTCACTGTCCAAGTACGCCAACATGGACAAGTGGAACCGGGAACTCCTCGACAAGTACTGCCGCGAGTATTCAGTCGGCGTCGTCGCCTTCGCCACGCCCGGCGAAGAGACCCTAGTCGGTGCACAGCTAAAAGGATTCCCACTTTTCATGCATACAAATCTACGACTGAAGGCGAGTGTCCAAATTGAAACTTTGCACGTAAAGTAAACGATCTCTGAATTTCTATTTCAATTTAGTAATTAACTTTCCAATGCCTTCGAATAACCTTTTCCTAATGTTAATAATGAACTGGGTAATTATTGCTAATGGTTTCAGTTGAGAAAGCTTAATGTTTCGGAATATTTACTAGTCTCCGAAGTGGTCATTATCAGCGCTCGGTTTGCTCTCTCGATTTTCCCTGAATCCAACTTTACAGAATTTTTATAATGAGCTCTACATGTTTAAATAGGGCATTTTCGTGTACAATTTTTATTAGTAAATCTGTCAGTGAGTATCGGATTTATTATTTAAAATTAACAGCTTGAAAAATAATTATTATAAATCGCTTATCAACCTAGATAATAGGAACTTAAAATTGCTATGCTCAGGAAGCAGAGAATTAAACAACAGATTTTCTATAATATTGTTTCTAAACTTTGTCCTCTTTGCGTTTCCATTCATCCAATAGGAATAAAATATTGCGAAGTTATTGTGCGCTCGCCAATGTAGGTGAATTGAATTAAAGACCGAAGAACGAACGAAGTCGCGGGCAACATACTTTTAACTTTACTTACATAAATCTTAATTCAATCAAACTAATACACTTACACGTACAATTTATACGAGTATACAGTATAACTTATATCGATCGTAGTTATTACTTAACCCTTTTGTTCAGGACGCGACCCTGAACCCTGCGTCGCCAGTGCTCCGGCTGGCCCGCGCGGGTGAGACGGCCTGGGGGGCGCTTCCAGGCGACCACTGGACCGTGTTCAGGGCCAATAGCTCAACGTACGAGCCCGTGGCGTGGGCGCTGCGCCAGAACGAATATGGTGCCACTGGTAAGTTAATTACACTCTTTAATGTAAACGAAACAATTGTTGTATTGACCATTACGCATAAGTTACGTGCACTTATTATAACGTATTTATATTAAAACTCGCGCGGGCGAAGACAGGTCACACAGAAGGGAGATCTGGTACCTACCAGTACAACTGGGCAGAATGTTGAATACGATAATATCGTCTTGCTAGATGATGGTGGCAACTTGATTTCATTCTGAAAATTCAGTGCAGCAAATTTGTTTTTAAACATTTTAATAAATTTAAAAGACTCGGCTAAATCATTCATGCATGACATACTAAACCTGAATGTTAGTAGGTGATATCTTGAAGAGGTGAGGTGATATATTGTCAATGTGAAACACGACGGTAGTTTGACAATAACAACAGGAGCCTAACATGAACGCTAAACAGTCACTACCTACCTAAGTTATGTTATTTCTACGTCAAACTCTATTAAGAAAAAAAATTTAGTACCTAATACTTTTTTAAGTGCTCATGGTTAGGCCCCATAACAGGTACAAGTATATACTAAGTAGCCGTATTTGTTACGAGCTCAAGGCAGTCATGTAAACTTTTTTAAAAGTGCAGGTTAAATAAAACAAAACTTAACTCCACAAACATTACTCAGTTGTAAACAAGTTTTGTGTGTAACATTATCTTCTATGACTGTAAAGGGCATCTAGTGCAAGATGACCTATTCTGATTACACAGCGTAAAATACAGAAGACCTCGATTCAGGCATATAAATTATGTTAGAACAGTGGTTTTAAAACACTTACATAAATGATTGTTGGTTAGAAACCGGCCAAATTGGTTTGAGTCCGAATCGCAATCGGCCGGTTTTTAGGGTTCCGTAGTCAACACGGAACTCTTATTGTTTTGCCATATCAAGAAAATAAATGTTGTTTTGGGTAGCTCCCCTTACACGTATTACAGTATGAAAAAATGACTATCCGACATGGTTGATGGTATGTCGTGTATAAACACTTTATTGTGGATGTATAAACACTATTTTTCGATTTAGAGATCTGTTTGCATTGTGTTTAGCTTTAATTTGTTTGAGTCACGTTTCCCCCTCTGCCTGCCCATAGTTGCTTTAAAAAATGTGGGAAAACCCACGACCGAAGTATCATATAACAAAGTTAAAAGGAAAACATCGAAATAGAACGCCCAGTACGATAGTTTTCTACAAAGCGGACTGTCAAAAGTGAGGTAACAATGACATCTTTGTATGCGTAAGTAAGTCGTGTTTACGCTAGACGAAACGCACACAAGTAAAAAATAATGTTGCCTTTATAATAAATTTTACCCAAAAGTAGGGGGTTGAAATGGGGCACGACCGCTGGCCGCGGCACGCTTGCTCCGCTCGCTCGGATTAGCGCTTTATGTGGTAACTGACTTTAACATAACCTAACCCATATGATCCTTGACAAGTTTTGGCTAGTCTATTTTACAAGTCCCATCTGCATAAACTTACTTCAGAAATACGGAATGTCTAAGTTTCATTTAAAATCAGTGAATTTTTGTTTAAGTGTCGCCATAGCGCCCCGTTTCCTATACTGTGACCGATCGGACCGAGAATCGAACCCGGGACCTAAATAATAAAGTCGTCTCAATTATTTCGATTACAAAACGAAATATAAATTAAGACGTTTCTCTTTTAAAAACAACAAAATGTGGGAGATATTTTTCCCCATACAGCGGCTAACAATAACATTTTCATAAAATGTCAAGACTAATTTATTGTGATTAATTTTTATTTTTGATTAATGTTTTACGTAAAATTATAAGTTTTAACGCAATTCTTACACGTGAAATGTAATGTTACATATTTTCTTGTATTTTCCTGATGTACTCTGACATCCGTTCACTTCGCAAACCGTCATGTTTTTTTAATATTTCGGGAGCTGTTTGTCACGCGACACGATCTTAAGCACTAACGGGCCGAGTAATAAACTAACTATAGGTAAACAGCTTCGTTGAGACTTCGCCTGCGGGGTACAGGGGCGCGGGGGGAATGACGAGAGCGGGGACTGTCAGGGGTGCGGGCGGTAAGGATACACAAGAGACGAAATTTCCAGTGACAGTTCTCAAGATATGTGACGTCACCCGTCACAATGGTGGCCGTCAGTGTCGACACTGTAAAATATTAACATAACCTTTTCGAAAAATAATATTCGTTTCGATACATTTACACTATTGAGTGTAAATTTAGTCAAAATATTGCTATCCAGAGCCGTGGATGTCATTCTACGTATATATTTAAAAACTGGATGTTTTTGTTTGTTTGTTTGAACGTGCTAATCACAGGAACTATTGGTCCGGTTATAAAATATGCTAGATACATTGTTAGATAGCTAATTTATTGGGGAAGGCTATAGAAGTAGTTTAATGCGTATAGGCTTATAAATATTTTTGCTACGATCTATGGGAACGGAGTAAAACTATTAAGCGCGTACGAAGTCGCTGGCGGGCCGCTAGTCTTTAATATAATATCTGTAGTGAAAGTGACAAAATAAAGTTTGATATTATAATGAAGTAAAAATGAAATATTTAGGAATCTATGCACGATTAATCAAAATTATAAATCAATCGCTTATATACATGTCAATATCACTGGATCTTGATTCTTGACTTTCAAAGCAGCTATCATCAGAATCATCTAAATCATCATGCACATCAATAATGAAATCCACGACATCATCTAAAAGGCCGTCGTGTTTGCAGTATTCATCTTCGACTTTAATTATGTGATTAATACAATGCTCCCACTTCTCTACGGAATATGCAGCAAATAATTCCTCTAACAACATCTTTTTTGGTCCAAATTAGAATTGATACTATTTTGGGCTAACTGCCCTTTAATATCGCCCCAGACCAACTCAATTAGATTGAGGTCCGGGTGATATGGAGGCAAACGCAGCACTTCATGCCCGTTTCTTTTTAAAAGTTCATCTATTTTATAAACATCATCTGTATGATTGCTTTTTATTAATTTGAATAAATCATCTTTTCTAAGTTTACCATCAAAAGGCACGTCATGACGTCGTAGCCAATCTTGCATGACTAGCTTGGTAGAGGCCATAGACGGTTTTTTTTCCTCTCGGGCTGAATGGTAAGCTGCATTATCCATGATGATTACGGAATTTGATGGTATATTAGGCAAAAGTTTTTCACTAACCCACTTGCTAAAATTTAAGAAATTCATCGAGTCGTGATAATCACCTGTCTTGCACTTAGATTTGAATATTACTAGTGCGCCGTCTACAAATCCAGTTTGACCTCCACAATGAACAATGATCAAACGGTCTCCTTTTCCGATTTGAGCTAGCACGCCGTGTTCATCGTTCGATTGCCAGCATTTCAAAACGTTATGAGACGCATTCACATAAGTTTCATCCAGATATAAAATGTTTATGTTATATTTGACTGTTCTATAAGCAGTTTTCTTTTAGATCCACATTTCTTGAATTGAAAACCTAGATCATGTAATAGTAATCTTAAATATTCCCTACCGCAGTGTAATACATCCTCTTTTCTAAGAACATCATTCAAACTTTTCAAAGTGGGTACTTTTTTGGAAATTGTGTAAAACTGAGTGACTTTTCTTCTTACCACACCTTTTGTGAAATCATCTATTTCCACTCTTTTTTTGTGGACCTTCTTTGTTTTTTTCGGTGAATTAAATCTTTCGTTGTCTTTTAATGTTTTCCCCTCCTTTACAATTCTAGCTACCGACTTTTCCGACAATCCAGTTACTTTTGCGACAGTTTTGTTTAAATGTATATCGTGTTCATATTCAACTGAATTTGGATCTAATTTTCTTTTTCTAAAATATTCGTATACGTTTAAAGCTATTTGCTTACACTGACTGTTGATTTTGTGTCCGAATATACTTCGACTCATCTTCAGACTTCAGACAGACAGTATTCTCGTGTGTAATTCTGTCAAAGCGTCCGCGTCTGTCAATAGATGCTATCGCTACCAGCGTAGCGAGCGTACTGAATTCTGACAAGAATTTGCCTGCCCCCCGCACCTCTCACAAACCCCGCTCTCGCCTCCCCCCGCGCCCCTGTGCCCCGCAGGCGAGGTCTCAATTTCGCGGTCTACCTATAACATACTCACTGTGGCCTCTCAATACATATTTGATAATATCATGTACGTACGCAAAAATTTAGATCTTTTTATAAAAAAAAAAAGATATTCATTCATATAACACAAAAAACAAAAACAAACTTGTAGACCCAAACTTTAGATTGGCCAAAACAACTAATTCATTCTTGGGAAATTGTATTAAATTTTTCAATAATATACTCACAATGTTATCAAACTTCCTATTAATAAATTTAAGTCACATATCAAAACTACACTGATGTCTAAGGGGTATTATAGAATTCAAGACTATCTTGATGACAAGAATGTATGGTCAGTCCAGCCTGCACTAAACTGATGTACCTACCTGTCTATTTTGATTTATATTTTTTGTGTGGCAGCTAGTGGTGACTGAGTTTGTTCCGGCGTTTCTTCTCAGCACTTGCCAGATTGTCTGTGTCTTGTCTCGAAGCGCTAGTAGGGCCCAAAAAATAAGGAGACATGTTCTGGCCCCCTAACGGCCTATAATGTTATTATTGACGTTCATAAGTGGCAATTTTGTCAGTGGCAGTGTTTGCAAAATAAATTATTTCTGACTTTTGACTAAGCCATTATGGCTTAGTTTGTATTGCCTCACTTTGCGGAAGCGGACTTGGCTTCTGGGCGTTCTATTTCGATGAAGGAAAACTATCACAGATAGGTGAGATAGGTAGGTATTACTAGTACCGAGTTATTTATAAAATTACTGAGGTGAAGTTGTTAAATATGTAAAATTTTAATAATTTTAATATGCACTTTTAATTTTGAAAAACATGATATCTCTTGTGTATTAACTATAGTTTACTATAACTTAATTTTATATAATATCTGTTTGTGTAGGGCTGGACGCCCACTCTTTTTAAGGTGTCCGCTGAAAATCAGCGTCGCGGCACTCTGTGCCTCGGCATATGCTGAGCGGAGGCCTATTTGGTACTATGACTGTTATGAAAATTAAAAACTGTGAATTGTATTCTTTTTTTATTGTGCCAAATAAACCTTATTCATTCATTCATTCAAATACGTAGAAATAACCGCAAACTGCTTACTTACACTTCTGCTTCGAGTAATGGTAAAATTTAGCCAATCCTAAGATATACACGGACTCACATTCACACTTACACTCACACAGCCAATAAAAGAGGGTTTAATAAGCAGTGTCCTGTATCTGAAGGCTTTAAAATGAGTCTGAATTCAGCTTTATTTCTTTTTCAAAGGAAATTGAATAGCGCCATCCGTGCCCCATCTCGCATAGTAAATGTCTGAATAGCTGCACGAAATTAAATATTATATTTCTAATGTACTAACAGGTACATTTAATGAAGACGGGAGCTGACTTCCAATGACTGCAATATTCTGAAATCTAAATATGTATATCCTTCAATACATTTCTATGACATACATTGAATTGTGAATTCACATAGATGTCTCCTACGATTTATCGGAAGAATTTAGAACCTAAGTACAAAATATTGTTTATGTCTACTAAGTACATAATTTCACATTATGCATACCGTTCGCATGATGATTAAAACCATTAGTGGGATTTATATGCGACACTGCAAGTTAACATTATACTAGATACTAAAACACTCAAAGCACACTTGGCGTTACCGCTAATGTTAGCTTGCATAACTTTCAAGCTTACAAAGGAATACAAAGTACACGTGAGAGCTTTAAATCTTTAGTTAAATTATGGTAGATTTTCTCTCGCACAATCTAAAAAAGACATTTAGATCTTATCATATTTTTTCTTTTTTGTGCTTGGGTAAACCGCATTAATATACTTCTGCGGTAGGATGTTCTCATCGTCATTATTTCGGTCATAGGACGTCCACTGCTAAACAAAGGCCGCCCTCGGTGACTGACAGATTGACCGGTTAGAACCAGCCTGCATCCAGCGGCTTCCTGCAATCTTAGCCAGGTCGTCTGTCCACCTTGTAGGTAGATTTCCTACCCTGATAGGATGTTTTTAACCAACTAAACTTATACGTCGCTATCATCTCTATCTCTGCGATACAAGCTACGCTTAGGGCAGAGGCCTACAGAATAAGAAAGCGTAGCGTGTCATTCCTGTTCTGTGGCAGAGGCCGCTGTAAATAAATCTAAGCATGTAACTGGTTTAAAAAAATAAAAAAACCTTACCAAGAAAGAAGCACTTACGTCCTTAATAAAAACCCATTGAAAACCAAATACCTACAACTCGACTAGCTCTTGCTGAACGTCAAGTATAATGTGGTGCTGTTTGGTCTCTGGACTATATTCCACAGGTACTGTCCAGTGTCCATACCAGCAAGAATCAGTGGACGCAATCTTAAAGCCTTCCAATCTTGCTTGTAAGGGTTTTTTTGCGCTTACTTACTAACTGCTGCATCCTGCTTAGGAGCCGGTCTCGCATGAACTAGTTTATACAAAATTCACAAAGCCCAGCACTCGGGCCACTCGTGAGTCGTGACAGCCACAATACGCCGTCACCCGTTGCTGAAATGGGCTAGACTATGTTGCGAAATCGCTCAATAGAAATTTGTGGTCTAACCAAGTAGTCGGTTGCCTATTTTTCGTAATGGAGTCTGATACGTGAGAAAGTGAGAAAGCGCGTGTGTGGCGAGATTTGGCGACTTGCCGTATAATGATGGCCCGTTGTAATCAGTGCCGGACTGGCGGCCGCAGGAAGCAAGTGACTGCGATTCATGGCGTGTATCAAATGCGCTTGCGTGGTAAGCGAGATTATACAGGCTGTCCATAAGAATATGACACTTCACCATAATCATCAGCGTTTGGAAATACTGCTGGACTTTCTCCTCTATTGAAAAAACTTAAAATCACGTAAGTAATCAGCTACTAATTAAGCAACTTTTACATAATACGGAAGCAATATTGAAAACGAGTTTTTTAAAATTCTCCATACATAATCTAATCATCGAGGTAGTGCGTTACTTTGTATATAGCATGTAAAATTTGACCACGAATTCGATGTTTTATATAACTATACTACTATATATAGTAAACATTGTTGTATATTAGCAGCTGATTACGTAGTTTTGAGATGTGCCCTATTTTTGTACACTCTATATAAACGTATAAAACTGAATTACGCGGTTAGCTGGGGATTTAGTGGCCGTCTCGAGTAGCCTGTGTGCAGTAAGAATCTCAAGATATACAGGTTGTCCCGTAAATAATAATACCACCCTGTAACTATAATTCTTAACATCGTTGTAAACAACTTTTGTCTATTAATTTTTAAATGTACATATAAATTATACAAATACTATTTGTTAATTTTGCATGGGAAGTCGATAAATTTTCATACAAATTTGGAAAAGTCATAAAACAAAAGATGAATACTATAATGTTTATAATATGTGGTTACAAGGTGTTCCTTTATTTACGGGACACCTTGTATAACTAGCTTTTTACTGATGTAGAAGAACGAGTCCCCCTGGCGACTGTGATCCAAGACCACGGGCGCTGGGATGGCGTGCAGCGTGTGCTCTTCGGCTCCGGGCTGCAGTTCTGGCTGCACCGGCTGCTGTTCCTCGACGCGCTCAGCTACCTCAGCCACGGGCAGCTGAGCCTCAGCCTCGACAGGTGGATACTCGTCGATATCGATGACATATTCGTTGGCGAGAGAGGTACGCCAGATCTTGATCACCTTTCTTCTTCTCAATTCTACCATTACCGTTCTTTTCAGCCAGTCACCAATACCACGTTATTTTTATAGCTGACTAAAACGTATAGCTTCAAATCAAGTCGATAGTTTACCACTTTTCATTTGCTCTATTTTACCACTGATTTACTATCGAGTTACGATTCGGCTATGAAGTTTTCGGTGAAAACCATGTTTTATGACACACAATTCCAGTATAGTCGGATCCAGCGCTAACTCCTATAAGACACTCCACTTGTAAAAATATTCAGACAAGGCAACCACTTAAAAAGCAGCCAGTATAAAATTAAAACTTTTTTATTTTTTATTTCTGCGTATCTATATTCACTTGTCTGCACATTTCACGTCTGGCGACATTAATCCCTCTCCACCATGTCTCAAGTTTTGATGCTATATCGTACCTCGATTAAGTCACTACTCATCTGTGGCCAGGAACAAGATTACACCAAGAGGACGTGCAGGCCCTGATGGCGTCGCAGGCGGCGCTCCAGAGGCTAGTGCCAGGGTTCCGCTTCAACCTCGGCTTCAGCGCAAAGTACTACCACCACGGAACTTCCCTCGAAAACCGAGGAGACGACGCCCTCCTCAAGAATAGGGAGCATTTCAACTGGTAAGTTCGGACCAATTTACAAAACTGACTTTTCTAAAATAAACTGAGAGACACCCCAAAATACATTTTCTTTCTGACAAAATACATTTTCTGGTATTTCGTAACACAAGGATGTTTATTACTTACTCCGAGACTATGACAATTGATATGTTGTCTGGCGCATATTTACATAAATATTATTAAAAGCCAGTATGGCTCTTTGTCTCTTATAAGAAGCCTAGTTCGGACTAGTTTTAGTCGAGTGGCGAGTAATTTACGAGCAGTTAGGGTACGTAAAACGAAAATTTATTCAAGCAATAGTAACAAATTTTGACAGATCTACAAGTTATTGGCCGTTTGTCTATATTCTGAGGAGTAAAAAAAAGAGTTAAGTTTGGGTTAAGCTAAGTTCAGATGGTCGCGCGGCATTGCGCGCGAGAGCTACCCGCGCGGTACAAGAACTAACTATAAAGTGTTTATCGTTTACATTATGACTACAAACTTTCAAATCGTAGGTGATCTGTGATCTGGCAACCAATCTCACCTGCGATTTTGACACGCGATCAAATATTACAGACCCTGCAACGATATTATATTTGTTTCTGCTCGGTCTCTGATTAAACAAAGATAATTTGATAGTAGGAGTAAAATCAGAATTCGCTTATTTGATCTAAAATTATAATATTAACAACTTATCTGATTATAGTGATTTCGATTTGACCAAACCATAATGTTGTTTTGTAAAATCGGGTTGTATCGCTACCTACTAATAAATTTAATATTGAGACTAGTTCACAGAAGTAATTAATAAAAGGTTAACGAAAAATTAATAGTAATGATGTTGCCTAGTATTAAAACAGTGTTAAAACGGATTGCAGCTTGAATGAGCATTATAACTCCGTTAATGTGGGCACACGGGGTCGTGTGCTATAAATTATCATTTTGTAAGCTTTTATTTAATTTTCATTTTTAACGTTCAAACCTTAACTGTAATAATATTTTCAAGTATTAATACATTAAAGAAGAAATACTAAGGTTAGTGAATCTAGAACACTGCATACTTGGAAATTATGTCATAAGGTTTTTGCAACGAAAATTACTGTCTCGCGCGGCGCTGCAGTAGCTCGTGCCAGAATTCCGGTTCTAACTCAAAACATTTTACTCGTAATTCATTTTATCACGATATCATTTGTTTACACCTGATAAAGAGTTGGCATCATGCCCAGTTTCTAGCGCTCACTCAGTGCATATAAATTAGGCTAGGCATCATCCGCCCCTGTTCACGTTATACATTTTTCCAAACTTTACTAGCAAAATCACTATTTCAAAACTGAGAACCACTTTTTCTCGCGATAGAGAATTACGGTTAAAAAAAACGAAGTGCCAACAAAAGGCAGAAGCGTTGCCGGGATTTATTCGGAAACTAAACGGTAGCGGACTTCCTAATTCGAAACTGGCTAAATGAGAATCTGACCTACTGCGCGTTGTTTTTGCAGTTGACTACAGTGTGCAGTGATCCTTACAGTTGATAAACAAGGATTGGTAGCGAATTTTTCTTTTTTTGCGCTCGTCCTCTGCATATTGGACTAAATTCACTCACCGACTGCTATCGGATGTAAATGTGGTTATTTATTATACAATTCTGATATTTTAGTATGTTAGGCACGAAATTAGGTACTCTAACCGCAATAACGTATAAATTTACCTGCGACATGAAAACAGTCAGTAATTGTTGTGGTGTGTATTGGTTCATTACTATAGCCATTGTTGTTATTCTGTTTGATTTGATTTTGTGTATGAATATTATTTGAAATGTAGACCACGCAATTACTCTGAAATCAATTAGCTAAATTGGCTGGTTGGTAATAATATTCATCGTTGATTTGATAGGAAATTTATTATGTACTAATTAACTGATTTGTGTATTGGTTCTAGAAAATCTAATGTTTTGTCGTCAGGTTTTGTCACATGTGGAATCACCAACAGCCACATCTATACAATAACGTGTCGCAACTCGAAGCGGAGATGATGCTTAACAAGCAGTTCGCTCTTGAGCACGGCATCCCGACCAACTCTTGCTACTCGGTCTCCCCGCACCACTCTGGTGTGTACCCGGTGCACGAGCCGCTGTATGAGGCATGGAGGAAGGTGTGGGACGTGCGAGTCACCAGTACAGAAGAGTATCCTCATTTGAGGCCGGCGAGGTGAGTTTACCAAATCATAATACGAGTATTTCAAATAGGTCTGATACCCGATTCGGAAGTTGTTTGACAAATAACGAACAAAATTGCGATTGCGAGATGTGTCACCGCGCCGATTGTTTCTTTTTGCGATCAGTACAACGAGTACCTACCTTACTTATTTCGATATTCTAAATTGAGGTTTTTTTTTGTTTTCTCATAAGAGTTCGTTTTTTTCTGTATCCATTTCTCCCTCTATCCTCTCACCTTGTCCAGATGAAAAGATTTACGGTCGCAATGCTGCTTGTTGTTTCCACATGATAGATTTTACGTGCAAGTCGAATGCCTTGCTGGAGTCGCGCGCTAATATTTCGCACGTAAAACACATCATCTCTACAAATATCGCTACACGCACATAAGAGCGTTAACGTGACAGTTTGCATCCGGTTAGGTGCCGGATAAGTTTGTTCATGAGCACGGTTTTTACCAAATCTCATACATCCTCTGTTCTCAGTTAGGCGTCAGTCCGGTTAAACAGAAAACTGGATAGTTACCATACAGTTTTTTGTTTAAAATTTGTGTCTTGTGAAAAACCGGAATTAAATTTATGAAAAACGCGCTTAGGTCCTATATTATTTATTCTGTGCTTAGGTCTTGCGAGCTGGATCTGGTCTGACCTCAGGCTACCCTATTTCTATGATTATTATCTAAAGGTGCAACTTTAAATTCTAACAAACTAAACTAGATATTCGAAGCCGCAAATGAATCCGAGAACACAATGATGCTCGTTACCATTAGTCCAAAAGTGCAAGTTACACCGTAGCAGGAAAACTGTAACGATAGCAATAAGAGTCCACGTTAACTGAAACTGTCTGCGGATGCGGCTGTGCGCTCCAAACTCCTGTCGACCGCGAACGTTGCGTTGCGGCGGCGCCTCCGACCAGGGATCGCTGGACCGACAATGAAATTCCAATAATTGTAATACTAGAATCGAGCACAAGAGTATGCACACTAAACGCCGCAACGATAATTACGTTGCAACGAGCTAAACGATCCGTTGAGCACCACTTGTGATATGCTTCACCGGTGCCAATATTTGAAAACAGTGTAAAACGAATCCGGAGGTATTTAAACAGTAATGATGCCGTGTTGAACGTTTATAAAAAATCTTGTTAACGTTGAAAGTACGTAATCGTAATTATTCGTATATCAATCACGTAAGTCAATTTAACGAATCTAATGAGATAATGATCTTGTTATTTTACTAATGATTGTGATTTGGAAATGATATTCCAGAAATGAAATATTAAATAAATAAAGCGTTTATTTTCTCGACACAAATTAGGATTACAAGCAGTACTTAGGCATAAATATGTCAGAAAACTAGTTCCTGTTCTTTGTGAGAGACTGGTGCCTGAAGTAGGTTTCATGAGAACCTGAGAGGTCACCAGGACCCCCCCAGGAGTAGAAGCATACAGATCTATTTATGTGGTTAATAACAAAATTTCATGTATTATTTCTGAGTACATTATTTTGGGTAAGTTCTGTGATGTTGCGGTTCTAAAGAGTTCTACAGGACAAACTGGGCCTTTCCTTCGTCTATTTTTAACAAGCTCCGGATCGTAGTCCAGTGATGAGTCCTTTTTAGAACGGTATTAAGAATAAAGGACTGTCTGACCGTAAGTACATCCCAGTGTCTGTAGACATTAGCCGTGGGGTGACGGATCGGAAAACCTGCCGCGACCTTCAGAATACAGCGCTGAGCTCTTTCTTTATCAAGAATGTGGGATTTGGCCGCTCCACCCCAGGTAGATATGCAATAGTCCACTATGGATTGACCCCGGGCAAGGTATCCATTTTTATAACTGGTGGATCAGCCACATGTTTGAGAGTCCTGAAGATATATATTAACTTTCGTAGCCTCGAGACAAGAGCGCAATGTGCATTTGGAAAGTCAGAGTTACACCCCCAGGTATTTAATGCTCGCAGTTCTCAGGAGGGTGGGGCAAGAGCATTAAGTATTGAAATATTAAATTTATAAAAATAAATGGATAAAATATGATACCTACCGATCTTTCTTTTTACTCTATTAAAACGAGTAGTTGACAAATCAATGTAATGTTAAGGTTAGAGCCGAATGTATTACTAAGCCCTACTAAGCACTTTTTGTCAGCAAAAAACATAAGTTGGGTTTCTCGAAACCCTCGGGCCCCTTTAAGCTCTCTTGGAGATAAACACTATATACGAGATGAGGAGAAACACAATACATGTTTCCTTTTGTTAGCGTAAAGCGTTCTTAAAGTTAGCTTTTTTCAAAATAATAAACTTACTGATTATGAAACCGCTACCCTTGTTAGTGTTGTAAGATAATCATTACAAACAATTTAAGTATTTTATAAGCTAAGTTGCCGTAAGTAGTACCCCATCGATGTTAATATCTCGTTTAACGGCAAACTTACTCCTCGAGACCCATTCGATACAAATGGATACTAAGGGTTTTTTGGTAAGCTAAGATCCCTACACTAATTTTTAAGAGAATGATAATGACCTTTATACGACTGAGAGATTTTTATTAAGTAATTGAAAAAAGTCCAGAGTTCAAATAAAAAACCTATGAAATTATTTATTTCGTTGTTAATTTGTTGTTGGTGTGTTATTGTTTAATTGTTGTCCAGACTACCACGCCACGGATAGACAAAGCGGTTAAACTTTATACCCCTTTTTTGCCTGGGATTAATATTAACTTATTTCTTAGAATATCCATACAAAAGCACTTGATTTAATAACCATGAAATTTTATAAAATTATGATTAAGTTAGTATAAAGTAGATCCTAGCTATTCAGAAGTTTCAAAAACGAATAAATCATTCCACTTATTGTGAAAATTCAATTCTATTCAAGAAACGATACTAAACTTTAATTAAAGTAGTAAAATAGTATAAGCACATTCAAATAAACTGGATAGCGTGGCTTAAATGTTAAATTGTATTCACTTCAAATTTTGAAACCTTTATTCAGGTTTTAATTGATCTTATGAGTAGTTAGTCATTACTTTTACTAATTATTGAGTGAGCTATCGAGGAAACTTACATACTCGGGAATGATAAAAAAAATCGTTATGGTCAATTAGAATTATTCAAGCTTTTACAAGCTCTTAATGAAATTGCAAGATTTGTTTATTGGTATACTTCTTAGGTATGCTTGGCATTGGCTTGCAGGCGAAATATTTATTCTAACGGACAACTATTCCTTAAAATACGCGTTATTTTACTACACATATGTTCGCCAACGGCTAACGAATTGGTCATTTCCGAGCTTGGTTTATTGAAGTTTATGTTATCTCTGTTACTTGCTTCGGAAATATCAAAATCGGTAAATGGGCTATGACCAACTTTTAACGTTGTTTCATCACTACTCAAAATTCGAGATCTTAGTAAATAAGCACATTTATATGATTGTTCATCATTTGCAACTAACCTGCAGCAATTACCATATCTCTAGCAGTGAAACGTGAGACCTAGCAAAGTTGTGGGCATCCAACTATACTCGTAAGTCCCGCAAATGTTATTATTTACGTCAAACTTAAACCAGACTAGTGTTAGGCGGAGTGCATTAATTGCTAGCTTGTAGCAGCATGTTTGAGTTTAACCAACACGTCGCGTCGTCGCGGCGGGCTTAGTGTGATTATGCCGAAAACCTCGCATTCTGCTAATGAACTGCAGTAATTGTTAATGCAAAGACTAAACGTATCCACGTAAAGGTTTCGCTCGAAAATTCTCATCTAGTTAAGAGCTAAGAGCCAGTTAAGCTTGAACTCAAAGTAGTAAAATATAATACAGGTCATTACTCGTGGTTAACTAATGATGAATAATAAGCGCAGTGTATAAAATTTTAAACTTGATTGAGGCATTGCGGATTAAGGGATTTTAAAATTCCAATGTAACTATATTTATTTGTATACAGGTTACGACGTGGGTTTCGCCATAGAGGCGTGATGGTACTGCCACGGCAGACGTGTGGCCTGTTCACGCATACTCTGTTGTTGGAGCGGTACCCAGGAGGACGGCAGCGGCTCGACCGCTCCATACAGGGCGGCGAGCTCTTCCAGACCGTCATCAACAACCCGGTGAGTACTAACTGACGTAGTCGAGGCGTGATGGTGTTGCCCCGTAGACGTTTAGTATGTTCACGCATACCTACTCTGTTGTTGGATCGGTACTCGAGCATATCTAAGGGACATTATTTTCAGAGCAGATACGGAGACATTTCATCTACCATCATCATTATTAGCCTACTTCAGTCTACTGCTTGACATATCTCCGTGCAATTTTTTCAGCTATTCTTGTCTATCCGCTATATAAATAAATAAATAATCCATTTGGTTATCGCTAGAAGGCGAGGCTTATCTGCAGAATTGGTATACGTTAGTAAATTATTGCGCACCACTTTGCAGTAGGGCTCGTCCCAAAGCCTTTGAGCTGGTTGTTGTTTTTAATTTTATTTTTATACATTTTTACATTCAGATGGATTGTCCTATATTTTTATGCTTAGTATAAAATGTTCAATTGAGTCAAATTTACTGATCGTAAAGTTTAAGCATTATGACAGGATGCTGACCCACATCTCGTAATCATGTTGATACAATAATTTAGCTTATAAAATAAATGAGCCTGGGCAACTCGGCTACATTCCGTTTCATTTAGTCACGCTTCACACAGCTCCTGTTTAAGTAAACATCATAGAAATAAATAAATAAATAATTGCTATGCCATGTTAAATAATAAATTCACTGAATTCAAAATTACTCTTCGCTCTTATTTATCTGCTATAAAATCATGTTTCCAATTATGTGTTGTCAGCTTTTAATTTATAATTATTTAATTTACTCAACAAGGTTCTTGTTTCATGAATATTCAATAGCAAGCAGTATTGGTAGCAAATAAACATTTACACCTGTGACGACAGAATACCGAAGCTTGGAAAAAGCTTTCTCATTTTATTTATTCTTTGCCTTTTTGTGGAATTTGGGGTGTGGCCGACTACGTATCTGTGAAAAGCAATTATCTATGGTATTATTTAACACAAATTTCGTTTTAAGCTTATAATTTGCACAAATAACAAGAACTAGAATGGTTAAAAGAAAATAAAGTAGGTATGTGCTATTATTTAGTTATTTACGATTCCAACAAAAGTATTTAAACACGTTGTTTAATGCTTGTAATACTTAGAACATTTTTATATTTATAAATCAAAAGAATGGTAAAGTCCATTCTTTTTTTCAAGATCAAAAACTAAAAACAGTATCTAGCTTGCATTATTAATATTATTATTAATAACAATGATATTATAGTTATTTAAAAAAAGCCACGGAGCCCAAATAATTTTGTGATTTCGCTGTAAAGATATAAAAATTCAATATCTTAATACAGTATAAACTAATATATTAAGTGTAGAAGTAAGAAGTGCAACTCATGTTCTGATTTTGCTATCTACAGAAGCTATAAAAACAATTTTAACTAAAATTCAATAGCATTTTCTAGAATAATAAAATGAGTTTTTGCGGTTTGTCCACTAGATCAACGTGTTCATGACGCACATGTCGAATTACGGCAACGACCGACTGGCACTTTACACATTCGAGTCGGTGGTGAAGTTCCTGCGATGTTGGACGAATGTTCGGCTCGCATCCGCGCCGCCGCTCGCGCTCGCCGAGAAGTACTTTCAACTGAGGCCTGACGAACTCAATCCGCTCTGGGGGGTAAGTAGTCCTAGATAACATTACAACTTACCTGCTACATTAGTTCCTTAAACAATGGCATCGACCGACTGGTCAGGCACTCACGTTTTAGTCGTTTGTGCAGGCAGTTTATGTGCGTTCATTCATTCATTGACGTTCATTGACATTCGGCTAAAGTTATAACTAACATAACATAGTAAATTAGTGTATTTTTCTATCAGTAATAAAATAATTTTAGTAGCGTAACTTCATCAAAGTAATGAAATTATTTTTTTATCGTTACCATTTATGTCAAGTTCGTGCGTCATCTCATTATTAACGGTCGTCGGTACTAAGTTAATCTTTGTTAAAGATAATTTTAATTGTACGAGATAAACATTACCCAGGATAATTGATGTACAATATAATGAACGATTTGATAAGCTACCTTCATTGAAATAATACATGTTTTAATGTCGGACTGAAATAATCGTAAAACTAATATGACAGGCGTATCGTAATTAAATTGCACGAACTAACACATGATACACGCGTTTTAATATTTTGTCTCGCGAGATATCTGAAATATCATGAAAATGTAAAAAGTTGTTTATTGTTTCAATTGAATAATATTTCAGGAGTCATCGGTTTCATAAATACAGGCGAGGCAGCGTCAGCGACATGACCGCTGTTTATTGTTTAATATTTAATTAAAATAACGGTTGATAACCATATATTTTCATACCGTTTCCCGAGTGCTTTCGACAATACACCTAGCAGCAACGTGTCAATTATTCGGACATTCCATTGTCGAAATGTATTTTTTTTACTTTCTGAATACCATATACGTTATGTTCACCCAATGTTGTTTATTAATACGTTTGTCAGTGTGGCTTTTTTGTGGTGAAATTTAGCCAAAAGTAATTGTGTAATCTTTTGTCTAGAACCCATGCGATGACATTCGACATCGTCGCATATGGTCGAAGAGTAAATGGTGCGGAACGCTCCCGAAGGTGCTGGTGATCGGGCCGCAGAAGACTGGCAGCACAGCGCTGTACACGTTCCTCGCGATGCACCCCGCCCTGGCGCCTAACCTGCCCAGCCCCGCCACTTACGAGGAGCTGCAGTTCTTCAACAACAACAACTATCTCAAGGGACTCGATTGGTAAGTGTTGATGATCGGACAAGATGCCGTTTTGCTCCGTTGTGTTGTCCTAGCGACGTACCTTGTGGCTGGTGCCTAACATTCCTAGTCCCCTCCCCGTTCTAGAAGCTTCAGTGAAAACAATATGTTAACTCAATTAACAAGTACTGATGATTGCAACAAAGAAGATAAAAATACATTTTGGCGCTATACACATTCCTTGTGATCCACCCTGCACAGCTTTATCATCTACATACGAGGAGCTGCAGTTCTTCAGCAGTAACACTTACCTTAAAAGACTCGATTGATGCTATTAACAAAATTACGTTATAAATATATACAGAATGAACATTATGATTACGCTTGCCATTTAAGTTACTAATCGCGGCCACAGCAAACAAAGCTATTTGTCGAATAATTGTTGTGTCATTTTATCAAAACCGCACTAACTTGACAGTATCGGTTACTAAACATCTCGGATTCGGTCGATTCTTGATTTCTGAATCAAGAATTGAATAAACAGTTAGTTTAAATAGTTATTTAAACAACAGTGACAATTACGTAATAATGATAAGTCTATTTAAAAGTGATCTTGATGAACTCTGGTCTAAACACACACTATAAGTAATATGAATGGGTTTGCGAAACTCGCTAAAAGCTCGCTGTTGGCACGTGTCTGTGTGAGACGTCAATTCCGTCATTTGTATGAAGTTGAGATGCTGTAAAGTGCCATATGCTTACTTTAACATCGCAAAACAAATACCTAATTCTCCTTACTTTGCTCTAAGTTTCCAGACTTTGAGGCTTCAAGTATTCAAGGTCCTATTCATAACGACTACAGTTTACATTCCGCTTGTGCCGACACACGCACGTTGTCAGTTGTTTCCGAACTTCTTACATTTACTGTTGCCAAGTCAGTGTTACGATTTAGTATCATTCCGTACTCCCCAGTTTGATGTAAAAGCTTGTCTGAAAATACCTGCTGGGATATATAAACTTTGTTTCATAACTTCCCGTTGATATTGCCGACCCTACTGCGCCCGGGTTAAAGTAGTAATTGAGGTATGCCACGGAAATCAATTTGGCAACGTATTGGCGGATTTTATTAACCAGTTTACGGTTCACATTCGAAACTAAAAACAACTTTGTTGGCGGTGCAAATTGTTAAGGGAGGTTTATGCCTTCTAGTCTAAATTGATTTCGGGGTCGACAGATCGACGGTAGTAAAACGCCGTCAGCGTCCAAGTGCAAATGTACATTCTGGATCCAATCAGTTGTCTTGTACGCGGTCCAATTTTACGGTTTTTGATCCCTTTGATCCGGTGTAACGGAAAAAGTGCTTCTGATGTATGTGTTGGGAAATTCGATTGGTGGCACGAACAGCACACTCGCCGCTGGCTATTTGTTTTTTTTTTACTTCAATTCTCACAGTATTTCAGATTATTTATAGGACGCTTTTATTTTGTATGAATGAAAGACATTTTCATCAGACTCTCACAAACATATAACATCGATATTATTTTTTGCACACCGTACGGAGTAATTATTTACTTTTTGTTTTACAGATAGATTTTATAATAAGTTATACAGAAAACACTTAACAAATAAAAATTAAAAAGAAATTTCATTTTTATTACTTTGGCCGTGACATTTAATTGGATTTAATTGTGTATTTAAAAATAAGTTATTGTCATGTTTATAATAATATCTCTCAATGACATTTGCATGCTCGTTCTAGTAGCCTAACGTGTGACTCCGGAAATATATTTAAGAACTTTATATACCATGTTTGATGCAAATAAATTAATTTGAATTTGAAAAAACAACTGATATATTAAATAAAACTTTAGACGTCTTATTTGCACTAGCTCAGCATGTGCTGCAGATAACTCCCGTTTTTAGTCATCCTACTAATACTGTCTAAAACTATAGACTTTCGATATCAAATGGGAAGTTCGAGCATTCATACACAACAATAGCTTAGTTTGGGTCACCCAAGCAGCCATTAAACCTCCGTCATGGTGCCTCGATACGGCGACGATTATATTCTGATGTAAGTCGTGACTGACGACTTAAAGTGCCGGCATGTGGCTGGAAAATTATAGTTTTTGTGGAATGGCTGGAATATTTTAAAAACAGTTGAATGTTGGTTCATATTGTATGGTGTTTTTAACAATGATCATTGGCCTAATTTCTTTGAAATGAAATGAAATAAAAATGTGTAAATAAATCCTTATAAGCATATAAAACATTAGTTTTTGTTAGTAGACAGCAGGACACTTTTATAACATCTTTACATGACATGACAGATTTGACTCTACAAATGTAATATTGCTTTCTCTACTTATCACATAAGTAACAACATGAGACAAAACAGAAAAAGGTCTATTGTCAACCGTCTTTTTTTGTAGATAAATAAAAAATGGCGATTTGCAAAGAGGGCCTCTAAACATGTAACAACAAACCAGTGATTTAAATTCGTTGACGATATCCTCCCCCTGGGGCAGGTACCTGAACTTCTTCCCCCCGAGCCTGAGCAACTCGTCGCAGATGACTTTCGAGAAGTCCGCCACGTACTTCGACGGCGACCTGGTCCCGAGGCGTGCGCACGCGCTGCTGCCCAACGCGAAGATCATCGCCATACTCATATCGCCCTCCAAAAGGTAGGTTCTTAAATGTAGAGTCATCATCATCATTTCAACCATAGGACGTCCACTGCTGAACATAGGCCTCCCCCAGTGATTTCCTGATTGGCCGGTTGGAAGCGGCCCGCATCCAGCGCCTTCCTGCAATCTTTACCAGGTCGTCTGTCGACCCCATGGGTGGACGTCCTACGCTAGTCATAAGCTAGCTAGCTAGCCAGTCATAAGTATCATTTTTCTGATCCTGTTGTTGGTCTCGTAATACAGGGTGACTGGTATAATATGATTTTACTATAAGTCTAACGTTGCAACATGAAAAAATAATTTATTCTCCACACATAAAATCGATCAGGTAAAATATGACTATTTTGTATAGAGAGGTGAACTCTTTTTCTTGGTGTGTCAAACATTTGTAGTTGGTCAACACCGTTTATACAAGGTATTGTTTTCCATCCTCGCCATATTTATTGAGGTGATCTACAATTACAAATACAAATATACGACCAAGAAAACAAATAAAATAAAAAATTGCAAATATTTTCCATACGACCTTTACTGTACTTTAGCTTACACAAATACTGCAATACATTTACAATGTCCCACCTATCTCGATAACAGACTGAAGCAAGCCGCGTTAGTTTATATCTTACTTATAAACAACGATCAAACTTAAAACCTAGTTTTATGTACACATTTAACGACACTAACCTCAGTAATACAACAAGACCGACTAAGTAATACACTAATAAAAGTCTAGTGGAATCGTTTGGGGACCGTGGTGGCCAGGGCCAGACCCACTTCGCCCTATCCACTGGTTTCTGAACACTCGATTTAGATATCCACACACTTGGAGTCCATGATTGCGAAGTCTTTGAGTGGCAGCAAGCATGACCTCTGTTGTGGGCCTAGGCTGATATGGGAATATGCAACTAAATATCTCACTATTTTCGTAATGTTCGTTATCACAGGTCGACTATGGATGTCGTAGATAATTTTATTTATCTATTCCAGCCATACTCTAAGTGTGTTCCGCGGAACCCTAGGGTTCCGCGATACCCCTGTCGGGGTTCCGCAAGAAGTTAGAAAAAAAAATCAAAACACCTCTCTCTGGTCGACCGTTCTGTCGCGGCGTATCACGATTCACGAACAATTTTACTATGCCGCCACCGCCGATACCTACTTGTGACCGCGCAATCCCTTTGATAAAAGCCGCCTTTGAAATTAGACGCTATAATTGTGAACAAGCGACTTTCGGCTCTAACTTCAAAACGTAAAGTCGAGATTGCTTACACCACATTTTTTGAATTTCTATTTTTATATCGGCTTTTTATTTATCAAAGACGCCGACTCGAGTATTTTTGAGAATGTTCGAGATTGAGGCTAGGACTATAAAAGCGATGATCAAGCCTTGACACTAGTCAGTCGACGATTAGCGTTCGGAGCGATAAGTACCTACCTGCTAGAAAAAAATTGTGTATTGTTCTACTGCTGTTTTCTGATTGTATCAGTTTTGTACATTTCTTCTTTGGACTAAAGTGCTAAACTCTTCTACGCAGTAACGACCGTGCATTATTTTAACCTCACCATCCTGAAAGAATGGAACGTTGGCTTAAAGGCGTTAAACGTGTCGCAACAACATCTTCCAACGAAGCCGAATGTTCAAAAGCAGTCCGCGTGGAGTATACAGCAATTACCGATCCAGACGATGATGCAACGACGTCAAGTTCCACGGTTTCAAAGGCGAAAAAAAGGAAGTATGATGAATCATATATCAGTTTTGGATTTGTTGATTCCAACGGCTCACCTCTCTGCATGTTATGTAGTAAACTGCTTCCTAATAGTTCCATGGCACCTGCCAAGTTGCGCCGACATTTAGAAACTGTACACCCCGAGTCTAAAGACAAGAATAAAGATTTTTTTGTACGTAAAAAAGAACAGTTATTGGAAAGTCAAAAAACAATGATGCATGTAACCCAAACTATCAATGAAAAGGCCACGGAGGCATCATATTTAGTTAGCTATCGCATTGCACAAGCAGGAGAAGCGCACACTATCGCTGAGAATTTAATAAAACCATGTGTATTAGACATAACAAAATGCATGCTCGATGAAAAATCTGCAAAGCATCTTTCTACTGTGCCGCTATCTAACGATACTGTTTCACGGCGAATTCATGATCTAGCAAGCTACGTCAAACAAGAACTAGTTACACGTCTACAAAAAACACAATTCGTCTTGCAAATGGATGAGTCGACTGATGTCGCTGGTCTGGCTATCTTGCTGGTTATCGTGAGATATCCATGTGAAAGTTCTTTTGAAGAAGACATGCTTATGTGTTCACCTCTACCCACAAACACTACCGGAGAGGAAATTTTTAATAAAATAAATATATTTTTTGAGGAAAATAATCTCAGTTGGAACGATTGCATTGACATTTGTACAGATGGGGCCAAGGCGATGACGGGTAAAACAGCAGGAGTAGTGTCACGAATAAAAAATAAAGCGCCTAATTGTAGTTCCAGCCATTGTATCCTGCATAGACAAGCACTTGCGATGAAGCAAATGCCGTCCAATCTAAAATTAGTTATGGATGAAGCGGTAAAAATAATTAATTTTATCAAATCACGACCACTACAATCCCGATTGTTCTCATTATTGTGTGAAGATTATGGCAGCACACATAAAACACTGCTGCTCCATACAGAAGTGCGATGGCTGTCTCGGGGTAAAACTTTAACAAGGCTATTTGAACTTAGAGCCGAGTTACAAATGTTTCTTTCAGATACTTCTTTTAATTTGAAAGACCGTTTGTATGATAAAACTTGGTTGTTCCGACTGTCTTTTATGGCGGATATCTTTCAGAAACTGAACGAATTAAATTTATCATTGCAAGGTAAACAGACAACAGTGTTCCAGGCCTGTAACAAAATAACTGCCTTCAAAAGAAAATTAGATTTTTGGATTATTTGCGTTGGAAATAGAGAAATAGAAAGCTTTACGTCACTCAGTGAGTTTCTTGGCGATAACAACTCAGAAATATTTCAAGATGATGTATTTGAAGAATTGGTCCAATATCTCACTTCGATGCGCGCATCTTTTGAGCAGTATTTTCCTGAAGAACAGAATACAAAAATGAAACTGAATTCATGGATTCATAATCCTTTTTTACCCAACTTACAAAAGCCCGAAAGTATGTCAAACGAGATATATGAATCTCTTTTAGAAATGTCATCTGACACAAGTATGGAGTCACTGTTCAAAACGACGCCTCTCAACGATTTTTGGTGCAGAATCCGAAATGAATATCCAATGCTTGCCAAAATGGCTTTGAATATTCTTCTCCCGTTTCCAACAACATATTTGTGCGAAACAGGATTCTCAACCTATGCAGCCACGAAAACAAAATACCGCAATAGACTGGACGCCGAACCTGATATGAGACTTCAACTGTCCTCTATGAAACCTGATATCAACCAATTGATGAAAAATAAAAAACAGTTTCATACATCCCATTAGTTAGATTTTTTTTCTTTTTCAATGTTATATTTATTATTATACTTGTTATGTAAGTAAGTAATAAGTAACTGTTACATGGTACTCTAATTATGCTTATTAATAAAAAATACACTTAAAAACCATTGTTTTATTGTAGGGTTCCATCAAGTATTTTGCTATCCAAAAGGGTTCCGTCACCAAAAAAGATTGAGAACCGCTGATCTATTCTATTCTATCTTTTTTTTTTCAAAGTATTTTTTTTACTGATTCGTGATTAGTGTAACAGGCAGGGATTAAAAAAACACTGTATAAATCACGATTTTATATAATAATTTACAACTATACTTATACTTTATTTATATCTACTTATTCAACTACGCTGGCTAAAATAGGACTATTTTAATTACTTTTTAGAGTACACAAAATAACCCAGACAATTCAAATAAACTCTGTAAATAGTCCTGTGTAATAATATTAAAGGACGAGGCGGCGGGCCGTCTGTAGTTTACTTTTTTGTGAGGGAGACTATTATATGAGATAGCGTAAAAGGCGTGCAAAAAGTCTATACTTTTTTGTCACGAATTCGACAGCGTCGAGGATTATCCTTATACATTTCTGAGTATACACGGTTGATGTTGTACACACGAGAATAAATAATCCTCTCAAGTCACTGAGATTTTCTTTGGACTCATGAAATACCGTTGAATTTGCGTGTGACCTTTACTCTTTTAAATACAGTTAATGTAAATCAGTTTACCAAGCTAACTTTTTGTAAATCTAATTTTTTATTCATTCGAAGACAACTCGTAAGGAAAATGGAATGTTAATGGAAACTGGAGACGTATATTTGAAGCATTAGAAATGAATTGCGAATTCGAACACGTAAACAATTCGTGTATGAAATTCATTTCTATTGCTCACGAATTTGCGCATTTTTGAATCACTCGTAACTATTTTCGTTTTACGCAGAAAATATTATGAAACGGAATGCAAAAACTCGTTGATTTTAAAAACCGGTAGTAAATCGCTTAAAACGGACCTTAAATAAAAAGTTAAATTACGTCAAATTTCTGTCAAACATATGTTTACTTGTCAATGTCATTCTTCCGTACTTTCTACTAGTAGAAAAAGAAAAACGAGTGGTCGTTGCAGAATTCATGGAATGAATTTTCAAAAATACCTATAGTGATTTTAGGAATTCGCATGCGAATCTTGCTATTTCGTGTTCGGATTGAAATTTGCATGATTCAAAAATACGTCTCCTGGCCCCAAATTGTAACATTCAGTTGCCGAGGTTTTGTGTCATAGTCATAACTGTGTGTCCTTGACTTAGCTGAATTCAGGTTGGCGTGTATGCAATTTAATGAAGTACTAATAAATAAAAATCTTTACATGGACATAATTTTCCTACCAATTGATACAGTTTGGGGCCAAAACGCCTAATCTGGTTCATGTCATACTTTAATTTATCAATCGTAACATTCCCGTGTTTAAATAACATTTGAGCAACTTTGTGTTGTTTTATTACTTTTGATGACTTGATATTCATTAAACCGTAATTTCGTAAAAATTCGTCTTTCGTTACCTACTTCAGTGTTATGTTACCTGTTAATATTTTCATCTTTGAAACCGAAAAAAATTGTCTGTATCCTCCGGCGGGCGAGATATAATTACGCTCGTGTTGTAATAGGACAAAAAACAGCGAGGATGAGAAAGTTTTTTCATTTTACGAACAAAAATATTATTACATTACATCTTACAACAAAGGCATCTAAATTTAATTACATAGTAACAATGAATAATTTGCAAACGTAAGAAGTCTTAGCTTTGACGTGATTATGGACATTTATGTAAGTGACTATTTACCTGACTATATTTGAATGCATAATTAAAATGCTTTTAATAATAATACCGGTGTAACTGCATAATAATTTCAATTATAATCTCGTGGTTTATCAAGACACTTATTAAATGAGTTACAACTACTACCGCTATTAATATTTGATCAACTATTTGTAGTAACTACAGTTTTTCCATAACGTAAGTAATTAGTCAAGTTACACTATCAAAACTATTTTATTACATAATTTTAACTCATAAGGAAGCAACAATTGTAAATCTTATATTCAATGTGCGTATTATTTTTTTGGTTTGAATCTGAAAATCAATAACATTCTCATTTCAAATTTAATAACGTTAACGCTCAAACTGCTATCAGAAATTTATTTGAATCCTAAGCGAGATTAAATTTCTCGCTGTTCAAATTTTAAACAAGAGTAGGATGCAAGTAGGTTCTACGATGTAATCCAGATTAAAACGTGAAATAATAATGTAATCTTACTCCTTCAGGCGTCTATACTAAAAAAGGCGTCACTCCCACCTAATCGACCTACATTATTGTATGTTTACCAGAGTCGGATCGAAAATATAATAAATTGAATCTTTCATACATTTTATGTTTATGATCGCAATAAGTAAATACTTTCTTCGATTACTTATTGGTTTTAGTTCTAAAAGGCTCACTAATATAAACATCGTGTGTGTCTACAATCACCTAAATGTAACTATGTTTTTTCTATTTCGACTGACTGACAAATATCACAGATTAGTTGTATAAACCATGCTATTTTGAAATAAAAAACATTAAAATAGTCTGATCCCTACTATTCATGTGCAGGTATAACATTAAAGCTTTCATCTGCATACATTTCATCCAATAAAGGCTTGTGTTAAACCACCTAAATTATTTCATTTGCTATTTGTGAATTTTTCATTGACACAACATCGTAAAGCCTTTAAGCCGAACACGGCTTATTCAATATCAATAGTTTTCTAGCTAGTAGAATAGAAATCTGTACCTACCATGAAAATTTTGGTAACAAAAAGTCTTTCTCAAAAAATATCACAAAACTTTTCTAAACGCCTCGGAAAATTGGATCATTGTGACTCCGACTCGATGTTCATATTTGGCTAATAGCCAATTTGATTTGAATTTGTTGAAGCAATGCTCTCTTGTTTCAGCAAATCCCGTCGTATTTTTATTTATTTAAACAATTATACCAAAAAAACCTTTTCCAAAATAATAATAAACTAACGATAACTAATTTCATACAATGGAGTTCTCCGAGGAATATAAGCCAATCCTACTAAAGCTGCTGCCAATTATTACGTTCAACTGCGATGCTCCGGGGAAAATCACATCTAAATCATTCGAATTTCACGTTCATATCTAACTATGTAGGTCAAAGTAATAAGTAGGGCTTAAGCTCAATAAATAAGTCGGATTTACCATTTTCTATCAATCTAGGGTATAATGTGCTCAACTATTTATATCCTACTAATGTACAAGTTTGTAAAGATGTGTTGTTAAGGGTTTAGGCGCATAATGAAAAAAACGCAAAATGACAGATTTACAAAATGTCAGAAACGCAAAATGACAAATAGCGTTAAATGCCAGATTCGCATAATGACAGATTCGCAAAATGACAAATTCTCAGAACGCCAGATTCGCAAAGTTATAGGGATTCAGCCTAAAAGAGACTCATTATAATAAAAATCATAAAATTAATCAGTTTTTTTATTTACAATTGTAAATGAACTTAAAATGAAGTTTATTAGAGAAAATTAGTAATAAAATATAATCAACAAAAAATTAATAAACATGTAGCAGGTTTAGTTACTAGCTACAGAAATACTTAATATTTTTTTCAGTATTGAATATAGTAAAAAAAAACGTATCATTAAGGTTATTATTATTAGCCATAACCACATATAAATGTGAAATAATCATCTTTAGTGTAATTAATATAATCAACAAAATGAAAATGGAATTAAATAGCATTTATTTATTTATACATATACATACCACAGGTATAAACTAGGTAAGGTAGTAATATTATTCGATGGTAAATTAAAAATAATATTTTTTGTCTACCCTCTATATTCATAATATTTTTGCTATAGACATGCACAGATTTTTTAAATATAATGCTCAAATATTTATGTTATATTTTTATATTGTCTTTTGAAATAATATTTCATATGTATTAAATTTTTTTATTTAAACTTTTAGACGACATATTTAATTTACTGTTCAAACACTGAGTATCTTTATCAACAATGTATTATGGCTACTTTTTAAAAGATTTTCATAAAAGTGATGTTAATATTATTTTAACAGTAAACGTCTGTCATTTTACGAATCTGTCATTTTGTGTTTTTGTCATGAAGCGCCTAAACCCTTTTATTTGTTCATCTTATTAAAATAAATTTACAAAATATCGGAAATTATCTAGGTTTTAATTAATTTATTATGTTATAATAAGGCTAAAATAGTTATGTTAAGGCGAGTGTAGACTAGAGCATTTTCTTGTAACAGAACAACTATTTACCCGCTCTAATGTATCATCCTTTCACGATCGAAACTTTGACGGCCTCCGTCGCCATTCCTGAGGTCCCAGGCTCGATTCCCGGAGGGGATCAATGTAGATTCAATGTAGAAAACAAACTTTTCTCTCGGGTCTGTTTGATGTGATACCGTCGTTATTTCTCTGACACGAGTGCTTTAGTTACTTAGGATTAGAGCAATGTATGTGATATTGTCCAGAAAAAAAAAGCTTTTGTTACAACTCGATTTTACAAACCAACGAGAGTATTAGTGTAACATTTCATCGAGCAAAGGCACGAGCGCAGGACGAATGACATTTTATCGAAAAGTAAACACAAGATAGAAATAAATGTTACAGGTAAACGCCTACTTGCCGAGGGCATTGCATCGAACGCAGCGTCAAGCATTCTTGCGAACGTAACATTCCATGGAAATGATCGAGAAAATGCTCTAATTAGTCCTCACCTTTATGAAATTAATAGTGAGGCACTCTAGTTTTATTTTACACACTGAATTGTTGCTTGTTACCCAGGGCATACTCGTGGTACCAGCACATCCGCTCGCACGGCGACCCGGTGGCCAACAATTACTCGTTCCAAGCTGTCATCAGCGCAAACGACTCCGCGCCGAAACCCCTCAGGGATCTCCGGTAAGTTATTCATATTCATATTCACTCAGAGTATTTCCATTTATTTTTTTCATTACCTGAAATTTAGTGCCCGTGAATCAAGGATCTAAACCTACGTGAAATATCAATAAACAGAGTACATATTGCGAAAATTAGTTTAACGTTTTTATTAATAAGTAGCTGTTCCGGCAAACTACGTACCGCCTTTTCATACGAGTATAATTTTTTTTTGTGAAATTTTCAGATATTTTATTAATTATTCTGCTATTCGGGGCATTTCGGGGCGGAGACAAATTCAACAAATCAAAGATGTAACCAACCCGACTTTGCTTTATATACAGGGTTACATTGCACGGTAGTGCCAATTTTTCAGGGACCACTCAAAATCAGTAACTAAATCAATCTACGTAAAAATTTTTTTTTTCGTTTTTAATTCTTCCATTCTGCATTTGAAAAATAGAATACGTAGAAAATTTACGATTACTCGATTAAATTGCACCCTGCACACCTATGTGCCCTGCATGAAGTTCTTGTTGAAGCAGTGTCGGCTTACGCCTGTGATCTCTGATGAATGACGGCGTATCTCGCGTTTTCTTTTTTCGGAAATTTGTAAGTATATTTTACTCCAAAAATACGACGACTGAAATTAATTACGATAAATTAGTATTTTTATATTGTTCTATACTATAGACCTTATTTTTTAAATTTGACACTACCTTGAAATGTAACCCTGTATATAGATAACAACAATGGTCAATAATGTCATTTTATTTTTATGAATTTATCATTTCTTAAAATGTTAATTGTTATCCTTTTTAATTAAAACTTTTTGTTGGAAGAGATGGTACCTACTTTGGCATTGGAGTTTTTAAGATGACGAAGTCAAGGATTTTTTGATTGATCTACTTGTATGATCAACCAGTTGCCGTTGGATATGTAATAGATACAAATTATTTAGTATTTTTTCATTCTTTCATGAAATTATTATTGTTGTCAAAATACAATAAACTGGATTTCCTATAACTCGTTTTAGTTGATACACGTTAAAAATTTTAAGTATTAGTTATTATGGGTATTGGGTGCTGCAAAATCTTAATCATTCACCTTTTTTTGTGTTGAATCATTTCTAGCTTTCTGGTTCGTTACAACGAAATCATCTTCTTTTATTAATATTCATAGCCTCTTTCGGTTTATAATCCAGGAAAAAGAAAGGTATATTCAAAATTCAATTACAACACCTTGACGTAAAAAGAATTTAAAATGAAACATTATTATGTAATAATATTCGGAGCAAACATCGTGCGGGTTTACGAGCATCTAAAAAAAGAAATTGATTCCGCTCTTGACGGGCACCATGAATTTATTATTAGATAGGTATCACGCCTGGCTCCAGGAGCTTTGTGTTGTAGGATTAGGTAAGCTTGCATTTTAATCAGTTTTTCTTTTTCGCTGAACCCCGCGATACAAATACTTCAAACAAACACGAGTCGTGTAGAATATTTATCGCGCTTTGGTCTAACATATTGGAGCTGAACCGTTTAACTTGCTCTGTAAATGGAAAGCAAATTTGCGTTCAATTTACTACTACTCGCTATCGATTGCCGCTGTCAACCGTCGTGTTATGAATATTCTAAGTAAATTTCAATGATATATTATATTACAATAAGTAAAATGAGTAAAATGTCTGTATTAGTTGGATATTGTTACCGGTTATTGTTTTACATAAATGATTTAGTTTAAACAAAAGAAATGTATTTACTCTATGGTTGGCAATGTGTAGCCTAATATTATAAATTGTTGCTCAATCACGCGACGATACAACGGATGAAATGAGTAAATGAAATGAACCATCGTGTCACATAAATAATACTGTTTTGATGTAAGTTTTATTGAGACATCAGGATTTATTAGATTGAATAAAAAAATCTTGTAACGACCACTCTAATTATCTAGTCCCAACCTAAGCATAGCTTGTACTATGGTAACTGTTTACCGGATAGACATACTTATTTATATTAATGTGACATCCATTACTCAACTACATGTTCGTGCTCATCACACAATCAATTGCCCCTTGTGCGATTCGATTCCGCGACCGCTGGCGTTGTAGTATGGAGCAAAAAGCACTGTCATAGACGGTCGTTTTTTAATATGCGCCAGACAACACAAAACACAGACAATTGTCATGGTCTCACGGTAAGGCAAACATCCTTGTGTTACTAGGTACCAGAAAATAAATTTGCCAAGGGCCCTCTCCCTGAACACGCAGACCCGAACCGAGTCCGAGCGAATCGACCTGCCGCATTAGCATGACCACCAAAACACGATATGATATAGTAATTTATCGACACCAACTGTAATCTTTTTTTAAATATGATAGTTATAGCCGCCATTTTTTTTATAGAAATTGCGATCATAACATGTGACGTCACCGGCACGGCGATTCAACATGGCGGCTGTATCTATCATATTTTTACAGTTAATATCGATAAATCGCTATATCATATCGTGTTTTGGTGGTCATGCTAGGGAGCTGAACCTTTGTGTACAAACTTGCTTGTCTCGTGCAGAAACCGGTGCCTGAACCCGGGCAAGTACAGCCACTACCTCGAGCGGTGGCTGGGCGAGTTCAGCGGCCACCAGCTGCACGTGATCGACGGCTCGCTGCTGCGCTCCGACCCGCCCAGCGTCATGAACACGCTGCAGAAGTTCCTCAAGCTCACCCCGCACCAGGACTACAACAAGCTGCTCAAGTATGTACACGATGTTCTAACATTCTCGTCCAAAATACCTCAGTGCCCTAAGACGAAAGTCTACAAACAGTGTGTGTTACCAGTGACGACTTAAGGAACTGAAACGTGGCCTCTCACTATGGGCCTCATCAGAAAGCATAAGGTTGCACAGCGTGCTATGGAAAGGGCTATGCTCGGTGTTTCTTTGCGAGATCAAATCAGGAATGAGGAGATTCATAAACGAAAAAAAGTCGCTGACATAGCCCAATGGATTAGCAAGCTGAAGTTTAGTGTCAGTGGCGCGCACACATAGCGCGTATAACTGACGGCCGATGGGGCAGAAAGGTTCTAGAATAGAGGCCACGTACGGGCAAGCGCAGCGTCGGACGTCCACCCACAAGGTGGACAGATGATCTGGTAAAGGTCGCAGGAAGACGCTGGATGCAGGCCGCTTCCAACCGGCCAATTCGGAATTCAATGGGGGAGGCCATGTTCAGCAGTGAACGTCCTATGGCTGAAATGATGATGATGAAAGTATACCTATAGTATATATACCGTCGCAGGGCACAAGCCTTACCTCAACTATGAGGTGGTATGTGGTGGTTCGACTGTAGTAGACAAAAATAGAAAAAAAAAACAATACATTTTGGGGGTTCCCCATACTTAGAACTAAAACTCCGTTTTTTTTTTATCAAACCCATACGTGTGGATATCTATGGATAGGTCTTCAAAAATTATATTGAGGTTTCTAACATCATTTTTTTTCTAAACTGAATAGTTTGCGTGAGAGACAAAATGTGTCGTTCACCCGTCCCCTCCTGTAACTTCTAAAATAAGAGAATGATAAAACTAAAAAATATATATGACGAAAATTGGTTTGAACGAGATCTAGTAAGTTGTTTTTTTTAATATGTCATAAATCGTAAACCGCAATTTACCGTTCGTAATGTTATGGATTTCATTTTGCAATAAAAATACCATAATGATAATGATAATAATTTATTTGCAAGTAAACAATGTATACAAAGATGTTACAGACAGTTAGAACCAAACATGTTTAGCCAAACTTAATTAGCATGCAAAATTTTACAACGGTTTTATGTCAAAAATGCTAATGACTATGACTATGACTCGATTGTCGTGATGGGTAAACTTTTAATTATATAGGTACCTACAGGTTTGTACGGAACCCTCGGTGCGCGAGTCCGACTCGCACTTGGCCGGTTTTTTTTGCCAGGCAACACACCAACATAGTCTCGAAGTAAGGAATTAACAACCATGTGTTACCAGGTACCAGACAATGTATCTTTGCCAGGGGCGTCTCCCAGCACACCCATACTCGAAATAGTTTAAAAAGGATCGTTTCCAAACCTGTCACGAACCGAGAATCGAACGCGTGGAAAGTGAATTACAGCGCCACTACTACACCCATCAGGACGTCCGTTATTGTCTCACCAAGTTTTGTCCGTAAAGCGTAACACACACAAAAGGAGTGAACGGGACGGCGACGGGTCGGGTCGGGAGTACGACAGGTCTATTAACATACATATAAATAAGCGCCCACAAGCAGCCGGCGTGTTTCACGCCTTCTGTGTGTGTTGCGCTTAAGCAGCCCTCTAGTGAAATATGATACAATATTCACCATTTTTTTTCTGACACCAGGTACGACCCGAAAAAAGGTTTCTACTGCCAAGCGGTAAGTAACGATCGGACCAAATGCCTGGGCAAGTCCAAGGGGCGCGTGTACCCCCCCATGGACGAGGCCTCGGCCAAGTTCCTGCGGCGCTACTACACGCCGCACAACACGGCGCTGTCCAAGCTCCTCGTGCGCCTCGGCCGGCCCGTGCCGCAGTGGCTTAAGGACGAACTCTCCTCCAATGGATAGCATATCTCACAACCTAAAAGGTTGGACAGAAACAAAATCACACACAGACTCATCAAAGTCTGCGTCGTCACTATGCCTTGACCCAGACCAAGGCACGGCGGTCCTTAAGTTATAAACTCTGTGCGTAGCGTTACGCAACATTGTTTTCAAGTGTTTCGGTGTGAGAGTATCTTTGTTGAAAATATCTTTGTCTATCGAATTCTTGTAATATAATATTTTAAAAAGTGATATTATAAATGACTTAATGTTCGAGATCTGTTTGTTCATGATGGAGATATATTGTAGTTTTAATTTTCTGACGTTAGAATAGTGAACGACTCTGTGTTCCCAGCGACGTGGGTAGTTCGACTTTGCTTGCCTGCATCATGTTACTTCTCGGTCGTTTTGAATGGAGAGAAAATCCGGCAGCTTTTTTATTTGACTGTCGGTTTAGGTGCTATTTGTTAGTAGAATTGCAACTTTAAAGTTTCTCCAATAAATATCTGTATTGTATGTTTTTATATAATTAAGGAAAAATCAAAAGATGGAGCTTTATGTCAATGCCATACTTGCATTTTCAAGTGTATGAGTTATAAAACATAACATTCTCATTCCACACTTATACACGCTTATTATTTTAGTGTTTATTTTATTACAATATACGTACCCGATGGAGTTTGTAAACTTATTAGTTAATTTTATACTTTTCATATCGAATACTAAGAGCTAATGATTTTAACAATTTCTATGTCTACCTGTGCCATACAAAACTTGTATTACTAACGGCACTAACGCAGTAACATCTTCTTTTTATTTATAAAATAAAAATATTTAAACAATTGACAAAGAGCTAGTCTTTTTAATTTTAATGGAAATAATGCAATTTTCAATTTGTATCTAATAATCAATTATTCAATGAGTTTAGTTCAGTTACCGTTTAGCCGTAAGAGTTTTTAATATACATATTACATATATGGCGTTATATTTTAAATAAATGATATCAATGACACAATGAATGAATTAAAAATGTATTTGGTATATATTTTGATATGGATGAATTTATCGGCGAGGAAACTTGGATAAGAGAAAAGATTTGTAGAGTCAAGATCACTATGTGACATTTTCTTATCCTTGTATAAGCGGTTTACAAATTTTAGCAAATATTCATATTAACACATAGTTACACATTCAAATTTTACGTAAGCAAAATCCAGTTATAATAAAAAATAAGGTTATGATGAGGAAATTATGTTGATCTAATTTCTTTGATACATGATAATTTATATTAGGATAAGGAAATGTAGTAAATGTCAGTACTTAAACTTGTAAAATCATTTTTTTCTCTGAAGAATAAAAAATACAAAAAGTTGTATTACGAAATTTATATTATAATAGTGTTGATGTTTTGTAGTAAATTATTCAGTTATTAATAATTTCAAGTTAGTACAATTTGGTTATCGGTTGAATCGCTATAATTACTTTTAAAATTTTGCGTTTCATAATTAATACACACTAAAATGGGAATTAACGCGATCATTATTATTAACAGGTAGAATTTTTAAATAAAAGGTAAAATACAGAACTAATAACTATTAGACGGCCTCCGTAGCCTAAAGGCGAGCATACCGTACTTAGTGTCGCTATCTCTGCTGAGGTCCCAGATTTAATTCCCGGTCTGTCAATTTAGAAAAACTAGACTTTTATATATTGTCTCGGATCTGGGTGTTGTGGTATCGCCGTTGTTTCTGATTTCTGTAACACTTTTCTTACTTATCATAGAATCAGAGTCGATTTTATAGATAATGACTGTGTTAATTTCCGTTTTAGTGTGTATAAATCGCTGTCCTTGTATAAACATGAATGTTCTGAACATAATTGTAAACGTGTGTTACGTAGAGAATGGCCTTATTTACGAAGTTTTACGTAAGCTGTGTTACAGTGAACTTGTTAGTGTTGCCGCTGCAGTGGTGTGTGGGACGGCCGCCCGCGATCGGCAGCTTCGGAGTGATGTTCCTGTGGAACGGTTGTGTTTACTTGGCAATAACAATTATTATTTTAACTCGTACATATTCGCCCGAACTGCTATTCACGTATTTGTTATTTTGATTTGATTTAAACATTGATTTACAGTTGTGTAATCTTTTTTAACGATACAGCAAATGACTGCTCTTAAAATGTGTTCTTTATAAGAAATTAATACATCACTTATTTTATTAAATGATTTAAAACTAAGCCCGTTGTTTTACTCAAACTGGAGTCCTAACGAGCCAGAGTCACCGTGACGTGACGTAAATTATCAATAGTCGCACGGTTTACGAAGGGTATCTATTGTAGCGTCGGACCTCACTAAACTGCAAGGCATTTAGAGAAATTGTGGCCCGTCGTTATCCGCATCCCGGCAATATTCGACGTAACGTGCACCCGGCCAACTGCAGCTCTCGAGAAATACAATCTAACCGCTTCGAACATCTTGAAAAATGTATTACCCTCGTAGCGTATTGTTCGATACAACCCGCTCCGCGAAATACTTTACATGCAGCTATAATTTTCGATTTGAATGGGTGCATCCGTAAACAAAGTTCGCTGAAAGTCGTAGACAAAATACGAGTGGTAAAATAGGTAAGTGAAGTTCGTGCAGACTCTGCTAACTCCTTTTATTCCGTATTTTAAGTATTTGCGTTTTAAGAATGCCGCATTCCTTCTAGAGTTAAAAGAAATTTACAAAGACTTGAAAATTTAGTTATTAGATAAATGGCAGAAAAGTGTTAGCGTAAGCTGAAGTAAATTTATACTAGGTAACAAGATTCGGTATGAGACGTATTATTGAGAGTTACTCAGAATGCTCAGTGCCTGCGGCTTCGCACGCTTTAGATTCGGTTCGACTTATACTTCTGGAAATATTGTTCCAGAAGAAACAGTAATCTATGTTTATTGTAGTCAAGGTCCATTTATCTACAGATTGTCCTGAAATTCATCATATTCATTATCTAGGGGTTAAAATACCTAAATCGTTACAAAGCAATCGCTGATGTCGGTTTTTCTAAATATTGCTAACTTGTTGTTACAAAAGACAAGCAAACAATACAAATACAACTCTAATCTGATGTATACAATGTATCCACTTATTTGAGGTCGAAAAGCCAATTCCAACGCGTTTTATAATTCATACAATACTTTATTTTGCAATTGTACATGTAATTAGTTTCTTACTAAACAGTCGGTTTTATATTTCGACTATAAGTAAGTAGGTTAGGAGTAGGTTAGTTATGGAGAATTTTAAATTTATTTAATTTTAAGTTTAAATTTCAAAACATAAACGGAAGAAATTATTTAATAATTCAAAGAAAATCTCACAACCAATTAATAAATTGAAGTCTATATTGATCTATCAATGGTTGCGGGAAAACCTTAGGAAATATATTTTGTCTAATGGTTATCTTATTTCCATTACACATTAAATGTTGGGCTTTCAGACGGATAGCATAACAATGTTTACGACAATAGTTTTCTCGATTGTAAATGGACAGACAAGTATGGTTAAGGGATAACCTGTAGGTTTATTGCTATCTGATTATTCGGTATATTTAATTTACAGAAATTATAACTAGACCGAATATCAAATCACCTGAATTGTTTTATCTAAATCTTTTTAGCTATAAAGCTTGCCAAACCTGAAAATATGCAAACCGTCACATTTATTAAGCGTAAAAAAATGGCAAAGATTCTTAATCACATCGTCACTCTCGTCATATTTATATTAGAAAATGCAATAAAAGTCGGCTAGTTGAACTCCGGTTGAGTAATAAATTTGCATTCAATGAATATAATTGGATCCCGTCGATAAGCGAAGGGAAGGCTCCACCCCACGGTTCATTTACTGCTCGCAGCCGGGACGATCGTGACGTCATTATTTTACGTGAAATTGCCGTACCGACTAATTTATCAATTTTCTAGTCTATATTTGGCTGCCATATTATGATGTATTTTGCTTTAGAAATTAATTAATGGAAAAACACTGAAGCGTAGTCGCCAACGCAGTAATTATCATACTCGTATTAATCAACATTTTAGACACGTATCACACGTATGCCGTGATTATTCTAGATTTATAGTAGTATCGCGTTTATTATGATGGACATTATTTGAAGACTGACGTAGTATCTTACCAAAGGAAATTTCAAATTATGAACTAGTACGCATTTTAAGCCTTATTAAAGTTGAAGAGAAAGGAAGACCAAGTTCAAATACTTATCATAAACTAGAATAGATATTAACTGGGCAAGCGAATCACTTTACATGATTCTGCTCATTAAATAAGTTTATATTGGAAAACATCACATACTTACATTGATCTTATCCTAAGGTAGCTACATCACTTTTGTTATAGAAATCTGAAAAAACGACGGTACCAGAACACCCAAACCCGAGACAACATAGAAAAACTCGTTTTCTACTTTGACCCAACCGATAATCGAACCCGCGACCTCAGAGATAGGGACACCAAGTCCAACGTACTCGCGACTCTCGGCCACGGAAGTCGTTATAAACAGCGTCACGTAGGTCAGTCTTACTATATTTACATTTATTATCATTTCAGCCACAGGAAGTCCACTGCTGAACATAGGCCACCCCTAGTGATTTCCAGATTGGCCATTTCGTAGGACGTCCACCCACAAGGTGGACAGACAACCTGGTAAAGGTTGCAGGAATCTGATGGACGCAGGTCGCTTCGAACCGGCCAATGAAAAATACATTATTTTCTTTCGATTTAGATGTTTATAACATAGTAAGTCAAAGTTGTTTATTTTTTATAGATAGCATATTCTGTTAAAGGGATTCCCGCGTCCTACCAGTCACCCTGTATTATAATATGTGCAAGGAGATATTTAGAAAAGGTACTGAGAGATGCTGGGGCATTTGTGACACTATAGCACAATGATCACTGAGGGTAATTAAGATAGAAGAGAAAAGATAAAAGGTTTTTTCTTAGACCGTATAAAGAAAAAGATTGGTAAAAAAAACTCCGCCTACGATAGCTACTTAGATTTTAAATTACTTAGTTATTAGTAGTTAGTAGGTATTACATTTGTCGAAATTGATGTGTACTTCGATTCGATGCGATTTATAAGTCTGGTTTGTAACTTTATTCGGTTAATGTCAAGTTACTGTCAACCAACACAAATCCGCAAGTAAATGTTCAATGATTCGGAACAATAAAATAGTCCAATTAAACAATACAATTATTTGGGTCGTGTTCACTAATAAATTTATTGGTAAATTGGAGTTGAGTGTCGGGCGCGATGGCGATCAAAACTGACATGACCCGGCTCGATCAGTTGAATAATCATTTGAACAATGTTTCGCGACCGAGCATAAATCAATCAGTCCTGCCCACTTAACGGTTCGTTCCCCCCATTGTGCCCTTAACTGGACAAGTCTTCATTAGTAACCCTTTGCTTTCCACTGTACGACTTTAATCCCCGTTTGGGCTTTGATGATACAAGCGGAATCCGAGAGCGATACATTATCATCTATTCCATTAAGAGAATAAAGGCTAGTTTGAAAGCCAAAAGGATTAAATACTATCTCTGAATCTATTGAACCCAAATATTATAAATTATATAAATGGCTGTGGAAATTAACTATCAGTTGCCATCAGCTCTGTCCGCGTCAAATTTTGGCTGTTATAAAAACAATTAATATCTCCAAAACTGTTTCCCTAAATTGAAAAGTACTCATCTTAGCAGGTTATGGCACAGAATAAATAATAGTACGGATTAGAATGAACCTTTACAAACATGGACGCAGAAAATGAGATATGTTTTTATGTGTATATATTTTACACACCGCAATTTTAAAAAAATACCTCAACATATAAACTGTAACAGGTGATGTTATTTTATATGTGGATTTGAGATTTTGATATTAGTCAATTAAAAAAAGCACTTAATTCCAGAAAAAAAGTGTAGTTTTGTAAATTGTTAATTCAGTGTGTTTACGCCTACTGATAGTGACTGTGTGTGACTGTAATTGGTGAATAACCGTTATAATAAAAGTAAAATTAAATTAAATTGACTACTATTAAGTAAGGCTTCCGTTTTCCTTTTTATACTCACACTTACGATAAGGAGCTATGTTTATTTACTAAAAAAAAACAAAAGAATGTCTCTTGTACAACAACTACAATTTTACTTACCGATTCCAGAACCATTCGCAACGAATTGACAAATAATAAACAACGTGATACTATGATTAGCATAGTCAAAGTAATTAGCATTACTGTCACGTGATCTACCTACAATATCTTTTCTGTGCGAATACTTAATAACCAATCGGCTGACATTATTGTATTTAGGTAAGTGACAGGTTTTTTAGCCATTTCGATTTTGGTTCCCTAAAATAGTTTTGTTTTGAGCACGAATTAAAAATGGCCCTGTAATTGTAATTATATGATTGGTAAAATGATACATTCCTTTGAGGAACTGATACAACATTTCTTAATGAACTAACATAATGTAAAAAAGGAACATCTCTCTCTTCTCTTAAAATCTTAACTGATCTTGTAGTTAGTATTAAGAGTTTTTTTTAGGATTTTAGCCGTAGGTTTATTTACAAAACTTGTTGCAATTTTGCTCCTTTACCACCTTCTGAGAGGAATGTATCGTTTTACCAATCACCCTGTATAATTTCTGAAGTTACTTTTTGTATTTAAGAGATAAGAATTACGACAGAAAACATAGAACTGACTGAACAAAGATAATAGGATAGGAAGGTACGTAGTCATCTAATAAATCTGTCGGAATTTATGAATAGACGCAGTTATTAAACGGGAAATATAAAGGGAACGGTGGTTTTACATAAAACGATATTAACTCTTTTCGCTGTCGCAATAAAACTTTCCCGTGAGATGCACGGGAGCGCATTTGCATCACCCAATTATACGGGGTGCGATATTACGTGACATTCGAACGTATCTATTTCCACTCGAGGTGCAGACGAGATATTTTGCCATTTTATGACGTGACGGCGGCTCTGGCCTTTATTATACAAAGACGTATAACGTATAACCCGGCGTCTCGGCACGTAGATTCAAAATAAAATTGCATCTTATTGTGCGGAAATAAGGTTGGTGTATGCGAACGTGGCTGCAGCGCGGGTGGCGGTCGTCGCGTGCTCCCGAGTGCTCCTGATTTGTTAGAGCAGAGCTGATAACGCGATTTTGATGAGCTCCGGGTTACCCCGGCCTGAGATTTATATCGTTTTTACGGTTCAAAAAGGAAAACATTGAAAAACAAAAACTGAAATATGTAGGTTACGTAACGTAGATTATGGGGCGGCTATATTATGAGATTTTCCTTTGTGCGGCGTACCTTTTACGTGTTTACCTATTGGTTGTACCTACGAGTGAGCATACCGCTGTCACTATATCTGAAGTCCCGGGTTCGACTCCCGATCGGTCAATGTAGAAAAATAAATTTTCTATATTTTCTCGGGTTTAGCTGTTGTTGTACCGTTGTTTCTGATTTCTATAACACAAGCGCTTCGGCTACTCACCATAAGATCAGAGCTGCATGTGATGTTGTCCAATATTTAATTTGATTTAATATTTATTATTAAAACATTTAACATTTATTATATTTTCAGGTAAATGGTAATGGAATTCAATAAATACCTGACCTACTCGTTACAGCTGTATATTACCAAGCATTCCCCAAACGTGTCACTCCACCTACAAAGTTGAAGGCACTACATAATCACTGTAATAGCGCTTAGCTCAGAGGATGCAAGTAAGTTGATATGACGTACCTCGCAGCAATTCGCGGTGGAAGGATGTCCGCCAAACAATATCTAAGTTTGTGTCGCTTTGTCGTAATATTTGTCAAGGCTCCAAAAGCCCGGCGGAGTTGCGACTTCGCGGGCTTATTACTATTTGTGTTGCCAAGACAAGTCTGCTCCCGTCAGGATAACTGCTAAACTATTGCGCTCTCTTCAAAAATATGCTATATTACGAACTGACTTTCTCTTTGTTGAGAGTACTCGCCCCCAAAACGGTTTGGCACTGCTTTTGAAATACGTTTAATTAATCTACTCAGTTTACGTCATCATTGAGCTTATAAAGAGTAGTTGGATCGGTTTATTCGTATGTTACTGAGTACTCATGGTGTAAAGTTACGTAAGTAAAGTTTCCTACAATTTTGTCGGCTGAACAGCAGGTATGGTGGGTGGGTTAAATAGATTTTGAATGGGAGGCTACATCCCGAGAATTTTCTCTTAAAAGGTCCTTGACCTTAAGAACGTGACCCGTCAGGTTGATGATTAACAATGAACCTAATGGAAATACTTCTTTTTTTTCGTATATTGACGCGAACAGTGTCTCGGAATGAGCGGCATGTGTTTACGTCACTGTAAGTAAGAATAATGGGCACACATAAATCAGTGGCATCTTCACGTCGTTTTGAATACTCACAAAAGATGTCACCTCCTCAGAGTGAAACGCAATTCAGTGAGAGGAGTAACCCCATTCGTAACGTCTTATTTATGTTCTCCCACAAGTTTCTAAACAAAAGCATAAGGGTGCACCCCTGGCTTTGCTCTTTTTACGGTATCGTTTGATTTATTCACATTGAAATCGTGTTTGATTGTATCATTGAATGTGACGAGATGGATTTTTATTTATCAGTGTTGTGTCTATTGAGTACCTACCCATCTCAGTAGCATGTGATATTACCTGATTGAATACTTTGCCCATCAACAACGCAATATTAATCTCACAGAATTACATACGCGTGCGTTCCACGAATTCCGCTTTGGTTGTCATTTATATGAAAACACGTCATCTTCTCTTGTTGGAAACCCACCCTTATTCGTGTTTTAACTACCCATAAATATTCATAGTTATTGATGTGACAATGTGACAATCTAAATTTAATCAACGAATGAACGAAACAGTTGTTCAGCTAAGACATTCTCGTATGACTGACATTCATAGTATCTACTATATTACTAGGTAGAGAGAACTAGGTGGAGGTACAGAGAACTAAGTTACGTAAGAAAAATTAAACACTTACGTTATATATATATATATTGACGAAAAGACGTCAAAAGAAATATTTACAATTTTGCATAGTAGTAACCCTGTATATGGAGTTAGTAAAAATGTGTAATCATTTTTACTAACTCCATATACAGGGTTACTACTATGCAAAATTATAAGAACAATATTTTTAGAACAATATGAAATACGACTTTTTTGTAATTAATTTTAATCTTCGTATTTTTGGAATAAAATAATCTTTAAAATTTCTGAGAAAAAAGACACGTCATTCATGTCCGTGATCACAGGCCTACGCTAACGCCGCTCCATAAAAGGACCATATACAGTGCACATACTTTGCGATTTAATCGACTAATCATAAATTCCACGAGTTCTGTTTTTTAAACGCAGATAGGATTAAGTAAAAAATTTGAAAAATTGTATTATTCTTTACGTAGATCGATTAAGTTACTGGTTCTGAGTCACACCTGAAGGTAATATTTACTTTTATTTATTATTCAAGTTGAAATTCTTAACAAAGTATATCATTTACGACATTTTGTCAAATAATATTTGTTGTTTGTAATAATTTTCTCTTTCGATTAACGTGTGTTTTATAGGTGTACACCAAAATAACGTTATTTTATGTTACTTGCATCTTTAGGTATGCCAGGCTCCATACAAAAAGTTCGAAGTCCTTTGGCAATATGTCGCAAAGTAACCCTGAATAGAGTCAAAGCAATTACACTGGCAATCGATCAACTGGCGTAGTGGTACTAAAAATTGGCCACATTTTATTGCAGCTTGACTCAAGGACTTCGCCAAACCGCGGTCGGCGCCCGCGTGCCTTGCCCGTTCGTTGCCGCGGCCGCGGTTCACTAAATGTTTGATTTTCATTATGTACACATTGTGGCCCTTGAAACAACGCTGTTAAGGAGGGATTAAGCGACATATTGTTTGTGACTATCTAAAACGTTATACAGAAAACACAAAAGATTAGCCAAAGAACTGTCTTCAGACGGAAAGAAGGATTAAAAAAATCAAGTTTAAAAATTTTAATCGACTAAATGGTTAAAAATATTTGGAACCAAAAAAAACAAACTAAATTGAAGTTCAATAAATGTATTTTTATTACAAGTACCTAATTACTTCTCTTGCAACCCACCAACCATTAAAACTTACGTACAAGGTTTTCTGTTTCCTTTTTCCAGTCGCACCCATTGCTATTTTTATTATTATACAATAAATTTTATACTTTAAATATTGTACAATGTTAAAAAAAAACACTGGTCGATCGAACAATTTAACAAAACAGTTGAAAAGTTATTAGGAAGCCGAGTAGCAACGCCATTGCGCGAAAAGCGACCCAACCTCGTGCGGCCCGCCCAACTTCATTCCTGCTGCAGTTTGGGATTTACAAAAACTTCGACCGTACCTGCGTGGAATGCTTAATAATTTCCATTGCCAAAACTACCTACTGCAAGTAAATATAATTTCCTCATAACGAGACTATAATACATTTCGTTTAAAGTAAAAAACAAACTTTAGGCTCTTCCAAAAATCCCTTATTTTCTCTTTACGCATTTTATGAGACCTAGCTACGGTCTCCGCCATACAATAAATTGATTTTGTGGAATAATTTTGTGAGTCAAACATTGTTTAAGAAAAAGGGCAATTTTTCGCGTCCCTTTAGAAGGGCGGGGCTCTTATAAACATCGGGGCTCCGGCAAACTGCTGCTGGTGCCGTAATCTCCCGAAAACATAAAAGCGTATGAAAACTTTAGTGTCCAATAAATTTTGGCAATACAGACGAGGACGGTGGGATACTTTAGCGAATAGCGTGTAAGCGTCAACTAGCCGCGACGCAGATTGGGGCCTTTCTTAGAGGCTTAAGTTGACCGCATGGATACAAATAATTTGAAATAGGTTGTTACTATGACTGTCTTTTCATTCTCATTACAGTTTCTGCAGATGGAATTTTGTTTCTATTGAACACATAAGAATTGAATTGCACCGTGATTGTGCAAGCATCTCAAAGCACATTACCTAACAAGCTAACACGGGGATAAACCGTATTTATCCCTAATGACACCATTCTATATAATGATTGGATTTACGCAATTACTCTTACGTTTCTACGTTATTATATGTTTCATGTTACCCCGACGTCTTTAATTAAATAGACGCGAGATTGTCTGAGTTGTATTTTGTGGGCGTATTTCAGTGTATTTGAAAAAGTATATAATAAAAAGAATAATGTAGTTAACTAGATTTTAAAATAAATTAGCGACACAACCACATGACCTAGTTTCGCAAATCCATACATACTAACTTTTGAGGTACGGAACCTTAAAAATCCCAACAAAACAGATGAATCGCCAATTAAAATGATAACGAAATTTTGCCTTTAGCGACTGTGAGAGACAATTGCCTATTAAGATAGAGCGCAACACCCAGTTATCGAGTGCATCGGCAATTCAACCATGATTTCGTTTGGGAGCGCAGTCGAGCGCAGTCGGACAGCGCTCATTAGCCAAATATTTCCCTACAGTCGAACACGGCGCGTCCGATGACCGTCCGGATGTCGGACAGCGGGCCTGTGAGTGTCGGAACGTCAGACCAACCGGCTATTAATTACGCCTCGATCTAATTAGCTCTTGCGATCAATCGGCGCACACGGGCAGTGATTTGCATATTGTCCCTATTTTTAGCACACATCTACCTACTTTGGTTGTTTTGGAACTCGTTAATTAGACCGAGATAGATTAGACTGTTTATACATGAACATAAATTGCCTATTTAAAGTTTCACCATGGTTAACTAATTTCACATACCTAGCAGATTTTGGTTTAAAAAAAGTGGTATCAGTTTTGCTAAAACGCAATAGAAACTAATATGTACCTATGTTTACTATGCACAAACGACATATTATGTGCGATGAGTGAAGAAGTTTTTTTTATGTCCGACGAATCACGGAGTTATGATCCTACGGCTAATAACGATTTTCTATTTTATTGTTAACAATTTAAATACTTTAATGATTTCATATTTTTTTCTTTGTTCTTGCAGATATTACACTTTCCGTGGATTAAACAAAACCTTATGTCTAGACAAGTTATTCTACATCAAAATTACAAGATACGTATTTCGTCGCAACTTCACAAGTGGTACCTGTAGAGAATTACCCTCATTTTTATGGAAGACGAATTCAAATACGTAGCAATTTCCCTATTCGACCAATCAAACAATGTTCATGTCATGTCACACGCTTGGTTTAACATTGTCATTGTCCTTTCATTAGGTTTTAAAAATATTCGCACAATAAGACTATATTTTTACGACGGAAAAAATTACTTGTTAAACGCGTTTTGTGAAAAGGATACTCCAATGGAAAAATAAAAGAAAGAAAAAGATTTATAGGACGAAGACACAACACCAAAAAAATCATCTTCCTAAGTGTGTGTTTCTTAATTGTTTGGCATCGCAGCTGTGTCCGATATCGAGTATTAGGTGCCATGTTGACAACATAAATAGCTTGGATTTTCCCTATCGTCTAGTTTCTGGAGCGAAAAGTTACTGACTGTACATGTATAGATGCATATAGAAATAGGGTCGTGGTACGAAGCACTGGCCGTCGCGGACAGTCACGTCGCCCAATCTGTGGCGGGGTCGGCACGAGTGGACCGTACAATATCAAAGTTGTGCCGATCGAATATTGAAGTTGACTGTGAATTTGTGATGGGTGGACACCGCAGGAACGGTTTTAATGAATTGGGTAAATTATTTGTTTAATACAAAAACCGTACCGTTTTTTTTTTCTTCAATAAATCTGGTTCAATATTGTAGAGAGAAAGAGAAGTGTTAGTAATTCATACCGAACACTTTCGCAGGAAGTGCTTTCGAAGGGATTATCATAAAGAACACTTTAGTGGTCTAGTGTACTTTTTATTTAGTTTAGGATGCCGAACCAAAATATTGTTATTGTTTCAGAGGTCATATACGAGTAAGTTAGTGCTTCTTTAATTACACTATGACCTTTAAATGTTTGACCCGATTTAATTATGTGGTAGATAGTAGTAGATAGCCTGGGTCCTTTGACTATCTAACTCTAAGCCTGGGTCTTAATTTTAACTGTCAAATTGGGCCATTTTGACAGGTAAGACTAGTTCCCGACCGGAATTAAGTACGTTTGTGTTATCTGGTAATTTCTATAATTAATTCGGCTTCGGCTTCGGCTTATTTTCACCCAGTGATACTAATGGCTAGACCAATTTATTCGGGCGTTTTTAATATGTTCAAGCGCATCTCAATGGCGATTTGTAATTCAATTATGAATAGTGGGGAGCACATTCTTGCGACAATCGCCCGCGTCGGCCGGCGCTCGCAATAAAATTCATGAGACTCTTGTTACATTCATGAGGGAATTGGGAAAAAATACTGTGTAAATACATGGCCAATATACGCGCGATGTAGATTTTACGCCCCGCAACTATTTTAGCTCCAATTTTTAAAATGTTAAATCCTTTTCCAATATTGCGCTTAAAGTGGAACCAATGAACTGTATTACGCGAGTTACAATAACTAACGTGCGAATAACACTGCTTGTTTCTTTTATTATAAACTTTCAGTACACGAGTATTCTTTACACATTGTTTGATTAAATGTGTTTTTGATCTTGAGTTCAAGATAACGAGTAGGCAACAATTAACTTAAAGTAAAATGTGTTTTTTTTTTCAATCTGTCTTTAATTTGTTAATGTATGTTTTAAGGTTCCGTAGCCAAATGACAAAAAACAGAACCCTTATGGATTCGTCATGTCTGTCTGTCCGTATGTAACAGCGACTTTTTTTCCAAAACTATAAGAACTATACTGTTGAAACTTGGTAATTAGTTGTATTCTGTGAACCGCATTAAGATTTTCACACAAAAATAGAAAAAAAAACAATAAATTTTGGGGGTTCCCCAAACTTAGGACTGAAACTCAAATTTTTTTTTTCACCAAACCTGGGTGGGATAGGTAGATGGATAGATCTATGGATAGGTCTTCAAAAATTATATTGAGGTTTCTAATATCATTTTTTTCTAAACTAAATAGTTTGCGCCAGAGACACTTCCAAAGTGGTAAAATGTGACATCCAAAAATTGTTACAAACATTGTACAAGCAAACAAAAACGGACTTTAGTTGATAGGCTGATAGAAAAAATAAAATAATAATAATAAAAAATAAAATTTTAAAAAAGTGGAAAAGTCCGGGACTGCCTGGGCCTGCAGAGTTACTGGCTAATAGGGATCTCGGTATGCCACGCTACCCTGGCCCGCCAATTTCAGGAGGCGCTTGAGATCGGAGCTCTCCTGAACTTTCTCACTACTGGGGTCACTCACCTAGCTCCTAAAACACCAAACACCGCTGACCCAAGTAAATATCGCCCGATAACGTGTCTGCCTACCATCTATAAGGCACTTACATCCATTCTGAGCGTCAAAATTCGTGATCATATAGACGCGAATCGTCTAATGTCTGACGCTCAGAATGGATGTCGGGCAGGTAGTCGCGGTTCAAAGGAGCTCCTCCTCATAGATACTGTCGCTAGCCAACTGGTCAAACGCAATCGTCGAAACTTCTCTGCTGCCTGGATTGACTACAAAAAAGCATTTGACTCAGTCCCCCATACATGGCTGAAGAGGGTCCTCGAGCTGTATAAAATTGATTATACAGTTCGACACTTCCTCGGGTAATGTATTGAGCAATGGAGTACAATGCTAAGTCTCCAAGGCGAGAGAATGGCGGATGTGGAAGACCGAATAAGTATTAGGAGGGGTATATACCAGGGCAATTTTTGAGTCCACTTTGGTTTTGCCCTTCCCTGAACCCTCTCAGCAAATTGCTGGAGAATTCAGGGATGGGATTTCAGTTTCGGAGAGGAAATGATCGGTTATCGCACCTTTTTTACATGGATGACCTTAAGCTGTTAGCCCCAACGGCTCTAAAGCTGAGGGAGTTACTAAACATCGTTGTTGATTTTAGTGGCTCCATCAGAGTGGAGTTGGGGGTTGATAAGTGTGCGGTTATCCATGTGACGAGGGGGAAGATAACTCGGTCGCAGGAGGTTGACCTTGGTGTCGTCCAATTGCAATCATTTTCCGAAACTGATACATACCGGTATCTGGGTATGTCACAGAATATAGGTGTGAGGGAATCGGACATAAAACAGTCTGTTGGTGAAGCCTTCTTCGACCGCCTTACAAAGGTACTTAATAGTTCTTTGTCGGGGGTTAATAAGGTCAAAGCCTATAACGGATGGGTTATGCCTATTCTCTTATACACCTTTGGCATACTCAGATGGACTCAGACCGAATTAAACGCTCTGGATCGGAAGGTCCGCACGACTATGACACTACATAGAATGCATCACCCCAGGTCGTCGGTCATGAGGCTGTATATCCCGAGGAAGTGTGGTGGTCGAGGCCTCTTAAGTGCTAAAACCATGCACGACCGCGAGGTATCTAGCCTCAGAGCCTATTTTCTGGCAAAGACCGACACAACGATGCATTGTGATGTCATAGAATGTGATAAAGGACTCACCCTTCTTGATCTGGCCAACGAGTCATGGCAGTCGCCGGCGATACTAAGTGTCTCTGATCGCGAGGCCGTATGGAAAGGGAAAGAGCTGCACGGGTGGTTTTTCAAGGCTCTACACGAGCCCCACGTGGATCGAAAAGCTTCCGTGCATTGGCTGCGCTTTGGATACCTCTTTGGGGAAACCAAGGAATTTGCTTGTGCGATACAAGACCAGGTTATCAGGACGAACAACTACCGAAAATACATCATAAAGGATGGCACAGTGGACATTTGTCGGGCCTGACGCCATCCTGGAGAATCCCTCCGTCATGTAGTTTCGGGTTGATCGGCTCTTGCTAACACTGAGTATCTGCACAGGCATAATCAAGCAGCCAAAATTCTCCACCAAGAGCTCGCCCTGAAGTACGGTCTCGTGAGCCAGAGACTACCCTATTATAAGTACTCGCCGGAGCCAGTACTCGAAAGTGACAATATCCGGCTCTACTGGGACCGGCCCGTCATCACTGACAGGACTATTCTTGCGAATATGCCTGATATAGTGCTGATGGACCGGGCGCAATCGAAGGTGTTTTTGGTGGACGTCACTATCCCTCATGACGAGAACCTTGTAAAGGCCGAGACCGAAAAGCAACGCAAGTACTTGGACCTAGTACACGAGGTTACCGAAATGTGGGAAGTGGCGTCCACTGAAATCATACCAATTGTTATATCGGCAAACGGGTTAATCCCAGTCACCTTAGGTGTACACCTGAAAAGACTGGGATTGGTCGGCGGCTCGCTTCCAGCAAAGATGCAGAAGGCGGTGGTGCTTGATACCGCCCGCATCGTCCGCCGATTTCTTTCTCTTTTGCCTTGATCCCGGCCAACTGTGCTATTGCCGGTCATTACCGCCCAAGAGGCGAGAGGTTTTTGGCCTAAAAAAAATAATAATAATAATAACCCTGCAGGGCAGCTTTGTGGCGAGCTGTGATGAGTAGCGACACCACGGGGTCAGTTGTTAATCCGAGTGCTCCCGAGAGTCGGCCAAGACCCTCGTCTTCGGCTTGCCGAAGTGGAACCCAAGGGGGTCTGCAGGACTCTCGCCTCTGGCTTGCCTTAATCGGCCGGCCAGAGTGGAGTCGCTAGAGCATGATGTTCGAAGGGTGGATGTGGTTCGTAAGTAGCGAGTGGGCACGTAATGCCGGACCCTCAGGGGGGGAGCAAGTGATCGTCGTTTAAAATCCAGAGCCACCTCTCCGCTCTTAGCCGCCAACAACAGTGTTGCCCCTTAGACCGGTCTTGCATGACCTTTGACGCCAGGGGGGCCCATTCAGTTGGCGGCGAGTCACCACCTGCCAATTTTTTCAATCCGAGACTATGAACCAGGCAGGTGACCAGTAGTCTCCATCAATAGCCCAGAACCCAGTCCCTCCATCTTCCTTCAATAGCCCTAATTAATTTGTCTTCAGCTGCAATAGTTCCTGTACACATGCTGGGTATAATTTTTGATTACATCCCATGATGTAGTCAGAGATTGGATCTACCAGTATAACACTTTCAGGTTTGATTATTTGCGCTTAAAACGGCCTCTACGTGTTGGATCAGTATCCCCACGCAAGCCTTATAAAGGACCGGGTCACTTTTGGCCCGTGAACTCCTAGAGCGTACAAATAATAATAATAATAATGATTTCTTTCTCTTTTGCCCTGATCCCGGCCAACTGTGCTATTGCCGTTCATTACTGCCCAAGGGGCGAGAGGTTTTTGGCCTATAAAAAATAATAATAAAAATAATTGATAAAAATATACAATAATTTGTCAATTTTGTTTCATTATAATTTAGAAAAGTGTACAAGAGCAATGCGTATGTTTAAAAAAAGAATGATACTCAAAAGTATCAGGTTGGTTTTTTCCATGAAATTCAGTGTTTACACCTAAAAGATTTTTGAAATTGCCGCTCTTTTCTAGTGCCACCTTTCATTAGTCAGACTCTACCAACCACTGATCAAGTAAAACATCATATTAACAATAAACTTTCATACTTTTTATAAGCTATCAAATAGATAGTCAAAAGCTGTCAATAAACAACTCAACAAACTCGACCGCCATACTATGTATTTACTAACTAAAATAAAATTACACTTATTAAATAAATATTGGGTTTTCGGGCTTTACACGAAGTCTTGTTTGAAGAAAACGACATCTTGGTATTATTTGTGATTGGTGTCAAAATCCCAGTTAAAGCTAGATAATCATTCTTTGCACAAAAGCCACAACAATAAAAAAACTTTAAAAGTGAAAATAGATGATAAGTAAAAACTTTATATTTATTAAGCGCTAAATTAAATTATAATTGCTATGCGAATCTAGAAAAGTGCATTTTCAATAGTTAACATGGTAAAGTTTAAAAAGACATTACAAACTACCTAACGCTGAAGGAATAATGCCATCGTTGCAAGTCAACTTTGCTCCTCGGCGCGGCACTTCGTAGCCCGTAGCGGTACTACGTGCTACGAGCCCTCCGGCAACGATGCTACGAGGGACCGCTATGAAGCGAGTCCGTTTCATAACTAGAGATGTGCCGTTACCCATGCGGAGAATATTCCCCACATACAGGGAATCTGTGAATCTGAGGTCCCGGGTTCGATTCCCGGTTGGGCCCATGTAGAAAATCGAACTCTTATATCATCTCGGGTCTGGGTGTTGTGGTACCGTCGTTGTTTTTGATTTCTATAACACAAGTGATTTAGCTACTTATCTAGTATCAGATCAATGTATGTGATGTCCGATATTATTTACTTAATATTAAATATATTGCATAGGGAATGTTCCCCGCATCAGGAATATTCCCGAAAACGGCACATCTTGATTTATAAATGTATCTTGAAGTAGACAGTGAATAGTTCCAATCATTAATTAATTGATAGTCACCATTTTAAAAAAAACTGCACCAAAAATATTGGTAGTTTACATTCCCACCGCTATACTATTTCTTCTTTTTCATCAACCTGTCATCCAATGCTGAGTGTAGGTATCCTCCACAGCACGCTATTTTAAACGTTCTTGAGCCTTTTGCATCCATGCTCTCCCCCCCATCTTTAACAGGTCCTCGGTTTTAACACGCGGCCTGCCCACGCTTCTATTTCCAGTTCTAGGCCTTCACTCTAACACTTTCCTGGATCTGCTATGCTATTTAGTTAGCATAATCCATGAACTCATCGTTCTTCTCCGCTAGGAGTACGTATGGTATAGTAGGTACTGTATATTATACTGTGCTTTTGGTGTTCTACCTGTTCCAGAGTTTCAAATAAGTTTTGAGTTATCTGCTCAAATCCAATTTAAATAAAATTCTAGCAGTAGCTCTAAAAGAAAACCTTAATTAGATTCTTATTTAAGAATTCAGTTTTGAAAATATGGTAACATTAATATTTTAGGAATTTGGATATTTTCATGAAGTATAAGGAATACTTTAATCTATTTTCCAGCCAAATCATTATAAACGAATTCTGTGGAACTATGATTTACGGGCGTGAAAATAATATTGTGTAGGTAGCTCCGACTTAGTGTTACGGCACAAACAGGACGAAGTTTTATGAAATTGCTTCATGTTTTTATTATTCCCCGCCTCGGCCTGGTAACTAAATTTATTGCTTTTAACGTATTTTAATTATAAAGGATTTACATTTTTTGTGATTTATTACGGACGGGACAATTCTTTGAAGTAAATTAATTAATGTTGTTTTAATTAGACACTAACGAGCGATTAAAGAAATTGTTCCACTTTTTTATTTTACCAACACTTTCAAAGTAAATTTCTCAGTACAAAATTAAAACTTCTTTATTTTTAGGTATTATACGTCTGTGGTCTATATTTTCAATGTGATACATTTATGTTTAGTCCTCTGTAACAAACCCTAGGATAAGTATATAATACGTGTCACAGTATGTACATACGTGCTCTGAGTACGTACCCACGCGCATGTAACCGTTATGAGATACGGGAGCCTGTAAACTTGTACAAGGTAAACACAAATTAAGGGGATAAGTTTGCAACTACTCACGCATACAAACTACCGCGATCCTAATCTACCTGCGAGTAACCGACTCACTCGCTTGTGCTCAGATTGGCGAATATTGATATTTTGATAGGTACTCGTATTCATATTCAACCAACTTCTAACTGACGTATCGATTTAAAATTTTATAAGTAATACATTAATTTGACACCATCGTGCTGATCATAATAATGATAGAGTCAGGAAGCAGAAACTTGGTACTATTCAACAACTTCTAGTAAAACCTTCGTGTTTGGGCTCATTGGATTCGTTTTGACGAGATTATATAGTATTGTTTATATATATATACATATTATAATAATTGTATAAGTTTTTTATAATTTTTATTTTGCGTCGTAAGTGTACATCATGATGTTATAATAACATTGTGCTGTGTGAAATTATACTTATGGACCCTGTAAGGGAATCGCATCGTTTGTGTATTTAATCTTGTCATCAAATCATATCACGAATTGTCACGCGGAAGGACCGCGTGAGGAACCCGCGCATCCGCGGTAGCCTTCGTGTCCGTGACATTGCAGACAAACTGCAGGAGTGTCACCCACGCTGGTACGGCCATGTTTTACGGAAACCGGCAAGCTACGTAGGAAACAAATGTCTGGCCATGCCGCCACCGCAAGGTCCTACCAAAAGGGGTAGACCCAAGAAATGTTGGCTTGACGTCGTAGGAGCTGACATGCGTGCCAATGATCTCACAACTAGAGACGCTCAAGACCGTGCGAAGTGGAGGAGTAAATCAAGGAAAGCGGACCCTGGGCTCCAAAGCAAAGGCTTTGGACGCAACCGGGATTGACCGTATAGATAAAGAAGAGGAGAAAAGACATCAAATCATATATATTTATATTTGTCATATTAAAAGTCGTTCCAATCGTTAAACGTATGTTTACTGTTACTCATACGAATATCTTTGTCTGTAAAAAGTAGATTTAATATTGTAGTAAAGTACATTTTAGGTATCTAAAATGTACTTTACTACAATCTGATAACTAAGAAGCCGTTTCTTCGGCAGCCCTAGATATACAGGGTTACATTTCAAGGTAGTGCCAAATTTTAAAAATAAGATCTATAGAACGATATAAAAATACTAATTTATCGTAATTAATTTCAGTCGTCGTATTTTAAAATATACACAATATTTCATCAGAGATCACAGACATACGCCGACGCGCGACGCCGCTCCAACAAGAACCTCATGCAGTGCACATACGGTGAAATTTAATGTAGTAATCGTAAATTTTCTACGTATTCTATTTTTCAAATTCAGAATGGGTGAATTAAAAATGAGAAAAAAAATAGTTTGTTTTTTACGTAGATCGATTTAGTTACTGATTCTGAGTGGTCCCTGAAAAATTGGCACTACCGTGAAATGTAACCCTGTTTATTTTTTATTAAGTAATTTATTAATATCTAATAAAATGGGACGTTAGGTAATATACCCACAAGTACCTACGAGTATTAAACATATTTGCTTAATCAACTTAGGAAATTCAGGCATTGGTAAATTATTCCTCTCGAACCCGCATTAAGGCTGACTAGTACGAGTATGTCAATAGGCTAAGTTTCAAGCTTGCTTAGAACTATTATACAAATCGGAAACTTACAAGCCTAATATTAAGTTTTACATGAAACAAAAGCAGATTTTAACACCCAGCACAAGTTGTTAGTGACAAAGGATCAGATCAAAAGTTCATAGTAGTTTGTTCACATTTGTTATAACAAGGAAGAAATGAAATCGGCAACATTTTCGAGATACTTCGCTGTCATAAAGACTCCAGTGTCACGAGCCGAGACAGAAGATGTTATTTCTTAAGAGATCAGAGTCAGAATAGAACGATAAGCCATACCAGTAAAACAATACCATAATAATAATATAACGATATACATGTACAACTTACTCAAACAAACAAGTCTTGTTTGTTGTTTTAATTTGGGTCTTGAAGGTTCAGTACTAATAATGCAACTGTGACTGTATATTTCGTTCATAATCTTCAGTCCGCTCTTACAGTAAGGTACAGTAGGACCGTAAGGTCAAGAAAAGTCAACAGGAATGGCCACTCTTCAACTGTGTTATCTGAACTGGAACTGGGACTGGAATATGTCCAAATCAATCTAAGGGACTCGCGACTAATTTAGGAGGCACTACCTACTTCTCCAAATATTTTACAAAATATAAAAATAACTGTAATACTGCCAAATGAGCTGACTGCTTTTGGTAGGTTATGTCAAATATCTACCACTGCTGCATAGGTTAACAAGGTATTACGATCTAGGACAATGTTTTTTTTTAATATTTCCCTGCAAATGCGTTTGTCGAACCACTTTTACGCGAGCAGCCACGTCATGTCCAAGGAAAACAGATCTGGTTATAATAGGTAAGTAGCTTCCAACACTCGGAAAACAATATTTTAAAGTAGCGGATAATATTATTTATATGTAACTTGTATCTAATACCTACTCACATGAGAAACCAAATTGAGCCTTGATTAAGTCAAATTAATAAGAACAGTAAAGTAAAATTCAATAAAGATAAACATTTGCTAGCTGAGTGTACCTACATACAAATTAAAGATTTAGCAAACCAAAATTGGAAAACGATGTTTTAGAGTAGCGCATAATCATTAAATAAAAGAAAGTCGGGTTAGGTTAATCTTTAACGACTTAGTTTTTAGGTAAAATAACAACAAATATCTCTTTACGATTCCAATGTGCTGGTGTTACGAAAGCGGATTGACTTAGTGTCATTTAGTTAGTATTTCGGCACAGAATAGCAGTCCACAGTTCCGTCAATTAGTAAGTCTAATCTCAGTTTAGGTGTAGGTAAATTTTTAGCGCCACGCCTTATCCCACATTTCAACTTCCGAATTTCAACCTAGCTCTAATTTCCAACAAGCACTAGGCCTACCACATAAATCCAACCTTTTCAAGTTAATAAAAATGATTTAAGTACGCATTAAAAGGATCTTTCGCCCGCTGAGAACACGGAATTTATAATGGTCATAATTTCGACGATTGTCCCGTAATTGCGTACCAGAGAACCAGACATAGATTCTATCGCAGAAGTATAACAGTCGATGCAATAGTAACATAGGTATCCATCTTCTAAATCTAAACAGTCATCATCATCATCATATCAGCCATAAGACGTCCACTGCTGAACATAGGCCTCCCCCAGTGACTTTTAAACAGTAATGGTTAAAAATACGGAAAAGTTAAAATTACTTGTACATAATGATTCATTTTTACCAAAATGTGACGTTTGCGGCGCCTGCAAATACTTATTACTTACTTTCTTTTATTTCCTTCGAATAAACATCAAACATTTTTTCAGATTCATGAACTGTGCGTGCAAAAACGTACGTTCGGTGTAAACAATTGAGCCTCAGGCGCAATCCTCGAAGCATTTAGCAAATTGCGAGCACAGTAAATATATACCTAGCATACGGTGAAACAGTTATACCGTTTCTACTTGGTAGGTTTGGTACAACCTAATAGGTGTAAAAGTGATAAAATTTAAGTAGCTTTACCTAAATTTTATCAAAAGTGGTGAAATGAAGTGACTTTTACACTTACTAGGTACACTACCTAACCTATACCAATCATATGTTTGATTGATTGCGTGTAACCGCGTGTGTTTGTCATCAAATCGAAGAATTCAGGCCTTACCAGAATTTCTGATATTTATAAGTACACCCAGTACAATACAGTATCCCACTGGAGTTTTTTTTTTAATAGCATAAATATAATTCGACTTCCAACGCAAATTCGATTTGCTGTTTTTTTAGGGTTCCGTAGCCAAATGGCAAAAAACGGAACCGTCGTGACTTTCTGTCTGTCTGTCCGTCCGTATGTCACAGCCACTTTTTCCGAAACTATAAGAACTATAATGTTGAAACTTGGTAAGTAGATGTGTTAAGTGAACCGCATTAAGATTTTCACACAAAAATAGAAAAAAACACAATAAATTTTGGGGGTTCCCCATACTTAGAACTGAAACTCAAAAAATGTTTTTTTTAATCAAACCCATACGTGTGGGGTATCTATGGATAGGTCTTCCAAAATGATATTGAGGTTTCTAATATCATTGTTTTCTAAACTGAATAGTTTGCGCGAGAGACACTTCCAAAGTGGTAAAAAGTGGTAAAATAAGAGAACGATAAAACTAAAACAATATATGATGTACATTACCATGCAAACTTCTACCGAAAATTGGTTTGAACGAGATCTAGTAAGTAGTTTTTTTTTAATACGTCATAAATCGTAAACCGCAGTTTACCTTTCATTCAATCAACTCAAATATAAATTATGTTACTTGCTGCTACGGAACCCTTCATGGGCGAGTCCGACTCGCACTTGGCCGCTTTTTTTAATGGAAAGCTAAATATGCAAATTGTAAATTAATACTTTGTAAAAGTTGCTTTAAAATATCAGGGTAGTAGAATGCGTGGTCATATTTAAGGTGACATGGTTTTTACGGGACACCCGGTATAATTGCTTTCATTTGGCTTAAGAGAGTTCTAAAAGTAATGTACTTAATGTTTTGATTCTAACTTATTTTCATCTTTTATTAGTCTCATTTAATAAATTATTTACCGAAACTCGACAGGTATCCATGCATACCCTTTGCTATCTTAGATTAAATAAGCTAGCTTTGATACTACGATGAATGGACTGGGAGCAGACGACCAACTAAAACCAATAATGATTCCACGAAGCAAGGAAATTCCTCAACACCGACCGTTAGGTACGTCTGTATATATCTTACTGAATCAAAAATATCCCAATTTCATCTAAACCGGACCGGTTTTCATGGACCATGAATAAGCAAATTGTAAATAATAGGCAGGTACGGGCAACAAAGGAAACAATTTTTCTCGTTTTCGGCACTTATTAATCTCGGTTTAAATTCCCCCTGAGTGGCTCTTACCGAGTTGTTTGGGCTATAAGCCGATCGGCACTTTCTTCCTTCCACTCAAAAGTTTCTTATGTACCTACCTAATTGCCTGTAATATTTTAATAAGCTCTTTGGGCAACATTTTCTCTAACTCCAATTAGTGAGGCTACGAACGTTTATTTCACAGAAAATCTATTTAATCTTTTAAGTAAGTGGGTATCGGATGTTATTGATATTGTTAATTATGGCCCCAAAATAAATAACGGTAGATAAATATTGTAAAGGTAGTCATGTGTGTCTCAATAATGTTCGAAGTTAGGGAAAGTGTCGCCCACGCCTCTGCCTCGGCGTCGATTGTGCGCCGAAGTTCTCATATCTATTCATGCCGATGCCTACCTACATTTGCTGTTGTAGCTTGCCATATTAGGTAAGCATTTCATTTTTAATAAAAATCCGAATTGGCTCCGTAAAAATCAGTATTTATAGAATTTTGTAAAGACCTTATTTTCTTTTTAAAAGTAAACCAACAAGCTTTTTTATAATGAAATCTCATCTGTTCCATTGAAGCTCGTTGGGCATTGTCAGGCATTTAGGCATTCTTGGAAACGTATTTAAAATCCGAATTCGTTGGTTTAATTCCCTCATCAGCTGTCTGATAGCAAACTAATTTACTGCCTTGTTTCGTATTTTAATTATAAAAGGGTTTGTGGCTTTAGATTTCATCATGATAATATTTATTTATTAAAGATATTTTGGCAGCTATGTTATTAAAATGACAAATAGTATATATGTATAGTAATATATTAGTTTCTAGAGATATTTTTTATCAGACATTTAAGACATTTAAGTTTTTAAACTAAGATAAAATAAGTATATGTACATATCTACATTTATTGATGGAATTGGGAAAGGAACTTGCTTTTTCTTCTTAAGCTACGAATATTTCACGATCTAGTTTTACAAAAAAACCTTCGAATGCTAATTAGTTAAACGGAAAGGCATTTTCCTTTATAAACAAACGAATAGACGTAGGCGGGAATTTCATTTACCTCGGCATCTTTTTCTGGGATTCAATCTGCAGTAACTTTTCATCGGCCTGCTTTGGAGTAAAAAGGGCCGTAATTTGAAGGGATCATTATGCAAGATGCGATTATTTAGAAGTTAGATGTTGTTTTGAAAAAAAATCCCTGCAGTTTCTAGCGCGACGCAAAAGCACCGATCCTGCCTGAGCACAGCCTAGGCAGGCGCACTGATGCTACTTTAAACTTGAGAAATTAAACTTTACCTAAGCTGGAATATAATATACCTGACCTAAATACAAAACTGATTTGTTGCAGTATTAAAGCATTATGAGTACAACTACATATGTTTCGTTCCGTTCATTTGTTTCTTGCTCCTTATTTCAGATTGAGGCTCGTTGTTATTGGTATTAAGTACAAAAGAGTATTATTAGATAATACGTAACCGGTTTGCTATAATCTTATGTAACGTTTAAAACTCTTCAAACCGTATTACTTTAACTGTTCATGGTTCACTGCTATTCCAGAATTTGCTTAAACTTTGTATTTTACAGATTACAGATCATTTAAGTACATAAATAGTACATAAATGATAGATAACTTTTAAATTCACCAGTCAATTAATAATAAATAAAAAGTCTGATTAAGACGATAAAATCTATTAGATTGAGTTATGACTTACAAGGACGTAGAAATAACTAAAGAGACGTAGCATGTATTACATAAATACATGATCTTAAGTAATAGCACGGGGATAGGCGGCAATAGCGACGTGTCAAATGCAATCAGGAGGTCCAAAGAGCCCTGCTAATTACTTTAGCTAAAGCCACGCGCACACTGGAGCTGAATGCGCCACTTGCCTAGAACGCGGGGCCTTAACGAGACGTCGATCGGCTCATTTATTGTGTAATTAATATATCTACTTGTATATAGCTTGTATTTAGCAGAAACCTAAAAATTACAAGGCGCCAAAAGATTTATACTGTGTGATTGTTTTTCGATACAGGTTCAAATCGTGATTAATTCTTAAAATTATATGTATACTCGACAGCTTGTTTTGCTTTAGGAGAACAACCTTTTTAAATAATGTAATGTTTGTTTTGGTACAGACAGACAGTTTAAATTATAAAAAATATTAAACTCACTATTTAGTCTGTACTTTTTAATATTTTGACATTGACAACATAAACAAGAAGAATAAATAAAAAATGGATTGTGAATAACCATAGAGTAAGATATGGGATAAAGATTAGCAACTTAAGACAGAGACAATTACACGTAGTTTCAAAGTGAATGAATATGTGAGATATTAGGTAGAAACCTAAATTTCATATAAGTAATATATTAATATTGAATTTTTTTAGTGGAGCTACAGGAAAAATCTGCAACAAAATTAAAATAGATATTTGATTATCTCCTAAACTGAAAATATATTACACCAAGTGGGGTTTCTAAGAAAATCTATCACAAATTAGGTAAGAAGCCTCGGTGAAACTTGTAATTTAATAAACTCGCCAACCTATATTTTTGTACATGTATTTGACACAATAAACGAATGTGTAATCAAACAAACCAAATATTTGCAAGAACACAACCGAACAATGGAGGCTTTTGATGTCGGCTCGTGTCCCGGAATTATTTGCATATCCCTTTTTTTACAAGTTACCTATGTATAGTCAAATTGAAATTGTTTTACTTCTATTTGTTTATATTTTGAGTTTACGCGTTAGATAAATGGAATAAAATGTACTTACGCCGATAATATTTTAAAGTCTAACTAACTAGTATTGTTTTAAACAAATACTAATAACGCCGCAATAAAAATTTGCCTTTACAGGTATTAGCAAAAGATTTGCTTGCTAAATTCCTTCTCACGATAACCTTATTCCAGTGATGACTGTCTAGTCAAGTGCTTGTCTAAGCACTTATCTTAAAACCCCAAGTTTTTAACGAAAATTATTAACTTAAAATCGGGCTTTTAAACACATGAATCTCTTAATCTATCTTATAAAAAAAAGGAAAGATAATATCAACTAAAACACCTAATCAGTTATTTTAGGAGTCGGCCATACAAGGAGTTTAATTTTTTTCATTCGCACTGACTCTAAAAATAAATTATTCCGGTAGATGTCTCAGTAAATGTTATTTTTCCTTTTCAAGTCGAATTTTAGTTTTTTTATTTAAAAAAAAGTGGCGCAAATTTTAAGATACCATTTATTTTATTTTAATAATATCGGTAGCTAGACTCCAAAATAATGTGAACGCCGCTACAGCCCTTACATTACTTTAGCGCTTAATTTAGTTTACGCTTTCATCTCGATAAGATAACCAAATTGACTCGCAAGATAATGTGCAGGTAGGTAATCTAATGGCCTCTTAGCCATTTGAAATGGAAAGTAATAAGCAGTCAAATTAGATTTTCCTGTTTTTAAATTGACTACAATATTTATTATATTTCGTTTTACTAGTAGGTACGTTAAAAATAAAAAGTTGCAGGTTTTAAGAGGAATGCTTTTTGAGAAGGAGACAACTAACTATTAAATATTCTGTGCACTCTAGAAACACATACTATGCAATCGTGATGTTTCGTATAGGTTTGTCTCTTTTACTCATTTATTACTAATATACCAATGCGTTTTATTTACAAAATGAGTTGTAAAATACATTGAAACTTAAAAATAAATATTAAATAAACATTCTGATATAGCACCAAGACTAAAATCGTAATAATACCCTATTTAAAGAAAGTTTAATGACAGTTCTTCTGTCAAAAATTCTCAATCTATAGTTAATAAAAAACGGTATAAAAACGAACAATTCATGTGATGAAATCACAAACTAGAACATGCCCTACACTCCTCCAGTAAACATTTGACAACGGGCGTGTCAGAACACACAGACCAGGGAATCAAACCCAAGACGCGTACTATGCAAATCCTTCAAAGTTCAACCCCCTTTCCCAAGTTTCTGTCTTGAACCTTCGCATCTGTGTCAGTGACGCTTTACGTGATCAAACAGTCATTGAGATCCTGCATAAAAGTTATGACAGTGGTCCTTAGTTTACCAACAAATTATTTGATGATAATTTAAAGCTGAGCTTCTTAAAAAACCAGACAAGTGCCGGTCGTACTCGCCCACCGAGGGTTCCGTACAAATTTGCAGGTACATATTATAATAGCAGTTTGATTTCGAAATTCAATCACAAATATATAGTTTTCAAAAATTTTCGGCTAGTAGTTGCAGTATTTTTAGACGATATTATTTGCCATATTGTATGGTGCTAGGTCAACGGAAAGTACCCTATAAATTTTGATTTCCTTGAGTGTCGAAATATACGTTTTTCGCGGCATAAACGGTCGTTCTTTTACGTCAACTTAAAAGTTTGATTTTTTTACAGCATCAAGGGACTGTAGACTTGAGTATATGGTTTTAAACTCGATACTTTCATGCGTTCCCGAGATAAAGGGTCTTTGCAGACAGACAGACGGGCAACAAGGTGATCCTATAAGGGTTCCATTTTTTCCTTTCTGAAGTACGGAACCCTAAAAGTACAAAGTAAAATGCAATTTAGAATCACGTTGAAATTTAATAGTGTCGTAAAGAGTATGAATCGCGCGGCCGCCGCGGAAGGCGAATTAGACGCAAACGGCGGCGTGCTCAATGTCCTCCGTAATCCAGGATAAGCCCTTAATTTTCCGGCGGTCACGATTTACGCCTTTGCCAGACCGTAAACTTCAATGTATTCGATAAAGAAAAATAATTACAAATACCTACTTTATTATACGACTATCCAGCAAAATTCGACATTAAGGCATACAATTTTGTAGGGATACAACATGACTGCGATTTCGTATGCGAATTGAAGTTTCAATGCTTTAAAATCTGTCGCCACATTGATCAGTAAGTACATTGGTGGAGCTAACTTCTTACCTTTAAAAAAAATACATAATTGTAATCTTGTGAAGAGCCATAATAACGAATCGCAAGAATCGAATACGAATTCTTAAGGAATTGTAAACGATTCCTTGGAATTTTATGGTGAATTTAAATATAATACTTTAAAAATTCGTCCACAATCATATGTGTCATATCGTAGGCATAACTATAAAAGTATTGTAAATAATATAACTTGAGATTTGATTTACCTTATTTAAAAACTGAACTCGTAACTAATAAGTGTCCCTGATGCCATTTAGCAATCCTATTTGAAATGTATTATATTCCTACGTTAACAAACATTTAAATAAATTAAAGGTTTCAAGGGAAAAACCATAAAAATAAAAGAAATGAACATTTTCACATCCCCTGTAAAAGCTTATTGGATGGACAATTTAATGGAGTTTTCAATATTGCCGCTGTCATTTGCCACTCCATTAAGGATTGTTGTTGTTTTGACCACTACACGCTAAAATCGCAGAACATCTATATACCTATATATAAAACAAAGTTTGGTAAGTAACACCATTTATAAGTCAAGAACGACTGGACCGATTTTTATGATCTTTGATTTGTTGAATTTGTCTCCGCCCTGAATAGCAGAGTAACTTAAAAAAAGGGAAAAAACCATGAAAAAAATGTATGAAGGGGCGGTACGAAGTGCGCCGGGATAGCTAGTAATATATATAATAGAACAAATCACATCTTTATTCCAAATAGATTATTACGTATACAGGATGGCCAGAATAGTACGTCTAAAAAATTTTTTTAGGTGCCTCGTGTTGAAAGGTATCTAAATCACCCTATGCTATCCTATGCTATGTATGAACTACGATTTTATGTAGTTTTCGAGTTACGATTCTTTTTAATTGCCTATGAAGCCTACAAAGTACTACTTTTTTATTATTATTATAAAAGCTTAGTCTAGCGCATTCTCTGAAGCTTCTCAAAAACTAAGAAATTATCAGTTTAGATTTTTAATTTTAAGTTGAAAATTTAAATGATAACTCACTTAACAAACATTCTCAACCTTAGGTCAATTTTGTAGTAACTTCAATTAAAGTTATGAGGCTCTTTATTTTATGCATAAGTGCACAGTTCATAGAGATTTAACTGCTCATATATATTAGAACATACATAGGGGTGATTCAGATACCTCTCAATCTCAACACGAGGCACCTAAAAAACAATTTTTGACTTCACTTTTCTGGCCACCCTGTATATAACATCGAAACAAAATATTATGTTATCATGCTATAAGCACACACACGCCTTCATTTTTGTCTCGTAAAATATGTACTATTTTTATAATAGATACTTATTTTATGCTACTCAAATTGTAGAGTCTTTATCGTAACATTTCCCTAATATAAAATGTATCTAAAATGTAAGGTAAATAACCTGACCCTGGGCAAATGATAACAAATGTTACCAGGCTGTTCTAAAGGACGAGATGCAACGCTTCGATAGCGTCATCATAACCTCCTTATCGGATAAACTTCATGGTGCTCCATGGAGCAATCTCCCGTAATGATCCCTAACTCCGTTCAATGATGGCTTCAATGTTTTGGTAAACTGATTCATACAGCTGCAGCCTACTAAAAATAACCCCCAAACAATAAAGTATACGATAATCGCACGCTCAATGTTCATAAAAAATGAGATATTACGAAATCTCAAATACAATACTGTCTCATAATAAATGTTCGATTGTTGTTATAGTATGTAATGGGTTGGTTTCATAGTATATCTTATATTTCCAGCACTAGAATAAATCAATTAAAAATGAGTCGGGTTGTAATATTCGACTACTGCTACATAACTTAAGTCGGTGACATGACTGTTATGTGTTAACGGTCTTTAAGCTCCTGAAAGACTGTCCATATTTATTCAATAACCCTGTATAATTACCCAATATGGCAGGGATTGCAAAAAATTATCATTAATCATCAGGTGAAAATATGACTGTAAAACGCTTTCCAATCACAATTGTTTAAAAGTGGAACACTCTCTCTTATTTTCCGCTCAACGGCTTTTCAAGTTAGTTTCGTCGACTCCCGTATTTTATCATGCCTTTTGTGAATAAATATCCATTATTAATATACTTGCGAAACTTTTTGCCGGATATTATGCAGCTACTACCTCTACCCAGGTACCGGACAATAACACCAGCTACTAATTTTGGAGTTTAATGTAAAATTCGAATGAAACTTTATTGTGTCATTTCCGCACATTTTATAAAATTGGTATGAGAATAGTTTCGCTGGATTCTGAAAACAGTTACATTATGAATGATGTGCCTGATATTGTTACATTAAATCCACGTGAATAATGTTATTGTGATCGTGAAAAATGAATGTTCCAGCGTAAATACTTAGAAAATGTTCATACGTAGTGTATTTTAAAATTCAGTAAAATTATTTTGATATTAATAACATTGACATTCTAAACTAACCTAAACACACATGCATAGAGTAAAGACAGTCGCACTATTAAAGGGTACAGGGTTTACCCTAACTGGCGTACATTTAGCTTCCATTAAACACTAACATAAAACATTTGTATGACGGCGCGCGAGCGATTATTAAAGTTCAATTAACCATTATTTACGTTAAGATTGAGTTATTTAAAATTAATCTGAATTATTTGTTTTGTTGTCATAGTTAAATTTGATATTTGATTAAGTTTCGTTCGGAAACCTTAATTTTGGAATTAGGGCGGGTAACACCGAATGGAGTTGTGACTGTTATGGCCGCAGACCGGCATTGGTGGAACGACCGTTGCGCGCAATGCATAGGCACAAAACCATTGGCTCTAATCCTAATCTACTCTAGAATCCTAGCTTATTTTAATTGTTAAAGTGTACGAATAATTAAAGTAGTACCATAACTTTAATTGAGTGTAATTATTTTGAATCATATTAGTATATAAATATTAGTCATATACAATAAAAATAATTATTTATCTTAATTAATGTAATCTTAACTAATATAAAGGAAATACGGAAGAATTTAGAAAATTTTACTTTTTAGGGTGAAATCTGAACGTTGTCTTTCTTAATCGAAAATAGGATGAATAAATTTAACATAATTTCTCTACCCTTCCCATGACCAAAAGCCGGGTGAGGTTGGGAACTAATCCAAAAGTTTCCTTCCGAGTGCCGCGCGTGACAGCGCGCGCGGCCGACTAACGTGCCATCGACACTTTGGTCGAATACATGTATACTATTACCGTACCTACGTATACCGTTATAGCCATTATCCACCCCTTAATAGTAAAGTGGAGCAGTCAGCTTGTGTGTCAACTTCGCTGTTCAGGCTGAATGTAAAGTCACATAATTCCTTCAGAATACCAACGAATATATTAGGTTAGGGAATAGGTTCTTCGCATTTTATATGAAAACTCAAGGCCTTTTTTTTGGTTTATTTGGCCTCCCATATTGACTTTCAGATTGGCCGTTAGGGAGCGGCCTGCATCCAGCGTCTGCATGCGACCTCTACCAGGTCGTCTGTCCACCTTGAGTGGACGTCCTACGCTGCGCTTGCCGGTACGCGGCCTCCATTCTAGAACCTTTCTGCCCCATGAGCCGTCAGTTCTAAGTGCTATGTGCCCCGCCCACTGCCACTTCAGCTTGCTAATCCATTGGGCTATGTCAGCGACTTTTGTTCTTTTACGGATCTCCTCATTTCTGATTCGATATCATTAGGAAACACCGAGCATAGCCCTTTCCATAGCACGTTGTGCGACCTTGAGCTTTCTTATGAGACCTATAGTGAGAGGCCACGTTTTAGTTCCATATGTCATCACTGGTAACACACACTGGTTGCAGACTTTCGTTTTAGACACTGAGGTATTAGGTATATTTTCCAATATACCTCAGTGCCTAAAACGAAAGTCTACAACCAGTGCGTGTTACCAGTCTTATCTTGTCTTATCTTGTTGTCTTGTCTTATCAGTCATATGGAACTGTCTTATCTAGTATACATTATTTAATATTTTTTATTATTCTTAATACAAAAACCATACTATTGAAGTAACATTATAGAGATGTAGGCTACTTCACAGATATGACTATTGTAAACTAGTGCTAAGAACTTTAAATAATGTCATGATCCAGAAATGAATATAATAATATTAGCCGGGGCTATGAACACAATACGCAGACCGCATTATTGTACCGCGACTGAAACAGAAACTCTGTTTACACCCAACTTATTACCCAGTTACGGACTAGTTATAAAATTTTCAACTTCTTACTACACCTAAGTACTCAAGCGCTCGTTGTATTAACCATAACTAAGATTTATAGTACAATAACAAGATCATGTTGTCGTTCCGAGCTTTACATTTATTGTGTTGTACTATATTAAAAAAATATTAAACAATTATAAATCTTGGATCAAAAATCTTTTACTGATATTAGACACACACGATGCTTATGCAAGTTATTTGGACTGAATCCGTCAGAAGCACCCTACCTTTACAGCCACCTTCAGCGCGCAGTAACTTGTAAGTAATCTATATATATATATATATATATATATATATATATATATATATAATAAATCTCTGTTCCCCTTGGTCATCATCACACGTGAACGGATGGACCAATTTCTCTAAGTCTTTTTTTGTTGTGTCATTTATTGCCAGGAGAAGGTTCTTTTGAAAGAAAAAATTAAGAAAGTATATATGTCGTGGCCAGATCATAAAATTGATCATTTCATGATTTGACCGATCATTTCATAAAATGGTGTTATTTCATTATATAAAATAGAACACGCTGCCTACATCATGATGTGGTCTGACCAGATCAATGAATACTCTGCGTTTGTCGATATAAACAGCTAAACGCACGAATACTTCATGAAATGGTCAAACATTAGTGATCATATCGTAAAATCGTTACATTACCCACCGGTAGAGGCGCTAATGTTGGTTTGTTTTTGTGATGAGTAATGGCGGCGTACAAATATTTTATTCTAAAAGTGAATAATGATGTGTAAATTTTAGGTGAAAGTGCAGTGAAATATCGTTACGACACCAAGCTAGGCGACTTTTATGAAAGTCACTCAAAAAACGAGCGCAACGTAAAAAAATCAAGTAGTTCGGAACCTAATTTGAGAGGTTAGTTAGGTTATTTAGCTATTCAAGTGTTCTATTTAGTAGTGTTGTTTAGAAATAATAACCAATTTAAATTTTCAATTTACTTATCGACCAAGATTACAAATATTAAACAAATTCACGTAACTTGTAACCATATTTTTATTTAAATGATATGGCCAAACGTGGATTGACATTTCATTGAATGTTGACGTTTGAAAGATATGGTCAGTTTTAGTTGACCATATCATGAAATACTACCATTTTATAAAATGATCGGTCACATCATGAATTGGTAAATTTTACGATCTGGCTACGTCATATATATAAACTGAGGCAACACAATTACATGTAATGCAGTAGATTTTTAATTTGCAGGCTTCTTTTTTAAGTCTAGAATTTTGTTTCTATCTAATAGATCGTGTTCTTATGTATAAACAAATTGTATTGAATTGACTTGAATTGGTTATCAGAAAAAAAAGTCTAATAGGGTGGTCATACGAAGTCAAGGTCACGCCAACGTCGACTTATACTTGTGCATGCACAATTGCACTCCTCGAGGCTGGCTGACGGCCCTGGAGCACCGCCAAGCGCCGAACCTGATCGATGACCAGGAATTTGCCGGCACACGTTGCTGTATGCAAATTTCATATCGGATACTACTGAAATATTGATACCCACAGCTCCGCAACACATAAACCCCATCTTGTTACACAGTGATATAGATGATATCGTAAGAGGCTGCAACAATTCAAAATCTACTCAACTCAAATATTAATTTAACTTAACTTCATTAATTAGGTATATTCACACTTCAACAATGGCATGGCATTTTTGGGCATTTTGCTGAATAAAAATCTCAATTTTACTTGTCATGTATACAGTTTGTGTCACAAAATAAACAGATTTGTTTACGTCCTTCGAAAGTTGACTAGGATTACTTCCTTAAGTGTATCACTGAGCGCTTACTACGGGTATGTTTCATCAATTATAAAATATGGAATAATATTTTGGGGTAACAGCAGAGATGTACAGAGGATTTTTATAGCCCAAAAAAATTTTGTAAGAGCCTTATGTCAGAAGGGGCCATTTGAAACATGTAGGCCACTCTTTTTCTGGAGATTTTCAAATTTGTAAAACAACATCCAGAATTATTTTAAAAAGCTGCTAATGTATACCCCAGAAACACAAGATCATCCGATAGACTTGTATTACATTTTTGTCCTCGACCAGCACTATGCAGGAAAAGCTGCTATTCTATGTGCATTAAAATATATAACAAAATTCCTGAGAAATACAAAAAGGTCCTGTAAAGTTAATGACTCAAAAATTGCGAGAATGGCTGACTTCATGCTTTTACAGTGTTCAGGAATTCCTAGTAACAAAACTTGCATAGAATGGAGCACTATAAATGTTTGATATTAAAACTATTGTAAACCTGTTCCATGCAAATAAACCTATATATATTGTTGTTTAGACACCTATTTACATTTGTTTGGTCCAAGAAACGTAATTATGTATTTAATTAGTAAATTAATCTAATTTAATTATACGTATGTCAATTTAAGTCTTTGACTGCCACAAACTAGACACAAGAGAAAATCTATTGTTCGCGGCTCACCGGTGAGCCACGTGGCGTTCAATAAAGTTAATCCTAAAAAAATATAATAATTTTTCAGGAATAGTAAAACAATACCATGCAAAATCAATTTAGTTAGGCCAATATGTGGTTGATTTTTCCGTATGAATTTTGCATCCAATATCCCATGAAAAGCTTCTTTTCGTGAAACAGAGTTTTCAAAAGGCTTTGAATTCAGCTTTGACGAACGGTAAAGCCAGGCTGAAGCCTTCAAAACGAAGGGCGCAGCTCCTAAACAATTTTTATTTTTACGTACGTCGTACAGGCATACCTGATGAAGATGCCAATTAGTGATGCAACGATACTGATAAATTGTAAACCGTAGATTATCGTGATAACTTGTAAAGTTTTAAAATTAATAACGAATAACGAACATTGAAAACTCTTTCACTCGCCCCAATGTCCAATATTTGATCTGACTTACGTCAAAATCTTGGTCTATCCTGGGTGGCACAGGACATCTAAAACGTCAAAATGAGAAAAATGAATTTAGAATCTTTTCCCTTTCTTAACCATAATACAGTTTTTTTAGCCGCAAATGAGTTTAAAGTTAGAGGATTATGTATCAAAAATCAGATGTTTTAGCAAGTAACTTAAAAACTAATACAAATATCGAATAAGAACATTTTAGGAAACTATTCAGCTACTTCAGCAAGCTTTTCCAAAAATCAAATCCTTTAGAGGTTAATTATTTGCGTGAACTAAAAAAATTAAAAAAACAAAGAATCAGCCAAGTAACCCAATGTTTTCTTAATTGTTCATAACAATTTTAGATAAGTAAGTTATCACCATGTATAGATGAATTTTTATTTGTGTAAAATACTTAAGCATTGGTATAACTCATGTTAACAAACAACTTCTGCCAAGAACCAAATTGCCTATCTCAACTTATTTTGTTAGTGATCGTTTACCGTCCGCGTTTTTATTAAGAAATATTTTAGTACTTACATTATCAAAATTAAGTTGAGTTAGGTAAGTAAGTAGTTTCTTGGGAAAAGATGTTTGTTATCATGAGTATAAACAAACCCGTATTTTACACTAATGCAAATTCATCCTATGTTTGTATTGAGCTGACCACATTATCGTAATATAGAGATATATTTAAGGGAATAGAACTGGTAGAAGAGGATATTAGCATAAGGAGTATACGAGTAGTTGGTAAATGGCAACTCACGTATAGTCTTCCGAGCATGATGAATGAATTGGATATAGTATGTGAGGAGATCAGGCGTCTGGATCACATTTGTATGCCGGAGGATTTACACAGTTTATCTCCGCTTCCTTTGTGCCTTGTTTGGCTTTCGGTGGAGCCCGGATAGATATACCGACCATTTGAACGAGACAAAGTGACGCTCCGATATACGTCGTATTGGTATGAACGATCGTTCGCAGGATTACTCCCGTATGGAGGTATACTTACGCAGATATTTTTCCTGTTACGATTATAGCTTAGTATTAATGCGCTGATATAGCACAAATGTTTATGTGTACAAATATTGTCGTATTGGCAGTTATGAAGTGAGGGGAAATAAGACTAAGGGTACATACGCACTATGCAGCTATTATAGACCGAGAGTGTTGCTTTATATGGACGTCCACCCACAAGGTGGACTGACGACGTGGTAAAGGTTGCAAGAAGCCAGTGGATGCAGGCCACTTTATAGTGCACACCCTTATTTTTAATTATACTTACAAACCTTTTAAGAAGTGAATGTAAACAAAAGTAAATATATTTCTTCAAAAAAAAACTTTTTGGAAAAAAAAATCCCGTTCCCATATTAAGATGGTCGAATAGTAATTTGCGCAGCATACTTAGTATGAAAATGCAAACTTTTGTCAATACACTTACCCCTTGAATGATTTGTAGGTACTATTTGAAAATAGTGGTATACGATATTCTTTTTCTATGCCTGTCTAAATAACCTCGATTTGCAAAAACTTTCTTAAAATACTAAATTAATGCATAAATCTGCCTAACTAAAATAATCTATGTTAATATTCAAGTATTTCCTTCATGCAAGGAAAAGGGATTGGGGATACACAATCAATAGTTATCGGTCAGAGACGAGAGTTACGTCCCAGTTTTAGGCTTATGAAGTTAAGAAAGGTCTTAAAATAATCACCCTATTTTAGGCTGGCTACACTTGGTGACATTTTGCGTCGATGTAAACGTGCGATTATTCGTGAAGCTGGCTTTTATTTTCGATTATACCACTTCGATGCAAACGCGTTGTTGAATCGTTGCACCATGTTTGAATTGAGGCAAACGAACGTGTGCATCGCGACAAATTCAATTTAAATTAAAAATATTTGTATCGCGTTTGCATCGATACTCACTACACAGTGTTTGCGTCGATATCGTATCGGGACTCCATCTTAAATGTATAGCTGCTGGCAGTCATGCATAAAGTCGCGCGTGTGTGTAAATGTAAACGATCACTACTGCGACTGAATTGCAGCACAAGCTCTACAAAAAGTCACCGTGTGCAACAACTCGGCTGTGTCGTCGTATTAAAATACTTATAAGAAAGTCCAGAAGAAGAAAAAGAACAAAAGTCGCTGATATAGCCCAACGGATTAGCAAACTGAAGTGGCAGTGAGCGGGGCACATATTATCACGTAGTACAGTACTACGGCCGATGGGGCAGATGGGTTCTGAAATGGAGGCCACACGTTTCGGTAGGCGCAGCGTGGGACATCCACACACAAGGTGGACAGACGACCTTGTAAAGGTCGCAAGAAGCCGCTGGATGCAGGCCGCTTCCAACCGGCCAATCTCGAAGTCACTGGGGGAGACCTATGTTCAGCAGTGGGCGTCCTATGACTGAAATAACGATGTAAGAAAGTCCTATTTCATTTAGTTCACAACAACCCACACAAACACAAACTTGACACAAACTGCCTTTATATCTTAGAATATTACTGGTCACTGTTAGTTTCGACATCTCCTCGCATATATCAAGTAGTATGTATGTTTATTGTATGTATGTATAATTATTGTTATGTATTTATTTTATTTTATTTTTATTTATTTATTACTGTATGTATACGCTTATGCCATAAATTTATGCAATCTTATTTGTATCAGGTAAGAATTTTAAGAACTCTGCAACACCTTCCCCTTTCTTTAATGGTTGTCCTCTACCTAAAGGTTGTCTGGAAGAGATCGCTATTAGCGATAAGACCGCCTAAATTGTACATCTTTCTGTAAAAACCATGTGTATTTCACTTGTATGGTGTGCAATAAAGAGTATCTATCTATCTATCTAACCCAATAGTACAGGCAACGGCACGTCTACCTACCCAAAAAGTTAAAGGTTATTGAATTGATTTTCAACTTTAAGTGCGACATGTAGAGATTAATATCAATTGACAAAATTTTACGTTTTGTGGTAGGTTGACGTGTTGTTGTCTGTACTAGTAGTACCTAAGCAGTTATTTGTTTTATAAAAAACCGTCTTAGTAATACTCATTAATAATTTATATTTATTGAGTATATAGGCACTTCCGGGCACCTATACACGTTCCAAAATATAGCTATACCCCACCACCGCTTTGGAACTACATATTGGCTGGTCTACTACTACATTTCACTATGGCACTCACGAGTAACACTAGTACGAATAATGGTAGTACTACTCCACAGGTCAACACGCTATTTACAAGTTCATTATTTGAAAATTGAATAATATCTGCAATCTTATATTGAAATCGTAATATTTCTATCCCAAGCAACACAATGAAATGAAATACATTCCATCATTCATATTGCTTGTCACTTACAGGGAATATTCGCAGAATTCGCCAAGTTCAAAGCGAGCGAAAGGAAACGTCTACAAACAAGCATAAACGTTTAACTTTCGAGCAAACATTTAATTTCAAATGTACTTTTTCGAATGAACATAAAAACTTTCCAATGTTCCGCTTTGAAACTGGGAAATATTAAGGGGAATGTTTTTAATTAAACTTATGTGATGTTGTGCATTGATGAAAGAGCTGGCCGTCGGAACTTAGTTCATCCGGGAGTCCGGGAGTCACTAGGGGCTTGCGCTTTCTTTGAGAACCCCTTCAGCCGGCCGGCGCACTCGGCGCCCGGTCTCGCACAGATAATTGGGCAAACGGACGAATATTCGAACAAGAACTTCCTCTCTGCGAATGGTTAGTTGGTGACGACTGTGTAAGTAGAAATGTTCATCCTGTCAAGAAACTTAGACCAGACTTCACCACTAGACTTCAGTCGTAATTCCCGTAATTGTAGGTAAACTACCTTTGAATAACTTTAGTAATTTAGTATTGGCTAGGGCTGTAAGTTGTTATTTTTAAAAAGGCATTACATAGATTATAAGTATAACATACCTACTTAAGTTTCTATACTACAAAAATGTAAATCTTGTAATCTCTTAGACAAAACAAACAAAACTTTCTTATTGAATTAGTAAAGGCCCTAAAAGTACCTAAGTCAAAATATGGTGCGTCTGTACACGAGTAACGTATCGGTAATTTTTGTTGATCTATGTTATATTGTACTTACTTCGGAATAATAACGTTTTATGGTAGACTCGGCCATAGCCAATACGTGTAGGCGGGCGATGTTAATAAAATTTAATAAAACCCGACCCGGAGCGAATGTTCATCAGTTAAAAACCTGAAAGTTCATTTTATGCTCAATAAAGTATCGATTACTTCGGGCCGTGAAAAAAAATACGGCCGCTTTACTGTGTCCAAGCTCTACGGTTTATGTAGTTTTTATATCGCACCCGCGCTCAACGACGTAGTAGCTAGATCGCTACAACGATCATCATTTAGCCAATTCGTGCATTTACCAGTGTAGCCCAGGCACATCTGGGGCTTTTATTTAACTACAACAATAAAGGTAGGTAGGTACCTACTTATAGTTTTGGTATTCGTAATGCCTTTACCTAAATATAAAGCAGATTCATATTTCTCTATAATGTAAGTAAGTAATCATACGAATTATTATCATATAACACAAATATCAGTTAAGTTTCTCCGAGCACCGCCTGTTACAATTTCTTAGGGAGTAGGGCGTACCTTCATTCAATTGTGATCCTTATTTCTAAGTTCATAAACACTAGCGAAAACCTCAAATGCGTGGCCACAGGATACGTGCCCCGAATGTGCTCAGCAGCTTCCCGTAACGCGGACTCATCACAAATCACTCTATTTTCATATTGAGTGATTTATTCGCGCAAGCCTCAGTTACTCGTAGACCCTCTTCATAAATCCATCCAATACTAACGGTATTAAAAAAATACGCATATCGTTGATCAGCAGGAAACTGACAAATCAAATGTTGGACATTTTAAGACAATTTTGAGGGATCAAAACCCTGGAATTCTTACATTAACATAATGGGTAAGCGAATACGACTTGTTCTTTGTTGAACTACGTATCGATTTTATCTGAATTGCCAGTTCTTTAGGTTGTAATGCCTAAAAATGCCTATCATCAGTCATCTTTAGGAAAGTAAGTATATTCAACAAAAAATCCAACACAATAGCAAAGAATTCTTAAAGAACATTTTATGTACTTCCAGGAATAGACATTCTTTTTTACAATAAGTTTTTCGTTTTATTAATACTAAAGCATAAAGTGCGGATTCCGTCTGCTAGACAGATATTTCTTTAATATTCTCAGTAATATATTCAGTAGATGGATGCTGACTGCCAGCATATCTCCCTCTTGAATTCTCAACCTTCGAATACGACAATTGTGCCTGTGTCGCATTCGTCCCGGATTCCGGCACGTAAGACGGTTCATGGCAATTATACGGCGACGTCGTGTTCACAAGAAAAAACGTGACAAGTAGGGCGTACGTGGCGAGTGTACCCGCCCCGGGAACTCGGACCCGCAGTGCATTTCAACGGACGGATGACATCTCGGTTAAGTTTGCAAGCGGCCGGCCGATTCTTCGGCGAAGTTGCGCGCGTGCCTCGCATACGCCGCGCGAACTACCCGACCTCTCGAGAAACGCGACTATGGATTATTCCCAGATTATTGAAATCCTTTTGTTAGCCTAACAATAGACAAGCCTACGTTCGGATTATGCAAATCAGGAACAGGACGAATGATGATGGTGGATTCAGACACGACGACGCGATGCTGCTCGGGGAGCCAATCTAAATCGTAACGCAACCGCGTAGGGGCTATAATCCCGCGCGGAGTGTCATCTGAAAGTATAATTGGAAGAGTTGTTTTGTTAATTATTTTAAAAAACCTACCAAAAAATACGCCTGCGTTTTTTCATAGCTGTAACAGATTAAAACTTTTCCCGTTATCATTTTGATTAGCATTGAAAACTTGGCAAAAATGAAAGTGAAACAGATATGTTTCCGATTTTACAGAGATGTTGGAGACGTCAAAATTTTAAATTATGTAGATATCAAACGAGTTGAAATACGGCAAAGATTTTTTTTAAAAGCTTATATGTTCACAAAAAATGTGGCACTTCACCTCGCAGTCGCACTCGTAGTGCAGTAAAACACCGCAAGTGACGCGACCGCGCTCTGCTCGTAGCTGCGTAGCATCCGTAGTAGATTTAAATGCTGCCGAGAAGGTTATACATGCTATATTTTTTGTAATTAAACAGTAGCGGTGTACAACGTGACCGATTGCCTTATTGCCAAAATTTTACACTGCTACGACTTATATTCTACGCTACCCTTGTAGCAATACTACTGATAGCAATATCTCGTAGCAAGTGAAACACTGGCAATGCATGACGTGACCACGCTACATTCGTAACGCGGTAAAGCACTGTGGAGCCGCAAACTTATCTAATTACCGCAAACAGTCTTACTTAGCCACCGAGCAAGCTCTTGCAACACGAGTCCGAGATGTTATAACTTCATTATTGCTCGAGAATATTGTTATTGAGGAATGATAATGCCGACTCCTACGCGCTTCAATAAAGCCGAACTATTAATGGAACTCACAACACAAGTATACGAATGTTGAGTAATAAAAATGGTTGTTTGTAAAGTAGGTTTACGATCGAGATGTTTACGTGAGAACGTCTTATTGGTGATATAAGTTTTTGGGAAGTAAGGAATTAATGAAGATAACAATTTTTTCAAATTTTAAATTACATCTATCGTTTTTAACTCAAATCAAACTTAACCGCACGAGAAAATCTCCATTCGTTTGTATGCCGCTAGAGTGAGAGAGACGGAAGATCGGTCCACTCACTCGAACGCTATGCCAGCCTCCGCTCGTGAGGATTCCGCGTGACAAGTTTCACGGAATGACTGGCAGCGCTCGAGATGAGACGGGAGATCGGTCCGTCTCTCTCTCGTTATACCTGCGATCGCGCTCGTGAGGTTTTGGTGTGACACAAGTTTCTGAACATGTCACCCGACTAAAACGATTTTAAAGACGTTATCACGTCAAAAATAAAAAATAAATTAAGTCTTGAGTGTTATAGGCTGTAGGCGTGCACTAAGCAATTTTTTTTTAATCACCAATCGAAATGTGGCCTGACAGTTATTGCGTAGACGAAATCGCGGGGAACTGTTAGTTAAAACATTTAAGCCTTTACTATGGTACTTACTAAAAAACAATCTCGTTTTATTTCGATATTAAGTAAAATTTATCTACAGCAAAAAAGAAGAAAAAATATTTTATCTTATTTTTGCTTTATCTGTTAAAGCTCTTGCAGAGGTTCAATGTCACAAATGTTTCTTTTTCAACATCAAAAACGCTCCATTAAACGTAAACAACAATGCGATATAAACAAAAGCATTTTAATGTTCAACTTTTTTATATTCGTAAAAAATAAAAGAAGTCTTTTAACACCGGTGCTTACGTCGTAACTTTTCAAAGAATAATGTCGGTTGGTAAATGATAAAATGTTCGCAGAGGGCAGCACATCGCCTCATCAGCGCCGTACTTCAGGTAGCGTGCAATATTAACATTTGCGGATTTTTCATTACTCCACACGAACAATAGATGAGGCGAAGCCCGCAATATGAACGCAGTTTTGCCGAAACAATGGCCCACTATAGTGCCTAATTATGTTCTGCTTAATACACTACCAGAAACTCCTACCAGCGAGCGCTACAGAAAAAAACGGCGAAGAGCGAGTAGGACAAAGGGTTAATAGCCAAAAGAACCCACTAGAAATAGAAAGACGGTTGGTATTTTTTTGTTGAAATTACTTATTGCTAACATACATTACGTTACATATTAGGTAAATAATGAATTGTAACTACAGTTTTTTTATACATTTGTGTGGTCATGAAAACATCATAAAAAGAAGTAGTAGGTAATAAAAATAACGGAATAAAGTACATGTACATTTATTAAATAGCGCCTATATGCTTGTCTTGTTTCGAAGTTTCGGTTCTGCTGACTTATCATCAGCATCATTTCAGCTATAGAGCGTCCACTGCTAACGTAGGCTCCCTCAATGACTTCCAGATTGGCCGGTTAGATTATATTATTTGCCCGATGGAATTATCAATATCAAACATCAGATTGCTGGAAGGATGCACCTACCATATAGAGGAGTAGGTACATAAATGGTAAAAAAACAATTACCTAACTGTTTGTAAATGTTATACGCAACCCTAAAATAATATCAAAATTCGCAAGTATCTATTGCGGCAAAATAGTGAGTTTGCTTTCAATCTGTTAAAAGCCAGCTTTGACCTGGTTTCACATGCTGCTAGTATGTTATCATAACGCAACAGGATATTTTTTGCCATTCTCTCGATTTCATCCTTCGCTGGCGGGGATTTTCCTCTATTTTGCTTTCGTCTTGTGAGGTTATGACCATTGTGAGTTCAGTAAATAAATTCATCTTTTAATGACTTTTATACAATAGCGAGCGGATACATTTTAGCAAATTATGAATGAAATAATATCAAACATATTGTAGTGAACGGTATTCACTACAATATTATTGGAAATGTTCGGTATTTTTCCACTCACAGTAAAAGTCGATGTTTCTTCTTTTATACGTAAAACTTCTATGTATACAGGGTGTACATAAGAATAGGACACTCCTTAAAACCAAGTGATGAACTGTTTATATCAACAAATTTTAGTATGGGAGCAACAACGAAATGTTTTTTTTTTTCAAAACTCAATCATGCAAACTTACGCATTACCTCAATGGCAATGTATAGAGCATCTGACAAAAAACACAATAGATTGCCCAGAGTCCAGAGTAGATAATAAATTATTAGAGGAAATACAACTATTTAAAATTTCTCGTTCTAATTCCTATTATATGACTTAGCGCCGATTTTTCAATATCCAGATTATTTTTATTTGATGAATAAGTTTGACATGTTGACAGCTTTTTGTATAGAAAATGTGTCAAGCGTCAATTTTATTCGTCAGATAAAAGTTACCTGGCGTTTGATAAATCGGCCCTTAAAAGTGTAAATACGTATTAATATGGAAATTATAAAAGACGATATGATTAGCTATATGATATGTTTTTTTTTACAAAACGTTTAATACGTTCTTGGGTCTTGGGCTTCTTACGTACGTAAGAACTCGTATAAAGTTAATGGTTACCATACTGCTAGAAGAACTACGCAAAATTTTACCAGCAGGACGATTTCAGAGAAAGCAAAAACGAGTCCTTCTACAAGGACTTCCAGCAAAACTTTCAGCAGGACACGGTATCTTAAATTAGTAAAGAAATAATATTGTACCGCCACCTAATGGCCCACACATGACTATTATTGTGATTTAATATATTATCATCAGATACAATGTGAACTAGGCACGAAAAGAATTCCAAGAGAGATGATTTAAAGTACCTACATGTCTCTGCTGTACTAATTTGAATCTAATGCGGTAAGTCAATGGCAGGGCAACCTACCCAAAAACTCTGTAGGTACACTCAACTATAGCCATCATACGATCGTTTTATAATAAACTAGCTCTCCTGGCGAACTTCGTATACTGCCTTTTCGTTTATTTACTATAGATAAGATTATATATACTTATAGATAAGACTTTATTAACATTCTCATTTGTGCTCATCGTAGATTTTGGAGTTATATTTCCACCTCAACACAAAAAATGTGTGTCACTGAGCACACCCGCGAGTCACATCCCGTAAATGTTTAAAATGCGTTCCTGATAAATGACTTAAATCAGCAAGTCACACCCGTAACGACATTCCAAATATACGTATACGACTGACTATACGTAAGCCTTGTTGATAAATGTAATATTGAGAATCAATCTTTTATGTTCTTTAACTAAATGTAGGTCGTAAAATCATGATTTTATGGATCGAATCAAATGACACCATTTATCACATAGGTACTTATATATTTAAATACTTTGAAAAAAAAACTTATATAGGTACATATTGTTTGTTATACAGGGTTACATTTCAAGGTAGTGCTAAATTTAAAAAATAAGGTCTATAGATCAATATAAAATTACTATTTTATCGTAATTAAATTCAGACGTCGTATCGTTACTGATTCTGAGTGGTCCCTGACAAATTGGCACTACCGTGAAATGTAACCCTGTATATTATTCGACAATTGTTTTTTAAAATTCAATTTTTTTATTTCGAGCAGAGCCCACAGTGTTAGTAACAAATATCCTTAAATTAGTGTTAATGATTATTACGAATAGTAAAACGTAAAGAATAAACATCCTTGTGTTACAAGGACCAGAACGTATTTGCCAATGGCCTCTTCCAACACTTAGATCGAGCCAAATTTGAAAAAATGCTTTCAAATTCATTCAATTTGCTTGTGTTCAACGCAAATCGATGTCGCTAACATAATAAAACATTTTTATTTTATTTTTTGTAGAAAATCCTATAATGGGATCTGTTCATTCTTACTCTATTCCCGGCGTCAATACCATAACTGTTATGGCATATGCGAGCGAAGTACTGGGGCCGATACGCGCCACTTTATACATAAATCATATCGGCCGAGCTACGCGAAAGCAAATCGAAAAATATGCTCAATAGAGATATCTGCCATTAGAATACGGCAAATATGTCCTGCTTTTCGCGTTAGCGAGCCGTAAACATTATTGAATTTACGAGCGCATCACTTTGTAGTAACATAAACGTTTACAGATTTGAGCCAAGCGCAGTCTGCGCTTTATTGGCTGGACAACCCGCTGCAATATGGACCCTGACTTTGTTACGTTATGGGAACCGTTAAGAAAGGAATTGTCGATACTTATTAGTTCACAGGCATTCCCTAATACAATGGTACAAATTACGTAATAAAATCTTCACCCTTTAATGCCATTTTGAAGAATTTTTTTTCTCGGTTTGAGTTCCTTTTAGGGCAAGTGTAACCCATTTCTCTTTGGCTTAATTAGACGAAGTCACGGGCAGAAGCTAGTATTCAATATTATTTTATTAAAAACGTGGCTGAATTCGTTGCAATTAATGTGATTGATTGAGAAAGCAGTCAACGGTATCACGAAATAAATTCTTTATTTATGTGAGAATCAACTGCCAAACGTCGAGTCGAAGCAATAAAAATCACGAAATATGAATGGTCCCGGCGCCCGAGCGCGGCACCCAAATGAACGCCCAAAAATCTGTAAAACGCCCAAGTCTCATCTCTGCGCCGCGACGTGTTGTCATGACAGAAAAAGCCCTCCATCAATCTACCGCAAACCTATTTCCTAACACATTCCCGTCCGCCCTTTCATATCACGCACTGGCTTGGCATTTCTGATATTGCCGAACGTATTACGACTCTATATTCACGTTTTTTAACGCCAGCGAGCTGCAAGAGAAATGTTACTTTCAAACAAAAAATATTTTTCACGGCACGGGTTGAGGTTGGAGCGATCGATCTTGCCCGATTAAATAATAGATCACTTGCACCCGCCGTGTGCGGTTCTTTGTTTTTGCTTTCACTACCTGACCATAGTTTGTCGTCGAGTTTCATAGAAATACAAGCGTTGATATTTCAAATTGCAATTTTACGTTCCTTTCAGTTCTTCAGCTATAACCAGCGTAGTTTTCTGATTCAGGTTTAGCAAAAATACAATAATATTTAATGCTTGTTAGGGTCCATAGGTCGTACCTATTATGAAATTAAGTCACCTTTCTTGCTAAGAAAGGTGACTTAATTTCTTAATGAGTAGTTGACTTGATATAGTAATGAGAAATCGAGTAATGACAAGTAGTTGGTTACATACGAGTAGCACACGATGGGAAAATAGCAATGTTAGCAAAACTTTACTTATACGATGCAGATAAAAACTAGGACAGCAGTTGTATCTAGGCGACATGCTGTTGTCAGTGGTGCAGTACAAAGCGACAAAACCAGCCGATGCCCGTCCAATGCGCTTCAAAAATATTTACTCACGGAGTCACGGAAAAAAGTCGTGTCCGGACGAATTGCGCTGTGTCTGCGGATGTGGCACTCGCAGGCACAACGATAAAATTTTACTGACGAGACCTAAAATTATGCCTAATATCTACTTGTCTCCTGGTAGTATAAATCTTGTATAGTCATTTAGAAGTTATAGCGAAGGTAGAGACACGAAATACTACAAGTATATTCAAGAGTTTTTACTTTATTGATTAACGTCATACAGCAGCTAACTTTATCCCATTATTTAACAGTTTTCTCTTATCTGTACTAATCATTTATTATTTATAATCCGTGAATCTTCACGCTTATCTAAAAATACGCTTGGAAAAAAGATTGGTATAGCATTCTATTGGCCATTCCTAAGTATGGTTTGGGAAAATAAGTAGAATGAACCATGTACTCATGTAACCATGCCTAAAGTCTCTTACTTATTCTCAAACAAAGTAAAATAATCGTCGAGTCTCGTGCAAACAAAATGTAAGGAATTTGAAGTCAAAGGTAGAGTTGCAAACTTGAGTCGCACGACGAATTATATTTGTCTCTGGTCTTGGTGAAGTTTGCTACTTTGAGATCTCTCTACTTTTGGATTTGAGGAATAAATAAACAATATTAGATTTTTACACGACACAGCCTAAACTTAAATGAATGTATACATTTTTGGATAGAATATCCCTTTAAAGAATTTATTTACATTAGGCGTAATTTGTATAATATAAAAGTGTGTGACTTTATTTCCAAGTTAAGTCGTAATTTGATAGTTTTATTTAAAGTTATTTGTGAAAAGGTTTTTTATATTAAATAAGCATCAAAACCATCCACATACTTCGAGATCAACCTACCTTCGATATAAAACAGCATTAATGTTTAAAGGATAAATGGTGTCTTGGATACTATAGTCAAAAGGTTTCAACAAACAGTGCAAACATACGAAATAATTCTAGGCGCCAGCAGCATTGGTTCGACCGGCGCGGCGGCATGACGAATAATTGCGTCATCATATTTCGCTCAAATTCAGGATTACTTACTCGTATTACTGCGTGGCCGGGAGTGGGTGACGCCACACATGTCGCGTAAATCCGACTGCCTCATATACCTGTCGTTCCACGCTATCGGCCGACGCACCACGTAACTCGTGCCAGCTACGTCTCTTGTGACAAAATGACTAGCTTGCATCAAATATCTAACATAAAGTTACACGAATGTGTAAGGGAATATTATTAATCAAAGATGTAAAAAATCCTTCAGCATACTTAGCTCATTTATAGTATGATGTGAGATGAAAAATGTTCTACTTTTAATTTACACAAACCTCGTAAGTAGTAACAGTTTTGGCTAGAATGTCTAGTCAGATTATCAGCGCTAAGCCATGATACATGTAGTAAGTCGAACATGATATAGCTACGCAGCTCTGTAATAACATATAACATATCCAATCAATTACGACCAATAGGTAATACAATACTTATTGACTATACCTAATTGGGCAACATCCTATGAACGTGACATAATGACGTACTATGATATTACAAGCGAAAATGTTTTTTTTTCTAATAATATTAACTCAGCTCCTACCTGAGTTCTGGACAAAACCTTGATATAGTAACATTTCATTTACTCGGAAGTAACAGCAACTTTTAAAAAAAATTACCCATTACAAGCATGGTAATTTAAGTACAAATTAATCTACTTCATGACTTTCTGGTTAAATTTTTTTAACATTAAAAATTTGAAATTGAATTACGAAGTCATCCTACATAGAATATTAGCAGTCAGTGTAATTCATGGAAAATCTAACTGTCGGAATATAGTATAAGGATGGATTAACCTGCGCTTACAACCTATCTGATTCTATGAAAATGTGTACATTGAAGTAGGTTGTTTGATAAGAACATATATTCTACACTGTTTATTACTTATACCCTTCACGGATTTGTTCGATTAGAAAAGTAGCGCAAACAATGTTCAATCACGGCAACAAAGTAGAAATCAATGCAAACGTCATAGTAACCAATATGATCGCTAGTCACGCCAGAGCACGCGGTCGTCCCGCCAAATGCACTGGCGACTGATAACAGAATGTTATTCGTTTTGCCGTTCGCGAGCCGCAGCACAAATTGAGCAGCCGACTCCTTTTGTAAATCTACGTTGCTGTTACTAAGATCAAACTTTCAATACTTAGAATAATGAAGAATATGTGCAGTAAATGTTGGCCTAGTTGCCTTACCTATTAGACTGATTAATTGTGGTATACGGAACTACACATGAAATTGGTTTGGTTTCAGATTTATCTTTTAAACTGTATTGTGTATATATATGTATATAGCGTGGCTAGCAACGCAGTCGTTGCGGACCATGGTTTGTAGGTATAGACTTTAATCAAGCATATGCAAGTAATTTAAATTTAAATATCACGTAAATTGATGGAAAAATTGCAATAATTTTCACCGCGCCTTGCTTTTGTCACTACCCTATGCTTTTTTTATCCCATTCTAGATTTTTAAGTTTTTTAAGATTTTTTTGTCAATAATAATAATTATTGTACAATTCTGAATCAAATGTTTTTTTTAAATAAAACTCGAGAAAAATGGATTTTCAAAGGAAATTCCTGGTGGCTAAAACTCACCAGCAATGGAATTCCATACAACTTTGCAAGCGCTTATTCAAGCGACAAGCGGCGAAACGATCGACTTTAAAAACGTTGTTAAAATAAAAACCAAATTTTAAAAATTTTTGAGTAAATTAGTAATAATAAAGACAACTATAATAAACAAAATATTTTAAATTTTTCCAAGACGTCATTTAAAATTACTAAAATTGTTGAAGATGGACAACATTTTTTCTGTCTCAAGCAATATATCATTACTTTAACACTTCGATTTCTAATACGTAATCTACGAAAAGGCATTCTTTCTTCTGTTTCCTGCCCTCGAAAGAGAATACATTAAACTGGTAAAGTAACTAGCATGGATTGGCTGTTCATTTGAGCACACAGCATGCACTCGTATAGTCGATGTGGGCATCTAACTGATTCGCGACTACATTGATGAAAATATTCCCTTTGACGCGGCGGCACAAGTGCGGCAGATTTGTTATTCGCATAAATGGAATTGTGTTGAAATAAAAATCCAGTAGTTGCAATGCATGATGCAGCTTCAGAATACTCGACTGATAAAATTGATGCAAACTTTTTGTATAAAAATAGACTACAAATTGCAATACAAAAATTATGTTGTTACAAACTTTGTATACAAGGATAAACTCACGCTATTAATTTTTTTTTATCACAACTTATGTATTACGTTATTTTATTGTACATAAAAACTGGTATATTATTTTATATAATGTAAAATATATTTTTTTATCGGTGCCGTCATTCTAAGTTATCAACGACGTTTTCAAAAATGCAATTATTGGAATGCCTTTCCCACTAAAGGACTCGAAGACGCTGCGGTTTGGATGCTGCGGCATGCCTCAGCGGGCCGGGAAGTGACTGCTTGAATCATATTATTATTGACTACTAGGTGTTGCCCGCGACTTTGTCCGCGTGGTCTTTCCTAAAAAAAAACTGCAACTTTCTTAATTTTTCTTTCAAAAGAACCTTCTCCTGGCAATAAATAACACAACAAAAAAAGAATCAGCGAAATCGTTCCATACGTTCACGCGTGATGCGATGACCAAAGGAAATAGGGATTCATTTTTATATATATAAATTATTATAGGTTATTGATATTGAACAAACGACAAGGGTATGGGTTACATAATTGATGTAGCTGGAAAACATTTATATTATAAATCTTTGGCATATTTTAGTTATTAAAAATAATAAGAAACACAGGCCTTAAGTACAAGTTTCATTAAACTTAAAAAGCGAAACATTTTCAACCAGCAGTATTTTTTCAGGCGACCGAGATAGTTGGCGTATTTGCAAGTCACGTACACTCCGTGTAGAGCTCGTAGCGGTGTAGCATCACGCATGGCCGCCGTAGCGGCAGACATCGCTCAAAGGCGGCGTGGCCTGCTACGGGCTAATTACGACGCGTTGCCCGCGCGCGGATTACCTGGAGACAATACGCAGCGACATTGCTCTCCTCCGCCGCGCGCACTTCGCCAAATAACCAGCCTTTTGCAAATAGTGCATGAAAGACTTACGCCTTACTCCTAGCACCTCTTAGCTACTGATGCATTGCCAGGATTTTTTGTGCGCTGAAAAATATTTTTAGAGGCTTTCACTAAGATTAGCCTAGCTCTGTCTTCGCGTTTCATTCACCATTTATCTTTTATTTATGTAACGTTCTAGTCCACCTTTCTCAACGCTAACATGTTCTTGTTACAGTGATTAGGGCTAACGAATTGTATTTCGGAGTTCTAAGTAAAAAGTAAAACCTCGGACAATATAAGCAATACTGTAGAAGGATAACTTCACGGACTGTTGAGGCAATGTTTTTTTACCCTCACCTATTCTTACCTTTTTTTTAAAGGTGACATCCCTGTCTTCTGACTTTGAGCCAGGAAAATAATACGATGCCTCGTCTTAACAATACAAACTAATATCACGAAATACGAGAAACGCGGCTCTTTTGCAAATTCTTTGCGCTGCTGCCATGTTGTCAAAATACCAGAGCTCTAGGAGAGGAGGGCAACGATTTAATTGAATATTTCTCAAATAATAGCCAAGAATAACAGTGTTCTTGAACAGTCGACGCCGAACAAAGGCCGTGCAGGGCGGGAGAATGTCGCTTAGCCCGAGCCTCCCGGCGCCAGAGTGCCGTGGCTTTTGCAAACATCGAATTTTAATATTGAAGGCTTTATGTCCACGTCGTAAGATATCTATTCGAGTGTGAGGCGAGCGATCGCGGTGCAGATACGCTTGCCGTGTGTAGGATCCATTCACACGCACGCAGCGCACATTGTTCGCAGCGATACGCGCGAGGCAAGGAGAATGATTTTTCTGCCCGGAGCAGTTCTCCACAATAATGAGTCACTTGACGTATTGTCCCGCGGGCGCCATCTCGTCCAAATTACGAAGCCATTGTTACTGAGATATTGTTCGTCGCCTCGTGAATATGTGCGAAAGGAAATGAAACTGTTCCCTGGTGCCCGTCACCGTTTGTTGGCTTCCACGCGCCGACACACCCGCTACTATTCCCATTTCAGGCGTGGACCCGTAAATGAGACTTCGCGCGTTATACACTCAGTTAGTGCCAAGCTGCAGGCAAATATAAACTACGGCGACCGTGTTACGTGTGTAACTAAGCGTCCCGTATATTAACAGATTAGTTACGTGTTGAACAAATAAGCGCATGCTACTCTAATAATATAGCCATTTATTACAATGGGCTAGTTTCCTGAAAAAATATAATTAGTCCGTCAGTTGGATTAACAAAAAATATTGGACACGTATTTTTTCTTTTATTAATCTAACAAAAAATGATGAAGATATAGCCCGTTAAAGTTCCGCGTAACGTCACGCCTTGCGACACTTTTTAGCAAGGCGTGACGTCACGTGCTCAATTTGATGCGCTTTATCCTCGTAATTTTTTGTTTGATTGACAAAAGACAAAATATGGGTCCAATATTTTTTGATAATCTATCTGACGGACTAATTAGAATAATCTTTTTTTGACCCAGGAAACTAGCCTATTATACTTCAAATTTCATAGTAATGTTATTATTGTTTAAAACCTAAAATAGTCGTCGTCTACATTGAGCCCGGCTAACCTACTTATATCGAAGGCCAAAGAAGAGAAAGGGGATCTTACATATTATGAACTAATCAATAACCAAAACTAATCTTGCGTCGCGCAGTGATCCTCATTTAGCCGCAAGTCTCTGTAACCCCAGCAAAATGAGACACAATGGAAATGTCATTGTTACGCGGTCTCATGCGATCGTTCGACCAATATTTTATTTAAAAAATACGGTAAGAAAATAAAGAGAAAACGGTAATAAAGAAATTATCAGTAGGTGACTAAAGCTTTTATATAAAAGCAAAATATTAAATCTTAAAACAAATATTCAGTTACCCTGATGTTAAGAAGTTGTTTGCTTACGTAGATATAATAAGTAAATTTTATTAAAAAAAATAAAACCGACTTCAAAACACTGAAATGCTAAAAATAATCCTAACACTTAAGTACCTAATCAGTTACTTTTGGAGTCGGTGCAAACAAAAACATTGAATCTCTCATCGGCTGGCACCGACTCCAAAAGTAACTGATTAGGTACTTAAGTGTTAGGATTATTTTTAGCATTTCAGTGTTTTGAAGTCGGTTTTATTTTTTTTAATAAAATTTACTTATTTCATCTATTTTTAGTGATAAATCCTAATCTACTGCTGAACACCGATTTCATCCCCTATTTTCCTACCCTTAGGGGTGATTTTTATTTTTTAAACTTTTATCATAGCATCTTTGAAGTATAAGCTATTCAATAAAACAAAAATCATCAAAATCAGCTCATATTTGTCGAAGATAGGTAACAAGAACCACAACCAAAACATTATCTGGGTATATATTTGTTGATTTTCTCAAAAAGTTCTAAATCAATTTCGATAAAATTTATATGGGACCACCTCTGAAGTATGATCTACCAAACAAAAAAAGAATCATTAAAATCGATTCATAATTGGCGGAGTAATCGCGTAACAAATATACAAAAAAAAAAAAAAAAAAAAAAAAAAAAAAAAAAAAAACACAGTCGAATTGAGAACCTCCTCCTTTTTTAAAGTCGGTTGAAAACACGGTAATCACTAAGACTCAAACAAAAGTCATCGTGTCTAACGCAAATAATATAATGCCAATTCCGTACAATATCGCTGCACTGCCATCACTAATATTGGCACATAAAGAAAAGACATCGTCCCAACTGGATTTCCTGAATCGGTATTTAATAACTCGCCCAATACTCGAGTCCAGATGTACCGAGCCGTTTTATTCTTTAATAGTTCAGCTTCACAGTTCCCCCTGTTAACTTTCTGAAGTTGTTTGAGACTTTCCTTATTCGAAGCTAGCCGTTTTGGCTCTGTATTGGTGTAAAATAATAGATGTTTCACGCATCTTGATGTATATTTGTAACAGTAGTAGCACGAGTGTGTTACGGCCCGAATGCTTGGTTATAAGAGTAGTGCTAATTACATAAATAAATGTTGTTGAAACTGGTATATACTAACCTATTAACCTGTGGTGTACCGGCAAGACCGAACGATAGTAAACTATTTTTAAAGTAGCTCAATATCGAGTCCGAGTAGTTCATTACTCGTTCCTTTTTCGATGTAACATAGTTTCATATCATTATTTGTTCTTAAAACTGCACGATTCAGTTTGTTTGTTTAAGTTTATTTGTCAAATACAAATGCAGCCGACAAACAGATAGAAACAAGTTTCAGGCTATTTTCTTTATCAGAATTACGCGTTCTTTTCTCGAACTTACGAGGCTTTTAGCTACGGATAAAAAGTAGCTTGTTACTAGATCATATATGTTGACTAGCAAACAGTGGCATTTACATTGAAGGTGTTACATAACATGCAAATACAAATTCTCTCCATGCACTCTTTGACTAGCTACATCTTCCAAAATAAGACGATGTGTGTTTTCTCGATATAAGTATTTAAGGTAAAATCAAAACATATACGATGTTTAAAGTAGCTCGGTAGTAAAACTAGATTGTCCATTTTTTTTATTATGTATTACTATTGTGTATTCTGTATCGGCACTTAGGAAATTTACTCAACAACATGTTGGAAATGAAATAGGAACTGAAAACCGGTGCTCAAACAACTAGACGCCGTTTGTGATTTCTCTTTTTTAGTCTAGACATCTACGGAAGACCAGCGTCGTAGCATTACTTATATGCTCCGACATATGCTGAGTAGATACCTTTTCAGTATCATGTATCGAAACCACACTTATAATTTATTAGAATATTATTTCCTGTAAATTTTATTGTATACATAGTTCTGAATAAATGTTCTTCTATTCTATTCTATTCTAAAACAGACCAATTATATCACCAAGAAAATATATTTTAGCACGGGGCCAATCACATTTGACCGGTTTTTATTATTTACTGTATTGCAATTACACAACAACAATACACCTGCAAGGTTTGCTTAATTATCACACCGAGTTTGAAGATTGTATTTAAAACCGTTATTGGGTTCCGTCACGTTCGAGTTAAAATTATTATCAAATACTCAAGTCTGTAATCCCTTAATGTTGTGTAAACGATACGTCTGTTAACGCCGCATTTTCTAAAATCGCAAGGGAATAAAACTTATAGGGTAAGTACTTCCCGTTAACCTAAAATCATGAAATTTGGCAAGAAGTAATATTTTTTAGCTCAAGTTATGAAATAAGTGAAAAAACTGGAAAAGTTACATGAACATGACAATAAAATTAGGATTTTTGAACAAACAAGCTAAAAAAAACAAAGTTAAAAATCTTCAAAACTCGATATTTGTTATGGATGAACTATTTACATTCCATCAAGTTTGTACGGAACCCTCGGTGAGCGAGTCTAACTCTAGACCTCGGTGAGCGAGTCTAACGCTAGGCCGTATTTAATTTTAGACCTCGGAACCAAAATTGCCTAAACCGACAATTTTATAATCGCATTTGTATGTGATAATGTGACCACAAATTAACGATTTTCTAACATATTCCTTTACTTGTTAATCTCGATACGTTAACCTGTTCCTAAGAAAAAGGGTTTTGACAAAGCATTCTGAATTGATTTCGTTTTATCCTTTTGTTGAGGGAACCCTAAACCCTGGACGCACCTGTCCTCAATTTGTTCTATTTTTCCACAATCCGAGCCTTAGTCGAGACTGGTTCCGATCCATGAAATTAGCCAAGTTGGGTTCCCGATCACGTGCCCCGGAGTAAAGTACTACGTTCGCAGAAGACGTAATCCACAAGTACTAAACCAATTACGATAGAGTTGTGGCACAACAACGAAGCTAGTTGTGGTTGCTTAATGCTGTTCCACTCATATTTAAAACTAAGCTTTCTTTGTTCTTTGAATTCTATTGGATTTTATTTTATTAACCACTATTGATTTCTGAGTATAATTAATGACCCTTCTTGACAATTTTCGATGGTATGATTTACAATTTACCCTGTCGATATTGTTTGAGTATCTGATTTTCGTTCATGATTGCGATTATAATAATACTTTCAAGGAATTATCAATACTACATTCAGAGTATTTCAGAGGAACATGAAAGTCCCAATAGTCTGTTAGCGACCAGTGGTTACTCAAAGATATTTATGTACCTGCCTATAATATTTTTTCAGTTTCAACTCATCAAATAACATAACAATATAAAACATACATTTAATATGTTGTCGAGAGAATAGATGGAGTAGTGTTGACTTTGAATGGATAAAAATAAATGTTATTCCAACTGTTATTGTATGAGAAATATAAGCCCAAATTTTTAGGCACAATAGGGACCTCGGAAGCTGTTAGCACCGAATAAAACGTGTTATAAATGTCAAATTATTTTCAACAATTGTTGTACAGGACTACCTGGCTACATTGTTATTCTTACAATAAACTTGTTTTCTTTTGTGTATGTATGTAGAGGTATGCTTTGAAGTAAAAAATAAAATAATCACAGTTACGAGATTTGAGAAATAAATAGCTTACTAACGTAATACAATATGTTCCTAAAATTCCTGTAAACGCTCTGTAAGTGTACAGAATTTTTTTTTTGTACATTTATAAAAATCTGGGTAGGTAGAGGGTATGTAGGCTTCAGAATGATAACAAGACTAATGACACCCCTTTCTACGGCCTTGCAATTCTGTGTGTAATTTGATTGCTGTCTGTAAACAACCTACCTCAATATAAATGTTCATCATTGCAGTTGAAATATACTGTTTTAGAAAAAAAATTTTTTGCTTGGAAGTGATTGATTGAATTTTTACTATATGTAATTTCACTTCGGTTAATACCAAGTGCCTACTCAATGATTAGTTAAGTCATCCTTCAGCATTGCTTGGTCATTAATAAGAACCTAATTGGCAGTAACTTTTGCCAACGAATGAAATAGGTAGGAACATATCACTCCTTTGATAATATTCCCTTAAAAAATCGATGAGCAATTGGGTTTTTGCAGCATATACCTACAATTGATAAGTAAGAATGTGATCAATCGACTGGTGGCTCAAATTAAATAATGTTACCAATAATTGTTAAGCTGGAAAATGCAAGAAAACACTATCGAGTTGTTTGTAATACTATAAATACTGAAAACAAAGACAACGTACTGTAGAACTTTGTTCCTAAACTGGTAACTAGTCCTAATGCACGTCTTACTCAGAACTTCTAGAAAGCTTCTGGTGAAACTTTAAATGAATTAATATTATCTTTTCTAAGAACTTGTAAGAATCTGTGTTTAAAATACGAAGAAGAATTTCGAATTTATCAAGAACTAGCGTTTGTCCGTGACTTCGTTCGCATGTTGTTTAGTTTATTCATAAAGGATTTTCTGCACAACTTTTTTCCCCGTAAGAACCTTCTACAAAGTGTCAGAACACTTAAAAAATGGTTAAAATATGTGAAGTCGTTCTCAAGTTAAGGCGTGACCAAGGAAAATAGGGTTTAATTTATATCTATATATTTATATGAATTGCTAATCTATGTACAGACCGATATAAAGTGTGTTAGATTGCCTTACCTAATATAATATACCATTACGTTGGCCAACTGTATTTCTAGTATTTTTGAGCTAAACATTGCACAATAACTCCTTTCATACATACATATTCATTTTCCGCTGATTTCACGCAAGGTAGATTAACTAGTGGAATCTACTAATCGTAAAATACTTCACTACGTATGTAAACTACATTTTGTGTCGTACTATTTATTTAACTATAATTTACCTACTAGCCTTAATTTCCTACAATTTGTTTCATAATGCAACTATGTTACTCTGCTACTGCATAACGCTTTACCTAAGTAGGTCCTTTCGAGAATCCTCTGAAGCAGGAATGTTCCCGAAAGCTTGCTATGATCAAGTCCCAGACAAAATATGGGTGTACGTTTCCGCCGACATAGAGAAATACTCACCTCTAATGAAATCTAAGAACTTAGTTAGCTTGCAACATGTTTAATTAAAGTAATTATAATTTTATCAACATTACGAGAACTTCAATCATACAAAGAATATGTTACTTAATATTATACTCAAAATGCTGACATATTTCTTAAATCACCATTGACTGTAAAAAAGTTGGCATGTCATTTAAACACAATTATACTTTGCTTCGTCTTCGAGATTAGGATACTTGTAGTAGCACGTACTGTGTGGCCATGGCTGGAAAGAAAGTTAATGAAACGCAAAAGGAAAAAGTCATCGAGTGTATCTTCTGAGGAATCTAATCCAGTGGTGTTATTACACGAAGGTATTTTACCATGTCTTATTTTTTTTAGTGCTCCTATTATTTTGTATGCATTTTTGTTTTTTCGTTTTTAAAGTGTTGTGTGCACTTCCGTTGAGAGTGCTACCTTCACATTTAAAATACATGAGGGTAGTTAATAAGACTACCGCCTTGTATTGTTTGATTGTTACATTAAATAAGTGTTGAGTTCATCTACTAAGGATGATACCTTCACAACATTTTTTGAGTACAAGTTATGAGCTTGTGATCTATTTTTATGAGCGTAGTACCTAATACAAATGGTTACTATATTGTTGTCTTTTTTCTTTTTAGACAACCAACTAGAAGAATCCGAGGAATATAATGATATTATCGTCGACGAAAATATAGACTATGTCGTAACCATGGATGAACCACCTCCAATCCAGGATTCTACGTTGCAAATTATCGAGCAAAATACTGACCCGATAATTTCTAACTTACCCTCAACCTCAACGTCAGCAGACCCATCAGCACCTGCTATTTCTTTGGATGACAACATACTGGAAATGTTAGGTGAAAATCCTTCAAAGAATAAAAAATATAGCCCCCCCATACAAGCTGAACTAGCTCTTCGTTGGGAGCATATAGCAACAACGGGCTTGTCAAAAGACGTAAAAAAGGATTTACTAGAAAAGTATTCCATACCAGAAAACTGCTTAAAAGTCGGTGCTCCGAAGTTAAATCCAGAAGTTAAAGCTGCATTGTCAGATACCCTCATAAAAAAAGACAAGGTTATCGAAACCAAACAGAATCAACAGGCTGTTGCCATATCTTGCATCAGCCAAGCGTTGACAAAGATATTTGCAAACCAAACGAAGGATGCAGAGGTTATAAAGTTTCTGATAGATGGGGTTAGACTTTTGTGTGTTTATCAATATACTGAGACTATGTCCCGGCGAAGTTTTGTTACTTCCACAATTAAAAAAGATATTAAGGACCACTTGTATACAACTGAAATTGACAGTTTCTTGTTTGGGGAAAAGTTAGCTGACACATTAAAATCTGCTAAAGCAATAAATAAATCAGGTGCTGAAATGAAAACTGTAACCCAGTTTAAACCTTCAAATTTTTCCCAACCCAAATTTAATCAACCTCGACCTTTAAACAGAAAATCTCCACTCCCACTGACGAGGCAGGCGGGAGCAGGGAGGAGACAAGCACCTGCGACGCAGCAACCTCGCCGATACCAAGCACATCCATCGCCGTGGACCCTGCCGGCTACAGGACACCACCCGCCGCCACTAGGGCCGCAGCAGCGCTCACGCGGGCGCACGCAGACACGCCGATAGAAAACGTATACGTACGCATCATCGCTGGCAGATTATCTTCATTTTATGACAGATGGTGCCTCATTACCAATGACAATTTATTATTGTCCTGGATCAGAGAAGGGTATAAAATACCATTTCATGCAATTCCTAAACAAGATATTCTACCAGCCTCCAAAAATTATTCTATAGATGAATTTAATGATTTTCAAAGTGCGATCGATGAACTTCTAAACTCGGGGGCAATATCAGAATGTATGTCATGTGATAAACAATTTTTATCAAGATTTTTTTAGTCCCTAAGCCCAATGGCAAGAAACGATTTATTTTAAATCTTAAATCATTAAACAAATTTATCACGACAAATCATTTTAAAATGGAAGATTTAAGAACTACCATAGAATTAATTTCAAAAAATTCATTTCTATGTACAATTGATTTAAAAGATGCCTACTTTTTATTGCCGATTAACAATGAATTTAAAAAGTACCTCCGTTTTACATTTAATGAAAAATTTTATGAATTTAACGTTCTCCCTTTCGGGTTAAACACAGCACCTTTAGTTTTCACTAAACTAATGAAACCTGTAGTATGTTTACTGCGATCTTTGGGATTTATTTCTTCTATTTATTTAGATGACCTTTGTTTAGTCGCTGATTCGCTAGTCAACTGTCAGAATAATGTCACAAAAACAGTATGTATTTTAGAGTCATTAGGTTTCGTTATAAATTATGAAAAAAGTGTATTAACACCGAACACTATGTGTAAATATTTAGGTTTTATAATCGATACTAAAAAAATTCATATCGCCCTTACCAAGGAAAAAAGGGTTTACATTAAACAAGAAATATCTCATTTTTCAAAACTAAAAAGATAAGGCAATTCGCCAAATTAGCAGGTCTACTTGCCTCATCCTGCCCCGCCATACAATATGGCTGGTTGTATACTAAGAATATTGAACGATGTAAATACCTTGCTTTAGAAACGACTGACAATAATTATGATAGCTATATGACCATACCTGAGTATTTACTTGATGACTTTAAATGGTGGCAAACAAACATCGAAAGTTCTATTAACCCGATAAGAGACGATTACTATTGCTTGGAATTTTTTTCTGATGCTAGCTTAACAGGATGGGGGGCAGCATGTGGCAGGGATAGAGCTAATGGTAAATGGAATGATGATGAGAAAGATATGCACATCAATTATCTAGAGATTTTAGCTGCATATTTTGGTTTGAAAGTTTTTGCTAGTAACTTAAAAAAAATTCAAGTTCTTCTTCGCATAGATAATAAAACAGCCATTTCGTACATAAACAAAATGGGTGGTGTACGTTTCCCACATCTTACAAACATTACAAGAAAAATATGGAAATGGTGCGAAGATAGAAACATCTATGTTTATGCGTCTTATATCAGTTCACAAGACAACCAAATCGCTGATGCGGAGTCACGGCGATCGCATCCTGATATTGAGTGGGAACTAACTGACCATGCCTTCAGCAAAATTGTTCGACACTTTGGAAATCCAGAAATTGATTTATTTGCGACGAGATTAAATAATAAATGTAAAAAATATGTTTCTTGGCACAGAGACCCAGACGCTTTAGCAGTTAATTCTTTTACTATAAATTGGAGTAAATTAAATTTTTACGCTTTCCCACCAATATCAGTTATCTTAAAAATGATACGTAAAATTATCACAGATAATGCTGAAGGGATAGTGGTCGTTCCTTATTGGCCGACCCAACCGTGGTTTCCTATTTTTAAAACTTTATGTAGTGATATGCTTGTTTTAGGAATCGATACAAATGTTTTGTTATCTGTGATATAATTTAAAGATTTACCAGTCCTATCTTTAAATCGCAGAGCACAGGCAGTTACGAAATAATATACTACTAACACACTTTTAAGAATTAGAATTGATTACGCGGATGTTTTAGATTATTATTATCGAAATCACAGTTTTTCTTGTTTTTTACTTCACGAACCGACAGACGTTGTTTTTTGACACATATTGTCACTGCTCTCTATGTATATGTTTTTTTTTGTTAAGAAGTTTTTATGTCTGTTAACTTCAATACTTTCCCTAAATATTTACATAGTACACAATCCTAACGCCTGGCGTAGAACTGCATATGACAGACGAGGTAGTGCTTTGGTGAGGATGTCTGCAACTTGATCCTTTGTTCCGATCCTTACAACATTACAGATACCTTCAGTTACCAATTCTCTGACAAAGAAATGTCTGAGCCGGATATGCTTCGTTCTCTTGTGAAACTCGGGGTTGTGAGCAAGACGAACAGCAGCTTCATTGTCCACATGCAGAACCGGTACGTCCGCAATTGTAGTCAATGCCTGGTATATTCTAGCAAGCTACATTAGTTCTCTGCCGGCTTCACTGGCTGCCACAATTTCAGCTTCTGTAGTGGAGATAGCGACCGATGTTTGTCGCTGACTAATCCATGAAACTGTGCCTCCAGAATAGCGACAGATCACTCCCGTCGTGGAACGTCCAGTTTCTGGATCACCTCCGTGATCGGCGTCGCTAAATCCTTCTAGGATTCCAGGCTTGAGACCAGCTTTATAGTATATGGGTAAATTTTCGAACCGTCCTTCTTTTCGTCATTACGGTGGCAAATTTTTTTTTTCACAGTTCATCGAAATTAAATTCGTAAGAATATAGATTTAGATGCTATGAATCTAATAATTTATAAGGCACTCTTTAAAACTAATTACTTTCGGAGATATAAATAAATTTTGAATTCGCGCCACCGAAATGATGATATGAGCCACCGAAATGACCCCATCAATTAATCAACTAAGCGAAATTTCTGAAATATTCAAATAAAAATGCGTTAGTGTATTTTAATATTTTTTTATATTAATCAACTTTTAAATTAGGAACTTTGATGAGACAGTAACACAATTTTTATGAAACAAGTACTTAAATCTTGAAAGGTTGAGCTAGGCTTCATGTTCTTAAATCATAGTAATGTAATGATAATTGAGCATCTAGAATAATCAACTAAATAATTTGAAAAGATAACACAAACAACAAACGGACTTTTAGGATTATCAATAGGTGGTTTCGCTCTTGAAGAAGACGATCGTAGTTGATTTTTGATAGATGTTGATAACTCAGCTAAGGGATCCTGATCTTCTGCATCTGTACGTTCGCTTACAATATCTATCAGTAAGATTTCTTCATGTTCTGTAATAGGTGCAGTGTTTTTCTTCCTTTGCCTATACCTCAATGAATTCATTCTATTTCTTTCCCGTTTCATTTTTCTTTTTTTTGGAGGTAATTGGTTTATAGGGACTATCTTCTTCTCTTCCTTGTTTTTGCGATATCTATCCCTGTCTGCTTTTTTTAGTTTCTCATGTTCTTCAGGATTATTTTTCAATTTATTTTCTTTTTCGTTCCGCAATCCTCTTTTTCTCCAACTTTTCTTCTCTGCTTTGCCGTGTTTTTCCCATTTTTAGTTTATACCTTGAATAAAGTAAAGATTTTATGAAGTCTGACGCAGTGAGATTAAGATACAAAACTTGTATAAACTACACTCCACATTAACCAATACACTGCCGTTAGTGTAGTTGCCAGTTCACTGGTGGCTACTTAAGAGGTCTCGTGTTCGATTCCCGGGTTAAGCCAAAATTTATTATTAGGTGCTTAGGGTTCCGACCTCAGTCTCTGTTCATAACGTCAAAGTCACTGCCACAGTTCAATGTTCACTGGGCAAAAGGAACGGAGTGCCCTTGTGTATTGCGCACACACTTAAGCACTATAAAAATGTCCCATGCAGATGGTTTTTTTTCAGTAAAGAGATAAGCCGTCGTGGTCGGATTTGATTCAAAGAGGACATTACATAAACTATTAAGTTACCTCAAAGTAAGTCACACATTCATTATTGTATCTTAGGATACAATAAAACTTATATTAAATATTGGTTGTTCACGTGTTTAAAATAAATATAGTATTGATTGTAAGGGTATTTATCATAACGGTGGCTCATTCGTCATTCCGGTGGCCTAATACACCACCGCAATTACGCCACCGTAATGATGACAAAATGGTTTTTTCATGATCATCACTCAACTACATAATTCATTGCGTAGATATTTACAAGTCGTTATATCGAGCCAATAATCTACAACATACTAACTGGAAGTTACAATACATCACTCTGTTCGTTGTCAAAAACATGCCACCGAAGTTATTACACACGGTGACCAAAACACATTTCTCAAAAAACTTACCTCGGAAACGAGTTGAAACTTGCGTATGCGCCTTCCTTTTCACACACAAGTTAGGGCACGACTAACGCTTAGGATGGTCCGAAACATAAATAGGGCGTGTCTTTGCTTGATCAATAGAAAACAATTAGTCAACTGCAAGCATTGGAAGATCAGTTTTACGCGGGACACAGACATATTGGCGTCTCAGTATTTTAACATAATAGCTAGTGAAGTTTTTATGCTTTTAGTTATGAATTGGAATAAACATCTTTAAAATAAGATAGTTAGATGAAAGATACGTTAAAATTTCGAGTAATTGTGAGTGGTTTTGTGCGCGTAATTTGTAATGGGACAAGCCTCCCAGGGGTAGGCCGCTCATACAAGTCGGATGTTCAACGTGTTATTTCTTGTAATTTTTGTGTTAATTCTTATCTACTTTTTTATGCACGTTTAAGTTACGAGCTATATTTATAAGAAAGCGTGTTTTGAGTCTGTTTTGAAATGATAGTTTTTTTATAAAGGTCACCGGACGCTCAAAAAAGTACGCTTGAAAATGTACCCATATCCCATGCGAAATGGTACCTTTGATGTAGCGCAAGATACGTTTTACCTTGAGCCAATCTGTCTTTGCAGGTTTCTCCAACTTTCTTGAGACAACTCCGATGGCATAAGCAATGTCGGGTCGAGTACCAACCATTAAGTATGCCAGAGCACCAACAGCTTCTCTATATGGGAAACAGGAATCTTCTGTTTCTTCTTTCCCTTCTTGAAGAGTCTCTCTCTCAATCGGTGTGGAAACGGGATTGCAGTCATTCATTTGAAAGCGGTCTAATACCTTTTTCGCGTATGCCTCTTGGTTGATGAAGATGGAGCCATCCTTTTCTCGATGGATTTGAAGATCAAGATAATATGTCGCAGGTTTCGTCGTTATGCGCAGTCTCTTCTTCAAATCTTCTAAGAAAGCGTTGGCCGTGTCTTCATCAGTGGCAGCTACTAATCCGTCATCGACGTACAACGTGATCAGTAGTTTGTTTCCGTTTATTTCTTTTGAATATAAGCAGTAATCAGCTTCGGACTGTTTAAAGCTCATATCCAATAGGATCTCTTGAAAGCAAGAGTTCCAGCACCTTGGTGCTTGTTTAAGTCCGTACAGGCTACGGTTAAGCTTGAAAACAGTGGACGTAGACGTTCCTTCCGTGAGGTTGCACCCTTCTGGCGGTTTAACGTATATTTCTTCCTCGAGCTTTCCGTTCAGAAAGGCTGTGCAGACGTCGAATTGGACCAGATGCAAGTTTTCCTGCGCACTAACGCTGAGTAGTGCTCGTACAGTAGCTAGGCGTGCCACAGGACTGAAGGTCTGGTCATAGTCTACTCCTTTCCTTTGTCTGTACCCTTTTACGACAAGTCGAGCCTTGTATTTGTCGATCGTACCATCTGAATTTCGTTTGATTCGTAAAACCCATTTGCAGGGAAGTGCTTTTCGTCCTTTTGGCAGTACACACGGCGTCCAAACGTTCAGGTCTTCGAAAGATTTCAATTCGCTATCCATTGCCCTTTGCCATTCTTCGCGATCGTCCCTTTTCATAGCGTCTGCGAAATTATTTGGGAATGTTTCAGTGATACAGACGTAATCTCTTAGTCTCTCAGGACGTCGAATCAGTGAGCGATCTCTAAGATTATAGCCGGTTGGCGGTGGTTCAGCGTCATAAAATTCTTCTGGAACTGTCGTTTCGTCTTCATGATCATGGTCTTCGTGGAGGACTTGATCCGATTCTTCTCCCTCGAGAACGTGATCATGGTCGTTGGAGCTTGTTTCGGTAGTTGTATCTCCCTCGTGAACGTGTGTTTGCTCTGGAATTGCAACTTCTCTTTCTAAATTCGTGTTTGGCGTTATGGTAATCGGGTATTCTCTTGTCTCAACTTCTGTTTTAGGAATTTCACTATTACAGATGGGAAGAGGTTTCTCATCGAAGATTACGTCACGAGAGCGGACGAGCGTCGAGTGTTTTCCGTCTGTGACCCAGATACGGTAGCAATCTTCGTCGTACCCGATAAGTCGACCTTTTATCGCCTTTTTGTCGAATTTTCTACGCTTTTGCTTTGGGATATGGAAGTATGCGGTTGAGCCTATTATTCGGAGATGTTTAACAATAGGTTTCTTTCCATACCAAAGTTCATGCGGAGATTTATCTAAACTTGTGGGACCTGTTCTGTTTAGTATGTATGCCGCGGTATTAATTAGCTCTGCCCATAACACTTGCGGTAATGGCTCATGAGCATACATCATTGATCTTGCTGTCTCAACTAGGGTTCTGTTCTCCCTTTCGCTTACTCCGTTTTGTTCCGGTGTATACGGGGTGACGAGTCGCTGTACTATTCCATGAGTGTCTAAAACACTTTTTATGGACGCGTTGTCAAATTCACCGCCATTGTCACTAAGAAGACATTTTATGGTGTGTCCGACTGTTTTAGTTTGAGCGATCATCAAAACTAACTTGTCTTTGACCTCGGACTTCTTGCGTATGAAGTACACCATACGGTAGCCGGTAAAGTCGTCTTTAAACAAAACGTAGTACTGATAGTTTGAGAAGCTAGGTTGAAACGGTCCACAAACGTCAGTGTGTACGATTTCTCCGGGCGCGGTAGATCGGATTCTTGTACCGAATTTAAGTCGATGCGCCTTTCCAAAGATGCAGCCTTCACAGGTCTCTTTATCCATCGGCAGGTTTAGACCTAGTTCTCGTTGGATCGTCGCTCTTACGTGTCTTTTATTTTGGTGAGCGAGTCTCTCGTGGTACAGTTGCATCGTTGCTGTAGTTGCAAAGACTTCGGGTGGTGTTTCTGGCAGTACGGGTTTTACTTCCAGTCGATATAAGCCACCTTGTTTTTGTCTCTTCCCTATTAAGGATACTTTCCCGTTGACAATGACGTTGCATTCAGTTGTCCTGGATGAAAAGGTGCTATTTGGGACTCGGTCGTGAAGTGCGAGTACGGAGAAGAGGTTCTTGCTTATAGCCGGAACGTACGAGACGTCTTGCAGGCTGATGTCGATTTGTTTCCCGTTAACATATCCTCTGAGCTGTACTGTACCTTTGCCTTTGGCACGGACTTCATTACCAGCGGCCGTTGTAACAGTGTAGTTCTCATTGAAATGTTCGTAGGTTAGGAAAATATCAGCTCTGTTGGTGACGTGGCTTGTTGCGCCATTATCAATGTACCAGTTCTCTTGTCCCGTGAAACTGTGAAGATTTCGTTGTCTTCTAAAGACATGAGTAACAAGTTAGCGGTTTTTGAAGTAGAAGGCGTTGCTGTCTGGGTCGGATTTTGGCTCTTAGGAGGTCTACCATCACGGATCCATTTTTGACAGTTGCGTACTCTGTGGCCAATACCTAGGCAGTAGTTGCATTTAAGCTTCTTGTCCTTCTTCTCCATATTCGAAACCAGGGCTTCCGATTGATGCGAGGGTGCGTTGTTACCTTGCATTGCCCTTTCAAATGCGCAGAGATGACTGGTTAGGTTTTCTACGGTACGGTTGGATTTGGGCAGGAGGAGCCAACTACTCCTGAAGCTGAAGTATGAATCGTCAAGCGTGTCCAGTATTTTACAAACAAGTAGCAGTTCAGGTAGCTCTTGGTTACTGTCCTTTTTGAGTTCTTGATTCAGTTCAGTCCAGATGTTCTTTAATTTTGACATGTGGGTGGCTATGTCGTCTGCTTGATCCTTCTTAAAGCTGAAGAAACTCATACACAGGTTGTAGGTTTTGTCCTCATCTGTTCCGTCGAACAGCGTGTGGAGCTCTAACCAGACATCACGTACTTTAGTGAACCGCATAACTTTTCGAAGTGTGTCTTCTTGCATATTGGTGGTAAGTATTAGGATAGCACTGGCATCAGCTTTATCAAACTTATCTTTTTTTTGTTGATAAGCCGCCAATTCAGCATCGCCGCATCCGGTAGGTGGACGAGTGGGTTCCTGGAACGATCCTTCAACTACTTCTAGGGCCGACGGTACGGTGCGTAGTAAGCATAAGGCTTTGTACTTCCAGGTGTCCCAGTTTTTTCCATCTAGGAGGCCGATCTGAAGCTTTCCTGTGATACCTTCCATTTTCGTAGTCTGGGCCCATAACCTGATATAATTTAAAGATCTTACCAGTCCTATCTTTAAATCGCAGAGCACAGGCAGTTACGAAATAATATACTACTAACACACTTTTAAGAATTAGAATTGATTACGCGGATGTTTTAGATTATTATTATCTAAATCACAGTTTTTCTTGTTTTTTACTTCACGAACCGACAGACGTTGTTTTTTGACACATATTGTCACTGCTGTCTATGTATATGTTTTTTTTTTGTTAAGAAGTTTTTATGTCTGTTAACTTCAACAATCTGTTCCTAACAGACAACTACAACACAAGGTCACCTTAGTAGCCGCGAAATTATCCGCACGGCACTTTCACGGCGAAGCATCCCAGCAAGTGCATTAGATATAATGTGTGCTTCCTTATCTGACAACTCAGCAAAGCAATATGGCATTGCTTTCAAGAAATGGTTCAGTTTTTGTAAAATACACAAAATAGACACTTACGAGGCATCAATACCCCAGGTTATCTTTTTTTGACTGAAATGTTTCATACCGGCGTTCAGTATGGTTCGTTAAATAGTTATAGATCTGCATTATCCCTGATTGTCAATACAAAAATAGGAACCGATGACAGAGTAACCAGATTGTTTAAAGGTTTTTATCGACTACGACCTCTTGTACCCAAATATAATGTAACCTGGAATCCAACGACTGTATTAAATTTTTTTGACTGAAATGTTTCATACCGGCGTTCAGTATGGTTCGTTAAATAGTTATAGATCTGCATTATCCCTGATTGTCAATACAAAAATAGGAACCGATGACAGAGTAACCAGATTGTTTAAAGGTTTTTATCGACTACGACCTCTTGTACCCAAATATAATGTAACCTGGAATCCAACGACTGTATTAAATTTTTTAGAAAGCTGGTACCCACATAGTGAGCTTAGTATAGAAATATTAACAAAGAAGGCTGTACGGTGCAACACACGTACATTTTGTCCATTCAGCTCTACGAATTTACCTACAATGACCCAATTATCATTCACCTTATTCAGCCAATTACTTCAGTCCGCATTTAGCAATCATCGCGTGCACTCATTATCATATTATTATCAAATTAACTACATCAATAAAATCTATTATTCTTCTATCAATCTTCTATCATTTAAAGCTGTATGGAAACACCGTACAACTTTATGGTCCTTCGAAGCCGTTGGACCTCGCGTGTGCGTTTTAACTACAATTAACAAATCGTGTTATTTCGTCGTATGTGAGGTGTAACGAACTAGCAATATCAGCAAAAAACTATCAGTGAAACGTGGAACATTTTGTGACTGTACTAAATTCTACGAAGTTTGTGAAGCAATTACAACCATACATCTTCAGTATACTATCAGTTTTGTGTTTTTTGTGTTTCTGTGCGATAGCGAATCGGTCTGCCGGCCTCTCAGAAGCGGGAATCACCGGCTAGATTGAGAAGGCGCACACTATCCACAGGGATTGCAAAACCACAAAACTAATTTAGCAGTTTATTATCATCGATTAAGCATCATCTTTCAAGCAAAAAATGGAAGACCTCATCAGCACACAGTATCAACTAATGCAAAGCATTGAAAGCATTTTTACCAACTTCAGCAAGGAGGGGCCTGAACGCAGGACCTACTCAAACATCCAAAGGCGGTTATCAACTCTGGAAGCCTATTGGAACGAATTCCATAGCAATCATGCGAAAATAATTGATTATCAAAGCACTGAACATGAATATTTCGAGCTTAACTACTATCTACGAACTAAGAATTACTATGAGCAGCTATTAGAATACCTCCAACTCTACTCTTTGCACAAGGAACGTCCTGACTCGTGTGAAAAACCAGCAAAACCTTTCTTGGATAAACTCTTTATCGTGGAAAAATCTACTAAAACAGCAGCAATCAGCACTCCTATGGTCGGCCCAGCAGAAACCGTGCCGCTGACTGTGTTGCGAGAAGTTACAGCCTCGCAGCATGCCACCGGCTCCAGCACCTCCGGTGTCACCCAGCCGCCCGCCCCGCAGGCTAGGTCCCAACAACATATTTTGGAAACAAAACAAGCAAACCACGACCAAAGGAAGAGCAGAGGTACTAGTAGCAAATTAGATGAAATGTTTCGTAAGCAAATAAGTAACTATAAAGCTTTCTCTCGTACAATCACCAGCATTGACTTTAATAAACTATCAGAGAAGTGGCAATTTGACGACGTCCTCAAAAACATAGAGTCACGGTGGAGTACCATCGACTCTCTACACTGGGAGATAGACAGTGAGCTCTATGAAGACGATGAGGACAACAATCGAAATTATAACGCCTATGAAAGAGAATACAAAGAGATCAAAGAAGTGTTAAATCAAAAAAGGTGGTCAGCATCCTATAAAACACAATCAACACCGACTATGGACATCCCTACATTCAACGGCGACTTTCAAAGATGGGTCTCATTCAAGGATCTGTTTATAGAATCCATACACAGCAATTGCTCTATGTCCAACGCGCAAAAAATGCAATTCCTAAAAAGTAAGGTCAAGGGTGAAGCAGAGAAACTAATAAATCACTTAAACATTAGTTCAGATAATTATCAAGTATGCTGGGATATTTTAAACCATAGATACAACAACATCAAACTAATATTTAGTTCTCATGTCAACATTCTTATGACTCTACCATCAATGCAACAGCAAACAGCATCCCTAATCAAGAAGATTCACGACACTTCCAACGAATGTCTGAACGCCATCAAAACTCTCGGAGTAGACATCTCATCTTGGGACCCTCTTATAGTTCACATTTTAACACAAAAACTTGATAGTGACACCCACAAAGAGTACATAGAATCATTGAAACATCCCCGAGAGCTACCTACATTAGCGGAATTTTTCGAGTTCCTTGAAAACAAATTTACGTCACTCGAAGCATCAAGGCGTAAGCAAGACAAGGACAGCAATATCAATAAGCCAACGTTGCAAGTATCATCGTTCACTAGAAAATCATTTCAACATAATAATTTTAATAAACTTTCTGCAAATAATGCATATCAAAGCAAGTCTATACCGAAGGCATTGTATGCATCATCAACAATTCGGTGCCCTAATTGCAAAGGAAAACATGGAATTTTTAACTGCGATGACTTCCTTCAAATGCCAAATGAAATAAAATTAAAAACAGTGAATAACTTACACCTTTGTATAAACTGTTTGTACGATCACAATGGAAATAAATGTCACTCTACTAAGACATGCAGTAAATGTACTAAACAACACAATACCCTGCTGCATGACGCATTTAATAAGTCATCTAGCAACACATCAAACAAGTCTAAGGACACCGTCAATGTCTCGCAGAATAAGTCATCTGAAATCCTATTAGCAACGGCACTCATCAATGTATCAGCCGCAGATGGCACATATCACACAATGAGAGCACTTATCGATCAAGGTTCTCAGATTTCTCTCATCACTGAGAATGCTGCACAGAAACTCCGACTACCCCGGCGGCACTGCAGTGGAGTAGTATTTGGATTGGGTGCACAAACCAATAACAGCAAGGGGTCGATTGATATAACAGCGTCAGCTATTCATAGCGATTTTACGTTCAACACCAACGCAGTTATAATGAAAAATCTCATCAACAATCTTCCTAATCAAACATTTTCCAAACCTTCATGGCCACACATTGAACATATCACCTTAGCAGACCCTGAGTTTTACGTAAGCAGACCTGTCGACCTACTATTAGGTGCTGACATATATTCACTCATTATTCAGGGAGGGATCATCAAGGGTGACAATGAATCACAACCCGTAGCACAGCAGACCCAACTAGGATGGTTATTATGTGGCAACGTAAAAACGTCTCAATATCAATGCAACGTTATACTGCATAACATCGATGACATTCAAAGATTTTGGTCCGTAGAAGCCATCGGTGATAGTGACCAACTAAGCCAAGAAGATCATCATTGTGTACAGCTATATAAAGAGCAAACGACACGCCAAGGAGACGGTCGTTACATTGTGAGACTTCCAATGAAACCGAACGCTTTCGAGAAACTTGGTGACTCGAAACCGAGAGCAATAGCACAGTTTCGTCAGCTAGAAAAAAAGTTCGTAAAAAACGAGACCATGTATCAAGGCTACAAATCATTTATCAACGAATATATCAATCTCGAACATATGACCGAGGTAAACAATAACGGTAATAAAACACCTACATGTTACCTGCCGCATCATTGTGTTATCCGAGCCGAGTCTACAACGACAGCATTACGCGTTGTATTCAACGCGTCATCGCCTACGTCATCGGGCCTCAGTCTCAATGATCTTATGTACAGCGGGCCTAACTTACAACAGGACCTATTATCACTAATTTTAAAATGGAGACAATATCAAGTCGCATTTACTGCCGACATCGAGAAGATGTTCAGGCAAATTTTGGTACATCAGGAAGATCAAAATCTACAAAAAATAGTTTGGAGAGATAGCACACAAGAGTTATTACGAGAGTACAACTTAGCAACCGTAACATACGGAACTAAAGCTGCACCATTCCTGGCCATGATGACCTTGAAGCAGCTAGCAATCGATGAAGGTCATAAATACCAATCAACAGTAAAGCAAGCATTAGAAGAAGACTTCTACATGGATGACCTTTTAAGTGGAAGTCACAGCATCAGCCAAGCAAAGCAATTACAAACAGACCTGATAACACTGCTTAAATCAGGAGGTTTTAACCTTCGAAAATGGTCTTCAAATAAACATGAGCTAAGACACGTAGAAGAGGGATTATCAGCACCTGAAACAAATCACGAAGCTTTTAACTTCAAATACGCCGAATCTACTAAAACACTTGGATTAAGCTGGAATTCAAATGAAGACGTTTTTATCTTTCAATTGAACCTTCATCCAACACCATCAAAGCTCACAAAACGCATGCTACTGTCAGAAATTTCGAAAATATTCGACCCACTTGGTTGGCTTTCCCCGGTGACTACAAAATTAAAACTATTATTTCAAAAACTTTGGCTACAAGATGTGGGATGGAACAGTGAACTATCAAATGAATTTAACATAGAATGGGGAAATATCAAAGAAGACCTAGAAGGCATCAATCATATCAAAGTGCAAAGATGGTTGAAAAGTCACGAAAAAGACGACATAGAACTTCACGGGTTTTGTGACTCATCAACGAAAGCCTACGCTTGCGTTATCTTTTATAAAGTAAAAAACAATAACCAATATAACACAGAGAAATCATCTATAATCATAGCAGCAGCCAAGGCAAAGCTTGTACCTATCAAAAAAGATATCACATTACCACGGCTCGAATTGATGTCATGCCGCCTATTAACACAACTTATGGAAAAAGTTATAAAAAGCTTACAAAATCACAACATCAAAATATTCGGGTGGACTGACTCAACTGCAGCCTTGGGATGGATACAAGGCGACTCCAATAGATGGAAAGTTTTCGTAGCAAATAGAGTTGAGCAAATAAAAGCAATTATGCCTCCAACCTGTTGGCGCTATGTAAAGTCTGCGGAAAACCCCGCTGATTGCGCCAGCCGAGGTATCTCCGTGAAAAACCTACAAGAACATACCTTATGGTGGACCGGACCAAGTTGGTTATCATCATACAATCCTGAACATCACAAAGAATATCCGATCTATGTCAATAATCAGGAAGTAAAGAAAATAGCACAATCAAACGTTACTACAACAATTCAAGATGAAGTAATAATAAGTGACATAGTACACAGTCGTAGCAACTTCATTCAAGCAACCCGAGTACTTGCCTGGGTATTACGTGTGGTGTCGCGTAACCGACTATTATCAAACAACACGAAGTATTTATCGGTCAGCGAATTACTACGCGCAAAACAATTAATAATTAAACATTTTCAAAACATTGAATTTGGAAATGAAATAAACAACCTGAAAGCACAGAAAAGCATAGAACCGAAGAGCAAAATTCTCAGCTTAAATCCTTTCTTAGATCAAGATGGATTATTGAGAGTGGGCGGCAGAATAAAGCATGCTCAAATCAATGTGGAAATGAAACATCCCTTAATCATCCCCCACAGTGGTCATCTTACGAACTTGCTTATAGATCAAGCACATAGAGACACTTTCCATGGAGGAGCACGGTTGACTCTATCTCGTCTCCGCTACAATTACTGGGTAATAGGAGGGAACCGAGCAGTCAAGAAACACGTCAGTGGCTGCGTTACCTGCAAAAGACAAAACCCTGTAAAGCAATATCAATTAATGGGCGACTTACCGGCCGCTCGCAGCAACCCAACTCGTCCTTTTCTCAATACAGGCGTCGATTTTACGGGTTTCGTCGATGTAAAGACGAACAAAGGTCGAGGCGTGAAGACAACTAAGGGATACATCGCGGTATTCGTATGCATGGTGACGAAAGCTGTCCATCTGGAACTGGTCTCAGACCTATCATCATCAGCATTCTTAGCAGCACTGCGTAGGATGGCAGCCCGCCGAGGTGCACCGCGCCATGTATATTGCGATAACGGTACCAATTTCGTGGGTGCCAATCGTATCCTTAAGCAAGAGTTTATCAACCTTCAAGCAACACTAGATAGTGAATTCTATTCACAAGCCACAAACATGGAAATCGAATTTCATTTCAACGCTCCATCATGGCCCAGTGCTGGAGGGTTATGGGAAAGCGCGGTTAAAAGCTTAAAACATCACCTGCGTAGGGTCGTTGGAGAGCAAAAACTCACGTATGAGGAGTACTCCACTCTACTATCACAAATAGAGGCGTGCCTAAACACCAGGCCACTCTGTGCTATTTCAGAAGACCCCGATGACCTCGATTTTCTCACTCCTTCACATTTCCTGGCAAGTGGACCCACACTAACTATTTTGGAAACGGAACGAGATGAAAGAACTAGATGGCAGCTAACCCAAAAAATCTTCAACGACATTTGGAAGCGATGGCAAAATGAATATTTGTGCCAACTATCATCACGGAGTAAATGGCAACAGCCACAAGAAAATCAAAAGCTAGGAGACATCGTAATCATTCACGATGCCAACCTGCCTGCTGGCAAGTGGTCCCTCGGCAGAGTGATTGAACTGCACCCTGGCAGAGACGGTCGTGTACGAGTCGTCAGCGTTAAAACAAAGAACGGCATCATTCAGAGGCCTATTGTCAAGTTATCACCGTTGCCTGTCAATAATCAAGAAACTCAAAATGTCCAGCAAAACACTAATCAAGATCAATTAAAAAATACGACTACGACACATAAGACCAAACCGATAATAACATCAAGCCTCAAAACATTAGCAATCACTTTACTTACAATGATGCTCATACTACCAGTACAATGTACTTACAACATAGCAGAATTAAAACAAAATCAAACAATTTACTTCGATAAGATTTCCGATATGCATCTATCAAGAAACGAATGGAAGCTTATCGTGTATTATAACATGAACCCCTACTGGGACGGGTCCAAAATGCTATCTAAATACATTGACAACCTGGGAAAACTATGTCGCAGTGATAATAAGCCATCATTATGTGACGCAATATTAGTACAGCTACGTCACGGCGTAAAGGAACTCGATCACTACGATCACATGTTGCTCGGTCAGCAAATCACCGACGCACGGCCTCGCGTTCGCCGTGGCCTTGTCAATGGAATAGGTAACATCGCAAATTCGCTATTCGGAGTACTCGACGACAAATTTGCGGAACAATATCAGAAGGATATTGAATCACTTAGGATTAATCAGAAACACATAGTTAACTTATGGAAAAATCAGACTTCGGTCGTTGAAGCAGAGCACAACTTACTACATAGAATTGAAGCAACTATGAACAATCAAAACAAAATTATAAATCAGCATATCATACAGTTAGAAAAAACTACGAACTCAATCAATGAAAAAATACAACACTTAGCAACGAGCAACGAATTCGCATTATCAGCTTTTATTGCACACAGTCTATTATTAAACCTGAGGAACATACAGGAATACTTACTCGACACTGTAATTGACCTACACTACGGATCATTTAACATTCATCTGATAACACCTGATCAACTTACAAATGAACTGAATGTTATATCAGGTCAACTACCAAAGGACTTGTCATTACCTATCAATAGCATCATGAGCGATGTTCCCAAGCTATATCATCTCCTAAAAGTTAAAGCAAAAATGACTAAGCAGTTCTTCATCTTCGAAATCAGAATACCATTGATCGCTAGAGACTACTACGAGATCTATCGTTTGATTCCGATTCAACATAAGATGGAAAACAACATGATCAGCATAAAACCTATATCAGAGTACGTAGCAATGAATATCCAAAAGGATTCATTCCTAAGTTTGAAACATGCCGATTTACAAACATGCAAACTATATGACGACAGCACATACCTGTGTCCATTACAAATGCCTATACATCACATTACGTCGGATAAAAGTCTCTGCGTAAAGGATGACGTTTCATCGCAGTGCGTCACCAACACCATGACGTGTCAGCCTACGTGGTCACAACTTCACGAAACAAACACACATCTGTACTCATGCTGCAAGCCGTGCGGAATACGAATCATTTGTGGGAGTCAAGTTACATCAGAGCAATTAAATGGCAGCGGAATTATCAACCTTAGTGAAGGGTGTATTATCAAAAATAAAGAGTTTACAATATACTCTCATAAGACACAAGAAAACCACCTTGACACAGAAGCAGACGTGTTAAAAATTGAAATCCCGTCCATCAACCACATAATAGAGTTAGAACTCCCTTTTATCAATAACACAGAGTCGCGAAGTGAGGAAGACTTTTTGAACCATACTCAGGTTCAAAATGAATTGAAAAAAATCGGATCACAAATTCAACAACTGAAAAATGCCGATATAGACAGTATCTTATCAAACGATGCTACATCTCATGATATCACACAATATGTGTTAATAAACATAATCATAGTCATCATAATTTGTGCAAGCATTGCAATCATCTGGCGACGATTGAGCAAATGTCGCAAGCATACAGTCAGCAGGCCGAGCTCCGCTGCGGAGGCGCGCAGCCCGCCGCCGCCGCCGCCGGTCATACTCGCGGCGCCCCCGCCACCTCCTGCGCAAGGCCCGGCGGCGGCGCCTCGCCCGCCGCGCCAAGCCACAAGCATGAGAACCGCAGGCCATCGTGAACCATCAAACGACACTTCATCCGAGAGCAATGAAGTCGAATTGGCTGACCTACGATACGCGCGGCTAGTTAACAAGGCGACATCCCCTTCGTTTTGCAATCATTTTAAGAAATAATGTTGTATTGAAATTTATAAGTTGACGTGTAATTTATTAAGTTAATTTTGTATCATATCATCAATCATCATCATTTCTCAGCATCCCTTTCCAACATCTCCTCCCCCGGAGCATGTACGGTGCAACACACGTACATTTTGTCCATTCAGCTCTACGAATTTACCTACAATGACCCAATTATCATTCACCTTATTCAGCCAATTACTTCAGTCCGCATTTAGCAATCATCGCGTGCACTCATTATCATATTATTATCAAATTAACTACATCAATAAAATCTATTATTCTTCTATCAATCTTCTATCATTTAAAGCTGTATGGAAACACCGTACAAAGGCGGTAACCTTATTAGCACTCGTTACTGCACACCGTGTCCAAACTTTAAGTAAAATAAAGGTACAGAACATCGAGGTTATTACAGATGACAAGATCATTATTAAAATAACAGACTTAATAAAGACCTCACGAGTTCGCTCACTGCAGCCTATTTTAATACTACCTTTTTTCAAAGAAAACCCTAAAATATGTCCAGCAAATGCATTGTTAAATTACAAAAACAGAACTGATGTTTTGAGAAATGATGATCAACTCTTTATCAGTTTCAAAAAACCATTCAAACCAGTATGCTCTCAATCTATCAGTCGTTGGATAAAGGAAGTCTTACAGAAAAGCGGTATAAATCTAATATTTTTACTGCTCATTCAACTAGACATGCATCTACATCCACCGCATCTAAATCGGGTGTTAGTCTCGATCTCATAAGAAAAACGGCTGGTTGGTCTGAGTCATCTAGTGTGTTTGCCAGATTCTACCAAAAATCTGTTATAACAGATAATGATAATCGTTTTGCGATGTCTATTTTAAATCAAGTAGATTTATAAACTTATGTAAAATTAAAGTAATTAATTAATAAACATATTTCCACATAAATATATTTAATAAATTAATTGAGTAGTTACATAATTTTATGTTAATATTTACAATGTAAAGTATTTCAAGCAACAAAAAGTGTGTTTTTTATGTTTAAATATAATTATAAACATTAATACTTACTTTTTTGTTTGTTTTACAAATTTCACAACTCTAAAGATCTACAAGTATCCTAATCTCGAAGACGAAGCAAAGTATAATTAATGATTAAACGAACTTACCTAAGTGATGTTCTATCATAATTATACGATGGCTTCGTCTGAAGAGATTAGCTCCCTTCCAACCCTAATAGCCCTATTGTAAAATTTGTAAAAACAAAAATATATATTATGTACTCAGAACTAAATGAAGATGGCGACTAGAGGGTTGCCACATGAGAAGTACAAACTACACAATATTCATTGGTTATTTTTACTGTATATATATTTTTATGTATTTCTCAACTATAGTGTATGAATGGCCACACAGTACGTGCTACTACAAGTATCCTAATCTCTTCAGACGAAGCCATCGTATAATTATGATAGAACATCACTTAGGTAAGTTCGTTTAATCATTAAGTATTCAGTTCACTTGAGGCTATTATAAACTTTAAATGTCTCAGTAATTCGAAATAAGTTTCCCAGTGCCTAAATGTTCAGTATTTGTGGAAAGCCGCAGTTGTTTAATTACACTTAAAATTTGGGCAATAAAATGCAAAGCAGGCGGTAAACATTATGAGGTGAGGCGAGCCATCGCGTCGCTCTCGAACGTTGAGGTGAGGCTGTCATGCACAATTATTGGTACATGCTTGCATATTATCAACGACTGGTATTTGTTAAAAAAAAATGCATTACAATGATCATTATTTAAACGACAAGAGTGCACAGACTTAATAACCTGTCTCGCTTGCACTTTCCAGGCCATACTACACAACGCGGGCCCAGTGCGAATTGGTGGAGGCGTGTTATAAGGCTAAACCTTACTGTCAGATGTTAGTAAGCCGCCTTAAAGCTTTTGACTAGACTTATAGACTAGTATTAAGCAATATTAGCCGGGACCTTCCAAAGCACGGACAAGCTTGTGATAAATCTCACTCAATATGGTTGGAATGGTGACCCATCCAATCAAAACCGCGGCATAGGTGGCTTAACTTTAATAATTTGATTAATTGGTAGTGACCAAAGCGCTGACGCCACTGACACATCCAATAATTCAAAACACTAATGATATAAAATAGCACAATAGTTCATTATTGAACAAGTCGGAAAATGCAAATGTATATCGGTAGAGACCCGTGAACATAGGAAAATTAAAAGAACATCTAGAAAAACAAATGGAGATTGGAAAAAACAAACAAACATCATTTAGGTTAAATTGTTTAAAGTGACCAGTCGATCGCTGATGCTAAATGTATCCATGGCGAGGCTCACGCGTGCACAAATCCGCATCGCGAGACGAAGTTTGCCTTTCACGGGGACGACGCCGCTGAAATTATCGCCGAGTCACAGATTCCAATTATGTAACAATTTAAGCTGTGTTCCGATTCCCGCTTAATCTTTCTCGGTATTTTAAGCGAGCTCGCCTTCTATTGTTTAATGCTGGCTTATTTCACTTTTATTCCGATTTATTGCCGGCTTTAAACCGTTTCCGAACTGCCAGCTTCACTTTCAACGTCAAATTGTTAACAGTGGAGAATTCCCAAATGGATTAATTTATAATCGGCCAACAATGAGTATGAACATGAAAATAAAGAATTCTAGTAAGTTTTACTTTTGTCTAATAGTTAGTTTATGTTATAAAGGCGTCCAAGAATATAAAGGTATTAAAACACGATAGGTAGGTATCTAATTGAGTTAAAAAGAAGCTCTATGTATCTCATGTTCCCTCCCGTCTGATAGATATGAGATTGCATTGGTTTAACTTTTCTGCAAATAATTAAATAACAAAAATTGGCCTCATGGTTTGGTTGGTGGGTGAACTGGTTGATTAGGTTGGTAGGTGATAAGGTGGCTCGTTCCAAAAATACCTAAACTCGTGCAACCCCAAGTAGATGCATGATGCCGCTTAACAATAAAATTTCCATTTTGTCTCGTTTCCCTGGGCTAAGAAGATAGATAGCTTGGAAGATAATGTTAATTTTGTATGTACAAAAGGTACATGTGGTATATTACAAACTTAGATTAGTATTTTATAATAAATCGACAAAATTTCGTGTACTATTCTAGCGTGGTGATGTATAACAATCTATTAAATAGAAATAGTTGTCGCCATGGTTACCATAACACTTCGATCTAAGAGTATAGGAGTTAAGTGCGATAATGAAGTCATAGTTAGTTGCTTTAGTCTTAACATGAGTACCTCAGAATAAAACGTCATCATCATTTTTTTATTTACATAATCAAACTTGAAATTTCTTGTTTCCCTCTTTACTTACATCGTGACTGATATCTGTGCATTCTAAAATTCTCCGGACATAAATCAAAAATCCGTTGAAATTGCACTGTTCAGTCGACTAAAAAGTTTCTTGAATAGTCCCATTCAGTCGCGAGTTCCACCGCGGAAATTGCCTCGATGCGTAACATGTAACAAAAGATATTATTTAGACAAAGCATTTCTGCTAAAGCGCAGAACGTTATTTACAACGCGGTACGGCACTGCGCGCGCTGCAATACGATCCCATATCAAGGAATTTTAAACGAATAGCTTGGAATGCTTCAAGTCTACAGGCTTCGATATTTTATATTGTACCTACATGTAAGTAGGTTTATAGTTTTGTTACTATATTTTACTCTAGAGGGATCTATTCTAGCTTAATATAGTTTCATAGGAAAGTCCTCGATTTATTTGTTATACGATTCATTTAAGGCAGGTACAATATTCTACAAATTTCCTTTTACTGTTCCTTTTTTAAATATTAGTAAACTAAGAAACACAATCCTCAATGATTTATTGGCCTATGATTATTTTCTACTCACCATTCCGCATTCATAAACATTTTACACATCACACGACCATATAACACCATATAAGTATATATGTAAAATTATAGCAGGCTTGACAATCAGGTTCCTCATTTGAGCAAATCAAAAGCTCAAATACCTACAGTCGCATGTTGATTTTCCAACAAAAGAAAATCCAAAAATGCTTTCAGCTGAATGTACATTTAGTATTACGTGGTGTTTGGTTTGTCGGCTCGACCGCCGGCCGCAGCCACTGCTCGCAGCTCTTACAAAAAGACCATGTAGCTTTTATGCATGCAAGTGACAAAAACTGCATCGTACAGTACTCTCGGACCTGTTTGCTGCTCTTAAGTGTACCTATGCAAATGAATTTAGCAAATGAACCGGTTAGTTGCAGAAATGAAACACACACCATATTTCTCTTCTAGTTGCTTTCCAATAAATCTAATTGCGGAGATGTAAGAGTTTTATTGTATGACTTAAAATACAGTTTTATTTTCAGGTTCTTTTTATTACTTGACTAAAACACAAACGTCTTGTGGTGCAATACAACGAATACCGGGGACAAAAGCTGGCAATAGAGGTACATAAGCATCAGCGACTGCTCAGCAGTGCCCTCTACCCGCTCTCCGCTTCCCCGCACTCGAATTAATACCTAATTAGCTCACCTAGTCGAGCTCGCGTGCTCTCCGCCGAGGTCCTCGTCCGTAGCACCCTCTATTTGAGTTAACTTGCCAGTTCTTATCCCAGTTAGCTACAGTTGCACTCGGGGCACATACGAATGTAGTACTTAGGTACTACCAATACGTACCTACAAACCTTCTCCCCGAGAAAGCTAATCAGCTTAAACATCTTCAGATAGAATTAAGTAAGATTACGTATTGAATACATGAAAGTGACTACGCTAGAAATTTAAAATGTGTGTAATAAGGAGTTAGGTGTCCTCTCTTATCTTTATTGTTATAGTTTGGTGAAACTTTCCAAACATTTATTAAAAGCACAAGGGTAGCCAGCGGTCGCAGCTTATAACATTACCGTAGTCACTCGTAAAAACCAACTATCGCAATAAAAACAAACCATTAACAAGCTGAGGAGTTTTATAAATTTAAATAGTCATAATAAAAACACAAATCGTAACATTTTAATATTACTAGGACAATAGAGTCTGTCTAATCCTAATACTAGTTATAACTATTTTAACATGATTTTATTACCTTTACTAGTAGTCGATTTTAACATGCTTCTACTTATATAAGTAACTTCATCATCATCATAATTTCAGCCATAGGTCGTCCACTGCTGAATACCAAATCAGTGGCTGAACATAGACCTCCCCCAATGACTTCCAGATTAGCCGGTTGAAAGCAATTTAAAGTAACTTATTGACTACTTATTGGTCGTGTTTATTTGTATCTGTTAATATGTGAAATCCTAATGACGATATTTTGACACTAACTAGGTAATAGTGATAGAGCCTGGAGGGAATAATTTAACACTAACAATTGTGCCATTAGGTAGGTTAGGTATATGAATATCGTCCTACCTGGATTTTATAAAAACGCAAACATCTTTGTATTAAACTGTGAATTTAGACATTATAATTTTGCAACAGTAAAGTGCTGCTAAGATGCATTTAGCGCACATGTGCGCGACAACGGCGCAGTAAAACAGCTCTGCAGTTAAGCTAATGAGCCACGCACAGCTGCCGCCTTATTAGTAAGTGAGGATATGAGCTTAACCGTCAATCAATTGTTTATGGCTACAGACTTTTATGTTAACTGCTGCATCAAAGATCAACCAGAGCCGGCCGTGATCACTGATCAACTACTTCGGTAATGTCGTAGCAATAACTGAGTACAAACTGTAGTTACCATACAGTAGATTTTGAATGCCATGACCTCACACACAACCTTGTACAAATTGTGCTTCGCCACCTTGCATGACAAAATGGTGTACCTACATAATTTCGAGACTATACCTAAAAATTGGTGTGTTGTCTGGCGCTGGGTTATTATTATATATACAGGGTTATTTGTAAAACATCAACAACGTTTGCTAATTCTGGTACTCAAATACAACAATATTTTGTATGGGACTACATTGAAATCGCAAAAAAAATTCACTGTTTCATGCAAACTGATGTCAGCTGGTCGGCGACTTTGTGTGCGGATTTTTTTTTCGATTTCGATGTTGGTCCCATACAAAAAGCTGTTGTATTTGAGATCCAGGATCAGCAAGGGTTGTTTATGTTTTACAAATAACCCTGTATATTTACGAGAATAGTGTTTTTCGGGTCAGATCTAGGTTTCAGGTTAAATATTACTGGTCCTACAAGGATCCATTTTCAGCTCGTTTTGGCCACGGTTTTGATATTAATAAAATTTGGTAACAGTATGTTACAAATAAGTTCGTTTTAAATTTTACTTATTTATTTGCAGGCTGACAAAACTTTAAAGACACCAACAAAGGTATATTAAAAAAAAAAAATTTGGCAGATTGTCCCGACATACCCTAGCGAGGTATTCCGCTACTCAATGTATATTTAGGTACCGCTGTCCTCGGCTTAACTTATGAGCCAAGTTCGCGCATAAAAGGGCGAATTTAACCCACGAAGGAAGTAAGAGTATACACGCGGTTATTGAGGACCATTTTATAATTTTTTCTTTTTTTAAATAAGATTTAAGTAAGTAATATTAGCAATAAATAAATGGTGTGGCCCTTTAGCTTTGTTACGGTATAACATAAGAACAACAACAACAACAAGTAGACCTCTTAGCTCGTGGAAGGATGCGTTCAAAGTTTAGAACATCGTCGAGCAATTGCTAGCGGGGTCTGACGTAACATCAACAACATTTTTGGAACAATTAATGTATTAAGCCTCCATCGATCATCAGATTGGAGGTGATACGCAGATACTGAGGACTCGTAGTAATTCCAATACCAAGAATGCAATTACAAAATTGCATTCACCGCTGTCCTGAGTGCGCGTAGGTAATTTTTTGCCAAGTTTTTGCATAAAATTGTGGGTTTTGCCCACAGCGTATATGCAAACCGAGAGCCTGCAACTTTGCGCGCTATCAATATTTCCAATCTTATGAGTTTTACATCATTCATATAAGTAGTTCAAGCATAAACACAACCCATTTGACCATGAAACATTTTAATTACTATTTAACATCCTGATGATTTGTCTTGATTATTTATACCTACATTTTAAATAAAATAATTTACGAAATCCCATTCCCAATTAATATATTTTATTTTTCGGATAAAATTTTCCTATAGGATACAAGGTTTAAAATAACAAAACCCTTAAAACTCCACTGGTTACAAAGATCACTCTCTTAGAAACGCGAAAATTATCCCTGTTTATCCGCTCCCGAAAAAATATCCCACTAATTTACGTGGATTTAAAATTTGGAGCAATAATTATACTTTTATCTCTAGTTACTTTGAAAAGCTATTAAATTTTCTGTAAATATACCCAGAGAGAATAATTGACCGAGGTTGTTCGACCCGATTATTGTAATAGTGGCGCGATAGTTCGCCTTGAAAAATTCTCAAAGGGTCCCGGGATCGATTTCCGGTTCGGGTCAATTCAGAAAAAGATTTTTTCTAGATTGGCTTAAGTCTAGGTGTTCTGGGAGACGCTCCTGGTAAAATACATTGTCTGGAACTTAGGAACACAAAGATGTTAAGACTAAGACCGTACTTAGTGTCGCTATCTCTGAGGTCCCGTGTTCGATTCCCGGTCGGTCAATGTAGAAAAATATATTTTCTATATTGTCTGATTGTCTGTCTATCTGTCTGATTACTGTAACACAAGTGCTTAAGCTACTTACCATAGGATTAGAGCAATGTATGCAATGTTGTCCAATATAAAATTTTTTAAAAAGACAGATGGTGTGTTGTTTGGCGCATTTTTTTTTTTTGGTTTACGTTACGACCCGAGTAGCGCAAGGGCACGGTGTTTCGTCGACTTGATCACAAAGAAGCCCGAGTTTGAGTCACAGTCGGGTCAATACATAAAACAAACTTTTACAGATTACCTTGTCTGGATTTGTGAGAAGTCTTTTGTACCTCGTGATCGTGACACAAAGATTATTAATTCTTACTTCAATAAATTTCAAAATTCTCTTTAAAATTATCAATTTTTATATGGCATGAAAAATTATTTATTTAAGAGCCATTTCATTCCTTACTTCGAGACTATGACAAATTGGTGTGTTATGTGGCGCATATTTAATTCAATTATAACTCTAGGGTAGTTATTCTGATGACCATTAAAGTTTATTGTTTGGATACATCGTAATATGTTTGGTGGTTAGGGGCGGTATACTGCGGAACCAATCTAACGGTTTGTCTAGCTTTGTTGTCATAAGGCCGACTGCACGATATCGTCTTTGGCTTTGGCCTACTCTTGGTACTACTACTTGGTATTGTGACTCTATCTTAAGATGTGTGTAGGTTCTGTATTTACTTTAGTGTAGGATCTTCGTATTGAAATATGAGTCTGTTATTTAAAAATAATAATTAGTTATGCATTCTGAAATGAAGGCCACGTACCGGCAAGCGCAGCGTAAGACTTCCACCTACAAGGTGGATAGACGACCTGGTAAAGGTTGCGAGAAACCGCTGGATGCAGGCCGCTTTCAACCGGCCAATCTGGAAGTCATTAGGGGAGGCCTCTGTTGAGCAGTGGACGTCCTATGGCTAAAATGATGATGATGATGATGAATTATTCAAATTAAATGTTACTAACTGGTACGCGCCGCGGCCGTCGCCTTTGTGCGAAACCAATGAAGCGGTCATATATCCTATAAAAAACTATGCTACTATTATTATTATGAAATCACTTTTAATTTGTGTTCGGTGTGAACACATTCCAATATTTTAAAAAACATATAATATAAGTAAAAAGCTTTGATTATACTTCCGTTTGGAGACGGCTGTAAAAAATACATTTCCCCACCGCCAACAGGATTAAGGAGGCGACTAATTCATGTAGCACGAGATGCCAGGCAGCAGCGTCTGAGTGCGAAATCTTCTTAAAAAAACTGCGCTCGCCAACCCGATTTCCAAGCGTGGCAAGTATTGGCAATCCCGCCCCGATTATAGAGTGAGAGGCTTATGTTCAGCAGTGGACGTCTTTTGGCTGAAATGATGATGATGATGATGATGATGATATTTCAGATGGTTGCGTTAATGATCAGCTATTTATATGTCATGTCGAAAGTATTAATAATATCGCGTGTTCAAGTAGTAATTTCCAGCAAGAAAGTTTTTTAAAATCCTGAGTGAGCAATCATAGTAGTTGAATTTCAACTATCGAGAAAGAAAACAAAAATAGCCCACCATTACACCTACTTACAACATCTCCTGACGTGACCGTAACTTCTCTTCGATTTTTGTTGCTCCACACTTACAAAGGAATAGAGGAAATCAAAAATCCATTATGAAAGCCAAATAACAAGGGTGTAAATCAGGAAGCCCGTCAGAATAGAGTCTTGCCCCGTTAGACCAAGAACCCTAACATAAATTCTTACATCATTTACTAGGAAAAGCTGTAATAACTTTTAAGAAAATTTTTGTAAACTCATCGTTACTCATGAACTTCCAATTTGTTTTATGATTCCGCAATAATACTCTAGTGCTTGTAGTTCTAGGTAAAGGCAATTATGACTACAGGATTGTTCATCTTTGCCATTATTATTTCGAGGAAATCAAGTTAGTTCCAGTTATGTTCTAGGAAATGTAATATTATTGACTTGATGAATTTTTTATAAAAACTAGTAAAAAATAGGTACACCCATAGTGAGATATAGTTTTAAGTGTAAAGGGAACAAGCTTTTCATTAAGTGGATCGTGCAGACTCTCACGAGTGCTGAAAATTTTAACCAAAACTTCGGTCCATTCATTCAATGGTATCGAATTTCCAACTGTTTAAAATTTAATTTAGCTGTCTTCGAAGTTAAAATCAGTAACTTCACCGACGTGGTGCAAAATTCCAGGAAGGTGAAACCTAATTTGGAAAGTTTCAGTGATATTATCAAGGAAGATCCTTTCAGAAAACTAAAGGTGTTTCCATTTCTTGTGTAAGCCAAAAAAATTTAAGACTCAACTCTACAGCTCTCTGAAAATAATGCCGCGGAACAAACAAATATTTGAAAATAAATAAGGCTTTGTATGTGCGGAGCTCGCGACGCGTCTCCACAATATTCTTCAAGTCGAGCGAGACAACGTCAAGAGTAGCTGATTTATACACAACCATTATTTTTGCCGAGCGACATAAGCACCCGCTATTCGAATGAGCGGTAAACGCAGCTTACTATACGTATTATTAGGATATCTCCCATTTTCAAGTTGGCTTTAAAGCTTACGCGCACTGAGTTTTAGCATAATTCACAAAGTTCTATTACGCCACCTCCTTTACTGATAATTGGCAATATAAACAGCCATAGTACTCCTCGTAGTTTTTCCTACACAAATTGAAGGGGTAGTGATACATTTATTATACATTTATTTTACACACTTATTATACAGCTTTTTCGTTGTCTACATGTAATAGGAAATAATGAAACCAACTACATACTATTGCTATTGCACTTGCGCATCTTAATATGATTGGTCATTGGCGAGTTTAATACTGAACTATCTAGTCTATCTGCTATCACGGTAATAAATAAAACCCTAGAGTTGTCTGTCAGTTGAGTGTCGACGTATGCCCTTGACAGAGGTGATACGGAAGTCCACCTAAAGGTTCCTTTTTCTATGTTAGGTAAGATTCAGAAACCTAATGTAAAGTTATGATCCCATACTGTTGTACTGGCCTCACAAGCCTTAATCCGGCTCAAGGCACTATTAGAGCAGTTTTATGCGAGAAGTTACTTGTAAATTATCACGTCATTGAAGTCGGCCGATGCAATTTCACGGTAGAGTTGCGGTGGCCGCTTACACGAGGGAGCTACAGCGCGCGACAGACACTCGCGCTAGTCGGTGACTCGCCACTCACTAGTAATTACTACGGTCTTTTGCATGAAAAAACGTCTAATGATAAGTAGGTACACAATTTACACACCCATTTAAATTGTTCCCAAACCAATGATAATAACTGATCTTGAGGTTGTTTACTTCAGAATTCTTCTTCAGATTCTTTAGATTAGTTTATCTATTTTGTATAAAATCTAATTTCAATAAAACTGCGCGAGTTTTATTGAAATTCATTGAATCCTAATTCTTAACAATGCTGGTGTTAGAATTGTTAAGATCAATTGATCATCAATGACGGCATAAAATTTAGAGGATTCCATTTAAAAAATAATCAAATAGGCATAGCTCAACCTTTGAAACTTTTTACCCAAATGGGACTACTCGGTGCTGTTTAAATTGTCAGTAACTCGAAATACATATTCCGACTATGTTTTTTTTTTGTTGTGATTGTGACTAGCATACTCACCATAAAGTAGCGTTTATTTCATGAAAGCCAATAAATTCCCAATTAGTCCTAATCAATCAATTCCATTAATGAAAAATAAAAAAGGGATCTATTAAGTTACAAATAAGCAAATGAATATGAATCGTTTTCCCTTCGCTCGCTCATATTATAATGTTGCAATCACAACTAAAATCAGGTACAAAACTTTTAAATTTTTGCCTTCCGCTCGCTTTGCTCGTTCTTTTTAACCGACTTCAAAAAAAGTGGAGGTTCTCAATTCATCGGATTTTTTTTTTTTTTTTATGTGAACATACATATAAAGCGATCATTCGTTACTACGTTTACCGATTTCGATACTTCTTTTTTTGTTCGAAAGGAAATACTTTCGGAATGGTCCATATAAATTTGGTCAAGTTCTGATGACGGGATCTATAAGAAAATCATCAAACATTGCATGATCTTCATACAACTGATTTTTGTATCTATGTTACCCAATATCTTCGGCAAGTGTGAACCAATTTTGATGATTCTTTCTTTATTAATATTTTAATACTTTAAAGATAGTACATTTAAAAAAAATTGAAAAGCAATTTACCTCTAAGGTCGAAAAAAAGGGATAAAATCGGTGTTCAGCAGTTAACTTTTGTTTGCATTCTTATGATTCGTTTTTTTGAGGATGTCTCTTCTTCTTCATCTATACGGTCAATCCCGGTTGCGTCCAAAGCCATAGCTTTGGAGCCCAGGGTCCGCTTTCCTTGATTTACTCCTCCACTTCGCGCGGCCTTGAGCGGCTCTAGTTGTGAGATCATTGGCACGCATTTCAGCCCTCACGACGTCAAGCCAGCATTACTTGGGTCTACCCCTTTTGCCAGGACCTGGCGGTAGCGGCATGGCCAGACATTTGTTTCCTACGGAGCTTGCCGGTTTCCGCAAAACATGGCCGTACCAGCGTAGGCGACTCTCCTGCAGTTTGTCTGCAATATCACGGACACGAAGGCTACCGCGGATGCACGAGTTCCTAACGCGGTCCTTCCGCGTGACTCCGCACATCCACCGCAGCATATTCATCCCCGTGACACGCAGCTCCTGCTTGTGTCGCTCAAGTAGCGGCCACGCTTCGCTGCCATATAAAAGGACAGACCTAATGATGGACTTTCAGATCTGTCCTTTCAGCTTAACCGGCATTCTGGGGTCACAAATGAATGACACCAGTCACCTCTCGCCAATTTTCCCACGCAGCAGCAATGCGTGCATTGACGTTGCAATCGATGTCTCCCGACGCGTGAAGTACAGATCCAGAGTATTTAAACTGGTCCGTGCGTTCGACCTTGTCTCCGCCTATGCGGACGGGCGTTGGATCTGTAGTTACAGGCCAGGTACTCGGTCTGAGGATGTATCACTAAAAAAATATGAAATAAGTAATTTTATAACAAAAATAAACCGACTTCAAAAAACTAAAAAGCTAAAAACAATATTAACACTTAAGTAATTAATCAGTTACTTTTGGAGTCGGTGCCAGCCAATGAGAGATTCAATGTTTTCGTTCGCACCGACTCCAAAAGCAGCTGATTATGTACTTACGTGTTAATTTTTTTTTACTATTATATCTCTGTGTTAAAATTACGATTAAGTAACTAAATGAGATATTCGTAATTTCGTACCTACTTGCTTCGCTTGCTCTTTTATTATGTAGGTATTTTATATTTAATTACTGACATATCTCCCCCGAGTTTCGTATTTGCTTTGGTCGTGCTTTGACTCTTTTTCATCCTGTGTTACAATTGCGATGTAAACATGCCGTACTCTAGACTAAAATTTTAAGAAAAAAATATTTTGAGTATGAACATGTCTAGACACCATTTAATTTTTATCGAACTGCTCTAGTCACCATATTTAACCTTTACTCGTATCTTTTCACACAATATGGATACAATGTTTCACTCCATTAGAAAATCGGTGCCATAAATCAGAATAAATGGTGAAATCATCTTTATCTGGAGTTATTGCTTTGATTTAACGGCAGCGCGCATCGATTTTGTCATCATCGGCACTGCCGCGTGCCGGGATGATAACAAAGGAATTTATTTTTGAATGCCCATAAAACAGTAGCAGATCTTACGGATTAAGTCATCCTGTTGATAGATTCGGCCGAAAACAAGCTCAGGGCCAGTAGTTATAGAAACACATTTCATTTATTATAAAAAGTTTTTTAGTTCCATTTTTATTTCTTTATGCTGCTTGCTTGCTTTCTTTAGGTCAGCATGAATGTAGTTATTAAGATTGAATGCCCAAAACTTTGTTCGCACCTTTTGTGGTCCAGAACCCTAAAAAGCTGTATAGGAGGCCAATAACAGCATAACGAAAACTGCGAAACAATTGTAACGACGGCCTCCGAGCCTACTAGTAGACTAGACTTATAATATTAGACGGAATAAGAGGCTAGGCTTACCTTAATCCGGCTACAGTCAAAATTATTATCAAACTCAATGCTACGAAGCCGCATCTGTTGTAAAACATATCTTCCTAGCAGTTTTTAAATAGTAGAATAGACAAAACATGCGGTCGTGTTTTTCGAAATGGTTGATCTCGGTAACTCTGTTCCTTCCACCATTGTCCTCCTCGGGCTTTGTCTAGTACTGAACTATTCACCACCATTAATACGAACGAATTTTTACTACCGTTTTTAATTTCATGATTAATCTTAGCTGCACGCTTGCTGATAACATAGTATATAATAATAAGTAGACCTACCTACTTACTTAACTTTTCATTATTGTTTACATACCGCTGTGTGTTAACCCTTGTTTAAAGGTTGATTGTAAAAGAAGTATTTATAGTATGTAGAAGAATTCTTTGGTTAAACATTTCACAAAGTAGCCTATATAATATTGGACTGTATATTATCTTAATATTGAATCCTTAATAATATTATAAATGCGAAAGTGGTTCCGTCTGTCTGTTACGTTATTTTGATGAATTTAAGTACATATAGAGATAGATAGAACCTTGAAAAAGAACATAGGCTACTTTTTGACGTACAAGCTGAACTAATTTTGATGAAATTTTGCATGTAAAAAGCTTGAACCCAAGGACGGGCACAGGCTACTTTTTCATTTCACGTCCTGAGCGAATAAAATAGGGTGTGACCAACCGTATTCCACGCGAGCGAAGCCGCGGGCACAGCTAGTCCCAACAAACAATTAAGCGTTGGTTGCAGCAGAAAGCACTAAAGCATTTTAAAGCTGAAAGTGCTACTATTGATTTATAATGGATTCGATGGTCACTAAAGGTTATCTTATTCACTTATAAAATAAGGTCAGCTCTTCAGGTTGTATTAAAACAGTAAATAACGAAATAACGAAGTAATACAGGTATTGAGCAACAAGGTTCAGTACAAAATTTTTATGAATATGACTTTAATAAAGTTTTTATTTTATTTTATGCCAAATAGTATCTCAGACGAAGAATACCATCCTTCGGATTTATTAACAAAAAATATTGTAGTATTTCTATAGTTTTTCATAATTTGCATTGTCTGTCTGGTTTCTTTCTTTTTTAGCATTTTCACTTTTTTTACGTTCATCTTCTTCACAGTGTTTTTTCAGTTTCATTATGTATTTGATTTTCTTTTTCAGCTTCTGCATTTTGAGAATCATTTTCTCTAGAACGATTTGTTTTTTGTCTGTTTTAGTGCTTCTTTCTCGTGATGTATTTCCACCATTATCTATCTTATTCTCATTTGTTATTGTTTATTTACGGTATATTTGGCATGGCTTTGATCGTTTTCTTAAAGTTGAAACTCTTCACGCAGTGGCGGGACGTGGCAGCGACACAGCGTACGTTGATGGCGACAACTCAATTTTATTATTTCTTCGACCGAAGTTCTAGGAGGAGCCACTTGCAAAAACAGAAAATAACGAATTAAATTAAACCTTCTAATAGGTGATTTACTTGTATGTTGTGTTGTTTTTATAATGTTTTTTCTTCTGTATATTTTCCATGTGTATACAATTTTTAAAAAATATTAATAAAACACATAATTTACGTAAAATTACATAACCTAGGTAGGTTATTTATTTTGTGTTGTAGGTAGGTATCTTGAAGCTAACAATATACTCGTAAGTTAAAACGCTCACTGCGATTAAAGTTACTTTGCGCAAGGGATGACCTAAAGATTATGGGTTTCATTACTTCGTATATAACCCCAATCTATAGATTTATATAAAGCTAAAGCCGGTATTGTACTCTCCGCTACAGGTAAAGGTCTTTGCTAAGTGCGTAGTTCTTCTCTTATGTCAACTAAAGACCGCACAATACTATTGATTACCGGCGTTATAGCTCATCTAATATCATAATAGATTTAAGAGAAGTCTGTACTTTTAAGAAAAATATCGCCATTTTTGACCACTTTCTGTAAACATAACCTATAAATTTATTTAAACAAAATTACTTTTAAACAACGAAGTACTTAAATGTTTTCGAATTATTCTACATAGTAAATGTACACAATCACTAAAACTGACCAACATTTGAAATTAAGTGTCTAAAGACTATTTTAGGTTCTTACACTTTAGTTGTTTTCCTTAGTTTCCCTTAATTTTTTTTTTTAATGCCCGTTAAATTTGAGATGAATATTATGATACACAATCACATTAAAATTGAAAGCACACTAAAATTTACTTTCATCATCATCATCATTTCAGCCATAAGACGTTCACTGCTGAACATAGGCCTCCCCCATTGACTTCCAGATTGGCCGGTTGGAAGCGGCCTGCATCCAGCGTCTTCCTGCGACTCTTACCAGGTCGTCTGACCACCTTGTGAATGGACGTCCTACGCTGCGCTTGCCGGTACGCAGCCTCCATTCTAGAACCTTTCTGCCCCATCGGCCATCAGTTCTACGTGCTATGTGCCCCGCCCACTGCCACTTCAGCTTGCTAATCCGTTGGACTATGTCAGCGACTTTTGTTCGTTTACGGATCTCCTCATTTCTGATTCGATGTCGCAAGGAAACACCAAGCATAGCCCTTTCCATAGCACGCTGTGCGACCTTGAGCTTTCTTATGAGGCCCATAGTGAGAGGCCACGTTTCAGTTCCATATGTCATCACTGGTAACACACACTGGTTGTAGACTTTCGTCTTAAGGCACTGAGGTATTTTGGACGAGAAGACGTGGTGTAGTTTCCCGAACGCTGACCTCCTTCTCAAAATTGAATCTACCCAACTGGATAACATGTCCTAAGTAGACATATTTGTCAACAATTTCGAGAGTAGAGCTCCCAACGGATACTGGGTAGGGCGCAACATGAACATTCGACATGAGCTTGGTTTTGTCCATGTTCATTCGCAGGCCTACTTGTTCGGAGACTCGAGTAAGGTCATTAAGCATTGTGCTGAGGTCTTCAAGCGATTCTGCCATGACCACAATATCGTCGGCAAACCGAAGGTGAGTGATGTACTCGCCTTTGATGTTGATGCCAAATCCTTTCCATTCCAGGAGCTTGAAAGCGTCTTTCTATGCAGCGGTGAACAGTTTCGGAGATATAACATCTCCCTGTCTTACGCCTCGCTGCAGAGGAATTGCCTTCGTGCTCTGCTCCTGTACTTTGACCGACATGGTGGCGTTTTTGTATAAACACTTCAACACCTCGATGTACCGATAGTCAATATGGCACCGCTGGAGAGACTGTAGCACTGCCCAGGTCTCGATCGAATCAAAGGCCTTCTCATAGTCCACAAACGCTAAGCATAGTGGCAAGTTATACTCCTCGGTCTTCTGTATAATTTGCCGCAGCGTATGGATATGGTCTATGGTATTAAAGCCTTTTCGGAAACTGGCTTGTTCGGGAGGCTGGAAGTCATCGAACCTACGCGCGAGACGATTCGTGATGACTCTCGAAAACAGCTTGTAGACATGACTTAGAAGTGAGATGGGTCTGTAATTCTTCAATAAGGTGTTATCTTCTTTCTTGAAGAAGAACACCACCACACCCCTGTTCCACGCCTCCGGCGTTATTCCCTCGAGCAAGACGGAGTTGAAGAATCTCTGAAGGACTTTCAGTATCGGTGTTCCACCCGCATTCAGAAGCTCTGATGTGATTCCGTCATCACCCGGCGCCTTGTTGTTCCGAAGCTGTTTGAGGGCCATCCTATTCTCGTATAGACTGATGTCCGGGATATCTTCGGTATAGTGTCGGGTCAGCTTAGCTCTTGGATCTTCGGCTGAGCTACTTACAGGTTTAGTGACCGATGTATATAACTGCCCATAGAACTTCTCGATCTCCCTCAAAACTTCGGCTTTTGTCGACGTTATACTGCCATCCTCCGTCTTCAGCTTCGTCAGCTGGCTTTGCCCAACGGACATGTCTCTTGCGAAAACTTTGGAGCCTTGGTGCCGCTCTATCGCCTCTTTAATACTGTTTGTATTATGGTTGCGGATATCATGTCGCAAGGGTCGGTAAGCTTTTGCGGCTTGTCTTTACGACAGCGTCTCAAAAATTTTGACCTGACCGCTTGGACAGTTTCTACGAACCTGTTGTTAATCTCGTCCACTGACTCGCAGTTCTTCAGGCATTCAAAGCGATTAGACAACTCGAGCTGAAAGCTCTCGGGGCTGTAAATATGGGCATTGGAGGGTCGGAGCGTAGACTTCATCAAACGAGACCTTTCTAGCTTGACGTTGATATTCAATGTGCCTTTGACCGTTCGGTGATCACTGCCGGTTTTCACCCTGTTAATCACGGAGACATAATTGAATATTCGTCGTTTTGTGGTCATGATGAAGTCAATCTCATTTTTCGTGGAACCGTTGGGACTCATCCAGGTCCACTTCCTCTGAGGCGGCTTCTGAAAGAAGGAATTCATCGCAAAGAGGTCCTCTTTCTCTAGAAATTCGGCCAGCCTCTGTCCCCTGAGGTTCCGTTGCCCATACCCAAATTGCCCTACTCTCAGCTCATTATCGCCTCGAATACCCAGTTTCGCGTTAAAGTTCCCCATAACAACATTAAAGTAGGTCTTATTAGTATATATGGCTCTACTTACGTCCTCATACATAGCCTCTACTTCCTCATCTGGGTGTGTAGAGGTCGGTGCATATACCTGTATGACCTTCAGCGAGTATCTATTAGATACTCTGAGTATCAGGTATGCAACCCTGCTCGACACACTTCCGATGGTGACGATGTTGTTAAGGAGGGACTTGTGAACGAGAAACCCGACACCATCTTGGGACAGTTGGTCGCCCTCCCGGTAGTAGAGTAGGTTGCCGGATTTTAGGGTTATCGTGTCCTCGCCCTCTCGTCGGACTTCTGATAGCCCCATGATACTCCAGTGCATCCTACCCATTTCATCTTCCAGCTCAACGATCTTCTCGTCAGTCCTCAAGGTGCGTACGTTGTATGTTACCAGGGCCAGTCGTTGTTTGGGGTGGTAGCCGGATCGACTCCGGGGATTCTTAGCACCCCCTGCCCCGCCGTCACCCTGACCGGTACCGTAGCCAGGAACAGCGGGACCACCGGAGACTGGGGGCCTGGTCCTATCTGTTCTCGTCATTTGGGGGGTATTGCCGATACTCGCCACGCTTGGCAGGCGGGTTGGCGAGCGCGGTTTTTTATAATATTTCGCACGAAGGCGCTGCTGCCCGTCTCGCACTACAGGAATTAGTCGCCTTTTACGACACGCCTCCTGTTGGTGGTGAGGAAATGTATTCTTTACGGCCGTCCCCACACGACACGGCAAATTAACTTTACACTTTAAGAATACTGTAAATCAAAAATATCATCATAAATTATAAAGATGTTGCAATGGACACAGATAAACTTATTCACTCTTTGATAAATAATAACCCTAAAAATAATATATTTTTATGACTTTAAAGCTTTTACTATCTACTTTTGAGACCGCAAACGTTATAAATGATTACCAAACAACTACAAACTACTGGTCTAAGTGCTATCTGACACAGTAAAAGATATTTTAAATAACTCAAGGTTCCAATAAACTCCATTAAAAAGGTGCAATAAAGTATCAATCGGAAAGTTGACGATCTTATAACACTTCTACTAAAGGTTATACAGAACCACTACACAGGGTTTACACAGGCTTTACCTGCAAAATGTTTTGCCAAAATCGAAGATATAAAGGTGTTATTACACTCTATAACTCCCTTATAGGATATTCGCTAACTCTAAATAATTTAATCAGAACCAAAATACAGGTCCTCTAAAGCTTGTCTTAACGTTGAAATGTTAGTTGGGAGTATACCATAAGGCATTTTTAAAAGTTGCGTATTTGTAGGTATATGAACGTCGTTTCTGGGTGACTTATTCCTCTTGGGGTATCCCATGCGGCCGTCCTCTCCGCCTCTGAGAAACGGACTAACGTCGTTGAACGTAATTTCAGTAGGGGTCATCAGGAAGATATAATGCCATTTCTGTACTCTTGATGTCTTTTTAAGTACGGGCCCACTTAACCCTAGCACAGGGCGGGGCATTTTGGCATTCGATTCAACCCCCCATTAACCATTCATTGGCTAGATTTACGTTTTTGCTGACGAAATTGGGCATTTTGTTTAAAAAGATTTTAGATATCGCCTCGTTGATTCATTTTCTCAACATCTAGTAGTGTTATGTATTGTAAAAAAACTGAATTTTTTTTATAGTGCGTATTATTTATTTATTTATTTTATTGTAGGGAAACAAATTGTTTACATTTAAACATACTAATTTTCACAAACGTAGCACTAAAATCAATGTAGTCTCCACTAATAGAAATAACATAGAACTGAGCAGCTTAACTAACAAACATTAGATAAAAAAGTACAAAAACACAAGATTTATGATGAAAATTCCAAATGAATCAATTGAACCAAATTTAAGCAGCTAAGTTTCAGCACCTCTGATAAGAGGAATGAAGTGTTAAAAATGTCAAAATCTCGAAACTGCTTATTGTAAGTTCTGCAATCGCGACATATAGACATTTTTAGCATAATTTGTCGATACCAGAGGTACTTACACAAAACAACGAACGGCTACGGGAACTTAAGCGAGGACATCTATATTTTACTTAAAATATAGGGGGAATCGATATTATTATTAAGTAAGTATCTTAAATAAAAACATTGTCAATAAATAAATAAATTATAATAAGCAAACAGAGTAAGCATGAGTTTTTTTCTTAGAAACGTTCTAAACTTTCAACCTATGGTTGGAGTTAAAATAGATGGTTTTGTACCTAGCTACGTATTTTATAAGAATATAATATTAGAATTGTTGGATTGTTAGTTGAGCAGTTGTAAGAGTGCCAATTTTTCAGGGACAACTCAGAATCAGTAACTAAATCGATCTACGTGGACCAAACTATTTTTTTTATATTTTTAATTCTTCCATTCTGCATTTGAAAAATAGAATACGTAGAAAAATTACGATTACTCGATTAAATTGCACCGTATCTGCACTGCATGAGATTCTTGCTGGAGTGGCGTCGGCGAACGCCGATGATCTCTGATGAATGACTGCGCATCTCGCGTTTTCTTTTTTTTTTCTGAAATTTTTAAGTATATTTTACTCCAGAAATACGAGAAAAGAAAGAAAAATAGAAAGACGACTTAAAATAATTAAGATAAATTAGTATTTGTATATTGCTTTAAAGACCTTAGTTTAACATAAAAAAATATTTAAAAAAAAACAATCCGAAACAAGTCCACTGTTATTATTATAGTATTAAAGTTTTTTATTTTAAATAATTATACAATGGATTTTTAAATACAATTTTCTTGAAATCTAGACTCGACTCTGAACCACTCCTTAAAACTTGGCTCATACGCTTGAACGTTCGCTCTCTTCATTTGCGAATCCTCATTCGCTATCTGCAAAGTGGGTGGTGGGGGCCGTCAAATCGATCGCAGCACGCAATGTGGCAGAAATGTGAAAAAACTCTGGACTGTCAGTGTTAAATTGCTATATTTTCATAGAATTCCATAGTACTAACATTATCAAGTATTTTTATGTAAAAACGTTAAAATTCGCGATATAGGTCACATTACGTGTTGTTTTATAAAGTGTAGAAACAATGGGAAAGACAGTTCGTGCAAGTTTTATTCGTTTCCAATATCAAGATGGAAATTGGAGCAAAGACCTAAATGCATAGCTGTTGTGAAGAGAAAAAAGTTTGTAGGGAGTTTGTGTCACGGACGTTTGTCTTATGATCACAGCTCTTATTAAGTAGCTTTGTCCGTTGGCTCTAAGCTCTTCAACGTCTCTCACATGCTGTGCTAATACATTTTTTTTCCCTTTTTGCACAGTTTGAGGTTGGAAAGTTATATCATGTTGTATTGCTCCAAATCCCGTACGTATTACCACATTCATATTTAGTTCAAGTAAGAAAATCACTTATTATAATATGCACAAACTTTTAGGATATTTTCATCTAATTTCGAAGAAAAACAATCCGAAAATCATTCTCAAACCGGATGGTTTGAGAATGATTTTGCCGGTTTTTTGATGAGAAGCTGCCATAATTTGAAAGATCTTAAGTCCACAATAATTTTGGTCACTAGGGGCGCTGTCATCGCGCACACAGCGAATAGGTAACTAAGTTTTTAAGTCCTGTTGCATATGTACCTACCACTAATGTACGTCACTTAGTAAGCAAATAAAGATTTGAATTTGAATTTGAATTTGAAACGTTTCAACAAAAACTGTACCAGACGTTGGGTGATAATAATATAGTGTCAATTGTGCCATCACTGGAGACGTACATGTCGCTAGGCAAAATTGAGATGTCGGAAATGGCGATTTGTCCTAATAAAGTGTGAAGAAATTTTAAGGAAAGACCTAAGAAAATTAAAAAAGAAACATACCATCGCTGAGTATAAGTTTCGTACCAATTCTAGTAAAAAAACAAATTTTATTTCCGCCATTTTTGACCAATTAACTAAGACAAAAGTCCCTAAAGACGTAAGGTCAGGTAATTACTATGATAGTGAAAATTAAAAATCTGACTAAACTAGACTAAACTGTCTAAATTATACTAAACTGACTTACCTAGGCTAAGCTGACTAAACTAACAAGACGAAACTGACTAAATTAGACTAATCTAACAAGCAAGACTGATTAGGCCGACTAAACTGACTAAACTCGATTAAACTGACTAAACTAGTCTAGTCTAGTCAGTTTAGTCAGCTTAGTCTAGGTGAGTCAGTTTAGTCTAATTTAGTCAGTTTAGTTTAGTCTAGGTAAGTCAGTTTAGTCTAATTTAGTCAGGATAGTCTAGTTAAGTCAGTTTAGTCTAGTAAGTTTAGTCAGTTTAGTCTAGTTAAGTCAGTGTAGTCTAATTTAGTCAGTTTAGTCTAGTTTAGTCGGCCTAATAAGTCTAGCTTGTTAGTTTAGTCTAATTTAGTCAGTTTAGTCCAGACAATCTTGTCAGTCTATTCTGTATTTAGTCAGTTTAATTCAGTTTATTCTGATTTAGTTAGTTTAGTCAAGTCCGTCTAGTTCGTTTAATTAGTTTAGCTAGTCTAATCAGTGTTTTCTTGTCATTCTAGGCTAGAACCAATTTTTAATCATTAAAAAACCTAAAGACAATATATCTATATTTCCCCCCAATGTAATCGGAATTGTTATACACCTGGTATCATTACACACGACACAGAGAAATCGAATGACACGAGCGGGAGTGTAGACCACAGATTAATTGGTGTAGACGTAGCTGTTACGGACGAAAGTTGGCCTGTTTTATTTATTACGATTCAAGCAGTATGCTCTAACTTGACAATTTAACATCATTGGTTTTACCATAATATAGGGTATTCTATTCTAGGCAACCACACAGTCACACTGTAACTGTATTGAATAGATCGAAAAACGTTACTAATATCGACATTACTAATTTAGTTCCAAGTTCCGATACTACGTCCTACAGCGCCAAAATGGCGATAAACTCAATTAAACATGAAATAATTAGACAGCGCCAGTCTGTATTTATTTTTATGTCTATGCCTTGGACTTTAATACCGGTGACACACGGCTGCCGGACGCCAGTTTCGGAACAGGAAGGGGCGGAGTCTTGCTGAAGGGCTGGCGAAGTTGACGAAAGGATCGACCAATGGCAGCGTTTGACCTTATAATGTCAAGACGAGTCCGAAGCTCCGTCCGCCGCCATCTGTCACCGGCTTTAAGCTTTAAGCTGGTCACAAACTGCGGCGGACGCAGCGCCGGACTCGTCTTGACATTGTGAGGTCAAGCGCTGCCATTGGTCTATCCTTCAGACAACTTCCGCCAGCCCAAGGATCGACCAATGGCAGCGTTTGACCTTACAATGTCAAGACGAGTCCGGAGCCGCGTCCACCGCCATCTGTCACCGGTATTAGATAACACACTTTGTCTAATCTGTGGCCAACACCGGAAACAGAAATGTATGTTGCCAGCTTATGCACACGCGCGTCGTTTTTTGATTTGACAGTTCGCCGCGTCCTAACAGCTGTTTTCCAGTTGCTTTTCGTAATACTATTTAAAATCAGTTACTTGCACGTGCTTACATACTAGAAAGTTTTCACGTTGTTTTTAGAATATATTTCAACTATGGAAGAAGATAATGGTGCTAAAGGTATGTAATTTATGCTTTTCGTTGTACATTCCGAAATAGTGAAACGCGTGGGGTACCGATACGCGTTATCAATAACGCAGTTAACAAGCCATGCTTTCCTAATTAATTTTAATGTGATTTCTTAATCTATATTTTCTTTCATTCTCTAATGAATGAAAATTACTACTTATACTATCGTAACCTTCGACCATGCGGTCCGAGATTGTTGTATGGCGACAAACCTAAATCAAAGCGTCACCTTCATGTGCCTTTTTACTGTAAATTTCGGGCTAAACTTCTAGATATTACAAATCAAATTAACTATACTACTATTTATGGAAGCTTAGATACACTGTTATCCCGTAACAAAGAGGTACAAAGGTTTTAGAAATACATAACATTTCTGAACATATCAGGATAAGTAAATGTTTGCACCGTAGGCATCGAGAACAACCTTGATATCCATAAGTTCCTTAATTATTTTATAAATTTTTCACCATAGAATCCTAAACAATTCTAATCCAAAATTGTAGTTTTTAAAAACATTTTCATGTTTGTACAGAAAGACAAAGACCAAAACACTTGCTATTAGATCTTGTTTGAATAATTTGATACACTTACATTGTCACCTGTCTAGTTTTAAAGAGAAGTCTTATAAGGAATGGCCTGTGATTGAAAAAGAAAGAAACCCTTGTAAAAATAATAGGCAAAGGTAGTGAAACAACATTGTATATATTATACTCCTGTATTTATTTTAATATACCTAAACCTTTTAAGTTCATTTAATAGTTTAATGATTGTAAAAGGTTTCAGGAGTAGAGCAGTAAATTAGTTTTAATAACACCACATTTTTATGGTTTGTACATTTGTATTAGAGGTGGGTAAAACGTATCTTCATTGAGATTGGATCATTTGTATCTGAATCAGTACAAAGATTCGAATCAGTGAAACGCATCATTTAGATCATTTGCATCAGTGATTCACAACTTGAGTTCTTTGCGTGAAATACCTTTAGAAATTTATGTTTATCGATATTTTAAGAATTACGTAGGCACTTGATATTAGTTTCCATAGTAATAGTAGTAGTAAGTTATGTTTATGGAAGTAAAAACTTTTTACTTCCTTAGCCACTGGAACGTCAGACGACACTTTAGTGTCTACTTAAGTTTTTTACGTCTTACGTCAGAGTACACTTTAGTGTACTCTAGCGGCAGTGATGAAAAACAGGTTTGTGTGGCTAAAACAAAGCACCTTTAAGCAATATCCGTGGCCTTTAGGTCACGGAACAAACCATAGATGGCTCTTAAACATAAAAAGAGTACATTTATTTATAGACTGTGTTTTTACTTAGGTTTGAAGTTTCGGTGCTTTTGTGTGTGTGCGTGTACTCCCGCAATTATATCGAGTTATTACTTAAATATTACTTAAATCGTATAGTGTAATACGTTAACACTTTCCTAATGATTTGATCTTGTCTCTGTAATATAAAAAGTAATAGTTTTATTGCACAATAGTTAAAAAAAAATTTTTTTACATTGGAGATGATCGGTTGATAAAAAAGTCTTCTGTCTTAAGTTCTCTATTTTTTTTTATATATTTAGATCTAAGTTTAAAGCATAAGCTTTTAACTAATCATATTCTGTATACATTAGGCTACACTATGATTTTTTGTATTGACCTAGCTCGTATAATTTTCTTTTGACATACGTTTGTATCGGAGGATTCCTGACGCGAGTACGAACACCTGCACCTGGACGTTTCTGCGACGTTTCTGCGCGTTGACAGTTCCGCGGCTGGACGTTCAAGTGGTTATACCAGTCTTAAACAAACAACTATAAACTTTATAATCAAATATGGTGAATACTTGTACTGCGTGGGGCAGTGAGAGAGATGGCAATCATAGACGCGACCCGACTTCGTCCAAAGCGATGCATTTGTAGCGGAGTTAGTGATTTGAATCAGTAGATCACTTTGAAGATATGACTCACTGAGTCGTTTCAGTAAAGAGTTACCCACGCCTAATTTGTATGTTCCTTTATTATTAAAGTAAATTAACTTTTTCTGTCACTCTTCCACATACTTTAAAAGTCTTTGAAACAATTATAGTTGTAACTTTATTGAGAGCTTAACACAAAAAATGAAACAAAAAAAATTTCAGGGAGGTTTTCAAGGAAAAGGGTGGTTACCAATGCTAACCACCATGACATAAAAGACCAAAAATCTAGTAAAAATTTAGATCATTTTACTCATAATTTTAATATTTTATAAAATAAGGTACCTAATTATTCTACATGCTAATAATATTATGTTTATCAATAAAGCTACACAAATATACTTATAAAAAAAACATAATATTTAGAATTTATGTATAACAAAAGGCTAACCACCACCACCAGGCCTGAAATAGTTAATAGTATGAAAGGATAATTTTGTTTAATTTTTACATTTACTCTTTGCATTTAAGTAATTCGTCCAGCAATCACACCAATTATCTAGTCTACAAATAAGCAAAGCTTGTGCTATGAAGTATAAATAAAAGTTATGTTTTTTATATCTACTAATTTCTTTTAATAACAGAATTAGCCTAACTATATTTACTAATAAAAATTGATTATTTAACGAGCATGTCTTTATTTCGTAGCACCAGTGACCCGTTTACGACGGAGACTGTCAGTGGAACAGTCTGATGATGTGAAATCTCCTGGTCCAGCCACACCGACCAAAAAGCGTGGGGGGCGCATTGCAGCCAAACCTCAATTAGATTTAATTGTGGAAAATGGTTTGAAACTTAAATAAAATTTCCTACATTGTCTTGTATATTTCCTTGTGTTATAACGTCTAAATCTAAAAAAATATTTTACTGGTGACATAGGAAGTTTACTACCTAATGTGTTGTACCTATGTTAATGTGTAGTAAAATCACATAAATAAGGGCTAGTTTATTTAATAATTATTAGTTACTTACATAAATTAGTTGAAAGAAATTATTCAACTATCACTTTCAGCTTCTACTCCTGGCAGTGCTACTAGAAGGTCCACAAGAAAAGCGTCAGTCAAAGAGATTATTGAAGCAGGAGAGAAACCCGCCACACCGCTCCGTGGAATATGGTAGAACAAAAGCATATCAAAATTGATTTTTATCACTGATTGAAATTGGGTACTTTATGAATATAATTTAATAGTTCAAAAGGCGAAGTTTAATATTCTGCAGCGTAATTCATATTGTATTTGGTAAAAATATTTAGTAAAGTAAAGTTAAATGTTTAAAGCAATTGGGAAATATAAGTTCTTCATTTACGTTTTTCAACGTGAAATAGTTTTAAAACTTGAAATGAAAGGTATAAGGTATTATATATTTTTGAAAAGCGCATCTATCAGAAGTTTGAAATAAGTACAATTGATTGTTTTTAATACGAATATGTAATTCATAGGTTAGTTGCTCATCTACAACATATAAAAAAATTAGCTGCGGCTTTTTGCGGTTTACGAAGATATGTAAAAATTTTAATACTAGTCTATGAACGGAAATCGCTATCAAATGCGGTTTCGTAGTTAACTTTTATGGTATGTTTTATGAATTAATTATTTGATATTGTTAAGTTTTTATAATTTCAATGTCATTTTCCGTGAGAAAATAGATATCTGAAATAATTCCCACATTCTGAAACAATACAAAAAGGGCAGTGGAAAAATATGTCTCCATTACCGTTTCAGTGGTCTTTACGTCTACGTACTCTAGTACGGCTATTTCATTATTCAACATGTCTGCTTTTAACTGTACTAAACGTGAGTTAATAGTGTCTTATATAGAAGGCGGAAAAACGACTGCGGCAATTTCAACATATTTGGAGGGAAAACAAGTTTCGGAAGACAATATATGTTTTATTATTGTTCATATTCAAAGGGATATGATCCCTTCGTTTAATAAACGCTGGAGTGAAGCAGGACGCAATAAGAATACCTTTTTAAAAAAGAACACCAATTGGTTGGATTCTGAATATTCGTTAACTATACCAACATCAGAAAACGTGTCAACGGACTCTACACCGTCTACTTCTGGTAAGTAAACGAGGAAGACCGTGTGTGTCATATAGAGACTCTTCAGAATCGAGCAAAAAAAGTAAAAACACTATTTAGCTAAATTAATATGGTTTGGAGCACATTCTAAGCGTATATCTTCAAGGATTGCGTTCTATAGGAGAAGGAACTGAAGTAAAAGCTGTTGAAAAATTAAGGTTGGCTGATACAGAAAAAAAGGTTTTCGTTATGAACAATTAGATGATGCAAAAAATAATTAAAAGGCTTACAGATGAAGAAGCATTAAGTGTCTTCATCGACTTGGAATTAACAAAGGCACAATATCTGTATCTCAGGAATGTTACAGATGAAAGAAACTGTTCAATATTTCTACCATACTACAAAATACAAGAAATGAAACAGAGGTGCTATCCACCATCATCAACAATCGAAATCACAAATACTTATGCAAAAATATTGAGAGATCAAGATCTATTAGATCACACTGCAGCTCGAATTTTATCTATCTATACAGTTTACAAGAATGGACAAAAACATTTAATACTATATAGCAAATGGGGTTGTGATGGGTCATCTGGACAAAGCCAGTACAAGCAACCACTACCAGCGGAGTCTGAACTTATTTCCGATGCAAACTTATTTATTACTTCTTTTGTGCCTATCAGATTAATTGACGAGGAATCAGGCGCCATCATATGGCAAAATCCAGTGCCTTCATCTGTTCGTTTCTGTCGGCCTATATCAATAGAATTTCGCAAAGAAACACCAGAAAAAACTAAATCTGTTGTAGATGAAATAAAAAATCAAATACAAACTGCTTCCATCAATAATTAATAAAGAAGCCGTGGGAGTTCAAGTCAAGCATGAACTTTTTTTGACGATGATAGACGGAAAAGTGGCACAAGTTTTAACAGATACGCCTTCTAGTTCCACATGTACAATATGCGGAGCAACTCCTAGACAAATGAACGATTTAACGAAAGTAACAGCCAGGCCTAAAAATAAAAATGCTTATCAATACGGATTATCCACATTACATGCCTGGATTCGTTGCATGGAAATGATATTACACATATCATATAATCTATCTTTCCAAACATGGTCTGCTACAACCGAAGAAAAAAAAAGACTAACAAGAAAAAAAGGCTGAAGTACAAAAGCGATTTCGTGAAGAGTTGGGTCTACATATCGACAAACCAGTAAAGGGGACGGGAAATAGGAATGATGGCAATACTACTAGAAGATTTTTTTACAATGCTGCCTGTTCTGCTGATATCACAGGGGTTGACATTGATTTAATTAAACGGTTATACATAATTTTGCAGGCTTTGTCATCTGGAATAGTAGTAGATAGTAAGAAATTTGGTAATTATGCTCTGGAAACTGCAAGAATTTACGTAAGTAAATATAGTTGGTTATACATGCCATCATCTGTTCACAAAATTTTAATTCACGGAGAGAGTATCATGAACCATTTCGCAGTATTACCAATTGGACAACTTTCAGAAGATGCTCAAGAATCTCGCAATAAGGACTATTTTCGCTTACACCATGCTCGGAAATGCTCTCGAATAGCTACAAACGAAGATGTGTTTAATACACTACTTTACACTTCAGATCCATATATAACGAGCATGAGAAAACCATATGCAAAAAATGTAAAGGAGCTTGATGAAGATACTTTACACCTTCTCAAGGTTAATGAACTTATTTCAGATCCTGAAGCTGACATGGTGTAAGATGTCAATCTTGCTGATCAAAAAAAAAAGAAATATATTGCGATAATTTTATTTTGTTTCTGTATTTAAGCGTATAACAATAATATATAGTATTTTAACATGTTTAATTTTATATTATCATTACAATATGATAGTTATCTTAATTGAGTAATTAGGATTAAGAAATACAGATACGATATGTTTGTAAAAAAATATATTTCAATAAATGAATACTATTTTAAATGATTGTGACTTTTTTTTATTAATAAAAAAAATAAGAGTAATTCCAATTCATCAAACATTACTTAAATGAATCCTTATGTATTACTTTATATTAGAACAAAATTTGATAGCTCTCTTTCAAATTGACGGAGTTACAGATTTTTAATCCGAAATATTCCACAGTTCACCGTCGCGACGTAGCACTCTCATCAAGTCCAACACTAGTATAGTGTCAGAAGCAACACAACCATTCGACTCCCCTAGAGCAAAAAGAGCTGCCAGACGTACTTCACAAGTTGGTAAGTTCCATAATTGTTATGAAATTTCGAAAAAAGCCCTGCTGGTCGCCGCACCAACCAATTACTTAAAACTCCTTGAGCCATAAACATGCTTATTTCCGACGTCGTGCGTTTGCCGCTTACAATAGGTCATTCTCTGACATAATTATCTGTTGTTAAAATAATTAAATCATCCCTTTTTTCTATAATTTAGTCTAGTTTCCCTCTAGATTTGATATTCATTCTGCCACATTCTTAAAGAAATATAAATAATTAATTAGTCTGCCGATTGTCAATATATATTCAAACAAAACATGAGCATCGTTGCAATATAAATTTAACTGTTTTTTGTTCCTACTCATTAAGATACATACATATAACACTATATTGGCACTCTAATTGGCTTTACCCATGCTTATTGTTAATTTATCTTTGTGGTGTCAATGATAAAATATAATTTAAAATAGAGACAGTTTAAAATGATTTGAAAAAAAAACTTAAACCCACCCAAAGGCAAAACTGACATTACAAATACTGTTTACTGTACTTTAACTGTAAAAAGCAGTCTGCTTTCCAATTATATGAATAGGCTATATTGAATAGAATACATTTCTCCAATTTCAGGAAGTGACAGTGAGTCATCAGTTACACCTGCTAAAGCAAATCGAAGAACTCGAAAGGATTCTGCATCTAGTGTTGAGAAACTAGGTAAATGCTGTCTTAAAATTAAGTTAAATTCAATTATTTACAAAATATTTTTGCAATAATATATAAAATAATATTTTCATTTTTCAGAGGTGACATTAGCAAGTAAACCCAGTAATATTACTGAAGTCATAATTGAAGAAACTGAAAGGAGTAAGTCTGATGACCCTACTAAAGACAATAAGAATACTACAGAAATTACCCCAACTAGAAGAAGTCCAAGATTGAAAGGAAAAAAACAATCAGAAAAAAAACTAACAAAAAGCATGGAGATAAATAGTAATATTAATGAAACTGACTTAAATAATACATCAACTAAAAATGAGTTTAATAATTCAACACAAAATGTCAAATTTGAGTCAGTACCAGAAGTACCTGAAGCGTTAGAAAATAAAAATGTTGTATCTCCTGAAAAGCCTGAAATAAATGTTTTTAATTCTAGCCTTCTCATGATCAAAGAATTAGATAAAAAGCCTAGAAATAAAACTTCTAATTTAAATAAAAGTACATCAGCACTAGATAGCAACAGTTTTAAAAGTAAAAGACAAAGAACAAAATCATGGACAATCACATCACACACACATGTGGATGAGAGGAGGTTTTACAGTGACAATGAAAGTGAAAAGAAAAGGTTTGACAAAAAGAAGGGCCTGAAAGAAAGCAAGAATAAATCAGTGCATATGGGCTCAGGTGATCATGTATTAAATAATACAGAAAATGAAAAATCAACTGTAGACAGCATTGACGAAAAATCAGAACATAATTTATCTGTTCAGAAAAATACTCTAACTGAATCTTCGTTTTCAACTGCTAAGGCTAGAAAATCAGAAGAGCTTGTGACTCCTACTAAATCATTAAATGTTTCAAATAGTGTAGTAGATGCCCAAACTATAAGCCCTGAAGGTAATAAAGAAAATATTCATACTACTAAAGATGATGATGAAGATAATGAATCTTCAAAGTTTTTTGCAAAAGCTCCTACTGCTATTTTACAATCTACTGTCTTTTTTGAAGATTCTGATACAGATTCAAGAGGCAAAGGTAAAAAAATACAGCTGGATACTGATGACCAATGTGTGCCAGTAGTCGATAATAAACTTGTTGAAGAAAGAGTCACAGAAACCTCAGACAATGGCAAACGATCCAAAAATAATTCTGTCTTAAATAACACAAATGATAAAAACTTGGCTGAAGATAGTTGTGAACCCATGGATATTGATGAAACGATACCAAATAATATTTCAATTACCGAATTTTCACAGAATAATTTTAATCAAACTTGTGATGATAATATGCACAAAGTTCAAGATACATCTACATCTGTTTCACATTCCCCATTAATTGATAATATTTTAAATAAAAGTTCTAACAAGTCAAAACGAAAATCATCTATAACTATTTCTAATAACCAAAACTTGGATAAGACTGATCATGAAAACAAAAGTACTCTTATACTTTCCCAAATCAAAGATGTGTCATCAACTGAACATAACACATCCAAATCACCAAAAGGCTATAATGAATTGTTGTCTAAATCTGTCTGCATGGTGAGTCTTGTTAAAGATAAAGCTATTGATAAAAAAAATATATCGCAAGACTATTCCACAAGTACTCCCCTGCAACAGAAAAAGATCCAAAAACTAGCTGTGCAAATTGACAGTTCAATAATCGACACTGTTACAGTTGAAAGTAAAAAGACAAATAAAAGCTCTAAAAATGAAATGTCTCAAATATCGAAATCGTCTGAAGACACAAGTGATGATGATTCTGAAGATGAAGTTGACTCGTCTCGACCTAAGAACAGCCTATTAGAAGACGAAGCTGAAGTTGCTAGTGATGATTATGAATCTGGCGATAGTCAAGATGACAATGAAATGGAATACGAAAAAAATAATGAAATTGTTGAAAGAGGGGAGACGCTGGATTCTGATGATGATGTTTCTAATGATACAGACTATGAAAAAGACTCGTTTGTTGTAAGTTCCGGCGAAGAAGACGATGACTTATTAAGTGGTTCTGGAGATGATCTATCTATGAGCGATAATGAACTTACTATGAGCAAGAAATCTAAAAACAAATACAATGAGCGTAAATTGAAGGACCAAAAGAAGGCGTCTCGGGAAATGTATGAAGCGCGTCACAAGTTAAACGCTTCTAATGCATCTCTTAAATCTAGAAAATCTAAACGTCAGAAAATTGAGTCTTCAGAGGAATCCTCAGAAGAAGAGACTATAGCTCCTGTTAAAAGAAATAAACTTCGTCTAGACTCTACTCAGGATGAGTCATTAAATAGTCCGATTGCCAATGACTCTAAGCTTAAAAATAAGTCGAACCGTAAAAGATTGTCACAATCTGTGTGCGACGAAAATGCAAACACAGAACACGAAATAACTGTCTATGGTGAAAATGTACAATACCATGATCCTTTGTCAGTGCAAGTTAAACTTGAACCCAAAACTCCAATGAAGGCCATGGACATTTCGACGGTACAAATCAATGAGAATATTGAGGAAGTGTGTGTTGAAAATAATGTATCAGTCATGAAATCTAGTGAAACTGTAGATCCATTACAAGCTACAATGTTAGAAGCAGATTCTTCTTTAAGTGAAAATTCAGAGATCGTAAATAATTACGAATCTGTTCTAAAAGAGCTAAACGATAAAAAACCAATGACTTTGAAAACACTTGATATGTCTTTAAACCTTAACAAGAAAACAAAGCAGAATAAGCAGCCAATCATAGACCAACTTAATATTACTAACCCGAAGAAATATATGCAGAATACGACTACTGTAGGAAATGACGTAGTTGACTCGACACTCTCTAATAAGCCTCTAATCAAAGTGGATTCATGTGCTAATGCATTCGAAGAGTCTTCTTCATCGGACTCCATAGACTTGCAGCTATTGTTCTCTGACAGTAATGATTTAGACACTAGCCAAAAATGTTCAAAAAACAAGGAGGCACAAGATACAGGAGAAGCAGAAGATTTTATACCTCTCAAACGAACTCCCGGGAAGATGAACATTTTGACTACTGAACCTAAACACCAATACTTTTCAGAAAATATTGAACCTACTGAAAGCCAACCATTGAATGAAAGCGCCCAAAATAAAAAACGAAAATCTAAAGGTCCTATTGAAGTAAAACCTGGTAAGTGTGCCTTTGATATTTAATCTGAAAAAAAATTATGATCAGCAAAATCAATATTTACTGATAGAAGGTACCTGATGCTTAATTAACTTGTAAATTTAAGAAAAAATCTAACCTATATGGCATTTTCAATGGCATTTCAGGTAATGAAACCGCAAATGGTAATGATATCCAAATCATTGTAGATACTCTAGGTACTCATGAAAGTTTGGACAAATCCTTGAGTACCACACTAAATACTAGCACCAAAAAGAAGAAGAATAAGAAAAACTATGCTACATTAAATGATGGCGGACTTTCTATGTTGAATGGTATGTAAATTTGTATTTAATAATGTAAACACATTCAGATTTTAATATGTTCGCACTCTTCCTTTTAAATTAGCATGAAAGTTTAGTATTTGTAGTAATGTGTCGGTTTCGGAATAAATTATAAATAGTTTCATGGCATATGAAAAGTTAAAACCTGAGTACTATAATATGAATATAACAACAATGTATGTTAAAAAGTGATGTGTATGTTAAGAAGTGATGACAAGAAAAACAAAATACCGTTTAATCAAATTGTAGGCTGCGTTTCTTATAACTCACGTTACTAATATACATACTATTCCAATTTATTTTAGAATTTTCTAATAATAAATAAGAGGTTACGCCTGATAAAGTGCCTCATAAAAATACAAAAAGTAAGAAAAATAACAGGAAATCTTCAGAATCTCATATTAAAGAACTACATCTAGGTAAATAAGTTGGAATACAGTCTGCGTGCTAGCGCTAGTTACTAGAATCCTAATTCTCGTAATTTAACAGTAATCGCAATCCAGTTTTACCAGTTCAGTAACATTACTATCAAAAACGGTATTCTCTAAATGAATTAACCAAAAGTTCGTAATGATGAAAATGGGACGGAATAGTCTAAATTTGGTTTGTTACATTTTTAATCGCATTACGAACTATACGTAATTGAATTATTTGAGTTGACGAAAATACTGTTTTTTCTTCTTCTTTATGTTACTGGGAATAGAATCACAATTCTGAGGTGCAGCAGAGGTAAGACGAGGGAAGCATTCGATTGACAACATGCACATAAAATTGACGTAGGACTTAACCCCCGTCCTAGCGCTTCCGGTCCTCAAAAAGTAACTACTTGCGCACTAGAATAGTACTAGATATAGTAAAAAAGTATTTAAATAATGCTAACCAAATAATATAATTAAATACACTCTTTGCAGTTACTAATAATAGTGATGAGGATGTCCCTGAAGAAGTAAGTACAAAAACTAAGAAGAAGAATAGAGAGTCTTCGGAAACACATCTTAAAGAAGGTAAAAACGAATTACTAATATAAAATACCTAAAGGTAGCAAATAGTCAAAGTTACAAAATAATAAAAAACATGTAGGTAGATGTAATTTCAGCTTATTTTATCAAATCATACATCTTTCAGTTACTACAAATGCAAAAGATGAAGATGCCCCTGAAGAAATCTCATATGAAAGTACAAAAAGTAAGAAAAAGAACAGGAAGTCTTCCGAGACCCACATAGAAGAAGGACCATCCAAAGGTACATAAATACAGTTACAATACAAACATTTGTTAAAAAATATATTGGGTGTAAAAAAAGCTTAACGAAGCCGAATACCACACATTCTACCCATCAAAACGAACTACCTTATATACAGGATGTAACGAAAAGGTGAAATAAAACTTTAAGGGGTTATTCTACGGCTAAATTACATCAACTTTTTCTATGGGACCAACATCGAAATCTCAAAAAAAAATTGACGTTTCCATACAAACTGATGCCAGCTGGTCGCGTTTTAGTATGGGAAAGTGTTTTTTTTTTGCGAATTCGAAGTTTTGTTTTTAATTGAAAATTTCTTAGAATTTGTAAATTCTGTGTGTGTGCTGTGTTTTAAACATAGTTTACTTTGAACTCTAATTTAAGTATGATACCTTCAAACTAACTCAATGAAATTTTCATGATAAATAGCTGATAGAATAGTTAAGTTTTAAAAAAAGGTTTGAATGAAAAAATTTATGTAACTTTATTTTTTAAATGGGCTTCAAAGTTTAGAAAAAATACAGGATGTATAACTTTTTTAGTTTCAATAATTTATTTTAATGGGTAACATCAGTGTTATGGATGGAAATACTTCTGAATCAGCTAGTCCTAGTATTCATCTAATAAAGAAAAAAAAATCGGCATGTACCTTAACTATTCGCGCCACAGTGACTAAAAAAGTGCCCTAACACAAAAATTAAAAAAAATATATTAAAAGAGTCATAACTCGAAAACTATCAAAAATCGCGGAACATACATGGGGGTGATTCGGATAGCCCTAGTGATGCTCTACCTCTGGACTTCGGTTTGACACTATTTTTTGGGACATCCTGTATATATATTATACTATATCTGGGAAGTGCCTGGTTACCGAGATATTGGCGGTCAAAGTAACAATTATTATTTTTTAAGATTTTTAACACAAATTCCTTATTTGTTATAACTAAACTGTTTTCCAAAGAAACAGATAAAATATTTAGTACTTCTGTCATAAAAAGACTTTTAAAAAAATAGAAAAATATCAAATTTCTAACCCGCAATGAATAGCGCGCACGAACACAACCTCCTTCCTTCAAGTGTGCATGCGCCGACCGTAAACAGAGCCACAGGCTTAGTCTGTTGCGTGCGCGCTATGCATTGCGAGTTAGAATTTGATATTTTTATATACTTACCCAAGAATAAAAGTCATTTCCCAGCAATATGTTTTTTGTTAGTTTTATGCGTTAAGCCTTTTTACAACCTGTATGTGGTTAAGAGCATTATTATAATGACTTGTGATTGTAAACCAAAAATTTTAATCCAGAAGAAGCTGAAAAGTCTCTGAACATCTCCTTGAATGTAAGCAGTGCAAAGAAAAAGAAGAAGAAAAATTCTGAATCTCAAAATGAACAGACTTTAGGTAGGTACCTAATAAAAAGCAGCATTTTATCTTCTTTCATGTGTATTTCATTCATTTGGTATCATCATCCGAATTTACCGTTCATTATTTTATAATCGTTTCAGAAGCGAATGCCGATACTCCTTATGTAGACACAAATGTATCTTTAGGAAGTGCTAAGAAACAAAAAAATAAAAACAACAACAGTCAAATAGCCATTGAAGGTAAAAAGTACATACTTTTATTATGAATAATTTGATAACCAAAATATTTATTTACAAAAATGTATTTTTTTTAAATTCTAGATGAGAGGGATAGTTCAGAAAAATCAATTAACTTCGAGGTGGTGACTGATAGTACAAAGAAAAAAAAGAAAAAGCTCTCTATAACACTTGGAAATGAAGATAATAGTAAGTTGTAGAATCTATATATACGCACGCACATAAATATCTATGGCACGCTCCTTACGGGACATTCTGTATATATAAAAGAAAGTCGGGTTAGTTACACCATTTACAAGTCAAGAACGGCTGGACCGATTTTTATTATCTTTTCGTTGTTGGATTTATCTCCGCCCCGAATAGCGGAATAACTAATAAAAAAATTGATTATTCATAAAAAAAAGAGGCGGTACGAAGTTCGCCGGGACAGCTAGTCCTTATATAAAAATGAATCTGTTTCCCTTGGTCATCGCATCACGCCTGAACGGATGGAACAATTTTACTAATTCTTTTTTTGTTGTGTTATTGTCAGGAGAAGGTTCTTATGAAAGAAAAAATTGACAAAAAAAACTAAACACCACGCGAACGAAGTCGCGGGCAACAGCTAGTTAAATATAAAAATGAATTAAGTACTATGACTTATCATGCACACAGTTCTTTAACGCCACCTTTACCAAACGTTATGTCCGCGTTAAGGAACTTTATCGCTTATAGTCCACCCACTTACCTGTGACCTGTCGGCTGAGTATACTGTGATGTTTTATCGAAAAAAAATTGAATTTATGTGGGGCTCATACCTGGATTTTGGCTTAAATTCACATTTTCTATCATAAAACATGTGTCAGAAAGTCGCAGTTGAGCGATTATAATATAGTGTTAATTGAACACACCTATAAGTAAATTGGCTATACAGGGTTACATTGCAAAGGGGTGCCAAATCTTTAGGAGTGGCTCAGAATCAGTAACTTAAATGAACTATGCAAAGAACAAGATTTTTTTAACATTTAATTATTCCTATCCGCTGTTAAAAATCGCACGCGTGGATAATATCTCATTTCTGAAAAATTTGCACCACCAATTTATGTGCACTGCGTAAGGTCCTTGTTGGCTCGCCGCCTCTGATGAATGACCGCGCGGCTTTCGTAGTCTCTATTGACTTTATTTTCGGCTATTTAAAAAAATTTTTTTTTTTCGTAACATACGAATATTAAAAATAATAACGATTACGACGCTTCTATATATTGTTCCCTAGATCTTATTTTTTTAATTCGGCACCTCTTTGCAATGTAACCCTGTATAATTAGCCAGCACGTTAACTGGTGTAAAATAAAAATCCAATACATGTTTCAACATTATACTTGGGACCAAATATGATGTTGAACCATAGAGTGGATTTTATGCCTGACTAAGTTGTTCATTACTGCTTTTTATTTAGTCTTTTGTAAAATATTTTGTGTTTTTTAATCACTTTTTACTACTGACGAACGTCGGGATTAATGTTTCGCGCTCCAGACTACAATTTCAGCTGTTACGGGTTCGAATCCTGCAAGGGGCAAATGTTTGTGTGATGAGCAGTAGCATATTTTGTATTTAAGTCAACGATGTTTATAACAAAGTATTTAAGTAGGTTTAACCGTTATCTAGTTGCCATAGTACAAGCTTTTCTTAGTTTGGAGCTAGATAATTGATGTAATTGTGAAAACAATTTATTAATATGTTAATATTACTACATACAAACAAACAACTTGTAGGTATCGTTAAAGTGTTATATTTTTACAGAAACAAATGACGAAACTCCTAACATTTCTACTGGAAGCACAAAGAAGAAGAAACATAAAGTAAAATCAGGCGATGAGCCAATGCCAGCTGAAGGTACTTACACACTTATAATATGATAAAAATATAGTTCGCTATTAATAGCTAACTATGTGCATAGCACGTAGATGTGGTACAGTTTAAAATAATTATTATTTTATGTTGATTTATAATAACAGAAACTATTTCAGAAACCAATATAAATATAATAGAGAAGACCTCGGAGAATTTAAAGAAACGAAAACGGAAGTCTTCTACTAATCAAGACAAGGATAATATTAATTTGGAAGGTACATCACACACAAATTATTTTACTGTTCTAATGCACCTGATGTTATGTCATATATTGATACGTCTAATTAGAAAATCTATAGAAATAAAACTACTACTACTAGGTCCTTGGGGTCCCAACGCACTCTTTATATAAAGAGATTGCGTAAAAATTAGTTGACACCAGTGGGGACCCAAAGGCTGGCAGCTACCTCGCACAGCGACTAAGCATCGAAATCCAGCGAGGTAACGCTGCCAGTATCTTGGGTACCCTTCCACGAGGACCATTTTTATAATTCTCTATTTTCGTAGTTTTTATTTGTATATAGTATTTTATAGATGTTTAAAGTATTTCATAGATGTATATATTATTTAAAAATTGTGATCTTAATAAACATATTCTTACTTTTAAGATTCTAGCCTACTAACAATGACCGCCTAACTTTTGTAAAAACTCTTCTTTGTCATTCGTTTCTCAAGTCCGTTCTTCTTTGGTTGGCAAATATTGTAAACAGTCTTGGCATGACTTTACAAAAATATGTGTCTAAATTAACAAACATGATAATTACTACAGTGGGTCGTTATTTTAGTCAGTCTTATTTTTAAATAAATTATTTCGTTAAAAACGAATACCAAGATCGTTTACTATATTCGCCAAGCAATTGTTCTATACACCCTGTATATGGAGTTGTGTAATTGTACAATATACAACAACTTTTTGATTTAGTTGGGAACACTATTGAAGTAAATGTTAGTTTCGTGTGCAAAAGTTAAACTTTAGTAATATCGTTATTTCTTTCGGTGTTAGTTCATGAGCTGATGATTTACTTTCAAATCATTACATGACTGAATGTCATTATTTGACATAAAAATTACAAATTTTTATGTAATATGGATGCATCATGCATGAGTAATTTTGTATTTTTTATTATTTGTTTCACCAGCAATTGTTACAATAATACTTACCTATTATACAGTCTTAAGTATCTAACCAAATTCACAATTAATTTAAGGTGAACACCGCATGCAAAATCCGTTATAATTAGAAACACCAATACTTTGAAGTTCTTACAGTTTTAAAAAGTACAATATTAAACAGTACCCAACCGAAACAAAGATAATTACAAACAAAACAATTAAATGCCAATCTATTCATCGACAATGCCTACGAAATGTAGTGAGACTTGCAGTGTGAATATCTGTGGACTTTCCATAACAATTCAGAAGTCTGCCTACCCTGGGGTCAAATGAATTTGAGCCTAATACTGTAGTGCGCATTGGCAGACCCAAAGGTGCGATTTGGGTTCTAGGTAACCTGTGAGGTGCTCTGAATCCAAATAATCTTTTATATGTGCTAGTAGCTGTTGTCCGCCACTTCATTCGCGTGGTACTTACAAAACCATAGTTGGTCCAAATTAACTCGAACGAAGTCGCGGGCAACAGCTAGGTGTTACATACTGAACCGCGACATCTAACGGTAAGAAACGCCATGTATAATGATAGGTATCTTGCATCCGAACATATTTCCGGGATAAAAAGTAACCTATCTGCTAGTCCAGGCTATAATTTATTTCTGTGCCAAATTTCATTCAGGTCCGCTGAGCCGTTCTGGCACGATTGAGTAACAAGCATCCATCCATCAAAACTTTCGCATTTCTAATAGTAGTAACATGTTTGTACAAGAGTTAAACCTTTTTGTCATACGAGGTTTAATAAACCAAAAGTTTAAGATTCTTGCACTTACTACTTTTCTTTTTTTTTTATAAACAGGTGCAAAACCACAAATTTTGGATGATTCTATGGTTTCTGGGAGTCAAAAGAAGAAAAGGAAAATTTCACAAAATGATGACTATGTTCAGATCTCAGGTAAAAATTCTTTTAAATGAGATGTAGGTATTTATACTCCTTTCAAGATAAGAAGGGACTTATGACACAACACGTGACTTCACTGTTGACACTTAAAGTGATGTGCCCTAACGAAATCCAATCGATTCTTTTTAAAAATCGAGAAAGTTTTTAAAGAAAGTTTAATTGACATTTATTTAAGTAACCTGAATAAGAAGTATACTGCGATGTTCTACCGCCAGTGCCTAATACATTTTTTTTTAAAAACTAGCTTTTTTGGCATTTTACCAAATAATAACAAAAACTCAACAAAAACAGTAACAAAAGCCTAAACAGAAACTTCGCGAAGCACAACGAAAACACCGCACCGCTTATAGGCAGACGCTTCCGTATTGACGTCATCGCACAAGATGACCTTATACATCGATTTAGTGTCGAATAAGTATTGTCAATCTCTATAGGTTATCGTTCCGTTTTACGCATCAAGTATTTGAAGGAAATCATAATAATTTATTTTTAAATCTAGCTATACGTTATTGTGTTCTTGCAATGTAATAAATTTAAAATAAAAATAGTTTTTGAAAATAATATCTTAAGTAGTATGGGTGGAACGAAAAATCCTGTCATAACTCGCTTCTTATCTTGAAAGGACTATAGTCTTATTTATCTTTATAACTCAAATTTAAATTTTAGATACTGATAATGTTACTAATGGGGCCCAAAATAAAAAAAGCAAATCCCTGGCTGATAGTGAGCACCCTAAACAAAATCAAGGTAAATATATTTTTTAAGTAGCCAAAGACTACAATAGCAATAACTTGTTTTAAGGGTGATATAACTTATTTATTTCATAAAATTGCAGATTTCGAACCAAAGAAGAAGAATAAGAAGAGAAAAGAGAGAGATGATGACGATGGAAATAACATATCTAAGGTATCAATCAATAGAATGTCTGTTAATTTTAATCAATAATATTAAGTATACACAGACGCTATCATTTATATAAGCCTCTTTATTAATTGAGAATTTTAATTCATTAAGTGTAAACCAAAAAATACTGTTGTATTTCCTGTTTACTAATTGTTTTATAGTGTTCTGTTCAAGGAAATTACAGAACCCTTACTAGAATGCGTATTTCAAAACTCTTTTCTCATTGAACAAGGTATCAAGTCAAACATTAAGGCATCCTTTGTTAAAAAAAACAAGCTTTTAAGTTAACGCCAGTTAAAAGAGATATCTGTAGTGTAAACTTACTTATAAAACCGCTATTATGGTACTCTTAATTGATTAATATTTTTGGCAAAAATATAAGTCTATAGTGTAAGTCTTGTACTATACAAGCAAAGGAAAAAATCCGAAAATGCTAATTCACACATCAATAAATTGTGTGGATTAAATTTGTCAAAAGGCACTATAGTATCTAACTAGTAAGTAAACCTAGTTCTATTTTATTTTCAGATTTTTAAAGAAAATTCGTTCGATAAAGTTTATATAACCAGGCTGCCTGCGTCCATTATAACCCAGTTGGATGAGAAACCGAAGAAAGGTGTACTTGAACATAAAAAGTCGTCAGTGATATCTACCACCCCGTTTGTTGTAGAAGACTCTAGAAAACGCAGAAATAAACCTTCCGCGTTTTTAGAAGAGAGTGTCTATCTTAATGACACGCTTATTGTAAAGAAGAAAAAGACAAACATTAAAAAACCTAAAGTTCTGCCTTTCATACCGACAGCTGTGACCTCGGGAACTGGTTTCACCACAAACTTCAAAATCAATGTATTACCACAGGAGGTGCAATTTGTAGCACAATCGACAAATGCTGCTAATTTTAAAAATGACTATTTGTACGGCAAAAAGATCAAAAGGTTGGGTACCTACGAGACTTACAAGAAACATAGAAGTACTAAAATGTCTAAATTTTAATTAATGAATGGTTGGACCAGTTGATGATTCCGCTTCTATATGTTTAGGCGCTAGTCGCCATTTTAAAAATTACGAAGTTTTATGGTAGTCCGGTACTAAAATCTAAAAAATTAAAACTTTCTATTATCGATATTAAATAATGCTTAACATACATTTTATGCAAATATCTAGGTTAGTGTTGATCGGCGATCTGCAGTACTAGTTATCATCATCACGCGAATTCGTTTACAGTATCACAAAATCTATGTATTGTAAATGAATAAGTCACGAGTCTGTTTTTATAATCAAATGTTTCATTCGAGTCAGTATATTGATATTTTAAAACAATGAATCACTCCGATTGGTGTAAGTATGCGTTGATCGAAAGTAAAATATACAGCCTACTATTTTCCAAAATGATAAACGATTCCTATCTATTGGCCATCGGCAGACGCATCCGTTTCATGCTGATACTAAACTAAGTTGTCTATAAATAAATTGCTGTTACAAAAAAACAGCAAATTTTATACAGGCGGATTTTTAGATCAAAGGATCGTATAGAATCAGAAAAGTATTTGTTTCAAATGCTCATCTTGCGGACTGATATTATTTTTCAAAAACTGCAGATCAAAATATCTCCCAAAAATAATGACGGTCTCCTGAAACCTTTTACTAGTAGCTGCTGTTTAAGGTACTTACTTACAGTCCTCTCTTAAATCCACCTTGTGATGTGAAGGGTGAGCATCACCGACCGATACCTACTTATTACTCTAACAAACAACTTTCCTATAAACATAATATATTACATTACACATAAAAAAAAGCAAATTCTAATGTACAACATTCTAAACGAAATATTAAAATATGCGCTACAGAACTTTTTTTATATTTTTAAAATGTTTACCCTTTGTCTTTATGGATGGCTTAGTTCTAAAAGTCAATAAGTTCATTTTCCTTGTTTTGAGATCACTTAAAGCGCAAAAAAATATTTATAAAAAGAGTAGGTCAATAATAACAAATTATAAAAAATCTGAACAATGCTATATTTGGTAAGCTTTAAAGTGACGTTTCATAAAAACGTATCTCAATTTTTATGCATCAGTAAACACATACTATGTGGCATTTTATTGAAAAACGGATTCGGTCAATACATAAAGAAAAAATCTAAAGCCTAAAGAAAGAACTAAGCCATCCGTATGGTTATGATTTAGGTTTTGTTGTTTGTTTGTGTTTTGTTACTAAAAATTTCCAGCCACCCAAATCAAATGTATATTATTATTTTGTTTGTCATCCCAAAACAACACTTTTTTAATTGTTTCCTCTAATGTACTATAATTATTTAATTAAACAGAAAATGCTTAGTTTTTTTCATCTGATATTATTGTATTTATAGTATATTTCTAGTAATAATACTCTTAATAATAAGTTGTTGTTAACTGTTATTCAAATTGCCCGCCATGATGCAATCACTTTCATTCCTCGCCGCTAGTTAGCGCCACTGTAGAAAAAAAAAGTGGTATTGCCCATGTGCCATTTGATATCGTTTTTATGTAATTAAGTTTTGATTATTGTAACATTTTACTCAATAAAAACATTGATTATGAAGAAATAATTCTTTCTGTAACAGCACTCTCAAATTTATAAACACACACACGACGTAAGTACTTCCCGCCTTATCATGCCGGTGTAAACAAACCGCCATGTTGTCGACATAACGACATATGGCGATAGGTTGTAAACATGTTAGACAAGCCCTACAAATTTTTAATTTCAATAAAACCTAGCAATTAAATAATTTACTAATAAATAATAATTACGAAACAACTGACAATAACTCTGTTACTATGTATTTATATGTTAGTATGTTAACTGACTGATGACGTACATCCTTTTTAAACATTCAGCCAATAGTTGCTGCTCGTAAATAGTCACGTGGGCAAAATCGACCAATAGGAACACGGACCATTCTTTGTGTACCTTTTCGCGTAATAGTAAAACAGATTGTGGTTTTTATGGAGTGAGTGGTGTTATATCTGTCAATTTAATGACGTTAAAAACGTAAATGTGTGAAATACAGGATTATTCTATTGAGCATAAGGATATTTATGATAATAAATATTCGGTAAGTACAACAAAATTTAATGTGAACCATGTTTTGTACCTATGTTGTGAAAACAAGACATTCGAACAATGGGAAAGTCCAACGAATTGCTGTGTCCCGCTCTTTTTAATGTCATTACATAGATTTTTATAATTATTTCTTGAATAACCGCTACCTTTATAAAGTAAACACCAATTTCATGTAATTGTGAGCCCTGTTACTATACAATAACAAACAATATTTAGTTGTGTTGGCGGGAAATATTTTACATTAAGTCCATCTTTGCTTCTAGTACTTATCACTGAAAGTGTTGACTTGATATCTACTCATGGATGAGTAATTTTACACGGTGACCTTTTACTTGACTAAATATTAATTTGATTAGTTATTGTTATTACTTTATTTTAGTGTCAAATTAACCCCAAAATACCTACATCATTATAACGGACACGAACTTACTACATCGTTTTGTCTCTTTCTCGCGTTTACTTTCAAGGTAGGGCAAAAAGAGATAGCAAACAGTGAAACATTTTGTATTCGTGTTTTCTATGGCGCTTGCATACTTCATTCATTATTCAATTTTTTTTAATAGTTATTGAAAACAGTAAATAAACAAACGATCTAAGAAAACTTTAAACTCTTATTGTATTAAATTATATTATGTTCTGGAATTTCTAGATCTCCGCTAGGTACCTACCTAGACGACAGTAAAAGGCGCCAATTTGCCGTCAATGAACTCGACGTTGTATGTAGTAGATTTATCTGATTTAGAAGTGCAGACGTGTGTATTTCAAACTTTATTTGAGCTGTTTCAACGTAAACTGAATACATACTTTTGTTCTTTTCCATTGTTATTTTATCCTTATGCCAAATAAATTACTAGAAACGTCTAACATCAAAACATTACGAATTATTTTAAAAAATATGCAATATAGCCATGTATGGTTTACTTTAATAAATATTAATCGAAAGTGGTTTACGAATTATTCTACCCATTGTTTTCTAATTCCTAATTCTTAACCATTTACAGTTATGTTATATGTATGTATCATTACCATTAATTAGGAAACAAGTACCTACCTACCTTTTATAATGACTTATTTCTAATAACATTAATTAAAACCGCTAGCTAGCAGGGTAAATGCTAGAAATTTAAAGAAATTTTGTTCCCACGGGCCGGTTTCAAGTGAGAATTTCAAAACGAAACAATACAATGTGCATCGTGTCGAATTCCTGTGTGCAGTGTGCGGGCACAGTGCATCAGTAATCAGTTGCATTACTTTAATGTGTGCGTTGCAGGCAGCTGCCACCTGTCCATGTGTGCATGTGAACGTTTAATGTTGTTGTAGTTTTATACTCAAGTAGGAAGGTAGATAAAATACTATGCGTTTTACACTATTGCTATTGCACCTGTAGTCTGTGTGGTGTTGTATGTATTGCCAGAAATTTAGTTTTATTTTTAAACAAATGGACAGAAATGCTTTGATTCTGCTTTTTTAATAATATTAATGAATATTATCAACAACTAGCCATGTGACACTTGGCCGGTTGTTGTCATATTTTGTGTGTCGGAACACGCGCAGTGTAGGAAGGGTTCCGTAGACGTGTTTTTTTTTTACTGAGGCCGTAAATTTAAATACATGTGAGAACGCCTATTAATTTAAATTCCCTTTTTAACTAAAATTCGTAACTTTTATTTCATTCGTTAGTTTTTATTTTTACAATTAACAATACGCCAAAAGTCGGCCCCACTTAGATGTTGTTCATCTTTGAGTCTGTAATTTTGGAATTTTTGTTGTCTGTCAGCGTTAATTATATTTGGTTATTGTATGAATAAAGCCGTTTAGTATAGCCAATTTCATTATTTGTAAAAGAATATCAGATCGATGATCGATCAGATCTAATTTTGCAAATTGAGAAAGAGAGTTTATTATGTAGAAGAGGTATGCTTCTTTACTAACTGCTCAGTAAATGTAACTGAAAATATGAATTTTATACAACAACCTAGACCTGGCCGAGTTTTGGTAATCGGAGAGAAGTGTGCATTAGGCCGACTTTTAGGGTGGCCGTTGATTCATAAAAAAAAACGAAACGTACTGCTGTTCACCACGTTTTTATTAACTCTTTTTCTCACATTAGCTTAGAAAATCGTTTTTCAGCTTTAAGGGACTGTAGACTGTAGTAGACCTGAGTATTTGGTTTTAATTTCAACTCGATACATCTACGCGTTCCCGAGATAAAGGGTCTTGACAGACATACAGACAGACGGACTACAAAGTGATCCGATAAGGGTTCCGTTTTTTCCTTTTGAGGTACGGAACCGCACTTGTCAACTCGCGCGCGCCCTTACAAAAACAATCTAGCCACAGGTTAAATAATGGCGGAATTGTTGTAGAACAAAATAAATTACATTTCTGTCTTATAGGGTATGCGCCCAATGCGCAAAACAAACGATGTATCAACTGTAATATAATTGTTACACATCTGTGTGCGTAGCTTCGTAACTTATAAATGAAACGTGCTAGTGCCAATGAATGAGACTTAACCTCTATTGGTATGGTACTTGACCAACGGTCTAGCTTAATCGAAAAGGAAAAGTCCATCTAACAAAGCTAACGATCGCTAGTGGTAAGAAGACTTTTCTAGATTATTATTACTGAGCCAGAGAAAACTGCTGTTCTGCGAATGGCAAAGCCTCAGAGCTCTCGGCCAATAGGACAGCTCAACTACAATACAACGGACTGCATACAAATGAGATCCACTACGAGAAAGAGGGCGGGGTTGTAGAGTAGAATAGAAGGGATCTTCTTCCTCAAGAAAAGAGATAATTAAGATATATTTATTTGAGAAACAGACCTTTAAGATCTGATCTGTCGTTTAGATGGCAGACTGTGTGGTCAGAAGACGCGACGAATGTGACTGTAAAAGGAGATTGACTACACCGTTTTTTGAAACAGGTACATAACCTTTGACCGCATCTATAATGTTTGGTAGATGTAATTCTCTCCAAAAAAAAAAAAACTCCATCTCAGCACGGGTTCCATATTGGTGACCATACAAAATTAAAAAATACTAATCACCAAGTGTTAGGTACAGCTTGGGGCCAAAACACCCAATCTGTTTGCAATCTATTTTGAACAATATGAGCTAGATGACAATCCAATGTTCTGATGTCAATCATGATTCATGAGTTTCTTTGCTGATGAACCTGAAAGGTGCACCTTACTTTACTTCTTACCTCGTGATTCTAGGTCAACGGAAAGTATACCCATAGGTTTAGATAAGCGAGTTTGCAATTAGAGTTTTAATGCCGTGTCCGCACGCTTGGCACTAGCCGCAAACGCCAAATTGCTACAAACGTCAAACGTGTGGACGCGTCGCACAAGCTCTTGCCGCAAATTCCCTTTGATTTGTAACAAAAACTGGCAAGCTACAAGCGCTTGCAAACCTACGCAAACCAAGTCAAACACTACTATCCACACGTTTGAATTTGTGACAGTTTGTTTAAGTTTGCCAAGCGTGTGGATCCGGCATAATGCTGGCAATTCACATGGCGGTAGGCATTTGCATTGGCGTATTCGTCTAGGTGACAAAGCTTTGACACATAAGCAAATATCACAAACTGCACGTCTACACATGGTAACCAATGCCAAATTAGACGAATGTCATTGCAAATGTTTATTTTAGTCATAGTTGTTTAGTTTTCTAATATTGTAAATAATCAGTACAGAACATCAGTGTATGAAATAAATGAATTGTTAGAATAAATGAAAATGTGTTAAACCGATTAATTACAATAGTAGGTTATTATTTCGGTGTCTTAAGTTATATTTTAATGAATAATTTCGTTAAAGAATGTTAAAATTGTTTACAATATTGGATAAGCAAAGAAAAACGGACTACTTACATATTATTTGTCTACTAGCTAGCTTGTTACATTTAACGCAACGTGTGCAAGCCACACGCCTAAAGACCCGGCGGACTGACAACCTAGTCAGGGTTGCGGGCAGCTGCTAGATAAAAAAGGCTGCTCGCTGTGGCGATCTGTAGAAGGTCTAGTCCAGCAGTAGACTTCCGAAGGCTGATAATGATGATGATTAAAGCTTCCTACCACTATTTGATTTGTGTCTTAAACACATTAGAATTATTTTTGCAGATTCTAAATACATACAATATAACTAAGCATTTGATTAAGCTCAATAAACTAGAATTCATCACTTCATTCCATTTTTTTATCGATCTTATACTTAATAGAAGGACACGTCCGCACAGGTTGACAGCGCGTGCACTACAGCCGCAATGACTAAGTGTGGACACTTAGTCATTGCGGCACACACGACACAAACATTTGGCTATTGGCCGCCTTTGATGTGATATGGAAAACCGACTCGCGATGGAAACGACATTTGGCATTTGTCAAGTTTGCCAAATTATGCCAATTTGGCAAATGTGTGTCTACACGTGGATGACATTTGACAAATTAGGCAAACGTTTGTATACCTATCGCCATGTGAAGCGCCAGCATAAAATGTGTGACATAATCAGCCGTTTCGTTGGATTGTGATTTCTGTTGAGTAAAGCTTAATTTTTCCAAGCCTAAGTCACCATAGTTAGTATTTAACATTAATTGCAACTTAATACCTCTACTTGTGCCTAAGAAAATGATCTTAACAGATGGACAACAAGTTGAGCATTACACATTTCAGATACGGAACCCTTACGGAATCTTATAATTTTCGAAAAGTAGTTTCAATAAGAACATTAAGGTAAAAAAGTTAGAGAACCGGCCGACTTTTGGGATATTCTTTATCCTGACTATTCAGGCAGTACTATGCTTGCTACATTATTATGATTTTACGGGTACTTATTTTAGATACATAAACAAATAAGAAGGTATTTATTAAATTGAAGTAGATTTTCTCTAATTACAGATTAATGAAATAATAAAGCGTTCGATTTATTCTTGCATGGTAGATAATATTATTCCATGGTAGATTTTTTCCTAATTTTCATTTACCGCGAGAGGTGATTGACCGCTTATTACGCGACGATTTACCAGGGTTTTTCACACAAATAAAACTTCTTGGTTGAATAGGTAGGTAATTTAAATATATTTATTATATATTAGTTATCTTAAAAATAACGACAATATTTAGGTGGACAACACCTACGCATACTTTTATTGGCATAAAATCCTACGGAATATTTCAGTTTTCCCTCCTTAAGTTTGAAACAGGGAAACGGGCCGAGGGGAATGAGCCGAGCATGCAATCAATACAGACCCCTCCCAAGTAGCATATATAGTACATAGCTATATGGGACGGGCTGACATTGCGCGCGCAACTGGAAAACTCTGTTTCCGGATTTGGGGTTGGTTGGTTAGGTAGTCAGAAATTTTTCGCGCGCAATAACTTTCATCTAAGCAGGTATAAGTTTAGTTCGTTGTAATAAATAGTCATTTATTTACAAACTACATAAACCTACTACGTGTAATACGTGTTGCACTGGTTGTAATTGCAAACATTCGTCTGCTGAATACCTACCTACATAAATAAATTTATTATTTATTTCGTATCCCTATTTCTATGCATATTAAGACAAATCCTTCAAGTTAACAATTTGCTGCTCAGCGTTTAATTCCAATATTTCCGAGACGTCGGTTTTTCGCGTACCTACAGGCGGACGTCTACCATCGGCACAAGAGCCGACCACGTCGAGTTCAAGGCGAACGCGCGCGGTCAGGTTCGAGGACACGGCGGGCCCCTCGCGGCGCCTCCTCGGCCCCCCACTGTCCGCCCCCTCCTTTTACTGAAAAACTTATTTGTAAAAAGGTTACCCAAGGTTTGCTCTCAAAATCGGATACTGATCGTCGCAAATATCCTACTCACACTTGTTTTTTTTGTCGCTGCTAGACTGAAATCCGTATTAAATAATCTTTCTCCTTACCTATTTAATTATAGAAGTAATTTACTTTGCTAAAATGAGTAACATAGTAACAACAATATGAGAGACGACGAGACATTAACATGTCTAAAAATATTCCGAATAGGTCTGTAAGTCATTCATGTTCATACTGCATGTAAGCAAGATGAACTCGAAATAATAAAGGAGGAGTTCATGGTCCTCTGTCGCACGACTTGTATCGAACGGATTTTTCGACTCGCAAAATACGTATGTAGGTAGGTACCTACATCTTAACTTAGGATATAAATTGCGGCATCAATTATACCTAACAAGTTGTAATTAATGTTTCATGATTTTTATTTACTTACATCTATAGGTTCATTAATACTTTTTATTAAATTTTTCGTAAGAGTTTTAGAAACGACAAATTTTCGCACCGGCGTTAATGCCTTCTCTATCAGACGTCCTAGTGGATGCAATATCGTTAGGGGTTGACTCACCCTCGTTCGACGATCTATATTTTGTCTCTTTTCCCCACCCCTATACTAGGTTATCTCTTTCACACACGAAAAAAATTTCGTGCACAGTTCTAGGATGTTTTATTAAGGCGGGAAAATATGCTTGCAAAAGTGCTTGAAAATTATATTTCAGTTAAATAAATTATTGCCACTCCCTAAATGTGCAGTAGGTATCTATTTAGACCACTTTGTTGTTTAACTAAGTTATCAATATTCGATAACATTCCCAAAATACGTTACTCGAAAGTACAAATTAAAAAAGTTCATGTCACTGGTTATCATGCGTGCCTTCTTATCAGTCACTGCACTTAGCTAAGGTAGGTAGACATAATTAAACGAATTTTCTCTTTTGATTTGGAATGAAATCATTTTGAAAATGCTAGGAGGTAAGTACAATAATTTAATTGTCCTGTGTCCTTCAGCATTGTTTGCCAGATCATTTCATGATGATGATCCTATGTCCGGGTTATTCATTGTTAGTATTTTACATCAGTACACTGGCGTTTTATTTTTATTTATATTATTATTTCCAATACATTTATTAGGTACCACCCTATAAATCTGTCTTATATAGTGCGAAAACCTTGTTATAATTGATCTAAGCTACAAAGACACTAAAATAACTAAAAATTGCTTATTTATTACGTATACCACTAGAGTGGTCCTTGGAAGCACCAGAAGTGGACCGCGAAGCCATTCTAAAATTATAGATAGAACAACCCTTTATTCATTTACATTTACTTTATAGGTATTACCTCCAAACAGTTAGAGTCCTTGGCCATACAAGGTTTACTTATTACTTACTCTTTGATTTATGGTTAATTATGACTCTGTTGCCACATGAATTAGGTTTCATCGCGATTCACGATGATGATGCATTTTTCGAAATCCAGAACTCAAAAAAAGTATGAGCTGCGCTTAGATTAATAACGCATATTCTAAGGTGTTATGATTCAACTGCTGTGTTTATAAACATGTATAAAACAGAATCTCATAATTTTTTTTGTCTTATGGAGGATTAGAAAAGACCTATTTTTATTCTTCGTGAACCGAGTCAAACTTTCATAATATTTATCTATTGCGAGTAAGTAAAAGTAAGTTATAAAACGAGTTTATTTATAGAGAGATGTAAAAGCACCGACAAAAAACACTGCCCCGAATGCCGGGACATGGGATCCGTTCCGTTTGCCTGCTACGTTTTTTATACAAGTTTTTACTAGTAAATCCAGTTAGACCCTTGCGAACAACAGATTGTAGGTTGGTATAGGTCTTCATCTAAAAAGAAGACCAAGATGACATACTTCTAATTATATTTAGTTAATATGTGTGCATATTATTTAATAATTAATGCATTAAATAAACCTGCTGACATTATTTTACTGTATTTATACACAATCAAAACCAAATAAAAACGTAGAATCTACTTAGGTTAAAAAAAAAGTGCATTTAAGCTCCAAGTGAAAGTGACACATTATTTTAAACAATATTTTGAATACATAGGGTAACCATTTCATAAGTTGGGCATGAAAATGCACACGGTATAACGCTCAACAATATTCCCGACCGAGCTATCGGAGTGGCGCATACCATGACTGGAAACAGGTTTCGGTACTACACGTAGTGGTTTCATTGTTACTGCCCCATTCTTGGTTGTCTCGATAGCCTGCATTTTGTGAGAACCATTTTGGCGCGAAAATGACAAATCTGTGGTTCCTTTTAGATCACTAGGTGGTTTTTTTTGTTGCAAAAGTATAATGACCCCTTTTTATAAAAGATCAGGTAGTTAAATATTGTTTGAAATGTATTCATAATAGGTGACAGCCGATTTAAGGCATCTTTAAAATTAGAATAACAACACGGTTATGTTTTCTTACTATTAAGATTAAATAAAAAGAAGATAAAACCTATGATTTTTTCTGCATTACTTGCTACCTCTTTTTGATAGACTAGGACATTAAGTGATAATGTCCCAATGAAGTAGACACTAATTAAATGATCGCTAAAATAATGTATTAATGTAGGTATTCATATACGTACAAAGTGAAGCCCTATGCTTCAATTACGTAGATAGTGGCGTAGAGTTAATTTTATTCCCTACGTTCATGTTTTTATTGTATATTTTGTTTACAGTTGTGCTCAGACATGGATCTGTACATCACAGACTCCCTGCAGGACATGCTGGACATGGACATAAAAAATGAAATTGCCACAGACCTTAGCAGTATCACAGACTTTTCTGTAAGTATTTTATCGTTATTTTGCTCCTTACAAAGTTTATAATAATATTACAAATTCAAAAAATAAAATGTCTTTTTCAGGATTCCTTGGGATTAAATTTTACGGAAATGCCGCCACTATTAGACGTTGACACAGACAATTCAGCCACATGGTTAAACAATACATCTAGTTTTGTTCACAACCTAGATCTGTATGGTTCGGAAGCAAACGCCGTTATGGTTAATCCAAACTCAGTAATGCCATCTTCCTTTGCTGAAACTCCAGTAAAAAGTGTAGTAAAAGAAGAAGCGTCAAATTTACTTCTAACATCAGTAGCAAACAATAATTTAAATAATAGCATATCACTGCCAAGTCCAAAAGAAGAAAAGAGCCACTTAACATTTTCGCCAAATGCAATCAAGGTGTCCAAAGTACAAGAAACAGAACCAGAGCCTGCACCTAAAAAGACTTTAGAAGAAGCTAGACAAATGGTCATTTATGTCCGCAAACACGAAAAGAATGTCGTAAAGGATTTATTAAAAGACTTAGACAAATCTAAAGCGTCGAGTACGGCCACTCCACCCACAGTTAGAATTAAGGCACAACCCGAAGTACTAAAAGTTAACACAAAGAACTGTTCCATTTTAAACACAAACCAAAAATTAACGCAACAAATAGGAACTAAAACAATTATATCTGGTAATATACACATATTAGACGCACAGCAATCTAGGACAATTTTAGCAAATGGCAACAAAAACCAAGCGACAATATTGATTGACAACTCTTCGTTAAATAACAATAGGCAATTATTAAAAACTTCTCTTAGCAATACATTTACTGTGGAGACCAGTCAATCAAAATATGTAAATACTAGTAAAAGTATTATTGGCTCGAGCGAGTACCCCAAGCCTGCATATTCTTATTCCTGTTTAATAGCTATGGCACTAAAAAATTCAAGAACAGGGAGTTTACCTGTTTCAGAAATATATAACTTTATGTGGTAAGTTTATTTCTAAACTCTGTCTCTTTCAACGTAGATCGTGTGAGTGCAAATTTGCATCTTATCGAATGTCTTTACTTTCAGTCAACATTTCCCGTACTTCAAAACAGCGCCAAACGGTTGGAAGAATTCCGTACGGCATAACTTGAGTTTAAACAAATGCTTTGAAAAGATTGAAAAACCCTCTACAAATGGTAGCCAAAGAAAAGGTACTGATTATACTGCAAATGATCACGTTTGATTCAAACTTGAAATTGTTATGACGGTAACTAATATTTTATTTGTTACAGGATGTTTATGGGCAATGAATCCATCAAAAGTTGGAAAGATGGATGAAGAAGTCCAGAAATGGTCTCGAAAAGATCCTCAAGCTATTAAGAAGGCTATGGTTTATCCTGGTGAGTTTTTAGTGATTCATCATGAGACATCATGATTTCGTCCACGACGTTGTCTAACGTAGGCTTCTAAAATGTAAACTAAACGAACGAATGATATTTCAGGGTGTCTTATGTATGGATTTCGTCTTTGTTTTCAGAGAGTTTAGAAGCGTTAGAGCGCGGCGAGATGAAATACAGCGGCATTGGTGGCGACGTGGACGCTGATGACGACGCCGATGTTGACGCCGAGGCCGACCTCGACGCTGACGTCGAAATAGACCCCGAGGTCAAGGAAGAGGTTGAAGACGAGGAGGCGATCATAGAACAGGTATACAGCAATCACTGAATCTGGTCCGCAATAAGTGGTGTGTCACTTCTATGAGTATTATATTGTAATCAAAAGCAAAGTATTTGTAAATTTTATTATTGCGATACTTTTGATCAGATATTGTAGCAGGTGTGGTTTTAAAAGCCAGGGACAAAATTTCGAATATGCATTTTTCTCCTTACGCATATTGATATTTGAAGAATAGAATGATAGATCTTGACGACTTTAAGCATATTTTGCTCTCATAGTGTAAGAAGCGAACGAGAAGTTAAGTTACGAGCAGTGTGTCATAGCTAGTGGCATGAGCGCCTCTGCCCTCCTAGCATGACCACCAAAACACGATATGATATAGTGATTTTGTTGTTTTTTTTAATATGATATATAAACCCCAAGACTTATTTTCTGGGATCCCCAGAAAAAAAGCCTGTGGGTTAGCAAACAGTGCCTCGGGCAGTGGCATGCCTAGCCGGCCCTCTAGCTACGATACGACGCTACTTACTACAACAGTCGTTAAATTTTTTAACCCAATTCATCTCTCATTCTTACTTTAATAAAAGAAAAAGCAAGTGAAGGGCAAATTATTAGCACTACTCCTTTAGTTAAACCAATGCTTTAGTTAAATAATGTTGATTTAATAAATTCCTTGTTTACTTGTTTCTCCAGGAGGTATCAGACCAAGAATTAGAGGTTGAAGAAGTAGTGGAAGGAACGGGCATGGTGGGTGGAACTTACCGCCTTCTGGCCACGGGCCCCTCGTCTCTTACGTCCTACATCACCGACGTTGAGTCTGGGGAAGACGTCAGTGACATCGAGGTAAATAGGCTTCAGTCTCGAGTCTTGTTTGTTCTGACTGAATACCCAATCAACTATTGTGCCGGTATTACTATCCAACGTCTAAACGAAGTGAAACTATAAATGTAATAGGTCTTAAATGTTGAATTTTCAACTGCAACATAATTTGTGTAATCCTAAAGTTAATTAATCGAATGACAACATGTAGATTATGAAACAGGCAGTTCCTCCTCCAAGATGTGACTAGCACTTACGCGTAGACTGAGTAAACTTCTTAAAGTCATAATAATAGGACCTACGTCAAAAGGTAAAAATCATACTGCTCCGCTGGGCCACGTCGCAGTTTTGTAATTTTTCTTTGTACTCAAAGAACCGCGTAGAGTACTCTGCTGCTCGGGGAGTGGCTCTGAGTCGTTCAATCATTAACGATAATCATTATTATTAGGTGCTAGACCAATCGTACGAAGAGATCGACATCGACGTGACAAAGCCGGTGAAGCTGGACCTGTCCCTGTCGGAGTCGTACGTGCACTCCGCCAAGCGCGCCAAGAGCAGCTTCGTGTTCCGCGCCGCGCCGCCCGCCTCGCGCCGCAAGACGCCGCTCGTCAACCGCGTCGCCCTCATGTAAGTGCACACTGCCGACTGCCTACTGCCCAGTGCCCAGTGCCCACACTTCTACACCTGCCGTCTCATGCTCGAACCGTGCCGGGGAGGGCACGGGCTGTGTTCACAATGGAAACGTGGCCGCGGCTCTTACTGACTAACACGGGGAGACCAACGCGACCCGTGTGAGCTTCGACTATAACCGACGACCCAGATGTGCAGTCCGTCTATACGGTACCTCATAGAAAACCGATGAAGCTAGACGGACAGACTAGTAAAGTGGCGCCTTCAGCAGCTAACGGGACAAACTGGAGTCCGTCCGCATTGGCGAATGCTGGAGCATAAGTCTTGCTCGCGATCATCATAAAAACAAGCACGATCGCTCGCTAATTTAGACGCACTTCTATTTTTCCCAAAAATTACACCTACATATTTGACAACTAGCGACTATCGCGATACGTATGTTCGTAAATTTGATACGACGATACATACGGTCTGCGGGACTTACGTGTATCTTAGTAATGTACCGCGATAGTCGCCAATATTAAAGGCGTCTACAAATTAATGTAGATGATCTTACCTAATGGTGGACTGCATGTCTTGAGACCGGCCCAAGTTTAGACTTTTCTGAATAGCTTAGGAGTTAGCCCATAAGTTAGTTTAAAAATTGTGATTGTAAGATGTGGGGTCAATAGTATAGTAGTTTCCAGTGATCGTTCCGTTATTGTCTAAGTTGTGAGTGATTCGAATGGTAATAATGTTGCTGTGAAATTGTGTAAACGTTCTCTTCTGTTTCGATTGAATGTGAACGTTTTATTAGTCTGTACCAGATAAGTGTATTTACGTGTTTTATACAAAATTGGAACACTTGTTACATATCTTACACTGTATATTAAGTTTATTGTCCCTATAATTTAGATGTAATAGTTCGGGTTTGGTTCCATTTTGACATTTCAAGTGATTCAATTTAATTATGTATCATAAATGTATCTTCTCAAACTTAGAATTAATATGATGCCCTTAATTATACCAATAAGTGTGGTTGGCATCCAACCACATAATCAGTACAAAGACTGTTCCTTGCCACTGTGTTGACAACTTTTGTTCTTATTAAATTTATCTTTTTCAATAAAGACATTCTCCAGATTTTGTGCATACCACCAGTCCTAAATACTTTTCAAAAGTCTCTATGCAGTGGCAAGTTGAAGCGGGTATATATGTATGTAAAACTCCCACCGCTGGTTGTATATATAAATTTTAATCTTTAACTTAAATGTTTCTGCCATTGCTATAAAGGTTTTCACACAAAATGTAGACTCTCTTCTCCGATAAAAAGGCATTTTAGAAATCATAATCTAATAACTGTTTTATTGGAAAAGGGTTACTACATTTTGCTTATTAAATGTAATGTTCGGGTTATGTGAAACGATCTGAGTGCTTCGCCACAAACACAGGACTTTAGAAAATAATGCGGTGTTACCCGCACTGAATATCTCACAATGACGCTATGAAATATAATATTTTTTAACTGCTTCATGGGAAAATATGAGTTAAGTTTTGAAGTATTTGATTCAGCTTTTCTTTAGGTACTGACGACTCTTGATGGCCAGGTACTATTTAACGGCACAAGGACAATTTTTTAAAAATTTTAGTTTTTTTTAATTTAAAAAACTTGTTTAACAAAAGTGTGTATCTAATTTTGAAACTATATTTATGTTTCATACAGTGAAAATGTAAGTCAAGATTCACGCGCGCACAGTGTTTTAAAAACCCCAAAATCGGACATGACTAAGTTAACGCTATGAGTCGATGGCGTTTCATATTTCAAATGCATGAGTGAAACTGCCGAGTGCGCAGCTTACTTCGTTTTTGAGAAAAGAAATACGAAAGTTGATCATTTTTTAACTCCCATAAAACGAAAACTATTTTTTTTAAATAAATGACGGTTTGTAAACTTTTTACATAGCTGTTTAAATTCTTCACGCGTGCCATACAAAACCAGAAATGCCTGATAACTTTTTGAAGCATCAATGAATCTTTGCTCTATAAATTTGTCCAGGTGCTAATAAAAAAGCAGTTCTCCGGTACTAGACCAGATTCGCAATAGAAAAAAATATTGTTGTATAAAGGCTATACCAAAGTATTATTTAGTATAGAATACAATTGTGGAAATCATTAATGATAGAAGAAAAAAAATTAAAATCTCTAGAAATACTTGAGTTGAAGGAATGAAATAAAATACAAAAAATGTCTCTTTTAATGAAGAATTTAATCAGCTATGTAAAAAGTTAACAAACCCTAGTTATTTATTTAACAAAAAAATGTTTTCGTTTAGAGGGAGTTAAAAAATAATCAACTTTCGTATTTTTTTTCTCAAAAACGAAATAAGCTGCGCACACGGGAATTTCACTCATGCATTTGAAATATAAAACGCCATCGACTCATAGCATTAACTTAGTCATGTCCGATTTTAGGGTTTTCTAAAACACTGAGGCGCGTTTCAGAAAACAGGCCTAATTATTCTCGTCCACAGCTTTGGATTCGTTCATTTTCATACATTAATTTTAACGTCAGCAGCACTTGTAGATTGGCGGGTACCGAAAGATATATACAATGCAATATTTTGTTAAAATATTACCGTAAATAGTACAAAGAGGAAAACACATAAGGAAACATTTTTATTTTCATTAGTGTATCGTGTTCTAGAATACGATACATATCTTTATGCATTAATAAAATAAGTACCTACTTATAAATACAGTATCGTCCCAGCCAAACTACGACTGTTATAAATGCAAACCAATCCAGTTTCACAATATAATACTACATTAGAAGGGATCCTAATATGTAGTGTTGTTAATGAGTAAAAGTTTGTAAGTGGTCTCATTAGATAACACAAAACGTCTTAGGGGCTGATTCTGCTAAAAAAAACCTTTTCTGTTGGACCTACGTTGAAAATTAAACAATTTTACTTGAAGGGCAAGTAAACTTGGTTTATTTTTTCATGTTGGTCTCATAGAAAAAGTTATTATGTTTGAGCACTTTAGGCATCCGCTAAATGAATTGGTCGCGTGGATTGTGCGGCCGCTCGTGTTTTAGTGGAAGCCAATAGACGTTTTGTGATATTTCAATTATACCTCATATAATGTCCCATGCTGTATAATTGATACAGGTTTACTATGTACTAATGTTAGTATTTATGTATTTTTTTACTTCCATAACTTTGTACTTTAAAGTATTCATAACTTATGTAACAACTCAAACTGGTATTTTAAAAGTACATAATATGAATCAGGGAATTAGAATATTAAGTCGGTTGTGTGTGGTAGATCTCTCGAATGTGGGTGTTTTTTTTTTCAAAACTAAAGTCAACGCTTAGCTTAAGCTTAGGAATTTATTCGAATTTTAGGTGTTTAAAATCATGAATTGTGTTTTCGTATGAGTCTCTAACAATTGTAATTAGTATTAGCCACATTGACACTAAGGCACAAAAGTTTATTATCTTTCATTTGTTTGAAATTAAGTCAAAATGAAAAATTTATCATATTCATTTCATAATATGAATTATATTTAGTTTATTCTTTCTTTCTATTGCCTGTAATTATTAATTCTCAATGAACTTAAAATAAATAATCAAAATTGCTTATAGAAAACTATTAATCGATTAGATTAGATGAAACTGTGATATGAAATTTACTATTGATTGAAACGCACCATTACCATGAAATCATTCAGAGAAAGTAATTTAATTAGTGTAAAAGAGGCAACACTTGACATTGTTTTCTGCAATATTTGTCACTTAAGAAAAAAATTTACTATCTTCATTGTAGGTTTAGGATTGTAGTAATGTAGTTGAAACACTGCTGCACTGGGTCAAAAATAATATCCATGAATGTCTAAAAATTGATGCGTATTCATATTCATACCAATTTTGATATAATTGTTATGCCCAAAGGGCCTGGTGCGTTTTTTACTCGACTGCGACTACTTATACGCAGTGATAGATAAACTCACATTAAATCCTCAAGAGTAATTAGTTACTATTAATCTTGGTACTTTTGGCTATAAATTGAAATATTCAAAAAACATTTGAAAATGTTTATTTGTACGATTAGTATCTGGATACTACTCGTACAAATAAACTGTCCTGGGACAATAATGTTAGTACCTATGGTTTTCATAGCCTACAATTTGTATCTGGTTTTATATTTGTCTGACCAAACCGCGTATCTAGTAAACATAATACTTTATAGAAAGGAACCAGTAAGGGTCCGCGAAAACGAGCCACCGGTAGCTAGCGACAACCAGTATGATGTCACTTACATTTTGTATGGACTTGCCGCACACGTGTAGCGAATTGCGGCCACTCGCAACTTAGTGTCTAACTGTCTACCACACGCGACTAAGTGACCGCGACACGCCACCGGTGGCCTGCCACACAAAACGTCGACTGTACAGAGAAAGAGTATTACTAATTGTACCAACCACCTTCGTTTGCGCGGTGCTAAAGCCACCGGTGGCTCATCTGCACGGACCCTAAGATTTTGTATTAACAACGTTGTAAAAATTGCATAGCTGGCCAATGTTTACAGGCAACTAAATTAGGTGCTTTTTGTATACTTACATTTTTTTTAAATACTACAGTGCAATTGTGTATATAAATCATTGTTTAATGAATCTGTCGTCGTAGTATTGGAATATTAATATAAGGGAAGTTGTGAAGTATTGTTTTGCAAATTGAAGAGTTATCGAAATGCTCTACACATACTATGGTCGGTATCGAGACCTTTTAACTAAATCGGTTCCCGCGATAGCGCGCAGGGCACTGGAAGGGCCCCCCTACTGGCACCGCGCAGCTATAACAAAACAAGACTACTTGCAGCCATAAAACGGATAATTATTGCATTACATTAAATACATGCTTTCGAGGAAGCTATAATTTTTTTGGTCACTCGTATTGGACAAATAAATGTGCGATTTGCATTATCTTACCACACAGATTCCGTATATTTTGCCTTTTAATTATCTGACCTCGTAGAAAAGCAATGCTGCTGGTATTTTATTAACAACAGAGTATCAATTAAACCCTAATTAAAAGTCGAAATAGATATATCTTTATTGCACACCATGCAAAGAAGTTACAGTTGATGTTTAAAGAAAGTGTGTGAGTGAATGTGCAATTTAGGAAGTCTTATCGCCAAGCAACCTCTTCCAGGCAACCTTCAGGTAGAAGAAAAAGAGTGTTGCAGATTGCTTATTGCATTGAGATCATAAATGTAAACAAAAACTGTCCATGGCCAACTAGCATCGATTACAATATTATGACCATTGCTTTGCAAGGAGATCGTTAATGTCATTACTCCAGCAAATATTGTACCTATTAATTTGAGAAGGAAATAAATCGTACAGTCCTTTGTATTGGATAGATAATTATATTTTTTTGAATTAATATCCCTTGTTAATTTTGCTTAATTAAATAATACACAGAAAAAAAATCACCAGTGAGCCATAATGATAATACCGAATAAAAACTACATATGCAAAAGTTGAATGTATTGTATCGTATCTGTAGAGTAAAACGTTACTATTAGCTGAATACCAGCAAATAATTACTTCTGTACGTTCCGTGTGTACGGTTAAATACGTCTAGTTAATGTATTTTTCCACTGCCAGTATTTCAACATTCATGTAAAATAAATCTTAGTTTTAAGTTCCGAAAATAGTGTTTAGTTTTAATTAGTATGTACTAGAAATAAGGAAACTAAGTTGATGATTTTTAATAACATTTTTGTAATAAAAATTAATTGAATAAACGGAAATCCTGATTTTACTATACAATGTGTATTTTCGATACTTGATCAAACGAAATGTGCGGATACTAGACCCAAAATTATCGACAAAAAAATTATTAAAAAAAAAATTGACAGCCATCTTTAAAACCGAGCAGTTACATTTTTTTTTAAATTAAAATTTCTTTTTATTTTTTTGTCGTTTCTTTTTATTGAAACGGTGTATTTTTTTCAAAGTAGTCTCATTTGAAAGCTTAACAGCTAACAATTTTGGGTCTAGTATCCGCACATTTCGTTTGATCAAGTATCGAAAATACACATTGTATAATTAAACCCTATTTTAGTCTTGTTACCTTGTCAGTTCAGGGACTACTGAAAAAAAAATGCTATTGTGGCAAGTAAAAAAGACAGCGCCATGGATTTCTACCCTTACCGGATTTAAGGTGCAGGTGCAGCTCATTTCAACTAAACCATGTCAAGGAAAACCTTTTGAGATATAATATGATCTGAGGGGAAACCTTTCTCTGTCTATGTCATTGATGGTATAGACCGCCTTGGGGGAGCAGCCCGGTTATGTAGGACTCCCTCGTCGGGAGACAGTGAGAACCACTGTCCACACCCACTAAAAACCAGCGGTTTACCACGCTATGCAGGCAATACATGGGTACCCGTGTTCTGGACAGTTATGCATGCATCGCCCACGTACGGCTACTTTGCCGGGCCTCAGGCATAAGGTTTGGGTAATCCTGTACACGACGGATCACCCCTACTCGCAGGCTGTGCAATGTAAGCATGGGGCCCCCGCCCTGCGCTCATTAGCCTACTAGAGGGGATAAGTTGAGTTCGGCGAAACGCCTCTCCCCCCCCTCTTTCGACTTCGGATCGGGTCAGCAAGGGATTATCCTTCCCAACCCGATCCGCGCCCACCCTTTGTGACGAAACAAGGCCGCCTACGTCTCGTCTCACGGACGGCCTCTCGCCGCCGTTCCTCTGGCAGTTTTCTCTGCCCGCCGGGAGCGCCTCGCACATCCCCCCCCCTGCAGAGTTTAGCTGTAAGCTAGCAATCCCCGAACGAAATTACTAACCCCTGTTGCCCAGGATGAACCAGGGCAGGATGCTACTCCTTCAACCCAACCAGTCGTAAGTTTAAGTGTGTATGAACGAAAGTTTTTTTTAAAATTATTGATAAAAACTAATTGCACCTAGATAAGATTTCACGTCCCCAATATGTTTATTGTTACTAGAAAAAAAAAAACCAAAACCATTACATAATTATACACAATGTAATATGTATTTATCTTAATAATTATTTAAATCTAAATGTATCGAAACGTCAAAGTATCACAGATCACAGCATTCACAGCAGTGTGTAGATGTACGAAAAATATACAGTTTTCTAAATTACCCATCGCTACATACGTCAAAATTAGTTCTGGTTTCAAATACTAGTGGCGCTTCAAATTGGCATAAAAATTTTGCTGTCACTTGTACGGGATAGCCAGTCTATGTTACTTTCTAAGTCAATGTTAGTGGTACTTATCCTGAATAACCTCAAATAAATTGACTTGACAGTTTGACACTTGTTGACTGTTGTTTTTCTTGTTTACAATCGAATTCTTTTGAGTTAAGAAAGTGCTTTATAACTAATAAGATACACATTCTGCCTTATTGTGTCACTATGTCTACTCGTGAAATACTAACGCTTCAGTTTGGCCATTATTCAAACTATATAGGTGCTCACTTTTGGAATATACAAGAGCTTAGCTTTGACTATACAGGTCATAAAAAAACTGAAGTTAACCATGATATCTTATATCGTGAAGGAGAGATTGGTAAAGGAGATACTACTTACACACCAAGACTCCTTTTTGCGGACTTAAAGGGGGCCTTAAAAACTTTACCTGTTAGTGGCGGCTTACCCGAGGCCAGCGAGCAAGAAGACTTTGAATGGGAAACAGTCGAAAAAGTTGAACAACCAGCCCCACAAAAAAATCAGTATTTAGTTGATATTGATTCAGACGTATCACAAGTAGAAAATAAATTCTATAATTTGGAAGATGATGTCAAGACATGGACTGATTTCATTTACCCTCGGTTACATTCCCGTTCAGTCAATATTGTTAGAGAGTACAGCCATGGGGATGAGAATGTATGAACTTTTATATTCTACTATTATTGGATTAATTTTTATTGTTATACATGATACTAAAATATTTGCAAATTATGTTCGCAGGCAAGTTTTGATATCTTCAACTCCGGCAGTACATTATGGAAACAAGACTTTGGAGACACATTTAGTGACAGTATTCGGAAATATGTCGAAGAATGTGATAGTATGCAAGGATTCCATGTAAATTTTGACTGTACAGATGGGTTTGCTGGGTTGGCAATGGGGTGCATTGAGCATTTATCAGATGAATATTCCAAACCAATTATAGCTTATCCCATAATTGCATCTTACTTTTCTGATAATGATCCTAATACCCAAGAAGACAGAGATAAATCTAATATAAAAGACACTACTAGGCTGGTTAATATAGCCCTCTCCTTGCAAGAATTATCGGAACATGCTACTTTATTTGTACCACTGTGCACTGGTGAAAAAGGATGGAGAAAACCAGGGAGCCCAAGATCTTTTGAACACATTAACTACAACCCACAGCTTTACTACCATTCCTCAGCATTGTTAGCTTCAGCTATCGACACTCTTAGTCAGAAATACAGACATAAAAACAACATTTATACCATGTCTGATATCTGTGCAGATATGACTGGGTATGGAAGGAAAATGGCAGCAGCTTCTCTCGGCATGCCATTTGCATTGAATGAATCACAGTACCTCATAGATTATTTAAATAATACTACAAACCCAATATACACATCCATAACACCGAGTTGTAAGATTGCTTCAGATAAATTATTCCAGTTGATAACAGTAAGAGGGATACCAGAAAGCTATTTGAAAGCACCACCAAAGGAAGCTAAAGAACAGATGAATTTACCAGCATACCGATGTAACAATGTCAAAGAGATGTTTGAACTCTACTTTCAAGCAAGTAATTTCTTATCAGCTACCAATGTTACTGTTTGTGAAAAAGCTTTAGAGTTAAAAACACCATTCCCACAATTTTTCTCTCATAATCTGAACAAATATGGTTTTGTTAAAGGTGATAGTTCTCAAGAGAGAATAGAAAGCTGTGCTCTTGTGGCAGGCTGCCACAATGGCAACTTTATGTCTGATATGATTGAAAAAGTACACAGGGAGGCAAGCAGAATAAAGTTTGCAAAATTACACAAATTCAATGAAGAAGGATTAGAAGCTGCTGATTATCAAGAATGCTTGGACAAACTGGCTGAATTCAAAGATAATTATGAAGATGACTTTGAACTTTAAATTCATGTTATTGTTACTAATAAAGTGTACTTTTATAATAATACTAATGATCTCTAAAGCTTTTATCAATAAAACCAAAAAGAAAAATTCATATAACTTTATTTTAAGATGATTTAGATAAAATAAATCATATCCCAACCACACTCTCATTGTACACATATACACAACATAATATCAGCGATCACGATGAACGCTCCAATGCTCTTTCCTTCATCCTCGTTATAAATGCTGCACCTTTGTTCTTTCTGAAGTTTTCATAGGGGTCATTTAAGTTTACGCCTATACCTAAAACAAAAAAAAAATGGTTTTAGTCACATGGAGATTCCGAAACAGGTAACTCATTGGGACCTTATGATAATAAAACGAAAAAATATACAATAGGACACCTGTATAATAATAATATATGGTCTATTGTCTCTAGTTGTGATTGATTGTAACCAAACAGCTTTTCAATCACACACATCCACATTATTTAAAAATCATTTTACCTTTATATTGATCCTGCTTATCTCTAACTGTGCCTCCACTAATTGGTTCGGCTATGCCCTGTCCAGACGCCCCTAGGCCGCCTGCGCTCCAGCCCATCTTCTGTAGTAGCTGATGGCCTTTGTTGCTGGGGTCCAGGCCACTGGATGTACTTGGATAGGTAGCTCCGCCGCTAAAATAAACAGTTGAAGATATTAGTAAGAAGCGATTCCACAAGATAAGTACATTGGAGGGACAACTTGCTCTTGAGAAGAAGAAGAAGAAGGCGACCGTGAATATGCAAAGGAAAGTGTTTGAAATCGCCCAGGGACAATACAAATACAGCATTCAAAAATGAATAGACATCAGGCTTGACTATTCATAAGAAAAGAGGCGAGTCAGCCGGTACGCGGCCTCCATTCCAGAACCTTTCTGCCCCATCGGCCGTCAGTTCTACATGCTATGTCCCCCGCCCACTGCCACTTCAGCTTGCTAATACTCTGTGGCTGTAGGCAAACACTAGGGAAAACCACAAACAAGGAAACTCACAGGAAACTAGGCGGCGTGGGAGAGCGAGAGCGCTCGACGCGGCGCGAGCGCGGCGAGTCGCGGTGCCGCTCGCGCTCGCGCGACCGGCTGCGCGACCGGGACCGCGACCGCGACCGGGATCGTCGCCGTCCTAGGGACAAAAGCATTTTTACATTAAAAGACAAAAAACATTTTATTGGGTAATAAATACAAATAAATATTGGGTATCACATTCCTATGGTATGTAGCCAAAGCACTAGTGTTACAGAAATCAGAAGCAACGACGGTACCACAACACCCAGACCCGTGACAATATAGAAAAGTGATTTTTCTACATTGGCCGACCGGGAAACGAACTTGGGACCTCAGAAATAGTGACACCATGTCCAGTTTGCTCGCCTCTCGGCTACGAAGGTCATTGAAATAAACAAAATTAGTTTACAAAAAAATATTGTGCCAAGGTTTATAGTGACATTCGACGAAGTGCATGTTAGCAGCAATCCTTCGTCGTCCCGCTAGTTATAGCGGCCTGATGAAACACTGGAGGTTTTAGTGGGTATACTTGCGAATGGTCACAAAGTACAAAGTACAGAAGACGTATTTTTGAAGCATTAGAAATGAATTTCGAATTCGAACACGAAAACAATTCGTGTATGAAATTCATTTCTATTGCTTACGATTTTACGCATTTTTGAATCACTCGTAACTATTTTCGTTTTACGCAGAAAATATTATGAAACGGAATGCAAAAACTCATTGATTTTAAAAACCGGTAGTGAATCGAAAAAACGGAACGTAAATAAAAAGTTATTAAGTCAAATTTCTGTCAAACATATGTTTACTTGTCAATGTCATTCTTCCGTAATATCTACTAGTAGAAAAAGAAAAACGAGTGGTCGTTGCAGAATTCATGAAATGAATTTTCAAAAATAGTGATCTTAGGAATTCGCATGTGAATCTTGCGATTTCGTGTTCGGATTGGAATTAGCATGATTCAAAAATACGTCTCCAGGGGCCGACGACTACAAAGCGCCGAACATTATGAATTTTCATTGGTTTTCAAACTTATCTCAAGTGCATTTTAAAATATGGTAGCAGCTATTTATAGCCACCACTGGTTATTTGGGGATAGAGTCCCACATAACCTGCTGTTGTCTCCACGAAGTTATAGTGTCACTTATGGCCAATTTTACGCTACGCCAGCATTAGCATGCCTGCCCATATGACATTGGTGCTACCTCCTACAGCTAGTTGCCTGAAAAGTTGATTTTAGCTCCTTTATGGCAGGGTCCGAATATTTGAACGGTTACACGCCGGGAGGGTTGATAGTGTCTCCTGTGTTTTATACTCGGTGCTATCAACCTTACACTGTTGAGTGCCGCGGAGACAAAAACATAATGAAAATACGCATATCAAATGTACTTCTCTCCATCGTTCGTTACACAGTGTGGAGTGGTGAAACATTCCGGGGCTTTAGATGGATTTCCTTGGTGACGTGAATAGTGGCCAGAAAAGTGACGTTCAAAAAAAATTTTTTGGGTGCCTCGTGTTGAGAGGTATCTGAATCACCCCTATGTATGTTCTACGATTTTCGTAGTTTTCAAGTTACGATTTTTTTTAAATAGCCTATATAGACTATGAAGTACTACTTTTTTATTATTATTATAAAAGCTGAGAGTCTAGCGCATTCTCTGAAGCTACTTAGAAACTAAGAAATTAGGTATCAGTTTAAATTTATAATTTTAAGTTGAAAAGGAGATGGGAATTTCTGGGACAAAAATGTAAATAGTTGAAGTATGGTTTAAAAAAATCTTCCCACTTTCTTCCTGGACACTGAGCAATATGAAAAACAAGATTTTTATGCAGTCACTACAAAATCGATTAAAATAATATCGATTTATGTGACTAAGATTACACAATTGATAAAAAAGAAATACTTTTGGTCTATACTAGGCAATTAACGCAAACAAAATAATTATTTGCATTAAAATAAATATATTAAGCTGTTTTAGCTTATAAAAATAAAATCGATTATTAATCGATTACCTAAATAAAACCGATACTGCATATTTATTCTGTGCACTGATACTGACAGCTGGCTTGTCAAATAAATAAATAATCTTTGGATCACTCGACGTTTCGTATTTTACGTTTCTACGTGTGCGTTTTGTTTGTGTGATTTCAAAATCAAATACAAATATTTTTATTTGCCATTAAGTAGGGTAGAGGTACATGGAAAATGTGATATTATGTTATATAAAAGTGCATTAACCTACTTAGCCAAAATTTTATAGCATGCAAATATTAATGAAGATTAAACAAATTGAAACAAAAAAAATCTATGCAAGGATTTAAAAGTTTAAGTTATGTCAATCTTTGATGTCAGTATTACAATAAAAGAAAAATAAATATAATAAAATACTTCCATTTACTAGTGGCTCAAAACCATGCATCGAATATATTGTTTGTTATGGTTCTTTATGTTTTAAAAACTCATCAATTGAGTAGAATGATTTGTCTAGAAGCCATCTACGCAACGATTTCTTAAAACTGTGGAATGGAAGTTCAATAATTTTGGTATTTTATTGTAAATGGTTTTACACATAGAATAACAGTCGTTTTGGAATCTTTAGTCGTTTTTGGGACTATGTCTAACACCAATCTATGACGATTTCGCGTTGATCTTTAGTAAGAGTCTTTTGCTTGAATGAACTTATTGGTATTAAGCTTGACAAACACACCGATTTCTAATATATAGAGGCATGGCAGGGGCAGTATTTGAAGAATTTGAATTAAAATATGGCAACCATATAACAGTCGTTTTGGAATCTTTAGTCGTTTTTGGGACTATGTCTAACACCAATCTATGACGATTTCGCGTTGATCTTTAGTAAGAGTCTTTTGCTTGAATGAACTTATTGGTATTAAGCTTGACAAACACACCGATTTCTAATATATAGAGGCATGGCAGGGGCAGTATTTGAAGAATTTGAATTAAAATATGGCAACCATGATATATCACGTGCTATATTACATATGGCCCTAATACATCGTTTTCCTTTATGCGCAAATTGTCAAGCGGTCGCAATCTGCCAAATTCGCAAATTGTCAAATTCGCAAAATGTCAAATGCGCAAATTGTCAAATTCGCAAAATGTGAAGTTTTCAAAATGTTCAGTTGTTTAGGTTTAATAATAAAAGTCAAGTAATTAATTGGCAGTTTATAGATAAGTCATTGTATTTAAAGAATCATGTGTTTTTTTATTTATAAAGACGTAAAAACGGATTTTTTTGGAAAAATTGCGTAATAGATATTTTGTCTTCTTCCAATTTTTTTATGTATTTTTATACCTAACTTCAAACTGAACATCTTTTAACTTTGCTTGCTCTTCATACGTCTAAACAAGAAATCTCTCATTCGCAAAAATTTGAGTTTTTACGTTTTTATAAATAAAAAAACACATGATTCTTTATATACAATGACTTATCTATAAACATTTGTTTTTGTTTTGTTGATTTGATATAACACGAAAATATTAGGATTTTGATTTTGTTGTTGATTTTATATTACGGTTTTACGGTTTCATGTTTTTAAAAAAACTTTAACATTTTAATTAAAAGTTTGAAAATTGATTAAAAGTTCTGCCAATGAATTACTTGTCTTTAATTATTAAACCTAAACAACTGGACATTTTAAAAACTTGATATTTTGCGAATTTGACAATTTGCGCATTTGACATTTTGCGAATTTGACAATTTGCGAATTTGACAATTTGCGAATTTGACAATTTGCGAATTTGACAATTTGCAAATTGGGCAGATTGCGACCGCTTGACAATTTGCGAATTTGACAATTTGCGCATAAAGGTCCACAAAGGCGTAATACGCAGTAATGGCAGTACTGACATTTGCAACTTTAGTCAATTTAAATAAAGCAAAAGCAAATCCATTTATTTTGTTGCAAACTTTCTCTATTTGTTCTTTCCAACATAACTGTGGGTCAAGAACTAAACCTAAAAATGACACATTTTCCGCATTCCGTAGAATTTGTCCATTAAAATTTATGTCAATTGATACATTTTTAAATTATGAAAATTAATCATAATTTGTTTTTGTTTTTTGAAACCATTCAATCATTGATGCCAATGTGTTTATGATGACAATTTTATGTTGATTTAGCGAAGAGTTCCTGTCAATAGTAACTAAAACGATACATCATATTATCTTTTTGTTTTTTCATCGACCACAGCTTTGTTTTACTAATTCTGACCCTGCCTAACCTGAACGACCCTGCAATGCTTTCAATCTGGACACGGAAGATCTTGCTTATATGTCTGACTTAGATTTTTACTTTGGATTTTACTACCGGCATGGACTACAGAAGATAATGGATCTCTGTTTAAACTGTGTAACAGCGATTAGTCACTATACTCACTAGGCAGACGACCCCTAAACGATGAAACTACTTTGCATGTATTTCAACAATGGCTTGCACCTCAGTCTGTAAGTATACTTTATCCAACCAGTTGTTGACGTCTTGTTTGTGGCCTAAATGTAAATAACTGTATAGGTAACGTTAAAATGTCTTTTGTATTTCAGAAATCAGCTGTTTATTACTAACCTTACTTTTACTAAACCCTTAAATTATCGGCTCTAAAATTGACAAGAACCGCAGAATTTTCAGTCAAGGTTTGCAAAGTATTAATCTATTCATTTACACCATTTTCAACTTATTACATCCAGGGCCCAAATTTGTATGCAAACGTTTCCATCTCCTTTAAATGATAACTCCTTTAACATAAATTCTCAACTTTAGGTCAATAGTGTAGTAACTTCCATTAAAGTTATGAGGCTGTTTATTTTATGCATAAATGCACAGTTCAGAGAGATTTAGCTGCGAAAAAACCTTTTACTTTTTTTTAAAATTTAACTGACCCGATTGCAAAAATCGTAACTCGAAAACTACGAAAAATCGTTGAACATACATAGGGGTGATTCAGACATCTCTCAACACGAGTTCCAAAAAAAAATGTACGTCACTTTTCTGGCCACCCTATATATAATCTGGTATCCTCCCCGAAATCGTATTTTTACGTATTTTCCTGTGTAATTAAAAACTAAAGCAGTCCATATATTTGCTATCGCGCCATACCTTCTCTTTCACGGTCTCTCCTCCACGAAGACGATGATGATGCCGCTGCCTTCCGCCTGGGCGACGGCGACCGCGACTTTGACCGCGCGGGCGACGTTTGACGTTTTTCTGGAGTTCGACTTTTCGATCTAAACACAAAACGTGTTGTTATAACAATAAACTCTCATATTGATCGTCACTACAGTAAGCATAGCTCAACGTACATACCGTGCAGTATTAACAAAAAAAGTGTGCAAGTTGAAGAAAGAACATTCAAATAGTCAAAACCAACACACCTTTTACTCCTGAAATTAGCACAGTTCATTTATAGGAGTTATCATTATCATGCACACAATACTTTCAGATACTTACCTATCTAAAATAAACCTCAAAATTGTAACTAATAAACATTCGCTTTTACAAGATCATATAAATTAATTAAAGTGGTAATCATGGCACAAGATAATCAATTGAGAATACGACTAAGGCCGCACATTCGGAGCAGGGTGCAGCCAGTGGTGGATTAGCCCATAAGCAGATTAGGCAATTGCTTAGGGCATTACGTCTTGGGGGTGCTCCCCAAACAGCAGCAGAACCCCAAGAAACAGCATAAAAAATTGTTTTCTTATGGATAAAAGGCCCACAGGAGTGGTTTGCTTGGGGCATCAAGCAGTTTTAATCCGGCATTGGGTGCAGCAGGCGTCTTGATGTAACCATTGCCATTACGCTGATTCTACGAGATTCGAGAAATCCACATTTAACCATATTAAAAGACTTCGAACTTTTTTGTATGGAGCCTGGCATACCTATAGTTGCAAATAACCTTAAATAACGTTATTTTGGTGTACACATAAAAAACATGCATTAATCGAAAGAGAAAATAATTACAAACAACAAATACTCTTTGACAAAATGTCGTAAATTATATACTTTGTTTAGAATTTTAATTTGATTAAGTAAATAAAAATAAATATTACATGATTCATAATTCATTTATTCACTTCATAAACAAACTGAAATTCTGAACAAAGTATATCATTTACTACATTTTGTCAAAGAGTATTTATTGTTTGTAATTATTTTCTCTATCGATTGGCGTATGTTTCATAGCTGTACCAAAATATTGTAATTTTAGGTATGCCAATTAGGTCCGATACCTTTTGTAATGTTAACGAATTTGCGGCCTAAGAAGCAGAATGGAAATTATATCTACTGATTATCTTTTCAGATTAAACGAGTACAACAATTTTAAATTTACGATATCCACGTCTATCTTGTAAAATAGAATTAATGTCAGATTTTTTTGTACAGATAATTAATTGCATCAAGTGAAACATTGCTGGTTGAGCCATTAACTCACTTTAAGAACTCTAATCTAGAATACATTTATGTTTTATACCTCATCCATAAATAGTCATGTCCTAATGTAATTAATTATTTTTACTGTAATTAATTACACTAATGTCTAGGCTTTCAAAAAATATTAAATTACCTGTATCTTCTTCCTGGTGGGGTGGGTTGTTTCTGTAAGTCTTTGGGGATGGGGCTAGGTGACCTCGACTTTTCCCTCTGGCCCTGCGCAACTGCCTCTTCTTTGTTTTTTCTCGCAGCGTTTTTTGCTTTGTAGTATTCGTATAATCCTAGTTTCTCCCAGCCCTCACTAAAATTTCCAAGAACAGAAAAAAAAGTAAACAATTTCATCTAAGAATCACACTAATCATATAGCCCTAACTGAACTACTGCTTTTAAACATAGTTGTAAGTGAAAGCTCGTGCTCATCACATGAAAATTTGCCCCCTGTTAGATTCGAATCCGATACCGTCTAGCTTTATAATTTTATCATGTACATTAATGACATTTATAGTTACATCCAATAGTCGTACAATTCGTGGTTCAAATGATACGTTAATTTAGGATTACGTTGTTTGAGGAACACTGTCCCTACGGGAAAAAGTCAAAGAATTAAGTCCTTCGTAAATCGTAATATGTCAGGTTTGCCGTCGGACGGTATAACAACAGTCACATCGCAAAGCTTGAACGCAAAAGGTCCCGGTTCGATTCCTGGTTAAGGTCAATTTAGAACGGTCACCTGTATATCTCTAATCCGAACGTAAAAAAACAGATCAATATACACCGTGAAATTTTAACCGTTTTAAAGACGTTTACATAATAATTATTATTTTCATGAATAACTTTTTCTATGGGATCAACATATAAATCTTTAAAAAAAAAACGCATTTCCATTCTCAACCATCAACCAGCTGACATCAGTTTATATGAAGAAGTGTTTTTTTTTTGAGATTTCGATGTTGGTCCCGCAGAAAAAGTAGTTTATTTTCATGGGAAGGATTTTTTCTAACACTAATTACTGTTTTGTTGCACCGCCTGTACCATCTCTGTCTGGCCCCATGGTTGACTGGTAGAGAATGCTTTTGGGATTAAGTCCACTATTTGTACCACTTATTTTTAGATCTGTGCAATAAAGTATAAATAATAATAATTATCCTGTAAACGTCTTTAAAACGATTAAAATTTCACGGTGTATAAATCAGCTACTTGTTTTCAAATGATTAGCTGGTAGACTAAGATATGTCGGTCAGCGGCCAAGAAGGAGAAGTCGTATGCACCGAACGTCACCTATCATTCTCGTTATCAACTGCCTGCCGACAAAGGTCAGAGGTGAATGAATAAATAGCAACATATTATTTTCATACTTGTTTTACCATTATTGCTTGGAAATAAAGCGATTGGTGATAAGCTAACTCTGGTTTTATACAGAGTGTCCCGGGATAAAGTGCAATCCCGAAAGGGGGTGTAAAAAAGTTATAGCTAAGATGAATTAAGATGACTCTCATCGACTTTAGAAATCTGTAAGTCAATGAGAGGATGCTGGTTGATGAAACCAGCAACTCGTCATCATCATTTCAGCCATAGGAAGTCCACTGCTGAACATAGGCCTCCCCCAATAACCTATCATCGGGGGATTGCCAATACTCGCCACGCTTGGCAAGCGGGTTGGCGAGCGCAGTTTTTTTATAAGATTTCGTACGCAGACGCTGCTACCCGTCTTGTGCTACAGAAATTAGTCGCCTCTTACGACACGCCTCCTGTTGGCGGTGGGGAAGTGTATTCTTTACGGCCGTTCCCACACGGCACTTGTCATAACTGGTTCGAATTTGTAAGTTGCTGGTTTGAAAATTACTAATTGCAACACCGGAAACAGATGCGATTGCCGAAACTACAACATCTACAGTTCCAAAAATTTAATGAAAATTGGAAAAATTGCTAGTTGCGAGTTGCTAGTTGCCGCAACAGGAAACTAAAAGTAATCACGATAGTCTGGTATAGTGTTTCACGCTCTGACTACAAGGTCGAGCGGTTGCGAGTTCGAAAACCCCGCAAGGAGCAAATGATGGTATGGTAAGCACGAGCATTTGTACCCAAGTCATGGAGAGTTTATAAACGTTTATAAGTATGTTCATCAGTTATCTTGTCGTCATAGTAGGTACAAGCTTGGCTTAGTTTATGTCTAGGTGATTAAGTGTGATTTTTGGAAGAATTTATTATTGTCATTTTGTTTTCTTATATTTTAATTCTCCCTTTTGTATATTTTTAAAAGTTGAGCATTTAGGTAAGTAGTAGGAATTTACCGACTAAGGTGGGTCGACCATTGAAGGCAATGCTCCTTAGAGGGCCAACTATTAAACATTCGTAGTTATTGCCATGTGATGACAAATTATTTCTACTTAAACTAACACCCATCAACTCAAGCCTGAAGGGGCGGCGGATTTTTTGTTTCATTTTATCCAGTAATTACACGAATAATAACAGTTTATTCGTTATAGTGTCTTTCTATGGTCCACCTACCTTATTTTATGTGTATTTAGAATAGCGGCTTTTTGAAGAGTTACGTAAGTGTATATGGGCAAATTATAATCATGATAATACACCATAGCACAACTCCAAATAAATGTGTCTTTGGAGTTAATGTAGATTCGACGCAGATTCCGATAATCGCAATAACTCGATTTTTTATTGTTACTTTGAGGTCGCGGGTTCGATTCGCGGTCTTTTTATCCGGGTAAGGTCAACGCAGACGAAGTCGCGGGCACCGGCTAGTTATGATATAATGTGTCGTCGTCGAGTCATACTTGTCCCTCGGCCGCTCGTGGTTGGGCGCCGCGTAGAAGGCGTCGACGGCGGCCAGCAGCCGCTCGTTGGGCGGCGCGGGCGGCGGCAACCGGATGCGCGCCGGCTCCAGCGGCCGGTAGCGGTCGTCCTCCAGCTAACACCACACACACTTTAGCCCGGCCGCACTTTGGGTACGTTTTCGTGCGAATACGAATCGTGCGAATTAATACCAAGGACCGAAAAACAGTGTTGCCGCAACTGAGTTTACGGGGTAAAAAGGTACATTACCCTTTTTTTATTCACAGGTTTTTGGATTCTCGGCGTTAGAGTTACATGCAGCGTTCATATCGTTTTAGACAGATTTTGGGTATGTTCAAGAGGTACGTAAATGGACCCAATTACACATTCACATGGGGGGCTAAAAGGTACGTCAAATGTGTAAAATGTACGCTGAAAACAACGCTGTCGAAAAGGTCAATATACGTAAACAGGTATTACATTTTTTTCAACCTATTCAATCCTACTGCTGGGCAAAGCTCTCCCCCAGACTCTTCCATCGATGTGTATCCATCGCCAATGACTCCAATTCCCTCGTCAAGTTAATCAATTCGTCACACCATCTTTTCTTGGGTCTACCTCTCCGGCGACAGCAGTCTGTAGGTAGGTGGCCCATGGCCATCGTGTGACAATTTGGGCCGGGATGCATTTTACTCACGCGCCTGTCTCGGGGGAGGGAAGGTTTTTCGGCCCTTGATAAAAACATATGAAATCGCACACGCAGCTTGTGTGCGTCCCATAGACGTTGGAGTAATTGGATCGTTCCTACGTTGACGCACGAATCGAATTCGTACGAAAACGCGTCTAGAGTGCGGCTGGCCTTACACTTGCTATAGTAACACAATTTGATTTAAGGCATAAATATGCATGTTTGTGCCTCAAGAAGAGTTTCAATGTAGTCCAGACTTGAGAAACAATGAAACAAAGGGCAGTCTTCAAAAAATAAAATCGGCTAGAGTAAATTTTAGATTTGTTTTCTATGACGGATTTGTACTTCAAAAGTTAGAATTAAAATTGCAAACCGACTTTAGTCCAGACAGCGTCACAGTGGCTAGACTAGACACGATTAGCTGCACGATTGTAATGCAGTTCTAATTCAACTGCAATATGTTTATATTATTTAAGAAAAAAAGTATTGGACAAGTATATCTTAATTTTTTCACATAATCATAATATTAGAGATATATTGATTTGAACTGTCGCATGACGTCACGCCTAGGTAAATATTTTACTCAGAAGTGACGTCACGAACTTTGACGAGCTCTATCTTTGTCATTTTTAGTTGATTGACAAAAAAAAAGGTTTTTTTTGATAAACTAACTGACGGACTAAATATATTTTTTCTTTACTCAGTGGCCATCCCCATTCTATGGCAGTTGAATCAGAATACGCGAAAGAGCCGATTGCAATCTAGCTACAAGAAGACTGTATTGCAACCGTGCAGCTAACTTACAGCTAGGTAGCAGTTTTTGGTACTGCACGCCGACTGCAACGTCGGTGCGTAGTTCCTATGCAGTTATGCCAATCGCACAAAAACTGCATTCAATCTGTAATTTTACATTTGGCTGGCAGACCGAATGCAGGTCGTCTGTAACTGAGAGTCCGTCGAAATTGTAATTAACGCTTTATTTTGTTGTTTTGATTGTTGCTTTTTGGGACAAGCAAAAAACCAACTTAAGACTTCGATGTTGGTGGTATTGCAAGGCGGTGTAACGGCGGAATACTCCACACTTAACAATACAAAACCTTAAACCTTAACCTTAAACAAAACCTTATGACACATTCATCTTATCAAATAGGTATATTATCAAGCCTACTCACCATTATAAGTGGAACCATTAGTCCAGCAGGCAACTCGAAATAAGGAACTGAGGGCATCAGTTCTTCATTGTTTATTTCTGCGAAGGCAGGGAAGCCGGGAGGAGGTTTACTAAGATCTGGAAGACCGTTTTGGAATGCTAATAAGGCAGAATTGTCGTTGGGCTTGAATCCAGGCGGGGGTTGCGAGAAATTGACGTTTGGAAGATTTGACAAATCAAGCTCATCTGATGGTTCGTTTTTATTCTGATTTGTGATTTGATCAAACGTCTGGCTGTCGTAGCTGTTCTCATTGCCGCTTAGACTGTTATTAGAGGCGTAGTTGTCGCCGCTCTCGCTTCCATACTGTTGGTTGTTCGAGCTAAAGTTATGGTCGTAGACACCCATCTGTGAGAAGCTTTGATCACCAAAGTTGTTGCTTTGGAAGTTCTGCATGTTGTTTTGTTGCTGCATGCCGTCGTTACTATCGTGACTATTTTGCAGCTCGATAGCGCGTTTCTGCATTTCCAGTTGCTGAACTTGCTGCATAGTGTGCGTAACGAATGCTTGATGCTGACTTTGGTAGCTAAAAACAAGGCAAGTGTTAGTACACAGAATGGGAATTCAAAAGAAATAAATATTTAGATACATACTTTTCGAACATAGACTTTGTTTGCTGTGTTAAGTGTGAAATAGCGTTTGAGTGTTGAGCAATTAAATTGTTCTGGTATTCTTGATAGGAGCTGGTGGGACTCTTCATTTTCTCTATAACTGCAGTCTCGAAATAATTCGACTTGGATTCCCAAAGCCGAAGCAGCTTGTTTAACTTTGCCTCCTGCTCCTCAGTAACCGCTGAAACAGCAGAACAATTAAACCGATGTCGCATCAGCCGACCTGTTGCTAAGCAAGTTACCTGACGGCGCAAACCACAGGTGATGATTTTCTAAAAATACTTTAAATAGAGATGAGAATGCACAAACGAACAAGAGACCTACTTCTTGAGGGCATTATTATAAATATGTTACCTATACTGGCATTGCAAAACATTGGAACCACCACATTTTCCAAATTTTTCTTGAGATCTTCTGCGTTTTTGCGAGCACTGTAATTAGGAATAACAGTATCATAGAGACCATTTGACAATGAGAGCAAGGGGCACACAGTAAAAGGCAATGTTGAAAATGGGGATAAAGAATAATTAAATATTACATGAAATTAACATACAGTTTAAAAAATAATAGAATGGAATTTTAATTATAAATTATTTTATGAGGTTTTATTTTTATAATAAAGGGTAAAAGATATACTAACCCATTCTTTTTAGATAACTGTTTACTTACAATTTTTTTATTGAGATAATTATAGGTATAGGGATTAAATTTCATACCAGAGCCCAATGCTTAGACAAGACAATCTAACAACTAATCCTAAGTAAGAAGGTGTTAGGTACAAACCAGTGGTGCAGGACGTCGTTTACGAGGTAAATGATGTGCAGCTTCTGGGAGAAGGGCGCGCCCGGCTGGGTCACTTTCCGCAGGAGGTGCTGTGATATCACTTTGCCAGAGTCGTGCGACGTGGCATGCTGCAATATCCATCCTTTGCCTGACACAGACGGCAAAAGTTTAAAAATCATCTCTAAATTATCTAAGACTAGCATTCTCTTATATAAAAAATTTCAGCTTAATCGGAAACCCGGGAAGTGGGTCAAATTTTACTTCCAAGATTTCTTTACAGACACCGGGACAGGTGAAACTAAATAAAAGCTTTTAAAAATACTAGCTGTTCCGGCGAACTTCGTACTACCTAAGAATTCATTAAAAAAACATTCCATAAAAATAAATATTAGGTTTTTCTTTTAAATTTTTGTGATATATTAATAATTATTCTGCTATTCAGGGCGGATACAATAGATGCTATACAAATCAAACAAATTAAAGATCATAAAAATAGGTCCACTTGACTAATAAATGGTGTAACTAGCCCAACTTTGTTTTATGTTTGTAATAAATAATATAGATTTATTGCCGCAACAGAGGGACTCAATTCGACAAATAGAGCCTAGTTAGAGGCCTTAGGGCAGCTTAATAACATCTGACAGTAAGGTTTAAGTCACGGTTCGCATTTTAACATCTCTCCACTGATCTGCAGTGGACCCGCGTGGTGGAGTATGGCCCAAGCCACATCAAAGATGAGGTGAGGCCCGTCAGTAGGACGTATATAGGCATACTTTGTTTTCATTCGCACATTACACATTTGTATGAAGACGCGTCCAGAATGCGGTATTTTTATAGGATGCAATGTTATAAATGAAAAAAAAAAACACAATTGGGATTTAATGCCATCACAACGTTTTATCTAAAAGAGTGTGGTTGTTTTTTCATCAGAATTTTAGCTAAAAGTAAGAATTGTGTCTTATTTTATACCTGTGGAGATGCTGTCTTTAGTGCATGTATCTATGATAGGCTGCAGGATGCTGTCCAGCTCAGCCAGACTGATATTGTTCTCTTCAGCCATCATCTGGATAGTTTCCACCTGCGCCTTGCTCACTAGCTCATTGATTTTAGCTTGCTGTTGCTGAATTAGGACCTAAAATGCACCAGAACTTAATAATAACAGCATTTTATTTTTACAGTAGTTTAAAAGTGCATTAGAAAATGTTTGGTGAGTTGGCTACCCAAATGTTAAAAACTTCATGGCCTGCAAACAAAAGTGTCTAATGAGATTTTTTGGTGACACCTACATATATTTACAACAGAATAAATGACATAGTGTTATTTACATACATACTGTTATAGCAAAAGTTGTGGTAAGAAAGCATCTGTACACAAAAGCTCCATATTGAAAATAGTACTATGCTATATTATAACTTTTATTAATATTAAAGTATACATGTTTCATTGTGTTGTTTATAAGTTGTAAAATTTCTTTACATACAACACAATATAAGTAATTAAGATTGCAATGTTAATGTTTCATTACTTTAAACTAATTATAAACAAAAAATTGAACCTTCCATTAACATACTAGCCCAGAAAAACATTATTTTACTTTGAACCTCATTGTGAGTGACATACAAAGTTCCAAATGAAACACACAAATTAGAAATCGAAAAAAGCAGATCTAGAGCACAAACCCAAACCACCAAGTATGTTTGAAATGACACTAACCGTGTGCTGAGCGTTGAGATTATTCTCGGACTGAGTAATTTGCTCTTTTAGCATGTTGATCTGGACATTGACGTTGTCGACGTCGTGTTGCGTGTGGTGCGGAGGCGCGGAGGGCGCCGAGTTGGCCGCCAGCCACTGCTGCAGCGCGGGCGCCGCAGCCATCGACGCCGCGAGGCCCAGAGCCGCGGGCGTCGCGCCTGCGCCGGCCTGTTGGGGCATTACATATTGCCTGTTCTGTGCCATATAAGCCCCGGCGGGAGCGGGTGCCACCTGGCCACCGGCCGATTGCTTTAGAACTATAAACAGCGGAGGTTCACTTGAAACGGTTATATCGACACGCAATCAGCGATCGGGCTCGACCGCAAAACTTCAATTTCAGCCATCGGCAGTCTAGAATGCTTACTTGCTTGCTCTGTCGTCACTTTGTACTGGTAGTAGTTGAAGTACTCCCCGCCGTACAGGAAGCTGAATTTCGGGTTGTTTTTTTGCTTATTCTTGGTCATCTTCTCGAACTCCGGGCCATTTCGGGCGACAAACTGCGCTAGCTTGTCGATTATGTTACGTAGATCTTGATCTAAAAATAAGTCAACCAGCAAATTAATCAACAGTAGCGAATTAAATTAATGATGATGGCATTATAAATTGTAATAGTAAGCTCTGAAAACGAAATAAACACACCTTGTGGTGGCTGCGGAAGCTCCATTTTTACAATTAGATTGAGGTTAGTTGCACGTAAAACTTTCAACTATCGATTGAATTACTAATTAAACCTTTCGTCATGATAATATCGCATCAAATAGTTTAACAAGTGATAAATATTCACAACTTTAAGGTAAAATAATGAATGCTAAACAATCACAATTTTGGAACCAACCATTCCAGCCATTTGTAAAATAGGAATTTTAGGGTTGCCAATACAAAATAATAAACATATTTTAAAACATTTTTAGTTAAAAAAAATATGGTGGAAAATTTGTAGGTAGTTTGTTGATTCAGACACGCAAATTCCAATACATAATATGTTGTATTTAGATTGTATAGTATATAGTATAGTATAAAATCTAGCAATTATTTCGGTCTTTCTACTAAATTTAGTAGAAAGACCGAAATAATTGCTAGATTTTAGAATAATTTCTGGATTGTAAAATAATTGCTCAGCTTCTAGCCTTGTGTAATTTCTTGTTTACTCTGTGTTAACGTGATTTTCTGAATACCTATTCTTCAGTAAGATAATAGAGCTATGATTTTTTCAAATGAATAAAATAATAGAAATATAAATTAATAATAATAAATAAAATAACTTTGAGTAAAAATAATGAATATTTGACCATACTCATTTAGAGTACTCACCCATACTGCAAACAAGTCAAAGCATGCAGAAGCGGACCGCGCCAGACTTAAATTACCTATACGGACAAGGTGTTAATGAAATAACGCAAAACCTCTTAGTGGCTGATTCTGGTGCTCAAATACAATAACTTTTTCTATGGGATCCCATCCCTTCGTAACAGAATTCTCAAACAAAAAAAAAGTATTTTGAAACTGATGTCAGCTAGTCGCGGTTTAGTATACTCTTTATTTTCTAGTGACAAAGTAGGGGTTTATGAAAGTATTTTTTTATTTGTGAAATTAATGTTGGTCCCATTGAAAAAATGCTGTATTTAAGCAGTAGAACCACCTCCTAAGAGGTTTTGTGTCATTTCATTAACACCTTGACTGTAATAATGGTTTATATACAAATGATACATAGATTGTTGTTTTGTTGTTTGATTAAATAGATAGGTAAATTTATCTAGACGAGTACGGACTCTGAACTGCATGGATAGATAGGCGGTGCGAGCGACCAAAATCATTTTCTTGTGAGCTTTGGAGGTTTGTCCAGTTGGCAGTTGGCCTTTGCCAATTTTCAGGGAGATCACTCACATCTGGCTGGTAACACTTTTTTTTTTCGATGAAAGAAAGTCAAAACAATAATTAATATTGTAGTCAAAAATAACTAACGGGATTATAGCCATAGCATTACATAATTATAGTATTCTTAAGTCGAGTCTTGATTGAGATGGATTTTACTTAAACCCGTAACAGACGCTCCGATTTGGTTGGAAGTGGAAGCTTTGTTGCTTTGTTCTGACCAAATGCTTCTCAGTCGCATTCGCAGACGTACTCTATCTAATCTGTGTTCGCAACGCCGCCGACGAGAGACGTAAAGATGACCGTGTGTTTTTAAATTTTTATATTATTTCTGATTCCTTTAACTATTTGTCATCGAAAAGTATATTTAAGCATATAGCTAACATGTATCCAGGATTCTCGATATCTCATACATCAAAATCGATTAAGGCGTTTAGTCTTTAAGGTGAAATAAATATACTCACACATACATACATACGCATACATACATGAGCCCTAAAAATATTACACTCCTCTTTGGGCAGTCGTGTAAAAAAACAGGCGGCATGACGTCCGTACTCTGCCGTACGTAGTAAGTGGTAGCAAGAGGCAACTGACGGTTGGTTGGTTGGATAGCCGACCGTTGGAACGTCTGTAGCAAGTTTCAAGGGGTTGGAAGGTTGTCCCGATTTGGTCGGCTCCAACCAAATCGGAGCGTCTGTTTAGCATGGATTTATTATTGTTATTATTATTTACAAAGGATTGAGTACTTCTAAAATGTTGCTAAAAGAACTTACACTTTAGTACTCAGCAATAAAGTTTAATTTTCTTTGATGTAACCAAATTGAGGGACTGCGTTGAGTGACACCCAATAGGGGAGGAGTGTGTCCCGCTTGCACAGTTGCCATTATGAAACAATATTACTAAATGGTAGTATACAATCTGTTGATCGATCTATTTGAATCAATACAATAACGTGACTTGATGAAATTTAGATGGGATTAACAATTTCAATGCGTTTTGCTTTTTTTTATAAAAAACTATAATTGGTTTATTATCAAATTTGTCAACGGTGTTGATAAATGATTAATTATTACGTATTATTTTGGATGTCTTACTGTCATCCCTGAATTTGACACAGTAGCAAATTTGGTATCATGTCAAGGTTGTCAGTTCATTTTAAATAAAAAAGTGCAAAATGGTAAAAGTTTGTTGTTTAAAAGGTTGCAAAAGTGAAAATTATCTTAATTGTGGAATATCCAGGAATAAACAGGTTCAAAGACACACCTATGAAAAGGTATGTTTTTTTTGTTTAATTCTGGTAAAAATAAGATATTAAAATAGAATATTTCAAATGATGTAAGGTAACGATAATTTCGAACTTAAAAAACCCAAGATACAAAAAACCGGCCAAGTGTGAGTCGGACTCACGTTTCAAGGTTTACGTACCACGTCGTACGTGTACGTCTATGCAACATTAGACACTATATTATAAACTAACATAGGACTTACTAGTACTAGGATAACTAACGTTGGAGCATAGGAAACGGGGCGCTATGGGGCACTATACAGTTTTTTTTTTAATTGATTCATATGGAAAATTGACAGCCAAATTTCTGAAGTCTATTAGTATGAAGCTGGGACTTGTAAAATTTTTCACATTTTCCTTACCCTTGTGTCGCAAATAGGCGTGACTAGTCAAAATTTGTCAAGGATCATCTAATTCGTTCTAAAGTTTAGAAAATATTAATTTATAAAAATGCGATGCAAATATCTCAGTAACAGTGCGTCGGATCCAAAAAGTAATGAAATTTTGGACCCCCTTTCCCAGACGGTACCCGGCCCATAATGTTTTGACCTCTAAAAACGGTCAAGTGTGAGTTGGTAATTTTTCTTAGTAATATTGCAAAAAAAAAAAGAGTTCTAGCTCCATACAAAAAACGATCAAAAATTCGGCTGTCAATATTTTATAAAAAAATCAGTGAAATATTTCTGTCGCCATAGCGCCCCGTTTCTCATACTCTGACCAACACGTTTATTGTATGGGAGCCCCCTTAAATATTTAACTTATTTTAATTTATTATTTATTAGGTGAATAAACAATTAAATATTCTGTGAATATTTCAAGCGTCTGCCTGTTGCCATTATTAATATCGAGCAAAAAACGGCAAAATAATCACGTTTTTTGTATGGGAGCCCGCTGTAAATTTTTATTTTATTCTGTTTTTAGTATTTGTTTTTGTAGCGGCAACAGAAATACATCATCGGTGAACATTTCAACTGTGTAGCTATTACGGTTCATAAAATACATCATACATGTAATTTGAAATTTATTTAAAAGGTTTAGATAAGGTTTTGTATATGGTATTCCTTTTTAGATTTCTAAAAAATGAAAGTGCGAAGTGCTTGGGCGCATACGGCCTATTTTAAAAAATCCGGTAGTATGCAGCCGAGTTTTCAAAAAAGAGGATTTTAAACCTACAATCTTGCCTAGGTTAACAGGTGTTGTAGTACATTATGTAATAAAAGTATCCAACACACAATATCTAGAATATTTTTTAGATTATTAAATCACTAGATGTTGCCTGCGACTTCGTTCGCGTGGTCTATAGTTTATTCATAAAGGATTTTCTGCGAAACTTTCTTATTTTCGCATTTATAATATTAGTAGGAAGTAGCATAGCTTTTAGCCTGCGACTTCGTCTGCGTTGACCTTACCCGGATAAAAAGTATCCTATGTGTTAATCCAATCCATGGTCTATCTGTATGCTAAGTTTCATTAAAATCCATTTAGTAGTTTTTGCGTGAAAAAGTAACAAACATCCATCCATACTCACAAACTTTCGCATTTATAATATTAGCAGGATAAATAAGTACATTATTTTTTTTACCCTATTGCCACTACACCCATATTTTTGATTATTACCTCTTCGACATAATTATATTTACTACACATGTTTCGATGTTAGTATTCTAGCTCGAACCTTCAAGAAAGAGGTAATGTTTATTCTCTAACACTAATACATTACTATGCAAAGCTCCCTAAGGTTTATTTTACAAAAATAATAATTGTATTTACCGCAAAATTACCTTATACTTAACATTAAAGTAATTTGACGTCTGTCTACGTATCTCGAGATTTGGAGGACCTGCACTAAAAAGAAAAGGTTATCTTGCGAGTGTTGACTCGAGTTAGAGGAAATGGTAAAATCATAGCTTTTTTCTATTTTTTTTTTAGAGTTAAGCTAATGATCAGACGTGAGCTTGAACACATCCAAATACCTACATCATGAAGCACATACCCTATAGAATAGAAGTGTCATATGATTTATTTGACAAAAATTTCCACCATTTTTAAATCTGTATCTGTACTGTTTCTGTATATTAAATAATAATAAAAAAGATGGTTCGTATAGCTGCTTTATAAGGTATGTGCTTGATGACCTACACATTCTAAGAAATTCAATGTCTATAAATTATTTCACTTAAGTTTTTGACTGCCAAAAACTAGACACAATATAAAATCTAACAATAAACAGAAAATCTAACAACGCTCAACGTGTTAAGTAACTAAAATTCAGTAAAATGGAGCCCTTGATACCTAACCTAACCCGCTTTTATAAAATCATTTTTACATACATCCCCTATTTTGAATAGTTGTAACTTATAAGCGATTTCAGTTAACGATTTTTAAAATTACTTATTTCAATCCCGCCTAGACACGATTTGGTCACCCTACTTAGAAAGGGACAAAATCCACCAGTTGGTTGTCTATGTCGGCACGTTTTTTTCGCACACTGCTCAATCCTTTTAGAAAGAGTGTTAAATCCATGGGATGGGGTATACAGCTTGGCTAGCTTTAGCCAATGGCCAACACGCAGGGGGGCGTGGTCTAGGTTGCCATTGGTTAAATACTTGTCAAAATCCTGAGTGATTTTCTGTCGCAAGCTGAAGATTTCCTTCTGAAATCATAGAAGTACTTTTGTTGTCTATAAAAACTGAATCCATACTACAAGGCCTCTGCGCAAGCCTGAAAAAATTCAGTACCGTATTGATCGCTCGTCCAATGGTTTTTCAGTAAAAGCAAATTCACTGCAGTCATTCGTTGCCCGAGTGACGGCTCGACATTCTGTTTAATGTCAAAAACATCGACGTGAATCATTTTTGTCAAAAATTTGTGTTTCAGGCTTTGCTTTAGGGCATATAAGTAAATAAAATGTCTTCGATGGTAAGTGTTATAACAATAATTTCATTGTTTCGATTTTCTACAGCTTCATACACTAAATGGCAAATTTTTACTGCAGCTGTTTTTGTTTTCCTTAAACTACAGAAGATAAAATTCAACTAAATCATCAGAGATAAATTAATAATTAAAATTTTGTTACTTGACAATTTTAGTAAATATTCCATAATCTTCAAAACTTAATAATTCCCACACCAAAAATGGTAAAAACAATTATGTTTATTGTAACCTTTTATTTATTTTTAGTTTATTATCTAATTAACAAGTTTTGTAGCAGTAATTAATTGTGTGATTTAAAACAGCTATTTGGTAGTAGGCACATGAATCTACTGTTAATACATTATTTTTTCAACTGTTGCAGCGTATGAAGGCAGCCAAATGCCCTTCAGATGAGTTAGCCATCACAAATTGTGCCCTGATAAATCCAGACGATTTCCCCAGTGATGTAAAGTAAGTCTTTGTCTTTTCCAATGCCCTTGCTTTTAGAAATAGAAATAGAAATCGTTTATTTGCTGAAAAACACGGTAAAAAGGTTATAGCAAAGATAAATTTTTTGCCTTCCGACAGTTCAATTATTGAAATTTTGTGTTAAATAACAGATAATAAAATATCTTCTGTAACGGTCTGGGTGTGCTGAAGCACACCTCAGGCAAAATTGTTGTCACAAGAATGTTGATTTCTTACTTTAAAAACATGACAATAGGCTATTTGACTATTTTCTTGAATAGAGTTATTATTGTTGGTAATAATTTAATAAAGCGTCAACAATTTTATTTTAATTTTTAAACCTTTGAAAATAATAAAAAATAGTATTTCATTCTTTGTTTTTAAATGCCAGCGAAAACGCCGTCGGTCGTCGATGTACTTGTTCGTGACGTCACGAGCCTTTACATACCCATTGAGTTATAAAGTACTAGAACAGGCATGTTAAAAACCTTCGTCGACGGTCACATTACTCTCATACAATGTGCGAGCGTAGCGGATAATCTAGCTTTGGGATGTCAGTTCTAGTACAAAGTTAGTCAATGATGACGTGCCTGTCATCGTTGCTGGCGTTTTTGACAATGTAAAATACCGATAAAAATATAACATTCGAAAATGTATTTTTTACAGTAATCATGTATTATTTTTAATAACTATTAATAATATTATCGAGAGAAATGGAAATCTTTGGAGGAGGCCTTTGTCGGAAGACAAGCTGACAAAACAGCATAAAAAAAAAAAAACATTAAGGCAGCAATAAAGGCTATTTTATTAATAATATTAATAGTTATTAAAAATAATACATATTATGTTTCGGTTTCATGTGGTGCAATCTATTAAACTAAATAATTAGTTAAGTAAATTTTGGTACGAGGCAAATAGCCTATTGGGATGTTATGTAGTCCATATTTATTTTATTTTATTTATAACTAGCTGTTCCCCGCGACTTCATTCGCGTGGTCTTTAGTTAATCTATAAAGGATTTTCTGCGCAACTTTCTAATTTTTTCTTTCAAAAGAACCTTCTCCTGACAATAACTAACACAACAAAAAAAGAATTAACGAAATTGTTCCATATGTTCATGTGTGATGTGAAGACCAGGGGAAATAGAGATTAATTTTTTTAAATAAAGATTATATTATACCACCTAATACTTAAGCCCCAAACAAATAATTTTCTATTGTGTCTAGGTTTTAGGCAGTTAAAAACTTAATGATTCCTTTTTTTAAAAGGCCCATTTATAATTTAACATAACTACTAATACAGAACTACTAATTTCAGATAGTGCTTAGTAATCATTACAAAACAAATTTGATCAAGCTAACTTTAACAACTATTTCTAGGCACATTGAAGTAGCCACAGGATCTGGCCAGCATTTCGTCTTCAGTATCCGGTTTTACAGTGGTGTTGATCGTGGTACAGTCGGATTCTCTGCACCTCAAAGAAAATGGGCTACATTGTCTATTGGACAGGTAAGAAGCCACAGAAAGCAATTAGAGTAGCTTTTATAAAATATCTAGTTTAAAAAAAAAGATTCTTGATCAATACTATGTAACATAATACAGGGTGGTCCAGGCCAGATGGATATACAATTTATTGCCAGGAAAAAAAAACACTTGTCAGCCGCTTACAAGATGTGTTTTTTTTTTTAATTTTAGAAATATCACCACTTTTAATGTTTTAATAATTTTTTATTTACTTTTAAAATGAAAAATTCTATTATTTTTTATTTTAGGTGCTTAGGTGAACTTAGTGAGTTCACTGGGATCACCTAGGGGATCAGACTAGGGGATCCTGGTGGACTCGCCCAAAAGAGGGGTGGGAGAGGGTGTGGTGATAGTAAAGCGCAATTTGAAATACAAAACCATCAGTCGCGGGTTTGAATCCCGCCAGGGGCAGATGTTTGTCTGATGGATGAGTGAGCACGATCATTTGTATTAGAGTCATAGATGTTTATAAACGTATTTAACAAATCTGGACTAAGTATTAATTATCTCTCAAGAACACAACCCCAACAAGATTATAGGAATGTAGCAGAATTAACTTACATTTCGCATTTTGTTTGTATGTACATAATACACAGCGTTCGTACACTGACTTCATTCAGAAAAATAGCTAAATTTGCATCTACAAGTATTAATTATAGGTGGCGTGGCTACAGAGAAATCTTCTGCAGCAAAGCCATAGTCATTGTTTTTTTTCTTTCAAACTAAAAGTAGTATGTTCACAAATGATACAAGTACATCATGTACGTCAGCTGTACACTACAGTGGCTACCATCATAATTTAAAAGAACATAGTGGCGTGGCTACAGAGCAAGTCGCCATATAAGGTATCAAATCTAAAGTTCAATTACACCTTGTATATTTTTTCTGATTATTAAAATTATTAAACTTAATGCGTTTTTACACGTATTTAACACTAATATTTTACTTTAAAATATGTTTAACTTTTTTGCCTAAAAAAATATCGCGACATGATTACCTAACTTGTTTTGTCAAATTTTATTAGTAAGATGTTATTGCCACATTGTTTGCACCATAATAAATGTTGTTATTATTATTTAATAGCCGATAGATGTAAAGCCGTTCAAGCCGCAGAGTGCAGAGTGCCTGTGCAGCGTGACCTTAGAGGCGGACTTTATGCTGAAGAAAACGTAAGTGTGAATATAATGCGATTATAGCGCTATATGCGCCTAAGTAATTCATCTACTTTGTACTTTATTTACTTATACTAATGCAATATGAAAGGGCTATGCTCGGTGTTTAAACGAATAAAAGTCGCAGACATAGCCCGACGGATTAGCAAGCTAAAGTGGCAGTGGGCGGGGCACATAACACGTAGAACTGACGGCCGATGGGGCAAAGGCAACGTACTGGTAAACGCAGCGTAGGACGTCACCCACAAGGTGGACAGACGGCCCAGTAAAGGTTGCAGGAAGCCACTGGATGGCCGCTTCAACTGGCCAATCTGTAAGTCATTGGGGGAGGCCTATGTTCAGCAGTGGACGTCCTATGGCTGAAATGATGATGATTATTAATGCAGTAGTTGTTAATATCTACTTAATAGGTATAATAATTATAAACTTTTCTATTTTATGGTGTTTACACAAGATGTTACTATTGTATAAGATGCCTATTAATCGTTTTTTGACTTAATGATTTTCAAGTGTTATATTGTCTTGAATAATTTTCGTTTTAGGGTATTTAGAAGTGACTTCATATCCCATCAACAACTTATAAAAAGCACGTCAATTGGCGATTTGGTGGTGTGTCATCGGGATGATTTGGTACTCCGTTCAAAAATAGGGTTCAGCTACTAATAAAGATTAGCTTTCGAATGCTTTTGAAATTAAAAACAAAATAAGTAATTTAGGATGTCTCATTGTAAAACTCTATTGCAGCACTTCCCTGGACCCATACGATTCGGAACAGATGGCGCGCGATTTCCTCATCCAGTTCTCGAACCAGGTGTTCACAGTCGGCCAGCAGCTGGCCTTTGCTTTCCAAGACAAAAAAGTATTGTCTTTAATCGTAAAGAACTTAGAAGGTTAGTGTGCCAGTCCACATACCATTCTATTTCTGTGGAACACCAAAACTGAAAACTAACATTTATTTATTTAACATATCACAAAGGTAATTGCCGATGCAGCTGCGCATCTGATGGCCTTAAGTGTTGGATTTGTAAATTAATAAATATTGGACGTCACATACATTGCTCTGATCCTAAGGCTAAAGCACTTGTGTTATAGAAATTATAAACAACGTCGGTACAGTCGGCAGCAATTAGATAGCGACATGTCAAATAGTTAGATTCAGCCAAAGTGGTCAAAAATACACCCGAGACGCTCATATAGATAGAGACATTTCATTCGTCAAAAGTAACGGAACGCGCATGTCACCAATTATATCGGCTCTACCAGGGCGCCACTTGTATGACGACAGCCAAATCACCATATGTAACTAAGCAACATCCTCGCCATAAACTTCGATATAACTGCAAAATTACACCCTAAGCAATGAGCTCTATAGCTCAAAATAAATTACAAGCTGGGAAGTAACAACGAAGACAGTTATCTGAGATGAAGGTGACATGCGTATATCTCTTTCTTTCCTCTAAAACTTTGTATATAACTATCTTTGTCATTTCGTGCGTGACGTCATTGCCATGTGTTTTGTTTTAAGTTCAATAGATTCGAATAATATCTCAAAATATAGACGGTGGTTACTATTGACGCTTCGCCTGTCGCTATAATAATGGCGGCTAGCGTGTATCTATGTATTTGACAATACGGTGTATCGATATATTTGGACACTAATTTGAACACTTTGGCTGTATCGATGTTATTGACCACTTTGGCTGTATCTAACTACAGCCTTGGATGTCGCTATCTAATTGCTGCCGACTGTACCACAACCGAGATAATATAAAAAACCGGGAATCGAACCCTGGACCGCAGACATGACGACGCCCAGGCCGGCGTGCTCGCCTCTTGGCTACGGAGGTCGTCTGAATCACTGATCAATGATTTTTGTTTGTTTTACTTTAGCTGGAAATTAAGTGACGTAACTTGCTTGTTTGTAAAATAATGGTTGTTTGTGAATTAAGTAGTTCATTGCGCTCATCTAAGAACGTCTTGAGCGTCCAGTGTGCATACAAGAGAACTTCTACAATGCAGAGTGCAGCGCCCGGCAGTCTTACTCGTCATATGTGTATATGTGTAAAAGAGATATCTACAAACTTAAATATATTATAATAATATAAAGAGCATTGTCTCTTCCCCTCACGCGTCTATAATAATATAAAACATCCGTAGTCTTGCCGGTGTTCATATGGCTTTCAATTAAATTTTTTGAGGCACATGGGTCGTGCCTATGAAACGGTTCAACTTTGCTGTGAGGAAAATAAGGCTTTTAACTTATGACTTTAATAGCTGAATAGGAAGAATATTTTTATACGATCATCTTTGACGACCTCCGCTATCTCTGAGGTTCCGGGTTCGATTTCCGGTCGGTCAATGTAGAAAAATAACTTTTCTATATTGTCGCGGGTCTTTGTGTTGTGGTACCGTCGTTGTTCTTGATTTCTGCAACACAAGTTTTTAAGCTACTTATCATAGGATCCGAGCAATGTATGTGATGTCCAATATTTTTATTTATTTATTATGTTTTATTTATTTATTTATTTATCTTCAGTGTATCTTCAGTGTACCCTACTCAAAAGCAAATACATTTTCATTTTATAAGAGTAAACATATATACATGTGCATTTTATCCCTTTAGCTGTGGATGTCCAAGCTCTGGCCGCAGGAGCGAACGCAGTCCCGCGGCGTGTAAGGATGGGTCGCCTTTTGCCTGATGCCTGCATCCAATTCGACAAGGCCGAGAATTCCTCCCTCAACTTGGTCGGCAAGGCTAAAGGGTAAGTGTTAGCATCTATAAGCATTTTTTCCCTTTAGCTTTAGATGTCTAACCTCTAACTGCTGGAGTACATGCAGTCGTGTAAGGAACTCCTCCTTCAACTTAAAAAAGTACTGTACTGTAGGGTAATAGGTGTTAACATAACTGAGCATATTCTCCTTTACCTGTGCACGTCCAAGCTTTTGCTGCAAGAGTCACACGATGTAAAAGCATAAGACCGCTAGTGTCGTGCGTTTTTCGATAGGCCAAGTACTTCTCCCTCAACTTGGTTAAAGGGTAAATGTTAATAAAAAGCGTGGATAAAAACAAAAATTACTGAGTCAGAAAACAAAGTCTTCGTAGACCAGAGAATGCAGCAGCGTTCTTTATTAGTCTTCCATTTCTGCGATCTGCAACTCGCCTGCCATGTTTAAAGATTACGGCATATTTCTTCATGGTAAAATCTAATGTCTAATGTGAACTAACATGGACTGTTGACAATGACGATGTAAACTAAAGACAAGACAGGCATCTGCCTGCTCGTGAGGAGGAGTGGCTATGACCAGAATGAGTCTTTTGAGGATGGTATGGTATATCTAGAAGACTACAAGAAAGTCAGTCTTGTACTGGAGCGGGTGAAAATTACCGGCCTAATGTAATGGATGATGGTAATCAATTGATTAATAGATAGGTAACCATGACGAACGAATAAGAAGACGCAGCGTAGGCAGGTTTCCCACCCGGTAGACTGTCGATCTAGTCAAGGTTGCAGGAAGCCGCTGGCTGCAAACGGAATAGAACTGCTCGCTGTAGCATTCTATGCTGTAGTCCAGTCCAGCGGTGGACTTCCAATGGTGATGATGTTAAACCATGTCGCTGTAGAAATCTTATCTTGTTCGGAAGTGGGTATATCTCATGACCTACCCAAAGCATTGACACAGCGTTGATGTCATAGAATCGATTAATTGATAATGTACAAATATATTTCAGAAAACAACCACGCCAATCCATCATAAACCCTGACTGGGACTTCGGCAAGATGGGCATTGGTGGTTTGGACAGGGAGTTCAACGCCATCTTCAGGCGAGCCTTTGCTTCACGTGTCTTCCCGCCAGAGGTCGTCGAACAATTAGGTAACAAATCATTTTAACTTGTTATTCAACATTCATAACTACTATTAGACTACTATACCGAAATGATTTCTTACAGGGTGCAAGCACGTAAAAGGTATCTTGCTCTACGGACCACCGGGTACCGGTAAAACCTTGATGGCTAGGCAAATAGGAAAAATGCTAAACGCGCGCGAGCCTAAAATTGTCAACGGCCCACAAATCTTGGACAAATACGTTGGCGAGAGCGAGGCCAACATTCGACGACTATTTGCTGAAGCCGAAGAAGAGGAAAAGAAGGTGCGTGTCCTTAAATATTTGTTCAAATGTTTGTTGCAAACTATTTGTCTTACACGCGAAAGTAATTTCAGGCCGGACCCAACAGCGGTCTCCATATCATAATATTCGACGAGATCGACGCCATCTGCAAAGCCAGAGGTTCTGTCGGAGGCAATACTGGAGTCCACGATACTGTCGTCAATCAGCTGCTATCGAAGATCGATGGTAAGTGAGCGAGGTGATAACATATTTACTTCTCTACCTACAACTCACTAAACTCAAAAACCAAATTACTAAACTAAACATAAAGAACAAACTTTAACATATATTTCTTATCCTTAGCACTTACACAACTAACAAACGCAAAAATAAATCACGCCGTGTGAATTTAATAACTCGTAAATTCGTTTGGCCCGGGCGGAGTAGTAGCCAAGCAGTCAAAGTTTACCTATGCCTACTTGTTGCCTTCCGACATGTAAAAATATTGATTAATATTTGGTATTGTTAACGCATCTATAGTGTAGATTATGCTACATGATCGATCTAATTGTATTGTTAAAATAACATGTCCTTACGAAAGCTCGATGTCGAATCACGGTGTACGTACGGTAAAACCAAAGCTGGTTTTTGTTACACTGTGTAAGGACAAAATTAGATTTGTATCTTTAAGCTTTTAATGTAACTTGTTTAAAAAAGGTACTTCGTGGCTTAGTCACACGTCTCAGTATAGCTCCATACCTATTATAGCCCGATAAGTTCGTGCGTGATACTCATGTGGGGGAACAGACCCTGATGGGGATGAGGTGCGCTAGTTGCATACATCATTGCAGGCATCGTCCGTCGTCTCGCATGATTGTAACGACTATAATATCAAACTCGCTGCTAAACTTGTATTGTCCACACTACATAAATATCTAACGTGGAATGTCTACACACGAGCATTACATTACATATATACGATTCGTATAATTAAGAACGCTGATATAAAGGGAAGAACTAAGCCGCAAAACTTATTGCATGCATTTTTTATTTATTTTTCTCGATATCGTAAAACTTTTCCATAACACCACTTAATTCATTGATACACATGATTAGCTTAAAATAAATAGGCAAACTTTTTACACTACTTCTAAACATAGTATTCCTATTTACTGGCTGGTCACGTAATTAAGAACGCTAAATAGTTTATACCTTTATTCAAATTTAAATAGAGAACATTCAGTCAATGTGTTACTGTTTGTATAATTTTGGCGCCATTTAGTGCTGTAAAAGATTAAAAATGATTGCTTCCTATGAAAAAACGATGGAAAACGATATGTACGACGTCGCCCGAATACAGCATTGACCCTAAGAACACGATAGTTAAATTAAAGCACGGTGGTGGAAATGTGAAAATTTGGGGGGTGCTTTTCTGGACATGGTCTTGGACCTGTAAAGTTGATAGAAGGTAACTTGGATCAGTTTCAATACAAAAATATACTGGAAGAAACATTGTTACCTTATGCTGAAGACTTTCTACCGGTTATTTGGACATTCCAGCATGACAATGATCCAAAGCACACTGCACGCACCGTAAAGGAATTTCTTACAGCGCAATCAGTTTCTGTCTTAGACTGGCCAGCTAACAGCCCAGATCTAAACCCAATAGAGAATCTGTAGTTCGAAGTAAAGAAAAAGGTTTCAAATACACAGTGTAGGAATTTAAGAGAGTTGTGCGACGTTTTTTTAGAAGAATGGAACTCTATTTCTCTTGAGAAATGTCAAAAATTAATAGAGTCAATGACTCGCCGGTGTAAAGCAGTATTTAAAAGCTGTGGATATGCTATTAACTATTAATTTTAGTTAAAAATGTATTAAATTGCTTTTTAAATTTTCCGCGCTATTGTGATTTTTTAAATGTAAGTGTTGTGTGTTGTGTTCAAAACAATTACCGAGCAGTTTAATAAATCGTTCTTAATTATTTGTCCAGCTTCAGTATTATTTGAATGTGTTACTTTGGTAAAATAAATAAAATGTGAAGAAAAATAGTTAGATTTAATTTTTTATTCCTAGGTCACGTTGCTCTATTATTGTGGCTATTTATAACATAACCAGTTGCTTCTCAGAAGGTACACATCTCTGTGTATGATATGATTTAAATAAAAAAACTTTTAGAACTTCAAATCGTTCTTAATTACATGACCAAAACTGACACAACAATAAAACGATCCTTTTAGTTTCAGCACACCTCTGAAAAACTGATGAATGAACCACATATTTTATAATTCACCATGATTATACAATTTATGGTTACAAGAATACCCTGTATCATAATTATCATTATAATCCAAGACCCACGTCAGTCCTCTGCTGGACATAGGCCTCTCCCAATGCACGCCACTGCTTCCGATCGAAATATATTCCTTTCCATCACTCCACACCATAGACATAGAAATAACTATAGACTGGCTGCTGTGACCCTACATTCCTGCCGTTTTATTTTCGCCATTTTGGCGCTGTAGGCCTTAGTATCTGAACTTGGAACTAAATTAGTGATGTCCTCAAGTCGATATTCGTAACGCCTAGAATAGAATACACGAAATTTCCTGGTACGGTAAAACTTAAGATTAATTAAACAGGGTCAAAGCAGTGTCAAGACGCGTCGGTCGCCGTGTATCGCCAGTTTTGGACACAATTCTGAACCACAACCAAAAATTTTATAGTTAATTAATGCAGCCAGTCGTAAGCCTAGTTTAAAGCTCAGACTACAAGCGTCCGGAATTTTTTAGAGCCGCATACAAAACGGATTGAATCCGGGCTTGTCTGGAACCGTTTTGTAGGGAGTTCTGAAAAATTCCGGATGCATGTAGTTTGAGCCTAAGTATGTATGGATGAAAGGTTTGTTCAAAAATTATTGATAAAACTTTAATTGTACCTAGTTAAGATTTCACGTCCCCAATATGTTTAATGTTACTAGAAAAAAATATCTTAAACCGTTATAAATTTATACACAATATATCATATTTATATCTTATGTCGTATCGAAATGTCAAAGTATCACAGCAGTGTGTAGTTACGAAAAATATACAGTTTTAGAATATATATATTAATATAGTTTCAAAATCCGATATTAAATATCGATATATACTTCCAGCGATAAGACCGCCTAAATTGTGCTATTCATAATGTATTTACTTTCCTGTGATTAGTTTCTTTTGTGTGGTATACAATAAAGAGTATCTATCTATCTATATAGTATTAGAGGGGATCCTCTAAATAAAACGGTGTATTAACTTAATAAAATATATTGATACGGAAAACGCGCGAAATCACAATTACGACGCATGAAGAAGTCAGCTCCGATGACAGCTGACAGCTAGTGCCGGGAACCGCTCATAGGGATGTTCCCCGCAATCGATCCCCCGCTAACAATAGTTAAAGCGATATTTATACCCACCGCTACAAACGTCAAAATTAGTTCTGGGTTCAAATACTAGTGGCGCTTCAAATGGGCATAAAAATTTAGCTGTCATTTGTACGGGACAGCCAGTATATATTAATTTCTAAGTCAATGCTCTACACCCTGTATCACAAATGGAAACCACCATCACCCGTAGGCGTGGACCAACTGAACAACATCCTCGTGATCGGCATGACGAACCGTCGCGACATGATCGACGAGGCGCTGATGCGGCCGGGCCGGCTCGAGGTGCAGATGGAGATCGGCCTGCCCGACGAGACGGGCCGCGTGCAGATACTGAACATACACACCAAGCGCATGAAGGAGTACAAGAAGATCGCGGAGGATGTCGACAGCAAGGTTTGTGATTCACAAGTGATAGGGATGATGACTTACTTTTTTTTCTTCGTCTATCAGGTAGATTATCAAAAAGTATTGGACACGTATTTTTTATTTTTTAACATAATTAAAATATTACAGGGATATATTGATTTGAAATGTCGCATGACATCACGCTTTGGTACAATTATTATTACTTAGAAGTGACGTCACGGGCTTCGACGCGCTTTATGTTTGTTTGTTTTAGTTGATTGACAAAATAAAAAATAAGAGTCAATTATTTTTTGATAATCTAACCGACGGATTAAATAGAATTTCATTCTTTTTACCCAGTCGTCATTCCTATTCCGACGCACAATATAAAACACCCAACTAACAAAAAATTGCTATATAAACGCTTTAAAAACTTTTATTTTTTGTTTTATAAAGGCCACATAAGCGTTTATACAACGCGAAATGGGCGCAAATTATAAGAGCTAAAACCTTGTAGACGTTATATAGTTACCATATAATACGCTAATTCCTCTGTATCTTGTCATGTAAAAGCATACAGAAAGCTGATTAGCTGTAAACCGGCAAGAAATTAACCTTTACGTAACAAATCACCCTTATAACTGCTATCAAAATTCGGCTATAAGGGCAATTTCTCCTATAGTAGCAATCGTTAATTACGATTTGAGAATCTGCATTCAGTATTCAGCAGATTTATTGTTTTACGCGTAATTATGCTTCCATATTGATTTTGCTGCAAGAGACCTAACAATATAATACCTACATACATTTTTATTTATAATAGTGGAGGTTTATGTGGGAAAGCAGTTTTGTGAGAATAGTGGGTGAGTTTTATGATATTTTTACAATGCGCCTCGTTAATTCTAAGTTTTTATCAGTAAAAAGAACACTTTTAATTTGAGAGCAGTGTTAGAGAGCAGTGTTAATTTTCTTTTATAAGAAGAATCAGCAAATGAAATGCTTTTATAAATCATTTATAAGTAATGCAATCTTATAGTAGCTAGCTAGTAAGAGTAAATTTAGCCATATTAGAGGATTTTAGGGTTCAGTCTACAAAATTTCTTATTTTGAACCCATGTTTTACTTTACAGCATCAAGAAATTTATTATGATCGTGCCTGTGGACATATTTGACTAATTGTTACTACATATCATTCATCGTAAGTATCGATTTTTTGTATATACACATTATGGTATATAATGTTAACAAAAATAGCATTACGTCGTTGTAATCACAATCTGCTATGTGCAAAAAGTATACTTTTGAGATACCTACTTATAACAGTTTTTATTGTAGCTGCTGCACTTAGCATTTTCATGTACTTTGAAGTTATTTTACTTAAACAATAGATGGGGTAGTAAAATATACGCAAAGATCAAAAAGTATAAATCTCAAAAAAGATTTTGGTTTGACAACGACGATTAGTTGTGACACATGTGGGTAGATACATAAACTTAATCTGTTAAAATCTGTTTTGTGCGCGAGCGCGGCCCTCTGCTCGTTCCTTCGCGCGTGCGGCGAGTGACGACAGGGTCATCGCGTCGTACGTACGTACGGCTCAGTTCACGTAAGGCCACGAAGCCGTGCGCTCGTTAGTTGCGCCCCAGACCCCAGTACCGCGTTATTGTGCGTTTAAGCTGAGTTTTTGAGTCATTTAGAATATAATTATTTCCTCAAACTTAAGTTACTATGTATTTTAACTCAAATTGATATGTTTCAGGTGCCGAACACGTATTTTCATGCTTATCCGTCAGCGACAAAGTGTTTGTGTTTTATTTGGGTGCCTATATCCTATCCTACTAATAGTATAAATGTGAAAGTTTGTGAGGATGGATGTTTGTTCCTCTTTCACGCAAAAAATACTGACTGGATTTTTATGAAATTTGGCAGACAGGTAGCTTTTAACCGGGAATAGTTTTTTTGTAAGGCCAGTACTTTTTAAGTTATTTAAAAAAGTTTTATATATCCCTAGACCATGTTGTTGTGTGTATTATTGTGCTATTAAAAGTAGGTGCAACTGTCATAGTTCTTTTTTGTAAGATGATAAGACAAAGATAAGATAAGATAGAGCTAAGAGAAATAGTAATTTTGTATTAAGCTCCCTTAGTACTATTAAAATAAAAGCTTTTTACTAAAGTTATGTTTTATTTGTGTTAGCCTTACACATAACTATAATTTAAACACTATGCAATAATGGTATAAAATATAGTTCAGTTTCGTATTTAACACTAACTAACTTGCATCGTATAGCTGTCGACAACTCAATTTCCATGGCTTTCTTAATATTGATTAAATCGCATTTGTAAATGTTCAGCAACGAGGATTTCATAGGTTGTTAGAAAGCATCATTTACATTTTCAATCGAATTTACTTTTAGCCGTATAACGTTTTCACCTAAATTATCATCATTAGTTGTTTCTATAATTTGATTATCATTTGTCAAAAACCATTTATCATTATCTTCTGGCGACAGCCTATATGTATCTAGATAAAGAATCATAGCACAATGCATTATGTTAAACTCCAGAGCCCATGTAGCAATATCATTTCTGAACTCATCTTTTTCCATGTCTCTCTTATTATCACTCACATTCTCATCAAATGATTCAATTCCGCTTTGACTTTGGTCATCTTCCTATAAACCTTCATCAAATGTGTCATTGTTAAAATTTTGAAATAATAAATCTGCGGAACCCTCGACGTCGTTTTTGTTTACATCTGCCCTTGATGAACTCGCTACTGAGAATGAGGATTTGGTTGGTATCATAGCCTTGTACCTTTTTTTCACTTTTCTTCTATAAGCAAACGGAGTGGGTTTGAATTGTTTCCAGTTTTTTAAATCTATTTTCACAACACCGAAAAACAGTAAGATTCTAAAATGGTTGAATGGCGGATGATAAATTTATATAAAGGCAAATCAAAATCCATATATGAGAATATTGTTCTTGTAACAGTCGTATAGGAAATCTACCAAGATTATATTTACTTGTTAAAGCTATGTAACTTGCTTTTTAGCATTAGTTTTGTAGTTGCATTTTAATAACCATTAAAAGGAGATAGGTTTTTTAAAGGTCATATTAGTGTTTCAAATTGTATAAGACTAAAGCGACTACATGGCTCAAATACTACATGACTATAAAGCCATATAATATGCTTCTATAAGTATATTGTTTTATAGTGAACAATAATTTGGCATTATAAACGTATGTAAGATTAGGTTACAAGACCGATATGCTATATTAGCAAAATACACTTATAGTGTGCTTTTATAAAGAAAGATGCAAAATGGATGCTGGTAAAAAACATGTATAAGAATTATACTCTTATAAATCATTGCTTATATAGCAGTTTTGCTAGTTGGGCATACCTTATTTTATCTATCACTTTTATTTGGCGATCTCCATAGCCGAGAGGCGAGTATACCGTATATCTGATGTCCTGGGTTCGATTCCCGATCGATACCTGTCTCTGTCTGTACATATCGGATCTCCTTGTCTAGCACGCGACTTTTATGGGTTGTAAGTCAGGTATTTGTCAATATTATTCGAGAAATTCATTATAATTAAGTACTATTTACTTATTTTAAGACCAAACAAAAATATACGCATGTTCCCCATATGAATATTTTAATTTTTCTGAATTGACCTGACCAAACGGGTATTTTTATTTATTAATATTCTTTAATTGGTAGGAACTAGCTGCCCTCACAAAGAACTTCTCCGGTGCGGAGTTAGAAGGTCTAGTCCGCGCGGCCCAGTCGACCGCCATGAACCGGCTGATCAAGGCGTCGAGCAAAGTGGAGGTGGACCCCGAGGCCATGGAGAAACTCATGGTGGAACGGACCGACTTCTTGCACGCGTTGGAGAATGATATCAAACCGGTAACTACTATAATTTATTCTTTTCTTCTATTTAGGTAAGATCCAAAGACAATTCTCTAGACAATCTAGATTACAAACAATCATTTTTTTGTTAGAATAATTTTTAGTGTTCATTTCCATTTATGCTGAACTTTCCCTAAAATTCCCGCCCATACAATAAAATTTCAGCTTATAATGGAAGTGCATACATTTTAATCGCACGAAGAGCGTACAAATTGTTTTTATTATAGAAGTATTCAGGTTGCTTGTTTATGGTTCACTCATTACGAATGAATGACAGAAGGCCTATTTCAAGTTTATTTACTTTAACGCGACCGATAAGTAGGTAAGGCTTTATATGTCATTAGGGGATAGCGCCGTCTCGTGATACTTAATTCGAAACCTTATTTTTCTATTTAAATTCGCGTTTACTTCCAATCGCATAAAAGTATATATTATTATATTTCTTTGGGTCTTGGCATAATAACGTTATATTTCCATTGCTAGAATCTTTGGACGATGTAAATAATGCACTCTCGCGGGTTCTGCATTGGTTTAGTACCAACAATCTTTTGCTCAATGCAAGCAAAACGAAATGCATATAATTTACAATGCCAAATGTAAGGCAGGTCTCAACAAATATCATTGTAAAAGATGAACGACTGGATACTAGTAATTCCACTACCTTTTCGGGAATAACTTTAGATTCCCGTCTGCAATGGGGTGCTCATATTGAGACTCTGTCAGGAAGACTTAGTTCAGCTGCTTATGCTGTGCTAAGAAAAGCGATGTGAACATAATTTTAATACCCGGAATAAAGATAAACTTGCTGTTTCAAATTTCAGACTGCATAAAGTGAGTAATTCGTTCATGGGGAAATGTATTCGCTTTTTTAACAAATTACCACAGTCTATTGTTGAACTACCCATGTTTGAGTTTAAATCGCATGTTAAGATTATTTTGATGAAAAAGGGTTATTATACTGTTAATGACTATTTAAATGACAAAAATGTCTGGAATTAAATACTGCCCTGCTCGCACAGGTATACATTATTTTCTTTTCCTTTTTTTTGTGGCAGCTAGTGGTGACTGAGTTTGTTCCGGCGTTTCTTCTCAGCACTTGCCAGATTGTCTGTGTCTTGTCTCGAAGCGCTAGTAGGGCCCAAAAAATAAGGAGACATGTTCTGCCCCATATGGGCCAATAATGTTATTATTGACGTTCATAAGTGGCAGTTTTCTGCCCTAAACTGAATAAATGATTTTTGACTTTGACTTTGACTTTGCTAGGCATTCGGCACAGCAGCCGAAGCATTGGAGCACTTCCTCTCTCGGGGCATCATCAACTGGGGCACCCCAGTGTCGTCGCTGTTAGAAGACGGACAGCTTTATATTCAGCAGGCGAGGGCCACTGAGGCTAGCGGTAAGTTCATAATTCGTAATTTATAATAACAGAACACAGAGCTGCCGATCAATTGGGTTTTGGTATAAATGTTTCCCTTTTAGACATATATAAATTAGAATAAGTCTCAACTTTCAGGTTATTGCAAACTCGCACTCTTCGATTTCACTCTCACCGAGTGGCGAGCATGCCGAACTTGTTGTCGCTATCTCTGAGGTTACGGGTTCGATTCCCGGTCGGTCAATGTAGATAGAATAACTTTTCTGTATTGTCTCGGGTCTGGGTGTTGTGGTTGTTTATGATTTCTGTAACACAAGTGATTTGGCTTCTTTCCATAGGATCAGAGCAATGCACGTGATGTTGCTAATATTTATTTATTTAGAGCTAGATCAGAAGCAACTTTTCTCCCTCTACCTTACATAGCAGAAAATATAACGCTGTAGGTTTTGGGTGTGTGTGTGAGAGAGATAGAAGAAGCGTGGTTAGACCGTGTGTATATAGGTGTGCGACAACACACAGGTTACTATACCATTTGTTCTTCTTGTTCAGGGTTAGTGTCAGTCCTTCTGGAAGGGCCACCCAACAGCGGCAAAACTGCCCTGGCGGCGGAACTGGCCAAGCTGTCAGACTTCCCGTTCGTGAAGGTGTGCTCGCCGGAAGACATGGTCGGCTACACGGAAACCGCGAAATGCTTGCAGATTAGAAAGGTAAGAAAGAAGGAGTGGAGTATTAAGTCTGTTCACATTCAGACATTATAAATAGAATTATGCGCCAGACAGCATACCAGCCTGCCTAGCATGAGCACTAAAAACACGATATGATATAGCGAAATATCGACACCAACTGTAAAAATATGATAGATATAGCCGCCATGTTGAATCGCCGACACATATTAAAATCACTGTTTCGATAAAAAAAATTAATGGCGGCTAAATCTATCATATTTTTTAAGTTGGTGTCGATATTTCGCTATATCATATCATATCATATCCTGTTTTTAGTGCTCATGCTAGGCAGGCAGAGCGGTTTGAAGATTAAATTATATGAAGACAACGTGAAGACTCAGATTAGAGCATTACACATTATACTCCATTCTTACCTATTTATTTTCCATAGTGACATCCTCAAATAATATTAGAAAAAAAAAGTTTACATCCGCCGTGATTATTTATTGGTGTGGCAAGGTTCTGTGACTGTGCACACGCACAACGGTTCGGCCTTGCTATTTTAAGTTTTAGCAATACCAACTCATACATAGCTACATAAGTTCGTCGCCCATTTAGCGCCTGAGCACAGAATTATCGCCGCATGCCTCAATCTCGATTTAATATATAATAATAGTTATAAAAGAATAAAGCTGTCTGGCATACAGTTTGTTTTAAATTTGTAAGTGAAAATAGCAGGCAACACGTGTTTACAGTGTAAAACGGAAGTGAGATCAAGGACGTGAACCGGGGTCTATTGCTGAGCCGTTGGACGATCTTTAGGCTGCCTGTCCTCCGGAGCGGAGCGGAGCGAGTTTAGTTGAGGGAAACGTCACTTGGATCGAAAAAGTTAAAGAACAAATTTATTGATTCTCCTTTCCGCTTCCTCGCACCTCTTTCCGGTTTTTGTACGAATATCCGCTCCGGTGTACGGCAGTGCAGTTTTGTCTTCTTCACATGTGCCGTTTTGTGTACTTCACATGTATTGTCTCTAAGAGCTGTCGCACTTTTCGTCAAATTAATATATTTATTTCATCAGTTAACAGTACAGTGTTGATAACAATTGTTGTTAATTAAATAATACGCTAGTTTCCTGGGTCAAAAAAAGATTATTCTATTTAGTCCGTCAGTTAGATTATCAAAAAATATTTGACCCATATTTTGTCTTTTGTCAATCAAACAAAAAATGACGAAGATAAAGCGCATCAAAGTTTGAGTGACGTCACGCCTTGCTAAAAAGTATCGCAAGGCGTGACGTTACGCGGAACTTTAACGGGCTATATCTTCATCATTTTTTGTTTGATTGAGAAAAGAAAAAACACGTGTCCAATATTTTCTATTAATCCAACTGACGGACTATTAAAATTTTTTTAGGAAACTAGGCCATTGTTTTATTCGTATCGACTTTAGAATCTCATTCTCAGGTACATAACTAATTAGCACGTACTCTTGTTATGTCACCAGTACTTCGACGACGCGTACCGTTCGTCACTGTCGTGCATCCTCGTGGACAACATCGAGCGGCTGCTGGACTACGGGCCCATCGGGCCGCGCTACTCCAACCTGACGCTGCAGGCTCTGCTGGTGCTGCTCAAGAAGCAGCCGCCGAAGGGAAGAAAACTCCTCATTCTGTGCACCAGCAGTCGCAGGTAGGACATGACATTTATAATAACAGCCACCCCTTTTTTTTCGATAGGGAAATGCATCATGACGACCTTCGTAGCCGAGAGGCGAGCATACCGGACTTGGTGTCGCTATCTCTGAGGTTCCGGGTTCGATTCCCGGTCGGGTCAATGTAGAAAAATAACTTTTCTATATTGTCTCGGGTCTGGGTGTTGTGGTACCGTCGTTGTTTCTGATTTCTGTAACACGAAGTGCTTTGGCTACTTACAACAGGATCAGAGCTATGTATGTGATGTTGTCCAATATTTATTTATTATTATTATTTATTATCACGCATACCACATCAGCCGCGGGGGAGGCCAGTGGTTATGTGGGACTCCGGACCTCATAGTAATGTCTGTATACCCACTAAAAACCTGACGGTGTCCCTCCGGAGCCACGTGAGTCAGGACTACGGGTTTCACCATAGGCCTAGGGCCATAGGCATACTCCGCAGTCCCAGCTCGGCTGTGTCTCGCCTTAGCGAGCGTCACCCAGTTTAGGGAGGAGGAGACCATCCGTCGAGTCTTCTGTGAGCGGCATGACCACCTAAACACAATATGATATAGCGATTTATCGACACCAACTGTCAATTTTTTTTCGAATACATATTTTAGTTAAACGCCGTGTTGAATTTTTATTGAAACAGCAATCATAACACGTGCCGTCACCGGCCCGGCGATTCAACATGGCGTTATATCTATCATATATTTGCAGTTGGTGTCGATATATCGCTATATCATATCGTGTTTTGGTAGTCATGCTAGAGGGGCTGGACTGGTATCAGGGACTGAAAGCGGTTAAGGTATACGGTTACGCTACCGGTATAAAATTACGATACCGTTATTTTTTAAAGGTATAGGTTTACCGGTACGGCTTTTTGTACCGGTATGGTTCTACCTTTATTTAACCTATTTATTATTTCGGTACCGAAATACACAATTGCACGGACTAAAACGCGCGACGTTGCCAGCGCGCTCGGGCGCAGAACAGGCGAGAGGCCGGCTCTAGCGGGCCGGCTGAGCCGGCTTTATTCATATTCGCTTGCCACGTTCATGACTTCGCTGTTTTTTTGTTGCGCTTGATTTCGTACAGTATTTAACACTGCATAATATATTTTTAAATATTGAAATTATAATATTGCATTATTTTGATATATCTCATAAGATATAAAGAGAAATAGTCAACATCGATTTGTCAAATAATGTGTAAATTTTAAAAACGACTGATTGAAATCGGATTACTATTATATTGTTATTATTATTGTAAGGTTAAAAGTTATTAATTATTTAGTCAAAGATACAGATACAATTTTCGTTTACTAGGCATCGAACCTATTTGGCATATCTCACGTTGAAAGTACCTAAATTAAAATTAAATTAAAAATTAAATTATATTTATTTCAAGAAATTGATTCTCATAGTTACATAACATAGTTACATTACATTAAATTATTAATATCAAAAACCACACATAAGCTAATTAAATTAAATTAAATTGAACCAGATTTTGATTAAAATGATCACAAAAACATCACATAGGTCGACACAAAAACATTTCATTTAGGATTTTTACAATACACATCACATCACTTATTATCAATTTAATTTATTAAATGTCACATATAATAATCCTGCAACTTTCATACACAGATAGTACAGTTTTATTTTTGCTATGTCTTATGCGGTCCATAAATGAGGCGGCTCTTTTTCTCATAATAGCAAAGAAATAAATAAATTGTCGTGTTTTGATGTACACCTATGAAACGCGTAAAAATCGACGGAGAATATATTTACAAATAACAAATACTCTGAAAAAATTTCTTAAATGATATACTTTCTGAAATATTTTAGATTGAAGATGTAAAATAAAATGTGTTTTCCCTAAATTAGTCATCAATTCAATGTTCAATATTATGAATATAAAAAAATCTGATCGTAATAAAATAAACCAAAAGAAAAGAAAATGTGAGTACTTAAGAGTCCGTCCTAAAAATAGTCTTATTTCCGTAAATTTTGTTATCTGATTGTAAATGATTATTGAAACAAAATAAAAACAAAATAACACGTCATTTTTATTTTATGAAAAAAAAAACATGATATTAATTAGTAAACCTAGGTCAAAATGAACTGGACGCTGTTTAGCATTCGTGTGTTATCCCACACTTAGACACATTTGAGCTACGAGCGTTTAAAGTTCTTCGACGATTTTATGTTGTAGTGCTTTATTCATAAAGACAATATAGAAGAATTGGTTTTATTAGTAATTGAGAAATATTGTTATTGCTAAAACCTTTAAGACTAAGGCCTTAAAACATAATTGCAAAATAACAAAAGCATATTTTTAAAGCAAAAACTGGTTTTAATGTTGATCATCTTCCGCATAATTATTATCCTCAAAATTAGGATTTTCGAGATCATCATTACAGCCATAGGCCTTTCCAAATGACTTGTTCATCCTAGATTGGCAGGTTTGAAGCGTCCTGCATCCAGCGGCTTCTTGCAACCGTTACCAGGTTGTTTTTTCACCTTGTGAGTGCACGTCCCACACTGCACTTGAAGGTACGTGTCCTCCACTCTATAACTAACCTCTATAACCTTTCTGCCCCATCGGCCGTTAGTTTTACGTACTATGTGTCCCGCCTACTGCCACTTTAGCTTACTAATCCGTCAGGCTACGTCAGTGACAATTGTTCGTTAACGGATCTCCTCATTTCTTATTTGATCTCTCAAAGAAACATCGAGCATAGCCCTTTCCATATAACAATCCGTGGTCGGTCAGTGCAAGTCAGTAATAACTAAAACTCAGTGGTTGTAGACTTTCGTCCTTAGGCACTGAGGTATTTTGGACGAGAAGACGTTGTGTAGTTTTCGGGACGCTGCCCAGCCAAGTTGGATTCGACAATTGACGTTCTTGTCGTAACTGGACCTACCTTACTGGATCTCTTGTCTCGGGTAGACATATTTGTCAACAATTTCAAGGTTGGAGCTCCCAACTACTCGTATATAAGGCGTATTCGTCATGACCTTCCTTTGAGTTGACTGGCGGGTCGTTTAAGTGAGAGGGTGTTGTATTTGTGCTCTTCAAAAATAAATTTAGAAAAGTGGTTAAACATGCATTAGTTGGTGCGAAATATTATCTACAACGCGCATAAGTAACGGACGCATACTTTAGTGATAAGACTGTGGCTGAAAACAATCTATTAGTAAGAAATAAGGACCAAAACTGAACCGAAGTGGGCTTATTTTTTGTGCAAGTGACGGTAAATGTAAATCTCGTCTCGTAATATACACAAGAGCAACGACAGTCTAAATATCGTAACGGTTTACCTCAAAGTATAAGACTTAAATTCACCACTTTCCATAAGTGCTTGTTGGCGTAGTGGTAACAGAACCGATTCAATCTACGTGCTACGCAAGAGGAAGCGAGTTCAAATCTCTCAAGCTTATCTCGGCATAATGAAAAAAAAATATTTTGTACATCATAAAAGTTTATTTTGAATCAGAAAAAAAAAAAATTTTTTTTTTTCTTTTATAAAAAATAATAATAATAAGAATATTTATACACAAAGAAAAGTTTAATGATGGATATAAGTAACAACAACATAACATTTAGGCGCATTAGGCGTTTTAATTCCGAAAATGATGTTTCACGTCATGATTATTTAAATTCAATGGCCAATGATTCAGTTATTCTATGTGATGAAACTATAAGAAGCCTACCCGATGTTTCAATATATAATAATTCACGTATTATTGATTTGGAAATGCAAATTGAAAACCTGAACCAAGCGCTTCAAGCTGCAAACATAGAAGTCGATAATCTGATATTGCAGAACAGTAATCTACAAAAAGAACTGGAAAATTGTCATATTTTAATAAAAACACTGAGAACCATACAAACTCCAGCGCCAGAAAAAATGCGTGGTATATTGTCACCTAGGTCAGTAAATTGTATAAATAAATCACTATTTCTTAAAAAACAGGTTGCAGCGACTCAGACTGAAATGTATCTGAACCACAAAATTAGTAAAAGAAAGAAAAATAGAAAAATTAAACTGTTTTTGAAACCAAAAACACAACATACATCCAGAAGTCTCTTAAAAAAAATTAAAACACAGAATAGAAATATATTAATTTTACAGAAGAAATTGAAGAATTTTGAAATAGAGAGAAATAAAATACAACATAAAATAATGGAATTAGAAACACGTAACACTGTAAAAAAAATATGTTCGCCAAATATACAAGACAATAAAAAAGTACACAAATCACAAAAGGTCTTATCGAAACTCCAAGAAAAAGAAAACGAAATAAAAACATTAGAAAATGATAACGCATCGAGGACTTACAAAAAAGGAAATGGAAAAAGGACTAAAAAAGTACAAATATTTTCGGACATTATAGGAAGTGGACTAGCAAGCAGAATAATAAAACAATTAGATGACATAGAAATCATAAATCACTGTCAGCCAGGAGCCCAAATTGAAAATATTCTCAGAAACTTTAACCTACATACCAAACAACTAACACATAATGATCTAGCAGTGATACTGGTAGGATACTATAGCGAAAATAAAATGGAGACATCTTATGTAAAAGAAATAAGAAGAATAGTAAGTACAGAGAACAGAAAATTTAACATTGTGGTAGTGAGTGTTTTATATGACAGCATAAATGATGATAAAATCACCAGCATCAATAAAGAGTTGCATCGCTTAGCAACAGTATCCGAGAATGTTAAATATCTCGATCTAAATGGAACAGTATATACAAAAGTTAAAAAAATCGTGACAGAAGAAATAATAAGAAGTATTACAAATAGTTACTTTGATGCTTCTTCTTGCCTACGCTTTATAAACCCTAACGCAGATCATACCCATTTTTTTCTAGAAACACACAAGACCCCAGTGAATGGTTAACGATTGTGCATGCAAATATACAAAGTATTAATAATAAATATCTAGAACTAGAATTACTAACGGAAAATACAATTTGCGACGTGCTCTGTCTATCAGAGACATGGGCGAATGAATTAAAACTGGATATAATGACACTTGAAGGTTTTGTACTTGCTTCATATTATAACAGGACTTTATTTGGACATGGAGGCACCGCTATTTTTGTTAAGGACTCACTTGAATATAAAACAAGACACGACATAGTTAAGTTAAGTTTTGAGATGAATTGTGAGTTGGCAGCAATAGAATTAAAATTGTATAAATTGGTTATAATTTGTGTGTATAATCCGGACCACGATTATTTAATATTTGAAAATGTAATAACTAAAGCTATTGAAAAAATTTGTAAGGAAGACAAAAGAATCGTAATTGCAGGTGACTTTAATTTAAATTTGCTAAAACCAAACAATAAAGTGCGTAAGTTTTTAAAATTATTAGATGAATTTAAATGTAAATTTGTTATAAAAGATCCAACTCGTACCAAAGGTAAATCTGTTTCTTGTATTGATAATTTTATTTTAAATGATGATGAAAATTTTCGATATCACATAGGAAAAGTATTATGTACAAAGTTGTCAGATCATAATGTTATTGAAATCAAATATAAATTAAATCGTAAAAAACCTAGACTAGGACAGGGGAATATTATTACATCTCGAATAATGTCGCAGGCCAATAAAAACTATTTTCATTATTTGTTTTGTAAGGATTACGAATGTGTAAGAAACGATATAAAGTCTAAACCTGACGTAAATGAGAAAATGAACATTCTGATGAACCATATAAAATATTGTTATAACACTGCTTTTCCTTTAAAATCATTTAAATCTAGGAACGAAAAGAAGAATCTGACAACGAAAGGCATATTAGTATCAAGAAATAACCTTCAGAAACTTGAAATATTACAAAACTTGTATCCGGACATTAAAAGAAAAACCAAAATAAAAAAAATTAAAAGAACATTTAGAAAGGTATTGCAGGCAGCTAAAAAACTTAGGAACGCAATTAGAATTGAAAAATCATCAAACAAAATAAAAACAACATGGACCATTATTAAGGAACAAAAACAACAAAGAAAATCACTAAATAACAATAAAATAATTGAAATCAAAAATCAACTTGGAGAAATCGTAACGGGTAGTAAAAATATAGCAAACAGTTTCAATGATTTCTTTTGTAATATAGCCAGCAAACTCACAAAAAATCTAGAGATTGAGACCAAAAATTGTGACAGGTATTTAAAAAATCCAACAGACGAAAGAATTTATTTTTCAAAAATGAATGAGACCGAATTTAAGAATATAATTAGAAATCTAAAATGTAAAACGTCGAAAGATATATACGACATGAATACAAAGACAATTAAAGAACTTATTATGGGCAACAAAAACATGCTTGATTTAGTTTTAGACGTTATAAACAATGCTATTACTGAGGGTGTTTTTCCAGATAACTTAAAAATAGGAAAAATCGTACCATTGTATAAAAAAGGAGAAGCTATCGCTATTGACAATTACAGACCCGTGTGTATATTACCAGTTCTATCTAAGATTTTAGAAACTGCTTTGAAATCAAGAATTATAGACCATTTTGAAAATAGAAACCTTTTTACGGATTGCCAATTCGGCTTTCGCAAAAATAGATCGACCGAGATGGCCATTAGAAAAACGGTATACTTTATCTTAGATGCTTTGGATAGATCGCAGAAAGTTTCTAGTATTTTCTGCGATTTGTCGAAGGCTTTTGATTGTTTGCGACATGACATTTTGTTACATAAGCTAAAATTTTACGGATTCGAAGGAAAAGAATTAAGTATGATGCAGTCTTACCTTAGTAATAGAACACAAATAGTTAAATTAAATGACACTAAATCGGACATACTACACAGTCATATTGGCGTTCCGCAAGGCTCCATCTTGGGACCGTTGTTGTTTTTGGTGTATGTGAATGACCTTGCAATTAATTTACCAGACTGGGCGTTGGTTACACTATTTGCTGACGATACACAAGTAGGCGTTAAAGATAATAATATAGCTAATTTAACAGAAAAGACTGACGAAATTGTAATAAAATTAAAAAAATGGTTTGAAGCCAATGGGATAATATTAAATGAAGACAAAAGTACCGTACTAAATTATGCAAGCAAAAGAACAAATAAAATTATGAATAGCGAGGTGACATTTTTAGGTTGTACAATTGACTCTAATTTAAGGTATGAAAGTCATATAGATAAAGTTTGTAAAAAACTAGCTAGCGCTAATTATGCCTTATTCAAACTTAGGCCTATTGTTGACAGAAAAACTCTAGTATCGGTCTACTTTGCTTACTGTCACTCAATTATTAGTTACGCGATAACAGTTTGGGGAAATGCTCCGCAAATAGGACGAGTATTGATTTGTCAAAAAAGATCGTTAAGGATTATTTATGGATTGGAAAGGTTAACGTCAGCTAGAGCCTATTTTAAAAAGGCTAAGATAATGACAGTGGTATCACTTTTTATTTATAAGTCGCTTTTAGAAGTCCACCAGCATAAGAAGGAGCTGCCAATGAAAATGGACGTACATAATTATAACACGCGAAATAGGGAGAAGTTGTGTATCCCAAAAACTAGACTGGTTAAAGCCCATAAACAAGGCCTTTCGTTAAAAATTCATATGTTTAACAAATTACCATCAGAAATTACAAGACTTCCTCTTAATGCGTTCGAACAAGTGATTAAGGTATTTTTCTTAAATCATGCTTTCTATGATGTAAACGAATTTATGAAATGTTCATTTTCTGACTTACACACAAAATTTAATTTCTATTGACATTTAATTTATTTAAGTTTAAATTATTTTATTTTTATATTTAATTATTTTTCAGTTATAAATTAAGTGATCGTAAATTATTTGACAATGTAATTATGGAAATTGTAAATTTTGACGTACCAATGTTATGCAATGTAACGAAATGGTTAATAAAAAATTTGAATTTGAATTTGAATTTGAATTTGAATTGTGCCGGAGTCTTCGAGCGATTCTGCCATATCTACAAGTGTTCTTATGACCAATCGTGTTTTCCTTTCTTGAATTTTTCGTATTTAGAAGCTCTGAGGTGATTCCGTCATCACATCTCGTATAGGCTGTGATGTCAGGGACATCTTCTATACAATGTCGGGTCAGCTTGGCCATTAGACCTGTGGGCTGCGGCTGAGCTACTCCAGGTTTAGTGACCGAGGTATATAACTGCCCATAGAACTTTCCGATTTCTTGCGATACTTCGGCTTTTGTCGATCTAATACCACCCTCCTTCAACAGTTTTTTTTAAATGAAAAAATCCCATCGAAGACCTATCGTTGAGAAGCTTTTAAAAACTTCGAATATATATGTTCTTTCCAGCCGGTTTCGGCTATAGTGGCCGCTACTAATTATTAGCAGAAGAGCTAGGTTGATCAGATCTTGCATGTGCCCTTCGATGGCTACAGTATCCTATTCTGTGATTAAACGTGCGCGAGCATTGGCTGCACGTGAGGACCCCCTCAACATAATTTTAGAAGATGGCTGTTGGTAGTTTAGCCTTAAGCATCGCGTTTTGCATCCAGTTCGGATTTCCTCTACTTTTCAGTCATTAACATTGTCCCTTATTAAGCGCCTCCACTCAGGGCGGCAACTGACTTTTTCCTCCCAATTATGGGGATCAGTATTGCACCTCTTCATGTGTCTTTTTTGAATATCCTTAAAGCGTAAGAGCTAGCCGCCTTGTTTCCGCCTGCCGTTCTGGAGTTCAGAGAAGAAGATGCTTTTGCTACCCTTTCATCAGGCATTCGTGAGACGTGTCCACAGCATCGGACCTATCGCCGCATCATATACGCTTCTATGCCGTAGATATTTGCACGTTGGAGCACTACGGTATTTCTAACCCGGACTGGGCCATTTGACTTGATTTCTCGTAGGCAATTCAAATGAAACCTGTTCAGCGTCCGTTTCCGATACTCACCCATGACTCTGAGGAATTTAAAAGATTTGGGAGAACTAAGTATGGCCTTGTAAACCGTCATTTTTGTCGATAGCTTCAAATCGTGTGAGTGTAGGACCTTGGTACGTAATTTACCGAAACCAACTGATGCAGCGCCTATTCGATGATTTACTTCGGCATCAAGGTCGCACTTAGATGTGATTGTAATGCCTAGGAATATGAATTTGTGCACCAGTTCCAGCTCAGTATTGCCAATGTATACCTTGATGGGCTCTTTAGCTTAATGAGAGTCCTTTGCCATAACCTCAGTCTTGTTCACACTGATTTTGCGACCGAAACGGCAACAGACTTCCTGAAGGTTTGTAATGAAGTTCTGGAAACTTCGAATAAAATTTCTCATTTTTTTGCAATTATCTATTTAAACTTTTTTTTATTTTTTTTAAAATCTGATAACTTGTTTTAACCCTTCCCGCGCCGCGTCGTGCCACTCCCACCCTTGCTTGGGCCAAACCCGTGCCACCGCATTTGTCATACACCGGAAGTTTTTGCTATAGTGGCACTTATAATACCATATATCTTTGGATTTGACAATATTTCTTCTATTTTATGGCCAATTAAAAACCACGGATTTATTTATCAAAAAAATACAGCAAAATTAAGAACACACAAAGTCAGGATTGACGACATTATCACAGTTTAACTAAAGTTCTAGCGAACTATACATTTTAAAAACCTCACAATGTTTAAAAATTAAGTTAGTACAAACATATCCATTATTTGATAGCGAAATCTAAATAATCATCCACTTTTATCACAAACACGACAATCTCAAAGACGGCCGACTGATGAGTCATCGCAGCGCCTTTGTTTAAAACGCTCGAAACCTGATGCCTGACGCGTTCTTTGTTCAAATTTTAGTGTGATAAGTCTGTCTCAATCTTCCTTTTACCTAATTTAACGCAGCAAACAAAGATAGGTATAGAAACCGGCTGGTGCAACCCCATTGAAAACACACTTAAGTGCATACCCGTAGTGGGTACTCGGCGCTTATATGTTTGTAAAAATACCCGCAGTGGGTATGTCGGCCCGGATAAGGGATAAGGATAGGGATAAGGATAAAGGATAAGGGATAAGGAATATGACTGCATTCATAACTCAATTTCACATTTTTTGTGGGTTAACACACGAATGTTAGTCGTTCAAGCGTCCAACTATAAAATCAAGAGCGCAAAACCAATCGTTTTTCAGCCCTAGGTAGAACGTCCACTACTTAATAAATTATCAATATTATCTTGTAAAGGATCAACATTGTTTATGTTCATAGACGCACACAAACATAAAACTGCCGTGTGTGTGCCTTAACTTGCGCGGGACAATTTTAATACCTAAGTTTATTCAACTTATAACTTTACAAACTCTTAGATTTTACTCTTATAATTGAAATTATACACTAATTTCTACTTCGAATGACATAGTAACTGTTTAGCATGTGCTTTGTTCGAACGTTGGCGAGCAACTGCTTAAGTAGCGATATCTCTCGTCTCTCGATAATACCGCGCTGTTTTCCCACTTATAACTTAATTACGTCACGTCCTTTCTCCAATCGACCAGTTAGTATTGCCAATAAAATATAATTTGATATTTATGATTTTTTAGCTTTAAATATTTAAAATAATTTTATTAAAAATACATCAAATCACGACAGAACGCCGTGCACTAACGCCGAGCTCTCTTATGTGGCCCATAGTGAGAGGCCATGTTTCAGTTCCATGTGTCATCATCACTGGTAACACACACTAGTTGTAGACTTTTGTCTTTAGGCACTGAGGTATTTATTTATAATATATCAACACTTAAATCATTTAAAAGCGGCACCCATAAGACTTCATTTATTTAAAAAATGGTCTAATACCATTTACGAAAAGAAGTATAATTGGGTTGTACTGTACCTAATCATTTTCTTCCTAATTGCTATTTAAATGGAGAAAATATTTAATTTAATTTTACAAATTCAAACTGACATTCTGAACAAAGTATATCATTTATCTCATTTTGTCAAAGAGTATTTAATGTTTGTATTATTTTTTTCTGTCGATTGACATATAATTCATAGGTGTACATCAAAAATACGTCATTTTAGATACTTGCATTTCAAGTATGCCAGCAGGCTCCATACAAAAAAGTTCGAAGTCTTTTTATTTGTTGAAGTTTGTTCTATCAAGATATTCATAAGCATGTACGATCAGCTAGAAAAGGAACTAGGTAGGTAGATGGTTATTATAGACCCTGTTGCATGAAGGGTAAATCTTATCCAGTTGGCAATAATTATTGTTAGTGACAATTACTGTTAGTTTAAAAATATAAATATAACAATATTCTTTGGCATATTTTATTTGATGTATACTTAAATATCCTAATGTATGCTTGGTTTGGTGCGGCGCTGCTGCGGCTGGCTTGGATTGGCCATTCCTACTACAAGCTCTATCTCTTTCTTCCGATTAATCAGCGATATTAAACGGTTTGACCCGATAGGCGTATACCTATATAACCCGTATGGATTAACCTGAATGCGGCTTAAGCGGAACGTCGGGTTAGTCGTATAAGCGGGTAACCCTTATAACCGGTGCGCGCGGTTGCTTAAAAAAAACCTTTACTAAAGCGGTTTAGGTAGCGTAAAAAATAACGGTACCGTTTCAATGCGGTATCTTAATAATCTCAATATTTCAATACCTAAATTTTTCACTACCGGAAAATTTCGGTATTGAAATATTAAGATATCGCATCGTAACGGTATGACGTCATACCGTTTTATAAGTGTATCGTAATTTTTCGGTAATTCAGTCCCTGACTGGTATGTTGCTGATATGAAATCTCGTATATCTATTAGAGAGGCGTGTACTCCGGACTTGGCGTCGCCATCTCTGAGGTTCCGGGTTCGATTCTCGGTTGGATAAATGAAGAAAACGAACATTTAAATGTTGGGCCGGGTTTACCGTCGTTGTTTTTGATTTCTATAACACAAGTGCTTTAGCTACTTACTCTAGAGAAATAAAGATTTATTGTTCGACGACCGTCTGGTGAAGTGGTTTGCGCTCCGGATTTCAAAGCCGAGCGGTTGAAGGCAAGGGGACAATTTGTGTGATGAGCGCGATAATTTGTACCTAAGTCATGGATTTTTATAATTGTATTTAACCAGTCAACATCCGAGCGGTTTTATGTGACCGTATAACAATAGGATTTCTATTGTGTCTCGTATTATGTATGCTTGATGAGTATGTTTATCCGTTATCCAATCGCCATAGTACAACTTCAAAGGGCTTGATAATTGTATGATTGTGGAAGGAAACTATTTATTTTATGTATAATTATGATATTACCCAGACAAGTCCTGGAAGACATGGAGGTGCTGTCCGCGTTCACGGGCGTGCTACACGTTCCGAACTTGTCCTCGCCCGAGCACGTGCTGGCCGTGCTGGAGGAGAGCGATGCCTTCTCCAAGCGCGACCTGCAGAAGATACAGCACGACATGCGCGGCGCCAAGTATGTACACTATCATTTATACAAATTTAAAAAAAACAAATAAATAAGAAATAAATGAAGCGTTTATTTTCTCTACACAAATTAGGATTACAAGCGGTAGGCATAAATATGTCGGAAAAGAGAGACTGGTGCCTGATGTAGGTTTCATGCGAATCTGAGACCAGGGCTCGAAAACCTGGTTAAAAAAATTAACCAGTTTGTCAGCAACGCCATACACCATAAGATTTTCGATTCCGCTCCGTCAGAATCCATATTATTTCGGTTTTGTTCAAAGAGCGTAAAATAACGGTTCCTGCTCAAAATACCGGTTTATTTCACAAAAATATTATTCGCTCCGCCCACCGACAATAAGAAATAACTCCCATTATCTGCTCAGATGCAGTAGGGATTGATTAAACATGAATTTAGAATACGTTGTAATATTAGAAACCCAATCAAGGCAGGAACTTTCTGATAAACTACATTACTAACTAACTCCATTTCATAAAAGTCGATGTTTTCTTTTAGGTTTAAAGAATATTTCTTAGGCAGGCTTCTTACAGTCACTTAAATGGAAAAATTATCATCTTTTTTCTTTTTGCCAAAATGGGCTATCTTAGAGTAAGATGATATAATAAAATCAGGCGAGAGTAGTGAAGTGTTGCCTTATATTAAGAAACACAATGTTGATTGACTCGAACGATTCATATCTTGCCGAAATACAAGCGAGATGGGAATTCCTATTAATAACGCGTTGAAAAAAGATAAAGCGCATGGGTGGAACGACGTCGCACCACTTGGAATTAACCAGGTTAATCCCAGCGACAATAACTCTCGCGAATAGGTTTCGCTCCGAGCAAGTGATTATGAAAACCCCGGTTAAAAATGTTTATGAACGAATGTTTATAAAAGCGTTCCCTAGCTATGTCTAAGACACAGGTCACCAGGACCCCGGGTAGAAGCATACAGAACTATTTATGTGGTTTAACATAATTTCATTTAATATAATTTCGAAGCCAAAAAACGTTTTACGTTAATATAGGTTACGTACAAATTCAGGGTTTGGAATCTCCTTTTAAGCAATTATTTGCTCGTATTAGGAGATACCACTCTTCTATAACACACATGTAATATTTTGTAAGTACCTAATAGAAAAACAACGCAACATTAAGTTATAACCTATTGAAGTTTGGAAGTAAATAGGCAAAGGGAGGATTACCAATACTAGCCAAGCTTGGCAGGCGGGTTGGCGAGCGCAGTTTTTTATAATATTTCGCACGCAGCCGCTTCCCATTTCGTGCTACAGGAATTAGACGCCTCTTAGAACACGCCTCCTGTTAGCGGTGGGGAAGTGTATTCCATCCATCCCCACACGACACTATAAGACTAATATTCATTATTAAGAATATTCGACAAGCAAAGAAAAACGGACTATGGGTCAGTGGCGGCAGCGCTTTGGTAGTGATTACCAAAGTTAAGCCACCTACGCCGCGGTTGTGATTGGATGGGTGACCACTCCAAACATTTAGTAACATTTATCACAAGCATCTCCGTGCTTCGGAAGGCACGTTAAAAATTGGTCCAGACTAAAATCGCTTAATACTAGTTAGAGGCCTTAGGGCGGCTAGGCTTAGTATTTATTATTAAGATTAAGATTTAACAGTAATGATCACTGGCTTACTACACCGCTCCAACAATCTGCACTATGCCCGCGTGGAAGAGTATGGTCTAAACCACCTCATAGTTGTGGTGAGGCCTGTGCCCTGCAGTGGGACGTATTAGACATACTTAACTTTTTTATGTTTTATTTTATTTTATGTAAGGCCACAGTATCTAACAGGGTTTAAATTAGAGGCGTGAAGAAGCAAAACAGACGTCGTGCCATAGTCGCGCCATTAATACACCATATTATGTTAACGTAACATTTTTCGTTTAAAAGTTAAGTAGTATTTTGAAAATGCGTTCTATCTTTTTCAAAATGCAACCCAGACGGTATGCAATCTTTGTGATGTGTTTGGGTCAAATACCACAAAGGAATACAAAGTGAGTTTTTTGATTCATCGCCACTATTTTGGTAACTGTTCAAAGTTTCTGACTGAAGCCAAAAATGACACTGGATTATTTTTACACCACGTCAGAACTAGCAGCATATCAAAAAGAACACGATAATGTACAAAAAGTCGGTCTTATCGTCAAAAAAACATTTTTCCATACGTAACGGCAACTTTATATAAAGTCGGAGTGCGACTGTTAGCTTTTACTTGTCTGATACAATCACCATCTGAGGAGCAACCGATCAACTTTATACAAAACAATTAAGTAACGTAATTTTCTATTTACAGGATCTTCATCGGCATCAAGAAACTCCTAGCCCTCATCGACATGGTGAAACAGACGGACGAGGAGTACCGAGTGTACAAGTTCCTCACCAAGATGCAGGAGGAGGGTTGCCTAGATCTCGGCACCACTATACAATAAGAAACATTGCAACCTTAGGGATTACATGCGCATACCACACTCTCGCCCTCACCAGAATTGTATACCTCGCCGCGCAACCACGTCGCAACAGAAAGCTCGCCCATCGCCTCAGACCTCAGAAGCTTCGAGATAGACTACGACGACATCAGCGAATGCACAGAGTCCTTACTAGACTCCCACCACAAGAAAGGCCTCACGGCCCGCGGCAACGAGATATCACCCTCCAAAATGCCTTTAATGAGAATCCGCAGCGTCGAAATAGTTTTCGAGGACGAAATGTCCGCTTGCACCGACACCGCTCTCCTGGATCGCAGCATCGAACTGATTATATCCGACAGCGACGACTCGACCAAGTGCGTCGACGACCTCGAACACTTGCACGTTGAAGGCAACGAAGACACTGTCACGCTTAACGCGGACGGCGACCTTTCCGACGATAACTCGGTGCCGGTAACGAAGGACCACACCAGTGACGTGGCCGAAACGAAAACGTCGCATCAGAGTCGCGATGCGGACGACAGCACCCACGTGCCCAGCGAAAGTGTCACCATAGACGACATGTCCCTGAACGTCTCGGACATCATTGACTCCGGGCGTTTTACGGAGGATGCCAGCTCGTCACACTTTGAAACGGTGCCCATATTAACGTACGAGGACGCTTTGCTTTCTCACTCGTTTGATGCTATCACAGTGGATAACACAGCGATGACCACTTGTGAGATGTCAGACGAGAGCTTCAGGAAACACACGGAGGCCAGACTGTACGAGTACATCGACAGCGACAGCGACAGCTCTGACAACACGGCCGTGTGCGACGCGGACACGGCGATGCAACATTTGACATCTTTTCACGATACCATTACACCCGAAGAACATACATTGTGTGACAGTTCCGACTTGCAGTACGACTCTTTTATAGATATGGGTAAATTCTGAACAGTATTGTTCATTTTAATCTTTATACGCATTAAAACTATTTATGCTTCTGTGTTTAACGTATACGTAACTTTATAAATGTTTCTGCGACTTGTGTGATATTCGGTTATATGACTAGGAATGTTAGGTTTCCGGTGTTGTTTAGGCGGATTACTTACTTGAGACTCGTTTGGTTCGACTTGTTTCGGTTCGTGCGAGCTATCCCGACACCTGTATTCGTTCCTTACACAGCTTGTGCACAGAGGGGGCTTGTGGTATGCGGCTCTCGTAACCATGTCATGTCCCTTTGTGACCTTGATATCCTATTTAGCGAAATTTCTTAGAACTTTTTGTAAATAATGTAATAGTTACGCTATTTTCTATAGAACTTAGAATTTTAGTATGCGTTCGCATGAACTATGACATGGTTACAGAAATCCCAGGGTTGTAAGACTAGGCAATAGCTCAATTATCTATGATGTATTATATTTTTTATAGAGTTTATTTTTATTTATTATTAATTTGTTAATAAAGATATGTGATGCAGCTTGACGCTGTTGATTATGTTAAATACTTAAAAATAGACATATTTTGATCATTGTGTAATAATGTAATAATATTAAGCAATTGTTGTCAATATACTAAAAAGTATTTAAACTTAAAATATTGTTGTTATAGAGGTAGAACCTTTACGAAGCTTTTATTGTGACTTGAGCATTACAATTATCAGCCTTGAGTACAAGTTTAAGTGATTGATAACATTTTAAGGTTTATGTACCTAATTATGATACTGCACGTCTTGTTAGTCACAGTCAATTACATAATCGAGCACGATGAACTCGGATAATGCATTTCTATTTTAGAAAGGAGTGTTAATATAAAACTACAAAAACATAAAAAAATATTAGTATAAAGACGTGGACTAATTCTCAACTAATGCGAATATGTTTTATGGCGATTGCGTAGTCGGTGACATCTTGACGAATATTTATTGTAATATTTTTGTTGAATGTTACGTTCTCATAACGATTTAGTATTACATTCCATTTTACAAACATTCGCCAAATTTATCTGAAGACATTACATGACACTAATAAAGTTTTTAAAGTTAGTCATAATTCAGTCAGTCATAAATTAGACGAGTAGTGCTTACGTGTTATAAACTAAACAAAAAGTATTTGGTATGTTGAATGTAATTGTGTTTGTGGAAATGTCGTTGAATGAAATTTGTGAAGTATGGAGCAACAGCATAGCCATTAGTTGAGTATTTATTGCTTATTTAAAAGTTTAATGCTTATGCACTTACAATTTTGACAAAATCAATGTTAATTACTATTTATTGTTAAGATAGTAAATATATCATAATAATATAACAAAATTGATTTAAATAAGGTAAACTAGAATGAAATGTTTATCTATTATTATTTTTACGTCTCCACTAATGTCTATGTGATGATTATGTATGAGGTATAGGCCTGAAGAATTGTTGGAAAATAAAGTGATATATCAGCATTTTATGGTTGTTGTTATTCTGCTTAGATACCTGAGAAAAAAACATCAGTTTGAGAAAATTTATAAACCAAATTCAATGGCTAATAAATGGTTTAATATAATTAACATTTCTTATTTTCTTCCTACATTCGTGAGTGGACACAATAGGCACAACTATTGTTGCCACTGATCAAGTAAAACTACGTTATTGTTGCCACTGATCAAGTAAAACTACGTTATTGTTGCTGCCTGTTACACGGCAAGCCTAACATGAGACAGGGAAATTATGCCATGGGCCATCATAAGGGTATTAGAGAAAAAATATGACAACCATTGACTTATAATAATAATAATAAAAACCCATTTATTCCATTCCTCTAAATTTTTACATTTCAAATGTTAGTTTATGTATAAGCTAGTGACTTATTGTAGTTATTTATGTGTTAGTTAACAACTAGTCCAGTTGTTTCTGTAGGAATGGATCTCGATTGAGTATTATAGGCCTCCAGACTCTTCCATAATTCTCTGTTTTTGCTTTTATGCATCCAGTCTTTTCCTGCGATCTCTATTACATCATCAGTCCATCGCTTGATTGGTCTTCCAACTCTTCTCTTTCCTAGTATTGGTCCTTTCCATCTTGTAGCCAGTAATGTCCATCTTTTATTTGTGTAGCGAGATATATGCCCCGCCCATTGCCACTTGAGCTTCAAAGCTTGTGTAAGTGCATCTGTTATTCTTGTTTTCTGTCGTATAATTTCATTTTTAATTTTATGTTGTTTGTTTATTGTTCTATTGCTCTCTGTGTTGTATTTATTTTCTGTTTTACTCTGTTTGTGTAGGTCCATGTTTGGCACCCATATAGCAAACTAGGTAGAAGACAGGTATCCATTATAGTTCTCTTTACTTCATGCTGTATTTGCCTTTAAGAATTTCTTTATGTGCCCAAAACTTTTTCCATGCAATATTTTTCCTTCTTTCCACCTCCTCTTCGTTGTTAGTTTTTATGAACGAAACTTGTTTTCCCAAATAGATATAGCTGTTAACATGTTCTATAGTAAAGTATAGTATAGAATAACCATTGACTTATTATAATTATATTAATTACTATGACAACCTGTATTTTAGAACTTATCATTCAAACTTATCTCTTAAAATCATTATATTGACAAATCAACAGCAGCCTCCACAGTCAATATTTGTCAGCCAATCTACTATTATAATAATACCGCACGCATCGTCCGCCAACTTCTTTCTCTTTTGCCCTGATCTCGGCCAACTGTGCTATTGCCGGTCATTACCGCCCAAGAGGCGAGAGGTTTTTGGCCTGTAAAAAAAAAAGAGCCTTTATTCAGACATTTTTGTGTACAATTCTTCGTACTAACTTAAAACTAGTCTTGCCTCGACAACCCTGTCTGTGTGTCTCTTTTGACAAAGGCCTCCTCCAACTGTGACCGCTTATCTCTATAACCAGCCACTCTTGTCCACTGGCTACCTGCTACAACCTTTATCTCATCAACCCATCTTCTGGATGGCCTGCCTCGTTTACTTTCTTTATTATTTGTATACCAGTACATGATGGATTTAGACCATTTTTCTTTGCCTCTGATGGTGCGCCCTGTCCATTTCCATTTAAGTTTTCTGATGGTTGCTGTAATACCTTTAGTTTTGGTATGTTTCTTTATAGTTTCAGTTCTCACTCTATCTGACAATCTTTTTCCCATCATACTCCTTTCCATGGCGTTTTGGCACATTGCAAGTTTCCTATTGTGGGCTTTAATCTACTATTATGTTTAAATAAAATAAGCGATAGCACTTTGGTAATGATTATTACAGTTAAGCCACCCATGTCGCAGTTGTGAGTAGATGGGTGACCATTCTGACCATATTTAGTGACATTTATCACAAGCATATTTATTCATGCTTCAGGTTAAAAGTTGGTCCTGTCTAATTATCTCTTTATCTACGGTTTGGTCATTGACCTAAAACCCCTGCACCAATCTGCACTGGGCCCGCATGGTAGAGAATGCTGAATGGTCCAAACAACATTATGTAGTTGTATACCTCTATAGGATCTGACAAATGGGACAGTTTTTTCTAGTTTTTGAAGAGCCTGTCAACATTAATTATTGTATGAATTTATGTTGTGGGATATGAACCTTTTTTTGCACTAACGTTGTTTTGTATTGTCATTAGACTTTATCAGCTCAACTTACCACCAAATAATGCCAAAAACCCAGTTAAGGACTACTGAATTTATTCCCATTTACTTTTATAGGAATACAATAGGTATTTTAAAAATAAATAAAAAATGGCAATCATAGCAATTAGTTTGGTTCTAGATGTATATTATAATGTAAGTTCTTAACAGCATTACAACACAAACAATTTGTTTTATCACATTTAATTTTATAATTATACAATTATTTGTTAAAAAAAAGTTTACAGGTTGCAATATGTATATTTAAACTTAAACAGTACATAATCATTAAAACTAGTTAGCGCTTTCGCAAGCATCAACCCAGTCGTTATACACATCAATGGGTTCAGATAATACATTAGTAGTTGTTTGAAAGTCTTCTAAGCACACCCGACATTGTATTCTGGCTGTATTTCTTGCTCGATCCCTAAAAATAACAAAATTATGTTACATTAATACAATGTGAAACATAAAATTGTTTGCAAATACGGTAAACGATTTTATAGTTGGAAAACACAACACTTACATTTTGACCTCACACGACTTTTCATGATTGCAAAAAGGACAGTTGAATTGTTGATCAAGAGGTTCAATAGCTTTTCGCTTTGGAGGAGGCTTTCTTTTAGATTTGCGGCGTCCCATGCTGTTCTGTAATTTGACAGAAAATATTTAACGTTGGATCATTCTTTGTCTAATTACAGAATGCGTAATCTTTGTTTTGATCTTGAAAAGTTGAGAATTACTTACTTATTATTCTAATAGGATTAAATGCAGGTAAATTTTGTAGGAGATTCTCGTTTTTCACCGCTTTGATTGATTGTTGTTGTCATCATGTGTCAAGCGGCAAGCAAGTGACAAGTGTCAGCTACAATGTCAAAATGACATTTTTTTTCTTCTTTTTTGAGGCGATGAAAACATGTGTTTTTTTACCGCCGTGGTTACATTGTCCCGACTCCCGCCAGTATTAATCAAGTCACTGCAAGGAGCACATACCCTACAGAGTGGAAATGTCAGTTATGATTTGTTCGACAATAAAATTTTCCGCCATTTTTTAATCTGTATCTGTACATTTTTGTATGGGCGAGCATTGACAGGAGTTGTCATTTCATACTAAATGTAAGTGAAAAATCACTTACTAGTTTTGGAGAAATATAGTTTGTATTGCTGCTCTATAGGGTATGTACAGTCAACGGCAGGTCAACCTACCCAAAAAGTTGAAGGTCATTGAGCCGATATAAGTCCGACAAGTAGAGATCAATATCAATTGAGATAATTGGACGTTTTGTGCTAGAATAGGTTGACGAGCTGTGGTCTGTACATACTCGGTGAGTCACTGAGGAGAAATGGGTATTATGCTTATTAAAAAAAAATTACCGACTTCAAAACACTAAAAAGCTAAAAATAAATTTATGTAGGTATTTCATTCATATATTATTTATTTATTTCATCTATTTTTATTGATAAATCCTAATCTAACTGCTAAAAACCGATTTCATCCTCTTTTTTTCCACTCTTAGGGGTAAATTTTTATCCGAAAATTTTTACCTTAATATTAGCTATTCAATAAAAAAAGAATCATCAAAATCGGTTTACATTTGTTGAAGATATTGGGTAACATACATACAAGAATCACGAATTAAAACATTATCTGAGTATATTTTTGTTATTTTCTTTAAAAACTGCTACATCAATTTCGATAAAATGTATATGGGACCACCGCTGAAGTATGATCTACCAAACAAAAAAGGAATTATCAAAATCGATTCATAATAAGTTGGCGGAGTAATCGCGTAACATACATACAAAAAAAAACATTAGTCGAATTGAGAACCTCTTCCTTTTTTGAAGTAGGTTGACAAACAGACAAATGGAAGCCAGGCCACAGAATACCTAATAGTGGCCAGGCTCCACTTCTGGTATCACATTCGTTCGTTCTCTTCGCTTCTTGTTCAAATCTTGCTTTAATTGATGTATGCTCAGTCAGGCAATTTCCGCATACATCGATTTTCATCATCATCATTTCAGCCATAGGACGTCCACAGCTGAACATAGGCCTCCCCAGTGACTTCCAGATTGGCCGGTTGAAAGCGGCTCGCATCCAGCGGCTTCCTGCAACCTTTACCAGGTCGTCTGTCCACCTTGTAGGTGGACGTCCTACGCTGCGCTTGCCAGTACGTGGCCTCCATTCCAGAACCTTTCTGCCCCATCGGCCGTCAGTTCTACGTGCTATGTGCCCCGCCCACTGCCACTTCAGCTTGCTTATCCGTTGGGCTATGTCAGCAACTTTTGTTCGTTTACGAATCTCCTCATTCCTGATTCGATCCCGCAAAGAAACGCCGAGCATAGCTCTTTCCATAGCACGCTGTGCAACCTTGAGCTTTCTTATGAGGCCCATAGTGAGAGGCCACGTTTCAGTTCCATATGTCATCACTGGTAACACACACTGGTTGTAGACTTTCGTCTTGAGGCACTGAGGTATTTTGGACGAGAAGACGTTACGTAGTTTTCCGAACGCTGCCCAGCCGAGTTGGATTCGACGATTGACCTCCTTCTCAAAATTTGACCTACCCAACTGGATCACTTGTCCCAGGTAGACATATTTGTTAACAATTTCGAGAGTAGAGCTCCCAACTGATACTGATGATCTTTGTTTTGTCCATGTTCATCCGAAGGCCTACTTGTTGGGAAACTCGACTAAGGCCATCGAGCATTGTGCCAAGGTCTTCAAGCGATTCTGCCATGACCACGATATCGTCGGCAAACCGATGTACTCGCCGTTAATGTTGATGCCGAATCCTTTCCATTCCAGGAGCTTGAAGGCGTCTTCCAATGCAGCGGTGAACAGTTTCGGAGATATAACATCTCCCTGCCTTACGCCGCGCTGCAGAGGAATGGCCTTCGTGCTCTGCTCCTGTACTCGGACCGACATGGTGGCGTTTTTGTATAAACACTTCAGCACCTCGATGTACCGATAGTCAATATGGCACCGCTGGAGAGACTGCGTCGACATCGATTTTAACTTACCGAAACTCGAGTGGTGTAGGAAAATATAAACTCGGACCAAGTTTGAAAACAAATCATTTTTCTAAGGTATATCTAATCATGGATGTTTGGATGTAATGTGCCATGGTCAAGAAATGTTTAAACAAAGTACTACGTTCAACTAGTTAGTACTAAACATGGATTTAGTACTTTGTACTAAATTCCTTGGAACCAACAAAATCAGAATCACACCCGTGGCCGTGTGGCCATAATCTACTGCACTGATTGTTCATTCATTTACCTAATCACTTCATTTCATTCATTCATTCATGGAGTCAAACAAAATAGAAGCAAGCAACGAAATAATTTCAAAGGGAATTTATTAAATTTAATGATTTGTAAATAAGAGGAATAATGGATTGTAGCATACGATATTCACTAATTATTTTATTATTAGGAGGTAAAATTTATATATGTATTTGTTACCTTTTTGTTCATTGTAATTAACGAAGCGGTTACGCCCAAAAGAATGCATTTTTACATTTGTTTGTTTCAGTGTCGTATGTATCTACAGAATGTACGATACCGATTGTTTTGAGGAATACATGGTTCTCTTTCGAAAATGGGAGGCAGACTATTACAGATATAAATGCCAGTGATATGACTGCAAGGTATGTTTAACCTATCCCGGTTTATAATCGAAAAATTGTGCACAATAACGAAAAATCTTGCAGTCAATTTAATTGTTCTTACTAAGTCCCTAACAAATAAATTTAACAAGATTTTTCGTTATTGCATGTGTATACGTAAATAGAGTTTTATGTGATGGGAGAAAGAAACATGTTTCTAACAAATCCGATTGTATTCATTTTCAGAGGAGTATGTGTAAATATAAAAGCTGACTACCATGTCAACTACACTATGGTATTTCGGTACACCAATTGCTATTACTGTGTAAAACTGATTGTACGAACTGTTAATGTGTTAGAGAAGATTGAGTCACCATGTGTGGGTATAGCTCCAGACGAAGAGCCTACTGTGGAAAGAGTGTGCAAAGGCCTAAACCCTGATCAACAATTAATCACTTTGTTCTCCGAAAACTATGTGCCGGTATGTTCTTATTAGAATTATTACAATTAGAAATATATCTTTTATGTCATCATGTCAGCTTATTGCAGTCCACTGCTGGATGTAAGCCTCCCCCAAAGAGCCAGATCTCCCGCCTTTTTCATCCATCCACTGCCAGCCATCTTCATAAGGTCGTTGGTACATCGATCTGCGTTCTACACTACGTTTACCAAGACGTGGTCTCCACTAAAGAACCTGCTCCAGCTTTCATCTTTTTATTATGAGAAATTAAAATATTTTTACCATTGCAGGTTAATTGCCGATCATCCCTTGAAGGTGTATGGCAGTTTGCATACCAAAACCGTTTTCGATTTACTGGCGAATGTAACAATCCTGATGCTCAGATCAGGTCGTGTCAGACTGCCGGCACACAGTTCTTGATTACAAATCAGAAGTTCAACATTACTTACAAGAGTTGTCCAGGGATGTCTGGCACTTTTGATGGTGTTGTGGAGTACAGTTGCTTAGGTAAACATCTATTTGTTCTAATTGGATTATAGTGTTAACTTGTTTTTGTACATAACATTAAATTGTTACATTTTATATAAATAATTACCATTTTAATTAACTCATTAATTGATTGACAAATGGCGTCATCCTCTTCGTCTTAATCTTATTGTTGTCCCCAACAGGGTCTATAATGATCTGTTTAATGTACCTATTTATAACACTTATGTTATCTATAATACAATTCAATATATTTATTGCATTCTAACGCAATAAATATATTGAATTGTATTTGATATTGCGAGAGAAGAACATATATTTTTTAATATTATATTTGAAGGTCACTGGTTTGTGGATAAAAACCACTTTTTTGCTGTTGCAAATACAAAGGAGTCTCGTAAAGATGAAAGGTACCGATGCTTCCTGAAGAACAGAGATGATGATCTGTACATTGGTGCCTCTATTACACCACAGTGTAACACACTGAAGACTGTCGAAAAATCTCCTGAAAGATACAGAGTGACACCAGTCAAGGTATTGTAATATAAACTTAGGTACTAGCAACTCAATAGACTTATTTTAAAGACATTCACAAAGCAAAATTAACTACAAAAAAATTACACTGAATGTGTACAAAATCAATTTGCAGTAATATTTGGTAGCTCAGTTTTTTTAACAATGTCTTTTATAGTAAAACAAATGTGTTAAATTATTGTTAAATAAATAAATATTGGACAGCATCACATACATTGCTCCGATCCTGTGGTAAGTAGCCAAAGCACTTGTGTTGTGTTACAGAAATCAGAAACAACGACGGTACAACACACATAAAAACAAAAAAAAACAAATAAAAAAAATCTTCACTTAAGATATTATAAATAATTACCAGTGATCTGAGTAGGTAGATTGATTTGTTGTACTTTGGTAGTGCTAGCATAATATGGATGGACCTTTTTTTAAAAAACTGATACCAATAAATTCCGGAAACCCAGAGGCATATCCATATTAACATCAATGTTTGAGATCATTGACCCCAAATCAATCACCTACCTACCTACCTACCGACCTACTCCGATCACTGATAATTACAAAGACTATGATAAAGGTAATAAATAAAATAAAAATAAAATTAATGATATAGTTAAACAACTTGTTGTATTGTCAAAGTCAAAGTCAAAAATCATTTATTCAGTTTAGGACAGAAAACTGCCACTTATGAACGTCAATAATAACATTTTACTTAACATTGACTTCTTATTTCAGGCAGAAGTAGTGGAACCTGGATGTCACTTGCCACAAAACTTTTCTGGTGAATGGATCAACACTGCTAATATTGATGCTGATGTGTTCATCAATGAGACTCACATTATTGAAACATATTATCCTGATGAAAGTAGATACAGAAAAATCATTTATGTGTGCAGGTAAACTTCAAACTTGTGTTTGTAAGGAGGTGAAAGACATTCTAGAATAAGTTGTACTTGATTTGTAAATTTTTAAACTTTTTTATTTTTTGCATTTGCCTTGTACCAAAATTGACTTAACTAATAATTTAGTTTAATAGTTTGCACCTTAAGGAACCGAAACATGTCAATAGTTATTAAAATTAATACATGATTACTGTAAAAAATACATTTTCAAATGTTATATTTTTGTCCATATTTTACATTGTCAAAAACGACGGCAATAAAGACAGGCACGTCACCATTGAGTAACTTTGTACTAGAACTGACATCCTAAAGCGAGATTTTGCGCTACGCTCGCACAAAGTATGAGTAGTGTGACCGTCGATAAAGGTTTTTAACATGCCTGTTCTAGTACTTATAACTCAAAGGATATTTAGAGGTACGTGACGTCACGAACAAGTACATCGTGGCTAGTGATGGGCAGTGGATAAATACTCAAATAGTAAATACTCTGATATTTATCCAAAATGGATAAATACTCGTTTTTATCCATTTTTATCTGATATTTACTCAAAATCACGGATAAAAATCTTTTCAGCTGTATCCACACAACATTTTTGTTTTTCTGTTCTACGTTTAACGAATGGTTAGTATTACGTGTCCGAATACAATTTTATTTAATTTTTTATTGTAGTTTTAGCAAGGTTGCAGTGTATCAAGTCACGGTAATAGTAATTATAATAATAGAATATATTTGTAGTGGAACTTAGTCCCGTCCTTGAAACAATTAGCCTTTCTTGCTCTTGCTTTTGCTCACGTTGCGCACTGTTCCCCGAGAGTTAGAAACAGTAATTTGATAATGCAAGGCTGCAAAGTTGGTTTTTGGTGTGAGTACCTACTTGTATTAAAAACTGAGCAAGCTAATGAATCTAGGATTGTTGTTCAAATACAGAATCCTGAGCGTAGCGAGGGTTTCAAAGGTACGAGATGAAAATAACTTTGCTGCTGAGTGAAACACACAATTTTTCACCTCACCACAGCGAAGAAAAGGCTAGGTGCAAAAAATTGCTTAGTTATTAAATTAGTGTTTATTCATTTGATTGATTTTCTTGTTTCTGATAGTTTAATGAAGTATGTTAGCATTATAGTCTCCGAAAACGTTTTCGCGCCATTAGAATGTCTCCATGCATTAACAAATTGTACTTTTTTAAATACTTTTCACGCGATTTTTCCGGTAGAAAACTCAATTCGGCATTATGTACCGCTAGTACTAACTCTGCAGTGTTAATTTATTATCTTCTTCGCTGGTGGACTCGCTCATATTTAATGAAATTATGATTTTCAAATCAAATTATGGAAGGTGAATTAAATAAAGAGATTTTATTTATTTATTTAGTCTAGTGTTGCCACCTGTGGCTGACCAGTGCAATTCTTCTTCTTCTTCATCTAAACAGACAATCCCGGTTGCATCCAAAGCCGTTGCTTTGGAGCCCAGGATCCGCTTTCCTTGATTTACTCCTTCACTTAGCACGGTCTTGAGCGTCTCTAGTCGTCAGATCATTGGCACGCATGTCAGCCCTTACGACGTCAAGCCAGCATTTCTTGGGTCTACCTCTTTTGCCAGGACCTGGCGGTGGCGGCATGGCCAGACATTTGTTTCCTACATAGCTTGCCGGTTTCCACAAAACATGGCCGTACCAGTGTAGGCGACTCTCCTGCAGTTAGTCTGCAATATCACGGACACGAAGGCTACAGCGGATGCGCGAGTACGCGGTAGGATCGCGTGACTCCGCACATCCACCGCAGCATATTCATCTCCGTGACACGCAGCTCCTGCTTGTGTCGCTCAAGTAGCGGCCACGCTTCGTTGCCATATGAAAGGACAGGCCTAATGATAGACTTATAGATCTGTCCTTTCTGCTTAACCGGCATTATGGGGTCACAAATGACACCAGTCACCTCTTGCCATTTGGCCCACGCAGCAGTAATGCGTGCTTTGACGTCGCAATCGTTGTCTCCCAACGCGCGAAGTACAGATCTAAGGTAATTAAACTGATCCGTACGCTCGTCTTTGTCTCCACCTATGCGGACGGACGTTGGATCTGTAGTTACAGGCCAGGTACTCGGTCTTCGCCACATTGAGTTTCAGACCACCGCTCTCAAGCGACTGCTTCCACTCGTTCACCCGTCTCACCAGCCTGCTTACAAAATGCACCATGGTGCAAAATGAAAAGTATATTCGGTTTCCTATGTTAGCCCGCGTCATCGCTTTGAGTTCCCCCCGTGCGTTGTCCGTCAGTCAGTAGTAAGCTTTGTGGGTGCGCATTTTTTCACATAACTTTTTAAGTCCTATCATCGGAAGTCCGAAAATGTTTCTCATACCATTTTACATCATAATGATCACTCTTTATAAAAATATTTAACACTAATGATCGAAACTCATAATCATCAGAATTCATCATGGAAGATAATAATTTAATTTATGTACACATTACAACACGCCTCATGTTGGCGGTGGGGAAGTGTATTCTTTACGGCCGTCCCCACACGGCACCGCACACGAGCACCTGTATCACGAGACGCAGCGTGCGCGAGCATCTGCGTGCGAAATCCTATAAAAAAACTGCGCTCACCAACCCGCCTGCCAAGCGTGGTGAGTATTGGCAATCCCCCCCAATGATAGAAGTCATTAGGGGAGGCCTATGTTCAGCAGTGGACGACCGATGGCTGTTATGATGATGTACACATTTAGTTGCATTCAAATACCATAAAATAATGAAATAACATGTTAAGCATTAGATAGCTGTTCTTTTGGCTATTATTCATTATTTATAGTTTAAAAACGCAGAAATACATATTTTATCTTGAAATTACTTAATACCTACATTCTAATTTCGAAATTTACGTTAAAAAGAAATAAAAATGTTTAAGGAGTATTTATCCACCTTTTTGGATAAATACTCGAGTAAAAATGGATATTTATGAGTATTTATCCATTTTCAGTATTTATCCGGATAAAAACCCATCACTAATCGTGGCCGACGGCGTTTTTGCAGACTTTTAAAAATGTAAAGAATGAAATACTATTTTTTTATATTTTCAAAGGTTTAAAAAATAAAATAAAACTGTTGACGCTTTATTTGAATATTGCCAACAATATTAACTCTATTTTAGAAAACAGTCAAATAGCCTATTATGCTAGTTTTATAAATCAAGGAAAATAATTTTACTTGAAAAAATTTTTCAACTCCCTCTGGCGGGATTCGAACACACGACCTTTCGCTATCCGGGCGACTGCCTGAGTTACGAAGGACGTAGTAATGTTGGCGAAATTTTTTTTTTCTTGATAATGTAAATGTTTTTTTCTTATTTAGGGAACAGAGAGATAACAGGGTAATGATGGCGCGTCTGACAGTCGATGGTTGTCAAAAAGATTACATTTGCTTCGAGTTTGTACCACAACATCATAATATAATCAGGTAAAGTGCATTTTAGCACATGACATCTTTTGAATGATTTGAATGACTAACTAAATCATCTGCCTGATAAATGCCCAGGCCCTTAAATACAAAACCTAAACGGGGCGCTAGAATTATGTATTTGTTTTAAACGCTAGATATAATTTTAAATTAAACAAGTCTTTATGCAATTTAATTAATGCTTTACATTTATTTTATTTTATTTGAATTTACGACTTTTTGTTTTGTAGATTCCGTAAAGGTCTTGCAATGATCCAAAGTGATTTCCACACTGTTTGCTCATGGGTGCAATTTCCCAATAAGCAGAGGTGGCGTTATGATATATTTCTGAAAAAAGACCCATCTCCAATACGCTGCCCTGTTGCTGGAAAATTCAACTTCACACAAAGGGGAGATGTTAGATTTGAGACAAGAATTCTTGGTGGAGTCACCTTGAGCCCCCGACCAAACCTCTACTGCAAACTCAATATAAGCGACTTCTCTGTCTGCGATACAGACCAGAAGACGATTGACATAAAGGAAAACTACTGTCTGACTGTTGACTACTTGGGAAGGCCAGTTGATATCTACAGTGACCCTGACTATCGTATGAAATGCATTGGTTACTGGAAGGAAAATTTAAAGTCATACCTTATTACTTATGATGAACTGGATCCTTACTCGAAATATAGATGTTGGGTGTATCAAAGAGCTGACTTGAACAGGTGAAAACATTACAGATTTTTCATATTTAGGTGTTTGGGGGTTGGTTTTGTAATAAAGTTTTGATTTCTAATTATCTTTCAGAGTGCTGATGTCTCAAGCTCTTGGGCCATATTGTGATATTAACCAAGATGTGACATCTTGGAACTATACAGAGGGTGCAGCTGTCGCCATTGAAATGGAAGAATATGAGCGTGAACGAGACCAGTGTCCCATGTACTTTGATGACGGCAGCAACCCCTGGATGACCAAGGAAAACTATGTCAAGGTCTTCACGTTTGAATACTCCTTCTGGAGAAGTAACAGTGCGACAGTTGTCGGTATTAATATTGCGACGATTCTAACTACTGTATTGGCTTTAATTATGTAATATAGGAAATGTGAATGCATGTAGACTGATGTACAGTTAGCCGTCCAGTAAAGTATATAATTTAAGTGCAAAACTTTTTTCTTTGCACTTGGATGTAGAGAAGATAAATTGATGCTTTTTATAGTGACTTAATAGGTTGTATTGAGATACTGTAAAAATACATGTACATACCTATAGCAGGCAGCTTATGTAAAGTTTAGAGATCTGATATTGTTGTGTACCTTAAAATAAATCAATTATATTATATACTTTAACATAAATTTACTATTATATTTGTAGTTTTAAGACAAACTTTACTAATATGGTAGATATTGGTGAGGAATAGAACAATGTACTTGGCAGCGATTAAATATTTTAATAATAATTATATTACATGAGCTTAAAAATGCAAGGAATTATAAAAAAAACTCAACAATGGCTGCTACAATAAAGTAGCAAACATATTAAACAGGGCCAGTTGAAATCATAGACGAGGTACTATAAATAATGACTTGGCGACTAAGATTAGGAGTGAAATAACAAACATCATATTTTATTCAACTAATAGGCCTCCATATAAGGAACACTTTCGGGCTATGATTTGCAAGCAGCTATAAAAATTAAAACGCTTACAATAAATAAGTATTAGGAGTTTTGTTTTTTGGTTGTACAATTTTTTTCACTGTTAGTACATAAACAAGGGCGTACCCAGGGGGCGCAGCTGCCCCCCCCCCCTGGAGATTGTATGCTTTACAAATTTATTATGCGTAGACTACTTTTTTTTTTTTTTGTTATTACTAGGCGTCACTTTTCTCCCATCAAATTATGGTTAGTTAAGCTGGACGGCAGTTTAAGGACAGATAAGTATGTAGCATTTACAAATTATTTCGCGCTCGCTTTGCTCGAAGATTATTTTTTAATTACATACGATTTAGTCCGCCTTTAACGGAGAGTTGCTATAAAAATTATTGTGGTCGTAATCGTTCCGTACGCAAGATCTTCTTGACCCTTATGTTAAGAGCCATTTCACATTTTCAGCGCATAATCTAATATTTCGAGCGCCTAATTTGCGACCTTAAAAAAGATTTTAAGAATGTCAAATACATGCACAAGCAAGCCCAATATTTTGTTTAGACGTTTGAAGTAGCACATTTGCAAATAAAATCCTTTCTCATTTATAAAATTATCAATCCCGCCACCTCGATTCACGAAAAGTGTTTGCCTTGTCAACTTCAAGCAACTAAATGATTCATTGAAATCTATCATAACTGCTAAAAAAAGATGCCAAAATAGAAGACTTATAATTTTATCGACGTTTAATGTACAAGAATATGTATTTTTATCACAATAACTAAAAAAAAAAAAAAAACTTTTTGTGTATTTTTCCCTAAAAATGGCGCTAGTTCACAACGGATTTTTGTTTTAAATTAAGCATATTTACAATTAAAAGTTTGTGTCACAATACCTTTGATCTTTATTTATTCGAAATATGCAATTATTAAAAAACGTTTTAACAACACCCGAATCCTAAAGCGCGCGCTCCATAGTAACAGTGCGATTTTGTGAAATTGCTCTTAAAATTAATTCACCTTTTGATCAAAACTTCGAAAATTAATATAAATGACGCGTGATCCCCGTCAGTTTCTTTTTATTTAATTCAAATGGCAAAAGTGGAGTGAAGGCATAAATGTATGAAAATAAAATTGTACTGCAAAGCTTTTGTAAATTCTGCGTGCCGCTGCTGATCTCTCAGTCGCCAAAGCAGTCGCCGCGCCGTTGGCTTCTAGTGTAAAAATACCTAATATCTTGAAAATTTTCGCGCTCGCTTCGCTCGCAGTTTTTTTCCGGTTACAATAAAATAATACGTTTCACCACTAAGTATACTTACTTATTTATATAATAAAATACTTCTTAAAAATTTAAAAAGCCCAAAAATTTCGATTAGATTCCTAATCAATACTAACCGAATGGGAGTCTGTCCTGACTGGACTTGGACAATGTGAACTTGTATGTTGTATGTTTCACGTAGGTGTCTTCGTGTAGTGTGTATGATAAAATAAGCGCGGGGGATCCGACCTAAAAGAAATTACATTGCCCCCCCCCCCCTGGGCCACAAGTTGGGTACGCCCTTGTACATAAAATATAATTAAGATATAGCTACTCTCGTTTATAATTTGAAGAAATAAATACAGATGCCAGTTTAAGTTAAAACAAAGCTTAAAACTGATAATAAGCTTCTACTTTCCACTTAAAATTATCGTTAAGAATGAGAGAATTTAAGATTTTTTATTCCCATATTCAGATATATTGTCGCCGCGTTAAATACATCCCTTATAATTATTATAACCTAGATTATTTCTAATCATTTTATAGCTTTTACAAACTGTATGTTTTATAGAGCAAGTTTAAACACGCATTTATAAATTATTATTTTCTTAATTTTTGTGTCTTTGCCTTTACTTTTTCAATTTTGAATGTATGCATATTTTTTATATATATATTTTTATTTACCTTGACAAGATTTAGGACTAAGTGCTGTGTACTGTAACACATAAGGTAGTTCTAAACTTACTAAATAAGTCCGTCCACTTATTGTTTTAACATTTTGTGTTCATATCCTCAGTGATAATAAATGATGTCAGTTTATTAAATACTTTTTTTCAGTTTGCAGTCCTTATATAAAAAATAATTAAAACCAGACCTTGACATATAAGCATTTATGATTAAAAAACCGGCCAAGTGCGAGTCGGACTCGCGCACCGAGGGTTCCGTACAAACCTGTAGGTACCGTTATGAGTAAAAGTTCACCCATCACGACAATCGAGTCATAGTTATGGTATTTTTATTGCAAAATGAAATCCATAACATTACGAAAGTTAAATTGCGGTTTACGATTTATGACGTAATAAACAAAAACTAATTACTTGATCTCGTTCAAACCAATTTTCGCTGGTAGTTTTTATGGTAATGTACATTATATATTTTTTTTAGATTTATCATTCTCTTATTTTAGAAGTTACAGGGGGGGGGGGGACACACATTTTACCACTTTGGAAGCGTCTCACACGCAAACTATTCAGTTTAGAAAAGAATGATATTAGAAACCTCAAAATCATTTTTAAAGACCTATCCATTGATACCCCACACGTATGGGTTTGACGAAAGAAAAAAATTCGAGTTTTAGTTGGTATAAAGTATGGGGAGCCCCCAAAATGTATTATTATTTTTCTATTTTTTTGTGAAAATCTTAATGCGGTTCACAGAATGCATCTACTTACCAAGTTTCAACAGTATAGTTCTTATAGTTTCGGAAAAAAGCGGCTGTGACATACGGACAGACGGACAGACAGACAGACAGACATGACGAATCTATAAGGGTTCCGTTTTTTGCCATTTGGCTACGGAACCCTAAAAAGAAAAGCTCAAACAGGCTAAATTTTTCATAATTGATCATAAATAAACATTTTACACAATTTCAATAAGTTTCAGTCTAGCTAGAAGTTCTAGGTATTTTAAATTAGATGATCTGACAAAATCAGGAACCAGCATAAGGCTGTTAACTGTTTTATTTTGCAGTGCACAATCTTGTTCACGCTGTCATTAAAACAGAAATAGCTCTTTACTACTAGTAGGTTTAATAGAAAAAAATATAACATTTATGTGTACAATGCTTTATTATTAATTTGATGATCCGATACTGCAGTTCTTAAAAATTCACATAATTATTTTGTCCAAGAAACCTTAGGTATATCGAAATGTTCTGTTAGACTGTCCAAATGTTGATTGAATTTTTCGACTCTCTGTTTGTGTGTCATTTCAGCTTTTTGCTGGATTCTCTGTTTTTGCTGAAACAAAAAATTACAATAATTTGAATATATCAATAAGGTGTAAAGCTGATAAAAAGGAACAGTAATGAACCCTGTCTATAATATTACAGTGAAATCCGTTTGTAATGACATCAAAGGGAAATAAATACGTCATACTAAGCGGATGTCATATTATAAAGCATTTTGTAGAAAATAAACAATCTTTTGTTTTTGTTATAGTATGTCTTTTTTTAATAAGAGAGAGAGATAAAATAGAGAAATCAAAATACAAATTTTATGCAATAAGTACAAACAACGGCAGGTCAACCTACCTAAAAAGTTAAAGATAAATATAAAGATCATTGAATTGATTTTCAACTTTTAAGTCCAACATGTAGAGATCATTATCAATTGTAAAATTGTAATGTGACATGCAATAAATGTTTGAATTTGAATTGTGAAAATTCGACATTTTGTGGTAGGTCTGTACATACACAATGTAAATTCTTTTTACATAAGAAATCAGTACAGCTGGTTTGGTTTTGTTTTGCCAACACACTGCCGAAGGTGTTAGGAATCTTGTCAGTCACTTTAGCCAGACACAATTTATTAAAAATGGGTCACAATAAGCAACATGTCACTATAAACAATCATTATATCCAACTTTATTTTAGATGACAACTAAAACCTTCGCTGTGTAATTACTTCATAATAAGTGGTTGGTCATATAGGCAGTCATAATACAAAGATTCTACGGTACTATAAGAGTGACATTATTACAGTGAGTAACCTATGTTATTTAGCAAACTTTTAAGAAGCTTTCAGTAAATTAGAATTTAACTCTAATAATTTATGTTGTCTGTTCTGCACAGATTCAAAGTTAGTCTTTTTTTTGTGGCATTCTAAGAGTGTCTATCCGCTTGCTGTCTTTGTCTACCTTAATTGCCACTGTGTTTCTTATTAAGACTATTCAATTTACTAGATTGCATTGTAAACCATGTTCGAAGTATTTATAGTTTACCCATTGTATTTGTAATTGATTGTAAATACCATTTTCTCTTGCATCTTCTGGAAGGCCATCTCAGCTTTAGTTTTATGGTTTGTAACTTCTTGCTGTTTTATTTGTTGCTTTACTTCAGCCTCAATCATTTTTTCTGTTTCTTTACTAGACTTCTTCTTCTTTTTCTTCTTAATTCCTGAATTATCTTTGATTTTTAGTTGGGCTCTATTGACACATGTATATTCGTCTTCTTCGACCATTTTCCTTTAGTTTTTCCACTAGTTATCAATAAAGATCAGCTTCAAGAATTTAATTCACCAAGAGTAATTTTATGGTGGTTTTAATTTTTTTATTTATTTTAAAATCACGCAAAACAACTCTTTTTGTAATAAAATAAATAAATAAAGCAGTAAAGCACAGATTAAGTTAAGTACTCTGTGAATGAACGACAATCGACAATGAACGAATGGAATTATCGATGAGTGACGACGTGACGCTTTCTGTCATTTTGACAATTTACTTTTTTCAAATAATGTTCATTGGTTACAACACAGCGAGCTTTTGCAAACGGACTACGCCATTTGTATTAAGACGAATTACACAATATGCCGACGATATAGATACATTATCATATGGTTCATTGTTTGTATTATGGAGGGTAGTACCTCTACCCTTCATAATTGTTTAGCACGCACTGCTATAGGCGTAAACACTGACAGAGGCGTCTTTACCTATGGTGCAGGGTGTGCGTTGCACACGGGCGCAGCAATCCTAGGAGGCGCCGAGCGCCGCTCGCTATCTAGTACTGATTCCATTTAGACTACGCGCATACTAGGGGGCGCGATGTTTGCACATAGGCGCTACATCATGGGCTAGAGACGCCTCTGAACAATGACCTGTATAATTATCTGGACTGGCTCTCCAACCACTCCTATCCTATACAAATATCAGGGCCTGCTTTTGAACTGCCCGGAAACTGAATGGTTTTCTATAAGCTAATTTCGTGTGCCCATTTGAAACGCCACAAGTGAGTAAGTGAGAGTAACGTAGTGGTTACTTGATCATTAGTATCGAGGAGAACTTATTTTACCGTATGTAAAGAATGCCTATCTTGCGTCTATTACTAATTAAGTTCCCTGTACCACCCCGCATCTGCCAAACCTGTACAGAGCCAAATTAGTGATAATCAAATAAGCATGAATTTATGGTTATTAAAGGTATGCGAGTATTAGCAATCCCCCCCAATGGAAGTCATTGGGAGAGGCCTGTGTTCAGCAGTGGACGTCCATGGCTGAAATGATTGATTGATAAAAGGTATGCGCAGCAGGTAAGTATAATGGGCCTATGCGCATCACACACCCGCGGCATGCCCGGCCTGGGCGAGGGAGCGCGGTGACCTTGTCGCGGTGGTAGGGGCACCTCTCCTTACCGGCTGCTAACAAGTGGGCAAGGCAGGTGGCGCTCACCTTCTGCAAGACCGTGCTCGAGGAACCGATAAACCGGGTGGTTATGACTCTTGCTTGAGTGAGCTACAGCCGAGCTAAGACTGCGGTACTTGCATGTGCCCTAGAGGCGAAACCCGTCAGTCACGGAGACCCCGACTCATAGGCATCGGAGGAACGCCGCGTCAAATTTTTTGTGGTTTTGTGGGCTTTATTCTGAGGTCCGCGGTGTCCCCCATAAACCACGGCTGGTGCGGTGACTACATTGTTTTTACGCAAAAAAAGGTCAATGGGCGTAAAGGTTAATACATTTTTCTTTATTCGATCGGTTAAGGAAGCTGATGGTTGATGGTGATTGAATGCTGTGCTGTGGTGAATGATGATAGCACAGAATATATAATAGGATAAATCGTGATAGCAGGACTGATAATGGTCAAAATAATGGTAATGAAATCTCCCCTAAAAATTGCAAATCCTTCTATCTATCTCATTAAATAAAGAAATAAATATTGGACAACATCACATATGATCCTATTTTAAGTAGCTTAAGCACTTGTGTTACAAAATCAGAAGGAACGACGGTACCACAATACCCAGACCCGAGACAATATAGAAAAGTTATTTTTCTACATTTACCGACCGGGAATCAAACCCGGAACCTCAGAGACAGCGACACCAAGTCCGGTATGCTCGCCTCTCGGCTACGAAGGTCGTCAAAATAATGTAATAAAATCTCCCTGAAACTGGTTAGTTCGCCTAGCACGTTAATTTAACATTAAATTTTCGTGAACAACTCAACCAGTAGGTTCTTTTTTTTTCTTATTTATTTAAAATGATTTATTATTGAGCTTTTAAGTGATCTAATGTTATAAATAAAACCAAATTTAACTAAACTTTTCATAAGAAAATAATTTACAAAAAGAAAATTTGCATTGTAGTACACTGAGCGTTTAAGTATGGGCCGGCAACCTAAGTGGTACTTATACAGTGTACAATAGGCCTTGCAAGGCTTAAGGTTGTTTTTTTCTTAGGCGATCATCATCATAGTCTCCATCTCGTTAACAGTCTTGTCGCGGCGTTACGGGAAGTAATGTAACATGTTACAGAGCGAGCATTAGTGCAGTCAGTACGAGGAAATTCGAATCCGTAAAGAGATTTAAACAAGGTGGCGGTAGGGTAGCTCAATGGGCGCGCGGTTCACACCCAAGGCTTGTGAGTTAGCACTTCGCATCCTAGAAGACCTATGGATTTTTTTGCTCTTTTAAAGAAGGAAACAGAGCAAAAAAAAATCTAATTTTGGTTTCGTCCATTTTCAGTTGCATTACGAACTATAATTGAATTTTTTAGGTTTAGGAGAATACCGTTTGGGATCGTAATGTTACTGTTAGCGGATCGACACCGGATTGCGACTATTGTCAAATTACGGGAATTGGGCCTCTGATCCTGTGATAAGTAGCCAAAGCACTTGTGTTACAGAAATCAGAAACAACGACGGTACCCAACACCCAGACCCGAGACAATATGGAAAAGTTGTTTTTCTACATTAACCCGACCGGGAATCGAACCCAGGACCTCAGAGATAGCGACACCAAGTCCGTCATGCTCGCCTCTCGACTACGGAGGTCGTCATCGTATGTTTGGTACCCATATGGCCAAAATGGTCTGATTTCCCGGTTCACGGAGTTTTACGGAGATCTGACGGCTACTTAGCACTCCAATAGGCTATTTTACCGATTTTCAAAATTGGCTTTAAGTTGTTGGTAATGCTTTAATTTGTCCCCAGAATTTTAATTCGAATTTTTAAAGCTGTTTGAAAACTATAAGAATATATTTTTAAACTATACATTTTAAAAAGCCCGTGCAAACGCAGTCGGGCGTAGTGCACCGTATAGTGACGTCACTATGCAGCACAATATCCATTGAGTTATAAGTACTGGAAGAGGCGTGTCAAAATACGTCCCCCAGCCGACACACTCCTCATATACTTGTGCGAGCGTAGTGCGAAATCTTGCTTCGGGATGTCAGTTCCAGTAAAACTTAACTCATTGGTGACGTGCTGTAATGGCGGCTAGCGTTTTCGTTCTATAATAATATTACTCATTTGATGATCATTTGTTATTTTAAATGAATACCAACCAGTTTGTTTCGGTTTCATATGCTATAAACTACGATAATTTCATGAAGTTATAGCACAAGTAAAATAGCCTACCGTAATATCTATTTAATAACTAGACTTGCGGCATCTAGGATCATGGTTAGGCCAACGATAATACCTACCTAATATCGTTGCTCAGTCTTCTTCTTCTCATGTCGAAGGCAACTAAATTGCTCAGTGTTAACAGCAAGATAGCAATCGGCCAATCTGGAAGTCAATGGGGGAGGCCTATGTTCAGCAGTTGCCGTCCTATGGCTGAAATGATGATGATGATGATGATACCCTGACTAAGAAAAGAACAAAGCGTTAGAAATAAATAAATAAATATTGGACAACATCATCATTGTAGTAGTAGTAAGTAAGTAGTTAAAACACTTGTGTTATAGAAATCGGTAACAACGGTACCACACCACCTAAACTCAAGACAATTAGAAAAGTTCGTTTCCTACATTGAATTGACCGGGAATCGAACCCGGGACCTCAGATATGGCGACGCACGCGATATGGTATCGCGTGCTCGCCTCTCGGCTACGCAGATGATTAAAACAATAAGAATGACATTCAAACATCGATAAAGAAATAGTAAGTGTCCATATCATATCCCTTGATGACAGCGTAAAAAAGCATTAAGTTTTATTTTAATATTTTGATTAGGCATGGGAAATTTCTTTCTCATTTGTTACATTGAGTGTTATCTATTTTGGCTATTATTCTCACACATTTTTTTCCAACAATCACACCAATTGTTTATCCCAAAACTAAGCAAAGCTTGCACTTGTACTTTTAAATTTTAAAGTAAAAAAACAAGTGATGTAGCTTGCTTATTTTTAGGCGTGTCGTAAGATCATAACTATTATTAAAACTCTCCGTGCAGTTAAGTGAGCTAAATACACATTAATACACGAGGGCGGCAGGTTGCCTAGCAAAATATCATAAATAAATAAGTGATTGTTCGCGACAAAAGAGCGGGAATGAATGGCATTTCTTGGCGTTATCGGGAAAGCGCACGCGCCAGGCCCGCCAACGCGTACGGTCCCGAGATTAGTTCGATTTCGCGCCACGTGGCGCCACGTGCGCAACAACTACCCTCCAAATAAGATTAACGGATTTGCACACTACAGATTGCACACGAATGAGCAGGAAGTGTAAAGTGAAACGGTAACGAGTTCACTTTGTGGGTTGACGAAGGTAATTAATGAGATATGCAGAATTTATTCTTTTACGCAACATATGGTTTGCTTTACCACAACACAGAAAAGATCCAGAAAATTTTACCAGAATCTTCTCAGGATTCACATTAAAAATTCAGGTTCACTCACCTACCTACATTACGTTTTTGCCTACAGAATTACCTATTTTGAACGTTTTGAATTACGTTTTATCAATTATTCGGCTTCCAATACAAATTCGATTAGCTGTTTGATAGTTTGTATGGAAACTCGAATCATATTAATTTAAATACAAAAATCATGTAAGAAAAGTTGTTCAGCAGACTTATTTTTTAAGCACTAGAATTATAATTCGCATATTAAATCGTACGGAACATGTGCGATTTTTCCTAGGAAATTGTATGCGATTCTTGGAATTTTGTATGCAGATCGGATTTCTAATAAACACAATAAACACTACATATACCTGCGTTTCCAGAATAATGCTTTAAATTCGTGATTACATAGTGACATAATCTGTACAGGACAGCCCGTATATAAAATAGTTCAGTCGCCAATTTTCTAAATTGACCCGAACTGGAAATGAACCTTTTACGTTCCAGGCGTTTTACCGCGTCACTACACCAATAGGGTCGCGCAACTTGGTGACATAAACCAAACCTACACCAAATAAAAAAAACGTGGTTTGCGAAAAAAATAATCAAGAAATATATCGGCCCCGTACTCGTACATACAAGAAAAAACGCAAGAAATTTTAAGAACCTTCCTTTGAAGGAGTTGGTTACAAATCGATCTACCTACCTAACCTACTTAACAGGCTACTTGCAGCCTCACCGACCAAGTGCAAGGCCATATCGATTCAGGCGATGGGCTGTAGATAGGGGCTTATCAGCCCGACGCGTGCCGAGGCTGAGGCCGACCCAACCGCACTCAGCGTGAAAGTGTAGAGATTTAGAGCTTAGACTTTGAAATATTGCCTATTAAGTTAACGGCACAGATTAACACATGAAGAAAAAAAAAAATTAGTACCCAATCCGCGTTAACAAAACTATATTTAGACCGATCCTAATGAATTGCGAAACTTGGGCACTACTTGATCCACTAACCTTGAGGAAGAAAACAAACTTTTAGAGGCAGAAAGATTTGAAAGATCTTGGGCCCAACATAAAGAGAAAATGGAGGCTGAAACGTAAGGATGAATATAGAGTTGAAGAATTACTGTACAAACCGAACTTACTAGACGAGATAAAATCATCATGTCTTCGCTGGCTAGGGCACGTGGTAAGAATGGGAGAGACTCGTGCAGTAAACGAGTATTCCTTGGACAACCATCACGCCGCGGCGATCGGTTGGTCGTCTTAAGTAATATCGCTGGATCGACAAAGTCACGAAAGATCTAAAAGAACTTGGAGTGCACAATTGAAAAGAACTGGCACGGGAAGTGACAAGTGCGAGCTTCGATGTCGGTCGCTGATCTCAATCAATTGGAAAATCGATGTCCTAGTTTCTAGCTATAACAACGATCGTCTTTAGATCATTTTACACAATATTCTGTGTTGACAGATGTCGCTATCCACTAACATCTACAAAACACCCTGTATAAAATAACTGATATTGGGTCCTAGGTACTAGTTACTTTGTCTGGGCTGTTTCCGAACTTAGCCTCCTGATTGGGCCATTGTGCGTGCTATCTTTTCCTTCTTACTCCAACCAGCCTAGATCATCCCAGAAGGTCAGCAATCTTCAGGTTCAGATTTCTGCAGGCTTCCGGGAGAGATCCTGGTCTGGATCTGGATCTGATGCCGTTGCCGTAGATACTAGTCGATCTCTTTTATTTTAATTTATTTGCAATAACAAATATAGTAGAGCTAAAAAGAGTATTAGATTATTACATTTCAATGAAATATGTAACCGACTACGTTATTTCATGTCAGCCTATTAAGGTTCACTGCTGGATGAAGCCTCCAAAGAGCGCTAAAGAGCACTATTTCCCGCTTTTTTCATCCATCCACTGCCAGCCATCTTCATAAGGTCGTCGGTTCATCGAGCTGGGGGCGTCCCAAACTACGTTATTATTACCACGTTAATTACATATAAATAAATATAAAAGTTATGTCTACACTAGTTAAATCTAACATTTCAAATAGGTATACATAATAAAGACGATATCAAAAACATAGATATGCTTCTCGGTTATGGAAAAAATCATGTCAAGCTGGCAAATCAATGCATTACCTTCTAGATTAAGTAGATATAGTAGCTACCTAGATCTGCCGCAGGTTGCTCCCATCACATACCCATTATTGTGTAATTTCCAGGTAGTATAAAACGCAATATAAATGTTTCCGGCAATTATGGCATTGTTCTAGCGTAACGAATCAATTTAACGTGTTAATTTTTGAATACATTTTTATCATAATTATCTTTTCGCTCTGTTTAATGATTTCAAAATTACGGATGATTCTGGATCAACATTCCCAGTATGATCATTTTGCAAAATAAGGGATTGGGAATGTTAAACGTTTTACAACAAGTGCCGATTCTAGTGCTAAAACAGAACTTTTATTAAAACTATTATTTATTCTGTGCTATGGGGCAAACATCAAAATCCCAAAAAAGGTTCTAGAACCTTTGTGCCCCATTGGCTTTCAGTTCTACGTGCTATGTGCCATTGGTTCTAGAATGTAGGCCACGTGCTTGCAAGCGCAGCGTAAGACGTCCACCAACAAGGTGGACAGACAACCTGGTTAAGGTTGCAGAATGCCGCTGGATACAGGCCGCTTCCAACCGGCAAATGTGGAAGTCACTGGGGTAGGCTTATGTTCAGCAGTGGACGTCCAATGGCTGAAATTATGATGATGAATGTTTGTTTGTTCTACCCTGTAAAATAAATAAAAAACATAATACCTATATTATTGTATTCACATGCTTTAAATGTGAGATTAGAAGAAAAAGAACTGTATCTTTTTTTACAGTAAAAAAAATAGGAAAAAAAAAATTTTTAGAAAAGGAGAGGAGTTCAGCTCATGCTCGTCCACGAGACTAAGGCTGCGTTTCCACCAGAGATGTGCGAGGATGCGTAGCGAGGGATGTGTTTGTAAAGAACCAATAGAATGGCTTCATTTACCTCGCCTCGGTCAGCACAGCTCTGGTGGAAATGGCTCAGCAGAGCTAGATTTTTGTGCATACAAAACAAGCGAGGGATGTGTACGAGGGATGTGTGCGAGGAATGTGTTGCGAGAGATGTGTGTTAAGAAGGATGTGTTGCGTCGTTTGCGCATACTGTACCAGCTAGTCCATAGACTGAGTTTGTTGGAAGTAGAAGTGCTCAAAATAAGTAGATATGGATAGTTGGAAAAAGAAAATACTTTTACATTTAACAATTTGCGATGAAGAAATGGAATCCGAAGATACGGAGTTTATTAGTTTTATAATTTTGAGCAATAAAGGAACACACAGATTTTGGATACGTAATCATATTAAATATCATCGATTACATGGAGAATTCTTTACCTTTTTTAATACAGCTGATGATAAAATATTCAACAATTCTTATCGAGTATCTAGAAATAACTTTTATGAGTTACACAATCGCATCCTCGCACCACACATTAATGCTCATTTTCACCGCTCCGCTACACATCCTCGTACGACACATTTTCCTCGCACAGCTTTTGTGGAAACCCCCACACATTTTTACAGCACAGCTAGACATCCTCGCACGACACATTTCCTTCGCACATCTCCGGTGGAAACGCAGCCTAAGTCTTAAGCCAACTGATTTTCAACTCGTCCCTGCTCTCAAGAGATGATATTTAGAGCTATTGTGCGGTGTTGACTGACTAATTAATGAGATCATAATAGACATATAAGTAATTAATAAGTCTTGAGTAAAAAGAAAGATAGCAAATATATTTATTAAAGGACATATACACAAGCAGAGAAATAAAAATACACACAGAAAGGAATTCAAATACACCACTAAAATTAAAGCTACCCGACTAATCGCTAGAGTCAGACCCTATTCAGTCATTATTTCCGTCCGTTTTTTCCGTGTCATGATTATTTCTGACAATTTCACCACTGCTATTTCACCATAACTATATCAATTAAATGTTTTTTTTAAATAAAAAACAAACGTAGCTCGCAATAGCTGACTCAAAATTGTCTAGCCCAAATCTTCAAAGGTTGGATGTTTAGGCACCTAAAAATATGAAATTTTAATTTCATAAGAGCAAAGCCGCTGGCAGTCGTTAGTAGATAATCTAAGTTTAAAATGAGTTCCCAGTCTAACTCGCTAGTCAATTAGCTTTGACTCAAAGTTTCGGATTTCATTTCGACAAGTGTCGCTTTCATTTCCCAGGACTCACAGTCTAAGCCATACTTGACTTGTTTACAAATTAATTGTGTCTTGACTCTTGCACAATAGTCGTCTCATATCGCATTAGCAAAATAAATCTGGCTAAATCGGCAGCTCGGAACAAAGCGGCTAATCGACATTAACGCGGCATTAGCGCGGCGGCGCGCGCCGTCGACGCCTTGTTTGCCAAACTGCCCTAATCCCACTATTTGTAATGTCGGGTGACTGTGTTCAGGGGAAGTTGTGGGATAGCACCGAGATACCTAACGATTTAGTGTTTTTAGTTTTTTTAAAAAAAAAAAATTTTAGAAAGACCAAATGTATACTATTTTACACATAGGCTAGGTGAAAGATTATGACCAATGATACAAAGCGGGATGGTGTGTGAAAGTTTGCTTTGAGTATTTATTTATGTGTTTTTTAAAAATATATTTTAATTACGTTGGTTGTAAGTTATTCCTAATAATTTGACTGACCTAAACGAACATTGTAACAAACCTTTACAACATCGAGACATACTGGTATACATTTTTCTTGTACTTACTTACAAAAGAAGTAGAGGATTACTAAGTAGATACAAGATTTGCGTGATACGCCAAATCGTTGGTTATAGGTTTTGAAGTGGAGCGAAATGAATTTAATAGTCTAAAATAAATTACCTCACAGGTTTACCAGTAAATATTATGCAAAATGTTTAAGTAATTTTCGTATATTTTATTTAGTATTTATCAGGCAGAAAAAAATTACGTTCATCAAAAAGCTCTACAACGTTTCTGTAAACTATCATAAACATAGTTCTTCGGTTGGTTAAATAGTTCGTTACAAATTTATTGTCACCCCACTGTATATTCAGCAGCATTGACTTCTGAGAGGAAATCCTTTTCCCACGGGCTTTATTCAAACATATGTAAAGCGTATGATGGATGACGCGCCGCCCTCGCGGGGCTGCCGTTTAAATCACAATTGCGGACCCTTAATACGATTTTTTTCGCTGGTCACCCAACAGTTAGGACTTGAAATTTATAATGTAATTTATACCGAAACAGTTGTAATGGCACACGTCGAGATGATTGCGCTTTTTATTGTTGCGTGCCCAGGGATATAGTGTTACGCGGCCGGACTGCAATGGGAATGTATGAAAGGTAATGAATGAAACAAATTGTGTGTGCAATATGGGGTTCGGAAGTGTTGTTTCATCGTGACTATAGGGAATGTGGTTTTAAAACAATCGAAGGTACAAAAATTCGGGGCTTCGTCGACTGCTGGCGCTGCGCGGGGGCGACTGCCAACTTTTCCCATTACGTCGACATTAGCAGCCCTCTTGGGTTCATTAAAATTTGTCAGCCTCGCGTATAGGAGCAACTTGGGAATGGATGTAGAAACTTTCCTAAGTGAAACTCGGCTGACGTAAAAACTTTAGGATTTGAGGTGGCGTTTTTTCTAAGCCATCAATTTCGCAGCCCGTCAAGAAGATTATTCACACTCGTAATGCGGAAAAAGAGTAATTTAAGTTTTCTAACAAAGCCGTTGCGTTGGAGTTATGATCTTTGTTTTAAACTTTGATTGATTTACAAAATCCTTTGAGGCAGGGCTGATTAAGGGATGAAGAATTTGGATAGATTTTATCAAAAAGGTCACATCGAAAATCCGTTTAACTCTACAAGTACAAATATGATGGTATTTACTTTGAAGAGGAAAGAGACCACGTAGGTAATCATTTGTCTGTCTGAGTTTAAATCATTCCAAGAACTGTTTAAACCATAAAACGAGTAGCATTATTATATTTAAATTATATGTTATAATATCAGAAACATAATTAAATAAAATATTTTAGCAGTCAGTAGTTACGTAGTTAAGTAATGCACTATTAATTACATCATTGATTTCCAAACGCCTGCGCAAAACTGACAGCAAGCAGCCACTCGCGCGCACCCGTCTCCAATCTCTATTGTCCTTTTATTGCAGGGGTTAAATGGACCCCAGAATTGCCTTTTCGGGGTTCAAATGAGCGCTACCGACCGGGCTTTAGGGTGACACTTTAGTTTAGAATAACAGATGTAATTGTGCTCCAACGAGTCTGGAAAGAATGTTGACGCAATTAACGCAGGGATCCAGTTTGCTAATGTTGTTGTTAGCTGTCGATGTCAGCAGTTGTCAGTTGTTTTGTAACGATTTTTTGTACAGATCTGTCAGGCACTAACGATGAGCCAAGATAGATGTCTATTCATGTTTAATAGCATTTACATAAAATATACATAATATTAATGCATTTAATACTCATAGGTACTCCGGCTGAGTAAAGTTCTGTTCTATTTGTTTCAAAAGGAGCTGAATTCAATGAAACCATTCAATGAATAAAGCATAATTCAATAATTGACCTTAATAGAAATATAAAAGGAAGTACTTACAGTTAAATTTAGACGGCATGAAATAGGAAGCATAACATCTGTAATTAATTAACTTAACGTTTTAATTAGACTAGCCATTGACATAATAACTGTTCTGCATCAAGTGTAAAAATAGACTTTCGCCCCCGAGTAATTAGACATTTATTTATAAACTCGATTAATTAATATCTCTTGATAAATGGAACTATATTTGGAGCGCGTTCAATATTTATGGGTGGTCTCATAACCGCAGACTATTAAGGAAGGTCCATTTTAATTGTAGATGTCTACTGTGAATATGTTAATTTAATCACATTGTTATTAAATATTTTTACAAGCTATTTTTTTCACCTGTTATCTTAGGTGTACTTATCTCATATCTTTTTGCTGTTAAGCTAAGTATCTCTGGCACTTTATAATTAATTAATTAATGGGAGAGATAAATAAATAAAAAATTAACCTATATTAGTTATCGATTTGGTTTGTAGTTATAATATGTTTAATAGGTACGTAAAGAATATTAATTCCTTTTGGTTTTCGAATACCAGGTTTCTGGCAGGATACAAGGTGTGTATCCTGCCAGAATATGATTCTTAACGATTACAGACACTCTGATTAAAGTGGTTATCGTTACGAGTGTATGTCAGAAGTCCGCACATTTTTTGTACAACTAAAAAGAAAACAAAAGTCATTCCACATGACGTCACGTTGACGTTTCCCGAGGGTTGTCGCGAATTTCCCGCGTACTGTCATAGTCATTGTCTATGGTGACCGCACGCGCCGCGCATCACTCACCGCTAATTCCCGCTTCCCTTTATGGAAGATGCAGATAGATAATGCACGTTTAATGAACTGGGAATATGACACTTTTAACGTTACTTTTACAGTCACTCGAGTTACAATACTCAAAATGTATGGGTTGAGTCAGTCAGACGAAAGAGCTGACGTGTGGGAGAAAAAGTATACATACGCATACGTATTTAAGTCAACAATAGATGCGTGTTTGTTCCAAAAAGTATTATATTATTTTAAGTGAACACAGCGTATGGTATAAAATTAAACAAGGCATTTTAATTATTATAGCAATAAAAATATATACGAGTAATAACTATAATTTGTTATTATAATTTTCATTCAACACCCAAGTTTAGTTCAAAGAACAATGGAAAATGTCAAATGGCTTTATTAAATCATAGCTGGAGGGCCTACAATATGTGTGAGAGCTGATTACCTCTGGTGTACTCGTATGTAGTTAAAATGATACCTAGTAGATTAGTATCTACTAAAAAAAAAACTTTTTTCATACTAGTGTATGAAAAAAGTGTTTATTATTTTTGTATCACTATCTACCCAAACCTAATTTATTAAAGTCTCAAAAATTATGTATGTTTATGTAGGAGTTATAATTTTTGGGACTTTCACTAGCTTTAACTGGCTTTAAACAATTAAATACAGGGTGTCTCGTAAATCAAGGATAACCTTGTAACCACAAAATTAAATATTCTATTACATCATAGTAAACAGCTTAGGACTGAAACGAATCAGTTTGAAAGATATTAAGTATTTTTATCTTTAACAGTTTTTATTAGTAAGTAGTTACTATGGCCGAGTGGGGACGGCCGTAAAAGAATACACTTCCCCACCGCTTACAGGAGGCGTGTCGTAAGAGGCGACTAATTCCTGTAGTACGAGACGGGCAGTAGCGTCTTCGTGCGAAATCTTATAAAAAACTGCGCTCGCCAACCCGCCTGCCAAGCGTGGTGAGTATTGGCAATTCCCCTGAAGATAAGTCATTAGGGGAGGCCTCTATTCAGCAGTGGACGTTCTATGGCCGAAATGACAGTTACTATGACTTACACTTGGCAGAAATTTAATTGACAATAAAAAAAAAAAGTAAATAAAATATTTACTGTACTCGTATGTAGTCAATTTACTCCATGTAATAAAGAATAGAGAACAGTAAGTTCTAACATTGACATACGGAGTGCTAGTAACATCGCAGTCCCCATCCCCGTCCTCGTACACCACACAATAAAATAATAGTTTAGGTCCCTTAAATGTAGTTTAAATACTCTTCGCGATCGCCAGGGGGTTTATCCTGACATTTGTGTGGCGTGTCGTGGCTTGTTCGCACTTCATGTGGTTTTGTGATACTATGGGGCCCGTGGTAAATCGTAAAACACCTTTGTTGTGGAGATGTGCCATATGTGTTTTTTATTTTAATCATTACATTTATTATATTATCTATCCCTAGAAATGATACATTACCTATTGTTATCTTTCTGTAAATGATTGCTAGTCCATTGTTTTATATGGTTACCTACCTAAATTAATTGCTAAATTCGTCCACTGCTGAACATACGCCTCCCCCAGAGACTTCCAGATTGGCTGGTTAGAAGCGGCCCGCATCCAGCGGCTGTAAGATTTTGGAATGGAGGCCACGTACCGGCAAGCGCAGCGTAGGTACTCTTACAAGGTGGACAGGCGACCTGGTAAAGGTTGCAGGAATTGTATAATTACTATTAAGTATTTATATAGGATATTTTTTATTAGTGTAAAATACTTATAGGTTTGTATACTCATGATAATAAAGGACTTTGTCCTAGAAACTACTTACATATCTTAACTTAATTTTGTTAGTGTGCATTTCATAACAAAAACGCGGACGGCAAACATATAGACTAACAAAATTAAGTTGATATGGACAATTGGTTTCTTAGGCAAAGTTGTTTGTTATTTATTTATTTATTTCATTATCATGAGTAGGTATACAAACCCATAAGTATTTTACACTAATAAAAAATCATCCTTTTTAGTAGTATTTAGTAGATCTGAAGTTGTGTTAAATTTTATAAAAATTAAGATTATAAGCGTAGGCAATTATAAATACCTATCCAAAATTTGAAGTGCTACGAATGCTACGACATATTTTCATTTTCGCTACAACTGACTGATATTATTGTTAAGATACGCTCGTTGCTTTTTTGTATTGTTATTTAGGATCTCATAATTATAAGTGAATTGTATGTACTTCTTATGAGAAATCAAGATTCTTTAATTGATTGTTTTAACTTTATTGCACTAAAAATACAGTAAATGAATTACAAAATTATGTACAATGAGGCGGGGCGGTGTTTTCGTCAAAAGCTCTTCCAGATAACAAGAACATTATGTTTTAGTGAAGGGGTAGTCGTAATTAAGATGCTCAGGTTCTTTCATCCATCTTCGCTTATTCTAATTTATTTTATTGTTAAATAAAAGCTGACCCGGCGAACTTCGTATAACCAATAATATTTTTTGCAATTAGTCGCAAAATTTATTTCTAAACACATCAAAAAGGCAGCAAACAGTTTGTATGGGAAAATAATGAATTTGTTTTTATTACTCTCCTTGCAATTTCTTTATATTTTCTTACCCTCTAAACCTTCCTTGGACTTCCACAAATATTTCAAAACAAAAGTTAGGCAAATCGGTCCAGCCGTTTTTTAGTTTTTGTAAGACTAACAAACGTCAACTCATTTTTATACATACGAGTATAGATGGCTTAACTTTGGTTGAATCGAGCCGACCCGTTGTCACCAGTAAGAACGTCGCTCTACTAGCTTGTAATATGTGAAGTAATTAGGCGACGCACGGTCGGGGGGTGGAGCGGGGTGTCGGCCGGATCCGGAAGCGCGCCGGAGATGAAGGCGCGATACAATATCCGGTTAGACGCCATTCCCGCCGCGAGACGTCGCGTGTGCTGATGCGCCGGTGATTCGCTATTGATGATTTGTGGATTGCCTCGGCTCGGATGACATTTCTCGGTGTAGTGGTAAAAGTAGTTACTGCTGTGGTACATTTCAGGATAAGTATAGCAGGTGTACTGTTGACAAGAAAGAATAAGAAACCTATTAAATTAAGGAGTGTAAACGAGACACAATAGATATTCCATTGTTATGCCTTATTGACGACCTCCGTAGCCGAGTGGCGAGCATACCTGACTTGATGTCGCTATCTATGAGGTCCCGGGTTCGATCCCCGGTCGGTTAATGTAGGAAAATAACTTTTCTATATTGTCTCGAGTATGGGTGTTGTGGTACCGTCGTTGTTTCTGATTTCTGTAATAGGATCAGAGCAATGTATGTGATGTTGTTCAATATTATTATATTTATGCGGTCTCATGAGACTGCTTGGATGTTAACTAATAATAATGTCAGCATCTCATTGTGCGGTATTACTGTAGTGTAAGTAGTGCCTGTACTTAAACAAACAATTTGAACATAAAAAAAATATTGACAGATTAAAGATTAAAGTACTTATATAAAAGAAAAACTAAGTTACAAGGTATAGTAAACGATGTATTTTATAACGTTTTAAAGTCTTCTTTTTTGCGTAAGGACGCGCTCTTATAAAGTTAAGTATAGCTCTTAATATATAAGCTCTAATAAACTATATAGTACAATTTGCCATGGAATTCTCAAATACCCCTCTGTCCTCTTAAAATATTAAACAATCGAACCACTTTTGAACGACTCGGATATATCGACATCCGAAGTGCAAAATGGACCAGAACAGCCGATTTCAGGCACTTCCTTGAATAAAAAACACTTGCTGTCTCCGATGAGGTCGATAAGGCATACCACGGACCGTAGCACCTCACTTCACCCTTGAGCCACCTTTTGTGCCAACAGGGAAACAGGATTGTTCAGGATTAACCTTTTATGTGATTTCGCCTGAGGACGCATGGAGGGCTCGTTATGATGTGGCCTTTGCGCGCCGGCCACGACAAAAGGCTGAGTGATTTGCAGCGTGAAGTCATGGGCAAAGTGGTTTAGGGTCTAGTCAGACATACATCTGTGATTGGCCGTATGTGGTTTCAACTCATACACCCTTATGCAAGTATTCTATTTTCTTTTGTTCCATTTAGATCATTTACGTTTGTTTTCTAAAATCCTTTTCCGATTGACTGTCGTAATAATATTTATTACGATATTATATAGACTAATATTTTTATTTTATTTTATTTATTTGGACAACCAACAAGATCATACACATTAAAAGCTAAAAGTTAGAAGATTGGTGATACAAGGGATGGTGCGGCCTTAATTACAGGTTGCCACGGAAAGCGCAAACAAATATAGTTGGGATTGGAAGCATAAGGCATCCCTTAGCTTAAAAATCTTAAAAATATGTAACATATGCTACTTACATAGCTACTACTTAGAAAATTACTTGTTTTTAGACATTAGTAGGCGTAATATAATAATGTATAAATGTGTTTTGTAAAATTTTTAGCGCTGTGGATTTTGAATTAATATAAAATAAAATAAATCTGCTTAAAGTACTTTCTGTTGTGGTATTTCTTTATTTAAATTTATTAAAATTAAAAAAATCCTGATTTTTAGTTGAAAAGTTTATTTTACAAAAAACGTGGTAGCAGGATAAATATTTTTGCAATTTTTTTTTATATTTCTAAGCTATACTGCTAATGTAAGTAAGATTGCTGGGTTTTTCCATGCTGTATGTAAGGTAATACTACAGTCGAGCACTCATAGTTTTCTTTCAGGTATGCCAAATGAAAAAATTAAAAGCAAAAGTGCATTAAACTTACCTACTTTTATAATCTTATCTGTTATTAATATCAGCCTCATAATGTAATTAGCTTTCAGAACTAAACCAATCAAATTAAGTCGGTATCTAATCTCGGTCGATTTGTATTAATCAGCAGATCAGGGGGCATCACAAGGCGTGGATCAATTGAAACCAGCGGTCTATGTACTGGGTGTACATGCAATAATAATTATTCGGCGGCGTGCGATAGTACAGATTTAGATAGAGCAGCGACGGCGGAGATAACCCCTTACATAGCTCAGAGCACATAGCGCCCGCCACCCCGGGGACGGACAGCAAAATAACTGTTACGCATTACCTTACCAAACATTACAAATGTGAAAATATGGTCTTAAGGCCCGTGTAGTCGTTAAATGTAAACTAGCACGTGGTTTCAAAAGCCCATTTTGTCAGATTTTCAAGATTTTTTTGAAAAGTATGCTAGGAGTTGTCAAAATCTACACAACATTCTGAGCATACTTTCGGTGAAAAAAAAAAATTGAAATCATTGAAAAAACAAGCAAAAAATATACTAATTCTCCTTCTCCTTTAGAACCGCTTAACCGATTTAATTCGGTTGTACGTCAATTGATAGACCAACATAATAGCTACAAACCGAGCATAGGATTTTTTATTCGAACAATGGCGTCCATGCGAAAAGTATTATTTTCCTCAATTTTCGCAACCTAAAGACGCAGCGACTGTTCATTGCGCCATGCTTCATTGCGCGCTGTTATGAACCGTATTTAAATGAGTTTTCGTGCTATATTTGTACTAACATTCGTCAAGTCGCTAATTTAGGGGCACTATTCGCCTTAATTCTTTATTTTGGAAATGGGGACGCATAGGCAAAGCAAATCTCAGATGGCACCAGATTGTTTGGCCTTGTCACTGATTAAAAAGTTAGGGTCTGGTCAACCAATGTCCACTTTAATGTTGATGAGTGATTTTTTGTGCTCGTCAAATAAACACAAAAAGTATTTGCTAATGACTTTAACAATACACTGAGGCGTCATTTTAAACAGAGATTTATTGTGTTTATTTACTCAAAAACGTAATGTGTTTGACGCTATTTTGATACACATTTGACAACTTAGCAGAACCTATAACATAGAGATTATTTGGTCAGTGACAGAACCACTGAATCAGTGATCAAATAATCACTAAGGAACAGACTAAAAACAACACACGCGACACCTATCGGGCTAAATTTGCAGTGTTATTCCCCATTGTACAATCAATCACAATTCACAATTAGTGATAAAAAATATATAATTAGGTACTCAATTAAGCTTTGACGGCTAATAGAAACGAGCTGTCCCTAATTTAGCATCAAAGATATTAATGCGGTGCTTCTTTGGGAGATAGAATCAGAAATGTGACAATCCTTAAACGAACAAAAGTCGCTGACATCGCCCGACGGATCAAGCACGTAGAACTGTTAGCCGATGGGGCAAAAAGGTTCTAGAATGCAGTCCATTTACCGGCTAGCGCAGCATATGAAGTCCACCCACAAGGTGGACAGATGACCTGGTATAGGTTGCATTAAAACGTTGGATGCAGGCCGCTTCCGACCGGCCAATCTGGAAGTCATGGCCTATGTTCAGAAGTCGATGTCCTATGGCTGAAATGATCATGATGATTTTGATTTGCTTGGTTAGCCAACAACCACTTCTATGTAGCTTAAAACAAAGTCAAATACCTATCTGTTTTTTAGGCGATATAACTAGATTTTATTAAGAAATTGCAATTACAATTTTTTTTGGAAATTTACCGCACCCATTACCTGCTTTCTGCATGACCCAAAGGTTGGCTGGTAGAGAATGCCCTTGGCATTAAGTCCACCTGTTGTACATTTTTAAGTTTGTGCAATAAAGTTTTAAATAATAATAAATAAATAAATAATAAAGGCCAGCTACAGTAAGTAATAGCAGCTAAAATCTACTTAGATGATAAGCTAAGAGTCAGAATGATCGACGGATACTTCTATATCGGAAAAATATCTGACGTTCCCTACGTTTTGATGACCTCCGTAGCTGAGAGGCAAGCATGCCGACTTGGTGTCGCTATCTCTGAGGTCCCGGGTTCGATTCCCGGACGGTCAATGTAAAAAAAATTACTATACTGTCTCGGGTCTGGGTGTAGTGGCAGCGTTGGTGTTTCTTATATCTGTAAATGAGTGCTTTGTCTACTTAGGATCGCAGCAATGTACGTGATGTTGTCCAATGCGTATTTATATTTAATGTTTTGTCCGAGCAGTCCAAGTACTGCTGCTGTAGGTACAGACAACGGCAGGTCAACCTACCCAATAAGTTAAAGGTCATTGAATTGATTTTCAACTTTAAGTCCAACGCGTATAATGAATAAATAACAATTGAAAAAATTTGACGTTTTGTGGTTGGTTGACGTGCTGTTCTTTAGAAACTAGAACTGCGGTTCTTCTTGCTCAATTTCATAATGGGATATCTATGGGACCCCATAGTAAAAGTCGTTTATACTCGTATTCATGCAAGTAGAACTACATGTAAAATTATACCTCTTCTACATAGCACCCTGTATAGTAGAGCGTATGAATTCAATTTGTGATTTTAATGTACTTCACAGCTTCTTTGCTTGCATATAAGCGGTAGAAGATTACTAGTATTCGTATTAGTACTAGTATTACTATATCGGCAATTCGGCATACTACAAATATTTTTTTATTTTTCAATTTGAATAAGTAGGCAGTTAAATCTAAAACATGGCTGACGTATAATAGAGATTAATAAACTTACCTATTACATAGAGTATTTGTTCTCCAATTTTCTACTTTTTTGTCCTCGCCACTTCCCGTTACTTGTTGCGGTTGTTGGTATCGTCCTCTGTGAGGGACATTGTTTTCATGTCCTTTTGGGCAGTCGTCAGCCATGTTGCCGGCTTTCATCTTCTTCCTCTTTCCACACGACTCCAGTCTTAGCATCAGGTGGCAACCGGCTGTAAAACTCTAGAGCCACAAATCATACTACTAATGAGTATTTGTTCTTCAATGAGACTAAAGAATAAAGAATCATTTACGTACTATCACATTATCACACTGAGAAGTAGGTATCTGTTCTTTACTGAGATACAGAGTTGTCAATCAATAAAATATCATCGAATCAGATATTTTAGTTTTTAACATCACAATTTGTCGAAGTCACACGTTATTGACGCGATTCATCATTAATGACTGTCATTTGTTTCTTAGCAATCGTCGTACTTAATTTGTTTTCTGGTTTGCTAAATAGGCCATGTTTCCCAGCATATTTTGTGTGCGATTTTGAAACCGCACAGTATAAATTGAAAATGTAGTTTGACAATATCATCATTTCATTTGCTCTCTAATCGTAAGAAACACCTCCCAAAACAACAACATGAAAATCGTAAGTACTTAGTTGTAAATTAGCAAATATTTGGTAACGGTTCTTTGTTTCTCCTGATCTTATTTAACAGTATATTTAAGTTTTTGTTTTTTATATAATTTAATGCGAATAAGTTCACTTGGATTCATTATGTTCAACGATAGCTGGTAGCCACAGTGTGTAGTACGATTCCATGTGTTCGTTACTGACATTACGATAGTTACAAAATTTCAACACATTATTCAAATTATATAATATTTTTAATATAGTTAAAAATATTTTTAAAATAGTTTAAAATATATAATTACTGTCGCGCAGCTTTCATAAGTTCTTAAAGCTGTTGAGAGCCAAAGTCTCCCATCCACGGAAAAACAGCACACACAGCTAATAAGTACTAATAAATATCTAATTTAAGTATATTTTTTGAACCATTTTCTTTTTTGTCTAATATAATTTTTTACGACAAATATAAAGAAAGTGTTGCTTACATCTTTGCGTTACACTCTCATTTGTGTAGAGCTAGAAGTTTGTGATAAATGACACTAAAATGTTTTAGTCTCCCAATTTATATCAAAACTAGCTGTCCCAAAAGACGTTCTCTTGTCCAAATCAGTTGTCAGAAGATAAAAAAATCCTAGAAGCAGATTGCACCGCCACCTACCGGGTTCAACAAACCATCCAGAAACCCGTTTAAATATACACACAAATTTCTAGCTGTTTAGACTTAGGTGACAAACACACGTACAGTAGAATTATATATATTAAGATTTAAAATGTGTTATTTTTTCTTCTCAGTTTGTAGTGCTGTCTTGCCTGGTGGCCGTAGCACTGAGTGCGCCGGCGAACTCTGGTCTCCGGGAGCTGCCTGCTGTACGTCATGAGGAGGTACATGACGAGTATGGCCAGTATGCGCTCCGGTACATCACCGCTGAGAGTGAGTATTATAAATTATAATTTGTGAAGTCGATCGCATACGTCAACATAACATTAACAGCGTTGTCAACTGGGACCTAACCATGAACTCTCAACAGTCCCTAAGCAGAGTTTTATTTTACATCAGAAAAAATACTTCAACCCTGTTTTATTTAATCTCTTCTTCTTTCTTTTAGTATTTACAAATTATTAACAAAATAGTAGTAGTAAAGAAATACTTTACATTCACAATAGCATAGAAATTTAATTTAATAATATTGCAAATCCATTCAAACGTTGCCACCTTTTTAATTTACTTAAGCAATGTAAAAGTAGGTTAACAACATAATTATTTCCAGACACCGTAGTCTCAGAGCGCGGCCGGCTCATCCCCAGCCCCAACGGTGGGTTCGTCCTGGAGATCGAAGGCCAGTACCAATTCATCGGTGACGACGGCCGGCTCTACGTCACCAAGTACCGCGGCGGCCCCGACGGCTTCCACGTCGACGCCGACCACTTACCCGACTCCGTCGCTCTCCCAGCCCTCTAAATTATAAAATCCTGATAAATAAATATATTTAAATATACCTAGTTAGTATAATTAATTTGTTCTTCCCCGAAATTTGTGACGTCATCGTCCTCCTCGCATCGGTTTCATCAGTGCTTAGGGTCGACTATACTTCGTCAGAAAAATATATCGCGGACTATCTGACGCTATATGCTTCTGTCAGTTGCAAAGGGTAGAGCATCATGGATGATAGTGGCTAAGGTCTTGCGGACCTGGTCTGGACTGACGCACTGTTTTTGGACAAATTGTCATTTTCTAAAATAAATGCTAAGAAAAACCACTCAAAATTGTGTGACTTTGACAAAGTCTAATTTCGGACAGGAGATGGAGACATTTTTGCTCTGTTCACGGTTTTCATTTAGCACTCTCTTTACGGGACACCCTGTGTAGTGTACAAAAGAATAAGACGCTCCTTTAAACTCTTCAATACAATAAATATGATATACAGTCGAATACAACCAAATAACCATGATTATAACCACTTCCTAAATATTTTTTCATTTCTTTCATACTTATTAAAAAAACTTGTAGTATTTTTAAGTATGTATTTTTAATATGCCAAGTATTCTGCCCTTGTTGACGGTACTCAGCGGATTTCTGAAAGGATCTAAGGAGGGTGGCGTGAGGTTTCGAGGATGCGCCAGGAGAGGGGGGCTGCGCTGTGACGTCACGTCCTATCGGGCGGCCATCTTGTGGATTATCTCGTCGCACCTGCGGGGCGCGGGGCTTCAGTATCGACCCGGGCCAGGCCTGCATTTTTCAGGGTAAACTTGTTAATGTCTAGGGAAATTATTTTTAATGTCGTTTGATGATGGCAAGCGGATTTTATAGGTTTTTTAATGGTGACGATACTTAAACTTTTTTTCCTACACTATTTTATCTTTTTATTATAGCTGAAAATCCCATTAATTAACAAAACAAGAGATCAAAATCTATAAAGAACTTGTAACTCCACAAAGTTGATTAGATTTAGGAGCTGTGGGTGGGCTTATATAAATAAATCGTTGCTAATCTATACATACACACCTTTTGCGAGTTTTATGTTCGTCAAGCTCGCACGCAATATTATTGACAAAATGTCAATGTTACTTGTAGAGACTGTAATATTGACTGGTAGAGAATGGCATATCGATGTCATTGAAACCGCCAACTGTTCTTTGTCGGTGCAATTATAATAAAACAAGTAAATATAGTTAAAAATAGAGCAGATTATATATATATCAGATTTAAACACTATACAACACATTTATACCTAAGTATTGAAATAGTCACAACGAATCAAATAAGCTCAAACACGAATGTTGTACTAGTAGGTGTTGAAGAGTTCTCTATCCACCTCCTGACTCCATCATCAGATCATCATGATGATGTCAAATTATTTTATACTCATCCGAATGTCAAATATATACTTACAAAGCTTTTAAGCGACAGGTACGTCAGTTAGAAGTAAGTTCGAAACTTGAATACGAAGTTAGTTACAAGTAAAGCTAAAAGTGTGTTAAAAAATCAGTGTAGTTTTTCCGTGCATGCCGCTATAACTCCGCAACCACCTCTTTTAGTCCCATGTTAACATCATCCCTCATAGATCATGAAAAAATGTTTGAAATGTAAAGGAGAGTATTTTGAAAAGCAATAAACATAATATTTTGGTTATAACATATTGTTTTTTCAAGTTACGCAAAACTTATAGTGTGACCTACGTATAACAATTTATAAGCTAATCGAACCCTTATTGTCAAAACAAACCAAAACGCAAGTTTCAAGGTAAATTACACGAACAATGAAACTCTTTCAGAATCATAAAGATAAGGCATGTAGCATTATTTTAGGCGGACGTGGATGGGGGTAGTAGTAACGGATGTACCTCTGTTTACCCATGAACGTATAAAAAATAGGACTCCATGTTGCCTAATATCTAGTCAATTGCAATGAGGCTTAGGTATGTCACTGATTTGGTGTTATGTGTAATAGCTTTTGCCCACGACTTTAACGTAACGTGGTAAGCTTACCCAGATAAAAGTTAATCCAGTCCTATGTGTGATGACAGTCCATGGTATATCTGTATTTTATTTTATTTTTATTTATTAAGCATTTAGACAGTTGACAATGGGCTAGCTTCCTGGGTCCAAAAATGATTATTCTATTTAGTCCGTTAGTTAGATTATCAAAAAATATTGGACCCATATTTTGTCTTTTGTCAATCAAACAAAAAATTACGAAGATAAAGCGCTTCAAAGTGAGCACGTGACACGTTACGCGAAACTTTAACGGGCTATATCTTCATCGTTTTTTGTTTGATTCAGAAAAGAAAAAATACGTGTCCAATATTTTCTGTTAATCCAACTGACGGACTAATTAGATTTTTTTAGGAAACTAGCCCATTGATGGTTAGTGTTACAACAAATGGTTAGTAATTTAGTACTAGATTGACAGCCAAATTGTATACACACTACATAATAATGTTTGGGTGTTACAGAGTATTAAGCAGCGCTAATAACTTAAAGTATACAAACTTGTTCATTATAAAAAAAATAAGAGACCAAGTTGTTGACGAGTCAAAATCATAAATACCAATTTAAACTCGGACAATAACCCATATACGAAACATAAAAAAACAATATATATATATTTATATTTGCATCACAATTAATCTGACGGAGAGCTATGAGACTAACTTGGCTTGGTTATCGTTGCATTAGGACGACCCGAGTACATAACTTGTCGATGAAATTTAATGCGGTTATGCTCGAAGACATCCAAATCAGCAGCCAAATTTCATCAAAATCTGTTCTGTAGTTTTAGCGTGAGAGATTAATTATAAAATTAGTAAAGATTAAGTCAATAAAAAACACACCTTGGTAGAGCGGAAACCTTTCAGCACGATATGATTATATTGTGTACGTGAGCGAACGCATAAGTGTATTTACAAGCTAGTCAGCACGATAAGGAGTGCTTCACTTTCAGACTAACCTCCATGTGTTTATCTCGGTATATTTTAGGGACGTGTATCCATAAATTTAATTACCCAACTTTTCTATTACATAATTTCCGACCGCTCAAACTATCTTGTATTAAAATTCGTCCCCACACACTGCGCTATCTGTCTGTGGCATTTTGGACACGCTGATAGGATCTGGATTCTGAACCTCTCGGCCTCCGCACCCTAGGGAGGACTACTCCATTTGTTTAAAGCCGTGTTGCTTGAATTTGAACTCTAAGAGTATGAACATAACGGCGTGAGGTTCAGAGGAACAATCGGAGGAGTCAAACGCCGGACCGCCCTTGTTTATTTAAAAAGACCCAACGTTTTACTTCAAAGGTTTATTAGTTGAGTTATATTTGTCTAATATGTGTTTTTCAGTTTCGCAAGTTAAGTTTCTACTTTTAAATTACTTACGTATTCTTGTAGGTACCTACTATTGTATGTAATTTATCCTAAAATAACAACTTTATTATCCTTACATTGAGATTGATTACTTATATCGGTTAATATCAGTTTTTGAGTACTTACTAGACAACATAACTTGTTCAAATAGTGACGAAAAATTTTTTTATAAAACATGACATACTTATTGCTGTGATCCTATAGTAAGTAGCCAAAGCACTTGTGTTACATAAATCAGAAAAACGAAGGTACCAGAACACCCAGAGCCGAAACAATATAAAAAAGTCCGTTTTATACATTGACCTGATCGGGAATCGAATCGAATCGCCAAGTGCGACGTGCTCCGATGCTCGCCTCTCGGCTACGAAGGTCGTCATCTAGTAAATATCAATTAAAAAAATATTGTAACTTTAAAAAATAAAAAAAATATAATTAAAATAATATTTATAGACATAGTACAGCTTAATTTATGTGTTTTATACAAATATTTATAAATTCTACAAAGGTGCTTGACATAAATAAGGACTGAACTAAACTTGACTATGAGCAGCCGAAACTCAGGCAGCGCACAAAGCTTGTCGCGCGATTTATTGTGCAAGACGACGACGGAAAGTCATCTAATTTATAACTGAAGTTGCAGCTCACTTTGTAGCTGTGATGTATTTACTTAAGGGGAAACAAACGCATTTATCAGATAAACGTCAAATATATGTTGTATTTTTCAGTGAATCATACAATATTTTCATCAGTCGAGGTGTTATGCGGTCGGATAATTTGGTCTCTTAATATGTAGTCAGTTTTATATCCTTAAAGTTGTACTATGTGATACAAATGAGAACGCAACGCCTTTTGGAATTAGGCTTTAATCAACTTAATCATTAAGCTACATTATTTATTTGAAAGACATATTGCAAAGAGATGACATATTGTCAGTTAACACTTCATAGACACACCATAGATACTAATTCGCAGAGAAGGTTCATATCACTATGTACATAATATCCAAAGTTCATGTTACCTACTAATTATTATTAACTCATCATTCCATTAGGCATGCGTAATCAAGACACAATAGAAATTTGATTATTATGCGGTCTCATGAGTCCGCTTATACGTTGACGAGTTAATAACATATCAATCAACTACGAATTCTCAAGGTCATCCGCTGTTTTAACCAATTCACAGTTCGCACTTTTCTTTTAACAAATATTTCAATAATTATTTTGCAAAAATGAAATGAATTCTAATTTTAAAATGGAAGAAGCGGCGTGTTTTAGTATATATATCATACTTTATTTAATTAATACCAGCATCAAGTGAGCTCAGATCAAGATTTTGTTCCTGTTTCTACATCGACAGTAAACTCCATTGAAACTTGCCTACTACGGTACTTAATAAGCAATTAATAAGACTGTTGCTGATAAACAGTATTCTGATAAGTAATTAAATTGTAAAAGCCGGATCTGCATTACGAAACTAAACATAGTTTCATGACATTAGTTTCATTAACAATTTAATAGGTGTTATTATTACGCTTGCATTTATTTATGTACATAATGATTATAAAAAGCACTAACTATTTTATTGCTTTGAATTGGTATCAGTAAAAGAACACACTCGTGAAGAAAAAAAATTAAGATTTTTATTTCAATAAAAAGTTATGACGTATTAAACTTTTCCACAATAATCCAATAATTCTTGCCGCCCGCCCGTGGTCAACAACTGCGTAGTTACCATTTAGCACAGATAATAGAGGTACTTATATGTGGACAATGGTGATGATGACTATTACTATTATTATTATACCTAGGTAGGTAATAGGTATTAGTATTATAGTATGACCTCAGACCATTCGATTTTAAGGTTCTTATGCGATTAAAGTGTTTGCGACATTGTAAGTTAATGATAAAAAGTTTTTTCTTTCTTTGCGAATGTGGTTTAATACTGATTCTGATTCATAGGAGCAATATAGCTTAAGTGTTTTTTTATAACCCTGTATGGAGCCAAGTTCGGAATTTTTAGCACGCTGTATTATCTGTTTTTAAATTAGGTATGTGATGTTTGTAACTATGTGGTCTTGGAAGTTCGAAATAACAAAACAATGCTGAAGTAATATTGTGTTAAGAGCTATCACGGTTAGGCCCTAGGCCCTAATCAATTTTATCATTCTCACTATCGTAGCCTTTGGAAGTTCACTCTTGAACTTTGGCCCCCATAGAACGCATCAGTGGTTCTATGACAAATATATTTAGATAGGATTATCAATGCTTTTAACACTTTTAAGGTAAATTGTAACTGCCCTCCTCTTTGGGCTCTGCCAGAAATGTATACATATTTGAATTTAAAATAAGAATTCAATCAGGAATCAGTGGGAATTATCAATTCAATTGGGTTTTATATTTGTTTTTTTTTTTTGCATTTACGAAGATTTGACTCGGTGGTCGAGCCGTGGATTCTTTCATGCCTAAATGTCCCCTGGGATGATGCCTTGGAAATAGTTTAGGATTGATTTATGAATTTCGGCGGTGAGATTTTGACTATGAATGGGACCAAAATATTTGGTGTTTTTAACATATTTCTACATTGTCAGCGTAACGATGACCTAAGTACAATGACTAGACCATTTTTTGTTGGTTTCGGTTTGATTCTCTAAGGACTCATTTGAAAGTTAAAAGTAAACTTTTTATTTTTTTATTTTAACAAAGAATCAAGAAGGGTTTATTTTGCGTAAAATTTCAAAGCGAAAGGGGTTTAATAAACAACAAATCAACCACGTTTTGATGGGTCCCTACAAAACAATCAACGCTAAATGTACACTATCGCCAATGAGTGGCACTTAAAATACAGGGAAGTAGCGAGTGGCAATCAAGATGTTAGGACCACCGAGCGTTGTGACAATGCGCGTCATTAAGAGCGCGTGCTACGCGCAGCTGCGTACGCGCACCCAGGGTTGTTCCGGAGGGGGGTGAGAGGGCTAACTTGGGCACGAGTTATAGGCTGGTGGTCCGACCACCGCATCGCTTCCTAGGTCAATTCAACTTTCTAGTTACTTACCTACTTCAAGTAATGTCTTGTAAAGCCGGATATTTTATAATATTTTTACTCAGATAAGTTTCCGATAAAATGCATTTGTAACATTAATTCAGAAATAATTTTCCGCACTTCTGTAATAGGTTATATACGTATGTATATACAGGGCGTCCCGTAACTTAAGGATAATTTTGTAACCACATATTCTATACATCATAGAGAACAACTTTTGTTTTATGACTTTTAAAAATTATCGTATTTTTTTGTTTTTTTTTAAATTTAATTGACTGTTTGGTAATTTTGTATGGTAGTCGATAAATTTTCATGCAAATTTGTAAAAGTCATAGAATAAGATGACTTACCATCTATTAATTAGGGTTACAAGGTTATCCTTGACTTACGCGACATTCGGTATATACCAATTACATAAATTGTAAAGTATTTATATATATTTAAAATGGTAAATATAACAATGTCATTCCTCAATATTAGTTCAATATTCCAGTTAAGAATTTACCTTTCCTAATCCAGTATAAATATTAATAGTATTTTACATAATAAACTGTTAGCTTCAAGTATTACTTACGGCTTTAAATGTTTTAAAATTGGGTGATTGTAATAATAGGAAGTAATAGTGGGCACTTCAGATTGAGCATTGTTCCATTATACCCTCAACGAACAAGTTCGGAAGTGGGCAAACACAGGCACGCGCTGTCGCCCGGTGGCATGGCCACCTTGGTGCTGGAGGGCTTGAACATCACTTAATGAGAATACATTTTTAACCGACTTCAAATAAGGAGAAGGTTCTCAATCGGTCGTATTCCTTTTTTATTTTTTCTATTTCAAATTGGAATATTTTAACTTGACGACCGGATTGGTGTAGTAGCGCAGTAGTTTGCCTTGTACGCGACGGGTTCGATTCCCGCGTCAGTAAACATTTTTTTAAATCTAAATTTGCTCAAGTCTGGGTGTGCTGGTATGTTCTTTACTTCGAGACCAAGACAGAAAGTGTGTTGTATATTTATTTATTTAATTTCGATGAAATTTTGTTTCAGCTTATTTGTTTGATCTTATAATTTGCTATGATCTACCAGTCATTTATTTGATGTTCCAAAAAAGTGTCATGTTGTAATCCCAAAAAAAAATATGGAAATCTTCAAATAATCGCGGAACATACTCCTAGTGGTGCTCTATGCCTGTACAATTTTTTTGGGACATGGTATTTTTTCGTTTTCATCATCGCAGATGAAGTCCTAATAAGATTACTGCTTATAAGATTTATCTTTACAACATACAGACCGCCTAAAATGTACATCTTTCTGTAAAAATCATGTGTATTTTACTTGTATGGTGTGCAATAAAGAGTATCTATCTATCTATCTATCTATAAATAGTAAAATAAACTATTGTTATTAATAGTAAAACAAGTAAACTATATTTCAATGCAAAAATAGCCTAAACGGTGACTAAATCATAACTTTATAATATGATTTTACTATTTTTATCATTACTTAGCGCAAGCTACCTTAAAAGCGCTTTCCAAGTTATTATTCTATGAAATATGCTCAGGAATGGGCGATATTGATGAGACTATTGAGAACTACAGACGCACCAGCTGCCGAAGAATCGCGGGGGTTCTGTCAAAGAGAAAACGAGCAGAAGGGACCTTGATATACTTTAGTGCCTATTATTTTACAAGCATCTCCGTGCTTCGAAAGGTACGTTAAAAGTTGGTCCCGGCTAATATCGCTTGATACTAGTCGTGGTGAAGCCTAGTCTGTCAGTAAGGTTAAGTCACTATCCTACTTACAATACTCCTCCCTCCCACCAATCCACACTGGGCTTGCGTAGTAGAGTACGGTCCAAACCACCTCATAGTTGAGGTGAGGCCTGTGCCCTGTAGTGGGACGTATATAGGCTTATTTAGAGAAGTACATTTTTATCCATAAGTCAGTATCCAATTGGAATAAATTGTAAATCCTATATTCCAATAGGTTCTTTAATGAGTTTTAATTGTTTGTATCATAAAATTGAGTAGTCATAATAACATAACTGTTGATTATAGATACGAGTGACTCTTATGGCGCTTATCTCTTTGATAAGGTTCCTGAAACCAACAGGAGGCGTGTCGTAAGAGGCGACTAATTCCCGTAGCACGAGACGGGCAGCAGCATCTGCATGCGAAATATTATAAAAAAACTGCGCTCGCCAACCCACCTGCCAAGCGTGGCAAGTATTGGCAATTCGGGGAGGCCTATGTTCAGCAGTGGACGTCCTACGGCTGAAATGATAATGATGATGAAGGTTCCTAAAACAAAAAAAAACACGTATAGATAAAAAAATATTAAATGAAATTTATCATAGGTAAATAAATTAAAAATATTTACAAGGGTATTTTTTTGATACGCAATTTTAAATATAACTTCATCATCATCATCAACGTGAACAAATACAATTTGGTTTTAGCTGTTTTATTTAATTAAGCAACAATGTGAGGTTAATGTTGCAAGACTGCTTTAAGAAAGAGTGACGCGATTATTTGTTTGTTTACTCAACTCATTGAATGCGTACGGAACTCTCCTATCTGCCGCAAATGCATAATCTTTGATCTCGTCCAAGTTCACCGGTGGCAAGCACGGTCTCTCCATTTGTTAGGCGCCACGTGATATTAATATATTATTTATCGACCTCCAGCCACTGCCTACTGAGTTACAGCACTTGCTTAATTTTAATTCAGTCTAGTTATTTTATAAAGACATAAATTATAATCGCAATAAAAATGTTGCTGCGCCTGCGTTGTGTACTGACCTAACTGCTATTGTATTAATAGATAGTATGGCATTTATTTATTGACCATTAAACAAACAGTAGTTGCTTCGTGTTACTTAATAATTTATTTCGGGACATAAAATAAGTCACGACATTCGACTTGTTTTTTCTAATGTAAAATGTTACATTGTAAAGGGGTGCCAAATCTTTAGGAGTGGCCTAGAATCAGTATCTTAATCAAACTATGGAAAGAACAAAAACAATCTTTTTTCAAATTTAGTTATTCCTATCCGCTGTTAAAAATCGTACGCGTGGACAATTTAACTCATTCTTAAAAAATAAATTGCTGTATCAGCGTAGGCGACTCTCCTGCAGTTTGTCTGCAATTTCATGGACACGAAGGCTACCGCGGATGCGCGAGTTCCTCACGCGGTCCTTCCGTGTGACTCCGCACATCCACTCATATTCATCTCCGTGACACGCAGCTCCTGCTTGTGCCGCTCAAGTAGCGGCCACGCTTCGCTGCTATACAAAAGGACAGGCCTAATGATGGATTTATAGATCTGTCCTTTCAGATTAACCGGTATTCTGAGGTCACAAATGATACCAGTCACCTCTCGCCATTTGGCCTACTCAGCAGCAATGCGTGCTCTGACGTCGCAATCGATGTCGCTCGACCTTGTCTCCGCCTATGGATCTGTAGAGTTACAGGCCAGGCACTCGGTCTTCGCCACATTGAGTTTCAGATCACCGATCTCAAGCGAGTGCTTCCACTCGTTCACCCGTCTCACCAGCCTGCTCCTGTCCGCGTCTATCAGTGCGATATCGTCACTATACATCAGCAGCCATGGTGGCTGCTCATGTGAGTCTCTGATGCTGTCTGACACAACGTCTAATATCACACTAAACAGAAAACGGCTGGGGACGGAACCCTGGTGTGGAGTTCACCAGGGTGACACCGGTGATAGGGAACTGTTTGGTGTCGCCAATAGCGGTCCGAACCATAGAATCGGAGCTGCGGTACACATGTACCGCAGCTCCGATTCTATTATCCTATCTATCTATATATTATATTCTATTATCCGAGACATCTCGGATAATGTCAATATATGCCTCGGGGGCCCTTTGGATCTCAGTGTCAACCAGATCACCACTCGAGGGCACAGTCGAAGGCCTTCTGCAGATCAAGAAAGAGCAAGTGCAGAGGCGTGTTCTTTGTCCTATATCTCTCCATGACGGTCCTTAGGGCGAAAACAGGGTCAAAGTCCCGTAGCCAGGACGAAACCCATATTAACACTCCGAGACATCACACTCCTGTCGGATCCGGGAGTCTACAATCCGTTCAAGGAGCTTCATGGTGTGGGAAATTACCTTTATACCGCGGTAGTTGCCGCACTTTTGAACCGATCCCTTGTCTTTAAAGACCGGAGTAATAATACTCATTCTCCATTGGCTCGGGATTAGCCCGGTTAAGAATATGCAGTTGTAACGGTAGGTTAAGATATCCACTCCACGAGGGCCCATCGCCTTCCAGACTTCGATTGGAACTCCATTATCCGAGAGCTAAGAGAGAGAGAGCTAAGAGAGCTCTGACAGCTTTACGATTCTTCATGCGGTGAAAAGCAGTCTGGACTTCTTCAGGCGTTACCGGTGGTACTAGTAGTCTGGTGGCTGCACCTCTTTGTGCTACTTATTCAGCAGCTCATGGAAATAAGAGCGCCATCTCTCCTTCACCGCGAGGTCCTCGCATAACAGGTTGCCCCCAGGGTCTTTAACACAGCGACACTGGGAAATATCCTGTGCCGCTTTGACCTTGAAGCGCGCTAACTTAGAAATTAGCTTCTGCCCCTCAGACGATTCCAACTTGTCATAGAGCGTATGGAAGTGGTCTCGCCTAGTTCTGGCTACAGCTCTCTTAGCAGCGCGTTATGCATCCTTGTACGCGTCGTGGTCTTCAGGAGGTCTGGACGCTTGCCGCTTTTTAAAGAGAAGCCCTCTTCACCCTAATCTCCCCCTGGACTTAGTCGTTCTACCACCAAGTCTCCTTGTTACATTTGCGATCGCCCTGAGATATCTTAGGTGCTTGGCTTATGCCAAATGCCAAGCACCGCCTTCGACGCACCAGTGACAGTTGCCTGAATCCTATCCCAGTATTATTGGACTGGTTCGCCATCACTACCATCGCACTTATCGCCGATAGTTAAGGAAAACATCTGGGACTTGTAAGGGCCGATTTTTCAATCGCCAGATAACTTTTATTCAACGAATAAAATTAACGGTTTACACATTTTCTATACAAAAACTGTCGACTGTTAGTGTTTTACACTAACAGTTATTGTTTTGAACCACCACAAGTTTTCAAAATAATTTCCTTCTTAGAGCCTCGGGTCAACCGTGGTCAACCGCAAGAATCTCCATAGAGATTTCGACATGCCCTCAGTAGCCCAATATATGAAAGAAGCGTCTAAGCGCTTCTTCGATAAGGCAAAAAACCATTCCAATCCGGTCATAGTCAAAGCCGCCACGTACACGCCCCAGGAGGATGTCGCTGCCCGTCTCCGTCGGCCTCGGCACGTTCTGGACGACCCTGACGATTCCTACACCGCGTACTGTAGAACAACAGCCAACACCGCCTTAAGCACTTCAAGTACTGCACAACATTTTAGTTCGCATCACCGCACCCGCCAAAGGGTGCGAGGTCCCGTATTTCATTTCGGCCGACACAGACATGTGCCTGGCCGTTTTTCCCCTGCCCACCCTACGGACGACGGCCCAAGCCGAGGTCCGAGCCTATAGAGGCGCCCTTGAGGCCAGAGTCCGACTCACCCCCAGATCGGGCCCGCTAGAAAGGAGCCCGGCAGCGGTCCGGCCTGTTTCGGCAGTTCCGGTCCCGTCGGCGCCACCACTAGCGGGTTCGCCGCTTGGTAGGGTGCCTTTTGCACTCCACATTGGCCCGATCACGCCTGCTAGTATGGGGCTCGACACGTACGAGTCTGAGGCTTCGCTGCGCGAAGCCTCACACTCGGCCGGGTCGCGGCGACCGCTAGCGGGGCGGACCTAGGCTGTGCGCCTTCAGCGCACGCCACAACTGCCCGGGTTAAGCTGACGAATGTCTTCCTCAAAGGCACTCAGCGATAGGTCCGTCCATAAAAAAAATATATATATTTAACCACCACTAAATTAGCAATTATGTGATTTAAGGCCCGGGAGTTTCCCAGCACTCCCAGACTTGAGCCAATCTAGAAAATTTAATTTCCTTAATTGACCTGAACCAGGAATCGAACCCGGGACCCTTATCGTTTGATACTAATTACCGCGCCACCACACTAATCGGTTTGTTTGTAGATATTTGTTTTATTTTCTTTAATGTATTTGGTGTTGATAATCACAAAATTATTCGCATTATACAAGGTAACGCAAAACCTCTTAGGGACTGATTCTGGTGCTCAAGTACAGTCAACTGCAGGTCAACCTACCCAAAAAGTTAAAGGTCATTCAACCGATTTTCAACTTTATGACCGACATGTAGAGATCAATATCGATTGAGAAAATTTGACGTTTTGTGGTAGATTGACGAGCTGTTGTCTGTGCAACAACTTTTTATAAAGAACCGACATCAGATTCTCAAAAAAAAGACATTTCCATACAAACTGACGTCAGCTCGTCACGGTTTAGTATGGGAAAGTGTTTTTTTAGCGATTTGAATGTTTGCCCCATAAATAAGGTCCTGTATTTGAGCAGAAGAATCACCCCCTATAAGGTTTTGCGTTATTTCATTAACACGATATAGAAACGTTGATTCGATACAGCCACTATGAGTAGATTTTTTTGTTTGTAATTTTATTTGTAGTTAGTAGGTGTTCTAACAATCAGACCTCGTGTATCTAAAGCCTTATAGCCAAATTTACATATCAAAGCCATTTAATGTTTCTTCAGAGTACTGCAGGTGTTTAGAGGGCAGACAAGAATAAAAACACGTCATTTCTCTTTATTATTAAAAGCGAAAAAAATGCACCTATTTGTGGCTACGTACCTGTTCAATGAAACAAGATCCGTTCTATAGAATAAGATAAACCGAATATAAACATAATAAAGTCGGCTTTATAAGCCCATCGGAGGTGTGAAAACATTCGAACGAGGTAAAAGAGTCGTATTTCAAAACAACGAATTTGATATTTCAATTTTTCGCATGTTTTATGTCGTTGAGAATGTCGTGGGATATGTGAACCCAAATTTGTGGAAAAGGTTCGAATGCACGATATTATTGCACAAGGTTTTGTTATGCAAAGCTGTTTCAGTCTAGATATTGGTATTTTAGCCGTTTGATAGATCTAGATGACCCAGATATATTACACAATTTAAACCTAATGACCACTAAATGACTGTAATATAAGATTTGTGTCATTCTATGATAACGTTGGATTAAAAATTTGTCCGTTAGCTAGTTTAGATATACTTGTACTTATACAGGGTGTAACAAAGAACATAACACTCATCCAAACAACTTTTCAACTGTTCATTTACTTACAGCAATTTACACTAAAAGAGCAACACCAAAACCGTGGAAAATATATTTTTGTCTTGTTTTATACATAATCATCAAAATAGCGCGTTAGTATGGAGATTGGAGGATCTAAATATTTTTAAACGATTTAGATTTTGAACCCAGTAAAGGTTGTTGTATCTCATCAGCTGACTATGGTTACTTGGTTTTAAGGAGTGACAACGGATCAACCAGCTGCAGTGGCATTGGGCGGGGCAGATAGCACGTAAAACTGACGGCCGATGGGGCAGTAAGGTTATGGAATGGAGGCCGCGTACCGGCAAGTGCAGCGTAGTACGTCCACCCACAAGGTAGATAGACGACCTAATAAAGGTTACAGAAAACCGCTGGATGCAGGCCGTTTCAAACCGTCCAATCTGGATGTTACTGGAGATGCCTATATTCAGCAGTGGTCGTCCTATGGTTGAAATGACGATGAATGATAAAGGAGTGTCCTATTCTTTGCCTTTATCCAAGTCCTATACAGAATGCGGAATCTATTATTATACAGGGTGTGTATAATAATACCTTCCGCATTCGTTGAAACCTTCGTCTGTACCCCGCATTCTGATGCAAGATAATGCTTTATTTTAAAATTATTCTAATATCCCTAAAGCCAATGTCCATGATTGAAGGACGTGACATAAACATTCGAGCACACGCGTTGAAAAAATAAATCAAACATTCTGTTTACGACGCCTACCATTAATAAAACTCTTTAAAATATATTTAATAATGTCCACAAAGGTAGAAGAGCACAATACTCGGCCATAAAGGGCAACATTTATTATGGCGACAATATATCGAATACAAAAAGATAGTGTGACAAAGACGCGTACTTTTTAATAATATTGTCATTTCTCAGCAGCAGTGGACTCTTTCAAAAAGCCATAATGCAATAATTTATTTCTTTATAAGAGTTTTTTTGTGTGTGAGAATACGGCCAGGTGAGCACGGGTTAACTGGTTACAGCCTCACTACTGCCTTCGAAACTACTCGAAATACGTAACAGAAACGAGATTAAAATAGTTTTTCGAGGTTTGGTGGGTCAAAATTTGTGCAAACATTAACAAAAATGTAGCAATACAAAAGACTAACGTAGATAGATAGATAGATAGATACTCTTTATTGCACACCATACAAGTAAAATACACATGATTTTTACAGAAAGATGTACAACGTAGTTTGCTTTCTTTTAATTTACCAATGTTTACACCATCGAGCCTTTTCAACAAACTTTCAATTCAAAATTTTTTTTTTAAATAATTCAAATTTAATTTAACTTAATACATAAAAGCAGCCTACAAAATCTAGGGATTTAGTAAATATTTTTTTTGATATGTCTTATGTCAAAAAAAGATGATTGCATGTTTCTGTTACCATGGACAAATTATACGAGTAGCTTTAATTTAGCACATTCTTTTTGAAACATGTTATCTGCGAAGTCTTAAGACTTATTTATCAACATCTTGATGTTGAACTTAAAAGTTTGTAAGAATGGCGCCAGGATGTAAACGCTATTAACAGCTTAAAGATTTTTTAGAATTTTGAAACAGTGAAAAATTTAGGTTATTAAGTGTGACCTGACTTAGGTCCTGCCCCTGACCTTACCTTACGGTACCTTTATTGTGTTAGCATTAGGATTATTTCTATTTCTACCTAAAAAAAGTATTACTTGATGAGACTACCACACAAAAATAACACGAAAATATTTTCGTGAATAGCAACAAGTGCCTCCGCGGAAAAAAACGTAACAAAACGCCAATGTTTTACACGGAAGAGGTGTTCCGATAATTCGGCATGAAACAACATGTCTGTTGCACAAAAAAGAGCAATAACGATGCGTTTATAGCGTCGAGACGGGGTTGACATCGGAGCCACAATAAAATCGATGAAATATTTGGGGGCTGGCGTATAACTCATAGCTGTATAGTGGGGTCTTAGGGCGCTATTGTGGCGCAGTTCGCACAGGTAGACTCGCAGTGGGAAGCATCCCTTGTTACAGTCGTTTGTTTTATCGTTTAGCAGACTTTGTCAGTTATGCAAATAAGTGAAAATGCACTTATTACCGACTATTGAAAATTTGTTACGGTACGTAAGATAACTTAAGGATTTTAAGTGACAACTACAAAAATATATAACTATGCGGTTGGAATTTTGTTATATTTGGAGTTGGAAAATGTTTAAACGAAGCGATATCAGTTTACAACCTTAAATTAAACCTTCACAGTATTATTTATTCATAACGACGACATACTTTCGCACAGCTTGCACAAACCTATTAGCCTGTGAAGTGAGATTACTATTGTATCGTTTATGGAGCGATACACCATATTGTATAACACCGTGCACGCATGAAAGCCAGCCCTGAAGACACTAAGTCGGCCACTGGTCCATTACGGCTAGTCAGCCGCCAGTACTCATGTGCCAATGCCGAGCTGTTGAGCGAAGCTACCACCGCTTACATTCCAATCACGTAAGTCTTGGCCGTTTTGGGTAGGGTGACCAATTCTTTTCTACAAATTCGTTATTATACGAGTACCTGTATGACGATTTGATCAGCAACACATTTAGTTAGTCAGATAATATAATTGAACTATAATTAGCTTAGCAATCCGCTAGTTAGTTTTTAAATACAATGTATATAACTTAATAAATATTTGTTTATACAATACCAATATCCCAAATATAGTTTTGTATTAAGTGGAGCAGAGTTCCACCTCTTCTTTGCGCCTGCATGGGTCTCGATTGGTATTGTGGAACTATTCATAGTTTATAGTTGATATTAAAAAAAACATATTATCGATAGTTTTGCAACCACTACCACCAATATACCAATCGTTAATAATACTATAGATACTATCATTAGTGCAAAATGATCCATACTATTTTTGAACAAAACACTATCGATTGTATCAATAGAATTGTAAGATTCTCGCTTATTTATACCACCGAAAAGCTACTTTGCCCGGCACTGAGTAGCTGATAAGGCTAGATAAGCAGTGCAATTACAAGCACTAAAAATTAAAATTCAGTGCTCAAGCAGGTTAACATATTGAATAACAATAAAATTTCCATTGTGTCTCGATTCGCTGAGCTGAGAAGTCACGCTTGTTTAAGCTAATGGGCAATTATGATCACTACTAGCACCTAGCTCGTCTATCATTTAGCCTACCTGACTTATATAAATAATCATTTTAAAGGATAGGTACTACTACTTACTAAATACAAACACACAGAACAAAATCGTTCGTGCCTCAAGAATCACTAGGGCGGATCGGTGAAAGTATATTTGCATTCAATGAGATCTATCTACCTTGCTAATATTTATTACTGATTGTCTTACTTATTTGTTCATTGTAAAGCACCTGAGTCACCATGTCTCTAAGAGTATAGTTGCAGCTCTAAAACTGTTTGGGAAAGCACGTAAAACCCTACAAGTGCGTGCGGTATCATAGACCCTAACTGATAATATCTTCATTTACCAAATTTTTAGGGTTCGGGCAACATTTTGGAAATATAATTTCATGGACTACTAGAAATAATCGCTCGCGATTTACCAAATTACATACCCCATAGCACCTCTGAGTTGAGTTTTAAGAAATGCATTCATACCTTTTTAAGAATATTGTTATTTTTATAATCTTCAATATGTAAGTGCCGTTCAAAAATATCAGTGTTCCTAACAAGGTAAACAGTTTGTAGGTGTCTTACAGAAAAAACATTCCTTTTGCGGTTTCGGCTTGGCGTTAATGCATTTAATTATTTTCTTCTATAATTAATTATAAATTATGGTCACCTCATCGTCGAGACTAGTCCCAATGTCCCCACGGTTCGGGGAAGCGCCGCGAAGTGGTCACGCGCCCCCCGCCGGCACGGTAGCGCGCGGGCGGTCCCAACGACCCCTTAATTAATTTTAATATATTTACCTGCACCCAGCTCGTACGATTCGGATACAAAGTTAGATTTGTAGAATTGATGAATGTGTTCAGCTCTTTGTTGATTGACATCAACGCATAAATGTCAATGAATACATAGGTACAGGTATAGGTGGATAGCCACTGCAAAAACATACTTAACATTTTAATCAAGATTTCCTTCGCTAACTAATGTTTCTATAACGTTAAATTAAAATAATACACAGCTATTATATGTATAAAACCATGAAATCTTTTTTGTAATATAAAAATGCATCTTGTTCAATTAAAAATAAATGATTCTGAATCATAATATATTTATCTGATTGCAATAAAACTTTGATGTGTTGTTGTTTGCATGTTAGCGGCTTCTAAACTAAGCACACAGGCAACAGCTAGTACGTAGGTCACACTATAAGTTTTGCGTAACTTAAAAAAACAACATGTTATAACTGAAATATTATGTTTATTGCTTTTCAAAATACTCTCCTTTACATTAAACATTTTTTCATGCGATCAAACCATTTTTTAAAACAGGAGGACCACAGATCTGAAGGCATGTTTTCTACGTGCTGATTGAACGCTATCACTGCCTCTTCGGAGTTGGTAAAAGTAAAACCTCTCATCAAATCTTTGATTTTGGAGAAAATACAGAAATCACAGGGCTAGGTCGGGGCTATGAGCAGGATGGGTGACGAGTTGTACTTTTTCGGAAGCTAAAAATGACTTTGTTTTGTTGGCCGTGTGTGAAAAACGTGTCTGAAAAAAAAACGCGATCATTTTTTTACCAACGTTTCTCACCTGCCTCACTTTTGTTGGCCTGTTCTCATTTTCAAACACCCATTCACCCATTCACATTCGGTTTCAAAACAATAAATCCACGTTTCGTTTCCTGTGACAATGTCATAAACAGCATTAGAATGTCCGTGGTCGTACTTCAGTAGCATCTGTGAGCACCATTCCACGCGAGCCCGCTTCTGCTCCGCTGTCAGTTCACGAGGGATCCAACGACAGCAAAGTTTCCGAACTTTCAATTCTTCGTGTAAAATTTTCTGAATTTGACTCATACCAATCTCCAATAGTCCTAGAATTGTCCCATTGGTAATCCGCGGGTTTTCTTTAATTGGCCGCTTAACAGTAGCCATATTATTTTCGTTGACGGCAGTTGAAGGCCGCCCTTCACGAAATTCGTCATGTAAAGAAACTCGACCTCTCTCAAATTCAGCAAACCATCGCCTCACGGTGCTCAAACAAGGTGCTTCTCTCCCAAAAGCATTTTGAAGACGAGCGGTACAGTCTTGCGGAGAGAGAGAACTTTTAAAATCATAAAAAATCATCGCTCTAAAATCTTTTCGACCTAATTCCATTTTCGTTGCGTACGTAGAACTTTGATGTGTGATAAAAAACAATTGACAAATCATTTCCTGCCAATTTTTTTTTTATTACTAAGAAGGTTGCAACGTTAAAAAAAATATAACATGCAACATAGTGTGCCCCATGTATTATTATAAAACAGGGTGTTGTGAATTTCAAAAATACGTAAGTATTTTCGGGTTACGATTAAGTGCAGATTTCATCAGGTTGTTTTAACATCTACGTTTACTCTGTTCGAACTTGTCATATTTACTTTTAAATTTTCGGAAGATCGGGCGAATTATTTATTAAAATTATGTTTATCGGCACATAATCCTTGTTCACAAGGCAATCGAGATAAAGATCGACTTCCGAACGCATCCCTACAGATTATTTATGTGTAATTAGATAAATTACGTTCTTCTCCGTGGCTGAGGCCGGTAGTTCTGTCGTAAATATGAAATATGATTGGGCAATAAAGCCCAAAATTAATTAATATTTCATGGTACTTATATGACAAGGTTACGTCGGCTTGGACGGCTTAACGCCGGATGTGAAAATGGCAACGCGAAGTGAATACCGATATATCATCGACGTAATTTGTCTTATTTAAATAAAAATATTGGATTAAATTTGGAACTTGTCTATTAAATAACATAATTGCAATTAAATACATCAATATTTAGTGCGTTAGTTAGAACTACAAGGCTCCGAAGATTCTTAAATTAAGAAGATAGGTAAGTAAGTACTTCTTTCAATGTATTTCGTAAAACAAAGTTATAACATCATAAATCGCATTTATCTTAGAAATTACTATTGTAGCAAATCCGATTTACCATTAAGTAATTAATTAACTAAACGGTATTTACGGACAGTAACCCTAAATAGATGCGCGTGCCCCTACAAGACCCATGGCGAATCTCAGATGGGCCATGACCAATCGCCGCCCCACACGCTCGCTTCATTTGACTTTTATTGTAATCAGATTTTTCGGTTAAAAGCTATTCAATTAGCGCGTTTAGTAGGGTATATTTAAAATTATGCGGTGTCCTACTGTCATAACATGAAGTTAAAAATACACGGTGTGTTTTCGTTGGTTTTAGAGCCAAAAAAACATCCTCCTGTTCAAAAAATTGTTGGATTTGCAAAAACTTTTTGCAAACAACAACATCGAAATCTCCAAACAGTTTAATTACTTCCTTAAACTAACTAAAACAGCTGATGGGTCAATTTGTTAGGGGAAGTTTTTTTTTAAACATTTGATGTCGGGTCCATACAAAGTTGTTGTATTTGAGCATGATAATTATTCGCTTCTAGCTAATACAAATTGACTGAGTATAAAAACAGTGTTGTGTGTCTGTCATAGCGTTTTGTAATTTGAGAAAAGTTTTTTCTTCAATTCGTGTGTAAAATAGAGAAGGTAGCTGATAAAATTACTTTTTCTTTTTTATGGAAATGTCAACGTGTGGTAAGATACATGATAGTAGCCTTACAATAACAATGAGTTAACTTAAGCATACTATCCTATCCTACCCTTTCCTTTACAATGGCTTACTCCGTAAGTACTGCTTAGAAAGTTCCAAAAGATAATTTAATTTCGCGTATCAACAATTTCAAATCTTGCCTTCATTAACTTTATTGCGCGAGCACACGAGCGGCAAGCTTTTCTCACAATTAAATCGAACATAACATCGAAATCGCAATTAGGTCGCGCCGCCCGAGCGATTAGGCGCTCGGAATCTTTGTCAACGCGTTAAACTTTGACCGAATTATGTTTAATAAGCGATATTGGGGATGTGTTCTCATCGTAAAATTGTCTGTGGTGCCATAAATATGCGTTGTTTTGTGTTGTTTGGCGACAAGGCGAGCCGTGTCGGATGGTAATGGGGCGTGCGGTGTGTGTTGCGTCTGTGTGGCCGCTCATTCGACTCAGGGTTGGATTGTTTCACTGACAGTTTGAAGTTTTTTGAGTTATTGATTTCTTTCTTTTGTTGAGAAAGTAGCGTAAAAGGGAAAGGTAAACGGTTAAATGTTTGTAGGATCCGAAACAAATGAATCATGGCATATACTTACCAAGCTGTGAACTATTTTATTTTTATTACAATATGTCTATAAAAAAATAACATTTGAGTAAAAACAACAAAACTATCAATAATATAAGTTTGTTATAAACCTAAGTTTAAACATTTGCTAAAATAAACGTTTTTTTTCAAAGATTTAGAAAATCAACTCTACAATGTTATAAGTGTGAAATCCTTTAAACAAATAAAACAAACACTCGTAGCCAAAATGATTTAAAATAAAAATATTGGAAAAAATTAAGTTCATCTGTCTTAAAGACTCGAGCGGAGGTTACAATAGGGCACACAAACAGAGGCAGTGCTAATCCTTTACGTCACGCCATTGTGTGCAACGCCCAGTAAATCCCCGGACAATTGCAACGAAAGCATGAAACTAGGCGCCAGGTAGAAGTGCTTGTTTTTATACTTTTCGAGTGGGTACAACCAAATTACTTGAGCGAAGAAAATAATATTAAGAATTGGTTGAGAAAAGCAAGTGGATTTACTGATCCAGACAGGCCAATTATACATGGTTATTTTCAAGAAATGATGCAAGATACCCTTCAAGAAATTATTAAAAAAATATTATTAATTAAAATATATCATTGCAGATAGTTGCTTGAAAATTGACTTTATAGATAGAAGTGAGTATTCATTTGTTTTTCTATATTTTCCGTGAAAAACATGTGCGTACCTTAAAGCTAAATCATCTAATACATTTTAAAAGTGTCAAAACGACAAATAATAGAGTTGTTTGTAAAAAAATAACAATCGAACAGTAGTGTTTGCTTATGCTGAGACTAGTTGTTTGTTAACAGTTACCCACAAATCCGACAACAATATAGCAAACAGATACAAAGTCAGTACTCGGGCAAAATAAATAAATAACGCCATTATTGGCCACTGTTGCCAACTATTCCTCGGTGTGCCAACAAAAGAAGCCAATAAATTCTAATACAACACAACGTCACCGCATTTGTTATGCAATATATCGAATAATAGTTACAGTAAAGAGGCGTGATATTGGTGGAATTTTGTCATTATTGATAAATTGGTTGTGGGAATCGCCAACGAATGAATGAATACAAGAAAACGTTGAGTATTTCAGTCTAGGATCATCAATGGACTAAGGTCGGGTGTAAACTTAGCCAAAAAGTAAATATTTAAAGTGAGTAATTGAAACTAGCTGTCCCGGCGTTCTTCGTACCGCCTCTTCACTGTTTTTTTTTTTTTCATGAATTTTCCCGATGTTTTAATAGTTATTCTGCTATTCGGGGCAGAGACAAATGCAACAAATCAAAAACCATAAAAATCGGTCCACTCGTTCTTGACTTATTAAATGGTGTAACTAACCCGACTTTGTTTTTTAAATATTAGTCTGGCCATAAATACTGTTACAATTAATGATAAACAAAATATTACATTTGAATTTGGTATCTGTCATTTTTATATGATTGTTCATTGAGTTTTCTCATTTTGGCACCAATACAATATTTTGCGATATTAAAATGGAGTGGGGTGATAAAGAGAACCGAATCGCTGTGATTGCATTACACAAAGTAGGTATGAAGCCAAATGCAATTTTTAAAACTCTCCATACGCTTGGTATTAGTAAAATGTTTGTGTACTGGGCTATTAATAGGTACAATGAGACCTCCTCTGTTTGTGAAAAAAAAGATCTGGCCGTCCACTTAGTGTTCGTACGAAAAAGGTGGTCAAAGCAGTAAGGGAAAGAATTCGAAGAAATCCTGTCCGAAAGAAAAATATTTTATCTCGGGAGATGAAGATAGCACCTAGAACCATATCGCGTATTTTATAAGCTGACTTAGGACTTGCAGCCTATAAGAGATGTACTGGTCATTTCTTAACTGATAATTTAAAAAAGAATAGGGTGGTAAAATCGAAACAACTACTGAAGCGGTACGCAAAGAGAGGTCACAGAAAAGTTTTTTTACGGATGAGAAAAATTTTACAATTGAGAAACATTTTAACAAACAAAATGACCATATTTATGCTCAAAGCTTTAAGCTTCCTAATTAGTCGACAGAGTGCAACGTGGGCACTATCCGACTTCAGTGATGGTTTGTTGGGGTATTAGCCATGAAGGAGTGACTGAGCCATACTTTTGTGAAAAAGGTATCAAAACAACGGCACAAGTGGATCAGGATACCATTCTTGAGAAGGTAGTGAAGCCCCTTAACAACACCATGTTCAATAACCAAGAATGGTCCTTTCAGCAAGACTCGGCGCCGGGTCATAAAGCTCGGTCTACGCAGTCTTGGTTGGAAGCGAACGTTTCGGACTTCATCAGAGCTGAAGACTGGCCGTTGTCTAGTCCCGATCTCAATCCGCTTGATTATGATTTATGGTTAGTTTTAGAGAGTAAGGCTTGCTCTAAACACCATGATAATTTGGAGTCCCTAAAACAATCCGTACGATTGGCAGTGTAGAATTTTCCCATGGAAAGAGTGCGTGTTTCTTTTGATAACTGGCTTCAACGTTTAAAGGACTGTATTGCAGCCAATGAAGACCACTTCGAATAAGCTTTTTATATTTTAAATTGTTTTATATTTATGTATTTAACTAACACACTGTAAAAGTAATAAATGTTATTTGGAATAGTTTTTTTTTGTATTTATGGCAAGACTAGGTACCTATATAGATGTTTTGTACACATGTACATGCTATGTACTATGAGCTATCTATATAGGCATTATGACCATTGTTGTAAAAATAATAATTGCAGAAGAGGTAGACATAATAACTTGATAAATCTTCTTATTACTTACAGTAGACCATTAATACTGAAACCAATAGAGGGCTAATCAAACAAGTACCTACTTTCTTGTTAGTACCTTTCATCGGAGTGGTGATTTAAAATGCAGTGGTACTTAGGTAAGTAAATTGTTCTGTAAATTTGATAGTAAATCTGACTTTTTAATCACGCAACGAAATAAAATTTCACTCATAGGTGCGTGTTTTCGCTGCTACACCAGGACTGGAATATATTACAGTGTTCTAATAAAGTTAATTTACGCGCAATAAACATTATAACGAAGCTAATAAAACTGTGTACAAAGAGTTTTCACTAGTGAAAGTTTGAGTACAAAAATGCCTGAGCAAGTAGGTAAACTAAAAGATCAAATGACCCAATTGATTGCTGAAGATGATGTGCAATACCAGGTTATATTAGATAGATCGATAGATAAATTGATTATTTGCAACACAAATCACACACTTTATTATAATTTTGACTTTAGTTACAAAAATTAAAATAAAATCATTAACAAGATGGCAACTAATAACAATAAACAATTTATTGAATAATTCATAAAATATATAAATTATTTAAAAAAAATTTGAAGTAAAAATAAACATAGGAATATATTCCCTGTTGGCAATCTCTAATCCTTATTTTAAGTTGGCCCGTCTTTTACTTATCTTAAATATAGAAAGGAGACAAAATGATACCTCAAACTCAGCTCAATCATTGGATTTCTGGACAATTTTAGAAGGATTAAAATATGAAGAAATATCACGAATAAAATATGACGGAAACTTACAAGTATGACAAGTTTACAGAAGACGATTGATTTTCATAAATCTAACACTTAATTTAGGTTCAAGCCCCCTTACCATAAGCTCTTCAAGTAGGCTGCTTCTTCAAACAAAGATAGCACGTACGAGAGCACATGTCCTTTTGTCTCTTTAGTAAATAATGCGAATGACAACAGAGAATCAGACTAGGCACATCTTGTTACTAGAGACTAAGGTACTGTCCTGACTTTGTCCGTTTGGAAACTTATCAATCTACTACGAATCCAGGCTTGGACTTTCTAAAACTCTATCTACGACTGAAAGACCTTATTCATGATACACTTCAAGTATAATTCAGCAATTTTGTCTGGAGTTTAATATTCTGTCAAAAATTGTTGTTTCCACTATGTACTCGTAGTTACAGATTAATCTGATAGTCTTATTCTTCTAGCTTCATCAGTATAAATAAAGTAATTTATAAAACTTACATGTTCTAAAAAGTTTCGTGGTAGATAATGCCTTAAGGTATTAAAGTAAACTATAACTCACATTTGCAAGTCGGCAGCCTGTAACTAAATCTACACTTAGCTCATATTTTAAACCTGTTACTTGTTAATTGTATCATTGGTGTAAGATTTGTTGGTTGCTCCTATTAAATAAATAAATAAATAAAAGCCAATATTAATCGTCTTTTATAATTTCTCTTTCTTTGCAGCTACATATTCGAAGGTAAAAGTACATTCGAACACTGCAAACAAAAACTATTGACTCATATCATCGATATTGGAGGACTATTAGAGAATCATTAGCTTGTCACTCGTAGGCAAGGCTGTTTATTATCTTGTCAAAATATTTCGCCGAATTCCGTACACCGTAGTATTTTTTGTGGCATATTTTCGTGAATTTGTCCAATTGTTGGGGCACAATAGACTCCACCGTGACGTCTCAATATTTGCCACAAAGGGAATCATTTGTCATTGTCCATTAGGATATATTGTTGGGATACATGTAAAATATTGAAATATTGCCCGTAGATTAAATATTAAAGGCCTGCCATACTTATTAAATGAGGATAGGGATAGAATTTATTTTAACAAAAATAAGACAACTTTTATCCGCAGTTCTATTATTAATGGTGTAAAGTTACTTTTATTAATACGTAAACTCGCAGTATCTAACTAGAATATTAACAAATACTGATTTTATGAATTAAAACTTCAAAAAAATCTTATAAGTATTCCTTGTTTCAGCATGTTTGTCTATAGGTTTTGTTTATTGCTAATATCCACCTTCATTATTTGTCTATGCCTCGAATAAAGCTTACACGTGATAACATGAGCGTTTATCAAAAACAGCCTGACGAAGATTATGTTTAATACTATTTTCCTGGATGTTAAACAGCTATGGATTTACCATATCCTCGCGATCGGATAGCTCGCAAATCCCATAGGTGTTGGGTAAATGTTAACAGGAAAACATAGCCGGAATGGGAGCAGAATACAGCATGAAATAAAAATCGCATTGTAATCCGCTATTGGCTGGAGATAAGGAGGGTTTGTGACAAGGCAAGAATTATGTGCTCCAGAGGGCAATTTTTCTTCCTCGGGATTTATTCCTGTAATTTATAGGATTCGCCTGTATCTGGGCTAACCCGGCTGCCCTCGCAATTAAGACGCCTCACCTCGTGTCCTAATTAAGATGCTATTAATCTGTGACGGGATTAAAAAGTGCGTTACTTCATAATCCATGAAGTTTTCAGGAATGATAGGGCTTTTAGCAATTAATATTCTAGAGCCACAAATATGAACCAAATTATTGTCACTTAAAAGTTGTAGCTATGTTGTGTAGGTACTATGTACTATCCGTGAGAAAATACAGAGGTGCTAGAAAATCTTACTGTACACACCGAAAAAGTACCACTCGAGAAGATCAGCGGGCAGAAGTCAGTCTAGAGACTGAATAAGTAGCTTCATTAAAGGTTGTACCTACGTTCGTGCTTGCTTGAAATACGATTTGTAGTACAAGTGAAGCACCTCGGTCGATTTGTCTAATCGCGACATCCATCAGCCGTTGAACGCGGAAATTTGACACGCAGAATTTTTGCCGAACGTGCCCCGCCATGAATTGCCGGCGACAAAAGTGTCTGCGGCAGCGGCCGACGTCGGCTTATAGCACCCCCGCCCCTCGCTACCAGTCGTAAATTTAGGGTTTCATAAAACCAGATCTGAGATAAGACACAGTGTGGAGTGAGAGTCCCGGATCAAATGCGAGCCTCCGTAGACAATAAAAATAATACTGGCGCATCTGCGGTCGCCATTTTACATCAATGCCACGGAATTTGTGTTTACACGAATGCGCGCGATAGAGATCGCGGCCCGCTAGGACTTGTGTCACTCGCTAGCCAAAGCCGTGCAACGCGAAACCTTGCCAAAAAAAACCGAACTGTCAAGAGCCCAACAAAAGCGCATTATGATTTTAACAGTTTCTGAATTGCTCCAGTATTATGAGGCGTGTATTATGCCTTTCTTCCAGTGTAAAGGTATTTGGGCGCCTTTGTGGCTCGGTATTGACAAATAAGTAAGATTTACTCCTAAAGCAAAAATAATGGAGGATTAGGACGGTGGTGAAGTTTTTTCTCATCGTTCTAGGAGACTGATGGCGCCACTGGAGCGATATTGCATTATTCCTTCTCGAGGCGGCGTGAGTCTTACGTACTCGGAGGCTGTATTGCAAATAGATCAAGTGGAAATTGCAATCGTATTCAGAGCAAAGCAGTTTGCGTAACTCAAGTTTAAACAATGTCGCAACAAAGCGAAAGAATACGTTTAATTCAAATGGGTTTTGTATTTGCGAATGGAAACGGCTTTTATTTAGTTGTAAAAACGTGCCGCATTCAAGATGTGTAACGTCTTATGAAATTTACATCGCACCGTATTCGCCGGCGGAGCGGGTCGTAGGCATAACTACGTGTTGGGGACATATATTTAAAGCTTCAGTAGATAGGGGTGCAATAATTTTGACAATGACTAGCAGCCTTACCCGGCGAGGCGTAGGCGCGGGGCGGGCGGCGCGGGGGCAATCTGCGCACTAAATCACGCTACGAATAAAATTTATGGCGCCGAGATAAAAACTCGCAGCTTTTCTCTTTTACGTTCCTTCCCCGCCGCCCGCGCCCGCTGCCCCCGCGGAAAATCCATAGGGATTTTTCCAAGTGTTCAGGCGACGCGTGTGTGGGGTCGAAACGATTTTGTTTTATGCTTATTGCGAGTCGCGATGTTTTGTTTGCTAACTTGCACTGATAAGGAGCGAGATCGTCTGTTTAGCTGGACACGCTTTTTCGATCGCGTTTCGTGTTCTTTATGGCGATTCGTGGCTGTTTTATTGCGTTAATTAGAGTAACGACTTTTAAAGTCAACAACTTATAAAAAAACTAAAATTTGGGGTGAACCGGTGAAGCGATTCATTAACTGAAAAGTCGTAATTAGAATTTTGTAAGAACGTTTTAAAGTCGAATTTAATAAGACAGATTAATGTTGATTTGTTTAAAATTTAAAGTTGTCGTCTGGGATTATGCAAAGCATTAGGTTTGTGATTTGTATTGGTATTAGGTTTACAAAAAGAACAACGTAGGTACCTACTTGGATCCTTGGCGAGGTTTAGCACCGCGCTGCTTATCGTACTTTCACTTAACACCACTCTAAACACGCAAACTTTTACAAATAGTATTTGGAAAAACTAACATGGCTGCCTATTCTGAAACCTAAATTCTACGTAGTTATTTTTTATTTTGCAAGATGTTTAATCAAAGTACAAACATTTTCAGATTTAGGTGTTGGTCGAATAGACAAATTTGTCGTAGGTATTTGAGTAAGAGAATGTGACTTGTGCGGCTGTAAAAATTCATTGTATACAGAGTGTCCTGTAACTCGAGGATAACCTTGCGACTGCATATTCTACTTTTGTTTTATAAGTTGCAAATTTGCTTATGCATTTATTGACACTGTACAAAATTACCAAACAGGCGATTGAATTTGTATAAAAAAACTTTAAAAAAATAAGCATATTTTTAAAAGTCATTGCACAAAAGTTATTTACTATGATGTACAGAATATGTTATTACAAGATCATTCTTGTCTTACGGGACACCCTTTATATGGCTTGTAGGGAAAAACTGTGCAAAGTGAACTTTTCGGGTTAAGCAAATAGTTTTTTTTTTAATTTATTTATTTAGTCTATAAATATTAGTTACTTATTGGCTATGCAATCATATTTTGTATCAACGTAGTGCAAAACAAACCTAGAAGTAAACGAACATGATTGCTTCACCCGCCCACAAAACATCTCTGTTTAGCCTAATGGTCGACTGGTAGAGAATGCCACATGGCATTAAGTCCACCTTTTGTACGATTTTATTTTGTGCAATAAAGTTTAAATAAATAAATAAATTGCTTTACCCTGGCTGTTTTTGTCGAGAAACAAAAATGTTCATAACAAGTAACATATCTAGTACTCGTAGACGACCTGTGGCCCAATTCCCGTAATTTGACAATAGTCGCAATCCGGTGTCAATCCGCTCCCAGTAACATTACGATCACAAACGGTATTCTCGTAAACTTTTAATTCGACGTAAAATAATTAAAACTGTCCCAATACGACTGAAAACAGAGCAAATTAAAATCGAATTATGGTTTCTTCCATTTTCAGTCGCATTACGATCTGTAATTGCATTGTTTGGGTTTACGAGAATACCGTTTGTGATCGTAATGTTACTGGGAGCGGATCGACACCGGATTGCGACTATTGTCAAATTACGGGAATTGGGCCTCTGGTCTAGTGTTTTGCGCTAAGGACTACAAAGCTAGTCGTTGGGGATTGACGATCTCCGTAGCCGAGAGGCGACCATACCGGACTTGGTATCGCTATCTCTGAAGTTCCGGGTTCGATTCCCGGTCGGTCAATGTAAAAAATAACTATTCTATATTATCTAGGGTCTGGGTATGTGGTACCGTCGTCGTTTGATGATTCTGATTTCTGTAACACAATCTTTGTAACTCAATGCTTAACTACTTATCATAGGATCAGAGCAATGTACCTATGTGATGTTGTCCAATATGTATTATAATATAATTATTCTAATTCCGCTGCCCGCAAGACACTTGCCGTCTTTGTGCATTTGGATCATGGATGTTATACTTAAATATAATGTTTAAGTAATGTAGGTATGTCCCTCATCTGGTCTCCATAGTACGCTTTGTTTGGTTAGATAAATTTGTGTGTTAGTATAATTCATTTTATTATTTTAATAGCAGCTAAGAAGATAAATATTGTCGGATCAACTTACGGAGTTACGAGTAATTAAGCAGAAAATTCAACATCGTATAACATAACTAAAATGCTAACCAACTGTGGAAATTTAATCTAATCAGTTCTAATGCAAACAAGACTTAAATTATAAACACGAATTGAAATCGAAACGCTCGAACGTGTGTTGTGGGTAATTCGGACTCGGCGCTTATCGGACCCATTTGTATGGCGTGATCGACGCTTCAGCACTAGGTGTTATTCTTAAAACGGTAGAATTTTCTTAGCTATTATGTATATAAGTTTTTTACGTTTACCGTATTTTTTTTTCTCAGCGCTGCTTACATATGAATTAAAAAACAAATGAGTATTATAAGCTCATATCGCAGTGTCTCTAGGCAGATCTGGTAATGCAGGTGGGAAGGTGACGATTATCGCTTCATTGTTATTGATGAAGGAAAGCCTCGTTGTCTAGTAAAACAAAACAAACTCTTAAATGTAACTGTCGCTAAAAACAATTATAAGTTTGAGTTGAAACACTCAAACGAGTTTGTCGGTTTTACTCTGTTTTATTGATAACTTCATAATAAAATGAACTAATATTTTTCATCTGTTACGCCACCTGGGGCCCTATAATGAACGCTAAACAATAAGTAAGCAGTGTTGTTTTTACGTCAAACTTTATATGGTAATCACAAAGCAAAGATAAAGTAGCACTGCTGTAAGATACCTATCAAATTTTATTTACCTGGGCTTATATATACAGATATACATAGTGTATGGTTTGTCGTACGATACTTTGTCGTACAACTACTCGGTACTTACTACAACCTTAGCTGAGATTATGAGCATAACTTTGCAGACCACACCACATTTTCGACTGCATCCAGAATAAGAGCCTCGTAGTCTATTCAATACCACGACTTTATAGCTTAATCCAACAAACCTCAGCCATGGAAATTAAGCGTATTTTGAGTGGCGACGATGCTCTGAATATTAATAAACCCCTGTTTTTATGGCTCCACAAATGTTGCTGACATTTTTACAAATGCACCAAGCACTAAGTTGGCTACTTATGGGAAAAGTTACTTATTTCTTCACATTTACATTTCTGCACTAACATTTTTATTTATTGTTACTGCTCAACCTAATCTGTTAAGTAAATCTGAAAGTCTTTATTGTTTTTTTTAAATTTATTTAAAGCTGGTTCAAATATTATGTTTATTAAGAGTACTACTTTTAGTCTGAAATACAAGTAAGACAAAGAAAATAGTTTAGCTATAAAAGCTTAAGTCTTCAAACATTAAATCAACCAGCAGATGTCACACTCTTCTTAGTAACTTTTTGTTTCGATTTTAGGCTTAAATTCGCATCCAAAAAAATTACCCAATACCCGCATTATTGTCTTATCTATCCTCAATCAGTGTTTACATCATGGTGACGGCGGACTCGATGTCAAAATAATGTCCCTATTAGATGCACAAAGACAAATTTTCAAAGAAGCTTCAACAAAAACCATCAAAAATATCCACGTCGAACACAGATTACACGAAAGCAAGGCCATCTGTGGATATTGAGTACGTCTCACGCGAGATAGCTTATCGGACCATCTCGACTCAGATTCTGTGAAGAAAAAGCGAAAGAAAAGGCTCCTATTTATAGATGAGGAGCCATAGACTACAGTGTGAGTGCCCCGCCACAATCGCATTACGTCGGAACGTTCGAACGCAACGATGATTTGAATTTCCATTGTTTATGGTGGCAGACATGTGTCAAAGTTCGATTGGAATTTAAATTCGGCTCCTTTGTTATTTATTCTTTTTTGTCGAGTTGTAAACACGGCGCGGTGATGTTCCAATTTGGTTACTGGTTGATGGAAGGTTGTATCTATGACTCTTGTCGCTCTTATATTTTTGACGTCGGCATGCGGTATGAATAATTACGAATCATGTTCCAAACGAGCCGATCGAGTGCTGTATTATATCTAATAGCTATAGTTGTTTGCCTGCAGATAGGTATCGCGATCCGAGAGATGTTTGGTTGTCACAGGCATGTTAAACAACATCAAAGGTAGAAACATCTGCTAAATTACCAAACTCGACCCACGCGGGGGCACGGCACAAAGCGTCTACCATTTTGCTCCAACACTTTTCAAAATTGGAACGTGACGGTTGCAAGCGCTCTCCGCACAGAGACAATGACATGAAAAGGAAAAATGTAAACGGCCCTACTTTAAATAGAAGTATTGCGGCTGCTATAATTTATATCTCTGTCTGTCGGCAAGCGACTATTGGGAGTAATGTTCGTTAGACGATGTTGTAGAGTCGGGAATCGGGTGGCCGGGAATTGCGAGTTGCATCGTTTTCGAACCTATGGCGGTTAATTTAAAAGTGCGTTCTTGAACCCTTTCAGAGGCATTGTATCTTTGTGCGCTTTGTACTGGAGATGGTTTATCTGAGTCGCGGGGTACATAAGTGCTGTTTTTTCATTCCGTAATGCTTTTACATCTCAAAGGGGTTAAATGTTATTCAGGCTACCCGTTTAGAAAATGTGTGGGTATCGTGGGGAAAGGAAAATACTAGGATTTGAATGTACATAATGATTACAATGAGTAATCAATATGTACATTTGTGTCCGTTGAAAATTCTCTTTGTTTGATTTTTGTGTATGTAAGTATACAAAATTACTAGAACTGACACTTTTCTTGTAGGAATTTGGGACTGATTTGATCATTAGGCTTTGTGTTAAGTAAATATGTGTTTTTATTGAGCATATCGCTATTTAAGATATATTTTTTTCCTTGTAGTGTGTTCAATAAGGATTTCCAGTGGTTGTAAGAGGGCTTATGTTCACACAGAATAGTTAATTTCACTGTCAAAAAACTAAATGAATGTGAATTAAGAACTAGATGCTTCCTCTACCTAAGTTATGGCCGTGGTCACTAAACTAAAAGTAGTTTAAAGAAACCTGAATGTGTTTGCATAAAAAACCATAGGAACTAATCGAAAACGGCTAATCTAAGAGTTAGTATCGTCATCATTATTTTAGCCATAGGACGTCCACTGCTGAACATAGGCCTCCCCCATTGACTTCCAGATTAGCGGGTTGGAAGCAGCCTGCCTCCAGCGTCTTCCTGCAACCTTTACCAGGTGGACAAGGTGCGCTCCTAGGTCCACGGCTCAAGGTCAAGGTCCTACACTGCGCTTGCCGGTAGAGTTGGTATGGTGAAGACATTTTAATGTAATTTTATAAAAATAAATCACCTTGGGCCTAACTATGAGCTCCTAAAATAGTATCACTTCAACCTTAATTATTTTTTTATGTATAGTATAGAGTTTAACTTGAAAACAACACTGCTTATGTACGAGTACCTACTGTTTAGAGTTTATGGTAAGGTCCTAGGTATGTGTATAGTCCGTCTTTATTTGCTACTCAAACATTGTGAAAAATCTTGGTATGCCATTTTCACGAACAATTACAATCCTCGAACAAAAAATATTATAAACAATCTTGGCATGTCTTTTTAGATAAATAATCACTGTATAAAATGAACAAACTGTTAAAAACAAAGGATTTGTGTTAAAAATATGCGACAAGCAAATAAAAACGATCTTAGGTCCACTTTTATCGGTCTTTCCCTTTTAATGTCTAAAATTTAAAAAAAATTGTATCTACATAATAGGCACTTAACACTGACATTTAAATGTATCTCAGCAGAAATTTGTATAGCATTAAGTCCGCCGATTGTACTTACCTGTGCAATAAAGTTTAATAAATAAATATATATTTCCTAAGTATTGTCTCTATCAAATCTTAACTTAGCTAGTCCGTAACATAGTCACCCAGTTACCGCACTAGCGTTATGTCATTACCCATTAACGCGCAGCACTAGCAAGATAGTGCTGTACCGAGATTTATAGCGCGGGTATATAGTATAAATCACCCAACGCCCCCCGGTAAGGAGGGGGATCTTAGACTGTCTAGGAGCTAGGCCTTGTTTTAGCAAGAAAAATTGGATTTTGGGAAACGTTTATGGCAAAAGATGGAATATTTAAAATCGATGTCAGTTTCTAATACTGAGTGAAGCTACTTGTTACACCATCTATCTATGTTGCAAAACAGATATGTGTCCATTATCATAGTAAATAAGAAAAACAACTGCCGTTCTAAAAATACATTAAATTATGTGACAAATAATTCAAAGCACTGCAAGTGCTGGAAAATAACTTAATCTATGCAATTTTTAAATAGTTAAATAATTATTAAGTTATTTGCTGTTAAAATAAGTTTGTTTAAAATTTATACGGACTAAATCATAGGAAATATCATAAAGTTATTGACTAGTTAACTCAGCGGACCCTGGGCTCTAAAGCAATGACTTTGGACGCCACCGGGATTAACCGTATAGATGAAGAAGATTGACTACTTAACTCATTTTAACAGAAAATATATTATTACATATGGTTTTCAGCTATTCTATGGTGAGCGCAAATCAAGATATGTACCAATTTTTACCAAACTTTTATTTAATTGTTAAAGATTAAAATAATCACAATGTAGAGTTTCGATGATTGATTGACCCCAGAATACCGCTTAAGCTGAAGAAGGCTTTGGACACAACCGGGATTGACCGTATGATGATCATGATGGTGGAGTTTTATATGTCATTTTTCAAACATTGTATATTAGGCAGGGATCGGAAACCGGTTATTTTACTATGGAACCTTAACCGGAATAATAAAGGTTTTCGCTAAATTAACTATCACATACTCCAAATACCGAGTTAAAAGCTATGGCAAATTTAGTGTTAAGGTCAAATCTTTACAACTACTATCAAATAGTAGAAATGGGTCTTATACATTCTAAAATAAATATTAACCGGTTTCGATCCTTGATATTAGGTAACAGGTACTAGAAGTACTACCTACTGAGAGTAGTAATCCCATCTTCTAGGTAGGTGCTATTTTAAATTTTGGATTACTATAATACCACGATCAATATATTATTTACAATTACCTGTTACATAATTAATCAATCAATGATAATGTCAGTAACCATGAAAGTTTAAATCTGTACATTTATAAGTATGTAAATATATTTTACCCTTGGGTGGCAATACGAGTAGAAGAGACACTAGACAGGTATCTCATATGTTTGATAAGATAAGTTAAATACCGGACAAGATTCGGGTTAATAGATATATTAATGTATATTTGAATATCATCATCATCATCATTTCAGCTGCTCATAATTGCATCATTTCACTGCTGAACATAGGCCTCCCAGACTTCGAGATTTGAATATACTAATAATTATTATAAATTTTTGTAGAGCACGTACTATAGCAGTATAGTATAGTATAAGGCTATGCTTGGCTTTTTTATATGAGATAAGATCTGAAACGTATACGTAATATCCGTAGAAGAACCGAAATCACGTACATAGCTCTTCGAATTACCAAAGTGGCAAAGGGCAGGTCACAACATCGCTCGCAGAATTAATAACCGTTGGGGAAGATAGGTTCTCGAGAGGCGACCAAAAACTAGAAGATGCATTGTGGGCAAGCCTCTTGCTCTGGCGTTTTATTGCTAAGGCCTATGTCCAGCAGTGGACTATAAAAGGCTGATCATGATGATGATGACGATAGTAAAATAGTATAGGTGTAGGCAGGTAAGGCACAATCTAATACGACTATACCAACATTCAAAAAGTATAAATTCGGAAATAAATAAAGCCAAGCCGTTTTCCCAATACAGAGCCCATATTCACCAAACGGACATCGTATCGGAAAAAGCACTGCATAAGTAATTTTCTGAATTTCTAGAATAATTTTCAATACGAGACAAACGCGTAGGGTAATCGTTGACATTGTAGCATTGCAGTAGTAAGCAACAACATTTGTCTTCCTAGATTATGGAAATCGGACTTCGCCCAGTGAGCACAAAAACACAATGGATAATCCTATTGTATCGAGTTTTGTATTTTTACGGTTGCGAAATTCAACTGTGAATTTGTTATATGAGTTTGCCTAGAATAGTGTGTACTGAGATACAAAATGTTTTCTAACACATTCGTGGACAGTATCCCAGACACAATTAAACGTTTATTGTTTTGTCGGCGATTCTTTAGGCGTATACTGTAATTTTTAAAATTAAGGACCTTGCACAACCTTTTCAGTTGGTTGAAAACATAATTGAATATCTATCAGTCAGTCAGTGTTTGAGTTAAGAATACGATTGTAGTGAGAGTATTGCCCAGCCTAGATCCTGTGTTCTGCTCAAACCGTTATGTTATGATTATTTAGCTTAAATCTCGAATAGTTACTACGAAGGTAATATTAAGTATATTATTAATATTGTAATTTAGATAATATCTTACACACGTAAATTATTTATTTTTATACAAAATTCACCACTCTTCCTACAATACTTATACAAATTGCCAAATTGGTTGAGCGACCAAGAGGGCACCAGGTGAGATACTCTCTATATAGCTGTATATACAGGGTGGCCAGAAAAGTGACGTCCAAAAATTTTTTTAGGTGCCTCGTGTTGAGCGGTATCTGAATCACACCTATGAATGCTCTACGATTTTTCGTAGTTTTCGAGTTTAGAATTATTTTTATGAATTTTTGCAAAATTGATAAGGATTGAAAATTTTCAAAAAAAAAAGTAGGTTTCGTCGCATTTTTTAACCGACTTCAAAAAAGGAGGAGGTTCTCAAGTCATCGGTATCGTTTTTTTAATATTTTTTTTATTTATGTTCAGCGATCATTCGTTACAAGGTTAATCGATTTCGATAGTTCTTTTTTTGTTCGAAAGGGAATACTTTCGGAATGGTCCCATATAAATTTGATCAAGTTCTGATGATGGGATCTATAAGAAAATCATTAAACATTCCATGAACTCCATACCGTGCCAACTGATTTTGTACCTATGCTGCCCAATATCTTCGGCATTTGTAAACCGATTTTGATGATTCTTTCTTTATCGAATAGCTTAAACTTTAAAGATGGTATTTTGAAAAATTTTTGGAAAAATTTCACCTTTAAGGTGGGAAAAATAAGGGATGAAATCGGTGTTCAGCCGCTAACTTATGTTTGCACTCAAATGATTCGTTTTGTTGAGGATGTATCACTAAAAATAGATGAAATAGGTAAATTTTATAAAAAAAGGTAAATTTTATAAACCGACTTGTATCGACCGACCAATTATAAAATTTATATTCTTGCAGCTAAATTTCTATGAACTGTACATTTATGCATAAAATAAACAGCCTCATAACTTTAGTGGAAGTTACTACAAAATTGACCTAAAGTTCAGAATTTATGTTAAGTGAGTTATCATTAAAATTTTCAACAAAATTGAAATTCTAAACTTATAATTTCTTAGTTTCTAAGTAGCTTCAGAGAATGCGCTAGACTCTAAGCTTTCATAATAATAATAAAAAAGTAGTACTTCATAGGCTTCACAGGCTATTTAAAAAAAATCGTAACTCGAAAACTACGAAAAATCGTAGACCATACGTGATTCAGATACCTCTCAACACGAGACACCTATGTATTTAGTTAGTGGCGGCGACTGGTAGCGCCACCATGGTGTCCCGGTGAAATAAGGACCTCAAAGAACAAAACCTACTAGTACCTGGCCACCTAAGAACTTGAGCACTTTGAAATGCTATAGTATCCATCAACATTTTCTGAGACAGAGATTTATGGTTTTAATAGAAGGAGAAAGTAAATTCCTAAATTAAAATAAGAATACAAATATACAAATGTATTTATTGCACAAAATGACATACTATAGAAAATATACCTATACTAGTATAATACTATGTATGTAGTATCATAATTTGTGACAATAATGATCTAAATGCATTATGGTCAAAAAGGCTGTTTATATTAATTGAAATGCAACATGTCTATTTCCACCAGTAACAATGGCCACGAAAGAAAGTAACTGGCATAGGTAGTCATCGCAAATCTATTACAGTTACCTACTGGTCACTACGTATCCCCATTTATGATTTTAATAAATTAATCAAAATATAGCCGCGCGGGCTGGTCAATTTACCCTATTGGCCCTAGTTTCTTTCTTTGTGTTTTTTTTGCTATGTTTGTAAATATAAATATTAGGAGACTGACAATTGTTTGCAAGATATTGTTTTCGAGTTACCATAGTAACCGACTGTACTGAACATTAGATACGGAGATCATAACGTATGTGAAGTAATATAGTAAATACCTACCTTGTATTTTAATTACTACAGTAGTTAATATATTTTTTAATTGAAATACAAGTACAATACTTCGTTAAAAATATTTCCTAATTAAAATAATATCCTAGCCAAACATACATTTTAATAAAATTAAAGTGGGTATGTTACATAAAATAGAGTAGGTATATTATTTGTAAATCGTGAATTTATTTGTAATCTTATTAAAAATAAAATCTCATACTATTTGGTCTTAGTTTGATCAAAGAACTCTACATATTTCACTTTAGTGGAACTACCTACAGGTCATCTTATTTTTCGATAAAATGTAGGTACCGATTTGATAAAATATTATCTAAGACTAGAGACACTATGTTAAATTTTCAATAACTACTATTCTTGCACTACAATTGCTAATTTAGAACTTCACATTGGATAATAATATTGGAATGTTACATTTGGCGCCCATCATCAATGAAGAAATATAAAATACTTCATTTGCCCAATGCAGCTATTAGATATTGAAAATACTTACAGTTTCATTCAAAATAAACATGCAAAATTTCAAACTTATTGAGGCTAATTAATTAAACATTTCCCCGCAGGCATCCATCACACGCGGCGCGCGCGCGTCTACTGCACGCACACCACCGCACCGCCCAAAACGAAAAAAGAACTAAACCCCTCCTCCGCCTTTAGGCTCCACCCTCCAACCGCCTGCTGGCGTTTGCACCAATGGGAAACGAGTATAGTCCGAGCAGCGGCTGGCAAAGCCGAACGTACCCGATCTTGGCCGATCACGGTTCACAACAAAAAGTCACACGACTGGTTTAGTGTCGGGTTGCGTCCCATCGACGCCGCATCACGTGCGAGCGACCTGCGCTTGCGCTTAAACAATGAACTGTTTTTGTAACAATCAAAACTAACCACAACTATTAAATTTCATTACACATGATTGTGACCTGTGATAAAGATACTCAGCGAAAATGAGAATGGCATGGAGCTAATGTTTACAGTGTGTTTTTCTATCTCAGTATTAACAGTGATACATAGTGATAGTGGATATTGTGATACACATCTGATAAGGACATTTGAGGTATTTAAATATTTGCCTGCTTAAATATATTTTAGTTACTGTGGCTTATGACAGGTCCTTATCTTTATGATGACACAAAATATGAACGTTAATTAAAACAATGAAAATAGGGAAAGTCCAATAATAACATATAGTAATTCAACTCTACTATTTATTATATATAATAAATACAACTATATATTAAGCTAACTGATCGAAAATATGGACACAAAAATTAGCATAATAATTTAGCCATTTATTATGGTCCATATGTTTGTAATCAGATGTATATATACATTAACATATGAATAACAAATGAGATATGTTAGATTATGTCTATTAATTGAAATTGTGATCTAGTTTTCCTATGATATTATCTCTTTAAAGAAATATTAAGGTTAAAAGCCGGACGCTACCGCGTCGGACGGCGCGGGCGAATGCGAGTCAAATATTAAAATATGATAAAAAAACTAACACGAAACATTTATTTATTCAATGTACAAGTAGTTTTGATATAAGGGTACAGATAGTTAAATATGTTCCTAGTTTGATTAGGTATTTATTTTCATCAACCATCTTAATTCAAGTTGGAATTACCAAACTCTACCTTTACATAATTATAAACATACCAAAGTTTTAACATACTGGTTACCCTATAATATCATTTTAGTTTAGTAGACTGATCTCAATATAAAAATTAAAGCTATAATCGTTTATTAAATTTGGAAATATGTAATATTATGCGTAATGGCAGTTCTCCCATGTAAAAGACATAAACGAAAGTAGTAAATTTCTCATTGCTCTACATTTTTGGATAATCATAATTTTATTAATAAAATAAACATTTTATTTTATTTTATAAAGCTGTTAAATGAACTGTTATGTGATACTACTATGGATCGGTACTATTATGATGAGTAAATTTATAAACTTTTTGTACTCTAATTATTTTTTTATACAAACATAAACTTGATATTAGATGTAATGGGCTAAATGTTACAAAATCACACATGTAATGTAACATTTTTGTGTTGTCCTTACTACAATAAAGTACAGTAAAATTAATTTGATTGATTTTACAGTTAGGGCAGCATTTAACATTAATTTGTTGTGCACTAGTAGCACTAGTAATTTCATTTTAAGATTTTTAAATTAACTTATTAGTTAATATATTTATAACTGCGTTCGGTTAAAAGTTAAATACAAAGGTCAGCTGAGCATAAATATATACTCATATTTAAAGCATTTAGTTAATGTAAAAGTTTTGACTTTCCAGTACAGGTTTATATAAATTTGACAGGCTTTTCACATTAGTACTACAAGCAATTTAGTGAATGTAAACTATCTAATCTAATTACCGTGATAAAAAACAAGTTCTATATCGTTTCAGAGATCAGTATCGATTTTCCTTAATATGTTTAACACCTTACTATGGAGATTTTCTCATAATTAAATATGTATATTTATTCAACAATGCAATCCATAGTTGTATTTTCATATAATTAGCCAAAGTCGGTAACGGTGTTCTGTGAACAGAATATTTTTGGTTAGCTTACTTATCATCTATTTAACAAAATAGGCCTCAAGTGAAATAATTAATTATTTTTATATTAATTCAGTAACTACTAAATAGAACTTTGGACGATGTCAATGTTAATATGCAAGGTTGTATGTGACCAATTAAAATTGGTAATTTATTTAGGTATAATTCATAATTATGTTAAAAAAAAGAGTAAATAGAACTTTAAAGTACCTAAGTAAAGTAAGTACATACCGTAATAAAACAACATGAATATTCTTACTAATAATAATCTAGTTTGAGCAGTTTACTTTTTGCTGGAACATTGAAAGCTAAATTAATTAATACTTTTAGGTAGCTTTGTACTAAAATAGATTCAAATATATTAACACGGAACTTTTGAATTGACGGTTATATAGTCCTTAGGTGTTATAAAACATTAATATATTTTCCAAGAATATAATTCATATTTTTTATGTTTAACTAGTTTTGACTTATTAATTTTAATTAAAGAATTATTTCCAGTACTGTGCGTACTACACGTGGTAAAGAGCCACGACAAATGAGATCGATCTAAGGATACTGGAGACTTCGACAGTAGCCACATACTCACAATATCCATACATACATTTCCATACAATATGTACTGGCAACCAATCAATGTCAATGTCACCTCACAATATCTTTCGGCCGCCATGACGCTTGTTCGAAATTTGAATGCGGACCGAGATGCGCGAGCGCCGATTATCCGTCGATAAGCGATATGTATGTGCGCACACGTTTCCGCCGGAGGTACATATGTAGATATCCTGCTCGTGATGTTATAATTTATTATAGACTATCGATTTTTCATGGAAAAGTTTTTGATACGACTTCAGAAAATATTGTCACTACTATTACACCTACTTACACAGCTCTATAGGACTATTTGATATAACCTACAAATAATGTTGATTACATGCTTAAATGTTTAAATATAAGTTGTGTAATTAAAAGGAACATGATTTATATTTAATTTTTTGTATGTATGTTTATTTATTTCTTATGTGTATAAGTATTATATTTATACATACCATACATATACATATTTAGGTGTATCTTATTAACTTACGTATTTAATATTGCAAGGTACTTAACTAAAATATTGGACCTGTACCTACCGCACCCATAACTTGTTTTTCTGCATGACCCTAAGGTTGGCTGGTAAAGAATGCTTTTAGCATTAAGTTCACCTATTTTACACTGTTATAGGTTTTGTGCAATAAAGTTTTAAATAATAAATTAATTTACTATAAATATATATAAGTATCACACATCAAAATCAATGTGTACAGTATTTTAAAAGGAATAAATGCAGCAGTATAAACGACTAATAAATAATTAAACGTACCGATAAACACCAATCAAAATCGGATTAAACGTTTTTTTCTCAATAAAGAGTTAATACATTTATTCAATCTACGGTCCACGGTCGGTGAGTCGATCAAACACGCTCGGAAACAAAGTAAAATGAGGCTGTACTTCAACCACAGATTAACTTTTATCTGAGCAGTTTAAAAAGGTTTTTGTTTTGTTGCGAGATCGATGGTTTGATGGTAATCCTTTTCTTGGGTGCTTGTTTTAATGTAGGATTATGATTTTTTTTTACTTAGAAGTAGTCATGTCAAATCTATTTTATTGTTATTAATCAATATAGTTGGTAAATCAATATGCTTGTGTTGTTTTTAGTAATGTTTGGTCTGGTTAATCTTTAGAACATACTCTAAAAATAGTAAGATACAAAAACTACGTTTTTAAAATATAAGCTGTATTAAGGAACAGTATTGTTAAAATAATTATCATAAACTGATCTCTAGGTATAGAGCACTTGCCTCAACATTACAAATTGTGAGTTCTAAAGTTAAATTTTAGCACTAGTGAGTGCACTAGTGAGTGCATTAACAGTGGTTAAGTAAATTAATTGTTGTAAGTATTAAATAAATATCAAAATAGTATTATCAATCTTCTTGAAACCATCTTTATAACCAACTGCAACGCACCGGTCATTGCCCCAAAAATTTTAAAAACGCTTTCCAAATTTCACATGACTTAATAAACACATCCCTAGGGTCAATCAATTTGGTATCGTCTACTTCGATAAAGGCCAAGATAGTGTTAGACACGGGTTCTGGGCCCACCTCAGGCCGGGAGGTCTTTGAGAGAATCAATTTTCTTAATTGGGAGTTCGTCTAATCTTAATAAGCAAGTCCCGGACCCAACGTATCTTTAACAAGATGATGAGTGTTAGATTAATCTGTTTATCTTAGGAACTGGTACGAGTTTTATTTTCAGATTTACTGTTAAAAACATTAATCTGATTTTAAAGAAATCATGTTCATAAATACACAAGAAACTAACTTTTTAGAATTTTTTATGTAACATAACATATGGACTTTTAAATTTAAGACGCGTAAAATAGTAATATATTTTATTTTAATAATTTGCATAAAATAAATACATTCCTTGGCAAGAAAATGATTCTCGAAAGCTTTATGTGAATAGTGCCCATAATTTGTAATGACAAACCATCGGTCGTACAATGTAAATATTTGCCGTACTGTCAGGTTCTCCCACAACGCAAACCAAGTACCAGGTGCAAATAAATCGAAGAAAATAGTTTTAAAACAGGAATCGCGTCCATAAAATACTAAATAACTCATAATCCAGTGGGTGTAAGATCACAATGTTTATCATTGGTGCCGGGCATAGGCAATCACTGGTGATTTATAGCGTGGATACGCTACTGTGTGTTGATCACACGATCGTGATTCAAATCCTGATAGTATAAGCATTATCGTGCGCCCGCGCATCCATCACTCGGCCCGGTATCATGGATCAATTGTGGACCTGTTTCTGAGCGCGCCACAAATAAAGTTATGCGAGCTACGTCGATCTTTAATGAATATCTCTAATGAAAATTTTCTCCTGATAAATACTTCGGTACTTAGACATATATTATTTTACAACCAGGCGTCTTTTAGCGAGGCATTTAACTAAACTACTTTGGTTTTTGTTATTAAAGATGTACTAACAATAGCTAGGTTCCTATATGTTTAGTCTTTTAAAGGTGAAAAATAGGTAGACTTATTAAGTAAGTCTTTTAGATAAGTGACAATCTGGAGTTTAATTAAAGCATTTTTGTAGATAGCGATCGAAGTCAGTTTATCAATTATAATATGTTTTGTGAAAATAATTACTAATTTTATTGTCAATAATTTGCAATGAAATCTATGATTAAAATTATAGTATTTTAAAGTTTCTTTTTGCATTTTTATAATAAACATTATACACAACACGGATGATTTAAGCAACAGATACAGGGTGTCCCGTAACGAGCGGACTAAACGAAAACTAGACTATACAGCATAAAACGGCTCTATGTCCTGTCCGAAATTAGACTTTGTCAAAATTGCTTCATTTTACAAAACATTAGGACTCTTTTTTACAAATGATAGAGTTTTTTATGCCCTATCTACTGTTTCCGTTTGGCACGCTCTTTATGGGACACCTGTATATATATAGGTACCTAGTTTTAATCTGCTTGTATTCACCGTGCTAACAAGTCGACTTGATATAGTAATCAAGGTATGATTAAAATTATCTGAACTCTTTATTTAGATTCGCATAAAAATTCGGGTGAACTATTTATTATGTAGGTACAGACAACGGCAGGTCAACCTACCTAAAGAGTTAAAGGTCATTGAACCGATTTTCAAATTTAACTCCGACACGTAGATATCAATATCAATTGACAAAATTTTACGTTTTGTGGGAAGTTGACGAGCTGTTGTCTATACTACATCGTCGAGTATATCTACTGCTAAGAAGTTCACTTTGATTTTATATCAAACAAATTTAAGCCAGTGATGGTAAATGTATTTGTGCTTCACTCCACTTTTGTCACCGTATTGTTACTCACATTTTCACAAATAAATGATTTGATTTGATTTGAAGAACCAATGCGCTTAAAGATACATTATTATATGAACCCTAAATTAATATAGATAACATCGAAAGCCGTGAAATAGCGAAATCACGGATTATTTACTTCTTTGTGGAGCCGTATCTTTCGTTATCATCAAGATATTACGAGGAAATCAGCGTAATTTCTGATAAGTCTTGTGATCCCTTTTTTTCTTTATCAAAAAAAATCCTTTTCAGTCGATTGTCAGATAGCGGCGTCGTCGGTTGTGATATATCTAAGCTACTTTTAATTTCATCAATTTGTCATCATTCCTGATTTCATCTTATCAACGTAGTATTGGTAAGATTTCACTCGAAGTTTTATTATCTTCATCTTTATGATCTAGGAATTGAATTGTAATGACAAAATTTTAATTTTCATTAACAATAATTTAGTTATGTAACAGAGGACAATGTAAGCTGAATAGTTTGGGTGTTGCCATCATTGAAAATGTAGTCATAGGTAATAAAAATTATGAAATCAATTGTTTTAGTGGACTGTCTTTAGTCACGTCACACGAAACAGTCAACATCAAACTTTTTTTTTTGGAATATGGCTTCAGAACCCTAGCATAAGTAATACTTTTGTCTTCTTTTCGATTAATAAATAATCCCATAATTTAAACAAAGTTGTAATACCTTTTTTATTACTCTTTATAACCTACTATGATTCAAATTTTACTTGATTTTATATATTTTTTGATACCTTATTAAAACAACATTTGCAATTAAATCTTTATTATGCTAAATCATTTTAATTCAACTTGGAAATTGTAAAATCACATTATCCACTTCATTTTATTGTTTAACGTTTTTGAATAAATAAATAAATAACAAATATATAAAGCGAAATCAGCCTACCTCTGTCCATAGAAATTACTTAACTGCCTAAATTACAAGACGTAATATGGTAAGGCAATTAAATGCTTGAGTATTGGGTTTATTAGAAACCTTTTTCATTGTCCTTACTACCTTACAAATCAATTACTTATTTATTCTATGTTTACAAGTTATTATCACAGTTCATTAGTTATTGACTAATATTTCCGAGTTGTAATGTTAAGCTTTTTATTCAATGGAGGTTAAAGTCAGAAAGGATATTATGATTAGAATACCACTATAAAATGTTTTTACTGCACGTTTCTCGTTTCTATACAGGGTTACTTTGCAAGATAGTGATACATTTTAAAAATAAGGTCTGTAGTACAATATGAAAAAACGACTTAATCATAATTAATTTAACCTTTGTATTTTTATAATAAAATAGAGGTACCTTAAAATTTCCGAAAAAAAAAGAAAACGCGAGTTGCGTTCATCAGAGATTACAGACATACGCCGACGCCGCGGAACAAGGACCTTATGCAGTGCACATACGGTGCAATTGAATTGACTAATCGTAAATTTTCCGAGTTTGTTTTTTTAAAACAGATAGAAAAAAAGTTTTGTTATTTACAAAGATCGATTAAGATGCTGAATATGAGTCGCTCCTGAATATTTGGCATTATTTTGCAATGTAACCCTGTATACAGAGTGTCCCGTAACTTAATAATAACCTTGTAACCACACATTCTATACATCATAAAACAAATTTTAACTTTGACTTTTCAAAAATATGCTCATATTTTTTGTCTCTCTATACAAATACAATCGGCTGTTCGGTAATTTTGTATGTGTACAGACAACGGCACCTACCCAAAAAGTTAAAGGTCATTCAATTGATTTTAAACTTTAAGTCCGACGCGTAGAGATCAATATCAATTGAGAAAATTTGACGTTTTGTGGTAGGTTGACGTGCTGTTGTCCTATGGAAAGTCGATAATTTTTTTTGCAAATTTGCGAAAGTCATAAAACATAAGTTGATCAGCATGATGTATACAATATGTGGTTGCAAGGTAATTTAAAAAGGTTTTGAAAATTATTCATAATGTTTTCAATTACCTACTAAAATTATTGACCTCAAAATCACTAATTTAAATAATTATTTGGTTGTGAGTCAAGTAAAATCATTGTATTCAATTATTAACGATAAAGAGGCCTTGCATGAATTTAGGATATTTTAAATAAATAATATTCCAAAATAGTGGTGTACTAAACGTCAATAATTATAAAAATTAGAAAATTTGAAATGCAGCCAAGAATTATAAGCTACGCTGAAGCTCGTTTAAATTGTTTGCTCCTACCATCCCTGTGTTTAATTATGTAATACTAAAACAAATATATTAAATTGTTTATTATGAAATGAAATAAAATAAGTTTATTTGTATAAAGCATAGTACAGATAGGATGGTACAAGTTCTAAGCTCAGCATGCTCTGTCCGGGTCAGACGTGCAAATATTTTTTGTAAAAATAAAAAATGTAGGTACATTAATCTTAGTTAGATACACTACATTAAACTTATCACAATAATGTGTTACTAAAAAAGCTTCTAAGTTTGATCAGTTTTTGAATCTGTTTGACTTTATGACGACGGAACAGATTTTGACGGAATAGGTAATATGCATGGAAAAAATATATTGTTTTTACTATATTTATAAGAAAATATATGAAATTATAGATAGATAGATACTCTTTATTGCACACCATACAAGTAAAATACACATGATTTTTACAGAAGTACAATTTAGGCAGTCTTATCGCTAATAGCGATCTCTTCCAGACAACCTTATATTATAGTGCTAATAGTGAAAACAAAATTGATTTTAGGTAAAAAATAACCGTAATATAGTAATTACAAATTAGGGTTTACCTATCTCTTTCTAAAACAACATTTACTATGAAACATGTATGGCGGACGTGTAATGTGACGTCACGGTACATATCGGATATCCTTGTCTAACATGCGACTTTAATGGGCTGTAAGTCAGGTATTTATCAATATTTTTCGAATATTCTTAAAGTTTTATTAATTATAATTAGGTACCATTTTTGAAGACCAAATAAAAAAACATGCATATTCCCTATTTGTCACGTGGTAAGGACTTTGTAGGACACAGCTTAGGCTACTGTATATTCCAAGAAAAAGCGTTCCAAGTTGCGGATTTTACAGAGAGATCAATTTAATTTTAGTTAAGAAAATTAATTATTTTTCACTTATTTAATACTACAATTAAAGTTGTTTTTTCGCTATAAATAGGGATGACAACCAACTATTTTTAATTGTCTATAAGGTAGATTATCAAAAAGTATTGGACACGTATTTTTAATTTGTACACAATCAAAATATTACAGATATATATTAATTTAAAATGTCGCATGACGTTACGTCTTGTCGTCTTGGTACAATTTTTAATTAGAAGTGACGTCCCCCACTCCTAAACTTTAACGCGCTTTGTCTTTGTAATTTTTTGGTTGATGGACAAAAATAAAAAATAAGTGTCTATAATTTATTGATAATCTAACTGATGGACTAACTAGAATTTTATTTTCTTTACCCAGTCGTCATCCCTATTGCGTCGAAATGGTAATATAGGCTTAATATTTTTGACATATCAACGTAATGTAGAAATAGTTATAGCACATAATGCATGCTATAACATCCGCTTCAGTTTTAAATACAAATAAGTCTCGAGCTTAATACGGACCCTATAAAAAAAAGTTACATAATTGTAGTATATAGAAGTTAAAAATGATAACATTGCCGTTCATATTTTTTGATAGGACATAAACTATACTTTACAAATTAGGAAGAAAAAACAATAAACAAATAATAATTAATTGAACATTATAGAATCAATAAGAGGTAAATTATCTAAGATGCTATTTAATATCTATCATTTTACAGTAGTAAACAGAAAAACCATGCATATAGGCAATCGAGTAGAGTCATAGCAGCCAGTATGTCTATTAAGGTATGTTTGGTAGTTTAGTAGCAATAAAAATCACGACTCGGTTGGCTAACATCGCTTAATGCGCGCTTATCGCTTATCGCAGCGGTATCGAGTGTAGTTCGCGCGATATCACCTAATCAAATTGGGAGCGTATCGATATCTTCGACGTCTTTCGATAGCGTACCACTATTATCTTAATTGATTGTCTTATTCGACGCCGGCTTTTATTTGATGTTCCGCTGTTATCGGTGTGATTTTTTTTTTCAGGCGCGTGCAATATGAGCCGGTCAAGGTTAGAGTGCGGTCGTCGATAGTGTGGGACTGGACAGATGCGGATAGGTGGAGACGGTGGGACTTACAGTGGTTGTGTATAAGAGCGATGCATGGTGTGTGAGGTGGGATCAGCGGTCATGGACATGAGCGGCGAGGGTGGGGCGGGCGGCGCGAGCGCGTTGCAGCAGCGCTGGTACGACAGCCGCGTGAACGGGAGCCCGGTGGCGGGCGACGTGAACGAGGCGAGCGGGGACTTCTTCCACTCGCCGCTGGAGGGCGGCCACCACAGCCGCGCGCGGTACTACCACCAGCAGATGCACGCCCCCTACTCGGCTGCGGTCAGCTCACATGGTAAGTCACAAATTTACTAATACTCTTTTTGTTCCACTGACAAAACACAATTTAATTGGTAATATTTTGTTTTCTTTTTCTTCAAAACTGTTTAATGTAGTTGGTAGAGCGCATAAGTTTGTAAAAGTGGACAATACCCCCCCTATCTCCCCGATGTTGTTACAAAAATGAAAATGGCCTGGGTGATAAATGGAATTATAAACCTGAAATGATTAATAATTATTAGTCATTTAGGGTGCATAAATTTGCTTCTTTATGAAAAAAAGAAATTCATAAATTTATATCAATATAAAATTGTGAAATCCCTATAAAAAGATATGAAGGGTTAAATGTCTCCTAAGTAGCTTCGCCAAATGAATATAGTTAGCACACGCTAACTCAACTTGGCATTACTGTGCCGTGCCCCCAGATTGAAAGTATGACGTATTTATATTTTGAGTAACTTCGGTACACATATTTTTTATTTATACATTTGCAGAACGATATGCACGAACCAGATCGACGCTTTTGGTTAAATTATATTGTTCTTTAACTTTATCTTCACCTAATTGGATAAGACAAGCTTCACTCTACATTTTATAGTAGCGATGTAACATAGTAAAGATTAAGTATGTAAAATCTGTGTCGAGTCGGTCAGGTGAACTGTCAGGCCGAAGCAAATTGCCAGCAGCCGGTAGGCCGACGTTATCGCGCATCGGGCGATATGTCTCCCAAACTCCACAATTAATTCAACCCACCCGACCACTCAAAATCGCCATTCTGTAAGGTGACAGGTTAGGTAAACACCATCTAAAATGGGCTTCGGCCGTAAAAGAAAAAAATAATTCCATCTTTTTGTTTTTTCCTTTGAGGTTTAAATTTTATGGCGGCAATAAAGTTTTTCGTGGAGACAGGTGGCTCTTCTTTATATTTTAACTACTCGGCCGGTGCGCACAAATGTTCATCTAGAGAGAGGTGCTTAGGGGCTAGATTAGCATGTGGCCGGTGCGGGGACGATTAGAATTTATTTGGAGGTGCGTCGGTAGTGATGTGACATTTAAGAAACTGTGTCACTTCTCGGAATCGGAACTGGGAATTGATTTCGTCGGGTTCACAGCAGTTACGTATTTAGTTTATGTGCAAGCCGCGCGGGCGGCGGGCTTCGGGATTTCGGCCGCTCGTAACCTCTGTTATCGTGTAGCCAACGCTCGGCGTAGCTTCTTGTCGTTCTGATTATATCTGGATCTGGTAAACCCATCGGCCGACACACGGCGGCCTCTCGATTAGGTTACTTACATATAAAATTATGTGAAACACCGATCTGTAAGGACTGATAACTGTGTAAAAATATGAATTAACTCTTTCGACTCGTTTAGTACGACTTTGTTATTACACGGTCGCCCGACTGTTTATGAAAACATAAAGTTTTAGTGCGATCTATCTGAGTTTATGAATGTTTTTTCTTTGTTTTATCGCAGATTTCGCAGTGGCATGAAGTTGTAAAAAGCATTTTTAAACGTTGGTACTTGCCAGTAAAGTGGGCACGATGACAACGCGGATCGTTTTCGCGTCGGTCGTTTTTACGAGCGGCCGCGGCCTCTGTCTCGAGTGCGTTACATGCCTAGTTTATTAAATATAATGCAAAAACGTGTCTTACATACAACACTGTTACCCTCTGATAATTGGACGTTTATTTTTGCATATAAAAACTAACGACCTCTTTTGAAGTTCGCTAAACGTATGTTTATTTCCATATACCTAAACTCTGTGTACCTATATATAGGTAGAGAACACAGTGCAATAAAGGGGATTTTATTCAAACCTTTACCTTTAAAAACGAAAGTTAACGAATACAAGTCTCCAAATTTTTTTTTTGTTTACCATAAAATTTAGTTGACTTTAAAATGACAGCTAGGTTGCCATGGCGACGACCGGGTAACTTGATAGGGTCGGATTTGACTCTCCTCCTAATTTATAACCCTGCCACGCGATTGATGACGTGGCCTTCATTATTTATGTCACTCTGATCGGCCTTTATTGTCCTTTTTATTCGACCCAACTTCTGTAATGTTACACCTATAGGCCATCGAAATGTTATATGTCCGAATTTTAAGGGTTACGTTTTATATTCAATCGAGCTATTTAAGGTTTTCTAATAGTTTAGTTTAATCTATAATGCAGACGTACAAAAAACTAAGAAGAGAAAGCCTTAATCTGAAAACGAACTTTTCCCAATTGACGGTGTGCAGGAAGACATCACTGGCAAAATTCGTTGTCTGGTAACTAGTAACACAATGATTATTTATTAAATAAACCGTCACTTAACCAGTATTAATAACAGAAGATTCATTGATTAAAAAATAATATAAATGAAATTTACTGTGTCCTCGATAAAGTCTGTTCATATTTGGTTGGTGTAGGTATATTGTACGTACACAATCACAGCATATCTTTTTATGTAGACTTTTACAGACACATTGTTTTTAATGTACAGACAACGGCAGGTCAACCTACCCAAAACGTTAAAGGTCACTGAATTGATTTTCAACTTTAAGTCCGACACGTAGAGATCAATATCAATTGAGAAAATTATACGTTTTGTGGTCGGTTGACGTGCTGTTGTCTGTACTTACATAAAACATAATTATTATAATGTAATTAATAGTTTAAAAAACTAAAAACTCGTTTAAACGAATCAAATGTGGCCAAACCTCCTGATATTGTAATTAATGTATTGTTAAAATTACTTCAATGACAAAGTTTCAAAGCAATAAAATGTTTGTATTTTTCTTTAGAGCCAATTTTTTTTTCTTTATTCATAAAAATAAAAATGTATTATTTACTCAGTTACAAGTGAAGCTAAATAAGCGTGTTAAAATAATAAACAACATTGCCATTGACCAGCAATTGCGTGACAACATATCATACGGAAAGTCTCTCCCTGATATCAATGCTTGGCGACTCTACACCACGCTCCGCTGGGCGCAAGGCGGCGATCGCAACAAAACAAACGCATTATTGAATCCCAGCCATGTCCTGTATCGGCTGCTCATCGCCCATTTCACACCTATTGAGCAATGACAAACGTGGGCAATTTCTATCACCTCGCAACTACTTCAATAACACTCCATAACACCTTGATATAAAACTCAAACTCGAATAGCCTCGCAAGCTAAAAGGCGTGATCGCTAGATACGTTACTCAAAATTATTGGCAGTGTACTTATGCAATTTAAAGTACAGATCTATTGAACAGCAAATGAATTGTCGATGTCGGTTTTTTACGGCCGCCCGCGGATCGCACGGTGAATTTTTGTCTAGATATTTATCTGATTGTTAGAGTGGCTTCTAACGTTCCATTGGCAGTAGATTCCAATATGATTTGTAAGTTTTAAGAGACACTTACCTTTTGCTTTGTTAAATTTGTTTCGTAAGTTAATAGGTACCAATGGAAAGCACGAAATTTGAGCCGTTTAATTTGCGTCGTACCTATTGATTTCAAGGGACATCTGTATGAAGAGCGATTCATTGCTAAGGCAAATCAAAAAGTTGTTATTGTAATTAATTAATTTATTGTAGCTAAAGTAAAATTATATGTTTGAGATTTTTTATTAGAAATTGAACTTAACAATCAACGCACAATTGTCAAAGAATGTCAAATATTTACGAGACTCAGACTACATTATTTATGAGATTCACCATTCAATAAGAACGGGTGTGTAGGTATGTAAAGAACTATAGGAGACCGCCAGACAGACGCTCATTTGTTTTTTGCCCCTTAACACAAGTTTACGTCACTAGAGGGGGGAAATGAGAGTTTTTCAATTACCCAGCGCTTCCTGCGGTTAAATAAATGAATGTGACAGTGTCTGGTTCATCACAGCCCCACTTATTAAGCTGTGCATTCGTTTTGCTATTCAGTTTTCTGTCATTCTCTTTGCTTTTAACTGTGGACTTAGATTTATGCTATTACAGGATTATTATTAATAGCTTGTTTTGTAATATACCTACCTAAACTTTTATAACATTTGAATGCAATCTGCAGTAAAGATGTTTCAACCATTTAATGTCTAGTGAAAATAAGCAGCATTTACAAATATACATAATTAAAAAAAAAAAGATCTCGGTTTAGTTTTAAAGATTAATAACATTTTATTGCCATCGTTGCTCTTTTAAAACCACAGCTCTAGTGCTCAAGCGCGGTTAATTATTTTCGCCACACAATTAACCACTGCACCATATTATTTAATGACAATGAATATGAAAACGCGTGCATTTGCCAAACGCAGTGCGCTTACGCACGGTAACGCACACACACGCACGCGTGGGGATGCGTGAGCTTGGGAGTGTGCGTGTGACGCTGGCCGCTGATTGGTGCAATTAGCGGTGAGGGGCGGGTCCGTCTGCGCACGCGGCGACATCTCCACCCAGACGCACACACCGCAATGGCTAGGGCTTGGAATACCGGGACCTTATTACCGGTATTTTCGGTTTTAAAATTGCAATTTAAGCACCTAATATTTATAATAATCACCTCGTTTTGGGAAAAGTGTTCTGTGTGATGAAGACAAGCTAAAAATACTTTGCATGGACTAAAATTATTCCAAAAGCTGAAATTAAAATGTGACTTTAAAATTATAGATTGGAGGATCCTACATCCAATACACTCAGTTAAATTAATAATCTTCGATACCAACAAAATCTAGGAAACTACTAAATTACTAACACCAAAGTTACCAGAGATACTTCTAAAAATGCTGTTATTGCGTCCCTAGCAATAGCGTACAAAAATAATGTGGCCATGAACAGTTAATTATTTCTGCTGCTGAGCAAATTACAGTAAACTATGTCGCCTGCGCACGGCTTTATGACTGTTTTCCCATCTTTTTATTTTCACTATATGTCGCTGGAAATTTCACGATTCGTTTGGTTCGTTTCACTTTGCCTCTTGTAAGTGTTGCTTTGGAAATAATACTATAATCGGTAATAAAAACTTTAGAAATAATTATGCACAAGTAAATAAATGCATAGTTTACATTTAGTTGTTTTAGGTACACTTTTACGAGCTTCTTGAAACTAGGTTTAGCCAAACCTGGTTTAAAATACATACAATATATTAATTAGCTTAGTTTATCCTCGGAATAACTTTACACCAAGTTTAATTTACAGATTTTACTATTTTTTGCAAAATGTTGTCAAATTTGACATGTCTCATTAATAGTAATACATTATAAATTGGTTAGCTTATCTTTAGTCATAGTTTATCGGGTTTGTCAATATTTTTATTAATAAGGCCGTAATATTTTTACAAATCGAATAAATTTTTCCAACAATCGCTAATAAATAAATAAAGAAATATTGGACAACATCACATACATTGCTCTGGATCCTATGATAAGTAGCGTTAGCACTTGTGTTACAGAAATCAGAAACAACGACGGTATCACAACACCCAGACCCAAGACAATATAGAAAAGTTATTTTTGAAAGTACATTGACCGACCGGGAATTGAACCCGGATCCTCAGAGATAGCGACACCAAATACGGTATGCTTGCCTGTCGGCTACGGACGTCGGGCTTTTTACAAGCTTTTTTATTATAGGATAGTTGTGTTTTTTTTGTTTTACCTACATCATTTTATGTAATAAGTTACTAGCGGTTCGGTGTCCCTACGACTTTCTACGCGCAATTTTCCAATTCTCCATAAAACTTCCACACTACATTTCACTCTTTAGAGTACTCTGTACTCCATACATTTTACTCTTTTAATCTGCAGATTGATCCGTTCAGTCACCTTTGTGAACTTGACACATAGAAATAATTAAAATGAATCCTTTTACACAAATAGCCCATGGTAAGAAATATTATTTATGCAGATGTAAAATAACAGAGGGCCCTTACCTAAGCCCGTTTTTGTACATCATTCCTAAATTTAAATAAAAATATTTACAAACAAATATTTTTGTTTGTAAATATTTTTATTCTTTTATTAGTTTTTTTTTTATATTTAATGGCTTATTAGCCAAAAATTTTTTTAAATAAAAATATGAAAATTATATTAAATTCGAAACATCTGGGTTTAGAACCAAAATCGTAATCATTATCATCATCATTTCGGCCACAGGACCTCCTCTGCTGAACATAGGCCTCCCCCAGTGACTTCAAGATTGGCCGGTTGGAAGCAGTCTGTCTCCAAAAATCGTAATGGGGAATAAAATCTAGCGTATTTGCGCTGCGCAGACTGGCAACATCGCTTTTCTGTCTCACTCCCTCGGTGAGATCCGAGTCAGAAGTTGATTATTTTTTAAGATATTTTTTTATTTTACATCAGAATATTTGTTTTCGTATGGACGCTTTAATATTACGGGTGAACAGGATCGCCTTTCGTTAATAACATACTGTAGGTATATACGTTTTTACTGTCATTGTCATAGGGCACAAAATAAAAACAATCTTTGCGTCCAGACTATATTTCATTCCATAGACATAAGGGCACAATTCATCAAGCAAAGTTGCGATGAACTGTATTCGTTCCTACGCAGCTACGTAAAGTGCACACGCGACGTCGCGACGCCGAATTGCGTCTGGAAAGTTGAGCTATATTCCATTTCCGCAACGTTACAATTTGTAGATACAAGACTGTTTTATTTTAATTTAACATTCTGCTAGCGGATTTGAATTTGGAATCCATAGTCTGACAGTTGCCTTCAATTTTGCCTTAGTTTCTTGATAATTTTAATGCACGGAACAAGTGAACATCATAGAATTACATCGTTATATATCTATCTTATATATAAAATTCTCGTGTCACAATGTTCGTTCCCGTACTCCTCCGAAACGGCTTGACCGATTCTCATGAAATTTTGTGAGCATATTGAGTAGGTCTGAGAATCGGCCAACATCTATTTTTCATACCCCTAAAGACCACGCAGACGAAGTCGCGGGCAACAGCTAGTATACTATATAAAACAAAGTCGGATTAGTTACACCATTTATAAATCAAGAACGGCTAGACCGATTTTATAATTTGTGATTTGTTGGATTTGTATCCGCCCCGAATAGCAGAATAACTATTAAATCATTGGAAAAATTCACTGAATGAAATTTATGAAGAGGCGGTACGAAGTTCGCCGAGACAGCTAGTCTAAATCTATACATATATAAAAATGAATCTCTATTTCCCTTGGTCATTGCATCACGCGTGAACGGATGGAACGATTTCGCAAATTCTTTTTTTGTTGTGTTAATTATTGTCAGGAGAAGGTTCTTTTAAAAGAAAAAATGAGAAAGTTGCGCGGAAAATCCTTCATGAATAAACTAAAGACCACGCGAACGAAGTCGCGGGCTAGCTTTAAATAATTTTGGTTTGTAGATTTACCTATACATAAAAAGAGGCTGAAAAAACGGATAATGTTCTATTTATGACAGGAAAAAGCAATTTAAAAAATATGGTACTGTCAAAGTCAACCAACTTTTGAGTTTTACAAGGTCAATGTATGATAAAATTAAGAAAAACCCTTCATTAGCTGAAATTATAGCCCTACCGGATATCAAAAGATGTCAAACAGTCGAATCAGACCAGTAAATCATAGAATCGGCCGTCAAACCCTATCATTATGTAAAGTACAAGTCACAATGAGCAATTAAAGCATCCTCATAGGTGAAGGGGTCCAGGTGATTGTCTTAGCCACCATTGCGTCAGTGTTTCTAACTCTTTTAAGTGGCCGCCTGTTAAATGTATTGTGACGGCTAATAAACGCCGCTCTGATGAATAACGGCCCACTTGACTTAATTAATCGTGAAGTGCTTCTGCTCATACTGACTTTCGATTTTTCCATACTCACGACTATAATGCTCGCCGAGATGTAATATAGTAAAAAATAAGCACAATTTTAAAGAATATAAAAAAGTCGTAAAAAGGCTTCGTGAGAATTTTGACATAAATTCTTTGGTTGAATTTTGAAAAGCTGTATTATGGTCGAAAATTCTTACGTTTTGCTTTTAACACATAAATTTCATAAATTACGATTTTTGTTGTTTATTTATTCGTCTCTCCTGAAAAATGTGAACATTGCAGCGTCTAAATATGCAAACATCAATAAAATTTATTAGACCTAATTGAGCACGGACATGATGGGAAATAATTACTGTACACAAACGGTTACTAGTCACGATACTAACTGCATACGTTTATCGTATCGATTGAGCGAACTGCGACCAGTTCCGTAGAGCAGTGTGTCGGTTACAATTACAAATATCGATTGTGGCGAGCACGAACTAGGTGGAACAGAACCAACGTTTAGTTTTATTGCCGGTCTTTGCCGCTGTACAAACTTCGCCCTCCATCGCATCGATCGTATTGCCTCTAAGCACGGGACGAGTTGACCCAATTACTTAACTTTTTAATTGCCCAACATTGGCCAAACATTGGCCGATTTTCTGCCTCCCGATTAATCCGAGCTAATTAACATTTAAAGTTGCTTACGTCATGACATTGTAATACGGCGGGCACACGAGTTCCCAGCGAGTTTTTTTTCTAATCGGTCATTATTAGACTCGACATAAAAAGAGGTCCCCGGTAGAGCGCGGCCGAGTGCACCGACGCCCGCTCACTAAAGAACTTAATGTATTCATTTTGCTTTTGTATCTTTCGCGTGATTAACTTTGATTGATTGCATCCAAATATTGATATTTGATATTAAAATCTTGCGACCGGAGCGTGCGAGGGAGACAAAATCAATTGACAATAATATGATCAAGCGAATCAGACAGTGATTTTTTATCGCTATTTATCTTGATAATGAGCAGGGGTCTATAATGTATTCGGAAGCGAGCTTATGAAATATAATACACGAGTGCATAATATGCCAAATCTACACGTGTAGGTTTAGATAAAATGCACATTGATGGTTTCAAAAACTGTTCTGTGCGTGGCTGTACCTGTTAGTTAGTGTGGTCACGAGATCGAATATTTGTTGTTTAATTACTGTCTCAGTCTCAGTCCAATTTGGAGGTTGGTAAGGGTGTAGGGTCTTTCCGGACGGTTGCTCAGCTGAAAGTGATGCGCGGCGAGCATGATGGATGGCGATGCGCCCGCGCAGGCACGCCGGTCAGCCGCATGGATTCGTGTACGTACAAATCCACCAACATAACTTTACTAGCTCTACCTACAAATACCTGAATGTAACATCGCTTATAAGTAACAGAATAAGGTTCATAGTGAAACAATTTAATGACTTGCGCTTCTCAAAGTAGTGGGTTCTGACCTAGTGTAGATGAGTCGGTGGTTTTGTCACGATTTGTCATATCGAGATGCGGTTACGGAATAGCTTAGCTTCAGACTAAGCAGAAGTTATGACAAAAATGTCGTGGGAACGGCCGTTGAACTGAGCCCGGTTTTGTTCCTAATTGATTGATGTTAGTGTCTATATGTTAAAGAAATAAAACGATAAGAAATAAAATGAATCTCAGGTTCTCTACACGTGACGACATTTTAAATTAACAATTGAATCACGCAAGTGATGATCATTGGGTTTATTTCTCAATTTAATGTATGTTTTGTATCTGTACCTATAATTTAAAACACAATAAACCTAAATGAAAACAAGCAATTAATAATAATGCGCTGAAAACCTAATTGGTGAAAGAAAGAATCCAGAAAGTTAATATTCTATTCAATGATTTATTTAAGTGGCATTTCGAGCATAAAATATAGCGATTTCGTGTTGCGTTGTCGCGCCAGGCGTTTTCTACAAAGCGCTGAGGTAGCCACGATTTATATTTTCATTAACGCCGTAATTTTTAGTTTAAAACATTGAGGGCACAGGGCGTCGGCAGCGCCCGTGGAAGCCTATTTTCGCAGCACATTACCGAGAATGAATGATTTCCTGGCGGACCATGATTTATGCCGCGTACTGCCGTATATGTAGGCTGGTCAAACGTTATGCCCTTTATAGGATAGTCCTTAAATTAATATGTAGTATTGTAAAGCATAAAAACGAACAACTAACCAGAGGAAACTTCACTATGTTTTAAGAATTTGTAAGATATGTTACTTTAAATATCTCTAAGATATGTTAATGTAACAGATGTAAGGAAGATGGACCAACTGTTTGTAAATCGACCCTAAATTATTTTGGTGTTGTATATTAAAATTATTTTATAAATTTAGTTTCGTTAGACACATCAATTTACAAATTACTACAGAACAGTTACTAAAACTTATTTGTCACTTAGGTTTTTCTTTAAGAAAAAAACGCATCATTTGCTTTTGTATTTTTACCAATTTAATCAAACTAGTAAAAAAGTAGTTCCTCTAAAAAAAGATGATTTGAAATTTTATACACATTGTCATAGAAAATATGTCCCATATTATTCACCTCGTGCTTGGCCACCCTAAATATAGGCTACCGCCAACGACATAGAGCTATTACGGAGCCGCGTGAAGAATGGACACTCCTTTGTGTAAAGAAATTGTTGCATTTGTCTTTCTTTGTTACTCTCGGGGCGATACTATCGGTCAACCACTATAGTCCTTTTATCAAATTTCCATCTGCTTCTGAAGGACACCTTTATTCGTATGTTAATAACATGTTTTTTTGAACTTCTCGAAAAAGTATGAGATTTACATAGAAAATTTGAATTTTGCACAAATAAAAACTTATCATTGGTTTGAATAATACGCTTGACTGATAAAAATTGATAAAATGTTAGATCAACGTCACGCGTTTATCATTTTTACGTACGTCGCTGTTCCTTTAAAAGAAAACAAACCACTTATTTCTGGTAACAGACTTTCTTTTGCATTATGAAATAATAATGTGAATAGAATAGGTACATTTTGTTTTTCTCTTCTGTTTATTTAAATAATCTTTGTCATGCCGGGGAAGTGTGTCCGCCTGCCCTCAGCTTTTGCTACCGAAATGTATTCAAATTAACTGAATTAAAACACAGAACGCATTTAGTCGAAGCAAATGGCTTTGCCCCGGACGGCACAGTTAATGAGCTACGGGATCTCTGTTTAGTAGCATACCTCTTTATTAATGGATACTTTGTTTTTGTCTTCGCGACATGAGAACCTTTATTTCCTTTGCATTCACTTATTAAATGCATGCATGATTTTAAGACAGTAAATATTTTAAAACCGGCCATGTGGGTATAGGGCCACGGACAATGTAGGATCCCGTGTATTTTTCCGTCGCAATATGCTGTATTTGCTATCTTTTTTGCATAATTAACAACATCATTTAATTATTTTTCTTCTCTAAGTACATTTCACAAGTTAACTCGGTAACTAAGCAGTGATAGTTTTTCTTTTAACCTTGTTTTAAATATTCAATGGTTGTAATTTTTTCACATTTCTTAAAGCAACCAATTTGTTGTAACAAAAATGCACCTCAAAGCTATATGCTAGCTATTTTACAACCTCCCCACATGATGCGATGGACGAGAAATAAAAATAAACTCCGCACACCCTAAAAGTTATTTTTTCAAGATTTTAATCTCCTACTTTGTCGGCGTGATTAATTTACCCTTGCGAAATTATGGCTTTCTAGTAATCTGTTGTACTCGAAAGATAGACAAGCGGACATGGCGAAACTATGAGTTTCTATTTTAACTACGGAACCCTGAAAAGATAAGTAAATAAAAATAAAAAAAAACGTCTTTTGTATTGGGTTCAAACAAAGTGGTTTCTAATTTGAAATATGCATTTAATGAGTCTTAATTGATATTGCCTTATGACATAGGCACAAATTTATCCTCTTAATTGACACACAAAAATGATACACGTAATATGTACTAATATAAACTTAAAATGAAACTTGTTTCTCAAGAAAAAAATTTTTATACAAAGTTTAAAAAAGTTACAAACGCTCTCATGCATATAGTCATAGATCATTTAGTTCAAAACAAATAAAGTAACCCAAGTGTGAGGTGCTCTGACATAAATGCCTTTTGTGTCACTATATTTGGTCATAATGCCCTACAGTGTTTTATACCTATACAGAACAAATCGTGTTATCCACAATGCACCTGCGAGTTACTGTAGGGCTGACATGCAGTACGAAAAAATATTTGCAGTCTGTCTAGTTTTTGCTTGTTTTGGTATTTTTATCAGGCATTCAGTCTAATGATTAAATAAATAAATATAAATATGTGCCATCTTCTTCAACCTGTCTCTATCCAATGCTGAGTGTAAGTATGGAGGATACTTAACGCGCTATTTTAAACGGACTTTCTGCATCCATATCCCCTCCCTAAGGCTGGGCAAGGCTGCTGGCAGTGGATGGAAAGAAAAGCAGAGAATCGGGCTCAGTGGCGTGCATCGGGAGAGGCTTATATCTGGCAGTGGACGGACGTGGGCTCCCCGTCGACTTTATCAGGTTGTCGGTCCACCTAGCACGCGACCTGGCCACGTTTCTACGTCCAGTTCAACAAAGAAGCTAATAAATTTGGGTGAGGCCGTATCGTGTTTAGCGATTTACTCAAATGCCGGATTTTATTGAATTGACTTTTTATTTTCTTTGAATTAACACCCCTAAATGTGTCAATAAGTATCTCTAGTTTTTAGTTGAGTCGGGTTTATACAGTCCAACTTTTTGAGATTTTGATTCCTGGCAACCCTGTGCGAGCTGCAAGGCGTAACAAGCCGTGTGCGCGGATAATAAGTGGATATAGTTTACGGTTCTGCGCGGGCGCATCAAATAACCGTCATCAGGCTCGGTGCAGGTGCCCTCGGTGCAGTTAGGCGCCGGGTGCATTGATTCTCTGCGATTTGTCGATTTTGTTTGACGATCACATTACTGTATCTTCAACATATACTCATTACAATCTAAATCTGGGATAGCAGTACATATTTTTTAAGCGTTGGTGATCAGCAACATTATATTTCTTTGGCAATTCATTGATAGATAGATTGATAGATAGACACTTTATTGCACAAAAACATAAAATAAGACACAGTTATGAACAATCAGGCGGCCTTATCGCCAAATGCGATATATGGTAAGAGTCCCTATTACAATTTTTTGTCTGTAATGCGGTCATTTGTTGACTGCTGGACATTTATAAGACAAGTCGAAAAAGGCGCTACTAGCTATAAATTCAAAACATATTTATAAGTCACCATTGCACATGAGCGGTGTGTATTTTTAGGAACTGCAAAAAATAAGTAGCTAAATAACTTTATAGTTTTGTCCCAAAAAAGTAACGATTACTCATTGATACTTGTAGTTTTATTTATATACCAGGACATAGCGGCCTCTTGTTTTTTGATTTAAGTATCTTTTTAATGACTACTAATCACAAAATTACCAAATAACTGACAAAATATGTAATGTTTAATAGGCCTCTCTCTTAATACTTTAAAGTTTAACCCTAAACCAAGATCTTTATTTACTTGTCATACGGTTTACGGTATCGTGTGGAGACGGCCGTAAAGAATACACTTCCCTACCGCCAACAGGAGGCGTGTCGTAAGAGGCGACTAATTCCTGTAGCACGAGACGGGTAGCAGCGTCTGCGTGCTAAATCTTATAAAAAACTGCGCTCGCCAACCCGAGTGGCGAGTATTGGCAATCCCCTCCCCCAATGAAAATCAATGGGGGAGGCCTATGTTCAGCAGTGGACTACCTATGCCTGAAATGATGATGATGATGATGATACGGTTGAAAAGAGATGTTTAAAAAAAGTTTTTTTAATAGTTAAAACTTAATTTGTAATAATAAAATGTACCTAACGCGTTGATCTCTTTTTCTCGAAGTCACAAAAAATAAATAAATATGCGCTAGACAACACACCAAGAAATTAACATCCGTGTGTTTCGAGGTACCAGATAATGGATTTTCTTAGGGGCGTCTCCCAGCACATCCAGACACAAGTCGATTCAGTAAAATCGTTTTTTGAATTGAGCCAAACCCATTGCATTTAAGGTGAGTTACTTTGCCACTAAGCCAATGGGGTTGTCGAATGATAGCAAATAATTAACATTTAACATGACAGAGCATTGTGAAATTGGATCTAATTCCAAAATGCTAGCTGGTTATAGAACAACGTTAATTGTATCGTAAAATATAATATTGCATACATCCCTTTGTGCAATAGGCACAGCTAGTGAGGTGTAGACACAATATCGATCACTGTAGCTGCGCAAGCGTCGATAGCCACGATCTGTCACTTCGCAGCAATAACATTGATTAAAACGTCCACTAAGTAAGCAATAATGCGGCTGATTTATTATATTAGATTACGATGTTACTCGCAAAGCCGTCCCCATGGGCCATGATGATAATTAATTTCCTTAAGATTGAGCCAACTCTATTTGCGATAGCAAAAATTACAAGAATGCTCGAGAATAGTTTACAAGTACAGAATAATTATTTTATATTTCTGTATGCTATGTTTGAAGTGTCCAGTGTTTATTTTTATAATGAAATCCACTTATTAAAATTCTTTGCATATCTTCAAATGCAATAATTGCAAAAATAACCTTCAATGTAAAATATTAGACTTTACTCTTCTTCCTCCAAAGGTTTGTGTTTATAAAACGTTTATTATATTTTAATTCTTCGTCGATATTGTGTTGTATATTCAATAACTTAAGCAACGGATTAAAATAATTTAATATACCTACGCAACGGGGTCACTGAACTGTAAACAGGTATGTAGATGTTCACATAAGCGAGTAATACACAATATTTTATAACAAAACGGGGCCATTTTACGTCCACTCGCAGAATGTAGTAGGTAGTAACGTAGGCAATTAAAAGTAGTCAGTTAAATTTTACTTTGAAAACGTATTTAACTCTACAATTTTTATGTGCCATGTACCAAAAGAAGCATTTAAATAATTATTATATAAAATGTTCGCAGTTATAGTTAACATTTTTGAATAATGTTTGCAGATTGTTACAGAATGTGTTACCTTAAACTTTAATTACTATTTTTTGCAGTATAACACTGCCGGGATTAAGTAACATTGAATAATTTGAGAATATTGTAGAAAGTTGTTATCTTCTGACATTCTTCTGAATTGAATTTATGGAGTATTGATTTATTGCAATGAAAAGTTGATAAAGAGTAAGTTAAAATTAAAAACTGATGGTTATTCGGAGCTCTTCTATCTCTGGAATTCCAGTGACACTTGGGACACTCTGTAAAGTTCCAAAGACAATCCATCGGTTTACTTTCTTAAAAAACCTTAATGCAATGGATGCTAATTAAATGTGTTTAAGCAGATGATGTGCTTAGACTGAGAGGTGATAAAAAGATAAGCAATACTAATCCAAATGGATAGGAATTATTACTCGGTTCTAACTAAAGGTCAGTAGACTTCACTTGGTCATGTTCGGATTAAGTTATAGCTCGTTGACGATCCGTGAACGGATTAGACGCTGCGTGACCAGAGACGGACTTGAAAAACTTGAACATATTAACAAAAGACGGTTAGATACTAATTTTAATTTACTATCAATGTTTTGTGTATCATATTTTTTAGTTTAGCTTTTCAGTCCAATTATACCTAGTCGGATACCACTGGGAAACCTGATAATTCCGTTATTTTCATGTATTGTATAAGTAAAAGTCACAATCGGTAAATGAGTTTACAAAAGATTATAAATTAGTTTATTAAACGTGTAATAGCGATGGTGTATTCTAACAGAAAGTAGAAGATATAAACAAAAAAAAATTATGGGTGATAATGATTGTAAGTAATCGTTGCAGGACTAAATAAGTAATAACAAGAAAAAGTATGTACTATTAATTATGCATAGTTACAGGTAATACAAAAATGCGGAACGAATGTTAAACACGTACTTAACAAGATTTTTTGTTATTTCACATTATTTTAAATTACATAAGTGATAGAATTTCTTGTTCGTTGGTCAAAGGATCGGCAGATCGCGTGGTATGTCTTGCTTGGGTAAACATGTTGATAATTGAAATTATGCTTTTTACTAATTAAATTAAATATTTTACAATTTAATACATGTGTATGTTTCATATTGTGGCACTGGGCCGGCCACATCTGTCGCAGAACTGATTAAAGGTGGAGTAAACGATATCTCGGGTGGAGACCACGCCTCGGCAAACGTAGTGTAGAACGCCCCCCAGCTCGATAGACCGATGACTTTAGGAAGATGGCAGGTAGTGGCTGGATGAAAAAAGCGGGAAATCATGCTTTTTGGCGCTCTTTGGGGGACTTACGTCCAGCAGCAATAGGTTAGCATAATGATGATGAATACATCGGTGGTATACAGTATTCCATGGTAATGCTGAGAAGAGACAAAGGTCGATAAATAGAAACATGTTGAATTACGTCTTTATCTTGTGGTCCCAAGAATATAATTAAAGTCCGATATGACATAACATAATAAATAACGCAGACAAATGGCCTTGAAATTAATCACGCTTTGTGGCGAGATTTACTATCAACACAGAAGCGATAGTTCGTGATTGTTTGTATCTAAGAGCTATAAATACTAAAGGTTTAAACATAGCTATAAAGGAACAGATCAGATTTATGGGGTTTGAATTTTGATAAATTGTTAACAACGATTTTGAGATGATGTCTTATTTCAATTTGTGCCACTTTGAATGGTGCAAATAAAAGCAATGAAACAGATAGGCAAAACTCAATTTTATAAATTAAAGCATATTCTTTCGACGAAGAAGCGGGCTATGCGATGGAGATAACATATTAATTGCGCCCTAGATAACTTATAAACTTAATCCTTTTTATCCTTGTGCCGAAACATTAGCGCTGATTCGTCCCTGTCATCGACGGTCTCGTATTTTTCTCTCGATACCGTAATGCGCAAGTCACGAGCGGTTATGTAAGCAAGCTGCCGAGCGGCCGTCATTATAGGCATTACTGCAGGAACACTCCGTCTCTCGCCCATTGTCAAGATTGTGGGGTCAGAGAGACCCCGGCGAACGTTGGCCAACCTAACCAAGTTGTAATTTCGCCATTCCTATAACCCAATAAATCGCTGCTTGTAAAACAATTTACGATGAAAACCGTAGAGAAGCTGTTGTGTAGATCACGCCTAATGATAGACATCGTGACCGACCTGGGGTCATTAATTATGGTAATGATTGTCTACGTATTGTACTCGTGTGTCCAATTCAGGATAATGTGATATATGTGACTATTTGTGGTAGGCTTGGTATTTGTGTGGTTACTAGGCGACTTTATAGTTATGATGATATGGACAAGATAAGTTAATTGGGTCTAATTTGAGATATTTCATATCTATTCTCTTTCATCTACTTGATTTTCAAAATAATTGTAACTTTTACTTCCTTACTATCCAGGTTACTGGATTCATTTATCGCCAAAAGGCGATAAATGAATCCAGTAACCTGGATACAAAAGTATTTTGCATTTCCATTTGTTTGTTGTCTTCGATTCAGATAGGCGTTTAATAATCTAAAAAAAATTAAATCATGTGCAAATGGTAGACCTTCAAGTGGTTTTATCATATCACTTTTGATAAGGGCTGATAAATTAGTGAATCGTTTGCGCACATTCGAGTCTAAAGTGCCGAATTGTGATTTATATGACTGCAATGTTGTTTTATCAATCAATCTAGGTTGATTATGCTAGAACAGAGAAGTGGACACTAACGTCACTCACGACTAGAAAAAAAAGTTACTTGGTGCGTTGTGGTTTTTAAATTCAGTTGCCTATAATCGGAATTTTTCTATGGAATAGAAATTGTGGTTTTTCAACGTACATAGGCTGACTCTATTAAGATGTAGCCCAAAAAATAAGCAAGCTGATATCTCAATAGTCGGGTCACATTTGCATTTTGCCGTTGAAACGATAACCGGGGCAGATTTGTTCTTGTGACAAAACTAGTTACAGACAGGAACGGGAAAAACTTAGCAACCAGATTAAAGTAACTACGTTTAAGGAACCGTCGAAGTTGGAAACGCCATATTTAAATGATCAATGACACTTTTGTTTATAAAATGCTTATACTTTTGCAGTCTCATTACTGCGTAGGTAAACAGAACTAGGCCTAATGACAGAATCTTTAAATAAAAGCGTAGGTAAATAGGACCACCTGATGAAAGAATCTACATTGTGTAACACTAAATATGAAAAACCTCTTAGGGGCTGATTCTGGTGCTTACAATATATACAACAACTTTTTGTAAGTGACCAAGATTAAAATCTTTAAAAAACAACTTCATCTTCATACTAAATGTCCATCAGCTGTTACGCTTTGTATGGGGAAACAATTTTTTTTGCGATATCAATGTTGGTCCCATACAAAAAGTTATTGTGTTTAAGTACTAGAGTCAGGCCTTAAGAGTTTTTTTTTTGTATTTAGTAATGTAATGTATGAATAAACTGTACAAAATTGCAAATACGTAGTTTGCTTTATAAAATACAAATTGTTATTTTCCAATTACACCATAATACATTTTCTATTTTCCTGTTAACGTAACTACGATTTAATATGACCACAGAAACCACGTTGTATGTAAATTAGGTTCAATAACGTTGGTGGCCTTAAATCAGAATGCAATATGATTTAAAAGACAATCGACAAACGATGTTAGTCAGTTCTTTTTATTTATCTGTCAAACTGCTTGATTAGCTGATCGCAACTAGTTCATCTGAACACGACTGTCAAGTCAGTGTGGTGGAAATTTACTCGGCAAGCGGCGGGTACGCAGCGGGAATAGCAAAGAGCGGCGGCTTTGATCCGGTGAATCACAAGTGTAGCGTGGCATACCGACTGCCCTGCGGTCGCGCCATCTTCCGGATTTAAAAGTTTATCCTCATTGTTTTTGGCCGACAGTAGGTACTTTCAAGAAGAGGTCATTAGTCTCAGGTGAAATAACGTCTGCACGCACATGTAGGTAGTTGAACGCTTAGACGTTACTTTAAATATAATTAAGTACTGTTTTAAACATGGATTTCCGGTTTGGGATATACATAAAGGTAAATTTCGAGAATAAAATACCGATGTTATGAAAAGACGTTGGAAAAAGGTTACGAAATTTTGAAAAAATATATAACGCCATGACGTTTTCGGTGGAAAACCTCTTCACATCAGTATAGACATTATACATTAATCAATAAACAATAACAGAGTATGAACTTCCTTCCTGCACAGTCGGAAACGTACTGGGACGAGTTGAAACAATGAGATTTTATTAAAATGCAATAACAATAAAATTCGTGTCCGGACATTAGTGATGGTAAGTTATTCTCCAAACGCCACTTAATGAGAAGTGATGGGTTCGTAAGAAAATAAAAATACAATGTACCCACCCCGGTTTCCAACGAGCTCAGTCCATTTCGTATGCGGGGCGCATGCGTTGAAATTTCATGTCCCGTATGCAAAGAAATTTCTTACGACTTTGTTATGGTCGACGAAATCGTAACAGCTAACAATTATTGTTAACATTTATGAAAACGACTTGTGATTAGATATTCATCGGGCATAATGTAGCAGCGCCACCTAGGAGACAACTTTTTAATGTCATGCTATAAGTGAAGATTTGGATCCCGCACAGTTTTATTTTGTCGTTACAAGGGTTTAACCCCTTTTTTTTATAACACTATTATCTACTATTCTAAATGTTTTTTTTCCTATGTACTGTTTGTTTTGTGTGGTGTGCAATAAAGAGTATCTATCTACCTACTTTAACCTTGACATAAAAAGATTTCTTACGTACTGTTAATCGTTAATTGTAAGACCCCGGTCAAACGTTTTGAATTATGATAATACCTAATGCATTAAAACAACACTAAATTTCACTGTAATTTTACACACATGCAAGTAAATCAAAGTAAGAATTCCCTAGTATAGCATTGTATATTATGCAAAATGTCATTGAAATATTTTTGGTAGGTATTCGAATTCAAATGCTGCGGACCATATTGCGTCGTGACGGTAGCTCCGGACCGAAGGGACTGTCTCATGCATAGAATCAAACTAAAATCAAAAGTCGCATGGCATCCGCATGTACAATTCAATGTTCGCTCAGAATTTATTCCCAAGCATTCTATACATTTCGGATGGCATCATACATGAATATTCGCGATCGCTTTGTGCCGAATTTTGGCAAAAACCAGCAATTGGCAGCCGCAAACATCTCAATACCTACGTCATAACACTGAACAATGGAGCGATTTACACAAAATGTAAATAGTTTAGCATAATTGCCGACGCTTGCTTCCAATTTAATTGGGATCCTTTAATTTGATGGTGTTTTTATCAGGAGCGATATTATGCGTCATTGTCGGCTGATGTTTATTGTTGAAATATTTTTCGATTTTAATTTTATAACCTGTGTGTGGGGAGAATTTTTGAGGATCAAATATATCAAGTTTTCCATTCCAATATGGTCAGTGTCATTACACCCACGTCTTTGTTAGTGCGTCCATATAATTCAATTTCTTTCAGTGCTAATATTAGTAGCACGTGGGTTTGTAAGCACTTAAATTATACATTACTGAATTTCTATGATCACTGTTGTTAAATTTTGGCAAAGTAATAACTCAACCTCTAGTTAAGGCTGCGTTTATAATTGTAATCGATCTGGGTGAGGTACATAAATCAGACACCCACGACGACTCCCCGACTGGTCGGTTTAATCCGACACGCGCGTCATCGTAACGATGACTGACAATGTCGCGTTCAAGTTCGTCACTAGATCGAAGCTTTGTTGAAAAAAACAAGATTTGATAAACTATCTTTGATTGTGTCTCTTTGAACACTGGAGATTAGGAAAATCTGTGAGTCTTTGCGCACTATAGAAGCAATATAAAAAAAAAACTTTTTTACTTACACTGTTGGGTTTCATACAAATTGTTCAGTATTTAGATGTAATGATGAATGATGATTCTTGTTAATTGAATCTAACTGAAACTAGAACATCGTTGTCTTATCCATAAAAAGGTGTAGCTCAAACAAAATGGTGTTCTTTAATTGCTCGCCATGCCTCTTTTCCATTTCATCGATAAAGCAATACGTTAACACATTAACCAACCGTTAGTATAAATAATTCAAATGTAGGTCTCCCGTTTAGTGAAAAAGTTTTATGATAGCACACGTATATGCACGATGTTCATTGTACCAGCGCACTTTCGCTTGGCTTGCTTACATAACGTTTGGCTACATCGGTTAATTTAAAATTAGCAATACTTAGCCCGAATATCTGTTATTCCGAAAAGCAGTTAATCAGCTGTCGGCTCTATGGACGACCTGCTATAAGTCATTGTATTTAGTTTCTATTTTAAAGATATTATATTGTGAGAGTTACTACTGGTATGGTGATGATTGTTATATGGTAGTGACATACGTCTGTGTCAGTATAACCCTTGATTCATAGTTATTTTTAGGAAATTTTGATTAAATTTTTTGAGTCACAAAAATGTTTGTTTGTTTAATTAGTCTGGTCGACTACATCGACCTACAATTCTTTAATTTGAGGGGTTTTGTACTCTACATCTGCGGTTTGAAGAGATCATGAAGGTTTTGTTTCCAAAGACACCAATTATTTCAACTCTCGTAAACCTGATACACAATTAGTTGTTATTCCAGCCACCGCCCGTCACCCACGGTAGCCACCCGTGACAATAAGAATCGTAATGTAAAACATTATAATCCAATCAGAAGTAGCATTGGCCGCCCATGCGCGCGTTTACCATTCCAAGCGCGGAGAGTCGTAAAGTATTTTTGGATGTACATACAACACCGTCAAGTTTGACATTTTGAACACTATACCGCTTTAATGCTGTGAGCAAAAAGCGCCACAATCGAGCTTTATAGATAAAGCTTTACATGCATTTCGTACTACTCAAAAGAATTTGTACATAGACGGTGCAAGACACACACGTCGAAACTCGAAACACATTATTCTAGGAATATTTGACCGTTTCGATTTGCGATTTAAATTGCGTCTACTTCATGCATCTGGTAACTCAAATTTACTAAAGTAGATAGGGTAGACACAGTATTCGCTATGTGCAAAGTAGGTGATGAGGACCGTAAAATCGATCGCAGCACGCTATTTGGCAGAAATGTAGAATAACTCTGGACTGTCATGTGTCAAATTGCTATATTTCCATAGAACTCCATACTAACATTAGTAAGTATTTTTAAGTAAAAACGTTAAAATTCGCAATATGGGTCACAGTACGTGTTGTGTTATAAAGTGTAGAAACAATGGGAAAACAGTTCGTGCATGTTTTATTAGTTTCCAACATCAAGATGGAAATTGGAGCAAAGAAATAAATGGATTTGTATCACAGACGTTTGTCTTATGATCACAGCTCTTATTAAGTAGCTGTGTCCGTTGGTTTTAAGCTCTTGTCTCTCACATGCTGTGTTAATACGAATTATTTCCCTTTTTGCACAGTTTGAGGTTAGAAAGTTATATTTTAGTTGAAGTAAGAAAATCACTTACTATAATATGCACAAACTTTTTAGAAATTTTCATTTAATTTTGAAGAAAAACAATCCAAATATCATTCTCAAACCATTCAGTTGCCATAATTTGAGAGATCTTAAGTCCACAATAATTGTGGTCACTAGAGGCGCTGTCATCGCGCACACAGCGAATACAACAATGTAGGTATCATAAGGTTTAGAATTTATCTGTTCAATATATCAATTAGTTCCAACTCTAATAAAACGTATTTGTTTTGTTTTTGAATAATAATTGTATACAATGATAGAAATCCGTTCGCGAGCGCAATAACGTACCTAATATTTAATATTGAGGTCAATCGCAGGCCCTTCACCAATATAAAGTATTGCATCTCATTTACAAGGTAGTTTCAAAATAAAAGTATTGCAACGCTGTTGATAGGAAGTGATTCATTTCAAGTGTGAGAACTGTCAGCGTTGCGCAAGCGCTGCACTGTACCGAATTTCAATTTGCATGCTTTAATAAGGAGTTGGTTGCAATGGATATGGCGGGAAATCCGCATAATTAGCAAGGTATTTGCCTCAGTTACGATCCGCTTTATATCGCTTCTTTAATACGCCAATTTTATACCTAAACCCACACTCGTAAATCGTAATGCAACGACTTTCGTGAACCATATTAAGGCCGCATAAAAAGCTTCAAAGGAATTTCGACTTGCATAATAATCCCACGTTAAAAGCGTTTATATTTGAATACATTAAGCTTTAATGGCCAGATCGGTGACTTCTATTACTATGAGATATAAGGAAGACCGTTTCATTCATAGAAGCCAGTTGAGATGACGCAATGCCGCGTGTTGAGGATACGTTGGACTTTGCGAACGTTTGCTACGTCCAGGGTCGGTCGTAAAGCAAAAAGGTGGTATACAAACACTTTAAAAGCAAACCATCGTTGCAGCGTTAGGCACCTAAAATACTCTGCGTCGATACGACGATCAATAAATTAAAATTAATTCGGCGTGCGAACGGCGAGATCCGATACGCGATACCGACGCCTACATTTATCATTCGCTAACACGTCGGACATTTCACAGGGGACGCGTGTCGGGGGAATGTAATCTTTATATTCATAGCTGTAGAGGTTACGGGCGCGCGGATGATTGAGCACGTAATGATCCGCTGCGGGAACAAAGGATAACACGTCTAAAGACAATGAGTGGAAAGGATAAGTTGGCGTACGTTGTGTTGTAAAGGCGTTGACACACGCGCGGGCACGCAGCGCGCATGCGGATGCCGCTGATGTCACGGCGTGCAAATAAACGCGGCAGACTGGGCGACGCTGGCCGCGTGACCTTGGCGAAGTCCATCCAATTTCTCACGATGTCCAACCAGCGTCCCTACTAGATATATTACCTCTGATGAAGTGCATACGAGTATTACCGAGAAAGAATGTCTTGCTTGCAATATTCCAATAGTTTATGAATGCTGATTGCATCTGTATGAGAACAGATAAAAACAAAAATATTCTGACAATAGAAGTTGTCTTATAGTAATAAATATATGATATAACCGCAACATACTTTTACTATAAGAAAACTACACTTAATAATTTCATTGGCAAATTACCTCATTGACACTGAGACAAGAATCACCGAGTATTCAACGTTAATAGTACGACAGCCAATAAAGAAACTGAGCAAGTTAATATTTTACGAATATATTTGTTGTCTCTTTCTAAGGGGTGCTTGAGAAAATGTAGCGAAGTTCAGCCAGCGAATGTTGTTACAAATTTTATTGGTGGGGAATAATTTTAACTGTCGCCGGAAGACGTCATGCTGCGAACGGCATGCCCACATTAGGGTTTATTACGTACATATGCATCAGTTACCAGTTCCAACCGAAAAGGGGCAATTTTCGCCGCTAGCTAAGGAACAAAAAGGTGTGCTCACTTTCGTGTAACCCCGCCTCGCTTTGTGAATATGTGAGGAATAAGTGTAGGGCGGACATTGAGAGTGTGTTATTTGACGTCCAAGTTCATGGGAAGACATATTTAGGAATAACTTTTATGTGCTCTTAATCACTAACACACTTTTCAGTCTTGTCGATAGAAACATTATCAGGAAATGTTCTGGTGGTTTTTGGATTTATTTGTTCCTGTTGCAGTGATTTGAGTGAGACTATTTTGTTAAGTGTTATTTTGAAAATTTCTGCATTCCTAATTCAAACTTAAATTCATTCGCCAGCTGTGTTTTTTATGTAAATCTATAAAAGTACAAAAAAGGGGTTGTAAACCGTTACAAAGAGTAAACAACATGGGTGTAGCGGTGTATCGTGAATTTTACAACACTAGCAGTGCCCTGTGGCGCGCCTGATGATAAGATCTCGAGCTGCATCTGCCGGGGAGGGTGCCTCATAGGGGCCTGGGATCGATTCCGGGGCTTTGTTTCCTCGCTGTGAGAAATTGCGGAAGCCTTCACACAATCTTTTTGACACTGAGTCACTTTTACATTGACGAACCAATCAAAACAGGCCTTTATTACTTTCAGAAAACACCGTCAATAATATAAATCCAGATATCGAATTGTGAATCCTAATGCAATTTCCGCCGTATTTACCTTTGAACACATTATAAGTAGTTTTTGTTTTCTATTAGCCCCGATGCTTGTAAAACACAAAATCCCCAAACAATCAGGGCTTAGTGGCATACAAACGACATATCTAGTACAATGGCCGAAACTTGCAGCCCTCTAATGAATAAAAAGCGCCGGTGGTCGGCTGGTACTATTTTATCGATGGACGAAAGAGTTGACGGTCGTTTTGGAGTTGAACGCTCGCGATTGTCGTATTTTGGTCGTTGATTTCGGGGACCGTGGTAGCAGGGCAGGTAGGGCATGTGGCGAGATGGCGCGATAACAGGAATTATTCATACGCACGTTATCGGTCTGCCATCGCGGGGGCTTTTGTGAACGCGGCCTAATGCGCGAGGGGTGGCTCCCGGTCGCAGACGCTGTCACAACGCTGTGTACTCGGCCTAATGTGACTAGCTCGATTGATTATTGTTTTATTCCGTGTTTGTTACTGACCGGTCGATTTTAGGCTTTGATAATTTATTACAAATCTGTGATGAACCTATCATCCACGTATAGCTGTTATTACGAATCAACGAAAAGTAAATCATTTTGCTTTGCATCTGCATTTGTATTTACACGTTTCAAGAATTTAAAAAAAAACATACGTTTATTTGACAAAAACACAGTTACTGTTAAAGTTACTGTTTTATTATTGTATTGTATTAGAAGGTACATATACTATTCTCAATAATTAGTCATACCTAATCATAATTAATTATTTTATTTGAGAGAAATCATCAGTTCTTGAAGTATTACATTTTTTCAATACAATTAATAATAGAACAATTTAATAAAATAAAACTGTTAATAACAAACTTGAAGATTTAAAAGCGGTTACGCAAATGTTAGATTACTCTAGAGATAGGATCCACCGTTTTTGCATAGACATTCTCCTCCCTCCTATGGCAGAGTATTAATCAGTGACCCTGTTTTGGTCCTGTGACGACGTTTCACAATACCAACACAGATTTTTGGCATTCATCGTTTGTAAAGTTCATTCCCCCAGCTGGGACTCCTCAGCCGGGCCGCAATGTACGGGTGCCCGCGATAACATCGCTAATCTGGACTGAGATCGACACCTGGGTCCGATGTGGGCCTATGCCCACGTATCGCCTCATGTGTATTGTACTCTGATGGATATTTTTGTGTTAAATCGATAAATGTTTACGTTTGTTTATGTACTGCGATTTCAGATTACATCTACGAGGCAGCTATTTTACGTAAGTTTGTGGGCGGAACTGGCTATTTGTAATTATAGGTTTGATAAAGTTGCGTTTAAGTAATGATTCGATAAGACTACAATTAGGTACCTGAATATTATAAACTTAAACTGTAACATTACTATTACTATCGAAGAAAAGAGTATCATGAGTAAATATTTTATTAGTCCTCGTGTTTTCAGGACTATTTTATTCATCCGATTCCTATATATCCTCATTCCTATGCAAATATATGTATAGGTATTACATAAATTATTCTTCTAACCATGTGCAGAAAACTGAATAGCGTTCCCACAGCGATTCCACGCTGTTAAATCGGAATTCAATCTAATAAAGCATAGGTTTAGTGCAAGTTAACTGCTAACTTGTTATTAGCACCCGCAGAGCCCTGCAGGGCCGTGTCCCCTCGGAGGGCCAGCCAACCAATAGCAAACCACCCAAACGATATCATTAACCCACACACCCTAAGTCCCTAACCCACGTACATATGTTTGCTTTCACTTTAAATAATAATTGTCGAATACAGTTTGTAGAATTAAAAAGGGGACCGAGGATGGGCAACACATACATGTTCGCAATTGTCTGAAATGTGCATAGAAAACCATTCTTATATATTCATTATTATCAGAGTTTAACCCCGATCGAACAATAGGGCACCACAAAATGTAGAGTATGTGTTTCGCTAGCAAAAACCTTGAGTATTAAAATGTGCTATGTAAATCAAAACACACATTAATACGGTAACCAAACAAATCAACGTTGTGTATCATCAAAACTGACACTGCTATGCACATAATTAATGAAATTTCCAGCTGGCCTACTATTTTAATTGCCCAGTGTTGTGACACGGCACTTTTGAAACATTTCGGAAAAGAGCGGCCTTTTGTTCACGGACGCAGCCAAGATCCAACGAATAATAACGACCCATTATTTGTTTATCAAATACGCATTAGAGCCGTCAGTATTCAAGGCTATTACAATATTCCGGGATGAAGATGTCGTGTGAAAGAGCGGTGGTTAGATAAAATGATATTAATTTAGACAACCGCAGGCGTGGCTACAAAACGCCTTCAAATTGTCCCTCTAATGATGGCGTTTCGATGTTTCGGACTCGTGTTACAATGACTCGCGTATCAGTAGATCTCCGTCAGCTATGATAATGGTCACTTAAACGCTCGTAAACTTTAAGAGGCTCAGGGAATCAAATGACACTAATGTCATCGCCGTTATGAATACGGAAACTTTTACTGTATCATTAAAATTCATAGTTACGGAATCTAGTGACATTGGTGCTCTGATTTCGAAAACTATTATCGTATTTTAATTATCGTTTTATGTTTGCAGGTCGGTCGCTCAGCGGCAGCAGCGGGCAAGTGTGTAGGCCGCACTTCCACACGCCGTTGCACCCATGGCTGGAGTCGAAGGCGTTGAGCGGCGGCGCGTGGGGCAGCGGCTTCCAACAGGACGGCGCGCCCGCAGACAAGCCCCTCTCCCCCGCGCAGCACCACCACCCTCATCCCCTCTTCTCATTTCCCCCTACGCCGCCGAAGGACTCTACGCCAGACTCCGTCGCAGCGGCGACCCTGGGCCAGCAGGACTACCAAGCGGCCGTGGCGCACGCGACCGCCATGAGCGTCGCCTTCATGCAGCAGCAGCAGGAACTGCCGCTGTGCGGTGACGTCAAACCTATGATGGGGGCTCCCCCGTCGAAGCAACGCGAAGGTGCGCAGCCGGACTCGTGTCCCCAGGAGTCGAGCCAGCCCTCCGGGGAATACAACGCACAGTACAACGCCGCCGGCGGCGACTACTACAACTACCAGGGGAAAGGGTTTAGTGGGGCGCAACAGCAGAGCAAGCCGCGGCCCAACAAGACGCGAACTAGCGCCGGTGAGTCCGCGGGGACCTCCCGCACTGCACCGCTCTCCCTGCACTCGATACACCATGCTCGACGCTTATCCGGTCACTCGCTACCAAGACCAACGCTTCTTCGCAGCACGAGCTAGGCTACAGGACAATAGCTTCACCGACTTCCACTAAAACGTCTATTCTTAATATAGCTTTCACTCGCAGAATCCATCCGGCTAATCAGTTAATAAATCAAATACGCCGAGAGCCGTTTCGAGACTTGTTAATCAAAGCCTTTACAAAATGGCTGCCAAGATAGTCACTGCGTAATTAGAATCTCAGTGCAAGTTGTCTCATCGACAAGCGCGATTTATTAATTCGATAAACGAAGCGAGAATATTATTTCATTTGGTATTTCCAAATGGCATTGTCGAATAATTGTGGTCGGGTATGTGCGATGTGGTCGGATAAGCGTGGTCCTTGCACCGGGGTTGTGGCGCCTCATGCTCTATCTACGACACGGCATCGCCTCCGTTACTGTTCTGGACTTGGGACGATTTCAATGTTAACTAACTACCGCTTACAACTAACTGCTATTCCGATTGGTGAAGGTGTTACTAACGATTTATTGACTATTTTACAGTTGACGTCCCTCGGCGAGATAAATCTATTTGTACATCTCGTTTATCTTAAAATAGGATTTTGTTTTAAGTAAATGTCCGAGTCGGTTTCTCATGGTTAATCACTGTTAACTATTATTGTCTGACGTAGGTGCGCTGTGCGCGGGCGCAACATTTCATTGTTGCTGTGAACGCGCGGGCTCTTGTGATCTCGACCAAACGTACCAAAGTGGTTTCTCATTATTTATTTTCGAGGCGCTATTGTTTTAGTTGCGTAATTAAACAAATGCTTTTAAATTTTCTGGTTATTTTCGTGTACGATTTTGGAGCAAAATGTATGTGGTGACTCATCACAATCTAAGAGTTGCTACCAACATAATGCTTAAAACTATAATTACTATTCTAACAAGAACACTAGACAGTTCGGGAGTGTAGTGTTACGATGTCAAGCTATAACAATAGCGCGATAGCGTTACACTTAGCATCTTCATAAAAGCAAACGCACGCAGTAAGTGGAACATTACCAGCAAAGTAAATATCAATACAGATCCAGACAGAGACTCTTTTGTAGAGCTCCGCATGACCTTTAATACTAATGTGAACATTGTACAGCTGCAAATGCAAGTTTTCGCAATAGGAACATACCAGATATTACGAACACAACAGAGTATTACTCAACGGTTATTGTATTAACACCACATAATGCTGCTTTATTTTATATTTAAAAATGTAATTATGACTCTCATAGTTAAACTTTGACAATGGACGGGAACTAAAAACGGCCCGTGTATTGTCTCTTATTAATATAATGAATCTGCGGCATTATATAGAATGACTGTTAATATATATTAACATTGAATTAGACTTGCCTTTGCAATTATGTTTGTTCAATATTTTGTGAAATTTTAAGTGTATTAACATGTTCCGATCTCACGGCGCCCGCGTCGTATCACGGATTTCTCAGGAGATAACTTATTGAAAAACTAGACGCGATGTTAATTACGGTAGATGAAGTCTTTAAAGTAGACATTTATATGTCAAATTGTGCAGTTCCGCGTGCAAAGAATGAAAGTACCACTTTAATAGTTGCATTCCTAAAGAGTTTTTCACTAAGGAAGGTGAGGACAATGAAGACCCTTAATTAAGGTGACATGACGTTAGATTGCACTTCGTACTAGCAAAATTAATTACTGTAATTCGTGTGAAGATTTATGAGTCGTTAAACGTTAAAGATGGAATCAATCAATTTTGAGATAGCAACACAGATAGTGATTAAAAGAAGAGCGCCAGAGAACTAATAGCATTATCGAGTTAACTCCACAATGAGGTAAAAGATCGCTGGATCGATGTGCGCGTTTGATCCACTTTAGTGTTACGCGTCGTTAACCAGTTTTTGTTCAGCGTGTTCTTGTTAATTGTTGTAAAAACTTAATAGACATAGGTAGGAATACGCGTGTGTAATTGGAAATTGAGTATTAGCTCATTTATTTAATTAATTGCTTATTGTGTTTACAATGATAACAATGCGATGCCCTGTTAAATTATTGGCGCTGCTTCTTTGTTAAATTCTTTAAAAGGATTCGTGTTTTAATTACTAAAATGCATTTTTTTTTTACTTTCATATTCTTCATAAGCGATCTGTATGAAATGTAGTGTCCTTATAAATTATTAAACACACAAACTTTGTGCTGTTTTTAATAACGGACAATATTACGATATATATATACATCCAATTACGACGACGACTTCACAAACAAATGGTTTGCCACATTTCATCTTTGCTTATTTTAAAACAATATGATTTGATGATAGTATGTAGGTATAAGGATGGACAAACGTGGTTTTACTTTCAATTGCATTGACGTGCGTGATTTAATTTTATACATATTTAATCCGTATTTAAATATTCTAATCTTTTTGTGTAATAAGTCGGAAACGATAAGATATTTAAGTACTTAAGTAATTATAGTTTTAGTTATCAATATAGTTACCGGATACGAATGTACAGAGTTTCAATAAAACATGAAGGGAATGTCCTCTAGTGGGAGGTGAATTTTTTTACTAATTAGAAATGACATTCATTTTTAAATGAAAGTAATATCTCTAAGTACTTAGGAATTTGAAAATGTCACTTGACACATAACATGTAAAATCGTCACCATGTATTTTATGAAGCAAGTTGACTAAATCCCTAATAGTAGATCGAATTTCTTTAACAAACATTCGGTCTTTAATCAAAAGATTTTTTTTCAATTAAAAAAAAAAACTACTGGTGCTTCTGTAGATTTATGCCAAGTACTTACGTGTCGAGGTAGCAGTTCCTTGGTGGAAACAGTATTATGATAATACGGCCGCCGGATATGGCCCATTCCATTGTTGCCGATCGCTTGACCTCGGCCCACCGTTTCTGTTCTATGAAACAAACGGATTTAAAAACAAATTAAGATTTCACGTTATATCATCCTTTGAACGCAGAGACCGTGTCATAGACAACTGTTCAGAGATTGATGTCTTGTTTAAATGGGACTTTTAATATGTACCCCGCACATATTGGTCACCATATTTTAAACTTTAGAATACTTATCATATAGACGAAAACTGATGAAAGTTTTCAACATGTAGTGTTTTATACCTAGGGTTAAACTGATCCATAACATTTCGCCTATTTGAAATATTCTGTATTGGAGCTTGAACTAGTAATTGTTATCTGAATAACATAGGCTATATGTTAGTTCTTTGTTTAAGCAGTATTTATGTTCTGTCGAAAAAGTCGTGATCCAATATAGATTTCGTACACAAATACAATATTTGAAGAATGCCAAGGAAAGGGCAATCGAAATAGCACGCGGTCAGTCACATTCTCAACCTGTTTCAAATTTAATATACAGGCTATTTCTTAACTAACTGCTCCATTCAACACTTTCTAAAACAATGCTACGTTCACTTTAAGTGGCATTTAAATTATTCCATAGTTTTATGTTCTATTAACAATTGGAACTGGCGTATTGTCTGCTCAGTCCTAATACGAAGGTAATTTTCAATACTGAATCTGATATAGGTACGATTGGAAGGTAGCCTGGGCAAAATGGGCTTTCAAATATCTAAAGTTACATCAAAATGGAATGGTGCATTTCCTGATTCATTAAGAGCGTAAAGTATATTAAATTTTAGTTTTGCTGATCAAAGGACTTTATAATTTTTCGGTATCAATATGTAATCAAACTTACATTATAGTTTTGACAGACAGTCTTAGCTGAATGATAAAAAAGTAAGGTACTACGAAATCGTGGGCTTTTGTAGTTTCAAATAATCAATATTAAATAGGCAATACTTAGTCTATTTTGTAACAAGTAAGAATTGAGTAGATACTTACACTTAATGAGTCACGTCAACACGTACGCGTATGCAAGGATAAAACGAAACGCAACTTGCCGATCTCTAATGCGGACTCATTTCTATGTTCACATTATTTTATCTGCATTCAATTTAAACTGTTACAATACGCTTGCGTGATGTCACTTACGAAACCAATTAACTTCTACGCGAGTTAGATCACAGGTATTCATGTGTGGTCTTATGCTGATAGGAATAGGAGTCATTTTTATTTATCCAATTCGCTCTTAGTAAAGTGAATGCGATACGGGCTGCCGACTAAGAGGAATGAAGTCCCGGCGTCCGGTTTTTGTCCAAGGCGATTTTTTGAAACGGCCACAGTAGCGTGATTGATGTCCTAAGTAAATAGAATATTAATATTATGTTTAATTATGTTGTACAGGTTTTTAATAACAATAAAAAATACACACAAAGTGGTAGCGTTTGAAAACGAGCGCTGAGTTTTTGCATCCTGTTAGTAGGGTTGTCGATTAATTCAATTAGGTAGGTACGCTATTTTTTTATTTCTATTTTATTTTCTATTTTTTAGTTTAGTAGTTTATATTTAATTTTAAACACCCAACTGTCAGTATTTGTTTACAAATTCCTAGATTGGAACATTGTATGCACATCTTGGACCGATGGGCTCCATACGAAAACACTGCTTAGGACATCGAGCGGGTTTTGCTATTGCAAATAATAAAGCTTATTTTATAGCTTCATCATAAACGGTTACACAAAGCAAAATACAGTCAACTGAGATAAATTGAAAATCACAGCCCTGTAAACACTGTGTACCTACTTGTACGTAGGTATACTAAATTCGTCACGGTCTGCTGGCACAATTGCACTCGAAATTTGCATTTTACGTTGGACGTCCGAGTTGTGGTTATAAATTGAATTATTAAACAAGCATTAGGATTGCAATTATAAAATATATTAAGACTAGGATCACTACAATGTTGCAGTTCAAGCAATTTCATTATTAGGTTATTAGAAAAAAATTGTAACGATATAGTTTAAATCTAGATTTTTACACAGTTTGATTTTATGACTCGATTATTTACCTTTGTGACGGAGAGTTATAGGTAATGGTGATTGATATAGACAACCCTAACTCTACCAAGTGTAAAATGGCGGTAGTATATAACGTTCGTCATCTCATGACCGGTATAATAATTACGTCGGGTTCAGTGCAACTGCAGCGGTGTATCTCGTCACACGTAATTATCCGCCGCATGCAAATGCAGAATGCAAATATGACTGGCCGATCGCAGCCGCAACCCGTGAAAAATGGCTTCATTCCTCGACCCCGCTTAGCCCATGTCACTCTCATTAAAACGCAAAAACAAAGGATTCACGAGCCAACGACTCAACTCTTTTTGCTCAATCTATGAACAGCACAATGCTCAATAAAAACGAAGTGCACCGAGACCCGCGCGAGACCATCGGCTACCATTAAAATTTCCTATTTGCATACGGGCATATAATTAAGGCGTAATAACAGCCTCTGTGGCGCAACAGAGAATAAGTTTTGAGCAATAATTTAATGGTTTGTATGCAAAATAGCCTCACCGTTACGTGTTGATGGGCCGATGCGCCGAGAGAGCGCGTCACGGTACACGGGAGCGAATTAGTCCTTCATTTAAATTACATTACCCCAGTGCACATTAGCGCTATACGTGACTGTATTCGTGTTTTTACATTGCGGATTGAGGAGTAACGGGGCATTTGTTTGAACGCATCGATAGTTCTAGGGTCAACATCACTCGACGCGCACCCTCTGCTGAATCGGCTCGGCGGGTTGTTTTCCCAACGCTGCGTGTGAAAACTTCGCGAGCCCTCGCCGAGTGCGGCTGAGACTCTCGAAAAATAAAAACCGCCCACTCGGCCACGTAAATATGGCAGATGAAAATCTTTTATCGCGGTCACGTAGCGCCGCCGCGTCACGACCGCGCGTCACTCCGGGCTATAAAGACCGAGCCGCATTCTAATTTTGAACAAACACAAGAATTTTTCGCTTAAACGACTCACTTTCAGGATAGGCACTGGACGAGTACCGTAACAGAGCTTTAAAATATATCTTTATTGTTTGTCAAAACCACGTCGGAACGCGAGATCGCTCGATAGCCAAAACTTCGGGGGAAATGAAGAAATAACTCAGCGTGAACGTATTAAAACACAGTTATCACTGTGATTGAACCGGATTGAACAATGAAAACGTGTGGTTATTAATCAGAGACGTTGTTCTCCATAATAATACGTGTAATGTCGATATATGAGCGGCGAGCGACTGTAAATCTCGAAAACGCCACCGCCCGCGGCCGCGCCGACTTTCACAAGCGTTTTTACCAATAGAGATGTTACTATTGGACTAAATCAGTCTGAGCTAGAGACACTATCATAAAACATCGTGTTCTCTGTAATATCCTGTTATTTTTTACTAATAATCGTTATTGGTGTTTATTTATTACAAACTCGGAACAAATTACAGGCTTTATCGACGGAACAAAAAATTTAAAGGGTTAGTCCAAAAAGTGAGTCGTCGGTTCGATCGCAATAAGTTTTCGATAAGGTCCGGGCGATTTAATTGCCGGTTGTGATCTGGTTTTACATAAAAAAGATGAATGGCCGCATCGCCTGAAGCTCGTAAAACATTTTGGGTTCGATATAAGGTTTTTTCTATGGGATATTCGACCACTTTCACCTTCCTGTAGCGATCCTTTCGTTTATTTATTCAAAGCGTATACCGCGCGCGTCTGCCGGGGGACCTCGATAATCAGATCTAGATACTTTAACGATACAGGTACTTGCATCGGCTCGCATTGCATAAATCGCGCGGGAACATAAACTTTTTTGTAGACGACTTACCTGCCAGCTATGATTTAACATTTGAGTTTTAGCAGTGTTTTTGACGTGTGAGTATAGGATACATTGAACCTTAAAGAGGATGCGAAGGTGTAACGAGCTTCAAATTCGATCACAGTAAATCATCGATCGAGTAATCGAGTTTAGAGAGATTGTGGGCGGCGCACGCGCTTCCCATATGTGAGCACATCCTCTGACTAACCATGTGAAATTTCATGTTTTTTGTTGAAAATAAATCAATTTGGAGAAAGTGATTTTTGGATCGTTTATCCTCGGAGGGCGGCTCGACTCGGGGTCAGAAACTATGATTGTTTTTTCGCATGTGTAATTCTTTAATCGCATGTAAATCGTATGTCGATTATTATTAATGTACGCCGCTTGAGTAGTTTGATTTATTAGGTGACAAAAGATGAGTTTATCTAGGCATTTAAACGTAAAATGGTAGAGATTTGCAATTCAACACGGTTCATGGATGAAGTGGTATGGCTTGCGTTGAAGATTGTTTGAGACGTACACGCTACATGTGTGTACAATTAAATATAGCGAGAATTAGCATGTAGGTAATATTTTACTTTATAGTTCTGTTCTGCTCTGTTTCGCGGCTAGACGCTCTCGAATATTTTTGCAACAACCATTTGTTTTATAGCGATTCGCTTTTGTTGCTTGTTATAAATACCATTCCGCAGTAGTGCGACGCGTTATTGATTTATTTTTAAATAAACATGTTTTTAAATAGATACCGTTTTTAAAATTAAAAAATGAAATTTTGAAAAAAAAGATTGCAATGAGACGTGGGTTGCATGGGTCCTGACCTGAGGCGGTCGTTTTTTTTAAGCGTTATATTATCATAACTAAATAAATAAATATATAATTCGTACGTAATAAATGTATAATTAATGTTACCATTTATACCGTGTTTTGGGCAAATAAACGATTTATTTATTATTTATTATTATTTATTATCGTATCATATCGTAGGTATGTAATTTATGAATAGATAAAAAATATGTGCATAATTCCACTTTTACGCTGTTCATCTATTAATTTTGCTAAGGGCCGGTTTTTCGATAGCCTTTAATTTGACGAATAAGTTTAGCATGTTGACAGTTTTCTTATTGAAAATGTGTCAAAATGTCAATTTTATTCGTCTGATAAAAGTTATCTGGCATTTGAAAAATCGGCCCTAAACCTTAGAACTTATCTGACAGATGAGATGTTAACACTCGAAAGCATTAGATATTCATCGTACTTATTTTTTAAGTCGGCGGAGCACTCGGCTCCTCCCTAGCGCAGTCGTTCGAGCCACGGAACTTTCTCCGGGTTTTCCTTGCGTGTAAAAAATCTTGATATTTTTTCCACGAGTTTTACTCGCCGCTTTCCCTAGTTAATTAAATATTTTACTATATTTCGTAGTAATTGCAATTATGTTGACTCCAAGTAAAAGTCGTAAAGGATGATGCAGTACTTTATGTAATTGTGAACGTGTTTTTTCTGTGTATATCGCATGCTTTGTTTGTTAGTAAAATTCGATTCGTAATGTTTCTGAATGTGATTTTTCTCTCATCTTTCTCAGCCTGCCAGGAGACAGGTAATCACCATTAACTAACGCTTTATTCCGCTTTCATATTGGTTGTCATACACTAATCGGTGTTGGTTGATTTCGCTTACTTAATTTCCTTCATAACTAAAGTAACTGTAACTCAGAATTCTATGTTTTAGTAACTTTACGTAAATGCGTAGATGACTTTCATAAAAATAAAGCTGCCTACTAGCGGTGATACAATGTGTATTTTCTGACTCGACTTTTATGCGACAGAGGGCCGGGAGTGCGTGAACTGCGGAGCGACGAGCACTCCTCTGTGGCGGCGCGACGGCACCGGTCACTACCTCTGCAACGCCTGCGGACTCTACTACAAGATGAACGGCCAGAACCGGCCCCTCATCAAGCCTAAGCGAAGATTGGTGAGTGTAAGAATCCGACCAATTTTGTCTTCGCTTTTACAGATGCTTTATTCTGAAGATAAAATCTTAAGTTTTCGTTACCTGGTATCTTTGTAAAAGACTGCTTTGAATTCGAAAGACGGAGACGTGTAAGTTGGATTTGTAATTGCGCGTCATACAAAAATGACACTGGTTTTGCCTACGGTATGGGTGGGTACGCTTATTATTTGAGACGTTTATGTCCAAGATAACAGTTAAAGTAGGATTTCGAGACAATCCCAACAAGAATGGGTGTCGTTTACAGTTAAGGGGCAGCAATAAAAAGGCGGAGCATGCACGCCCGCACGACACTCGCTAAGCGCTCCCACAAATTGGGCACTTATGAAACTTGAACGTTTCGACGAAAGTGCTCAGCGTCCACTCAACTAGCCTCTGCATGACCGCTATAAATCTTCCAGTTAACGTTTAATCTAAGGTCGGGTACGCATAAAACTGAAACAATGCGACATTCGGCTTCGTCACGTCAGCCGCTGTCGGCTAACGAGTGGCCCGTGCGCGCAATTGTACCTACAATTTACCTTAATACCCGTCTCGCAGATATAAACTAGTAAAATGGCACGCAGTATTTGCTTTTGTTGGCCAAATTACGTAATGCCTACGTTATGGTTTCATTGCAACGTTCCGCCTGTTACAGCGGTTACCATACGTTATTATTCGAACACACGATTTAAAATTACAAACTTAATAAAATGCATCTTATGTTTAAATTAACATAATTGTAATAGGAGCGATTTTGTAAAACAATTCCACGTCGCGCGTCGCCGCTACTCGAGTCATGGTTTTTAAACCCGGATGTCTGCGGAGCAGTTTTAATATTAAGATTCACTGTACTGTATAGAGATACCGTTAATGCGCCTCGGAAAAGATTGAATTCTCACTTTTATTTTCACTGTGGGAAATGTGAGACAATGCACGCCGACCGCCTCCACTCGGACGCGGCTAATCCTGTACTAGGTTTGCCATTTTTACTCAAGTATTTGATATTCGTAATGTAATTTTTGCATTATTGTTTGCATCTAGCTAAGACGGCGAAGATAAATACTAGTATTCTAGGTGATTCCAAATTGATTACCTATACAGTTTGGTTCAAATAGAGACGTCCAAAAATTTTTTGAGATCCCTTCTACCGAGACCTATCCGAATCACCCCCTCATTCAATCATTTTGATGGCTATAGAGTTTTATTTATGTAATATGTATATATTATTACAAAGTTAAGTTGTTTTTGGCGAGTAGAGTCGTAATTTCAAAATAAGCAAAAATATACTTTGGGTTAGGTATATAACTTAGAACATATTTTAAAAATTCAAAAAGAAACTAATGAAGTAACGAAAAATAAATGGTACTTAATAGGGCTATGTTCTCCTGTAATCTGCGGTCAAGAGTGGTGAAGCGGGAATTTTCAATTCAATAAAAACAAACGTTTTGTTATTTTTATGTCAGAATTTTGGATTAAAAATGGCTCAAATTAACAATACACGACCAACTAAACGTGTTGGTAAAGTTGTAGATATTAATTTCAGGACAATTTTTTAAACTTTATTTTATTGAACAGATTGGTTGCGCTGGGCGACATTAGTAGTATGTTCTTTTCCGGATCAAAATCTAATTAATTACTGTTTTTATCAGTCTATCTATTATAAACAAAAACTCCCACGTTGAAACTAAAAGAAGCCGAATCCGCGAGAACTTAACCACCTTTTTGTATGAAACAGTTGATACTTTTCAAGATTTCAGGGCGTTATATGATGTTCTTTATTAAAACTTATCATTTTAGAATCTAGTATAAATTACCAACTACATAAATAAATCTCTCACTTAGTATCCACAGACTTAAAACCGGCTACCGTTTAGAATAAACGGCGTATTAAATGTCTTAACACATAATTATCATGAGCGACCTCATTATTGCAATATCACAAAAACTAAGTTGATTCATTATTACTGTTGTTGTAATATTATAACATCATCATAGCATACAAAATTAATATAAATATTTATTTGGTTTTGTTAGTATTAATCAAAATATAGTTACGTCAATCTGGCAACATGACGTTACATTTTAACTAATTAATTGACCAAACTAGTGCATGGCAATTAACGGGCCCATTAAGAAACCACGACCTTCAGCTGCGGCGTAATTGGACAAAACGCCAAACTACAACAATGAATTAAAACTTTATTCGTATTCATAATAATTAGACTACTGCAATTACCCGGCTGCACTTGACACGATTAGAAGTGGGAACATTCTGACAATACAAATTGCTCGTTACTATGGGTGTAACAATTGAAAAATAATCCGTCTCACTTCATAAAAATTAGTCATTAACCTTGCATTTAACAAATTTCTTTGTTTTCAAATAATTTGCAGCGACCTTTATGCACAATGCGCCGGTCGAGGCGTTAATGCAATTAGCTTTATTTATTATCTTCTTTTTCAATGTTTTCGGAATAAAATATTACGCTTATAAGCAATTTAGCAACTTGGAATTCGTATGCATTCATCGCTTTTATAAACTAAAATTATAGATGGAAAATTGTCGCAAGAGGCGGCGTAACAGTAAAACTTATATTGTTTCTCGTTTTGCTAGGCTATAAATAAGGAGTTAAACTCTTACTCTAAAATCTACAGAAAATGCTCTGTAGTGTAGCTTTTTATATTTAGATATTAATTATTTACCAGTCCTTTTAATCCAAATATTAATTATTTCTTTCTTTAATACTAATTTACATAAATATGTAAAACAAACAACAACAACAAAGAAATAAAAAACAAACTTCAATTAAAACAACCTATAATATAAAACCTATAACTTCTAATTCCTTCAATAAGTATGTGAGTTGGTCATAAATTATTCAAAATATTTAAAAGCAGCGTTATCTGGCTAGATGATCTCGATTTCTGTGAGAATGGCATGCAAAAAATGTGTTGCCTTTACAAAAAGTTAAATTTAAAATGAATAAATGTAGGTAAATAGAGTAATAACTGCGTTGGTAGCAAACATTGTAATTATAATGCGTTTTGCCACCAAAATGTCCGAATGGAGATGGTTCAGAGATAAAATTTTATTATACAAGTACTCCGAATATATTTAAAAGTCAAAATTCTCGTTGGGATATTAACGCGAGTTTCATATTTAACATTCGTACAATGAATAGCATATTAGTTATATTTATTGCGAATTAAACTGAGTTTATTTAGATTATTATACGGTAGGAGACAGCAAATTTAAGATCATTATAATATTTTATATTTAAATTGGCATTGTGTGGTTACCTTTTAAAAGTGGTTCTCACAAAGATTCTAATCATAAGTGAAATAAATATTTTTCTTTTGTTTCACACTATATAATTTAATGTGTAATTATGGGGACAAAATAGTTGTGAATATATGCTGGAAAGTTTGCAATTTCTAGATGAAATTTTGTAAAGGTCGAGCCAGAATGGTGGCTGTTTTATTTTTTAAATTCTTACGGAGACTAGAATTATTCGATGAACTAAGTACAATTATCTACGGAGAAACTTGTTCTTTCACCGATGTTACGAAGCCAGCGCTTAATATGCTATGACAGCTACACCTTCCAGCTAGACTATAAAATTTCGCACGGGTAATTGACTAAACTAGGAAAGTGCTGGTCTGACGAACATAAAGCCGATTCCAGAATTAGTGATCAAAAATAAAAGCGTGTCGCGAGAATGCTTGCTAAACTAAGTAATTTTCATATCATACCCTATTTTATTACTTAACCTGCATGATTTCATAGAAATCTCAAAAAAGGTAAATTTTCCAATACGACCCGTTGCACCTGCTTGGTATTAAAGCACATTTTCTTGTGCTTTGACACCAAAACCGCTTCTGGTACCTACTTGTTTAAAATTGTTGGATTAGTACCTGGTCATTGTTAGTTAAGCTATTTCCTTGCATGTATATAGTATTTTATCTGTGTATATTTTATAATAATTTTTATGTATGCTGTATGGTTTATACTCATTAAAATTGAAATTGTGTACCTATGTATGTAAAATTTCACAATAAGCACTCGGTACCACTTTCTCCTTTGTTTGTAGTTGTAGGTTGTCTGAAAGAGATCGCTTTTAATAAATAAAATTATTAATTAAAAAATATTCTTATTCTTAAGACTTCCTATATTTTACAGCTCTTTGTAAACATCAACTGTAACTTCTTCGTTTGTAGTGCAACAAAGTGTATCTATAACCTTTCCTAACCTTAAATAATATTTCATATTACATATTTGCAATATGAACGCATCCTATCCCATACAATGAAGCGATGAAACGGCACCTTGCCTTACGACAATCCTAGCGAAACATTCCCCTGTCAGTCGTGCCAATCAAATAACACTACTTTTTTGACTAATAAAATTAGTTTCTTACCATCACCCCTACATGGACGCTTCCTATAAAGTGGCAATAAAACCTTGGTTGCGCATAACCCAGTATGCGTTACGAGCGGCTCGCGCCATATATCCGCCTGCGCAGGAGCAGACGGGAAAATAAACGCGCATACGTGCGAACATGTCAGGATTTTATTCTGCTGATTTAATGTACGCTCTATGCAAGTGATTTACGCTCTTTTAATTCAAAAACACAAATAAGGGAAATGGTAAGCGAAATCGGAGTATTATTAATAATATGGACCTTTCTATAGAGTCTAAATAACTTCTTATGATATTTTAATACTTTTTTAACGTTAAAGATAGTTTTTAACGTTACTTTTTTAACGTGCTATACAATAAACCTCTTTCCTACGCATTATTAATACAACTTATACCTTTACCAGGTTTGTGACTGCTATACCAATAGGTACGTATAGGTACTTAGGTACTTATGTAAAATATAAAATGTAATGTTTTTTGTCCCATATACGTTCAACTACTCACCTGATTTTATGATATTTATTTGAACGATAAATATATTTATGGTACAGCAACAGAATACAAATCACAACTTACACTTATTATTATTATTATATAATACATTTTGTTAATTTGCACTCCGATTAAAGCCGAAACGTTTTAATTTAAATGACGATCTACTTAAACGTTTTAAAAATTGTATAACCTACATAATGAAATTTTAATCCAAAACAGAAACGAAAACTAAATATTATAACTTATATATGCATATATTCAAGTAGGAATGATTGTGATGAAAAAGCTAAGGAAGATTTGATTTGAATTGAAGAAAGACGTAGTCACGGGAAACAGCTAGTATTGGTATTATTAATATTGTAAAATTATTTAAAAGAACTCTACATTGTAATCACGCTACATTATATGACAAGTCCATCTAATAGTGCTTACATTTTAGAACTAGTACAGCGCAACAAAAGACAAGTAACAGGTTCTTGGAAATTATAAACCAATATTAAAATTAGTTTTAACATTGCTCTCACAATTAGGACCAATACATTAGTACAATTTAACTTCTGTTTAGCCGCCGGTCGAAGAACCTGCCTACTTGGCATTCACGGGTGAAACTGGTGCCAAATAAACTATTACAATGAGGTTCCTATGGCCTTAAACGTAAGTTGGGCAGAAATTAATTCTATCTGCTTGATTTAGGATCGTTTGATGTCGCGGCCCGGATTTGATATGCTGTGCGAATAGTAACGCGACTTAGTTGCTTGTTTAGTTGAATTAAATAAGATAGATTTTAGAATGGATTACAATACTTACAAAAGAACATTAAAAAGAAACTTGATTTTAGAAAAGGTTAATTTAAAAACATGCATAAGCACATGCATTCTTGTAGAATGAATAAAACGGCAAGCTTTATGGCTCTTCTTGTTGGCTATATAGCAGCTAAGTATAGGAAGTTATGCAATGTAACGGACTGTAAGCAGGTTTCAGTTTTTCCTCCTAGTTTTGTCCCTGCAGTGTTTAGCTTTGAACAAACAGAACAAAGAGTTACTGGCTGTCATCGAGATAGAACTAATCAATTCAAAGTAAGAACCGATTTAAAAATATGAAACGTAAAACAAAGACGAGCAACGAGTTAATTAATATAAAATTTCAAACGTGGAACGTGGTAAATATATTTTTTAAGGCTCGGAACGGTAGTGTCGGTTGTCTCGGTGGCCAGGACAACTCTTGCGGCCATCGATCACGGCCGACTGTCGAATAAATTCTGAGCTCGCGTTTGGTACAAGCCATAGAGTATAAGCGATTTTATTGTTGGTTCTCTATGTTTGTTTGTACAATTACATTTAAAGTGTTTATCTAACTAAACTAGACGTCTAGTAGTTTAACTGGTATTTTTCGGTATGATTTTATTGATAATAAATAATCATATCATCATTAATGGTTTTTCTTAATGATTCGAACAGCAAAAAAAACATGAATTGTTCTTGTGTAATTCGGATAAATTCATAGTATTTTCTATTAACTAAAAGTTTAGTATTTAGCACCGAAGCACAGCAAATACGTTATTAAGCACCTAGCATGTATTATCATTTCACAAGCTTCAGTCACTTACATTTAGTGGTCACAGTCTATTAGTTGATATGTCTCTATTGTTTATGATCCAATCGCAAATTACGACTAATTTGTCGTTACAATTCACGATAGTTATCATTGCTTACATTAACCGTGATAACGATATAGTTTATAAATATCACGTGATAGTCACGTACATTTACGTTACTATTTTAATTGCATACGTTACGGTGACAATTCTTTTAACGGTATGAAATATCACGTGACTGTATTTCTACGCGTTAGGCTGTAATTTTTGTTAGTTTTTCAGTTTAGTTTTGTACGGTACTTGCAAAAAAAAGTAAGTCCCGCTTTGTAAATTGATTTATCGAGAGTCATCTAAACTGATGGATGAACAACGTTGATGGAAAGCGTTTTCCATATTAATGACTGGGCGTGGCGGTTTGGGGCGTGTTCCACAGACTTTAGCGATTCTCCATAGGTGAATCGTGAATTTTGTTTACTATTTAGTTTCATTTACAAAATATTGTAATACAGACAGTCTACTAAAATATAGATGGAGCATATGGCACTTGATTTGTGGTTATCTATGACTTTGGTGGATTCACCGCCGGATTAGCTTAGTACAGGATTTAAGAATATTTTATCTCTGACAAAGTTGTACATCATTCATCATCATTTCAGCCATAGGACGTCCATCCATAGGGGGATTGCCAATACTCGCCACGCTTGGCAGGCGGGTTGGCGAGCGCAGTTTTTTATAAGGTTTCGCACGCTGACTCTGCTGCCCGTCTCGTGCTACAGGAATTAGTCGCCTCTTACGACACGCCTCCTGTTGGCGGTGGGGAAGTGTATTCTTTACGGCCGTCTCCACACGACACAAAGTTGTACAACTGACACCTATTATAGAACAATGTTTAAAACCGTGGATAGTTTGATATTAAATTTACCTTCCAGTATTTATGAAGGTTGCAAATTAAATCAAAAATCATCATCATCCATCATTTCAGCCATAAGACAATGCTCTTCCATTCCCCTCCCCCATTGACTTCCAGATTGGCCGGTTGGAAGCGGCCTGCATCCAGCGTCTTCCTGCGACTTTTACCAGGTCGTCTGTCCACCTTGTGAGTGGACGTTCTACGCTGCGCTTGGTTTTAATTCACACAGAAAGATATGCGGAAATAATAAATATTATAAAATGACTATCAGCTTTTCAGACCGTTACATTATGTGGTTGGTGGTGGCATGTGGTTGACATAAAAAAATATTGAGATATTTCTACTATCTGCTCTAGATTAAGCCTCTTAGAACATTGCGCAAAAAGATTTTCGAACCATTAGTAATAACATTTCAATTCTCGAAAAAGAGTTCCGTTTATTTTCTACGTGGACAAACTACTAAGTTTCGAACTAAACGAGGCGAACCCACGAGTGATTTGGCCATGACCACGACTCTTCTTCCATTTAGCACATGGATTTTTAAGAGCATGATGTAAGAAATGATTTGAGTTTTTATTGACGAAAAGCATTTTATTTTCTTCGTTTGAATAACATCAGTAACAGAGTCCGCTCTTTTATTCCTTATGTAGTTTAGAAATTAAGTACCTCTTGTAGTTAAAAAAAATACGTAGACAAAGTCACGTCTCTCGACTAGTTTAAAATAAACGTTCTCACGGCGCAAAACCCTGCTATGGCTCAGTGAGTGACACGGCTCTTCGCTGCGGGAGGGCCAGAACATTTTTACCATTCTCGCACTCAAATCGACTACCTGAATGTGGAATTCTTGCTGGAGTGTAGGTACTGAGTCAGGTGGAAATAGGTTTGGTTCCGGAGTAGAATTTTTCGTTTCCTGTAAGTCACATTAATGATAAAATTTTGAAAGACGCGACGATTTTTACGTTATTTATAAAGTAACAGATTATTAGTTTAGTTAAATGGATCAAATTAAAGCAAGTATTATACTGCCTAGTAAAAGTCTACCATTTTGCAAATAAAATAAAAATCGGACGAATATCGAAATATATCATAAGTTAAGCACGTGAGGTAGCTTAACAGTTAAATAATTGCTATAGATAAATTGCATAAGTAAGTATAACATCTCAAGGTGAAGATACCTCTGGTGTGTGCGCGCGCGCACCGCTCACGTCGCTTTTATTGCATTTCCATAAACACGGACCCTTTTTTCATCCCACGGCCGGGCGCTCGAAAAAATCCCACTTTTGTCAACGCCTTGATTGATATGGTAACCTTCCCTTGTTTTAGCAATAACCCAAAGTCTTTCGATTTTTTTCCCAACGTTCTCTCGTACATTTTTATTTGCCACGTCGAACAGGTTTGACATATCACTAAATTTTGTAAGAAAAATTACTATTCTAAAGATTTTTATACCGGTGGCCGGGTAGCGGAGGTGTTATAAATTTTAGTATTTTTTTCTCTTGAGTCACCGTTTCATTGTGTAGGGAATTGAATGTTTTTGTGTACTTATTTTTTAGTGTGCTCTACCTGTGCTAGGCGCCAGTGGCTGTGACATTTATGGCCAGGATATTGGGACAGCATTAATGTCGATATTAATAATGAGGAAACAAGCTTTGTGGGAGACCATAAATTCGGTTGATGGAGTGGTGCGGGCCTTTTTTTATTGTTATGTCAAAATATGGGCTGACATTTTTTATATTCTGCTACTTAGTAGAAATAATATTTGGTTACATATTAATTTTATAGTATAGTTTTAAGTACATATTTCCACATTACATTTAACGTTTCTAAAACATCTCATGCAGGTAATAATTTTGATACAAATAAACATCTTGAAACGTGATTATACATTGGAGTGTTAACATAATTGGTTTTATAAGTGCAACATTACTCGTAAATAGAATCGTGGTAAGTCGTGTCGAGTTGCGAATACGACTCGCATGATATCCGCTTCCACTTTATTGTTAATTGAACGTCATTTAATATATTTAACTTTATTAAAAAGGGTAGGCGTTAATCGAATAGGGCGGCCACTAACGATCGATTCCGAATGCGAGCGCGCTCGATTTCACGCGACCGAGCGGGGCAAATCGATTCATCGCGCAGTGCGTGTTACCTTTCTTGGGAGTCACTCCACGACTTAATAACTAATCATAATACGTTTCGATTAAAGGTTTGACGTTAGTATAAAACTAGAAAACCAAATAAACGTAACCAAAAATGCAGACCCTACACAGAATGGTGAAGTTTTACTATAAAAACGATAATTTCAAATTGGTTTTGAATTGCTGCATCGAGAACTATAAATATAGAGCCATAAATTCATGGACATGTCAAGACTAGGTAAATATTGTAATTGACTGAGAACAGTATGATGATAAAAAAAGAACAATGTTTACGTTAAGTACTCGAAGAAGTATTTTTTACAAATGATCATTGACATAATGACTCAATCAAAACGGTTATTCGCAAAGGTTCTCGTTAAACTAATCGTTCGAGGAGCAGTGTTATTTATCGGTAGCAGCCGCTGTCTTACGGGAGTCTTGATTTAGAGCTTCAAATTGCACACTTGAGATTACGTTGCAACCCGACTGTGTGTGCATTCAACACTTCTTCGCTTTTTATGTTGCGTTTCGAGCAATGAGAGCAGCGAGACCGAATTGAAAATTACGATAAACAGTATTTTCAGGGAACTTTATTTAGTATACTTTGATTTCGATCTTGAAGCATCGATTACTTAATAAATTGCGTGTTATTCACTTGACTCAGGCCTGTGATTAACATAAAATAACTTATTTTTTATAAATAGCCGAATTTATTATAATAGGAACAAACTAATAATAATCATTGTTTCCACAATTACATACCAATTATCTAGCTCCAGACTAAGCAAAGCTGAATAACGGATAAACATAGATACTTAAATATGTCTTTGAACATTACGAAGGTACAAATCCTGCTTATCACACAAACATTTTCCCCTTGCGGGATTCGAACCTGCAACCGAGGCTCGGCTTTGTAGTCCGGGGCGCGGACTACTACTCCAGAGCCCAGACGGTCGTCAAGATAGCAAAAGGGACTTACAAGTTTAAGTATATCTCATTGTTTCTATCTTTTGTCTATTTTTCTAGTAATTAAGAGTTGATGATGATGACGGTTCTCCTAGTTAGCTAGAAAACGGTTGTTACCTAAAAGGTGTCTTATTAAAGTACCTTTTCGAAAAAAAAAATGTAGATGATTCTGGTTTGCTTTTATTTAACGTTACGTCGGCTCATTCCAATAAAAATAAGACTTGAGTGTCAGTGTGTTCTAAGGAATGTTCCAAACACATTAGTTGCACTTTTCCAAATAAAAATCAAAGCAATTAAACATTGGGCAATACTTTGAATGGCATCGGAGACAAGCAACTACCGTATTACGTTTAATCTGGATTAAGGCTCTCGACTGACAGCCAGTAAGTGCTCGGCTACTGAACATGACGTAACTGCTAAAGTCAATCGAATCGACAAAAAAGTAAGAGATGTTCGAGCCAGAGCTAAACAGAAAACCGAAGGGTTCTGTTAATAATATCTAACCATTATTAATGAATGTTAAAGTTGCCAACTTTGGATGTTTTTTCCTTAATCACACTTTAATAGCTGAACGAAATTAGCTGACATTTGGAACACATATAGCTTAACTTAGGATTTTGATCTCGTTTTATGTTCTCGTGCTCAATTGTGAAATCTATGCAGACTAAGTCGGAAGAGATAAATAAGTAATAAATTGAAGTTCGAATTTTGATACAGAACACTTGTAATGGTAGCAGGTGAACGATCTGATATTTTTTTGAATCTGCAGTAAGAACTTCGTTTTTACTCTTGATTTTTTTTACATATTCAAAGAGATAAGAATATTTTAAAAAGGATTTCTACAACCTCTACAAACTATGACCTCAGAATATTTTTCTACATCTACTGGTATGTTAGGCTTCGTATTTGTCCTAGTAAATATTAGAGAATTACGACTAAAGAGTTTGAAGTGTAACTTTTTCAGAGTAATATAAAGGAGCGGGATTCTTTCGTATTACAATGCAGAACCCTAAAAAAAGAAAATAACAAAATGTAAATCGTGATGCGCACCTATCGACTTCCTCCGACAATTAACGGAGCAGGAAGTGCGGTCTGTCATTAACCCGTCAGCGGTAGCAACACCAACTGTTCCAAAAGATACCTGCTTGATACGCGGGGCTGCGATTTATCGGTATCTACTAGGTGCAAAAAACTATAATTAGTTTGTCTATTTAACCAGATTAAAAAGTTTAAATGCGGATTAGCACTAGCAAATAAGTATTCTAAAAAGCATTTTATTTTTACGCTGTGATAGTGTAGTTATACACACATAGGTCATCGACGGTAACTTTAAAAATAGTGCCGTTTTTTTATCAGGATGATTAAAAAATTATACAAAGTCCTTGAAAACACATACCAGCTGATAAACAAAAACTTGCTTCATTTGTAACAGAAAAAAAAAAGACTTTTTGGAATTATGTACTATGTTGGAATTCCTCAACCACTGAAAATTAAAACAATACCATATTTTACTCATGTACATACAGCTGAAAAAATATGAAATACTTTTTATGTAATTCATATGGTTAATAGGTATTAAAACAAATAACAGACACATCGTTACCAAAACTTCAATCCCCAGTAAACCTATTATCGTCACTGTTACTTAATACCAATAACTAAATCACAGTTTCGCACACTGTAATTAGGAGCCAAATGCTTTATAAATACAAATAAATAAAAGCAGTGGTGGCAGGCCGCAATTTAGCCGCGTACGGCGGCCAAATTGTCGGGTTCGACTCCGGTGTCTCTCTGACTAATGACACAACTCCCGCGCAGCCAACACCGTGTTATAAGCATATTTAAGCTTTTCAATTATTGATATCGGGAACATATGCCGCGGGTCAACAGTACAACGCATTTGTCCGATTTTGTAGATAAGTACTGGTAGCGTCTGGGCGAAGCATGGTTTTTGGTCTGGCACTGTTATTACAAAATCAATAAATTATTTGATACAAAACTGAATATGTGTTTGCTCATATTAGAATATAAGTAAGTAAACAAAAATATTACAGCAAAATATTTGTAAATTGCTAAATAAATAAAGAAATTGTTTCAACAATTACACCAATTGTCTAGCCCCAATCCAGTGCCTAAACTAAGCAAAGCTTCTACTATTTCGACTAGATAATGGAAAACAATCACACAAACATTTGCCCCTTGCGGGATTCGAACCCGCAACGGCTGCTTCGTAGTCCGGAGCGGATCCGGACCGAGAATATAAGTATTGGTACAATCAAAATCAAAAACAAAATATAGAGCTAGTTTTTACAGTTGCAATCTTTCGATCGCCGATAATTGTTTTTGTGTCGATCGTACCAATCGCACCTATTTGTTGGTAGGAAGTAGTTTCGTTAAAAATTGCACTACAAGTTTCGAACGGTCACGTTTTTCATTGTTTGTTGAGAAAGGCGATGTTCGATAATAGAAAGATTTACTCTTAACATTTCTCGAAGTGGGTAATCCTTATTTAACGGTGCCTATTAAACGTTTAAATAAACTGGATGCATAGCTATACGGCGATGTCGGCGTCCCACGCGCGGGCGCAACAAGCTACCGGGACCTTATTTCGATTCCGTCGCTTCCGTGTCTTGCGTTTGCTAAATCAAACAAACGAGGCTCGATCCAATTGGATCCACTTCAATCCTGCCCGATCGGTAAGCGCGTTCGCTATTGGCTTCCTATTGGTATCTGAGTTAGTAACGCTTTGCGATGTCGAATAATATCGGTCCAATTACTCTTAGTTATTAGTGACGTCTGTATAGTGCCTCTACTTCTGAAACAGTTACTTGTCATTTGATATTCATTAATTTCGCTAGGAATGCTATCGTTTTCGTTGACGGCAAATCTCGGCATGTCCATTCTTGATGCCTTCACCGAAGACGTTTCCACAATAGCCTCTAGTCAAATAATAAAGGCGGTTGCACACAACACATTTGTATGTATCGCGCGATCGCGGATCGCCCGATCAGTCGCGTAATTGACGCAACCGATATTATCCGCGGTGTAAGATCACGCATCGCCCAGATAGCCTTATTCGACGTGACAATATTTAACAACGCTAAATGTATTATGGTCTTTTTATTAACATAATTGCTCTTGTTAAAATGGTGTTGGGTGCGAGAGGTGTTATATTAATAGTTTGTATTTATTTCCAGCCTAAAGTATTGCCTAAAAAGCATAGATGATTATAATATAAAAAGGAATGAAAAAATATTGAATTTATGGAACTAGGTCAGTTACAAAAAAAAATACGATTTTTCAGTTTTTATAATAATTTCTCAGTTATTATTTTTTTAGTTCCCAGTATGTAGATACTACAAAACGACTTAATAAATATTAAATGGAGTTTTAATAAATTAAAACGTGTCTACCATCGGGTAATAAGTCTAACGTTGTTCTTAGCGCGAGATAACTGGCTGGCTATGTATAGACTATAGAGTGATCATTGTCCAGCGTGTTAAAGACCGGTCAGTTGTAACGAGCCGTATACAATGGACCTTTTAGCGTCATCGGACGCGCGTCAATCGCGTTGCTTAGTGAGCGACTGCCTTTACTTTTTGTTCTAGATATGATTCTAAAAAAATATTTTTAAAGTAGTGATGCATTTGTTTTTCTGTGAAGGGTAACCGGCGATGTACGAGTATAAAGTGATCATGATCTGAACACTGCGAAAGTGTTAAAGACTGGTTGTAACGAGGGCCGTATACAATGGACCTTTTAGCGTCATTCGAACACACGTCAATCCCGTTTCGAAAGAGTATGAGACCGCCTTTATTTGGTTTTGACTAAGGAAAGAGTATATTTAAAAGGCATTATTTTCATTTTCTTATAAAAAATAATCCTCGACCATAATTCTGAAACAATTCTAGGGCACATTAAACACGATTGATGTGTATAGTAGGTTTCTTTTTTTAAAATACCTAATCGACTGTCAATTTCACACTGATGTAAAATGATGCTTGCATAGATAGAAAAAGTACCTATTATAATAAAAAGCGTTTCGAAAGTTAGACTATAGACAAATAAAAGCCTTTTATCGCACCAAGACGTAAGTAGAGTTTAAATAATTGTTTTTACTATTCTCTTATAAAACCACTATGATAAAGAAAAAACGCGGCGAGTCAGTCAGAGTCCGATTCGTTTGAAAATAAAACACATCCACGGGACTGACGCGCGTCCGGCGTCACTTAGTAGCGCTGGAATGATGTGACAGCCCTTGCCGAACCGAATTCCAATTTTAAATTTTAAAAATTATAAATAGAGCATAAAAAGTCTTGATTCTGTTCCATTGTGTTCACGTTTTGGAAAAATTTAAATGACCGAATGCTGGCCGCCTTTTTTTCCTGAATCGGAATCTCAGAATCGGCGTTTAAATACATACGGTTTCGCGGTTTAGCGCCATGTTTTTTCCATTTTCTGCACATTTTGGCACGCCGACTGCGACGATGCGGTAGATTTTGTGCGATTAAACAGTGGTGGTCCATAGAATGAGTTGTTAGTGTTAACATTTAGTTAACACTTTCCCTGACGTGATCTCTCCAGGATACGCGGTGAATTGAATTTGCTTTGTAGAGTCAAATCTTATTTCGTGATCTTCCGTATGGAATTACTATTGATATTGGTCAATTATTGTGCCATAAATAACCTTTAGAGCAATTAGCGTCGAAATCTGTCGGCTTGTAAACAAATTAAACTTGAATTCTAGTTGCAAATATTGCTGATAGTATTAAAGAGGTCTGATATTTAGAGTGGCAATATGAATGTATTTATTCAGGGTTGAGAGCGCCTAACAATGCTACGCTTGTCGCTACCACCGTGCAGGGTTGTCACGCCGTCTCGAGCGAAACTATTGTAGTCATCTCTCGTCAGTTTGAGTCAGGCGTAAGACAAAGCTGAACCTAGCATGAGGGATTTGGAACGTTCCTTCTATTGGCTGCTATGCAGGCTTGAAATCAGATTAGAACTTTTACAGGCTTTAATATAACAGCTGTGTATCAAAAGCAATTTAGTTTTATTATTGGTATATTTAATTAAAGCTTTTATAAGAGAGCTCTTTACTAATGTCATATCACCGCACAAGCAAAATAGTAAATAGAGAACTCTAAAATCATATGAGAAGATGAGTATTGAGTGCACATTAGCCAGATGTATTAAAATCAATCAGTGAACATGACCAAGTAAAGTCACTGAAAACTATATTATTACAGTAAGGTAACTGAGCCACTCAAGATTGAGGCTCCGGTATAGCGATATACCGTGAAAAGTGATCCTAGGATATTGTGACTGTTACTTTGTTTATTAACCACAATTTCCTAGGGCCGTGATCGTATGGTCAAGTTTTCATCTTGATGACGGGCGTAAATGGAGCCGTTAACTTACAAGCATCTTTTAAAATTCGGGGATCAAGTTTTTTGTGCTCGCTGCGGTTTTCTTTTCAAACAGATCATTGCTAGCTTTCATATGTTTTTCAATGTGAAAACCAAGTGGCAACCCTAAATAGTAGGGCCGTGAATCAGGGCTGACACCGCCGCACGGTGGTCTGCGCGTCACCGCCGCGCGCGCTGCGCTGTTCCAATGTGTTCCAGCTTGTCCATTTGCATAATAACATTAAATGCAATTATTGCATTGATTTACCATTCTAGTTAGTTCTGCAGTAGCAATTGTAGCAGAAAAAGAAAAAAAGTTTATGTTTTTTAGTTAAATGGAGTTACAAGTGCAGTCGTTAGCTTGTATACACGAGAGCAGTATTATGAGCAACTGATATTTTTAGTCGCACTGCAAAATATTATCTAGGTCTATTTCACTGGGAAATAAAAAGGGCCATAGTTTTGACAATCCGTGCATATGTCTAGGTTTTACATTATCGTCCTTTTCTCCGCACCACCGCAGTATTTTAAGTACTATTACTTAATACTTGTCACTCGATATTTAAAATCTCACTCGTATTATCACTTATTAAAAGTACTCTACAATCCCGCCCGTTAATACGTCAGCTCCCCGGGCAGCGGTCTTGTTCATTTTGCACCCGTTCGCATTGTGTTTACCGCGTTTACCATTGTTCGGGGCCCATATAAATTGGCCCAGTCGTCGTTCAGTGACAGGTATATTTGAGTCGTCGATTTCGGACGATAATTAATCCGTATTGTTACTGAAACGGCCCACCCTTGTTCGCGGAAAATCCCGCCTTTTGTCTCGTTGCTACTTTAATGCGTTCGAATGTTAATTGTGGAAATGGATGGCTGAGAATGTTTGGTCGCTGTGTTCAATGGTATGCGAATGGGTGTTCTCAGTTTTGCACATTTTGGTACTTAAAATACTTCTTTTTATTTAAGTTGGTAAAACAATTAAAAGAGAAATTAAATCAGGATGTGGGTGTGTGATGCATTTGAGGTTAAGACTTATGAACATGAATTAGGCAAATAATGAGGAAGGAGGAACTATAAGGGGGACCTAACTACATCTATATATTTTTTTGAATAACTGATAGTTAGATTACTAAATAAATAATCAACTAAAGAAAAAATAGGTGCAAAATACTTCGAAATATTTATCAAGATTGATTTATATATGAATGTATAGTCTTTTGCATAGCTTAAAAAACCTAAAGGTAAAAAACAACACCTTTTAGACCGGATTCGACCAAGCTGGTGTAAGTTTAAACTTGAGAGTATACCACTGCTTAATCTAGAGTAAGCTGATTTTTCATTCTACCAACCACTAATCTATGAAAAATATTAAAACAAGCGATTTTGACAGTGTATAAATTAAACTGAGAACAAGTAAATGTCAAAGTTGTTACTTGTCAAATCCACTCTTGTCACCTAGAAACTGTCCAGTTGTATAATCTACCATTGGCATTCTGTTATCCTACAAAATTTAATTGTTGTGGCAATTGATGACAACCTAGAAAAAAATGATTACATGGATTTTAGTAGGTTTATCCATTCGTTCATCATTCACAATAAAATAAAACTGAGTATAGTGTATTCCTGAAGTAAGTTGGAAAAAAGCAAACGAAGTTATTAAAAAGTCAATTCAAGAAGTAAAGTTATTCCTGTTATAGTTAAACTGGTTAAATTTTGTGTTTGGTCGAATCAGGTCTTAGTGGAATTATCTTGTATTGGTTTTATTTTTACTACCATGTAGAGCAGTGTTTGAATATTTCTTATTTTCATTTCAATCTACTTCTAATGAACAAGAACATAATATTCGATCCGACGACTTTAATACAGATCGTAAAATAGTATCGCAATACAAGCTGGTATAAAGAATACAATCGCAATTACTATTCAATTAAAACTCATATATTCCGCCATTCACACAGCATAAAGGTTATGAATAGACACACGGTGCATGCGATCGTATAAAGTACAATTTCAATTGAATAACACCCCATCTTTTATTCTTAATTAAGAACAAAAAGTGGGGAATTAAACAAGCTTTAATGCTTCGCTCGTTTGAGAATTGAGTTTGCTATCAGTCACGTGTTGAAGAAAAAAGTAAACGCACCTAAGTTTGTCTTAGAAAAAAGTTCCTTAGCTTCTCATACTGAATGTCGTTTCACGGTCACTTAAGGTCTGCGAGGTTGTTTGCAATTAATTCGACAGATAGGTTCCCTGCTACTGGCGGCATTTTTTTTCTATACACACGTCCGCTGAGTTATGTAATCTATGCGGCCTTATGCGCGGAATTGTTTATGTGTTTTCATTTGCGAAACATCCGATCTCCTCATTATTTGTTAAATAGCCCATAATTTGTTCATGCGTAATTGGAAACGTAGTTTTTTTAGATTCGTTCGTTGTACAGTCATACAGGCGATGCGTGTGGTTATTTAAACATTAGCCCACTTAAACTAAGATTTAAGCTAAACCAGGTTTAAATTGTCATGTTCTGCTACTTTGTAATTGACAGAGACAGAATTATATTTAAGACCAGGTTTAGATTAAACCTTAATTAAGAAGGTGAAGGTGGTTTTTAGACTTTTAAAGGACAGGGTCTATAATCTCAATTAAAATTCATTGTACTACTATTTTATGGTACATGTTTACTTGTTTATTTAAGTGGCCTTTTTGTACCTTGTTTTTAATGTACCTTAGCTAAATTAAAACAAACATCACCAGTCGAAAATACCAGTTTAAAATAAATGTGTGCTAATATAAAGCGGTGGTATCACTTTCGTTCGCTTTATTGCCCGTAAGAAGGTCCAAATGGGGGCAATAAACCAAAATGTCATTCACTTGGAATACCTCGGACAGGACACAGACACCTGCTTTATTTTATGGAGTAATGTTTGCGAATTGAATGAATGGATAGTTTCATACAATAGCCGGTAAATTAAAAGATTATAATATTTATTATTGCTATTTGCATTTATCTATTCTGAATTCTGCTAAAAGCCTATAAAAGGAACTTAGTCAATTGTATGGCAGTTTGTGTATCTTGTCTCTTTTTGTGTCTAAATGTACTTACAACACATTTTCATCTTTTTTTTCAATTTTGTTAGTTTATTAAGTATCTACTGGTCTACTTGTACAAGTAGTTAATAAGGAATTATTGTCTGATGAGAAAGAACTTGAAACATAGCTATTATTACCAAATATTGAACCTATGAAAATACCAATGATCCACAACAAATAATTTAGATTTTTTATCAACCGACTTCAAAAAAGGAGGAGGTTCTCAATTCGACTGTATGTTTTTTTTTTTTTTTGTATGTTTGTTACGCGATTACTCCGCCAATTATGTATCGATTTTAATGATTCTTTTTTTGTTTGGTAGATCATACTTCAGAGGTGGTCCCATATAAATTTTATCGAAATTGATTTAGAACTTTTTGAGAAAATCAACAAATATATACCCGGATAATATTTTGGTTGTGGTTCTTGTTACCTATCTTCGACAAATATGAGCCGATTTTGATGATTTTTGTTTTATTGAATAGCTTATACTTCAAAGATGCTATGATAAAAGTTTGAAAAATAAAAATTACCCCTGAGGGTAGGAAAATAGGGGATGAAATCGGTGTTCAGCTGTTAGATTAGGATTTATCACTAAAAATAGATGAAAAATGCAAACAAAAACATTGAATCTCTCATCGGCTGGCACCGACTCCAAAAGTAACTGATTAGGTACTTAAGTGTTAGGATTTTTTTTAGCATTTTAGTGTTTTGAAGTCGTTTTTCTATTTTCATATTTAAGAAAAAATAAGCAATCTTGGGAACAATCCAAAAAATTCTCTAAACATTAATTATTATTTCCGTCGGTAAGACGCAATAATAACAAAAGTAGAGTTACAACGATATTATTTTTTAACCAAATGAACGTCAGAAACGGTTACTAACATCGCCATGCATAGAGGTCACTGGTGTCGGCGGCACAGGGGAATGATTAAAAACGTACAAGTCAACATTACGTCCGAACATATGAAGAGCTGTCAGGGTAGTGACGCGTGCCAGCCAACTACCGTGCGGTGCGATGCGTAAGCGCACCCGACGGACGACCTTCGGGTTAATCTACTGTACACTGATTGTATTATTTGAAAAACGAATTTAGTTAAAAGTTTGATGCGTTTCTTTTTATTTAGCAACCTAATCGGTAACCTTTACCTATAATACGTGTCGTTCAATGAAGAACGAAGTCCTTACCATTGTGGAACCATTTTGAGGAATCGACAACTGATGAAATCCTATTTCTGTAGTAATATAGGTGTGATAGTGAAATGAACTAAAAATGCGGTCTAATCCATACCAATTTACAAGATTGTCGTAAATATAGTAGTAGTAAGTAGTACATATTATGATTGCATAAATTAAAACTTAAAATTATGAGGTTATGATGCAATTTACTAGCCTCAAATTTGTACCGAGATAACAATCTGTAAACAGTGTAGATTACTTTTGGAATAATTAATCATAATTTATCGTGAACCTGTTTAATTGCCTACGATTTAAATATTAGAGTTGATTCGCGTCGGATATCATGGACGGCAGCCGCGGCCTGACGGCCGTGACAGCAGCTCCGTTGTGTAACTACGTCTCATGCTTGTCTACTTTGACGAACCAACACAAGAATGCGTAGATCACTTTCCTGGTTCAGGAAGGCCCGACTGGCGTAGTGCCGCGGTAATTTGCCTTGAATGCAAAGGGGACTGGGTTCGATTTCCGTTTTGGATTAATTCAGTTATTTTTTCTGAATTGGTTTGGGTCTGGCTGTGCTAGGAGACGGCCCCGGCAAAATTTGCAAGGATGCAAATTTATTTCTTTGTGCGCTTTTAGACGCATATTTATATCTTTAATGAGCTTAGTAATATTGTAGTAACTCTTTTTTTCTATCTATACGGTCAATCTCGGTCGCGTCCAAAGCGATCGCTTTGGAGCCCAGGGTCCGCTTTCCTTGATTTACTCCTCCACTTGAGCACGGTCTTGAGCGTCTCTAGTTGTGAGATCATTGGCACGCATGTCAGCCCTCACGACGTCAAGCCAGCATTTCTTGGGTCTACCCCTTTTGCCAGGACCTGGCGGTGGCGGCATGGCATTTGTTTCCTGCGTAGCTTGCCGGTTTCCGCAAAACATGGCATGGCAATATCACGGACACGAAGGCTACCGCGGATGCGCGAGTTCCTCACGCGGTCTTTTCGCGTGACTCTGCACATCACAGTAATGTTGTAGTAACTGTACCAACCTAACCAAGTTGGTTCAAAGTTGGAAGAACACAGATATAGTGTACTCTTTAAACTTCACTCATCATTACTAGAACGCCAAGCGGTTACTGGTTCTAATCCCGCAAGAGACACACGTTTGATGGACATGAGCATTTTTACCTAAGTTATAGATGATTGAATGAATGATTTAATTTGTTTTTATTTCAAGAAAGTTAATACATTATCTGGAAGTCATTAAGGGAGGCCTACAGCAGTGGACATCCTATGGATGATGTCGATTATGGTGACAATCACCTTTTTGCCAAATAATAAAATATTCTACTAAATCATGTGTCAAATCATGTACTTGCTTGATTAACTACTAACTTTGTCGAACTTAACATATGGATTCGTGGATCTAGTTCTTCAAAAACACATAAATGTATTTACTTACCTAAATAGATTTTAATCTGTTCTAAGAGGCAGGCAAAGTCTTTAAAATACAAGACTTACTGTTGATAAGTGGCCACTGCAGTGAGATATTGGCATAATTATCACGTAGGCAGGCTGCTCATGATTACACTTCAGCTTGGTAGGTAAACTGCAACAAACTTTACCATAATTGAATGAGGGGCTTTAAACCTTTCAGTAATACAACTGAGTATACGAGGTGTTTGAAGTTGCTGGCCGCATACCCGCACGATTTTCTTCCCAACTCATTTAACGGCACCGAAATTTATGCCGCAATTAATTTGCGCGAGCGAGACCACCGCATAATGACGTCCTCTCCGTCTTGACCCTTCATCGACGCTTATCATTTCTTGTTAAAAAAATGATCCAATTAAACGTTCCGAAGCAACAATATGTTACAGAGAGTTTAAAATCTCGCGCACACCCATTGTAATAACGCATGCGCCCTCAATATTAAATTTTAACAAGGTATTAATTAAAAAAACTAAAGCGAAAATATCTTTAAATTTTCTCAGGACGCGCACGGCCCCCTCGAGTTATTTTATTTTTAATTCATTTTATTCGGCGTTGGGCGAGCGGGTCGTAACGCCCACCGGTGATTTAAAATTTTGATTTATCGGCGCAGGCGATGCGCGGGAGAGGCTAGCGTGCGCTCGCCCGCGGTAATTATAAATATGACGCGGTGCTAAACTGTGCACAGTGACCCCGGCGACCCCGTGCGAGAGTCCTTCCACTCCTGAGCACACGTCGAGACTCGAGAACTAACCTCTAGTGTGTGTTTATCGGAAATTCAGCTTAAAATCGCTTTACCAACTGTCAACACTTATAACTCTCGTAAGTAATTGGAGTCACTCCAACCGCAGTTCATAAAACGATCAATCAACTACGTATGTAAGAAAGTGCAATTTTAATCGGTATTACTGACTTGTTTAATTGCACATTGCCAACAAGTCACCGTATTTCATTATGTTTGAGACTTTATAAAAGTATACGTTATTCTAAAAAGGCTTTGCCATATAAAAAACATAAGCTTTAAAAGCCAGAGAAAAGAGTTCGGTTAGTCAGTGATTTGTGTATTTGGGCGTAACCAAAACATAATATTATATGATTCATTTAACGTAGTCTCATTATAATTACGTGACAGTAACGTCTATTTCGTAATAATGGTAGGAAATCGGCATTTCCGACACTAGAATTGCATATTAAGTGGTTCGGTAAAAGGCAGCTGGTACTGTATTTACGACTTCCCTGCAAGCAGCTTTGCTACAATACACTTGCACTCACTGTCTCACACACCTGTTATAGGCCGAGAGCTGGCAGGCATTTTTGATTGAGTTGAGGTATGATTCCGATCCCGGCGGGGACAAGAGACATAGCCGGCAGACATAACCGAATTTTGACCATCACCCGTAATCAGAGGTGAGATGTTGAAAATTCGATAAGACCTGCCAAATGGTTTAAGGAATTGCGCGAGGTGTAAAACATTGTACCAAGATTATTTCCAAACTCAGACATAATATGCCACATACAAATGGCTGCCTACTTACATGTTATCTGAAAAAATAAAAAACAGTTTTTTCTATGAACTACTGTAATAGCATTTATCAGCTATTAATAAGTAAATTTGATACTTTATTTATTTTTAGTGAATTTTGGTAAAAATAAAAATTTTTAGTATTTAGCCCTTCGCATTCCACTTACCCGTGGCAGACCGGAAAAACAATGGAAAACAATAGGGTTCTTTTTTTGTGGTATGCGAAGGGAGAAAAGCGGAATTTGCTAAAACTAATTATCATACCGTTGCTGTTCTAGTTTTATTTAAGCTAAGAGGAGCAGAAATTTGTAACATTACGACGAGTACTTCAAGCTAATAAAGTGCCTCGTCTAAAATTATCACCAGCTCCCAGGCTGTTGCGTTTGATTAATCGGAAAGGACTATCGACGTGTCATATAATCGTACTATTACCATCGCGCTCCCCGATAACTACGACTGAAATTAACTTACAATGTAATTCCGAGAATAATTGAAATGTTTAAAAAAAGTCGGAATGTCCGACGTTTGAACAGCAACAAGCTGACTTCACTGTCAGTTAGTCTTTGGCTATGTCGGTTATTAAATGATAGAGTGTCTAATTTATGCATCCTACGTGTTACCTTCACTGCTACATAATTATTCATCTGTGTAATTTACATATTTAGATATTTAGAATTGGTGAGTTGGTGGTATAACGAATTGCCAAACATAGTGTGGGTCGGGCCCTTTAGCCCGATGGTCTGACGCTCTGAAGTCAGTAAGGGATGCTACATGTGAAAACCTATTAAGTAGTATTATTATTTAAGTGTAAATCCTGATTTTCGTGTTATAAATACATAAAAGAGACAAGGAGCTGAGGGTACACCTGAAAAGACGTTTACGATGAGCGGTGGACATTAATAAAATAAAAAATATAAAATGTATCTGGTATTTTTCGAATATTGAAAATTTAAACCGACGACACCAACGACAACGAATAAGGGTTCCTTTTTACCTTTTGAGCTAGAGAACCCTAAAAGTGAACTTGTAAATTATGAAGTAAGTGAAACTCGTTATTATTTCATTCATCTAGTAATGTGGCTCTTTCCTTGCAAGAATAAAGATAGGAATGTATTTTGAGATGAAAAAGAAGGATTCCTATTACAAGACGAAGCAAAAGGTATAGACCGTGAACTTGTATCGGACATGAGTACAATGCGCGAGAGCTTGCAGCGTTTGTTCGAAGCCACCCGTTTCCAATTAACGACACAGTGGTCTATCTGTACCGACGTATGTGTAGGGCTGCCAATTCCTAAAATATTATTACCCTTACGAGTCTTATGTTAAATTTAATACGTCTAGTTACTTCTAATACCGACACACTACAATTGCGCACCCTATATTTTATAGTTCGTTTATCGTCTAAAAGGTACACAGCCGTGATTGAAATACGAATAAAACGAAGCTTTAAAAACCTTTTATAGATAGCATGAAACATCTATTTGTTATATATATGTTTAGTATGGCTATCCATACTATTGGGAGCCATGCGTTTCTGTAGATGCACATTTTTTTTGTAAAATATTGTGTGTAAATTTGATTCAAATTGTGTAAAAATACTCGAAATTACCAGGATTCTAAAAATAGTCCCAGTGCAAATATTTCCCTAAACTTTGGGGAAAATCCCTAAGTTGGTAGCCCTAAGATGGGTAACGCCGCGTGCAACTCGCGGGCGTCGCCCGTGCTCCCGGCGGAGTCGCCCGATGTCCTTCGCCATTCAATGCAAATTCTCACGGTATAAGAAGCGATCCGAGCCAGAATTACCAACGTTTAGTCGCCCTCGGTACATAATTTTGAGTTGCTTTGTAATTTTACCGAACTCGCGCCTTGTTCAATTCGAGTGACGTTTGTCCTTTAAAAAGGTTACAGAAGCTTAAAGTCTTTCAATATTATTGCTTTTATCAATTAACGATACAGTTCAACTTTAAACACTCTACATTATTCATTAGCTTTATGGAATGTAAGTAAACCAAGCATTTTTTGCAAGCAAAACTTGTCGTACTTCATCCATTAAATTATCGCGCCATTAAATTAATTCCTGCACATAAATAAAATACTCGGTCTTTAGCAAAGTTAAATAATAATTATAGAAGCATTGTATAGTTTTCATACTTAGCCGGTATCTACGATGTGACGGCGTGCTTTTCAAACGCAAATGGTAGCACCATCGATCAACGTCGAGCGGAGCTAATTATTTCTTTAGGTGAAAGCCTATTTTTGCCGTCGATAGTCGTGAGATGTCTACATTTAAGACCGTGTGCAGTTTGATTTCTATTCCTTGGTCTGTTTGAATAGCCAAGAAAAGAAATTTGGCGTCACGGCACGGAGCGGCAGCGTGACGTCGGCGGCGTGTCGATTACGAGGCGAATGTATTGCGATGGTAATCTCGATCGAGCGACTGGCGGTTTGATGTGTCAATCCAGCCGTGGGTCGATCGGTATCGCTCGATAGCTCCTATTGGGCAACCGACACGCTTTGTTATCCTAACAGAATTTAAAAAATGACGGCTACGAAGAGAAAACGAATGGATCCGTCCCTCTGCGTTTCCATGGTTGAGGTAGAGAGTCGCACGCCCAATTAGTGGTCTCGGGTTTCACGCGAGTTCCATTTCTCGTTACACGGTAATCGAGTCATACGCGACCGGCCGCTGCTACGATCCGCACACAAATAAATCGTTACGCGAATTTCCCAACATGGCTTCCGCGGGTACGGCCAATGGGAGGCAGGGGGCGGTGCGGGGCGGGGGCCCAGCGCTGCATCTTCGTGTGAAAATTAAAAAAATTACGAGCATCGTATTCATTTTTATGATCGCTTCGGAGATGCCTCGCGCTCGCTGCTCGACCCTCGACGGGGTGATAAACTTTCAGCGATACACGATCGTGCGTAAATAACTAAATGCCATTAGCCCCGCTGATTTCATTATTTAAACTTAATTATAATTATTATAGTTAATTCGTAACTTTACAAAACGAATATTAAACTTTTTGGATTTTTATAAATTCCTCCTCCAGCTCCTCTTTATTCCATATTTGCGGTTAAAACCAAAATTCTTACAAGGATACCCTATTACTTCCCGCCGAAATAGATTACACGAACCTGTGTAACCCGTTTTCTATAAAGCGTCCGCGGCTTTATGAATAAATAAACTACGATAACAGCTTCAAAAGAGCCTACCCACTACATCAAAGTTTTGTCGACCCTTGCTCTATTCGAAGAGCCCCCGCATACATACCGCGCCGGCTGCTACATAACGCACCCACACACTGAACTGCTCCATCGCTGTACAGCTGAAACTGCCGTAGTATGAGTGAACACGATGAAAATCTTTATTTTCACGCTCTATCTCTCTTTATCTAATCGCCCCGGTCAGATAAGGACGGAGCGCCGGAAAAACTGGCGCGGGGCGAGGAGTAAAGGCTACATCGATTCCGCGCTTTCACTGCTAGGGGCCGCGTAAACCTTTAAAAACACCGGTTTTGCCGCGCGATTGTCATCTCTAACCTTAAATGGGTAAGAGGTATATTGCGATGCAGAGGTGGCCCTTGTAAATGGATTGCCTCCCCCTTGGGGGTTCTCATAGTGGGATCTAGATGTCGTAGATATGCTGATAGGCGCCGGTGTGTGCGTGCGTATGGTTACGACGCGTGCGCTAGTGTGGCGCCGTGTAGGTTTGTATTTTCCGGCTAAAGCTGTGTAGGTATGTTAAGTAGAGGGCTGTTTCCGGGTAGGTTGAATTTTGCTTGTGTTTGCAAATATATGAGGGGTAGGTAGCCATCCCTTTTTGTAATATAATTTTATGTTTAAGTATAGATAGGTGGATAGATTAGGGAAGACGGAGGCTGTGATTTGATTTGATTAGGAGGTGTTTGGTGTAGGGTCGGGGGAGATAAGACTGATTGGATCGGGGAGCGCTGTATGGAAATATGTTTTTAATGTGGGTGGTTTATTGAATTAGCGAGTTTGTGAAGTGACGCGCGATTAATCCGCCTGATGTGTTCGCCGTTGATAATTAACTGTTCATTCGCTTATTAACATCGTGTGTTTTAACTTTGTAAATCATTGAATGCGATTATGAAAACATATTTGGGCTCTCTTTGTAAACAAATTATCCAGACGACAAAATTGTTAAACTAATGTTTACATTATGCTTTACAGATTACGTACACAACAAACAATTACAACAACATTTTATATATTTTTTCTGTAAATGACATTTTCAAAGAGACAAAGTCTACAAAAATAATTTACAGAACTCATCTGTAAACGCTCTGTAGTCTTCGATTTCGAAATCAGCAATATTCTGTATTTTCGTGGATAAAGAAAGGCACAACTTCAAAGGCAATTAAGCTTTTATCCTCTGTATTTGTCATCTACATTCTTACAACCATTATATCTTTTGTAAATTCTCTATTCAGAATTAGTTGCTTACGTAGATAAACTGTCCACTTAATACGGTCAGCAAATACATGCCGGCTGTTTTCATGCCAAAAACAACAAAGCACTTTTGTAGTCTTTCACAAAGGAGTCCTTGATGTTGTCACAGCGCACGCTCCTTTGAGTTTACACCACACTGAAAATTGAAGCACCGAGGGACAATATGTACGGAGTAATATTTATCTGTTTGTGTAAACGTGATTTTTTATCTCGCCGGCGTGTTTTCTGTTTGATAGTTGGTTTTTTACGAAGATATCGATCGGTATGTCGGTGACAGTGAAATGGGTTAACAATTAATAAACCCCTCGGTACAAGTGAACGCATACTTCGCATTCTAATCGGGGAACTTTTTGTTGGTGTTTTGTAACGAGTCCTTCGAGTTTGTCGTGGTTGGGTCTTTCAAGAAAAAAGTAAAACAAACAAGCCGTTTTACTTAATTAATATTAGAGGGCTAGTACAAAATTATCAATACGCATTATGAATATAGTTGATATTTAAGTTTGCGTCAAGTAGCGCCATCTGTGTAGTATTTGCGAAAGTAATTACAAAAGCTCATTTTGTTGGACTTTATTTTTAAGGAGCTTTTATTAACGTGTCCGAATCGTTCCAACAACAAATCTTAAGGTCCGTGACTCCAATAGCGAATGACCCGAATAAAAAATAATCCCACTCGTAAAATTTACGACTTTTTCCAGCCATTTCAGCGTTTGAGGAGCGAAAGTAATTCGCTCATAAAATTACGAATAAACAGCCGTTTTTCCACGGAAATAAAACCACCCTAGAAGGGTGGTGACTCCTGTAATCGGATTTGGTCCCTCCGATTTAGGATCCTCTCCCTAGGGAACAGGGCCGCGATGCACCGCTATGACTTGATGGGATGCCTTATCTGAAGATTATAAAATCGGATTCGGGTAATTGAGTCGTAAAGCACTGAGTTAATTTTGGCGTGTGGTGCGTTTGTCATACCGCTTGATCGTTTTAATTAGTTTGCTGTTGGTAACCGTTTGTGGACTTAGCAGTGTAAACGAGGCTATGAATGGGATCTTAAAGGTCTTTAGTTGTTATTACGGTTAATGTACCTATAACTACTGAAACAGTTTCACCTGTGTTTGAATACTTAAGTGGACAACAAATTTGATTCTTTTCCTAGTTCCTTGTAATAAAGTGTTTGTTTTAAACCATGCCAAAGAATAATACATTTTAACTGCACCATATTTCATCTAGTTCGAAAGATAAGTTTATCTAACAATCATCCAGGAAATCATTTGAGTTTAAAATAATATCCAAACTACAACATGTAGGATTCCTTTTAAAGTTACGATACGACTCAATACTCACCTTTGTGCCTGCACCTTTACAAAAAGACATCGCCGCGCTGCATTTTTTAAACAAACAAAATATGTCACTTTTGACAGATATGGAAGTCGGTGGAGTAGACAGTCGGAAAAAATGCCGGCTAATATGGCCACTAATCTCGGACACAAAGCCGCATGACGCGGCGAATGTTCGCGCGAACCATTTAATGTTTAGGTATTCAGGTATGCAGTACTGATGGGCACAAATGCCATTAGCGTAAGGTTATTTTAAGTTCTGCTGACACATTGCTAATATCTGGTAAGTGTATTATTTTTTGAACCAATAATTTACATACTTAAGGTTCCTTGTTTTTTTTATTCGATTAAGAGTTTTCTTCACTATTAGACATACAGCGTTAAATACAAGTTTTTTATGCGACCTTCGTTACAAAGGCGCTTTTTGTGGTATTGAAAGAAAAGTTTATATCAACTTTTAAACTATCTTGTATTATTAATTACCCTGAAACGTCGATTTCTAGCACAAACCGAATTTTAAGTGAAACAGAATATAAAATATTATTTAGTAATGGTGTCGTGCACGAGCGTCCATCGCTCAGCCGCAGTTACTTACGATATTAAATCGGACAATACGCCGATTCGGTCACGATAACTCGCCAGCTCGATTCTAGTTACCGAGAACCGAAACCGAATAGTTGGTCTCGTAATGTTTTAAGACACAATGCACTTTTGGCCGGTAAATGACATGACAAATTAATGGATTTATTATGAGTTTGATTCGTTTTTCTCGTGGTGGGTTAGGGCGAATGCATTTTTAATTGAGTGAGGCACTGTATAAGCCGGCCACTGCGTGCCGAGGATATTTTTTATTTGATTGACGGGTAGTAAAGGCAGGTGCGTACGACGTCTGCCGATTGCTCCCTCGCTTTTTCGAATCGAATATTCACTTTTTGTGTGTCGCCTCGTTTTGCGACTCGATTTTGTCATGTTTTATGGTGATTGTTGTACCGAACATTAATGGCCCACTAAATTTCACCGGCGGTTGTACTTACGCAGTTTTTGTTGGACGCGTTTGTTTTAACTAAATGTATAAACGTCACTCGGCAGGTGAATTTTTTAGTTTATTATGACAGTAATACTTATAAAGTCTTGTAATGTGACACGTTCGCAATAAAAAGTATGTCCCTTGCAACAAAGTCGTATGATAGAGATAAGTTTAATCAGTAAGGTGTCTTAAAATGACCTTAATAGGAATTGATGATGACTTAAAGGTACAAACATGCATACATTTTTTGCGACGTCTTTTTAACCATAAAAATATGGGAGGAAAATGATCATTTTGCTTCAATTGTTTCTGCATCCTAGGTACTTCTGAAAAGCGTTTAATGTTTAGCATTCGAAATAAAAATACTGTTTCTAATTGTTCTCAACATTTCCTCTCGTTTCCATTGCGAAGGCTTTCGAAATAAAATGTTTTATTTATTTGCAGTCACTACAAAGCGCGGCGAGACGAGCGGGCACGTCGTGCGCGAACTGCAAGACGACCACGACGACGCTGTGGCGGCGCAACCAGAACGGGGAGCCAGTCTGCAACGCCTGCGGGCTCTACTACAAACTACACAACGTGAGTACTACATTTCACGACCCTTGACTATGGAAAAGACCTCAATAGCAGCGCTTGAATTACCGGTAATTTTGGGAACAGCGCTTAAAATATCGATAATTTTAGGAACCGGTGCTATTGGCCTCGGTTTGATACCAGTTCCAGACGTAGTCCCTGTAGTAATAGTACCGGTATCAGTCGTAGTACTATTATTATTGGTTTTGGTACTTTCTAATCAGTGTCGGTATTATACTGAAACAAACTGAATATTCCCGTAGGTTAGAGGAAGAAAATAGATAAAGTAAGTAAAAATATAGATAATATCAAATTTTCATATGTGGCGGGTGTCTAAATTGGTACCAGACTTGTTAGGCGAAGTTCGACATCTGGAACCAGTACCCAGGTACCAAACGGCAAGAAACGATAACTACCGACACAGAACCTCAGATTCCAAGCCCTGCTTAGTAGTACTAAAATATACTCCTGTCCTGTGGGAAAGGTCCCACTGTGACTTTTAAGACACTGTTTGACATGTCAACAGATGGCAGATAACCGCTCTTACTATCCACTACAAGACATCTGATTTACGGGGACACTACCTGATTTAAGCGAAACTATTAAGAGACGTGGAGCACGGCCAAGTGTGTACTATACTTTATATGCTATCCGTCACAAGCCGTAGACAAAGTAATGAGACTAATATTAACCACAATAAAATGAAGGAAGACTTCTTTCATAACGATTAAGTACATAAATAATATACTTTATTAATGTTACATTAAAGTAAAGTAGTTTGTTTTCTAGCAAAAAAATCGAAAAACATATGAAGAAACACCTTTTTCAAAAGGCAAAAAAAATCTAGACTTTGTCCTATCCGTCTATTTTAGCAGATTCTTAATTATTTGACAAACTCTTGATGCATGCAAAGCACTGCAAATCCTTATTAAATATTTTTGTAGATTCTAAGTACTAATGCAATTTTACTAACGTAAGCATACGCCGACATACCTATCTCTAATTGATAGGTACGATAGTGGAGTTAATACAATGGAGAGCATAGCTAAAATAAATTCACTAATTTGACTGAATATTAATACGCAATAAATCTCCCACTAGCTTTAAAATTACATACCTATCAATGAATGGGCTTGCGTGATCTTATTAAAATTTACATTAGTACGGTGACTTTTATTGACACGTGAATTAGATCAATTCACATACTCTGTGGAAATTTCTCATTTTATGCTATGTTTATAAAACTGGAAAGAAGATTTTGAGTGGACGTAGTAGTGTAACTATTATATCTTAGTTAGTTATTAAATATAAGTAATAATATTACGAAACTGCGAGTCCTATCCTTGGGACTTTATCGATCGCTTTATCGCTTAGCCAAATAAAAATAAGAGATTAGTAAAACACATTAGAGGACATTGATTTAATCAGTGACTTTCCAAAAACGAGTACTGGTAGTTGCAAAATTGAACCGTTATGATAGTATCATTTCATTTAACCTCCTGATGTTATCGTGCGGCCAATAATTTATTTGAGACAATCGTATTTGGTTTTATGACACATTAGCTGGTCTCTGGGGTGAGCGAGACCCCAAGTTATCTGTCACTAAGATACTGTCATCTCTCCAGGGGGGATCAGAAGTGAAGTGACGGCCCGGGGGACCGAGATTAGCAAATCGAGGGGGAAAAGAACGTTTAAAAATCACATCGAGTTCAAATCGGTCCAATGGACACCGCTATTTAACTCTTAAATAGATTCATTTACTTAAGGATTTAAAATTTAAACATCAACTCTATACTTAAAATTGGTTTCTAAAACCATCTGGCAATAGCCAGATATGACGTTTTAGCTAAAGAATAGCTAGATCTACACAAAAGCTACTTGAACATGGGAACGCAAGATTGTTTTGGTGTGTATTCTTAAACTCATTTATACATTTGAAGTATTGTTTCATCATAAAGCTCATAACATTTCTCACGCCTCTTACGGCCCCGTTGCGAAACAATACGCATAAAAAACCCGCGACTCGCAATACATTGGTATTGGAAAAAATAACCTATAGAAGGCCGATACAACAATGACAGAAATTAACTGTCAAAGCGACCCTCGTGGAGGGCACTCGAGATTCTTTTCGGTTGAAATGTATACTTTTTCTAAGGTTCGAGCAACAATGACGTGTGCTCTAATTATTCGGAAGGAGCGACAAAGGAGCAAATGGGAGTGCCTGCTACTGATGCAGCAGGCATAATGACAGGAGCACAATACCGTGGCAGTGCGGTAGCGTCGTTGAGAGTGAGAGCCCACCCTCTCATATACATGTATCATATTCGCCCTGCGCAGACTCCGTCGTCAAATAATTTATCTTAATTCATTGACAAAAAACAGGTTTTTCGAATAAATAATGAGACCATCTTTTATCTTGTTTTGACACAGTGCGATGACAGTTTGTTGGATCATAAAAAAGTAGATTAAGGTCTCGGCCGATGACATTTGGCTGTACAGGTGTAGCCGGTAGCGCTGCATGACCCCGTCTCTATTGCTAATTTGGTTTCAAAGGTCAAGATACTTGGATGCTTTGGATTTTAAGAACGTGATTTTTATCTTTATTCCATTATTACATTTATCTTGATGTAGAGTTAACGATTTAGAATATAATTTTTAATTCATTTTCCGTTGCGAATTGACCTATATTTTATCCAATTGTTTATGGTTGAAGCATTTCTCTCAGCAAAATATGCAAGGCATCTGTTTCCGATGCCGATAGGCCGATACAATGTAAGCAAAATTGCTAGCTCTGGTGCTTTAGCAACAATGTGTAAATAAACGCTCTATAATAGTCAGCGGGCCGAGGCGGGTCCTTCGTGATCGATTTCACTCAAAAAACGCAATTCATACAACAAAGCACGAGCGCATTGTGATTTACCGACGTCACCCTCCTGTACGCCGACGGACTTTCTTGGTACTTTAATATTAATATATTTACATTATTCACGCGATTAAATACAACGAATAATATTTATGGTCATTGACAAAATACGAAATGGATTAGAATAAATATTTCCCTATCTTGGATAAAATTTTACTTGAAAAAATTTGTATGCCTCAGGTGAGTACTACCTATCCTACCGAAACCTATCGAAACCCGAACCTACATCTTTTCGCTATCTGGGCAACTGCTGATCTGAGCTACAGAGTACATTTTCTTGTGCTCGATTCATTTTTAATATTTCTAACATTGTAAATGCAAAAACTAGACTTAACCTGACTAAATGTTGCTAATGTTCATGTGTTTAAGTCTAGGCAAAACCGCCAATTTCGATCATCTTAAACAAGTAATGTCAATAAGAATAATTAGAAAACAAGATAAAAAATATGTAAAAGAAAATAAAATATTAAAACTATCTCAATGTATCAAAACTTTGTCAGCGTAGTGTACGCCACGAACAATCTTCAAGTATGTTTACTCAAAATATACAATCAGACCCTCGATTATGTGCCGTATGAATGTCCACAAACGTTCAAATTGCTCTCGAAGGCTGCTCAAGTGGCCGGGATCATGTTCTTTTGCTCCGTAACTGCTTGTATCATTGTTTTTAATAAAAACATTTTATTGGCTGTTTCTGATACAGTTCCTTTGACTTGATTGATATGGGAAAGTTTTTGCCCCGGAATGTGTAACGACTTTTGTTTCAGTTAAAAACTTTGTGTAAAACTCGAATGGTGGCGATCAATCTCCTCTGATAAGATCTGATAAAAAATTTTTGTTAATAACTTCAAAAAACACTCACATCGTTTATAGTAATACGTACGTGTATAGGATATATATTAATGGTGTGATATTTATTTAATTTTACTTACTTAATACAGTTTAAATCTTATATACCAGAAAAAGTTACCAAGAAGAGGTTTAGTGATGTTCTTTAGAAACAGCTATTAACTGACAAAAAGTTAAGTCGAAGTCAATAAAATGTAATTTTTAAATACAATTACAAAAATATATTTACTCGTATAATCCCCTGCAAGGTTATTCCACACGATTGTTACCCATGATTGAGCAATTTTTAAACTATTAAAGACTCGCTTTGGGAACGTTCTGGCTCGGCACAATTGAATAAGATCGAAAATATATTATTTATTTAGCCACAATCCTTAATAGGATTACGCCAGTGCGTGGGTTCGATTCCCGGCTGTACCTGCCGACCGCAGCGATCCGTCTGTTCGTTTTTGTAAATTTGTTTATTTAATTTATCACGCTCGTTTATTCGTTACTTCCTCTATGCTATACTCGATTAGCTTTTTGTGGTTTGTATTCAATTTTTTTGGGCCGACCCTTAATCTACCAGTGAATTGGTATTAGGTTTTTGCGGTCTTCCGATTGTTTTCGATTTCATTTGCCTTTGTTAAATTATAATTTCTATAGTTTAGTTATTTGGCATTGAATATTTTGCCCCAGGCAGTCTTCGACTTCTTGCAGCGTTGTAGAGTAGATTATGCACTACTCAAAAACGTATATAAAATTGCAACTATGACAATACAGTACCAAAATTGCACAGCTACGATTTCTATCTAACGAGTCTGACTGGGCGATGTCATATCGCCTAAGCTTTTCACCAACACCCTTGAAGACATCTTTAAGACACTGAACTGGAGTGGCCACCCTCTCCGATTTGCTGACGATATCGTCTTGCTGGCCGAAATACCAAAAGATCTTAAGGAAATACTAAACGACTTCAGTCGTTCAACTCGGCAAGACGAGGCAACGAAGCAACCGTCGCTGTAATCGCCTAAAACAAAAGCATCGAACAGGTCGAAGAATATATCTATCACAAGCAGTCACAAGACAATGTTCTAAGGACCCCGCACAGGAAGATGAAGTGTGTGCAGACCACCAGCCAGATGGACGGATGATATAATAAAGACGGCAGGACCGATCTGGACAAGAATCACCGCACTAAGAGCTTCAAGAGCATATTATGTCTAACATGGACCAAACACTTATGAAGAAGAATAAGAAGATTATTTTGCAGTTTTTTAATCATTATATTAAAAATGAAACTTGTTATGCATCACTTTTCAATAAAACATTTACAGTAATCTTAAACAACGAAGTGGCACAATAAAACACTAAATAAATTAAGCAGCAATAACACATAGGTCGTTTTGTATCTGTCCCCGTCCGTTAAGTGCCTGCTATACAAAGGTATTGGATTACAGCTTGTATAGAGCTCTAGAGAGCGCCCATAATAACACATCTCAAATGATACATTTCGAATACAATGGGACGATCAATTCAATTTTTGAATCGAGAACGCTCCTCTAGTTTTTTTTTTTCGGCTAAAGTGCTGTTTTGTTCGACATCCGAGGGAATTTGACAGTCACCGTTTTTTCTCCAGCCAGTTTTCTTTGGCAGTTAGACCATAATGTTAGGTTATTGATACAAAATGTTTTTTTAAGGCGCCCGTACTTAGCGCTGGAGTGCTGTGTTTTGCTAGAATTGTTTTGTGTTTATTGTAGGAAGTTAGGTTAATATAGTGATAATATTGTAAAACAAAAACATTTTGACTTAAGTATCACAAAAAAATTTTTTTACGTATTTTGCATGTTTTTTTTTGTTTCTTACGTCTTTCAATTAGGCTATACGGCCAATTTTACAGTTTGTCTTCCATTGATAAATATAGGTTTGTCATCATCTATATGAAATGATTCTATTCTAAGCAGAGGTTTCTGATGATAAAAATAAGAAAATTTTCTTTAAAGCTTTTATATGTCTTCAATTACTAGTAATTAACCTAAGTCCTTTATTCTGGACCTTTTTTACGATTTAATTTATTATGAATATAAACGATTAAAGCATAGAGTTAAAGCAACTATGGACTTGAATAACATAATTTCCTGTACAGTTGCAATTTTAGCTGAATTCATACATAAATTACAAGTTCATTTGTTATTTTTAGAAAATACTATAGGTGATCACAAGATCAGGATACAAATATACAAATACACTTGAGTTTGAGTTTCAGTTTTAGCTTATAATAAATAAACAATTCTTTCAGAACACTGTTAACTTATATTTGTACCTGTAGTATATTTCTATAGGAAGTATTTATATTTAGCTTTTGACAAATTAACAAGCCTGTGGATTTCTTCGCTGTAAAGAACATAAAGAATCGGAGACAATATAGGACGTATATGTTAGGACTAGTTACGTAATAGTAAAATCAACATCATGATTTTATAAATGCAGTAAATGATATTTGTTACACGTACAATGTAGTTAGCTCACATGAAACCGCAGTTTTCAAAGCTATGCATTTTCAAGGCTTGTATGCCAGTTTAGATGTTCTTTACAGCCAATTAGTAAAAACAGATCTCGCGAGTAGAGTTCCAAGCGCTTTAAAGCGAAGCGCAGCGATAAAAAAACTTAATTTACTCATTACATTATATCCAGCGAACTGGCTAGTATCCAAACGGCTGCCCGGCCGAACGTTATAATGACATCAATTTGAATATTCACGTCGAACGGCCACATTTGCATAAGTTTGGCCGTTGAATTTTGTGCGATGCAAATGACGCTGGCAACACTAATTGTGCTGTTCATTGTTCGTGTAAAACTTTGGAACATTTTTATTCTATTTAGCGATATCCGGTGAGCATTGTTTTTCGTTTCAAATGATTGTTTTCGTTGCCATTGTTCAACGTGGAATTCGCTTTCTATGCGCTCGCTACTAATATTTACAAGTGTTCTAGTTTTATTTGTATTGACATTAAGTACTTAATACCTACATCAATTAAAATGTAGAGTCAATCACAAAGTTATAAAATGTTTTAAAAGAAAAGGAAGGAAATAATTATCTTATTAAATTATATTTATATATTAAATTTAGTAAGAATTTTTGTCACAGAGTGAAATGCAAAAAATGTAAAAGCACTACAGCTACTTTCTTTTCACAATGATCAAAACCGCGGAAAAATAAAACTCGTACATTGCCTTTTCTGTACACAAAACGTCTAATTTTGCCAAAATGTGATCGTATAAATAAAATAAAGGGAATAAAAGCGGGCGTCCGCGCAGTAGACCGGAAAGATTTTATCTGTTGCCAATACAGAAAAAATGGCGTCCACCGGAAGTGTCCGAGCGGGCGCGCGGCGCGTTACTATTTTTTTCTTTTTTGTTTTAAATAGCTTTTTCCCGGCATAGTTCGGCCGGAAATGCGTTTGCGTATAACTGCCCAGTGTTGCCGAATCGCTCGATAAACTTTATAGGCGATTTTGTTTCTTGTTTGTGTTGTTAATAAGAGTGAGTTTTCTTTTTATAAATTCGGTCTGATTCATTTTGGTAGGCTCGAAGACGTGGCGAGCGTAGCGCTAAATAGGATGTTTTTATTCATGAGGCCTTAAGCTCCCATTCTGTTTAGTGAGTGCCAGCTGATTTACGGTTCACGTAATAAATCTCGTGGAAACGTCGGGTGTATTCACGAAATCGCCGAAATGTAATTAAAAACACTTTAGATATTCTGTTTAGGGTATAATTAATGCTTAACACTGTTGTAGCCACAACTTATAATAAATTAGAGTTTATAGTTTGTAAATCTTTATTTTCTTGAAAATAATAACCTACAATAATAAATGAATACAAGAGTTTGAACCTACATTTGCTCTATATATTGTTTTCATTGAATCATATGAAAATACACCTTTTCAAGTTATCTTGTAAGTTATTTGTTACCTTATTTACTCGGTTAAAGTATTAATGTCAGGTAAAAGGTGCCATTACACTGAATCCTCTCACTCAAAGTAGTGCCTAATATGCTCACGTCAGATGTAATTGTCAGCGAAGAGTACGAGACGCGTTGATAGGCTGTACTTAGTGTCAAAGTTGTTAGCAAGTGGTCATATAGGCGGCATTAACGGGACTCGAGTGCTAAAATATTATACCGTTTTAACAACGTACACCTGGCTGTTTTGTGATTAGTAAATCAAAATTAATAACTACTGAAGAAGGGAAACTATATCATATTTCTGAAAAGCAATCTGAGCGTTCAAATCAAGAGTAGCGTAACCTGAAAATCGAGACACAAGATGGGATTCGATTTTGATTTGAATTCACTGTGATAGCTAACTATCTTGATACTATAGCACATTATATTATCTACTCTGTAGTAGTAGTAGCAATTTTTCTAAAAATAGGTTTCATGATGACTAGATTTTATTTATAACAAGTTGTTCTAACACAACTGAATTGTTTCCGTATCAGCACATTTTCAGGAAGGTATTCTAAGACTAAATGCTAAGTTACTTTTCTAAAGGTAATCTCTAATTAATTTGTTTTAATGAGTGCTACTTTTATGAAACCCATGTTATATTTAGCTTCACGAGTTTTTAAAACGCAGCTGCCGATTGCGATACGCCGCTGTCCTACAAAACAATTATTGCGTCGATTGCACAATGAAACCGTACCTTTTGTCCGCTATCAGATTTGGTTGGACTTTAAATTAATTATATTATAGCGTTTGTTACTAGAACTTAGCTAGGGATTTGACTTTCTCTGTATCCAATCGGTTATATAAATTATTGACATTTGGCTTTTAAAATTTATTTCTGTTGTCATTTGTTATTTCGGGATTATTTGCCGACAATTACTGTTTAATACAGACTCAAAAACCTAACACCATTTTATTTTCATACAAGTTTGTTCGTGCTCTGCTCCTGTACTCGGACCGACATGGTGGCGTTTTTGTATAAACACTTCAACACCTCGATGTACCGATAGTCAATATGGCACCGCTGGAGAGACTGTAGCACTGCCCAGGTCTCGATCGAATCAAAGGCCTTCTCATAGTCCACGAACGCCAAGCATAGGTAGTGGCAAGTTATACTCCTCGGTCTTCTGTATAATTTGCCGCAGCGTATGGATGTGGTCTATGGTACTAAAGCCTTTTCGGAAACCGGCTTGTTCTGGAGGCTGGAAGTCATCGAACCTACGCGTGAGACGATTCGTGATGCACGCACGAATGCGATTCCTCTGCAGCGAGGCGTAAGACTGGGAGATGTTATATCTCCGAAACTGTTCACCGCTGCATTGGAAGACGCTTTCAAGCTCCTGCAATGGAAAGGATTTGGCATCAACATTAACGGCGAGTACATCACTCACCTTCGGTTTGCCGACGATATTGTGGTCATGGCAGAATCACTTGAAGACCTCAGCACAATGCTCAATGACCTTACTCGAGTCTCCCAACAAATAGGTCTGTGTGTAGTGCCCTACTCAGTATCCGTTGGGAGCTCTACTCTTGAAATTGTTGACAAATATGTCTACTTAGGACAAGTTATCCAGTTGGGTAGATCCAATTTTGAGAAGGAGGTCAATCGTCGAATCCAACTCGGCTAAGTAGCGTTCGGGTAACTACACCACGTCTTCTCGTCCAAAATACCTCAGTGCCTCAAGACGAAAGTCTACAACCAGTGTGTGTTACCAGTGATGACATATGGAACTGAAACGTGGCCTCTCACTACGGTAGTACTATTACGTATTCTGTGCTCTGACTATGGGCCTTATAAGAAAGCTCAAGGTCGCTACAGCGTGCTATGGAAAGGGCTATATGCTCGGTGTTTCCTTGCGAGATCGAATCAGAAATGAGGAGATCCGTAAACGAACAAAAGTCGCTGACATAACCCAACGGATTAGCAAGCTGAAGTGGCAGTGGGCGGGGCACATAGCACGTGGAACTGACGGCCGATGGGGCAGAAAGGTTCTAAAATGGAGGCCGCGTACCGGCAAGCGCAGCGTAGGACGTCCACTCACAGGGTGGTCAGACGATCTCGTAAGGGTCGCAGGAAGACGCTGGATGCAGGCCGCTTCCAACCGGTCAATCTGGAAGTCAATGGGGGAGGCCTATGGCTAGTGGACCTCCTATGGCTGAAATGATGATGATGATGATGACAAGTTTGATAACTTATAAGATTTAGTTTTTTTTACTTGATATTTTTACTGTCATTTCTTGTCTAAAATAGAACAACACTGCAACTTTAATAGCAAACATTTATGTAAATTATCAAATAAATTAAGACGAAAAATTTGCAACTCGTTGAAGACGATTTTTTAAGTAATTATACGCAACAAATGTAATAATTTAGGCGTCTTTGATGTTCATCAGCTAAATGCAAGGTCAGATCGCGAGATTACTCTATTACACTTCACAATGTAATAAAATTTAAAAAGAAAGAGAATTTTTAAATGTAGTGTACTTAGGCTACGTATTTTAAGCGCGGGTAAAATTTCGTAGGTTATTAAATAAAAATAAATTAATAACACAACGTTGGTAATTAATATGCTCAAACTATGTTATTTTGTGAAATTGAGCGGGTGCAAGTATGATTTTATATTAATTAGAAAGAAAAAATTATAAGAAATCAAAATTTTAATTCATGTGGTTACTGGGCTCGTCATCAAAAACATACTTAGACCCACTAAACTTCATAGATACGTACTCAAAGACAAAACTTAAAGTATGAATCAATGCTGTAACAAGTCACCTACTTACGTTTTGACTACTGCCTAGTACCTAAGTCGTTAGTGTTAAGAAGTTAAACAAATAAGCGGCTAAGTAGTGCTAAGTAGTTTTTATGCTTTAGTAAAAAAGTAAACTTTTTTACTAAAGCATAAAAACTACTTAGCACTAGTTATGATAACCTTAAAAAGAACAAAATAACAGATGAAATTCAATCCAAGCTATATTAACGGTGCTCTATATTACAATTAGCGTCTCAAACCAATAATTTAGCCTTCAGAAACACTAGATAACATTAATACCATGTACTATGATACCATCATCACGTCACCTGCGACTGGGGCCCTAGCACGGAATTAAGTCTAGAGTAGGTGTTATGTAACACAAGAGTGGGGTACCGCATAGAGATATAGTTTGAGTATTAACTACTTCTAAAGTGTGTACTTAGCTTTGTTTGTTTTTTTATAGATAAATTCGGTTTGTAAAAAAAAATATGTGTGAATCTTGATGTAGAGTGTAAGTAGATGACGTAAATACTGAGAAAAAACATCTATCACAACAACTTTAAAGCTTTGTCAAGATCTTAACAGCATTATCTTATTTTAACCTTGTTTTGGTTGTTCTGTACAGAGTTTGTCATAAAAACAATATTGCTAAAATAAGAGTTTATAGTTAGGTATGCCCCGGATTACTCTCTTTCAACCACATCATCATCATTAGCCTTTTAAAATATATAATGCTGGACATAGGCCTCCCCAGTAAAACGCCACAGCGATCGGCTCTGGGCTGTTTGGATCAAGTGGCTGCAACAACATCTTTAAACAATGATCTAAAATTAATAAACAAACACACTCATTCATTACCTATCTGAATGGATTACGTTAGAAACACGTTATTTTACAAATCAGAATTATAATCGAACATCATTTATATATGCTCGCCATTGTCTCTTTCTATGGGTACTTTGTCAACTCGAAAAATCGATTTTTGTATTAAGAGATGTTATCTATTATGAGCTCGTTGCTACCTGAAACGCGATGTTTGGGTTAGCAAATGCAGTAATTAGGCGATGAGACATCGGGGACGCGATGATCGCTGATCTGGCGCAGCGCCACGCTATCGGCGCCATCTACCGTGATCTATGGCCAACTAAATAAACGCCACATTCCGCTTATGATTTAAAAATAAATACTTTTTTGTTTAAGTAAATTAAGAATGTTAAGGTGTATAACGAAAAATTTCTTTTGTTTAATATCTATACCGAATACATAATGCTGCTCACCGCACTAACGTTTCTATTCTGAAAGAGCTTGGCATCAAAGAAAGGCTTTCGTCAATTGTGCAAGTGCGAATCCTTACGATGTTTGGACATATCATCCGCAACGAAAGCTCTTTGGAACACTTAGTGATACAAGGTAGAGTGGAAGGTCATCGTTCTTGCGGCCGGTCAACCACAAGATGGCAGACCTCATAAAATCTTCTACGAGGCGTTCCCATGTTGAGTGTGCCCGCAGTGCAACGAATAGAGAAAGATGGAGAAGTCTTGCAAAAGCCGCAACCAACTTATCAGACAATCCATAACCACGACCACTTCGCCAGGAGTGTACGACTAAGAAGAAGAAGAAGAATAACGACAGACTTCCTATTTTAGTCGGATTCGATTGTCGATTCCATTTAATTGTCAGATGGCCTGCGTCCCTGTTGGAAACTAGATCGCACGTACTCTTATGTTTTCTTTCTGAATAAATCTAATCAGAAACCCAAAGGTATATTGCTGCCTGAAAAGTCATACTTATCGATACTTTTATATGTATGCCAGTAAAAAAAACAAAGAATCATAAATTGTTATTTTTAATAACTCCTTTTTTGTAACTTCGTTTGTTTTACTCCAATATACCTACTTACTTATCATGATTATCATACTTTAATAGAATCATAATATTACATCATCATAAAAAACGTTGTCACCGTTAGATATTAACATGATGTCCGAGACAAAGCAAGTAATTAACTGACAGCGTCAGAGTATAGAGCCGCCTGATTGCGCGCGATGCCGTGGTGTACCCCCTTACATCTGTAAACATCTTCTAGATAACCATCTGACGTTTGACACAAAGCGCGGCTGAGATACTATCTCAAAACTATCCCCCCACTTCCTCTAGCCGTCTAATTATTTATTTACGTCCGCCTATCACACCATCGATGCGCTTGAGCAAACTCAGACTCACAGAATTCAAATTTAGAACGGACCGTTATCACAGGTGATCTTGGGACAGTATGTGAACTGCTCTTTTTAACGGACTTCGCGTATAAATCTTTCGGTCAAAATGCTATTTTCTTTGTAGTTCAATGTAACTAGAGTAATAATGTCACGTGGCGCTTTGTCCTTATTTAAGGCGAGATATACACTTAGCCGTTATACCAGATGTGGTAATTCTAGTTATTACATTTGGAGTGATTTCCATCAGATTTCCGTAACCCTAACGACAGGAAAACCAGACCATTTTGGCCCATGGCTACACATCCAGTGTTATCTGAACGTTCAGGTTTTCTTACGATGTTTTCCTTTACCGCCGAGCAAGTACTCGTAGTATACTGAAATCCGTACATGGATTCTGAAAATCGACAGGCTCGTACTGGGATTTCAAGTCACGACTCAAGGATGTTAGGCGATACTCCGACTACTGAGCTCATATATACTCGTTCGTGGTAAATTTTAACAAAAATGTTGTACACTAAGGAACAGGTGTAATCGTGACGGGAATTTATCTACTTTACCATAATTTGAATTATTATAATAGGAGCCGAAAATAATTGATAAAATTCCGTTTTACACCGTTGCCACGCACACACCCTTCGTAAAAAAAAAAACTTTATGACATCTCACTCGTACAAAGTGGACGGGCCAAGGTGTAATTTGATTGAAAGCACCAAAAAAGTTATAATCATATAATAAGTGGTGGAATAATTACCGGCTTAGGAGCAGGTGCAAGCTGCGCACGCGTCCCTTGCAGGCGGCTTTTACTGCCCGCCGAGAAAGACAAATGAATATACTTAGTGGCAGACCACCGTCTTTTGTTTTTTCGATTCATTATTGAGTACTTTCTATTGATGGTGCTGACGATTACTTTGGAAATAGATTTAGTAAAAACTTGCCGAACTTTTATCAGTGTCTATAAGTAAGAACACGAAGACAGTAACGCTAGTCGTAATGACAATTTTGTTTTGATTTTTATGACGTAAGCTCAAGCTTACGTAAGCTTTTCAAGTAATCACAGTTTCAAAACTGTGAATACTTGAAAAGTAATAAGAGTTATAATTCTTAAATTGGAACAATATTTTAATTAAAACTTTTAAACACTTTTCGACGAAAGGTGCAAACGAATTGCAAGGCTGCGTTATAATAACGCAATACTCAATAATTACACAGACCGTTTGTTTTATTTCGTTATTAAAATTATTCTCTTTATTGCCTTACAAGAAATGTATGCTTACAAAATATAACTGCCTGTCTTAATTGTAATGAACAATAAAGATTTTTAGAACAGAAATTATAAACAAACCATTTTTTACATTGCTCAAAGGTACTCATAATATAAAATTTGAATTGCCAAGACCCAGAATATTAAACATCACTCAAGGTCAAGCATCAATGTATCCATTCTAACTATATTATACTACTAGCTGTCCCGGCGGACTTCGTAGCGCCTCTTCATATAATTTTTTTATGAATTTTTCCGATGTTTTTATAGTTATGCTGCTATTCGGGATGGATACGAATCACAAATCATAAAAGTCGGTCCAGCCGTTCTTGACTTATAAATGGTGTAACTAACCCGACTTTGTTTTATGTACATATATTTGAATGCACCTACGTATAAATAAAAAGTCTATAATCACGCTACACAAGAATGTCACAGACGTGTAAACGGGTATAATATGAATAGTGTTGCTCGCACAAAGCTATCGATAATCGAGAAGCTGTTAAAGTTTGTGTCGACGACGACAGTTACGAGCTGCCGGCGGTCGTTTATGAATTAGGTGACTCGCACACTAAACCAGCATCCTCTCTCATGGCAATATATTAAAAAAATTGGTATTTTGGAAACGATTTAAAAATCAAATTTATTTCATGATAAGACACGAACTCTTGGCATGAAAAAAGTATAATTTTCATCTTAAAAATGTTTGTTCGTTTAAGTAAAATACATATACGCACCTGAGCATATTTATATATTTATATTTATGAGACAAATTGCAATAACCATTGTCAATGTCTTGTTTTGACAATGTTAATATCCTAAATGAATATAATACCAAGTAACGGCCAAATTTATGGCTTCGGTTGTGCCATCTGAGAAAATGTTACGGTAGTTCTCACATGGATGTCTTTACTCAGCGATTTCCCTGTAGTTTCTGATTGGTTTTTGTGTGCGATCTCCTTTAATATCTGCAGTGGCGGCCGTATATGAATTAGTGTAGCGTAGTAGCCGCACGAGATTTAGTGCAGACGCGGCCGCTCTAATTGGACCGGGTTCGACGCCACGGGCGCGAAACGCTTAAATTTATTGTTTTCCATAATTGTTTTTGAGAAGTGGACTAAGTGATGCCCTGCCACATATACCATCTTCATTACAAATATTTAAAACTACAATGTATGGTCCTTACTAAATTTGAAAATTCTTGTACAATCAACGACAGGACAACCTACTAAAACTTATAGGTTATTGAACCGATTTTTGACTTTAAGTCTGGCACATTAAGATTAATATTAATTGAGAAAATTTGACGTTTTGTGGTAGGTTGACGAGCTGTTGTCTGTACAAAGTAGCGCAGTTTTATTATTAGATTAATTATTAACAGGATTATTTAAAATGATATAAAGTTATAAAATTTTATCTCAGGTATCATGTGAGTACTAAAATATTTACCTGATAATGAAATATAATGAAAAGAAATATAATGAACCAATTAATTATTTTCCTAACCGATCACTTAGTGGTTATCAGATAGTCAATCCATTTGTCTTACAATAATTACACTTCACTAACAACCCATTGAAATAATAATTGAGTTATGACGTTTTAATTGCATCCGCTCCAATCTGATACGGATTATCTAAATTCTCCAATTATATTTAGCTGATTATGAAAAATGTCAAGTTAATAAAGTAAGTGTGGCTGAGGCTTCGTGTGCACTATAAATCGTGTATCGATAAATTTGGCGGGTGAATAAATCGTCATTTCAATTATCACCGGAGAAGCAGCTGTCGGCGCGGCCGGCCGGACGGGTACTGCCTGGAGTATTTATTTTAATCACGCGTACACATCAAACAAACTCGATATTTTATCAACATACCGCCGAGCAGAGTGCATCACTAATTATATTTTTTTCTATTACAACTTCTTTACAAACTTTGCTATCTATTAGCGTAGTCTCAACATTTGCTGAATTTTAGGCAATACACAAACATAATATATAACTGCAATTTAAACTTACGAAATTATTTGCGAACTTTAGGGTTAATCAAGAAAGTTTAATATCAGTCGCTGAAATAAAGTGTAGAATTTATGATCATAATTTTATGAAGTAAAGAAATGTTTTATCACAATATTGTTAGCAGTTTTCTAAACGTAAGTATTTTATCTATAAATAACTGAAGTTTACTACAAAACAGTTTTCAAAATAAAACTCTAATATCCAATCGGTAATAACCTTTATCAAATGAAAGGTACAAGCCTCTTGTGCTATTAAAATAAGCAATGTCCCCAACATTTTAAACGAAACACACAAGTTCCAAGTACGTTAAGGACAGCTACAAGTTCCACATTTTCATACAAGCTGAACATTCATTGTGCCATTCAGGCCATGAACTCTAAATAGTACCTAAGCAGTGTTGTTTCTACGTCTAACTCAACACAAAAACAGAACACGGTTTAAGTACTATACCGATTTAAGAACTCGAGATTTAGCCGCAAGTCCAAGTAGTAAGTGTTAGGCATATAAATGGAAAATGTATTAGAAAAATTAAAGTGTACTGGTGTAACATAAAGGTTCAGCCATATTATAAAAATATTGTTGTGCCCATAAAATTTAACAAGTTTGCCGAAGATCATAGGTCAAAAATACAACTGATCGGTTTAGTATGGAAGGTCCAAAAATATTCTTTACACATCATAAGGCATTTCGGATCATCGGATTCCGTTATCAAAGTTGTTTAGTTTCTTAAGTATAACCATAATATACTTAAATATGACTGAACCTTTATGTTACTAATACGTTGTATCTTTGTAGCTTTTTTGACGATCTGATTGGGGTAGCGTCGCTTTAATGGGTCCCGGGTTCGTCTCTCGGTTTGGTTAGGTTAGGTCTGGTTTTATAATTGACATTATAAAACCAGTTTTTTTTTTTAAATGGCCTGTATTTGGGTGTGCTGGCAGATGACTTGGTAAAAATTATTACGAGTATCTTGCCTCGTAACACAAAGATGTTAATTCCTTATTTCAAGATTATTACAGGAGCAGTGTCGACTGGTACATTACTATTTATTACTAGATGCTGCCCGCGACTTTGTTTGCATGGTTCTTGCAAAACCATAGTTATTCTGAACTAAAGACCACGCGAAAAAGTCGCGGGCAACAGCTAGTGTGTTACATTTCACATTCAAAAGTTTAAGCCATTCAGAAGCGCCATTTATCATGACAATTATCTTGCATCCCTCGGGAACTGTAAATTTTTCCGGGATAAAAATTAACCTATCTGCTATTTCAAGCTATAATCTATTTCCGTGTCAAATTTCATCTAGATATGTTCGTTTTGTCTAGATCGAGTAACAAACATCCGTCCATCCAAACTTAACATTTATAATATGAGTAAGATTTAACTTTTGTATTGTAAAATATTGTAGCCGTAAAAAACATTTCGGTACAAAATGTAAAAAGATCAAACGCTACAAATCAGCTGAGTGTCGAAAGTCGCAATTAAGGCGAAGTCCTGGGAGTCCCGGCACGACGTGGCGCGCCGCGCAAATAAACGAGGGTTGAAATTGGGCGAAACGGGCGCCCACACGCGGGTACGCAGAACCAGCAGATCATGACCTAGATTTAATTTTATTAACAGCAGCCCTAATGGGCAGCTGAGATAAGAAGAAGTATTGATAGGAGTAAAATTGTTATTGAAGCAGCTTTCTGTAAACACAATGCCAGCCCTATTACTGGAGTATTAGAGAAGAAGTATTGACAGGTGAAATTGTAAATGAAGTAACATACTTGTTGTATGATTGCAGAAGTAACAAATTATTTAAAAAACATTAATGATGAAAAACCATCCATAAAAAAATTAAAGCAACTACTTTAAAAATAGTGTTACTATAGTTTTTCTTTACCAGAGAGGCCTAATTCTCGTAATTTGACAATAGCCGCAATGCCGCGTCAATCCGGTCCCAGTAATATTAAGATCACAAACGGTATTCTCGTAAACCCGAAAAAATTCAATTATAGTTCGCAATGCGACTGAAAATTAAGGAAACCAAAATGAGTTTGCTTCATTTACAGTCGTATTGGGAAAGTTTTGATAATTTTACGTCAAATTAAAAATCCCAACCGGCCAATCTGAGGCCCAATTCCCGTAATTTGACAATTGTCGCAATCCGGTGTCGATCCGATCCCAGTAACATTACTATCACAAACGGTATTCTCGTAAACTTTCAATTTGACGTAAAATTATTAAAACTATCCCAATACGACTAAAAACAGAGCAAAAAAAAATCTAATTTTGGTTTCTTCCATTTTCAGTTGCATTACGAACTATAATTGAATTTTTTAGGTTTAGAATAATACCTTTTGGGATCGTAATGTTACTGGGAGCGGATCGACACCGGATTGCGACTATTGTCAAATTACGGGAATTGGGCCTCTGGAAGTCACTGGGGGAAACCTATGTTCAGCAGTTGACGTTCTATGGCTGAAATGATGATGATGATAGATAGATACTCTTTATTGTACATCACACAAAACAAACAAATCACAGGAGAGTAAATACTTAGTGAATAGCACAATTTAGGCGGTCTTATCGCTGGAAGCGATGATGACAGTTTTTCTAAATTTTTAAATGATAAAAATAAAATTTATTAAAGTTTTATCTTACAGTCATCGCTTTCAGAATTTTCTAAGGAAAATATCAGTTTGGGTGTCGTAGTAAAAGATTAAAGGCATGTGAAAACGTATTAAACAACTTTTAAATACAGTTTCGAAGTCAATTATTACATCGTATCAAAGTACACCTTGAGCACGCATGTGTAGGCCCCAAATGAGTTCTTTTTGCTCGAGTGACACCCACCCGAGTATCACTAAAGGGGTTGAAGGAGTCCCCGCACAAAAAGGACGCTGCACAAAAAAGCTGTCGCGACGTAAGTCAAAAATACTTCTCCGTTGACGGCTGTGTTGGTAAAAAGCGGCGCTGTCAGTGAATTAGTTCCGGGTTGTTAGAGGGCGTTGCAATCGTCCGTGGACGCAGATGCGCAAGCGACATAGTAAGATTGATTAGATATCAAATTTTATATTTATGAGCAGTCGTCAGACAATCCATATTAAATGTAATACCATTCGTGTAAATATTATACATGCGAAAGTAATTCTGTTTGTCTGTTACGCTATCATTTCATCGATTTCGATGAAATTTGGTACGAAGAAAGCTGAACCCTAAGATAGAAAATAGGCATTTTTTTAAATCCACTCTGAGCGGTGTCAAGCCGTATTCCGCGCGAGAGTCGCGGGAACAGCTAGTTTTAGAACACAGAAATTCTGAATTTCGTCATTTAATTAGTCATTCTCAAGTCAAAGATAATAATTAAAACGTAGTTAAAAAGTATGTACTGTAGTCTTATGGAGCACATACCCCGTATAGTAGAAATGTCATATTATTTGTTTATTCGACAAAATTTTCCGCCATTTTAAAATCTGTATCTATACTGTTTGTTTGTTTTATGGGCGAGGGTTGACAGGAATTATCATTTCCTGTTAGTGAAAAATCTTTCAGAGAAAGATGGTACATATTGCTGCTCTATAGAAAGGGCATGTGCTCGATGTAGTCGTAAATGTGTAGATGTGTAGATGTGTAGTAGTAGATGTGTAGTCTCTAAGGAGTTTGATGTTTCGTAGGATGCTCAAGGTAGGATTTTCTGACATTTTACTAAATAATGTATCATTAAACTCAATTAGTTTTATTTATTTATTATTTTTAGACTAAATATAGGACGAGAAAAGTCGGGTAAAATCTTCTAAATATTTGTTATTAAATATTTTACGATAGTCAGTTAAGTGTACAACTCGCACGGAACGATGATTTAAATAATTGTAAAATACTTTCGCTGCAAGGGCCATAACATCCAACGCTTCACCGCTTTATATTGAAGTAAATACATAAACATCAAAGAATTTCTTTGAGAAAGAGCGTAAAACAATAAATTTAATTAAGGGGTACCTTCAAAATACAATAAATATTTATATCAATTTGATGAGTGAAAGTGCTAATTAGCTTACCCATAATGAATTACTTCGTTTTATCTTTATTTTTTTATGAATGTCCGACAAAAAGGTGCATTTTATACTTTCTCAAATCTCATCATGATAAATAAACTTAGGCAGGTCAGATTTGTTGTATTAAGGCCTCAAGGTGTCACACACTGTGTTGACAGTTGCACCCACAACTCACTGGCTGGAGATCGGACCAGAAACACACTCTGTCAGGTTGCTACATCGCCAGTAATGAGCTGTTAAGTATAAAACGGCCTGTGGCAAAAAGAGTAAATGACACCCGCACGCAACGCCGAGGTGGCTACTTAACCCCTAATAAAACTACACTAAAAATACCACCTTAGAAACGGTACCAATTACGTGTTCTTATTTTTTGAAGCTCAAATAAATGTAACACATTTTTACATATTAAATTGGAAGGAAAATAGATGTATAGGTAGTATTATTTAAGTTACATTAAAATTAACTAAAAACTAAATTACTCAAGTCTCATTCTCTCAATTTGCAAAAGTAAATGGTAAATAAATGACTATAGCTGATAGATAGATAGATAGATACTCTTTATTGCACACCATACAAGTAAAATACACATGATTTTTACAGAAAGATGTACAATTTAGGCGGTCTTATCGCTAATAGCGATCTCTTCCAGACAACCTTTAGGTAGAGGACAACCATTAAAGAAAGGGGAAGGTGTTGCAGAGTTCTTAAAATTCTTACCTGATACAAATAGAATTGCATAAATTTATGGCATAAACGTAAACATACAGTAATAAATAAATAAAAATAAAATAAAATAAATACATAACAATAATTATACATACATACAATAAACATACATACTACTTGATATATGCGAGGAGATGTCGAAACTAACAGTGACCAGTAATATTTTAAGATATAAAGGCAGTTTGTGTCAAGAAGAAAGAAAGTGTGCTTTAAGCCGATTTTTAAAAATAGCAATCGATTCGGATTTTCTGATTGTTAATGGTAAGGAATTCCAGAGGCGAATGGACTGGACAGTAAACGACTGCGTATAGTAATTAGTAGAATGGGGAGGAAATTGAAGATGTAGTTTTTTGGATGACCGCATGTCATGACCCTGTGATGACTGCTTAAATTGAAAGCGCTTTTTTAAATAGGCTGATGTATATGATATGATTTTTAAAACATTTATGTAACTGTAAATCGTAAGATCTTGTATTATTTAAAAAGGTATTAATATCAACGTTACTAATTAGATATTGTTAGAAAACTGTTCCTAAAATATACTTACAGAAACGTATATTTGCCGATATTAATGATCCTCAAGCTCTCTGTTTACTAAGGAATATTCATGGTTTTAAGCCTTATTTTCCATAATTTGTAAAGGCACACCATTCAGTTGTTATGCGATTCAATTGAGCAATATAATTAGTAATTAACCTATGAATATTCTATTCATTATTTACGTAATTTAGTCAAATATTGACAGGCGCTCATTAAAGTGGCACATTAAGTATGCAGTTGTAATGGCAGTATCTATTGCAAACGGTTAACTTTTTGCCATTTAAACGGAGTGATGTTTTAACTTATAATTACCAGCTAATTAAACTGTGTGACATGAGGCAATTACTTAATCACACATATGTACGTCTACCGAAATTGTTTCACATGATGTTATCATCAAAAACAAATACATTTTGAGATTAGGTGTTATGAATACCAAGAAGTTAAATTATTTGAAAAAGGGAATTTGAAAAAACTCACTGTGTTATATCTGACACTTTAATTCCCAATACCTAATAATATTATATATTTATATTTATAATTATCATAAAATGTATTTAATATAGAGTCTTCTTCTTCTTCTTCATTTATACGGTCAATCCCGGTTGCGTTCAAAGCCATTGCTTTGGAGCCCAGGATCCGCTCTCCTTGATTTACTCCTCCACTTCGCGTGTTCTTGAGCGTCTCAGTTGTGAGATCATTGGCACGCATGTCAGCCCTCACGACGTCGAGCCAGCATTTCTTGGGTCTACCCCTTTTGCCAGGACCTGGCGGTGGCGGCATGGCCAGATATTTGTTTCCTACGTAGCTTGCCGGTTTCCGCAAAACATGGCCGTACCAGCGTAGGCGACTCTCCTGTATTTAATATAGAGTATTATGTATATTTAAGTATCATAAAATGTATTAATTAAAAAAAAGGTTTGTTTTTTAAAACGATGCAGTTCGATTTATCCATCTGTGTCGATCATAATTTAAAGTTGACATTACGAGCGTTTATGAATGGGGGGACGGCCCATAGTAAAATCCGCTGGGAGTTTTTACATAACACGCAGTGTATAATTAAGCTTCAGTAATCCTTTGTATCTTTTACGACAGTCATAAATTAAATCTAGCATTGCTAATTAACAGGTAAATCAGTCTATCCAACTTGGCATTGTGTTACGCGTTGTTTTTCAAACAATTAATAATATTCGCAAAGAGCTTTCTAAACGGAAAAATTGTGGGGAGACTTTTCTATGGCATTGTGGAGCGAACCTGTTATTTTCCCATTTGAGCGGTTTTATGGGTATGTTAGTATTGTGGCCAGATGCAGCTGATAGCGTAATAACTTGCGCACTCTCCGTTCTAGAAACGTAACACAATTATTCGCACGCATAAATGCATCGCGACACGTTTTTTAACATCACTGTGTTTTAGTCTCCTCGCTGAGTTGACTCGGAGTCACATTTGTGGCGTACAAGCTAGGCGAGCAATGTAAACGTACGTGCTGTTAATGAACACGTAAAGTTTACGCCTTAATTAGCTGTGCTTCTACGAGCCATGAATGCATTTGCACGTAGCATGGCCTGTAGTTATAACGAAATTGCGTTGATTTGTGCAAACATCACGACATTGTGAAATACATCATCTTTGTTAAAATTTAAGACAATTGTTATCGTCAATTTTTAATTGCGCCATTTGACAAGAAATCTGGTGAATGGTAAAACGCGTGATCTATCATAATTGGGGCGCGGAAATTCTGTAACATTTCCCGAGATACCACCTACATGTGCAGGCATTTAATAAGGAAAACCGAGTTATAAACAAGTCGTGGTTTCCGAGTTAGTGTTCGGTGCAGGTCATACTATCCTTGAGGTTGCATTAATGTGAGGCATGCACGCCACGCAACCCTTTGCAATACGGGCACGCCATCACACCTTATTCAGGAATTTCAGTCAACTCAGATTTTTGAAATATTTAGAAAGTATCTAATTTTTTATATTTAAAAAGTTTTTTAAAGGAGACATTTATTTTTACATTTATTTCTGGGAAAACCGTTTCAGGTTTCTCGGGATGGTAATTTGTCAAACCAATCTTAAAAAACTTTACTCGTAGAACTAAATGTGCATAAACACGGAAGTGTTAAAACTTTAATTTACTTAAATAACAACATGTTATTTGAAAAAAAAATGGTTTTTAGAAAAATCTAAAATTCTCTGAATCGCAACCGACTACAAATGACTGCAGCGCTAAACTTACGGGTTTTACAAGCGGCGGCAATAACACTGCTTTATGTTACGTGCCTCCTCGTTGTTTCACGTCCTATTAGATCACCCCTAACTACCATCTTCGACCTTATTGATACTATCATAGAGCACAAATTTGGCCAAGAATCCGTCCGGAGCTTAACACAGAACTGGAATGTTGCATGCGAAGGGCATATATGGAAGTTGGTAGTGAATTCATTGCCATACAACTGTTGTAATTCTGTTCGTAATTATGACTGTTCCCTGTTATGGCTTAAAGTTTCATTGATAAGGTTTGGCGAGTTGGAAATACGTTTCGATGTTACTAATGGCATGTCTTGACTCTCGGACGGTATTTACGTGTGCCCATGTTTCGGTATTACAATTTATTTACTGGAAGATTGATTTTTGTTGAGGTAGGCTATGTGCGATGTTATTCGGTCTAACTGTACCGGGGGAAATGCGTTATATATCTGCAGACTGAGCCAACGGAGTGAGAACAGCAAGGCAGTAATTAACCTGGCATAATGGCCAGTTATTAAGCAATTCTGCACAACATGGCCAGCGTCTTGTGTCAGGCTATACTACATACGACACCTTCTGTAACACTTACTACTCCTGTTAAGGCAATGGACTTTAAAGGCATTGTCGTTTGCATTTTGCGTAAGGTAATTAAATGTATGTGGAGCAAAAACAAAGAAAACAACACAGAAATTGTTTGAATTTTAATTGCAAGATATAAAACAAAATGACTTAATCGTTTGGTAGAGTTCATCCAAGTGAATAGAGTTCGTTACATACCATCTATAGCGTAGGAGATAAACATACCATTATTTAAAATAATAGGTTACTTTATACTAGTGAACAAAAAATAACTATTCATATTGTTATTTGGTCTGATTTTACAAAATTTCTTTTCGTCACAACATTTTAGCAAGATGCATAATTTTTATCTACTTGTTATTTTATAATAACAATTTCATTTCTACAGCTAGTGCTGGTACGAACTGAATCCTTTCACCCTTCAAGTAGTGATGCCAACGGATCGATAAAGCGTAGTGTTATAATAGTATCGAAACTCGATAATCGCTACTATATCGTAATATTGTTACAAGTAATTAAAGTATGTATTACCACATTTTATGCTAGTCTAGCCCTAGCGCTATTCTTAGTAGTGCCGGACTATAAATTTGACAGTGGTCCTGTGATCGGCATCACGACTACCTTCTGTCTAAAATACATCACATGAACGCAACATTATTAAAAACTGGGTAAAAACACGAACGTCTCAAAATCTTCCGATTCCTAGTCACACTTGCGTACGCTGCCTTAATACAGGTATTTACTGCAAACTACATTAATGCATAACGAATATTTACCCGAACCAAGGGAACAGAGTATCATGACCCAATTCCTCGTTAAATCTGCGGACATGTGCACTGCTGTTAATGCATTTTATATTGGTTAAATTGGCAGGGCGACGGCGCGGTATGCGCGCGAGTGTAGGCGATTCGTGGTAACGCATTAGGGGCCAATTGGCACGCACTGCTAACCACTGTTGGGAGGAAATCTTGTACTTTGAAGTGGACAATTGCTGGTTACATGTGACAGTCTATTTATAGTAGTGGCCCTTGTTAAACAGGTACCTGCGTGAAAACTTGCGGGTTAGATTGTTTTAAATCAGAGTCACAGATGCCAATTTATATCATTATTATAATCTACTATAGACATCTTTGCCTTTTGTGTACATTAGAAAACAATTTGTCAAAAAGATTTAATGTGCAGTAGTCAAAATTCAAGGAACATTGGCACACACAATCAAATTAAAAATTACATCATTTGTCGTACCCAGCTCCGCCATTGCGAAATTAGAAAGCCGACGCCTTTGTTCTCGCTCCATTCCCGCAATTGCGAATCTCCAAAAAGAAGCTGAAGCGGGTCATGCGCAGCGGCGCAGGCGCACATGCCGCCCAGTTCCGTGGAACACGATGAATAACTCATTGTCCGTCCGTCCGTCCGTCATGACGCACCGTTCCGAGAACGCACCAACTGAGATGTCTGACCCGTGAATTTTTGAATTTGCGAAAATTATAATCTTGTTTGTTTATAAGCAGATGTGGTTGTGAAAATAAAACTTAGAGAAATTAAGTCAATCAACAGATTTTAGAGCTAGGTTGACCTAATCAGACTGATCATGACTGACTATTAAGTCGATTGTAGAGATGAATTTACAAACTATCTGCGATAGTTTACTCAAACTCAAAACTACGGAGCGCTATTCTACAAGAAAGGTTAATTATTATAGCTAGGTACTGCCAACCATTTAAAACAATTCTTTTTCTACGGAAATTCGTTTTATCTAGCATATACCGTAACCGCTTAATTTTGTTATGCCATAAGATTTATTATTTTCCTGTAGAGTTGCTAATGAAGTACTTGACCAATATCCGCTGGCAACGGTCCTATTACTAGCATAACGATGCTTAGAAAAACAATAAAACCGCGAGCGAGGCCCTTAACCCCGATACGTCACCTTCAATTCCCACCAAACGCACTGTTAGTGCATCACTGCACTAATTAGAATGCGTCCCGCGTCCCCATACGCCAAAGAGCGAATATTCGCACACGACTATTGTACCATTTTATGGTTCGGCCAGCCTTTATACAGCTCTTTAACATTCTAAATTGGTGCCGCGGTCCCTTTTTTCATACCGCCTAATGTCATGTCATAGTAATAAATTGGCATACGACTGTTGGCAAAAGTAGAGTGATTCAACAATTACGATTATTGGCGGCGTGGAATATTATGATGTCTCAATTAGGCTTGTAAAAGAGCAGACATTGTATCATTAGTTGTTGAGGGAAAGATCAGAATAAATATCCGCTGCTAAACTTGTCGGTACAACTAGTTTGTAAATGATTTGGAACTTGCTCAAATTTGTAGGTAATAGGTTTGTAAAAAAAAAAATAAGACTCCTTCTTGAAACATATTACCATCCTGGCTAGATCCCGTTTTGGGATCTGATACGCCACTCCAGATATTCATTTTATACCTACATACAGCTCATCATCAGGTCGGTCCTGATTGTCTACGTCTAAATGGTTGGCGGGCGGCTTATTCTTCTTTTGACCTCCTTTATCAAGCGATAAGCATCCAATCATCTATTAAACTACATTTAGGTGCATAATGTGACTATATTATCAGCGCATCTAGTAAACTAGCATTGTTGCTTTATTTTGATTTTATTACTTTATGTAATGTATTAAAAAAAAATTGTTACATTCTTTCGTAACAACATACGCTTGAATTTTATTGAGGTTGTTATGCTGGTAGCATGTTTATAATATAGACTCAAATTTCCTATCTTTGTCAACAGGTAAACCGACCACTAACAATGAAGAAAGAAGGTATCCAGACCAGAAATCGGAAGCTAAGCAGTAAAAGCAAGAAGAAGAAGGGCGGCATGGGCATGGGCGGCGGCGGCGCGTGCGCTCTCGCGCTGGGAGGGGTCATGGGAGACATGATCAAGCCTTTGGGAGATGCTACGAAGGGTTTCGGCGGGTCGGCCTTCCCTTCGGCTATGGACTTTGGTATGTTCTCAAAATGGTTTTCAATAATTGAACCATTTTTCTCCTAATTTTTCCAAGGTTGACTAACAAGTTTTTACCAATTTCATAACGAAAAAAGCTGAATAATGAAAACATTAATAGACTAAAGATGATAGGTTTTTTCATAGCGTTATTAATCAGGATCCAATCTGGTTCAAGATCTGTGCAGTCAGGATCTTTTACTGGACGGCAAATAAAACTTTAACAGCGAAGTTCAATAAACATGACTCGTCCTAACCATCGCTTCTTTCTCAGGTCAACACCAAGTGGGTCTAGTGCACCCAGCAGCAGCGCACATGTCCCATTGGTACGGCGCCCCGCACCAGGGCTTCGCCCCTCCACCAGCCTCTCACAACCCCTATCATCACCATCACCTCGCGCAACTTAACTCTATGGTGAGTTGGATTTTTTGGAGATAAATAAATCTTAGGATTCAGAAAGTTAAGACAAAACGTCTTTTGTTGAAAATACAGCTTCTTGTTAAGAATAATAGGTAATGGCAGATCTAAGATGTTATTTAAACTAGATTTAGAAATTTTGGCGATTATCACATTACACACATTACAACATTCTAACTATTTATCTCTGTCTTTTTTTAATCTTTTCAACGTTGATTCTGTTATCATATTAGAATTATTTCTGTAAAAGGCTAGTGGTTTTATAAGATAATAACGTTACTTCTGCTAGTTTTTCTGTAACTGAAATGTACCTACTGATTTTTATATCCCAAAAGTTAATGTCTTTTGGACTATCCAGTTAAATCATGACTTTCTTTACAGACCGGCTGGAGGAGTGAGTATACGTGATAAGTCAACCAAACACACGCCCCCTACTGGATAGACACACGTACCCACGTGAAAACTACGTTTGAGCCGTCACCACGGCCCACGCATCGGACGCCGCGAACTAGTCCCAACTAGTGACGTACTCGCACTAGTTAACTAGTTGTTGCTGGAACTACTGACACATCACTCCGTAAGACTGTCCAACAGAATTGATGTTTCTACAGTTTTTAACTTCACCCATGAATTGATAAACATTTAAACATATCCCATGAACAAACCCAGTACGCGTCCCAATGAAGACTTTGATATTCCGTGATCAGTTTCCTATAAGTATTAATGTAAGAGTGTTTTACATGAAGAAGTAACTAGCGAAATTGTACAGTATTATAATATAGTTATTATAAAGTCGATAATACGATACACAAGTATAGTTCAAAAACAATTTGTGTATTTTGTACATATCTTATTAAGTTATAATCCGTTCCTGTATAAATTGTTTCTTTTTTATTAAATTTTTGAACGGTTCGGTTCGCTATAGGAATTGTGATGTGTTCAGAGAAATTATTCCCAGAGATATTTTTTCTTTTGTACATTTTATTTGTGTAGATGATATTGAATGAAATGCAATAGTAATTTATGTAATAGTTATAAAATCATTGCGAATTGTAAATAAATAGCTGTTTTAATAGTTACATTATGCAGAACTGATGTTATGGATATCGAAAAACTATTTTCTTATTTATCGCTGCTACAGGTCACTGAATCGGTTTAGGTTACCCATTCCCATACACGTTGGTTAAAGAGACATGTCATTCAAAATTTGTATTATTTACCGTTGTTAAATTAAGATATCGAGTGGCCATAAATTATTGTAGGGATCTTGTTCGTGAATGAAGTAATAGTAAAATAAGCATACGTTTTTTAAATTAAGGTATTACAATATTCACTAACAAGGTCTTCGGATTCAAAATGTACATAAGACATGTAAATGAGCGTTGTAGAAATTAAATGGAAAAATCATTATAAGACTATCAGAATAAAATGTAAATTAGAGATCACTACAAAGCAGCCTATAACGATATCCCGTACCTAAAATTTTTAGTTTTTAAAACAAAACATTGTGAAGTTGTGTATTTTAAATGAAATTGTGAATAAATTATCAATATTGATATTAAAAGTGGTTGTCATTTGTTGTCCCTTCGAATGTGCGCGGAGAGATAAGGAGAGTCCCTTACTTTGAAGGCAAATCAATTGACCATTGAATTACGTCGTCTTGCGCGATCCGCCATAAGTCACCGGATCAATTCCACCATTCCGCAGAAAAAGTCGTCCAAAAGTCACGCTTATCTCGCAGCAAATTGAAAATGCAGCCGGCCGTGTGATTGTGACGCAACGGGGCTGCCGCCGACATATGGACCTATTCAATTTTAATCGCATTTCAGAAGAATGGACATCGGATAAAAGTGCCTATAAAACGCTCCCCGGCCGACGATAGACCTTAGTTAATAAGCTGGTTTTATTTGCGGTTAAGCTCGGCGGGATTTTAAGGGTGGTTCCATCACATTGTTGCAACGAACAATTAATGTTTACGATTGGTCTTTTCGAGCTCGTTTACGGTGGATTGGGCTCGCGATCTTGCAGTTTTTATTGAACAAAGATTGATCGTGGTCGTTGTAGGTATTTGTAAAAACGGTTGGGTATTCGTGCGAGCGGGCGCGGGACAGACGCATAAGTCACAGCGTACGGGTGATATATGGGAGGCTAGCGCGGGAAAAAATGTCGCGAACAAAAAGCGGCATCAGTCTACTCTACGGGATTTATGGTTGGAATATTCGCGAGTGCACTTGAGGGAGTGTGGCGGAATGCGGCGCCCCCGGGTGACGGAACTTCGCACCTCGCTGACTGCGGCCGTAAACGTATTTCGGAATGTTGGACACCGAGTGGATTCTTGTACGGCGTGAGTAATGGCCGAGACGTAGCGAGTTGATCTGTGTACTAAATCTAGCTGCCAGCCAAATAAAGCAGACATCGCGCCGAAAATGCATTGCGCCATTGCTTCATATTGAAATTCTGGGTTTTAGAGTGAATATCCATAATAATCCCAAGAATAAATATTAGACAACATCACATACATTGCTCTGATCCTGTGATAAGTAGGTAGATTAAGCACTTGTGTTACCCAAGAATCAAAATAGGTTTTTAGGGTTCCGTACCTTAAAAGGAAAAAAATTTAACCCTTATAGGATCGCTTTATTGTCCGTCTGTCTGTCTGTCCGTAAATCTGTCAAGACCTTTTATTTCGGGAACGTGTAGAGGTATCGAGTTGAAATTAAAATCATATACTCTGGTCAGCCCCCTAACATCAAAACACGATATAATATAGCGAACTAACGACACCAACTGTTTTTTTAAAAAATATAATAGATATAGCCGCCATTTTGAATGTTTATCAAAACAGCGATCGTAACGTCATGTGACGTCACCGGCAAGGTGATTCAACATGGTGGCTATATTACAATTTTTACAGTTGGTGTCGATAAATCGCTATATCTTGTCGGGTTTTGGTGGTCATTCAGGGGGCAAGCCCTATAGGCCACAAAAAACGTATATTACGACACTCTCGAGGGAATCAAAATTCATGAGGTACTTTCCGGTGACCTAGAACTATGAAATTTGGCCAGTAAAATCGTCTTATACTATAAATACAGGAAAAAATCTAAAAACTATACATTTGTAATTCGATCCTAAAAAAATATAGTATTTAATTTAAAGTTTCGGAAAAAGCTCAGAAATAACTGCAAGACTCCTGAACTATTATTGATCAAGGATTCCGAATTGCAATTGTCTGTTTTTTTTTAATTTTCTTTGCATTATGATATTCACGAAGAACTCGAGTGAATTTGTTGTTTTTTTATCGTAATGAGCATCGATTTCAATAAAAGAAAGAGGTAGAAGGCCCCATGAGGCTTCCTAATCAATAAAAGGTTTTAAACTAATGCTATACTTTCACATACTTCTGACAGATTTAGAATCATACCTCCATACTAAAAATTGATTTACTAAGTTACAATGGTGCTGAAAATCATAGCTGAATGACAAATGACAAAATCATAGTTGGTAGGTAACATAATTAATTAAAGCTCTCATAAAAGGTAAAACAATAACAATGGTGGTTTAATATACGAAACTACGATGGGAACTTTTTAAAAGAAAAATAACGAGCAACTGTATTTAACGTATCGCAATGCATTGACCCGTCACTTCTGTTTTGATTAGAAAACAGTAAAATTAAACTTAGGAAATCCCCTAATTAGTCCGATGAGAGCAAAGATAGCAGTCACACTAAATGTTAGGCAATTAGCGTTGACGCCAGTTTATTTTTAACAAGCCGTTAAGCTTGAGAACGGTTATAGAGCCTATTGTTAGCACTTCTGGTTTCCACAGCACGAGGAAGTCTGCGTGATAAAGCTTAACTAGGCAATCGTGTAGTCACTAGTGTTCCTTTATTTCAGGCGTTTCATTTCAATGCATTAGTTTTGAATTTTTAATTGAATAATTAGAATTTTTTTTATGGCATTATCAATGGAAAATGAAGTAATTAAACTCTTGACTTATAGCGTACTGTCTACGAAAATATGTTGCTTGGGCTAGAGGTAATTGTAAGTGAAGGAAACTAATACGTACCTAATTCAGAAGTATTTTCTTAGAGACACAATTTAAATGTTATTGTTACCTACGCGGTCTCATGCGACCGCTGGGCATCCAATAGGTTGAGACGTTTGAAAGTAAGGAATTAGTCGTTAACAGTAGTTAGCTTGTCCGGCAGTTATTTTGCAATTAAAGTAATATTGAGTCACGCCAAAATCAAATAACTTTTGACAGCCTCCGAAACCGAGAGGCGAGCATACCGGACTTGGTGTCGCTATCTCTGAGGTCCCGGGTTCAATTCCCGATCGGTTAATGTAGAATAGCTTTTCTAAATTGTCTCGGGCCTGGGTGTTGTGGTGCCATCGTTGTTTCTGATTCCTGTACCACAATTGCTTTAGTTACTTATAATAGGATCAGAGCAATGTATGCGATGTTGTCTTCTATGATGATGATATTAATTTAGGACAAGCATCTCCGTGCTTCGGAAGCCTAGTCCAGTCTAGTCAGAAATCTAAATGCGGCTTGATAACATCTAACATTAAAATTTAGTTTAACTGGCATTGCAACACCCCTCCACCAATCCGCACTGGGCCCGCGTGGCGGAGTATGGCCCAAACCACCAGATAGTTGAGGTGAGGCCCGTGCCCTGCAGTAGGACGTAATATACTTAGTCTGGCCATAAATACTGTTACAATTAAAAATAAACAAAATATTACATTTGAATTTGGAATCTGTCATTTTTATATGATTTTTTATTGAGTTTTCTCATTTTGGCGCCAATACATTGTACAATATTTTGCGATATTAAAATGGGGTGTAGTATGGTATGGTGGAGTGGGTTGATAAAAAGAACCGAATCGCTGTGATTGCATTACACAAAGTAGGTATGGAGCCAAATGCAATTTTTAAAACTCTCCATACGACTGGTATTAGTAAAATGTTTGTGTACCGGGCTATTAATAGGTACAATGAGACTTTCTCTGTTTGTGACAGAAAAAGATCTGGCCGTCCACGTAGTGTTCGGTCGAAAAAGGTGGTCAAAGCAGTAAGGGAAAGAATTCGAAGAAATTCTGTCCGAAAGCAAAAGATTTTATCTCGGGAGATGAACATAGCACCTAGAACCGTGGCGCGTATTATAAAAGATGACAGGAATTGCAGCCTATAAGGACGTACTGGTCATTACTTAACTAATAATTTAAAAAAGAATAGGGTGGTAAAATCGAAACAACTACTGAAGCGGTAGCAAAGGGAGGTCACAGAAAAATTTTGTTTACGAATGAGATTTTTTTTACAATTGAGTAAAATTTTAACAAACAAAATGACCGTATTTATGTTCAAAGCTCTAAGAAAGCTTCCCAATTAGTCGAAAGAGTGCAACGTGGGCACTATCCAACTTCAGTGATGGTTTGGTGGGGTATTAGCTATCAAAGAGTGACTGAGCCATACTTTTGTGAAAAAGGTATCAAAACATTGTCACAAGTGTAGCAAGATACCATTTTTGAGAAGGTAATGAAGCCCCTTAACAACACCATTCAATTCAATAACTAAGAATGGGCCTTCCAGCAAGACTCGGCGCCAGGTCATAAGGCTCGGTCTATGCAGTCTTGGTTGGAAACGACTTTATCAGAGCTGAAGACTGGCCGTCGTCTAGTCCCGATCTTAATCAGTTTTAGAGAGTACGGCTTGCTCTAAAACGCTTGATAATTTGGAGTCCCTAAAACAATCCGTACGATTGGCATTGAAGAATTTTCCCATGGAAGAGTGCGTGCTTCTATTGATAACTGGCCTCAACGTTTAAAGGACTGTATTGCAGCCAATGGAGACCACTTCGAAGAAGATTTTTATATTTTAAATTGTTTTATATTTATGTATTAAACTAACACACTGTAAAGTAATACATGTTATTTGCAACAAAAAAAATTTTTCTATGTTTCAGTATTTATGGCAAGATTAGGTATAGACGTAAATTCTAATCAAGTATTTAGCCTCAAACTGAGTAGAGTTTATACTATACAATGGTGACGACGATTAATACTACCATCAGGTAAGTTAGTACGCAAATCGGAGCCTTCTAGAAAAAAAAGCCGAGGCCAGTTTTTAAGTTATTTTTATCTAAATATATAAATTGCTACGTTACAATACGAATGTTTATATTAATGTAACCTGTTACAATTTTAACAATAAACGCATTGCATGCGAGATTTTCCGTTTTATTCAAAATCACACACAGATAGCAAAATAAATTGCATTTCAAAGTCTCGGACCCTCAAACCCTATAAAGACGCAGTCATACTGCGCACTGAATCGTGAGTAAAGGATCGTCTACACAGCACCCGCTATCCGCCTGATCCCGGAATCAATTTCGGACTTAGCCCGCCTTATCTCGCTGACCCGCGCAAGAGTGTCACGACGCGTTTCACTTTTCCTTTTTCGCTGTCTTGTGTACAACGATAATGTGTTGGGAGATTTGTCAAGTGTAATAATCGATTCGGTGAGTTGTTAGGTTAGTAAATTTTGCTACATGTGAGCGTAGTTAACCAATAGTCAAATCGTGCATGCGTAAAGAGTTTAGTGCGTTGCCGAATTACAAAATTTTTGGTTTTTCTTATCTAGTTATATCAAGGTCAACATAATAAGGTTAATAAGGTTTTATAAAAATTCAAATAAATCCGGGATGATGTTATAAGATATATTCTTGGTACAGTTTTAATTATTCTAAATACTATAATGAAATTAAAACCTGAGTTAAAATCGACTTAGACTAATTTTATGAAATTAATTAATGACGGTTTACATTTCATCATAATTCAGACTGTTATATTTCTTTACGTTATAGTATAGTCTATATTTGCAAAGTGGGTTGCAGCATCGTATAGAAAAGAAATACTGAAGATCTGGCATTGGCCGGAGCCTGTACGAATTGTGTACTCAACCACCAATGTAATTTTTCACCAATGTAGGTATATAAAACGTAGTGAAATTACTTAGATCAAATAAGAAATTTGCTGCACCTTTTCTTATAAAAACTGGTAAAAAAATTGAATGAATAAATTCATAAATAATTTACCTACTTACGTAAGAATCAAAACCATATTTTAAAACTCTTTTCATTTCAATAGCCGCGGGTATATTGGAATAAAAGCATAACTCTTTGTGAAATCCTGATTGTTTTCCACAAATCTTCGAAACAGAGTCTATTAGATTCAGTGGACGGGTTGGCCCGCGTGATCCAGCCATCACTCGTCCGGTTAGTGCCGACCGGCTGCCCGCGCGAGGTGAGGCCCGACCGGACCGCTCCGATCAAGTGTGAACGCCCCTTTATTGCCATCGTAAGACTTTTGTATTGAGATTGGATTTTGATGACAATAGATGAGATTACTTTTAATATGTCACATTTTATAGAGAAATGGTTGAACAGTTTCAATAGTAAATTGTGTTTTTTTTTTAAATTTAGTCAGTAAAGGAAATCACATGCCATATACTTGATAACACTTTTAAAAATTTACTAAATAAGTATAAAATAAAATTAACAATATTCAGTTATACCTATGTCTGACAAGAAATACTTACTTGCTTATGTTACAACAGAGATAAATGCAAATGGTTGTTAGTAGAATTTCAATTTTTTTGTGAGATTAAATTAGGTATCACACACTTTCTTTGGTTATTAATTAGAATCATTTATGTGTTGTTAACACCCAGATTCTTATTAGATATCCCATCCGCATTTAAGTTACAGAATTATTACAAAACTATCATCCGTTTCAACTCTAAGATATGTATCTGAGATATCAAGACCGATTGTTTATTCGGTGACTTGTGTACTCTTGTGAGTACAAGCATAAAATTTTAAAGTTTAAAACTCGATCATTAAGTGAGTAATAAATGAACCTGTTCACATTATCGCTGTTAATGCAGTAGTCTCACTTTCTTCATTCCTGTAGATGCAAGTCTAAAGGTGGGTACTGCTATGCACGGCAGCGTTAGGGGGCTAAGTTATATGTTGACGTACTCCGTAGCCGAGAGGCGAGCATTCTTGGTGTGGCTATCTCTGAGGTCCCGGGTTCGATTCCTCGGTCAATGTAGAAAAAAAACGTTTCTGTATTGTCTCGGGTCTGGGTGTTGTGGTACCGTCGTTGTTTCTGATTTCTGTAACACAAGTGCTTTTCCTGAAGAAGTCTAGTTCGCTCTTCGCCGCATGAAGAATCGTAAAGCTGTCGGCGCTGATGGAGTCCCAATCGAAGCCTGGAAGGCGATGGGCCCTCTTGGTGTGGACATCCTAACCTACCTTTACAACCGCATACTCTTAAGCGGGCTAATCCCGAGCCAATGGAGAATGAGTATTATTACTCCGGTCTTCAAAGGCAAGGGATCGGTGCAAGAGGGCGGCAACTACCACGGAATAAAGGTCATGTCCCACACTATGAAGCTCCTTGAGCAGATTGTGGACTCCCGGATCCGACAAGAGTGTGATGTCTCGGAGTGTCAATATGGGTTTCGTCCTGGCAACGGTACTATGGACCCTGTTTTCGCCCTAAGGACCGTCATGGAGAGATACAGGACGAAGAACACGCCTCTGCACTTGCTCTTTCTTGATCTGCAGAAGGCCTTCGACTGTGTCCCTTAAGTGGTGATCTGGCGGGCACTGAGATCTAAAGGGGTCCCCGAGGCATATATTGACATTATTCGAGACATGTACCGCAGCTCCGATTCTATGGTTCGGACCGCTGTTGGCGACACAAAACCGTTTCCTATCTCCGTCGGAGTACACCAAGGTTCCGTCCTCAGTCCGTTTCTGTTCAGTGTGATATCAGACGTCGTGTCAAACAGCATCAGAGACTTACATGAGCAGCCACCATGGCTGCTGATGTATGCTGACGATATCGCACTGGTGGACGCGGACAGGGCAGGCTGGTGAGACGGATGAACGAGTGGAAGTAGTTACTTTAGAGCGGTGGTCTGAAACTCAATGTGGCGAAGACCGAGTACCTGGCCTGTAACTCTACAGATCCAACGCCCGTCCGCATAGACGGAGACAAGGTCGAGCGTACGGACCAGTTTAAATACCTTTGATCTGTACTTCACGCGTCGGGAGACATCGATTGCGACGTCAAAGCACGCATTGCTGCTGCGTGGGCCAAATGGCGAGAGGTGACTGGTGTCATTTGTGCCCCCAGAATGCCGGTTAAGCTAAAAGGACAGATCTATAAGTCCATCATTAGGCCTGTCCTTTTATATGGCAGCGAAGCGTGGCCGCTACTTGAGCGACACAAGGAGGAGCTGCGTGTCACGGAGATGAATATGCTGCGGTGGATGTGCGGTGTCACACGGATGGACCGCGTGAGGAACTTGCGCGGTAGCCTTCGTGTCCGTGATATTGCAGACAAACTGCAGGAGAGTGTCGCCGTCCCGCTCGCGCCTTCTGTGTGTATTACGCTTTATGGTCGCAAGTAGTGTCTATAACCAAATCTAAGTAGCTCCTGGATTCTACATGGATGCAAAGGTTTATAGCTGATAAAGTTTTTGAAAAGTTTAAATTTTCACCAAGTGTGTGTCGCATTCGTATTTAACATTTTTAAATAGTGAGCCTACCGTATCTATCTTTAGTCTAATATTTACCTCACGATGGTAGTTTTGGTAGTTTTCTGGGAAACACTCCTATTAGATAACAGATCTGGGTATTCTAATGAAACAGGAACGATTAGGTAGGGACTTGGTACGAGAGAACGTCACGACAAAATGTTGGTGACACCTGACTGACATGTTGAGATTTTGACTGTTCAAATAAGACGGCCATATTTTTTTACTAATTTCTTTTATATCTTGTATGTGAACTAGTTGGACAAGATGTTGGGCAAGTGTACATAATTTACTTAATTAATGCTAGGTGGATAAATAGAGGTACTTGTACAAACCTCAGTGGCAGCACCGCATTGGTACTAATTACCAAAGTTAGGCAACCCACGCCACGGTTGTAAGTAGATGGGATCATTCCGACGTTCATTTAGTGACGTCATTTATCACAAGCATGCTGCGAAAAGCACGTTAAAAGTTGAAATGAAATGTATTTATTTTGCTTGTAACATGGTAATCCGTTGATGTTTATAGAATGTCAAGAGCTCATGTTTGACAATTTATCGTCATGCAAAAATTAACATTCAAATAATATATAATATTGGTCCTAGTTAATATAATAAATAAGTATCGAACAGAACAACATCACATTACATTCTTCTGATCCTGTGGTAAGTTGCCAAAGCTTGTATTACATAAATCAGAAACAACGGTAAGTACCACAACACGCAAACCCGAGACAATATAGAAAAGTTCGTTTTCTACATTGACCGGACCGGGAATCGAACGCAGGATCTCAAAGATGGCGACGCCAAGTGCAGCGTACTCTCCTCTTGGCTAGGGAGGTCGTCATACTAGTCATTAGCTAAAGGCCCTATAGCCGCTTTAGAAAAGTTATTTTCTACATAGTTTTATTTTTTCTACGCGTTAATCTCGGGTCAGGACCTCAGAGATGGCGACACCGAGTCCGGCGTGCTCGCCTCTCTGCTAGGGAGGTAAAAAACCAAGCAATCCGTACCTGGGCCCGCGTGGTGAGAATGGCCCAAGTCACCTCAGTTGTCGCTGAATGTAATGTACACATTTAGCCACAGCTGAGGTGACTTAGGCCATCTGTGGTTGAAGTGAGGCCGTGCCTCGTTTATAGGCTTGCTATTCGCTATGTGCAAAGTGGGTGGTTGGGGGCGTCAAATCGATCGCAGCACGCTATTTGGCAGAAATGTGAAATAACTCTGGACTGTCATGTGTCAAATTGCCATATTTCCATAGAAATCCATACTTATCATTAATAAGTATTTTTAAGTAAAAACGTAAAAATTCGCGATGTCGGCCACAGTATGTGCTGTGTTATAAAGTGTAGAAACAATGGGAAAAACGGTTCGTACATTATTTATTCGTTTTCAACATCAAGATGGAAATTGGAGCATAAAAATAAATAGATAGCTGCTGTGAAAAGAAAATTTTTGTAGGGGGTTTGTGTCACAGACGTTTGTCTTATGATCACATCTCATATTATGTAGCTTTGTCAGTTAGTTCTAAGCTCTTTAACGTCTCTCACATGCTGTGCTAATACTAATTCTTACCCTTTTTGCAGTTTGAGGTTGGAAAGTTATATCATGTTGTATCAATTCAAATCCCATACGTATTATAACATTTATATTTTAGTTCAAGTAAGAAAATCACTTATTATAATATGCACAAACTTCTTAGATATTTGCATCTAATTTCGAAGAAAAACAATCCGAAAATCATTCTAAAACCATTCAGTTGCCATAATTTGAGAGATCTTAGTCCACACTAATTGTGGTCACTAGGGGCGCTGTCATCGCGCACACAGCAAATACTGTACCTATTATTTATTATTATCACGTATAGTCAAAAAATGGTAGCGTGTATGCATTGTACATAGGACTTTTAGATATGTAGGAAGGTGTAGTGTAGAGTTTTGATAAATTAAAAAACTTTTAACATCCTAAACATATTTTGGAGTAATAACGTCATAAAATTTGTTACCTACTCATTTTACACTGTTCCCCAAATTACCGGTTTCGGTGACTTCAACTTAAAATTACCTGCACCGAAATCAGCTGCCAACATATTAAACAGAAATTATTAAACGAAACTCTATATGTAATTCACACGAGTTATAATGCATTATTTACGTACGTTAGCTCATAATAATAAACAAAGTGAGGTATTGAGTGTCTTTAGCGTAACTTAATAACGTTGGGCACCTGTCGGCCGCCCTCACATTAATATTATAATGTGTACGAAGAAAACGGACCTTAATGCGTTCGGCAGACGAACTGCGGTAATTATTATTTGGTGTAAACGTATTGAATTTTAAGGGGCCAATCTTTTTGTGGTACCAAAGGTATGCTAAAAGCGACTAACGGTCACTCAGAAACAAGGGTCCGAGACAGGTGACACGGGAAAAAGTGACGGAATTTTGATTAAGTACGCCGTATGAGGCCATAATTCAAATTTAAAGTAAGGAAGCGAGGGAGAGTTATTAAAAGTAAAATATAAATATGCAAAGTTGTGTGGAAACATTCGCGTTGACTGTGCCACGGAAATGAGTGTTGGGGAATTATGTTCGCTTACTTTAAATACATGAAAGCGTGGTAAATGAAATAAGTTGTACGCTCTATCGCCAATGCGGTTTTCGAATTCTCCGGTAAACTTTAAGGATTAACAAATAAATAAAATAAAATAACACACTAACTCTTATGGTATTACTCTACTCCATTACTCTTAAAGTAACATTCTTGCGTTACGAGGTACCAGACAACGTAGTACACCCAGACCCGAGCTAATTTAAAAAAGATATATTTCTGACTTAACCCAAACCGAGAATCAAATCCGGGAACCTCTGCGTTTAATGCGAATCATCGCATTACACAAATCGGGTCGTCATTAAGTGAAAAGTTTAAATTGATTGTTCATTTTGTAAGAAATGAAAAAGTTTTTTTTATAATTCTAAAACTTCACACAAACCACAAATACTGAACCAATGTAGAATAGTCCGTTTTTTTAATTGACCTGAGGCCGAATAACATTAGTCGCAATCCAGTGTCGATTCGTTCTCATTAATATTATGATCAAATAATTATCGAAATCGGTCAACGCAGTAACGAATGATCCCTGAACATACATAAAAAAAAAGATACCGACGAATTGAGAACCTCCTCCTTTTTTGAAGTCGGTTAAAAAGGTATTCTATATACCCAAAAAGTGCAATTACAGTTCGTAATGTAACTGAAAACGGAAAAAACCAAAACGATATTTTTTTCCTCCATTTTCAGAGGCATTAGGAACGTTTTCATTATTTTACGTCAAATTAAAAGTTTACGAGAATACCATTTTTTATAGTAATGTTACTGGGACCTGATTGACACTGGATTGCGTCTACTGGTAAATTACGAGAATTGGGCTTCAAGCCTGTAGTCAGACCAAACACCGGGATCAATGCAAAATACCGTGTCATTGCGTCAATCCGGTTGTTCAAATGTGCATAGGGTGTGACTATGCTTCAGGTCGGTATTACATTTTACAAGCCTAGTGGAACTTAATGGAACCTATTCCAATTTCCAAATAAACAATATTTTTGGCTGACTGTTAAATGACTTTTTAAACTCCTTTTAAAACGTTATTTAACTGTCAGTAATTTGTGTAGAAGCAATCGGGCCTCAGTATCTCTTAAAACAATATTACCTACTTCAATCTTGTTTTGATTTTATGTATCCCTCTAAATTTTGACTTAAAAACATCATTTTACAGTTTATGGTTATAGGCCTAAGGAGTTAATAAAAAAAAAGTATGTTGCCAACTCAATTGTTTTCGATAAAATATTCTGTTAGCAAGTTTGTTGTTAGACAAAATGCGGGCACCGAAAATAAAATTAGGCAACTAACAACTCGGTCAATAAAGCAAAACGTGACACGTATACCGATTAGGTAGGTTGATAAGAGTATGTTAAAATAAATAGAATATTACGTGAAAAGTATTGAGAAGTTTATCATTTATATTGCAAGTTGTTTTGAAGCTTTGAACATAAAATATTTAATTTTACAGTTATTGTCAAGTTAAAGGTCAAGGAGACCTCCGTCCAAGAGGCGAGCACGCCGGATTTGGCGTCGCCATCTCTAAGGTCCCGGGTTCGATTTCCAGTCGAGTCAATAATGAAAATAAATAAACTGTCCCTGGTCTGTGGTACCGTCGTTGTTTCTGATTTCTAAAACACAAGTGCTATAGCTACTTACTTTAGGATCAGAGCAATGTATGTGATGTCCTATAATTATTTATTTTTAGTTGAACACCATAGTAACGTATCTATAGCGGATCTATAGGATATTTATTCAGAAGTCAGTATGAGAACAGAGATAGCTCACAACACGTCGAATTACAGTTTTCTTATAAGAGGTTACCTGAGGTGTGTAAGCGGTGAGGCGGATTGAAAAAACATAATATTATATAGTTGACGTTTGATTTAATCTGCCGTCCATATTCCCCTCTCCCGCCGCTTCGTTATCCCAAGAAGTGACAAGCAGTTGCGGGCAAACTATTCTAACGATAACACCGGGCAGGGCAACCGACTCTGGGTCTTTAGTCGTTTCGCACACGAGTTATTCGCCCCGCGGGGCGAATCGCCCAAGACCTTTTTTAAATGGGTCCTTTCGCACTACGGGGCGAATCGCCCATGAACTTTTTGTAATGGGTCGATTCGGACCGCAGTGAGGAACAAAACAGTTCTGTGCAAATAAATAATTGGAATCGTTAAGTTTTTGTTAGGCGTCTAAAGCGGACTAGAAAATGAGCATTGGGTCGTTTCGTCCCGCGGTGCGAATCGTCCAAGAGCTCTTTTTAAATGGGGCCTTTCGCACCGCTGTAATCACTGCGGTGCGAATAACTCGTAAGGCGAAACGACTAAAGACCCTCGACACTAGCCTAGCAACTGGCCTAGAAAGATTATCCAGAAAACAAGGTAACTACCATCGAGTACATACCACATAGAGCAGCAATACGAAACATCTTTCTCCGAAACTAGTTAGTGATTTTTCACTTACATTTCGTATGAAAAGACAAATCCCGTCAATTCTCACCCACACAAAAACAGTACAGATACAGATTAAGAAATGGCGGGAAATTTTGTCGAACAAATCATATGACATTTCTACTGTAAAGGGTATGTGTTCCATGGAGACCACGCACCGGCGAGCACAGATTGTGACGACCATTTGCTGGACGTATGTATGACCTTATTAATAATATATTTTAATATACAAAAGAGCTCATTTGAGAACACACTTTGGGGGGTGATGAGAGGAATAGGGTGTAAAGTTCCTCATCCCCCATTGAAGAGGGAGGATCCTCCGACCAGACGGGTGTTGTGTCTGGTGGGCAACTGCCCGACGGTTGTTTGTCGGGTTCTTGTATATATATGGTTCAATCGCTCCGATAACTTTAACATCGCGATGTAGGATACGTCAGCTTTATATGTAGCGAGATAGATGTCGCTACATCACTCCCCTCCGAGACCGGAGGTCGATAGCAGGTTGAGTCGTCCATACATGTTGTGTTGCTTGCCGGGCCAGTGGAATGTTCCAGTGAGTCGGAACCAGGTGCCGCATAGTTCACGGTGAGTCGGAACTGTCTGCGGTAATGCCCCAGTGAGTCGGGTTGATGCTGCAAATGCTCCAGTGAGTCGGAGTGGTGCAGTGCTGCGTAGTGGCTGGCTGCTGCGTCGACCAGGAGACAAGTGCGTCTCTGCTTGCTGACCGGCCGAAGTGCAGTGTGCTGTGCCAAGGTCGCTGAGAAGGCTGTGGGTGATGACCAGGAATGCGCGTCCGCTGCATGCTGGTGGTCAGGATACCCGTAGTAGCCGTGGATGCTGGCTGTCTGTAGGACTCGCTGCTCGAAAGCTTGAGGAAGTGATGATGACGTCACGATGACGTACCTTTGCGAAGGCTGCGCTGACGTTCATGCTCGGGGACAGCAGTTTGGGGGGTGATGAGAGGAATAGGGTGTAAAGTTCCACATCCCCCATTGAAAAGGGAGGATCCTCCGACCAGACGGGTGTTGTGTCTGGTGGGCAACTGCCCCTACGGTTGTTTGTCGGGATCTTGTATATATATGGTTCAATCGCTCCGATAACTTTAACATCGCGATGTAGGATGCGTCAGCTTTATATGTCGCTACAACACTACTTTTAATACTTGGGTACATCCAATTGAAGAAATAAGTGATTAAGATTATAAAGGTTGCAAAAAGCCACTTAAATTTAGGAGTGGTCGATTATGGGCAACGAATTAATAGTGAAGACTGTGGTACGAGAATAGTGGCGGTAAATAAACGGGTTTCATTTTTTTGTGGTCGTGTTTTAAGAACCACAAAAAAGGTTTTACAAACTGTATCTTACAACTGTATGTTAACTATAAGTTAATGACTCACATCAACGTCACATACTGGGTCGCGTATGTCATCGAAATAAAAAACAAAATAATAATTTACAATATTTAGGGCCAGTTTCACCACTTGCTGATGAGTTCCAGGTAACCTATTTGACACTTTTTTGACAGCTAATTGTATGGGTTATTTGTCAAAACAAATGCCAGATAGGTGATCCGGAAATTATTAGCAAGTTGTGAAACTGGCCCTAACATGGCTAAAGTTAAACCTGTTTTTTTTTACAATTTAGGTTCACTTGCGCATCTCAGAATTAGCGAATTTAATTCCAAACTATCCCCTAACACGGTATTTATACATTATTCTATGTATATCTGTCAGGTTGTATGGAGATAGAGAGAGATAGCTATCTTAATCCCGTATAAAATAAACTAATTCGGTGGTGCGCAAGTGGACCTAGGTATTATAGTCATATTTGTAGATTATTTTTGTTCATAACGTTTTGATTTTGTTTATACCATAATGGAGTAGGGCCCAAACTATTAAACCGTTTTATTCCTAAATAGTGTAACATTAAAATAAAATGTAGAAATTTTAACAGTAATTACATCTTTCTCTACCTCTCTTTTTTAATGCTAGGGTTACATTGCCTATAGCGTTTTCATAGGGTCTGTTAACAAAATTAGACATGTAATGAGACCGCCTGTAAGTAAGATGCAAGCCCACGAGCGTGTGCTGCCTTTTACTGCGTGTACAGTCGACGATAAATTCCTACTTATGATATTCAATTAAGAACTTACGCATATTTCAATAGGTACGTAACAAGTATTGAATATGGAAGAACTTATCATTTTAGAAGATAAACCAAGCAACCCTAAAATTAAACAAAGATCAATCTTCATTAATATTATTTTTGCTAACTGTTTTTGCCAATAAGTTCATTTATTAAATGTAGAGCAATGTCCTTTTTGACTAATTTATTTGCTATTTCACACACGAATAACACATATTCCATCTAGAGTTCCATTTTGACTGAGAAGGATACGAATTACATATATTGCTTCATGAGATTTCACCAACATTTCATTTTAAACCGTGTTGTTTTTTTACCTTACGCCCATCTATACCAAAGACTAACTAAATTATTAGTTATGTACCAATAAACACTTCATAACATTGAATAGATGTGGAAATATCAAATACAAATAGTTATTTTTATTAGTCCACTTTTAACTTGTATAGTTCTTTTACATCGTGAGTTAAAATCAGTTTAACAATTTAGCTATTTTGTAAAATATAAAGTATATTGTGTTGGTGACTGTATTACGTAGCCTTCCGTCGCCCCTAGCTAAAGTTTAGCGCCGCACCTTTTAGTGATTTTAATGAGTAGGAATAACTACAAGTCTAAGGGCCTTTGTTGTAGCCCTACAATATAGCTATTACGCGTTGTTTTGTCGATTTCAATCATACATGTTGTACCTAGAGTATTTTATTAAGTATATAACAAGCTGTTACTTAAACTTGTTACTTGTTATTTTGTCAGGGACGCTATTCACCACTCGATAGAGTCATCATGAGTTACAACCAATTGTACAAAGCTACCGGCACGCTACAATACATTGTCAACCAATGTCTACGTAAATGTCAATGTCAGAATTTTTTGTGGTCGTTAATTTAACACAAAATAATACACAGATACATCGTTTTAAACAGAGATACAATTTTGTGTTTATTTACTTAATATGTTGATGTGTTTGACGCAAGTTTGACACACGCTTGACAACCTAGCTGAACCTATAACGTAGTGATAGTGAGTAGTGATAATGATAGTGAGTGAGTAGCGATCAAATAATCACTGCGGGCACGACCAATCGCGACATCTATCGTGATAAATGTGCAATTCTCAATTAGAATTACAATTTTAAATCTTTATTGTAAATTAGTTTTATTTTTATTTTTAAAGGACGATAACAATACCTGCTATCAAATCGTTTTACAGTTTATACAGGGTGTATAAGCACAGGTGCTTCAACTTTGAGAATATGTAAAAATACGAAAGCTGCCGATTGTTCGCCCACTTCCGACCACGCACCTTTCAGCCCTTAATGGGTTCTTGACCTGGATTTTATTGGGTCGTTCTTTCGATAGAAACGGGTAGAAACCAGACAGTATTATATTTGTTAGTGTTAAAAAACTTAAATTCGTAGTATTTTTAACAGATTTAGCTTAAAACATTTTGATGTATTGTGGAAATGTTTTTGAAAATATCTATTACATAATATAAATGTATATTTCGTTAAATATTGGGCTATATTCCAGATTTTTGACCATGAAACTAATTATCATTTGTACCTAATGCTACATAGTGATAAATATCTATCAACTATGTCAACAATTGAGTAAAAATTGTTCGAGTAAAGTTAAGTTTTCCGCCTGATTGTCAACTACAACTTACATTAGATTGGAAGAAAAGACTATCGCCATAGCCTAAGTAACGTGGAAGTCATATTATAGTTCATATTATAGTGGGTATAGCTAATTAATTCCTAGGGAAATGCTATAAATTTTTCAATAAATTACTTTTCAAACTACCTGTTCATAAATTAAAAATTTCCTTTTGAAAAAAAAATACAGTTAAACAACAGCGCATTAACTTACTAAGTGTCGTGTAGCCGTGTGTTCTGTAAAATAGGGCTGACAAAGATGAAAAAGATTTTTTTTACCAGCTACTACGAGTATAATATACTATTCTACAAATAGGCTGAGGCAAAGCTATTTTTTGGAACGAGTATAAGAATTGGCTGTATGGAGAAGCGTGAGCTGGCCACGGGTTAGGTAGACCAAATACCTAGAGTCAGCTGTACATGTACATGTGTGACAAATACTTAGTTTTAAATAAAAAATAAATAAAAGGTTTTGTGGGATTGTTACTACATTAAGAAGTATTTAGTATTAAATATTTATCAAAAGACCAACATCCGTAGCTGAGAGGCGAGCATACCGGACTTGGTGTCGCTATCTTTGAGGTCCCGCGTTCGATTCTCGGTCGGTCAATGTAGAAAAATAGCTTTTCTATATTGTCATGGGTCTAGTGGGTGGGTCGGTATTGTGGTACCATCTTTGTTTCTGATTCCATCACAAAAGTGCTTTGGCAACTTACCATAGGATCAGAGCTATGTATTTGATGCTGTCCAATATTGATATTTAAAGAAGAAAAAAGAAACACATTCAATAAATTATAACATAACACACAATGTCAGTAAGTCTTTTCACGCTATGACTTTTCCAAATTTACTAAGTAACATGTTTGTGATATTTTAAACTTATTTAAACAGTCTTGTTATTGTAAGTAGCTGGTAAGCAACGAGTTGATTAATTTATTCATATCAAAGACACTAACTTAAAAACAAGGTAGGTAACGCAATCCGGTGCGGTCGCAGGCTGCGTCTGGGATTACACGACATGTGTCAACGCTCGCGTGCCGCGCATCAGAATACATGGTGTTTAAAAAGGTATTATTTAATTAACGTTTATTTTAAGGTTCTTAGTATTCTGAATAATTAAAACAAAAAGCCAATAAGACCTTATTTTTGCATTAAAATATTTTATTCTTATCTTAAAATATGTCTCAACTTATTGGCAGCAATTCGGTTAGGTACTACTTTTTAAAACAACTAAAAAGTTGTCAAACATAGCATCTAGAACATTTTCGGATATAGTATCCATCATAAATAAAATATTGCGAAAATTTAAGGCAAAATAGTATTTCATAGTCTGCCGCATTTAATTCACAAAGGAACAAAAGAAAGGGTAAATTTAGTTAAAAAGTGGTACAACGAAACTTCAATTTTTTTAAAATAATTTCCTTAAATGCGGATTGCTACGCTATTTCTATGTCTCAAGCCAGTAAGTACTTTATTTTTAACCTTTTCTAACGCCTTAAACAATGCATTTTATAAAATTCAATTAAGTTCTCTACATTAATTATGCGTCGGACAAATTTTTTAGCTCTATAAAAGATATACGTTAACCTTTTAGAATGAGTAGGTTTACTCATACGTCAGTTGTAAAATGGGCATAAAATCGAGTTTTATGATGCAAACTTACATCCACAGGTGACAGAGGCGCTGTTTTCGCTCCCGCTCTTTCATCCCTATCAAAAATTATATTTGCCCGTTTAGTTTCACTTTAAGCCGCCTTTAGTTATAGGTTAGTGCCATTAATTGTTGAGACAAATGAGCAAAAAATAAAGCAATTGCTCAAGCTTCGACGTAGAAATTATTAATTTTACGACAGTCCTTGAAACATCAAAGAACACCTTGTTTAAACAAATACACCTGATCGATTTCGTTCTTGCACCTTGCTCCAAATACGGAGGGTTGGGTACACCTGTCCTTCTTACTCGTTCTTGGGAGGTGTAGCTGTCTCTGTTCCCCGGGATCAACTAATGACGATTGTAAAAGTAAAACGTAGGTTACCCGCTAGCGATTTGCCGTGCAGGTTTGATATAATTATAAAACTAGGGTTTAGCGAAGACTGAAAAATGGATTGAAATACTTTTTGCTAATAATCTGAAAGCCACTGGCTAAACGCAGGTGTTAGACACTATAAAATACTCCGTTTATTATTTTCCACTGCCAAGAGATACGTAGGTAAGTACTAACTAAATTAAAATACGTATATTTATTTACGGGGCACATAGCACGTAGAACTGACGGCCGATGGGGCAGAAAGGTTCTGGAATGGAGGCCACGTACCGGCAAGCGCAGTGTAGGACGTCCACCTACAAGGTGGACAGACGACCTGGTAAAGGTTGCAGGAAGCCGCTGGATGCGAGCCGCTTTCAACCGGCCAATCTGGAAGTCACTGGGGGAGGCCTATGTTCAGCAGTGGACGTCCTATGGCTGAAATGATGATGATGATATTTATTTAAAAAATAGAAGTTTGCAGCTCAGTGGCGGCAGCGCTTTGGTAATGATTACCCAAGTTAAGCCATCTACGGTGCAGTTGTAATTGGATGGGTGACCATTCCAACCATATTTAGTGACATTTATCACAAGGATCTCAGTGATTTGTAAGGCACGTTAAAAGTTGGTCCCGGCTAATATCGCTTGATACTAGTCGTGAAGCCTAGTCAGAGGCCTTAAGGTGGCTTAATAAAATCTGACAGTACGATTTAGTAACTGGTCTTACAACACCCCTTCACCAATCCGCACTGGACCTTATTTTATTTTATTTATTAGGTTTATCAACTGTAGTTACAATGTTTCTTATTCTAGTGTAACATGGATTGTGATGCTTGAGGTTATTGCACAACAGATTTGCAGATAAACTCTGCGTACACCATACATTAGCACATATACAAACAAATACATAGTTGAGGTGAGACTTGTGCCCTGTAGTGGGGCGTATATAGGCATACACTACTCTCATCATCATCATCATGTCAGCCATAGAAAGTCCACTGCTGAACAAAGGCCTTCCCCAATGACTTATCATCGGGGGGTGGATTGCCAATACTCGCCACGCTTGGCAGGCGGGTTGGCGAGCGCAGTTTTTTTTATAAGATTTCGCACGAAGACGCTGCTGCCCGTCTCGTGCTACAGGAATTAGTCGCCTCTTACGACACGTTTCCTGTTGACGGTGGGGAAGTGTATTCTTTACAGCCGTCCCAACACGGCACTACTTTACTTAAAAATATGTTCCAGATTACATTTTTACTGTCAGTCTCGAAGTTAGGAATATGAAACCTTGTGTTACCAGACAATGCAAATTCCCTTTTTTTATTTTGTCCTATATTTTAATAGTTATTCTGCTATTTGGGGCGAATTGAAATCCAACAAACCAAAAATACTTAAAATCGGTCCAGCCGTTCTCAACTTATAAATGGTGTAACTAACCCGTCGTAGTTTTTTATATAGAGATAAATATACTTTTAAAAAATGAAAAATAATTGTTTAATTCAAATACCCACACAATCTGCCTGGTCAACTGACCGGTTTAGTTTATGTAGAAGGTCCAAATATTGAATAAAAATTTTTGGCCAATGTTTCTTTGGCAAAGCTGTTTAGTTTTATAAACACAATTATCCTCAAACATGGTAACGTTGTACACTTACAGGCTGGGCTTTATTCCCGTAGTTTAAGTAGTTGCAATCCAGTTTCGATCCAGTCCCAGAAAAAAATAAATCAAACGGTATAATAAGTAAAAAAATGCAGTTTCCGTTGGGATTACGATTTATTTTTCTGTTTGTCGCATTCTGAACTAATTGCATTTTTGCAATAAACCAAAATGATTTTTAGTAACATTACTAATTTTTTATCAATTTTATGGTCATATACGTTTACAAAAATATTGTTAATAGTAATGTAAGGGCTGAATCAAGATTGAATTTTGACTAAGTTGAAATTACCGAAATTAGGCCTCTCGTAAACAGTCGCGCGGCTAAGTCGCTCTACTTAGCCGCGCGGCCCAAGACGCGTGAAAAGAAATAAAGAAACAAAAAATTACAAACTAAAAACAAGCTACCAAAGTACCTACCTAATAAACACGCTTAAAACTTTTTCAGTGTTCAATATCCAATTATCATCCATCATGAAAATAGTTAACTGTGTAAGTAAAATGGAATTTCAGGAATTCAGAATTTCCTGGTAAAGCGCTCCCGATAACATAAAACAAACCAATTACCATATGGCAAGATCTCTACATATTATTTTGAGTCCTTTCGTATTAAGAATTGTTTCACCTCATTATCGCACGATACCAATACCAATGCTGAAACCTCTGCACATTATATATTAAACCTTAAATGGATACATACAGAGTCTAATTTTGCATACTTTTAACATAATTCGATATAGAGGTGAAAATTGTACTTGAAGAAAATTAGACTCAATACAATGATATGGAAGTATCGAAATAGTTTGAGATCGAATCGTCGCTTATTAAATAGCATTGTGCAATCAAAATTGATCTTTATTGTTTTGACGATAAGGTGTTTATGTTGTAGTTATTTTTGAAAGGTTTTATTGTAGTCCCGAGGTGTGAAGACACGGCCATCGTTTGCAGAGAATGCTACAATTTCGCTGATCGCCATTCAGGATCGAATTGTACTAATGCTCGCTATTCTCTCTGTTACCAATTAAAATTATTTTCTTTGAAACCCAGTTGTTCTTATCCCTTTTGAATAATTGTCGAAAAGAGATGATCAGACATTGAAATGTCTTTTTTCCAAACAGTGTGAAAAGGGTTTATTTTTCTGTTAACGAAAACATGTACATAAAATAGTCTATCGGTTTTGCACCTAAAATTAACGCTTTTACTTTAATTAGGAATTTCCAATTAAGTAAAGTGCATGAGAAATACTATCAGTACTTACTCCGATACCGCATACCAGTACGGCTCATTACACCATCTGTCACTGGCTTAATTAATTGAGTAGTCAGTACATACATGTGTGTAGCATTTGCATAAACACAGCGTTCGCTATCTGCAACAAAAACACGATTTTGAGCCCGCGCGCACATGGAGTAAATCGAATAAAAAATCGATTTTAAACGTTCGATCTGTGAGTGGGGGCAATTAAAGGGTTCCGAGAATGCGCCGGAGTGTATGCTCGCTGCACGAATATAGTATGCCTTTGCGCGGTGGCATCGCCCAGGCTGATATTTGCACTCTCATAACGAGCAGATTAAATGGCAGAAACATCTAAGCTTATTATGTTAAACAGAGGCTATTCGACTAGCTAATAGGTTCCGAAGAATGATATCCGATATTCAGTTCAGTTCGATGATATAATTCTTTAAATCATTACTATAAATTATAAAATCAATGCAAGTTAATATCGTCAAGTTTTTCAACTGCCTCTGGTGGGATTCGCACACACTACCTTTCGCTATCCGGGCGACTGCTCTTACCAACTGAGCTACGGAGGACATAGTTTTAAACATTAGCGGAAATCTATAATTGTTTGTAGCCGTTAATCTGTTGTTCGTGGGTTCTTATCCTACTAGAGGCAGCCAAAAATGTATTTAAGTGTAAATATCATCCTTGATATGTTAAACTAGCATTATTGTGAATGCAAAAATAAGGTTTCCTTTTCAAACTTGAGTGACAAGTCCTCGATTCCTACATTGAGCGATTGCTATACGCTTTTATTCGCACAACTCTCCGTACGACCTCCGTAGCCGAGAGGCGAGCTTATCGGACTTGGTGTCGCTATCTCTGAGGTCTCGGGATCGATTCCCGGTCGGTCAATGTAGAAGTATTACTTTTCTTTATTGTGTCGGGTCTGGGTGTTGTGATACCGTCGTTGTTTCTGTAACAAAAGTGCTTTGGCTATAATATATTATTTAATCTTATTTTCAGTGAAAACTGTGCATTATGGGCACCCTTCGTTCCACCTGACTCCCAAACCCAGTCCGTTATTACCAATATCTCACGCATGATACCGGCTTATCGTCCGATCTCGCCGGGCCGACTAAACAAGGTGTTTACGATACAGATTCCGATCAGAGAAAAACGTGGCACAAAACTAAACCGCTGGCGAATAAATTATAAGAAGAACCAGCCTGTGTCCCCCTTAATTGGGCCATGTCCCATCGCGACAGAAAAAACTTTACATTTGTTAGGTATTCCGAGAATTGTACACTTGTTGCTTTCTATCTCGGCCACGGTTCGGTTCTGGATCGGTCATTATATTGAAAATAATTTTATAGGACGTTTAAAGGAATAGGAAAGTCCTTAAAATCACGCAATTAGTTGCTCATATTTAACGACTTTTACTTTAGGAACAAAATTGGAATTTACTTTAGGAAAAAAAATGTTTATGATCCTCTAGTATGTACACATAGGTACATTATCATTAGTTTGTGTAGGGAGCATCTTTTTAATGCTTTCTAAAAATACTTTTTAATGATTTTGATGTTGATCTTGACACGGCCGACACGGCCATAGTAAATAGTTGTTATATAGAGAATGAACAGCTGATTACGTAGTTGTAAGGATACTTAGTTGGCAAATATTAGATACAAATGGTTTCAAATTGCTATATTTCCACTTTAAACTACTTCTTAGAGTTTACTATATCGTTACGATTAAACATAAGAATGTAGAGAAACAAATAGGTAGTAATATAAAAAAGTAAGATAACAAATGTCTCAGTTTATTGGATTAATTTAGAAAAAAAACTATTACCAATGTACTTTTAGTTAAATTTGATTTGGATAAGCTCTCTACTTTTTATCAGCGTAACACATGGAAGGTGAGAAATCTTATAAAAAGCAAGAGAGATTTTCTTTAAAAAAGGTGTTGCAAAAATCTGATGGCTAATACCAAGATGGAATGGAGCACGCGCGTGTCACTGAACGCAAATTGTTTATTATTTTTTATGGGATTTCCGCGGGAGAGCTCGTTAGACACCTCTACCACGAGACGACGTCGCAAAACTTTGATATCACCTTTTCGAATCATAGTAAAGGTTTGTACTTACTTTATTCGTGTTTACTGACAACGTACACACAACGAGTGTCCATCCATGAGACAGGTATGAAATAAGTCTTACATAATGTTTCCTTTTCTAAGGCGAGAAAATTAGTTTAACAATCCATGATTGGACCTTCATATTTTATGGAATAAGAGTTTACTTAAGTTTCTTTCGATAAAGTTAGGCTTCTGCAAATGGGTTTTATTGTTTTTGGTTTATATCTGTGGTACTGTGGTTACTAAGCAGGGGTGTGCATTGGTTTCAGATGGGGGTAGGCTGTGAGTGAAAATTGAGTAATTTTGCGTGAAACAGTAGGCGATCTCGCGGCAGCCTAACATTGGTTAAATTGCACAGTTACGACCTAAGTTTAGTAAGGAATAAGTACAGGTAGACGATAAAATAGTTACAATATATTTATTGTTTATTGTTGAATACGTAATTATTATTTATGGTCAGCTGTTCTGTCGGCTTTTTATGAAGGTAGGCTCTGCATAATAGCGTATATGGAATGCACGCCCCTGTTACTAAGGATGTAGGATTAACAATAATATAACATAAGTAAAAGCAAAACAACAGTTAAATATTAAATTCGTTTTGCCTAAACACAAGATTTAGGGTTTAAACACTTCACCTTTTTTTGGCTGTTTCTTTGGGATTTTACTAAATCACCCTAGTATTGAGGCAATCAAAAATAACCCAAAAAAAAATTAAATCGGTCTAGTTACTCTCGATTTTTGCATGGAAGTTGTTTTTTATATACATAGATACCTAGATAGATTAAGAAATCATAAACATCTGCTTTGTCAGTAAATCGAATGATTATTACCTATCTACATAGAATAGACTAACTTAAAACTATCATAGAACACTAAGAAAAGCATCAAAAACGTGCTCAAAATTTAAAATACACAGTCATATCGCGACACTTAACCCCACAAATCTCCTCTGACACCGAACATTAGCCATTTCGACACTCACAACAACCGGTATTTTCCAGTTTTCGCCAGATTTCCCGAGGTGGGTTCGCTAAGCGTCTTCTTGATGGCTGAGGATGAGAAATGAGCGGAAGGGGGGCGGGGGTATATTGTAAACACAATTACCCCCCACCCGCGTCTCTGGGGGCAACAAATGGCGGCTAAACGACCCATTCGCCTGTGATTTGTTAGCAATATGCTTGAAATCTGGTACAGGAATGCCTCTGAAATTCGTTTTGAAATTCGTTTGCGTTGCGTAAGGTAGATCCATTTAAGAACTTAAATTTCAAAAGGCCCCTTTAATCTTGCTATGTTTATTTCATTTGTTATTTTCAAGCTGTGTAATCTGAGCGATTTAAAAATAGTTTTACGGTTGACAAAAGTTTTTAAATAATAGTAGGTACTATTATTATAATATTTTTAAAATATACGCCAATTGCAGTTTCTGAAAATGTGTATTTCTGTATGACATACATACCTATTTGTAACATCGGGAAAATAAACAAGTTTTCGCTAGTTAGCATAGTTGAATAAACAAATGTATGACAAAAAGCATAGTTTCCTATCTATTTTGCAAGTACGTAATTCTTTAAATTACAATCTAAATTATGCATAGCAACTGAAATTAAGACTATCATTCTCTAACATTAACTGGAAATTCCGTTTTTGACTGTGTAAAAAAATAAAAAATAGGGCGAAATAAAATAGACAGTAATTAATTTGGTAATATTCATTATACTATTATATTACAATGCTGTCATACCAAAATCGTTTACGGATTAGTAAAAAGAAAACTCTGTCAAAAAATGTGTAGACTAATTTCTGTAATTAAACGATATATTTATTTTTGAAGCGTTTTGTACTTTATAAATACTTACAAACTCAAAACGAAAATTAACCTGAACGCTAACGCTAAAAAAGATAAAGAAAATACAAAACATAAAATTAAAAGACCCTAAGATATTTACACAATCCAATTTTTTACTTAAAAAATATATTGATGTCTGTGTTTTTATTTTATTCACAATACACCCATGCGAAATCAGGCCCCGGATTAAGAACTGTTCGATAACAAATTGTCGACCGAAAAACCACGTGACACTTTAGTTTAGTTTAACGTGATTGGCCGGTTGACAATTCGTTGTCGAAGTGTTCCGAACTTCCGAATCGGAGGCCATGTCAGACGCTAATATTGGACGTTCGATATCGATACCAACCAAATTGCAATCACATTTCGAAGTGGGGTACAGTATGTAACTCGTTAATCCCTTACGCTTGTAACGAGGCGCGGGGCGGGGCGGTGCCGTATAAACCACTCAACTACAACATTTAATTATCGCTCTTTATTAAACCCGGCGCACCTATACGGGACCGAGATATAATCGACAACAAAAAATATATTTAACACCTACTGACAACACTGAGGCTTAGCAAATATGATGCAGCGTGATTTGAATTGGAATAGACAAATATAGGTACTATTAGAACTACCTTTACCGTATCAAGAAGAGGAAGAAGAAAATGTATTTGGTAATCGGGTTTCACAAGTTAAGTACAGTTCAAACAAAAAATTTAAAAAAATCAGTCGCGAGTCGTAACCAAAATAGTTTCCACTTAGTTGTTTTATCATACCAAATGTAGCAATGACGCTGGGTTTTACAGAATACCATTTACTAGTGCATTTGACGACGTCCGTAGCCGAGAGGCGAGCATACCAGACTTAGTGTCACTATCTCTGTGGTCCCGGGTTCGATTCCCGGTCGGTCAATGTGAAAAAATGGCTTTTCTATCTTGTCTCGGGTCTGGGTGTTGTGGTGCCTTCGTTGTTTCTAATTTCTGTAACACAAGTGCTTAAGCTACTTATAATAAGATCGGAACAATGTATGTGATGATGTCCAACATTTATTTATTTATTACTAGCTGTCCCGGCAAACTTCGTACCGCCTATTCATTTTTTTTTGCGTGTTTATATAGTTATTTTGCTATTTGGGGTGGAGACAAATTCAACAAATCAAAGATCGTAAAAATCGGTTCAGCCGTTTTTGACGACTTGATATAAAATTATTTCTTCTTAATCAGATTTTTTTTTCCTATTTAGAACTTCCGTTTTTTTATTTATGGAGAAATGCACTACATCGACAACACTGTAAGGTCACATGTACCGGCCGGCCACATGTAGGTGGTTTGAGCTTGACAGAATAATACTGAGTGTGTAAAACCGCATTATAAAAGAAACTTAACAATCTGTAAGTAACCTGTAGTTAAGATTAGCTTTTTTTTATAAAAGTCAAGTCAGTCGAACATTATTGCGTTATCGGTCTAACACTATTGCAATCTAACTGCGCATTTGCAATAAAATAACAAATCATTTTATTAAATCTAACATGGCCAGTACTTTCAAGACAGATACCCTCCATCCCTCAAATGGCCACGAAAAAATGTTGCAAGTGTCCAATATATGAGGATATTTAGCACCAAACCATACTTACTAATTTAAAATGGGAACTTTAAAATATTGTTTTGACGACCCGATAGGCTTGCCTCTCGACTACGACGGCGTAGTGAAGCGGTGAATGGCCTTAAACGCAATGGGTTCCCGGTTTAATTCCCGATTTAGGTCTATTTAGAAAACAAATTTTTCTTAATTGGTTTGGGTCTGGGTCTGCTAGGAAAGAAAAAATTAATTGTCTGTTACAATACAATTAGTGTTTTTTCTGGAAATACACATCTACATGAAGAATTATACAAGGACAAGAATATTTATACGTACCTAATATTCAAATAGTGAGTATATTACGTTAAAATATATTCCTGCCCACTCAGTAAAAGTCTTGCTGGTAGGCGAAATAATCATTTAGCTAAAATAAGAACGTCTAATATTAATCCTATAATTTTCCTTATAGGTAGAATTTACGCTGCTTTCCTAGCTACGCTGCAGACTACAGTTTGCAGGCTGAAAGAGCGTTGCAGTCAATAGGTACCGGTTTGTCTTTATTTGTGTGAAATACGTTCCGAGCTTCACGGCAGACTGCAGCTGCAACTGCAGATATAGCAGTTGTAGGTGGAATACATTTCGGAGGAAATTGACGACCTCCGTAGTCAAGAGGCGAGCATACCGGACTTGGTGTTCCCGGGTTCGATTTGCGGTCGGTCAATGTAGAAAACAGACTTTTCTATATTGTTTCGGGTCTGGGTGTTGTGGTACCGTTGTTGTTTCTGATTTTTGTAACACAACTGCTAAGGCTACTTACCATAGGATCAGAGCAATGTGTTTGTTCTTCTATCTAGCGTTAATACGCTATAATAAAAACGAGATAATTCTCGTCTTACAAAAAGATCGGCTTACTGCTTTTTCCTCCACTTAGCTCTATCTTGTGCATCTTCCTCAGCGAGGCAGCATCTCTACCTTTATTGACAGCATTCAACCATGCTACTTGTTTCAATAAGTATTGAAAATATCGGTATTTTAAAAAAAAATAAAGAACGAAAAAAAAAAGCAAAAGCCGTGAGTGCAATGAGAACGGTTCGCCGTTCGCTGCGAAGTGGTGCGCTTGCGCCGGCGGCGGAGGCTCGGACGGCGTTTATCGGCGCGCGCACGCCGCACCCCGCGGCACCGCGCCGCGCCGCCACGCCTTGCGGAGCGGACCCGGAATGTGCTCCACTTCAAATTTTGCTCAAATTAAGCTGAAACTTATGTAGTATAGTAGCTTAGAATATACTTTGCAAAATGAACTTTATAATTATTAGCTTTTCTAAATACTGTTGCAGTCTGGAAAAGCAAAAAATGATAGGAGTATGTGAGTATAAGTTCAAGCGTTAACTTATGTTCTTACTTAGGATCAAAAATAAGGAGCAGTGTGTGGTTACATTACACTCAGTTAAAAAAACTTATCATTTTCAGTTTTTATTTTGTACTGACGCAATTATATGTAAATTAATACCTATTTTACTATCTTAATATTATATTAACTAAATGTGTTATACTTTCAGTTTATAAAGAATGAAAAAACCTTTTTACATTCAGAAATATTTTTTCATGAGTCCCAGTTCGCCTCTGCGCTCGCGCCATATACTCGTACAGAGGGCCCGTGAAATACTGTGCGATCTCATTGCGAACGCCATTGTAATGAGATGTTATTTATTGAACAATCTCGTAACTAATCACCTGACATGAGATAAACGAGCCTAGAAAGCATCGTCTCAAAATTAGACTAGGGGCCATAATGCTAAAGTTGGGCCAAGATAGAAAAATAATTTATGTAAACAAAACAATCTCACTTTGTCGTGGTTTGTCTCTTTCACCCATATAACACAGATAGATAAATACGTATTATTCTAAAAAAAAAAATACAAAGTAATTTTATGATAAATATTATCTAAATAATCATTCTGATAAAGTACCAAAACGATTAACATCCTGAGATTTCTAATTTTAAAACGATAATTGATAGTGTTTGTTTACATAAATTATTTTACTATCTTTGTCATACTATAATTTGTGGTAGAGAATCTGATGTGTGCCTGTATGAGAGCTTGATGTTTAGTTCCTTCGTTATTAGCCTGGTCAGCTATTTCCTAGCCGAGTAAAATACTTCAAACTTTTTTGTATGGAGCCTGGCATACCTAAAGTTGCTAGTAACGTAAATAACGTTATTTTGGTGTACACGTACAAAACAGAAAATAATTACAAAAAACAAATATTCTTTGTCAAATTGTCGTTAATATTATCTTTGTTTGGAATTTTAATTTGAAAATGTAAATAAAAATACTAACACATATTTAAACTGATATTCTAAACAAAGCATATCATTTACGACACTTTATCATAGATTATTTGTTGTTTGTAATTATTTTCTATATTGATTGGCGGGATTGGGGGGAAGAAACATATTTCTAATGTGTACCTGCACCAAAATATCGTAATTTTGGATACTTACAACTTAAGGTATGCCAATTAGGTTCGATGCCTTTTATAAACGAACTTTTTAGTATTGATTATGCCCTTAGCGTTGTAGGATCCACCAGTATCTAGAACACACAATTGTTTAATATTTTAACATACACACATTGACTGTTGACAAAGCAGTATATAGATACCTAGTAAAACAAATGTCATGCACCACATGTTATGCCAGGGACAGACAAAGAGATAATAATTGTTTTAAAGTTTACACAGTATTCGCTGTCAGTTTCACCCACTAACTAATATTGGCACTAAGCAATAAAAATCGTTTTTGAAACAATCTACGGGTTGATCAAAGTAGTTAGTCACAATATTCGATTTATAGACGACTGAATGGACTAGAAACGGAACAGGCCCTTGATTCCAAAGAATTAAATAACAAATAGGGTAGTTGACACTACCAATCAATTGACATACTTTTTATGAGCTGTCAAAACGTACCTCTTCCTTAGAATTTGTATGGCAATATCGGACAGTGACGTCACTGTTTACCAAACTCAACTGACTTTCTATTTATTAGTTTTAAAGCAGTTAAAATTCTATTTCAAGAAACAATTAAAAATTATGACTGAACAAATTAATTAAATATGGTGTTATTTAAAATAAGAAGTGTCTCGGAATTATTTATGAATGGTGTCAACATCCCAATTGTCGACCGAAAAACCACGTGACACTATATGATTTACCATTAGTGACACGTGATTTACCGATTGTCAATTCGTTGTCGAATGGTTTCTAAATCGGGGGCCAGAGCCGCTCTCTGTGGCGTTCTATAGGTGAGGCCTATGTCCAGCAGTGGTCTTCTCAAGGCTGATAATGATGATGATGACTTGTCTAGTAGTTTGTGATCCGGACTACAAAACCAGGTTGCGAATTCGAGTCCCTCTTGGGGCAAATTAGCACTAGTATTGGTATCTTATTCATAGATTTTAAATGTATTTAAGTTTTTACCGTTATCTAGTAGCCATAGTTACAATCTTTGCTTAGTTTGGGGCTACATAATGTGAATGCGATAATAGTAAGATTGTTAAAATAGTATATTATTGTCATTTATTTATTTTTTACATTTATATTAACTTACAGACAGTTAACCCAAATGTGTCGTCTCAAACTCTTAGAGAAGATTTGCATAACTTAACAACCTAAACTACACCGTTTTATGTATACAGGCTGATTGGTAAAACAATACATTCCTATCAGGATACAGTACGATACGATACGAGGAGCTTGCCCAGCCAGGCTCAAAGCCTGCTCCGGTCAAACCGGCATATGCATCCTGAGTCTGGTATAGGAAAAGGGGTAAAGACGGGTTTATCGTTGTTAGGACTGAGCGTTGCAACTTTGGTGATGAGGAGGTGGGCAATCTGGCCTTAGGTGTTGTGGTTATTCTCCTAGTTTTTCTGTTTTCTTGCTAGTTGATTGTAGAATTCTGCCTCATTGTTCCATGGATGTTGTTGTTTCGGGTGTGTTGCTGGCGTCTGATTAACAATACATTCCTCTCAGGAGGTGATAAAGGTGCAAAATTGCAACAACTTTTTTTAATAAACTAACATCAACATTTAAAAAATGTAACCCTTATTTATACTGACTTTGTAATTAGTATATGGCAGTGTAAATACACCTACCATACTAAATAGTATAGTAGTATTTTCAAGATATCAAAGTGGGTGTATTTCGTAAAATTGTTGCATTTTTGCTCATCTATCAACTCCTGAGAGGAGTTTATCGATTTGCCATTAACCCTGTATAAACCTTGCTTTGCTTTAAAACCTGATTTTACGGCCTTATTCAAACTAAATACTATTGACACAGTATAACAATAGGATTATGCGAGTTGTCAATACTGATGCGATATTGTCAAACATCATATACTATCGCTAAGGTGTTTAGACAGTGGGCCTAATAAGCAATTGTTTTGCTCTTGAGTGCTTATTGTTTTAGACAATCGGTTATTAAACTGTCATTGGTTGATTGGAAGAAATTATCCAAGGCACATCAAATGTATTGACTACTAATGCCTTATCTTAGTTGTAAATGAAGTTATGTCAGTGTGTATAGAATTGTGACATAGAAGCTTAATAAATGGTTGTAACAAATGTAATGACAAAAATTTATCAGATAAAATTTACCAATAAGCTTAGTCGACTTTTATACGACTTCTGACGACAATAAAAAACTCGTATGAATCTTGGTATAAACCAGAAGTTATCGCATGATTTTCATGCCATCATCAATCTCTAACCACTTGTAGTACAACCTATACGGCCTTTGTCGCTCTAACTTGTTAGTGAGCGCTACGGAAAATAAATAATTAAAAAAACTTGCTTAAATAAGCAAAAACTGAAAAACTTGCTTTAACGAGTATTCCGTATCTTCAAGTTATCAAACTAAGCAGTGCAATTTCCGCGACCAAAGTCGTAGGGTACGACTAGTTTCAAAATCTTCAGCATCTACCATTTCCCAGCGATCCTGCCCGCTCCAATCGACGCGGCGCCGGCGCCGCCCACCGCGCGAACTAACGAGAGTGGTTATCCAGCCATCGCAATATGCAGCTACGGCCCGGGCATAATTTATATGCAAGTGTTAAAGTGCGTGTTATTAAAAAGAAACAGCAAAACTTTGCGAAAGCATCTCGCGTATGCGTGAGGAACTGCACTCGGAATTAAATACATTCTTTTGTTTTTTGTGATGGTAATTCAGCGTGAGACTCGATATTGTTTTTCTTAAATGGTCGTGGAAAAACAAAAGATTATAGACCATATGAATAAAATTTACATGATGATTGATTTTACATAAATTATAAGAATAAGTACCTTATTACGCATAACCATTTTAATAATTTCAATAATCTATACGGTTGTGACTTGCGGTTTGACGAGATAAGTAGTATGGTAAGTAAGAGCATATATTACCACATCTTTTCCTACTAATATACAGCGTATTTTTGATTAATTTAATTTAATTCAGTAATAATCTTTAACCTGAAAATGATTCTCGTGTATTTATTTTAATAAAGTAACTTTTTCTATCGAACCAATATCAAAAATAAAAAAATCATTACATTTCTGAGACTTTAATGTTAATTCCATAATAAAAGCTGTTTGTTGTATTTTAGCACCAACATCAGCTTTTCGGGTGTTATTATAATGTTAACTTGAAGAAACACGCATAGTACGTAAAACATTTTTCATTTTCAACGGATGGATTTACAACAGGCCGACTAACGGATAAAAAATATCATTTTTTACTGACTCCGAAAAAAGTTACCTATGACAGCTTGTTCTTAATCTTTTTAAAGGCACAATGAATTTTGCTATCACAGGTTGAGTCTGTGACCTAGGTACATAATTGATATACAAATAATGTTTTGTATGCCAGTTATGTCACTTCATAACTCATGCATAAATAACTATGGTAATATTCAATTATATTAAAAGCCAATTGAGAAAATCAATTGGCAAATAACAGACAAAGTTAATAAGACAACATCTGACTGACTGTCTGCAGGCATGACTACTTAATAAACGTCAATGATAAAATTGATAGGCAACTCTAATATTTAGCAGTGCAACCGAACTGACAATTCAATGCAAAGTTATTAGCAAAACAAATATAAATTACAAAATAATTAGTAAATGCCAAGAAGCCAGCTGCAAAGAGGATGACAGAATACATAGTTGCTACTAGAAATAATGTACTTATATTTTGGACCCTTCGTATTCAGTAATTAGGTTTACTTTTGTGATAATAATTACTCGCTAAGACTAACGTTACAATTTATCAAATGAGCGTAATCATGAAACTAAATCAACCTTTACCATGCCATACAAATAATGATAACAGAAACAATCCAGAAGATCTAAACTCCTATTTATTACTTGGATAACGGGTACATACATAGATACAAAGTTTTTTTATTCGCATATTTATTTCGATTCTAGATAAACGAATTTCGTGATAATCACATTTTAAGTGTAACAGATACAAGGTATACATACTCTGCTCGCTTTCGCACCGATCGCGATTCGGTCCGAGATCTGATCGAAAAGTCGTTTAGTTTTACAACAAACCTACGAGTATCTACGAGAAAATAACCAGGGTTATCAATCCTTTTTTTAATGTAATTAAGTAGGTATCTGGGTAAATAAAAAGTTCAAACCTGTTTAACGAAAATATTCACAAGTAACAGAGTAGTCACCTAATGTTACTGATACAATGTAATAACAATACTCATTTATGTCTCTTTTCCATGTTCTTGTGACACAGCTTGTTCTTTTTCTGTAGTACCTAACCTGGGTAATCTGGTAAAGAGGGGTCTCTATATTAATACTAATGGATAAAAAAACACGATATTTTCGACCCAATATGACTAAGTGAGGTAAATTAACTACTATGGCCGCGAATAGCATTTTGATTTATTTTTAGAGATTTGTAAAAAACGTTAAAAAAATTGCGGGCTGGCTTGAACGGTCCCCCTTAAATGTTTCCCGTTATCTGACGGTCAGACCTATGTATCTTAAATGTTAGAACCGTTTTCTAATAAAGAAATTGCTATAACTGTTTGTAAAACTACAACAAAGAGTCACTAAAACAGTAAAATCTAAAAAGTTTTTTTTTGTAAATAGGTTTGAAAGTTTCTTCCTTACTAGTATAAGTGTAAACGCATTTAGATTAAGACCTAAGCACCGTTCTCAATATAGAGTAGTGAGAGCGAGTCTTAACAAAACGATGGTTTAGCATAAGGCAATATTTCAACCGTGTTCCGTGCATTTATTTTATGGGCTAGTTTTTGCAAGTAACTTTCCTAAGTTCAATCATATTTACGACAATCACTTCCCGTCATAACACGGCCTCGGGAGGGCCCTAATAAGGTTAAGAATATGCATAGAAACACAAATGCCTTACTGGAAGTGACTCTATCTTATGTTGTTGTATGATGTTGAATTTTAGAAAACAGCTGGCTGGGTAGTTTAATTAAAATTAATTTTATCTTTGGATTAGGTTTTTAATTGTTTCCCTTTCCCTGTATTTTTCGGTTTAAAATAAATATAACAATTTGCGTTTTAGTTAGTATTAACATGCAAGTTGTGTACGCTTTGGTATACCGAATTGGCACAAATATCACAACTAATCTACTGTAAACTTCTATTGTATTTTTAGTCTATACAATACATACTTCTTTTGACGACCTCCGTAGCCGAGAGGCGAGCATACCGGACTTGGTGTCGCTATCTCTGAGGTTCCGGGTTCGATTCCCGGTCGGGTCAATGTAGAAAAATAACTTTTCTATATTGTCTCGGGTCTGGGTGTTGTGGTGCCGTCATTGTTTTCGATTTCTGTAACACAAGTGCTTTGGCTACTTACCACAGAATCAGAGCAATGTATGTGATGTTGTCCAATAGTTATTAAATAAAATTAAAAAAAAAAAAAAAAAAAAACTTCTTTACAATGTAACTCGTTTAAAAGTTTCTCAAACTGTAAAATGCCTAAACACTGATTTCATACATTAAAAGTTATTAATACAAACAAGCCACAGCTATGTACAATCAGGCGGTCTTTCCACCAAAAGCGATCTTTTCCAGACAAAATTTGGGTATTGGAAATTGAGTTGTACTGAACTGGGGTATTTTACACCAACAGTAAGTTATAGAAAACAAGATATAATCGCGCTTAATGTAGTATCGGCACTGACTAAAAGTTTAAAGCAAAGTCAATTTTTTTAATTTTTGATTGCAACGACTCTATGCCACATCCAGCTAGGTTTATATCAAGCGCTATAAAAACAAAACGGCCACACCAGCGCAGCCACAAAAAGTAACGAGGATAACATAGAAATTAAATTGAGCCAATTAAAAACGAACTGAAAAACATTAGCACTATTGTATTTATTGCCTCCACGGGATGCGGGAATTGTAACTTTAATTAAGTTATAACTTAAACTATCTACGAGTATGATTGGTTATTATGTTCTTCTTGTATTCGTAGTTTTCAAGTTTAAATAAGTTAGTAGTTAAGTAATTTATAACAAAAGTTTAGATATTTACTTAAGGTGCTATTTTATTTTATTAGCATAGCCCTTTCCATGCACGCTATCCAACATTAAGTTTTCTTATGCAGCCCACAGTGACACGTTTCAGTTTCAGTTTCTTAAGTAGATACTGTTCAAATAAACCTATAAAACCTCTTTTGTTCAATACAACACTTAACAGCTGATGGGCTATTCAGTATAGAGAAGTGAGTTCTTTTCTTGCGATTTTGATGTTGGTCTCATAGAAAATGATTTTAACTAACTAATAAAACAGTAACAGGTCCATTAAAATACTAAACTATTTTGACAGTTTACTTGAGTAAAAAAAGGTTTTTGTAGAATGTTTTATCTCAGTTCTATTCGACCACGCGTCAGACTACACACCAACTTTCATGGTCTCCAGTTAGGAATTTTTAACATTCATGTAGTACGAGGTACTAAACCATGAATTTAGGGATGCTACCGCCCGTGCAATATCGCGTTCGCTCTTTTTTTATTTTAAATTTTCTGCCGAGCCGAACCGGCAATCAAACCCAAGATCATTTAGGGTACTACTACGCCAACCGGGTCGTTAATAACGGGATAAGACCTTCGATTAAACATTATTGTGAACAACAACTTTTACTACCCGCTGCCTATTTGCAGTATTATTTCTTGATAAATAATAATAATCATCGTCATCATTTTAGCCTTGAGACGTCCACTGCTAAACACAGGCCTCTTCCAATGACTACTAGATTGGCCGATTGGTAACGGCCTGCATCCAACGGCATTATACTCTATGTTATATTCATCATCATCTATACGGTCAATCCCGGTTGCGTCCAAAGCCGTTGCTTTGAAGCCCAGGGTCCGCTTTCCTTGATTTGCTCCTCCACTTCGCGCGGTCTTGAGCGTCTCTAGTTGTGAGATCATTGGCACGCATGTCAGCCCTCACAACGTCAAGCCAGCATTTCTTGGGTCTACCCCTTTTGCCAGGACCTGGCGGTGGCGGCATGGCCAGACATTTGTTTCCTACGTAGCTTGCCGGTTTCCGCAAAACATGGCCGTACCAGCGTAGGCGACTCTCCTGCAGTTTGTCTGCAATATCACGGACACGAAGGCTACCGCGGATGCGCGCGGTATTCCTCACGCGGTCCTTACGCGTGACTCCGCACATCCACCGCAGCATATTCATCTCCGTGACACGCAGCTCCTGCTTGTGTCGCTCAAGTAGCGGCCATGCTTCGCTGCCATATAAAAGAACAGGCCTAATGATGGACTTATAGATCTGTCCTTTAAGCTTAACCGGCATTCTGGGGTCACAGATGACACCAGTCACCTCTCGCCATTTGGCCCACGCAGCAGCAATGCGTGCTTTGACGTCGCAATCGATGTCTCCGGACGCGTGAAGTACAGATCCAAGGTATTTGAACTGGTCCTTGCGCTCGACCTTGTCTCCGCCTATGCGAACGGGTGTTGGATCTGTAGAGTTACAGGCCAGGTACTCGGTCTTCGCCACATTGAGTTTCAACTCTATGTTATATTCACAACATTATATTTTAATGAAGCCTCTGACTTTCAGTATTGGTGTTCCATCTGCATTGAGAAGCTCTGATATGATACCTTCATCACCCGGTGTCTTGTTGTTCCTGAGTTGAGGCCCTCTTAGTAGTAGTCCTAATCTGACTAGATCAGCGGCTAAGCTACTAACAGGTTTAGTGACCGAGGCATATAACTGCCCATAAAACTTCTCGATCCCCCTTAAAATTTGTGCTTATGTTGGCGTTATACAACCAGCCTCCGTCTTTTTGCTTCTATATTTCCTTAATTGATATTAGTACATACTAAGTATAGAAACAAACTTGTATAGAAATTAAATCATGTAGCCTACGTTAAGTCATAGTGAGTCAGCAACGGTTGCCGCTCGTACTAATCCGATGTATCAGCGCCATTGGGGGCATCTGACTCCACTATTTTTGTTTCTCATGACCATCTTAAAGCAGATGGCTTGGAAGGATAGAAAGTTTACAAAACTAACACAGGTGGAAGGACGAAGGATAAAATAAAAATATGTAAATACGCGCAATGCATAAAAAAATACAAGACGTTTAAATTATATTAAATTATTAGTTTATGAGCTGCACATGGTCATGATCTCGAAGCAAGGAATTTACATCCCTATGATAAGTTATGTAGTACCAGACAATACTTTCCAGAGGAAAGTCTTAAGGTTGTCCACTCCCAGGAAAAAAAATCGAAATAAACCTGTACCGGAATACAAACCTAGGGCCCATTGCGTTTAAGGTAACTCACAACCCGCCACTACGCTAACAAGTCGCTTCACTCCCTACCATTGGAGCAGACCAATTGCCTACTGTTTTATCTGGTCCTTGGAACTTTTGGTGCCACAAAGATGTTCATTCATTTTTGTCTGTGGCATATATTTATTTTATAATAGTTTAATAATCAATGCACTTAATAGCTTTAGAAATAAAAACAAAACGTTGCTCTACTAAACTAATGAATAACATTGAACTATAACTTCACTATCGGCAATCATGACTATAATTATCTTCCCGCAGAAGTGGTGTGAAATACTGTAGACGTTTCACACCGTGAAGACCAAAAACAACATACACAGAAAAGCAATACCCATTCACAAAACCTATTATGTTAATTTAAAACACATCAGAGTTCGATAAGATCGCAGCTCGTTCACACCACACCTCCCAAAACAATAGTTAATAGGATGATTTATATCGATGCGAGATAGGTCCGTTCGACACGTCTCGACATCGCTTTAGCATAATCTCGGGTTCGGATCGAGTGCTGTATCGATCAGTACAGATGTTTTGGACGGAATACGGCGCCCGGTTTACTTGCGATATCCTTTAAGATCGGATGTAAAAGATACAAAATCCTGTTCATTAAGAAAAACTCATAAAGCCACCGTATCAAACACAGATTTCTATTTGTTTTTAATGTAGTTTTTTCTAGAGTTAATAAATCATGGATAAAGGCATCAGCTCCTTTTTTAAACAATCACAGCATTTATCTAATCTTAAACTTTAACTATTACGACTAGACAACATGGATAGGCATACATATATGACATTCATTCATACCTACCTGAGTGGTACAAATAAATGGTCGTAGTCATCACACAAACATGTTTTGCCCCTCAAACCCGCTAGCTTTGTAATCCGGAGTGCAAACAGCCTTTGTTTTATTCTGACCGACAAATAATAAGTGTGTAATTATAAAACAGTGGGAATCAAGTGTTTGAATATCAGATTATCTTTTCAGAACAAACTTACAAAACTGACCAACGCGGCGCAGTCACGTGAAAATTGAAAATTAGTAGAGCTCCCCGAATGATGGTGGAACTCACCGCGCGATAACGCAAATTGGCTGCAAGAAACAATCAGCAGAACCCGGTGTTAGTTGGGCAATCTTATCGCAATCACGATATCGGCGGTCGCGTAAACGACAATGAATCTCTGAGCCGCTGACGAGTCGCCGCCCAACGGGCAATTAAATCGGTAAGAGTCGCCTATTTGGCCTCCAGCCGCACCATGACGTTGTGTTTCGTTCCCTCTATGCGAGTTATTATAAAATAATGAAAGTCGAGCCGCCCGCTGCGAGCCACAATTGCCCTGCTTAGCCGTCTCACCACCGTTTAACTATTTTAATTTTTAGTTTGTATTCTAACGGTGAACAGTTTCGTAAGTGCCTGTAAGCGATGAATCGTTTCTGCGCTGAGTTCGCCTACGTAGGATTGTTGAACGATGTTGCGTTATTAAATTAATTTAAAATATCTTACGGGGCTTATTTGATCGCTGGCACGTTGACGTCCTTATCCGATAGATGGTCCAGTCGCTAAAAACATGATACTTCTTTCATATCGAGATGAGAGTCTGTTCATGATTCTCTTTCGTAAGTAGTAGTAGTAGGTAAGTAAGTAGAGTAATTAGTCTGTCTTTGTGGGATAATGAAAAGAACGTTCATCTATTTACTTTCGAGAACACATTTGGATAAACGTCTTAAACAGCGTTACCAACGCAGTCTATAGACAAATCGCGTTTTGTCTGGTAGCTAGGTCACGACCTTTGAATCGATTTAGTTTTAACCTCGTTTTGACTTTAAATTGTGCTATTGAATAAGCAAAATAATAGGTTTCTAGTACTATACTCGTATGTACGCATAAACAGTGCCGTCGAACATATTTCAATATAGATTTTCATGACATGTACCTACGAGTATCGGCGATGTCAAAGTTTTTAAACGATGCTTCTATGCTTAGGACGTACAATATTAAGAATATAATTTATATCCTAACATTCCTAGGAAATAAAATTAGACAGATGACATATTTCAAACCTGGTTTAAGCCGTACTTGCAACTACAACAAATAACAAGATTTTAAAATCTGCCTGCTACTGGCGACTCATCAACGGCACACAGCAGTCTTCAGTAAGCGAGTAAGAAGGTTGCTTTGAAATTATAAGATATAAACAGAGTACTTATATATACTTGTACAAAGGTGCTTGTAGTGTAGCTCGATGGCGGCAGCGCTTTGGTAGTGATCACTAAAGTTAAGCACCTACGCTGCGGTTGTAATTGGATGGGTGACCATTTCAACGATATTTAGTGACATATATGACAAGCATCTACGTGATTTGGAAGGCACGTTAAAAGTTGGTCCCGGCTAATATCGCTTGATATTAGTCAGAGGTAGGAGTAAAGCCAAGTCAGAGGCCTTAGGGTGGCTCAATAACATCTGACAGTAAAGTTAAGTCACTGGCCTTACAACACCCCTTCACCAATCCGCACTGGGCCTGAGTGGTGGAGTATGGCCCAAACCGCCTCATAAGTTGAAGTGAGGCCTGTGCCCTGCAGTGGGACGTATAGGCATACTTTTACAGAATTTGTGTCAACTCGATACCAGTCAGCATCTCACGTGACTTTAAGCTGCCAGGATTCGCTGTTTTATGTTTGTCACACACAAAATTTGTTTTGTTCTTTTCGTCGCTAAATATACCCACTTATGCTCATACCACCAGACAAACACTTGCCGCTTAGGTTTAGATCCCCCAACAACTGAGTCTGTAGTCCGGAGCTAAACTATCCATAAGCCTGCGTCTTTTATCATGCCGTGTCTTCATCCATCAGAGAGTTACACAAAAAAAACACAAGTTTTTGCCATAATCAAAAGAAGAACTTGTAATATTGACAATAGAAATATTAATATTACTTGGCATCCATTGGGAAATATGTTTTTTCTAGGATTGAAAGTAACTCGTGTCCGTCCGGAAAGTTTAATAAAAGTATTGGTTAAATATTTTTTTATATCAAATGAGTCGTGCCGGGAATTACCTCGTACATCTAAATAAAATTTACCATTTATTATTATTAGTACTTATAGTTAAAAACATTTTTGAGGGTAGTCACGTCAGAGAGTTTCTAAAAAGCCTGGCGCTCCTCGTGCGTACGCGTCATGTGGCGGGGCGGTTGGCTATCGCGGCATCTTCACGCCTGCGCGCGCGCTGCCCCAGACGCAACCGCGGCGACGATTGGCCGCGCGAACGCACGCCACACGCAACACCTGGAATGTAATTAGCTTTTTCTGCACTAATTTTTATGACGAATTTTGTTGAAATATAAATGGAATTGCTAATATAAAAATATTAGTCCAAAAAAATGTGGGTAGTTTTTGAAATAAGTTATAAGTTAAGTTAATAAGTTAGTAATAAGTAAAGCTTCTTCTTCATATATTTTTATTATAATCATTGTACCTAAGTAATTAGTCCACGTCATCATTTCACAGCTCGGTATTAGCTTCTGTCAACCACCAACCTTCATTATATGTTATTTATTACTTGTAAAATTATGAGTGCCATTATGATGATAATAAGTCAGCAATGAAAGCAACATCTTTGTACTAAGCTTACTTTTAATTGTTAACAAAAAGTTAGTCTCTAATCAGTAAGAATAAATTTTCATATAGAAATACCAAAATTTACAAAAATATATATACATATATTTTAGCAATCACGCATGTGATTAAATTCTAAGTCGAATAAAATTAATCCCTAGCCGTAATTTTATACGACTGTTTTATTTAACTGACTAGTTAAAACAATTAAATATATTCAAATTACCGTAACGTCGCACCGTCAATAATAATACGGTATTTTACACCATAATTCAATTGACATACTTTTAAAATGATCAGTGGTCTTAACACTACTCTTCCATATAATTTGTATGGCGATAGCAAACTATGACGTCATGTTTACTTAACGGACAGAATTTTTCAAATTAATCATAATGTGCCTAAAATAAGGTGACAATTTTAATAAATGTTGTCTTTGAATGATTTAAGAATGGTATAAAATACCCTATTAATATCAGTGTTTAATTTAATATACCAGATGCACATTAAGGAAATATACAAATCAAAGAAACTTCGACTGAGCATTCGATCAACATGAACTTTAATCAATGAAGTTATGTCGGCGTCTTTGCGATTTAACTAACCGAACAAATCCATAAGCCACGAATCTATCTGGATGTGGCAGATAGAGCATTGTTAGAGTACAAACAATTGCCCCAATTCAATTTCATTTAAAAAAAAACGGCCCAGTGCGGGTCGAACTCGCACACCGAAGGTTCCGTACCACTTATACTTATGTAAATAAGAGTAATTCGTCTATAACGGAAATCAAGTCTCGAAGACATCTACCGATTTTCCGAGTTTGCTAAAAAAAAATTTTATGTAACTACAAATTCACGGTTCAAAACTGTTGCCTTTATTTGTGCTATAAAACATTGCTTCTTGCCAAATTTCATGATTCTAGGTCATCAGGAAGTACCCTATTAATTTTGATTCCCTTGAGGGTTTCGAAATATACGTTTTTTGCGGCATAAGCGGCCGTATCTTTTTTTTACGTTTACTTAGAAGTTTGATTTTTTCACAGCTTCAAGAAATTTTGGACTTGAGTATATTGTTTTAATTTCAACTCGATACCTCCACGCGTTCCCGAGATAAAGGGTCTTGACAGACAGACAGACAGACGGCGGACGGACAACAAAGTGATCTTATAAGGGTTCCGTTTTTTCCTTTTGAGGTACGGAACCCTAAAAAATGGGTAGTCATATACGATGATATCATCTTTAAGCTCAGGTTAAAACTTAATGATAGAATAATCCTCTCCTATCTAATGAAAGGTACTAATCCCTAAATTCAGATAATTATAACCTCCCATAGCTAGCACAGTTATATTCCATATTAACGCTTAAAAACTTCGTAAATGAATTTTATAGATAGATAGATACTCTTTATTGTACACCACACAAAAGAATCAAAGTAACAGAAAAAGTACATAAAGATTAGCACAATTGAGGCGGTCTTCAGGTAGGGTACAATAATTAAAATTGAGAATGGTATAGGCGGGAAAAGTTGCACATAATATTTATAGAAAGTACAGTAATAAATAAGTTTTGTATTAGAATTTAGAAGTAGGTATGTTAGATAACGTAAAATAAGACAAAATATACCTTTTCGGTCACCCTAAAAGCTATGCTTGCTTCGTGCTTTTTACAGGGTTTGCCAATAATTATGTCCAGCCCCCACATAGATGGGAAAGTATCTTCTGAGATTTTTTGTATTTATCTAGTATAGTTTTTTAACATATTTTTTTATTGGTAACAGAGACATGAACTACCTATTAAGATACCTACAATCCTACATGTTCATTGTTTTTCTTTGAAATAGGTAAATACCTACTCGCAGTATGCTTTGTAGTCACAAAAACCGTTAAGGGTCGATCTGATTAAATTGCTCCTTTTTTAGACACCTGTATTTCCATTAGCGCATTTGAAAGATCATTTTGCATTTTTATTTTATGTACAGTGTAATGTAAACTCAATTTGCGTAACCTCAACAAAACAATAGCGTTATTATAGACCTAATTTTCTTACTCCATGTTCGCACGCGCTCGGCTAGTTACGAAGCATGTCCCACAAGATTCTTGCTGACTCAGCGTCGTCTCTTTAACTCTTCCCACTGATTGTTCCATTCGGCATTGTCTGTCAATATCCCCCCTCCCCCCTCCACCGCGTTCACCTCGCCCCCTGCAGTTAATTACTTTTCATTAGACAATAACCGCGGCCATAGTTAGTTGGCATTGTGAAATTTATTGTGCTTTTTATGTATGGAATTTGATTAGTTCGTATTTCATAATTATTTATGATACGGAACTGAATGCATAATAAACGACTGCGTTAACTAGAAAAGTCAATATTCAGTTTCAAACTTTTTCTATATTTCTGTTAATACTTTCGCGAGATAGTTTAACACTATAGGTTAATAAACGTAAAAGTGGTATAGGGCAAAGCTCTATTTTTGGGACTTGTATAAGTGACCGGAAGAGATATACTACTAGTAAACCTTTGATTGCTTTAATCTAACCTAGTTTTTTTACTTTCTCCGTCCACTCTTGTAAAGTACTTATAGATAGTATTTTATAGATATTCAGGGAAATTTTAATACCTACCTACCTAAGATTTGGCTTAGATATAAGGTCAGTTTAATAACAATATCTATATTAATATAGATATAGAATAACATCTGAATAAAAGACTTCAGCAGTTAACCACTGCAGTAATTTATCGAATAGGTAGAGTATTATTCTAAGTGAATGCTATTTTTACTAAGCCGTGATGCAAGTCCGAGATATGATTTTATAGTTATTGAACTATTAGTCGTTTTAATAACTGCCTTTAGGAAATGCACTGGAATATCGAACGTGACAAGAAATATTAATAATGCACGGGGGCGCTAACATCGGCTTGAAATTATTAAATTGGCCGTTTGTCTATTACGGATCAAAAATAAATGTGTTAATCTAAATATGTGCCAAATTACATCTAATCCCATACAGCCGTTAAAGCGTGTTGAACAACAGCAAACAAACAATGACTAACAGATATTAGTTAGATGCTCTGTCCTAACTTAATCTGATGATAAGTTATGATTATCACCGTTGAAAAATCTAAATTACTTAAATTCTATACGGGAGCTAGATAAATGGGTTCTTCAACCATCTCATAAGTACTTACTGCGTCGGAATTTAGAGGTCAGTAGGTACGTTTGGTTCTTTATTCTTCACATGTCAAAGGTCGGTCCGTCCAATCACACGGTGAAAGGAGTCATTGTGTTCGCATGCGCCCGCGCTGACCGCTAGAGAACGTACAATTTGCAAACATACAACAATTAGTTGGATGTACTTACTTGTTTACATAAGTGTTAAGTAAAGTAATTTGGTACTATTGCTAGAGTTTTTATTACATAAAACTTTTTATTTTATCCACATAAATACTACGTAAATGTTACCATTAATTTCATAAGCTCTGGAAGAGATCGCTTTTATTTTAGATAGAAATAGATAATACTCTTTATTGCATACCACACAAAGCAAATAAGGTACATGTAATACACTTGAAGCTGCAAAATTTATTCCCCATTGGCTTAAAGCGATTTAGCCTAGACAACATTTAGGTAGAGGATAGTTGAGTTGAACGCGATAAGACCGCCTAAATTGTACATTTTTCTGTAAACATCAACCTACTTCAACTACGGTCCTCTTAATGGTATGCAATAAAGAGTAATATATCTATTTTTATTCATCATCAAGACTGTTCGTTTGGACTAGATGGTATATTCTAAGATTTTCTTTACATGGGAGTACGAATCAATGATAACACACCACCAAAGCGCGGACAAGAAAAACGAATGTTAATTCGATTAGTTTTCGTTGATGTCATTTATCTTTTAGCTCTTCTATCACCAAAAACCTAAAACCAGGTTCTAATACAGATCTCCTGCCCATCTAAAACGCTTTACGTCATTACTAGAGAAGCATGGCGTAAAAATAAGATTGCTGACCATAGAACACCTAGTGTCAGCAATCTTTTACTAGATGTGATGGTCTATGCTAAAGTATTATTGGATTACATATTTACTGTTTTGCTAAAGTCGGTAATAGTTGATTTAAAAATATCTAGTACCTAGATATTATTTAGACATTTTTCTTGTATGAAGGTATCTGTGGTGTTCTTATAACTAAAACTACCTGATACTTGATTAAAAGCATTAAGTAATGATGTTTGATCACTGGTTGACTGGTAGAGAATGCTTCTTGCCATTAAGTCCGCCATTTGTACAATTATTTTTAAATGTGCAATAAAGTATAAATAAATAAATAAATCAATGTTTAGAAACACCACATAATGACTTTAAACAGGAAAAATAATAATACACGAAAGTATAATTCAAATATAATGTAAATACTCGTATCTAATCCAATTCCATAAAAAATTGTCATAGGTATTTATTTCTGAATATGATACATCATCAACTGACTCGTATGTAAGTACAGGCAACAGCACGTCAACTTACCACAAAACGTCATTTTTTCAATTGATATTGATCTCTATGTGTCGGACTTAAAGTTGAAAATCAATTCAATGACCTTTAACTTTTTGTGTAGGTTGACCTGCCGTTGTCTGTACAACATACGGCCAATATGATTATAATTTGTAAGATACTTGTGTACCTAATATAATACGAGTAACATAAAATCAGTAGTGAACGTCCTATGGCTGAAATAATGATGATGATTAAAAACTGCCTGATCAACAGCTGATCGATTTATATGAAAGGTCAAAAAGTATTTAAATATTTCGGCCCATGTTTTAACAAAGCCTTTTGACATGTCGTTTCATAAAACGGTCTAGTTGATATCCTCAATTTAGGTAAAATCAAAAAGACCACGTTGTATACTGAAATAGATCTTTCTATTTATGTAACACGTTGTAGATTTTTTTTTACCAAAAATTAAGTTTCAGTTCATACCTACTTAATACCCTCTTTACGGCGGATTTTGGTAACAATGTAAGTGATACGTTAGCGACCAGCACGAAAATAGAACCGAAGACCCAGGTCGGGGCAATCGTGCTCGGGGCACATTACATGTGCTATTTGCATACTAATAGGAGTCGGTGTTTTAATTACAAATACAAACTAAGGGTTACACTGAATCTTCGCTGTTCAAAGATTTGTTTGAATTGAAGTAGACAAAATATTTGTATTAAAGATATCTGCCGACCACGGTAAGTTCAGGTTGTTAGGGTTCCGTACTTGGCAAAGCAAAAAGTAACCCTTATGGGATCACTTTGATAATAAAGCTAAACCGTTGTCTGCCTGTCTATCCGTCTGTCAAGACCACTTTTCTCAGAAACGCGTGAAGGTATCGATATGAAAATAACATGAAATAGGTACTTAATCTACCTACAATCACTTGGCCATCTAGCAGTTCTATAACTATACTTCAAATAAGCTTCTAAGTCAATGCAATATAAAATATAGCCATTACCCATTAAAGTTTATAATTTTGGTTAAAAAAAAATGGCCCAGGCTTATGTTCAGCAGTAGACGTCCCATGGCTAAAATCAAACTTAAAGGGTAGCAGATACATCCTGTTGATCTAAAATCATGAAAAGCAAGAAGCAAGATCAAGCAAAGCGAAGAGGTTAAAGTGAGATTGCTGTAAAAAAAAAATGTCGTGTAAATCGTTAAATTTGCAAAAAAAAATGTACATACAAGCGTGAAAGGTGTGACTATAATCTCACTAGTTAAAGGAAAATAAACCAGTCAAGTGTGATTCGGGCTTGCACTAAGTATCCATTACAAATAGTCCTCCATGCCTGGCATCTTTTTTATATCAGACGTTATTTTCATCTGAGGACTTAGTAATCGTATTTTTTTGTCTCCCAAGCAGTCGAATTTATATTTTGAGTGTAATTAAGCTTATACATTTTATTGGACATTGACGACACAGTACGTAGAAATTCTAGATGACGAGCTTTACCATCAGGTGGTTCATCCTGTTTGCCTACCTTAGGTACCTATTCGCCAAAAATAACAAAATGGCTGAAAGAGTGTTGTAACTTTATACGTTTATCAGTTGGGTTTTATTGTCAGTTTAGCTAAAACATTTAATCTCACCACCGGAATGCGGAGAGGCTACAAAATGGAGGTCACTACGCAATTCCTTTAAAAACATCGGCTTGTTTAACCTACTTTCTGTCAAATTTAAAACGATTAAGCAAATTTATCTGCAGTTTATTCAAAATGAGGTCCGTTACTAAGTTTTACGAGTGTGGCTAGTACTTGCCTGTGGCCGGTTTCATGCCGGGCGGCTATTCGTGCGACGTCTTGACCACTGCCATAACAATTAATTAAAATACAATGTACTGCTTTGTCCGACTATACAGTTTGTAGGTGTACAGGCCGAGCGCCCGCCCTTTCACTGTCACGCTTCTGAAGAAATATTGGCCTTAAACCGCCTGAAATAACCCTATGTTATGGCCCCGCCGTTAAGCCTTTATGGGGTAGGTATATAACGAAAAACAAAGGCTGTAAAACTCTATTTTGCTTTGCTTAAAACTTGGATTTCTAAAAACGCTACGTATTCGATCTAGGGGGTTAACCATGATCTCTTTCTAGCAGTATTTACTTCAACCTTGTTTTGTTTTTGTCGTTTCACATATGACACGTTGGTTTATGGTTAGGCCCATCCATAGCGTTTTCTAAGTCTATGGGCCCATCAGGGTCCAACTTTAAACATGTATATAAACACAGTATTACATAAAACAAGGTTTATGTAATACTGTGTTAAGAGCTATGTTACCCTGATCTTGCTTGTGGATTGTGTGGAATGATAAAACACCAAAGACAAACTTCAATAACATTAAAATACAGACTCAATGTAATACCATTTAAGTAATTTTGTTTCCCACATTTCAAACACTAGGTATCTCAGTGTATTTGTTTGTTTTGTATAAGTATGTAATCGAGTACAAAAACAGTATATTACAGTGAACTAATCGCGCAATACTGCACTATTGTGTTTACTGTGGCAATATTCTAATTGAAATAAAAAAACGAGTAAGAATTATGCAACAGTCAGGAGCAGCTTTGGGTCATACAACATTAAAATTTGTCTTCAATGTCATAACTTTCCACAAAAAGATAAAATAAGTACCAACTTTTTATAAAAATACCTATCAGAAATGTTGCGCCTATTTCAGCAATGGTTAAAATATGTAGTACCTACAATGGAATAATGTTTGGAATTATTTGACCCGCCGCCGACTGCTCAATTGTCGCGACGCAGTGCGGTGTGAACATCCGATAAGTGTCGCTGTAAAAATGCGAATATCTGTCGCGAAGAGCATTTATACACAAAATACTTGAGCTAAAATACGAAATATGCGACGTTAAATATTTGCCAACTACATGACTTGAATAGAAACGTAACAAAGCTACATTTTCGAATTTTCTGTCTTAGATTTTTGGTACCAACGCTTTGCAAAGATTAGTTGCATGATTCTATAAAGATAAAACCAGTTAATGTAGCAAATTTGAAACCAACTTAAGATGTGCAATATAAAACAATACTTATAAAGCGTGTGATAATATATTTACTAGTACCTTCAGACTTCTAGTATATCATGGTTTTTTATGATTTTGCGGCAACTAGAAGCTAAAGTTTTTATTGCCTCATAAGTTCATGTATTTGCTTGATAGACATAGTCTATTCTGAAAGTAATGTAAAGATTCTGATTAACACGTTAATATCCAATTTCACCAACTTCTATGAGATTGGTGAAATTAATACACAAATACTTAATATCGAGCCCCAAACTGCCCCAGACAAAGCAAATCTCACTATGGCAACTAAATAAATCTAAAAATGAGAAAAGGACAAAAAATTCAGTACAGCACACATTAAAAACCGACTTACAGTCCGTCAACGAATTAATTTACATTATTGTCTTGTAAAAAAAGCTATTATAACCAGTACAGTATCACAATTGAATCCAATTTATCGGGGGACAAGAAAACCGATGATTATTCGTTCAGGAACTTTTGTGAGCGTACCGGAGTGCGGGCTGTGAAAAATGCGAACGTTTGAGGATGGCCAGCGAGTCAGAAACTCATTGTTATCCCGATAACGATATTCAGCGCTCTCCTCTGTACTGGGGCGCCATTGCTCGTGAAATTATTATAGAAGCGGAAAAGTGGGGAATAAATAAACCTCCTTTACGTTGGGCCGTTTTGAGGACCGCTCCGGATTGTGATGGAGCTATGATTATGAAAGATTTGGGTTTGTTTGCGTGAGAGAGTGCTGGAACTGAAAAGAAAAGTTAATTTATTTCTGAAATAACTATACTTTGTGTAAGGCGAACTCTAGATACTTATTGAGATTAGACAGGTATAACTTAGCCAAATCCGTTGAATACTAAAAGCAATGAAACCGGTAAATAAATAAAATCGATTTATTTCTGTAAAACGGCCTTTACACGTCCCAATGTTTTTACCCTACCTAGGTGAAAAATAATTAAATAAATGTGATTAGTTTGGTTTAATTTCTTAACTATTTATTTGAAATAATTTAATCGTCTTATTTCAAACTATAAATGTCCTAATAAAGCCTTTTTTCGAGGGTTTGAAACAAAAAATAATGCCTAGAACCACACCATGAATAGTTAGCCTATTAAAAGCTAAACAGTACTTAAGCAGTGTTTTACTACACTTCGAAAGCCTCTACAAAAACAAAGTTTTGAGTGCTCCTATAAGCCCCAGTTTTAATGAAACAAGCTAATAATAACTTCTGTTAATCATCATTCAGTTTCATCAATCATAGCTTAGTAAGCTTATCCCAATGGTTCACTGGTTACTACATAATTTAATCAACTTTTTGTAAATGTTTAGTGGAATAATATTAACAACAGGATTTCGATCCTGTCATAAAATTAAGAAAGTTAATAAAGTCAAATAATACTTTAGTATTGAGCCAAAGACGAGTATTGATCAGCCTACGCGAACATTGCACATATAATCATAATGTATACTTATTTTTTTATTTGTTTGTCTGCCAAATTACAGATAATTCCATTCCAATTGCAAACTATCACATTTTTATTATTGCAATATTTGTAACATTACAACTATTCAGGTTATTTCAAGAGTTGTGTACCAGCGGACACCTGGTGTAAGAGGACACTATTACCTATCGATTTGACCCCCATGTATGTTCAGCGAAAATGAATAGTTGTCGAGATAAGAGAGGTGCTAGTCTGGTAAGCTAGTAAGAAAGTTTTTAGAAGATTCGTACCTACATGATATAAATTCCAGTACATTATCTATTAATGTGTTTAAATTACCAATAAAACTGTTTAAGGCTGACATTTAAATGATATTTTAAAAAGATACATTATTTTACTGTAAAACATTAAAGATACGGTCCAATTGCTTTAGCAAAAAAAAAGAATCCACCAACCGTTTAATAGGCTAGTTTCCTGGGTCAAAAAAAGATTATTCTATTTACTCCGTCAGTTAGATTATCAAAAAATATTGGACCCATATTTTGTCTTTTGTCAATCAAACAAAAAGTGACAAAGATAAAGCGCATCAAGTTTGTGAGTGACGTCACGTCTTGCTAAAAAGTGTCGCAAGGCGCGACGTTACGCGGAACTTTAACGGGCTATATCTTCATAATTTTTTGTTTGATTGAAAAAAGAAAAAAAACTTGTACAAAAATTCTGTTGATCCAACTGACGGACTAATTAGATTTTTTTAGGAAACTAGCCCATTGTTACACATGTTTTTCTAGATCAATTCGCAATCAGGACGAAACCCATTCAAATATAAATACCTCGAGAATCATTGAATTTCGCTGAACATAACATACGGGTCAAAGCAATGGAAAATAGTTTCCTATAACACCAGGCGCCCGCTGGTACACCGATCTTGGGACACCCTGTACATATTTCTTCTATCTCCAGAACTTCTAGTACCTTTAAAGTTTTACACTCTAGTTTAGGCTGCCGCTAGATAGGGAATCTCTTTTGGAATCATTAGCTCGTCGTAGCGACGGGTGTTGCAAACAGAATTGCCGAGTTCGCCCGGTATCGGCAGGCACGAGCCGACGGCTACGACAAAACGCGGAGCAGTATGACCGAAATATTCAGACAAATACTCTTCTACAATGTAGCTCATCCTTTCAGAGGGTATTGCGACGCAACTCCTTGGTCTCAGTAACGATAAAGAAAGAGAGAGAAAGGGACAGAGAGGTTATAGCTGTGATTCGTCAAATATGTCCATTATTTATTTTTAAGATCTACTGCGTCAAAATTTAGAAATATAAAAATTCAAATGAATGTGTTTTTCAGTTTGAGTCAGGGTGCAATCTGTAGATGTAGTTACTAATTAATGCAATAAATAAATATGCCGGTGTACACATTTTAATGTTCTTAAATAATAAAAGTGCTTCCAGTAACTGACAACGATTGTTTAACGGTGTCTGCAAGTACACCCAGTTACTAAGTTGGGCCGATCTGAAATTAAATATGGAAACCTTTGCGCTAATCAGCGATTGATGACGCTACTGGACTAATATGCCGAGAAACGCCAATCATGGTTATTATCATCATCATAACTAGCCCACATTTGCTTACTGCTAGACATAGGCCATTCCCAATGTGCGCCATTGAGCCCGTCCTCTGGTATTCTCCTCCAACAAAAACAAACATCATGCAAAACGATAATAATTTTAATTGTTGACCTTATAAGTGTAGTGGCGCGGTGATTCGCTATGAACGCTAAAGGTTTGATTTCCAGTTTAGGTCAATTAAGAATATATTTTAAACATATTTTTAAAATTAGCTTATGTCTTAGTGTTTTTGGAGATGCCCCTGGCCAAATTTACTGTCTGGTACCTCATAAACTAAGGGCACAAAATTGTTTTTACCGTAATACCGTAATACAGTAATTAGAAATTGAGTTATATGTACCTGTCTCTTTCTAAAACATCTTTTACTATGAAAAATGTGTAGCGGACGTGTACTGTGACGTCACGGTACATAACGGATCTAGTTGTCTAGCAACTTTAATTGGTTGTAAGTCAGGTATTTATCAACATTTTTCTAAAATTCCTTAAGTTTTATTAAAATTAAGTACCTGCTTTTTCCCACTTCGAGACCATGACACTATTTATTTCTCTTTTAGTCTTCGTTTAGCTACGGCCCAATACAGGCCCACGTAGCATGTGCAGTGTTAGAGTGTACTGCGTTATCAGTCAGTCGGTTCCACGTGGCCCGAGCCGCCGTTAATTAACTCCCGGGTTTCGGACAGTCATCGTTCTAGTTTTATATTTTTGGCGCCTATTCCAATCCTAACAGCCCTCTATATTTTTTACAACCAGATCAATTATGATTTCGAATTGGTTTGATGAATCTGAATAAAATCCCATTGCGTTTGTTTAATTGCGTCGTTGGCCGTTTGAAAAATGGTTCATTCGGGCCTTCGACTGACGCGACACTTTGTTCTATTGTTATTAAATTTTATTTTTGGTTTGTTGTTCGCAGTTTTGTTTATGGGTCATTGAATTTCGTTAGGAAAAATACTAGTAATAGCTGTCGCTTACAGTACGATACTATTGTCAAAACCACTTCTCCACTAATAGGAAAAGTCATTTTTAATAAATTATGTAACATTTTGACCCTCTCGAGTTAGTGAAGAAATGCCCTGTTTTGACAATTTGACAATCCTATTGCCGATTGTGCTTCAACAACTACATACAAATTAACAGTAAAATGTTTATCATAATTCTGAAAAGGAGTTTTGCTAAACTACTCACTAAAATGTGTTAAAGTTGGTAAAAATAAGTCACTCACGCACGATGCACTTAGGTACAATTGTAGCCCATTATTACGGTAGGCAATAAATGCGTTTATAGGTAGGTACCAATCATAATTGTTTCAGTCATTGCACTTTTGATGAGAAACTAATTCATATTCTAATTAGACTTGCGTTCCAGACTTGCGTGTACGCACATCGTTGCGGACGTTTCACAACCGTAAAAAAATTCAATTTCGATGCAAATAACGACGAATTTACGCGAAACGTGCGTTTTATTTTCGATGCCATCAGTTAATTGGTGCATATCTTCGCAAAAAACTAGCGGAGCATCCCCTGCGTGGTAACTGGTAGGGGAGCGATGATAACGATGCCGGACGATATTCGCAACGATATGAAATTTGATAAATAACGACGCGACGATAACGGATTGTGTGGCGAAACTTACAAGGCTTTAGCGGTGCTCCAATGGGGCGGTGGCACGCGATTCCATACTCGATAATCGGTTGACTTTGATGAAATGCATCACTATTTATGCTATGACCTTTATATTTAGGGCAAGTGTTGAAATGGTATTTTCTAGATTATTTTTGGGTTTGCGGGGAATAGTGTATCTTCGATGTCCCGCCAGCTGTAATACCTGCCCGAAAACTAATACCATTTACTAGGTTATCCAAATTGTCGCTTCTCTTTTTCCATGTGGTGACGTAGAAGACAGCATTTTTGGCGTTTAAGTTAATATGTTGTTAAGCAACTAATACAGAATTGGGCATTTAAGTAGTAGCTTCAAGTGCATTAATTAGCACACGAGTGTCTGTAGTGCAGACGCGTCGCGCCGCGTCGCCAGACGATGCAATCGCGGTACCATCCGCAGAGAAGGAAGCCCAATGTCAGTGTCAAAAAAGTATGTCTAAGATCTGTTATTTAGTCCCCTTAGCACAAACTGCTGCTCAGACAAGTTTAACAAAAAATATGTTATCGTCCAAAAATGCGTTACGAATACCATTCTGGGATGGGTATAAGATAAGATAAGAATTTATTTATAATACTAATTACATGTCAAGAAATAGTACATATGAATGCATTTGAATTAATTACATAAGTCATTATTGTAGGATATGCTACTAAAATCTGACGGATCTCTCTGGGGTCACACTGAGTCGAATCTCATAGACAGTTCTCGAGACACACCCTTGAGTTACGCTGTGTTACGGCGAGGACTTTGCGATGCACCACAAGTAATACATAAATGACCTAACCTAGATAATTGGAGTAGTGGTTAAGAGAATATTAATTTAGTTTAATTAGGGTATAGTAAAATTGCAAATAATTTTGTTCATCTTATTATGATCTCTTTTTCTTCCATCTCTCTCTTATTTAATCTGTATCCACTCAATCCTTCTACATACATCATCATCATCATTTCAGCCATACGACATCCGCTGCTGAACATAGGCCTTCTCCAAAGACTTCCCGATTGGCCAGTTGGAAGCGGGCTCCTGCAACCTTCACCGGTCTGTCCACCTTGTGGGTGGACACCCTACGCTTTGATTGTCGGTACGTGCTACATTGCTTACCATTATTTATGGTCTTGATCTTTCGCATCCTACCTTTCCCCACTGCTTTGAACATATTGCTCGGTCCAGCGAGCGCCTGGCCTGCCGACGCTTCTACGGCCAGTTCTTGGACTCCATTCCAATACTGGCCTGCCACATCGGATGTTTGTTCTTCGAAATATGAGCTTCTACGTCTACGTCTTTCTCGCAATTTTTAAGTTTAAGTTCGTTAAGATGATAGTTGTCAATGTTTTAGATTCTTCCATTTCAGGATCCAATTTACTCCATTGTCGTAAAAGTATTATTCTTATTATATTAATGGTCCACATGTCAGTTTCAAATTGTCAAATTGATAGGGACAGAATAGTAATAAATAACCTACTGACATGGTCTCAAGGTATGGAATTTTCATTCTTGTATAACAAGTACCAAACAATGATTTATTAGCAGGGTGTAGGTACATACCTACTGAACTAAAATCGAGCTAATATAGAAAAGTTATTTTTCTTAATTCTCAAATCGGGAATTGAACTTCCCTTGACCTTGACTCTTTGCGTTCAAGGCGAATAGCACCATTACACCGATCGCTTCGTCAGTTAAGAAACAATCCAGGTTTACCTTTAGAATTTTGACTGTTTTGTGTGTAGATCTAAAAATATTTTAGTTTTGTCACTTACGACATTATTGTGTCGATTGAGCGCATGCGACATTCCAATTTTATAAGAAAACTATCGTTATTTAATTAAAGCCTTGAGCTGCAATCTGTCTGACATGATCGTTCGCAAAATTGCACATTCTTTTGAGGACCGTACTTTTTAACAAAAGCTTCGGCAAACACGATACTATCAACTGCACGCCTAACTATGTAGACTGATTGAAAACAATAATAGTTAGATGTGCGAGTAATTACACACGTCTTACACAAAGTGTGAAGTTTCAACTATTACCTCTTAACACTAACTTTATGTAAGTTTAATCAAATTGCTTGTCCTACGTAAAATATACTTAAGTGTGATATCTATAAGATTCGTTTTTGCGTTTAGTATAAAAGTAGGACATGTTCTATCCTGAAGTCTAGACAGCAGCAGGTGTCATCACCCCTCTTTTAAGAAAATTAACACTTAATTGAAAAGTATAATTGCCCATCATGTGTCACATTGAAGGTAATTGGTGTGACAAAAAATTTAAGAACTAATTTTTATGGCAAAAAATATGTTTTGAATACATAAGGACACCTTAATGTAGTTTTTTACATTGCACCTTTTTTGCTTTTTGTATTGACGAAGAAAACACGCGACGAATTAAAAAAAAATGGTTAAATGCGAGTCGAACTTGTGTATCAAGGGTTTTGTTTTCCAAAGAAATATGGGTCGAAATAAACAAAATAATTTTGGCCCTCTCATACAAACTGCCTGGTCAACTGATCGATTTAGTATAAAATGTAAGAAATATTTTTTATATTTCATAAATACGGTTACAGTTAAATGAACATCCTGAAATATGGGTGAATGAACCTAAAGGACCTTACAGACTAGTAAAATTTTTTTGCAACTGTTTGCAACAATGATCAGCGACTGTCGCCGACTCACGGCTGACGATAAGCGTCAACGTGCTTAATTGATAAAGATTAATAACCAATTTGTGATTTTTTTTTATCACGGTGTGTGATCTTGTATCTTCTTACAACATTTATGATTCTAGGTAAAGGTTAGAATGTGATATAAATGATTAAATATTGTACGTTGTCTAAAGATTAAAATACACCACAAAAGGACTGTATACATTAGTATTGATACATCTAAGAAAGAAAAGAAAGAGGGGATTGACAGATGGACAGCAAAGATCCTAATCGTATAGGATTTGGTTGTATTGCTTTCTACGGCATGTATTATATTTTTTAATAATTATATAATTAAAGATGGGTTACGGTTTAAGATATTATGTCAAACTTGTAAAGGTAAGAACGATAGTTTCCTAATACAGCACTATTTTTCTTTATCTATTTTTTAAATCTTTTATTTAAATAAGCTTATTCTTATAAAGTGGCGAGCTAGATGCTAGGACACGAACATACTTGCAATGCGAGGTTTTTTAATTAGTTTAATACGTTTTAACATTTCGACACGTTAGCTCGCAGCAAACGTAGAAACCGCAGAGGGTTGGTCACGCGACTTAGTGATAGGGATGCCACTCCATCAGTCTTTAAAGTATTGAGGAATTGTAGAAGTAATGCTTGATATGTTACACATACATAATTAAATATTTGTTTTTTTTTAAATTTTGCTATGTTAACACCGAACTACGAGTTATGTTTTAGGTATTTGATTTTAGAAATTCCTGACAGACGCTAAATACGTATGGTGCGTAGGTATTCAGCGTCTGTCAGAAATTTTAAAATATTATAGATTATCCCGTAAGTGTATTATGAGTTTTTATTACCAAGTTAACGGGCACCATCAGGCTTAAAAAATATAAGTAAATTATTCCGTTGGGAAACTGTTTGTTTAAAAACATCATCACTGCCGCCTTTACCTTTAGTACATATTGCAATGATTATTATTATCATAATTTTTTCACAACAAAATACTTAACTAACAAAGAGGGTTTTTTCGCTTGCTACCTTCAACACCGAACAGATACCACTCATGTGTGTGTGTTGTGTGTGTGTGTGTGTGTGTGTGTGTGTGTGTGTGTGTGTGTGTGTGTGTGTGTGTGTGTGTGTGTGTGTGTGTGTGTGTGTGTGTGTGGTGTGTGTGTGTGTGTGTGTGTGTATGTGTGTTCGTGTGTTCGTCTACGTGTGCGTGTGTGTGTGTGTTTTAATGGTTTTAAATCTACTAACCTATTCTGTATTGAATATTTATTTAACAATTTATTTATTTGAAAAAGTGATAGCCCTGGCCGTGGTCGCTGCGGTTAGGGAGACAACTGGCCCGCAATCAACTTGTCGGCAACTGATCGATAGCATTCGCTATACCTACTGTTAATTGGAGCAGTTTTCAAAACACCCTGTGATGTTGTTTTTTTATTAGGAAGTAGATACGCCTAAGCATTTCGAAGGTTGGTTAAAATGTGATAATCCAATTTTTAGTATGTATCATTGCAACAAAAAAGCCTTACAAATAACGTTGTCCAGAAAAAACACAATTTTAAACCGTTTTTACTTTGTTCAAATTCGGTAACATCTAACTTATTCAAAGATATATCAAATAACCGACAGAAAAACCTGATTAATATTCAATTAAATCTTCTAGTTTTTTGTTCGTCCTAAAAGTAAACAAATTCTCAAATCCCTTTCGGGTTTTCCATGTCTACCTTACCCTGCCAATTGCAGTCGTTCGCAAGGAATGCAATTAGAAGTATTACAAGTGTGTTCCATCTAACATGTCTATAGGGCGCATATTTCATCCGCTTACATTTCTCGTCGCTCATAAATTGTACAACTATTTTGATAACAGCACAAATTTAAATTTATGCCCGCGGTATGCATTTTAAACGCAAGCAGGCTTGGAGCAAAAAACATGGCGCGCGGCGGTTCTAATCTCACGTGATCTGGCTCCGTGTTAGTCTAGCTCGACTCATGCAGACATCTGGAGAGCTAGGAATTTTGCGATTGTCTTCCTTGAACAAGCGTGTGTTTTAGAATACTGCACCCCAACTCTACATAAACAAACTAAAGAAACACTGAACTGAAAAAACAATTATTTTTTTAGTTTTTTTTTCACATACGACTTCTTAAGTCAAACTACAATAAAATAAGCTAAACTTTCTTTGTTTAGGCGACACTTCTAATGGCAATTTAGCTTCTAATGGAAATGTGTAGCTTAATTAACTAGTTGCTGTATGATAGATAGATAGATAGATACTCTTTATTGCACACCACACAAAAAAAACAGTACAGAGAAACAATAAATTTAGAATGGTACAATTTAGGCGGTCTTATCGCTAAGAGCGATCTCTTCCAGACAACCTTCAGGTAGAGGAAAGTTGGAAAAAAAAACGTTATGAGGGGGAGGCTGTGAAGAGTTTAAAGTAATTTTATATTTAATATATTACATAATATATTATATATTTATTACATAGATACTAAAAAATAAAATAATATACATACTTACACATTGTTATAAATAATGATCATACATAATATAAATACATATAAGTACTTACACTAATTAATAACCCTATTAATATGAATATGGATTTTGATACCAAAAGTGTTAGGAAAAGTAAAGAAAGAAGTAAATCGAAGAAAACATAGGAGAAAACTAACGTCCAAGGAGATATGTTTTAAGTCTAGTTTTGAAGATTTGTAGTGTTTCAGACTGCCGAATAGACATCGGTAAGGAGTTCCACAGGCGGATGGATTGCACAGTAAAGGACTGTGAATAGGTGTGTGAAGAATTTAGGGGAGAGGTAAGTTGGAGATTATTGGAAGACCGCATTTCGTGACCCAGGGCAGACTGCAAAAATTTAAAGCGCTCCTTTAGATATGGCGACGTGACGTCGTATAGGAAGCCATTCTAGCAAGGCTCGGTATTCTGAGACATGGTCGTACTTACGTAGACCATAGATGATACGAATGCATAAATTCTGAAGGCGCTCGAGCTTGCTTAGGAGACATTCGTTAAGATCTGGGTAGCAACAATCTGCATAATCAAGAATAGAAAAAAGTAGGGCCTGTACAAGCGCAATTTTAGTAGGTATTGGTAAGAAATTGCGTAATCTATTAATTGAGGCCGCCGCTGCAAATATTTTCCTGCTGACCTCCGAAATTTGCGTCGTCCAGGTAAGCGCGCTATCAATGTGAACACCTAGGTTTTTAACGACTTTGCTGTATGGAATTTGGACGCCGTCGAAAGTAATGGATGGCAAAGTGCTCCAGTCAATTCCTGCAATTCGCCGAGAGCCACCCAGAACTATTACCTGCGTCTTAGAAGGGTTGACCTTGAGTCCATATGACTTGCTCCAGCTCAGGATACGGTTTAAGTCAGTGTTTATCATATTCACCACACTAGGAAGGTCTTCAAGGCTCCCTTGGGAGTTGGGCTCCTTAGTTGCTGTATGCTAATTCGTAAACGAACAAAAGTCGCTGACATAGCCCAACGGATAAGCAAGCTGAAGTGGCAGTGGGCGGGGCACATAGCACGTAGAACTTACGGCCGATGGGGCAGAAAGATTCTGGAATGGAGGCCATGTACCGGCAAGCGCAGCGTAGGACGACCGACTACAAGGTGGACAGACGATCTGGTAAAGGTTGCAGGAAGCCGCTGGATGCGGGCCGCTTTCAACCGGCCAATCTGGAAGTCGCTGGGGGAGGCCTATGTTCAGCAGTGGACGTCCTATGGCTGAAATCATGATAATGATGATGATGATGTATGCTAATTATAAGAATACTTATTTAAAATTTGTAGACGCTGGAATGGAACGTAATAAAAGAGAAGAGAGTGACTTTATGATAGAAGCTAGGTATCAGGAAGAACTATAATGATCAATTTACAGACTTTACGTTTACAGCTAAGAGACAAGTCTGTCTGTTTGTGTAGTCACACCAGACATCAGATGTCATACCAAACTTTAATAAGAATACAACGAGGTTTTATTAGCACGTCAGAAAATTCCATACATTAAAAAGTATTGCTAGTGCATTGACTACGAATCGAAACGAATTCTAAAGGGAGTGCGTATTCCTAAGCTGTTGTAAATGCAACGTTCACTCCGTTTGATTTGAGATACGTGTCTGGGGCTGGGCTTAACAAATTGCGTATCTAATTTGTAGAAATACTTTGTTGCACAGAACACATCTACTCGGCCTACCTACCACAGTATTATTTGTGTAATAATGTTTTAAGTAAATCGCGCCACTATTTTATTATTCGGAAGTCATACATGGATCGAGTGAAAAAAATAATTGGTTATTCGCATCAGCTCCTTGACGTTTGATGACAAATTGACAACTGATATACCTACATGCTTCTAGGATATAGGTAAACTACGTGACATTTTAACATTAATTTCAGGTGATTTGTCGGCTGTCAAGTATTTATCGCAAAATACTGGGGCACAGGAGGTTGAAAACAGCTTATAGACATGTCTCAGAAGCGAGATGGGTCTGTTATTCTTCCTCGAGTGAGACGGAGTTGAAAAGTCTCTAAAGGGCTTTCAGTATCGGTGCCACCCGCATACAGAAGCTATGATGTGATTCTGTCATCACCCGGCGCCTTGTTGTTCCTAAGCTGTTTGAGGGCCATCCTAATCTCATATAGGCTGTCCGGGATATCTTCGGTGTAGTGTCGGGGCAGCTTAACTCAACTTAGCTGAAGTGGCAGTGGGCGGGGCACATAGTAAGTAGAACTGACGGCCGATGGGGCAGAAAGGTTCTAGAATGGAGGCCACGTACCGGTAAGCGCAGCGTATAGGACGTCCACCCACAAGGTGGACAGACGACCTGGTAAAGGTCGCAGGAAGACGCTGGATGCAGGCCGCTTTCAACCGGCCAATCTGGAAATCAATGGGAGAGGCCTAATATGTTTAGCGTTGGACGTCCTGTGGCTGAAATGATGAATGATGACCGGAGGTCAAGGAGATGTTATTGAATAGGAGATAAATGTGAAGCATATTACAAACAAGAGCACAGCAGATGTAAAATGTGTCAAAATTTGGCTATTAAGAAATCCTAGCTTTCTTCCAGCCACTGTGGTCTGTAGGTCACTATAAAGATTTCCTCGCTAAATGAAATTAGATAAAACAAAAGTTAAGTTATCCAGTTCCTACAAAAACCCATGAAAGAGCATCAATTAACATATTTTTGACCATCGCACTTCGTAGATAGTTTTGTAACACAGGCTTACTTTGATAGACGATTTAGTTTTTTTTAAAGTATTTTTTACATATTCCGTCATACACATAGTTTAATGTCCTATTTCTGTGTAAAAATGACTCTACAACTTATGTGAATCGTTATTTAACACGAAATTATCATAGTAATGAGTGCAGGTGGATTCGATGCTTTGCTTAATGGGCCCACTTCATTATCGATATGATTCCGATCAGTTTCGCGATGACGAAACACTCTGCAAATATGATGCATTGGCAACCATTGCTAGCTTCCAACATTCATTAATGGCCTTGCTAAGCGAATGCCGTCTTTTTGATTAAAAATATAAGGTTCACGCTGTAAAAGAGTTTTAAAAGGGTTGCGCTAAAACCATCGCAATCATTATAGGAAAATCAATGTGTACATTTTGTAGATTACCCACTCGTATGGAATGAGTGATCACACATTCCACTTAATGCATCAGTTGGTGAGGGAATGTTAAGCATTTTAATTATAGAAACTTCTCTACATAATAAAGTTTTAATTCGAAGAGGTTGCTGGTAATCGGTATCGGGTTAAAGACATTTATTATAGGTATGACATCAATCAAACTAATCAAGCGTATTATATAGTCAAGATCTCTGTTTGCGGCTAGGAAATTTCAGACAAGGTTGTCAAGTTAGACAAACAATAAAAAAATACTTACTTACAGAAGAAAAATGCAAAGGATCAAAGTTTTATTGTAAAAAAATCCGTCTGTGAGTTTCTCATATGGACACATTTAATAATTTAAGTTAGATATATTCGTAAAAAATATTCAGTCAGTTTTGAGTAAAATGTGAAAGTATAAAAATAAATGTGTACCAAATGAAATGAACAACGGTAATACTGGATGCAGGCTGCTTCTATCAGGCTACCTACGTCATTGCGGGAGGCCTATGTTTAGCAGTGGACGTCTTGGGGCTAAAATGATAATAGTTGAAACTTGTTTATGCCTTTTAAAATAAAACTCTTTCATTTTCTTCTTATAAAAAAGAAAAAACAAAAAGTTGCCAATTTGTTATTGGTATTTTTATAGTTGCTCGAACATGGTATAACCTCACATAAACATTTTAGGCAACGGATGTTTAATGGCGGCGAATACGGTAAAACAACTTTCTGCTTAAACATTAACAAGTCGTATTTGTTTACAAAACGTTTTCCATTAAATTGATAAAACGTTGCTCATTAACGATGCTCATTTTAGATTAAAATTTTAATGTATGTTCTGAGAAACTGGTTCGTCTCTAGTCGCGTTCGTCATTTTATTGTTTCCTTATTGTATTAATGGGCAGTGCCTAATAAAATTGTGCGTTTGTTGACACTGGCCGATACGATCGTTCGACCTCCCACATGAAGACCGGCAATTAAAACCAGAATGAGTTTAGCGCTAGACTGATGAAATATTCTAATCAGCTACTAGACGCATTGTAAAAAGCGCACCAGCGATGTACGATAAGCCACGGGCAGGGGTCGCCAGCCTATGGCTCTTCTCCAAATAATCTTAAAAAGGTATTAGGTTTTAGGTATTAGGTTGTTACTATTCTTATTTTCTAAACTTTCACAAATCAGCCTAGTTATTACATTTGGTAACCCTTAACTCTTAGATAAGGGAATCAGACCATTTTGGACCATGGCTACACATCCAGTAACATCTAAATATGAAGATTTCTTTACGATAAGGCAAATCTTACCGCCGAGCAAGTGGCTTAAATAAAGATTTCCAACAAACTTGAGGTATGTGCTAGGATGCAAACTCACGACCCAGGGATGTGTGTATGTTCTTTTAAGTAGTCCAAAGTGCTAGTTGACTTCTTAGTCAATCACTGGTCAAGCAGTCAAGCATTGGTCTATCACTGTGAGTATAAGCTGAAAGTTACCTTAAAGCAGTAACAGGATTTATCCTATATTCCTGTTATATATTGTGTTTTAATATTAATGCCCCTTAAAGCTAGTACTAGGCATATTATTAGCCAGGGCATATCAGGAAAATAATTTAAATCAGTATGACACTAATTATTTTGCAGACAAGAGAGTATTAACGAAGAACCTAAGAGGTTCATGTATATTATGTATTTTGGTATAATTGCTACTTAAAGACAAGTTAGTTTAGATGAACTACTTTGAAGATTAATATTTACATATCCTGTAGAGAGTGTAGTTTTGAACACTCGCTAAATTTAAGGAGGCGAACACATTTTTTTTTATCGTTTCTCGTAGTAAATGTTGTTTGTATTGATTAAACTCATTCACTTCCTTAAATTTGGCGAGTATTTAAAAGAGCACTCTGTATTTTCAACCGACTTCAAAAAAGGAGGAGGTTCTCAATTCGGCGGTATCTTTTTTTTTTTTTTTTTTTATGTATGTTCAGCGATCATTCGTTACTGCGTTGACCGATTTCGATAATTATTTTTTTGTTTGAAAGGTAATACTTTCAGAATAGTCCCATATAAATTTGGTTAAATTCTGATGATGGGATCTATAAGAAAATCATCAAACATTGCATAAACTCCGTACCGCGCCAACTGATTTTAGTATCTATATACCTATCTGCCAAATGTGGACCGATTTTGATGATTCTTTTTTTAATGAATAGCTTGTACTTCAAAGATACTATAATGAAATTTTACAAACATTTTTGGTAAAAATTGGTGGAAAAATAGGAAATGAAATCGGTGTTCAGCAGTTAAATTATGTTTGCACTCGTAAGATTTGTTTTGATTAGGATTTATCACTAAAATGGATGAAATAAGTTAATTTTATAAAAAAAATAAAAACCGACTTCAAAAAACTAAAACGCTAAAAATAATCTTAACACTTAAGTACCTAATCAGTTACTTTTGGAGTCGGTGCCAGTCAATGAGAGACCAATGTTTTCGTTTGCACCGACTCCAAAAGTAACTGATTAGGTACTTAAGTGTTAAGATTATTTTTAGCGTTTTAGTTTTTTGAAGTCGGTTTTTATTTTTTTTATAATAGAATAGGAAATATCTCATACTAACTTATTTGAAAGCTGTAGGTAAGTAGAATTATATCTACATACGCTATCATGTAATAACAATAGAGCTAACATTTGAGGTTTGTTACTTTGTGTGATGTAGTAATACATTTTTATATATAAATATATTTGCCAAAAATGTTATTCGCCCCCGAGCGAGTGTCACACGGGCGCGGGCACAAACGAGCGATTGTGCGCCCGCACACGGCGTTTGCGCGCTTTGCATAACAAAGGGGCGCAATTTGGAGGAAAAATGGACGCAATCTAGAGGTATCCGAGCGCGCGCGCACCTCCAAGGCTGGGCGATGACTGATGCGTCTATGATTCAAGTTTTTAATCTGTTGTTTTAAACATTTTATCAAATGAATGTGCCGGTCAATCGATGTTTTTTTTTTACACAGGGCAAACGAGCCACGCAGTAGATGGAAAATAAATGAAGTACGAAAGCAGTGTTGTGGGAAGGGCAGGTCATGATTCCCAGATTTATCTAGATAAATGGACCAAGAATGTGACTCAAAGCACACCCGTTGACGAGTATCTAAAAAAACGATGGCTTGCCGATTTGGAGAGAAGGATTGACACCCTTAGGCTCTCAACTAAGAAGCAAAAAAGGACTAAGGTGGGTGGGTGATATTTTTTTTTGAGTTGACCGTTATGCAATATATATCTGTTTTACAAGTCAAAGCTCTCAGCTAACCTATTCCGCCAGCTCATATTGGGAAAAGTGTTTCAGGTTAAAAGCCTTCTGCATTCACCAAATCTCGCACAAGATGATGATGTTGTAAAATTTTTAGAGAGTCGTTAGACGCTGGCCATTATAATTGGATAATTCATGGTGGAGATCAATGAAAGAGCATGTACTCCGTAGTAGCCGTCTACGGATATCTTGCCTGAAATGATTATAACGAAACTCGGACAATTCTTAACGAAAATGTTATAAAATTTCTGGTCAACAACCCAAGCAAGTCCGCCCTAGAGAAACTTCGATATATTTGTTATTAACTGGATTTTACTGAACTCCAAGAATACCCACCCACAAGACCACTCCATCATGATTCCAAACACGTCACCAACGATACAGATTAAAATATCGCGATTAAAATCAAGATAGATATTTATTATTCCCGCTGTAAAGCACGACTTGCATTTCACCTAATGAATTTTAACCGTTCGCGTGTAAACATAGTTCTAGCCAACGTGGACATTATTCAACCATTCTTATTCAAAGTAACGTTTCATCTCGAGTCCAGTTGTTTCATGATTTGTAGAGCTGTATAACTCAAGTGCATAGGAGTCGACAACTTTTGCGTTGTTTTAAAACAAGAAAAGTTAGGGGGGTACCGTAAAGTTTTACACTGTATCAACATTTTAAACATATTTAACCTTTTAGACGGATTTTGTAGATTCAAAATACAAATAATGTTAATTAATCTTTATTGCTTTGTAAGTGTGCCTAAGTTGGTAAAACATACAATACATTGCATTGAACTACGTCTCACGGCTTTTCGTTGGCTTAAACAGTTTTTATTTTATTGGAAGTGTCCTTGTACCTTGGGAGGTACCTACTACGCGTTTGTCACCACAACTAGATCTACAATATTTTACTTTTTTATTTTACTACTTGAATTTAGGAGTATGTAAGTTTTTATAAGTTAAACTTTAGAGCAGATTTCAATTTGTTAGTTTTATTGTGAAAACAATTGGAGATCTGCAAAAAAGAATATAATAATTAGGTAGTGAAAAGTAAAGAATTACAAAATAATTGTATTTCCTGAGCTTGTGCAAAAAAAAAACAGTTAAAGATACAGTAACATGGTCATAATTTGTCTTCATTTGTTAATTTGCAGGAAATATAAAATGCAATGTATTTTTCTACGATTGTATTTTTTCAAGCAATTTTAGTGTTTCTTGACTCCACAACAAAAGAAGTGTAGTAATAAAACTTTTTATTGCGCAGAATAATGTTTCGTGTGTCTCTGTTTTTAATGGTTTTCTTGCTGTGAGAATAGGTGCGTGTTGACAGGGTACCATAACAATTAATAATAAACACCAACACTTGTACAAGGGTGAGAGAATTATTTCTTTTGTCGTCTACATTATGTTAATGTCTCTCGAGTGTCTCAGGACTTGTATGTTTATAATTACCACAATGAATGGATATCTAGATAAATCTTACTATTGTTTAGCGTTATATTTTATCTCGTCGAGAAATGAGAAACTTTTGAATCGCATGCTTATAGTCACAGTTTAATGGCTATTGTCACTATGCGAGTTGATATCTAGTCGTAATTAGCATTCATTCGGCGACCTTCCTATTGGCCGCCGCGACAGTCGCGTGCTTCGCAATTGTCGGTTTTTACAAAAATTTGCATGCACCGCCACAACAATACGCGGGAGTCGCGCTTTAATATCTCCGAGAATTAACCGGGAGTGGATTGTCGCGCACTCCAACACAATAAACAATACAAAACGAAGCCCGAGCAAAAACAAACTATAGAAACAGAGGCACAACAAGAAGAATAGGAAAATTGCTTTTGTTTAAAAAAATCTATTTGTTCGTGTCTGGAGATGAACGCGCCTACAGTGCGTCGGCGGCGGACCAATCGCGCGCAGCCGGCGCCCGCCCCCGGCCCGCGCGCCAATCACAGCGCGAGCCGCCGCCGCAAGAGCAGTTTCCTTTTTTAAAAGTTTCGCCCTCGACTTCCATCCGATTTCCCGCCTCGACTTCTTAAGTTATGGACGGCGAAAAAATCCGTTGATTTATTTATTAAGACACCACTTTTTGCCTTGTTAAATTATGATGTCGGCTGAAGAAGTTACCTCGTCTCCCGCTGAACGTTTCACGGTTTTTACGGCTCGTGCGTGGTGAGAGTGTGTGCCTACCTACTCATGTTAATTTAATTTTTATTCATTGAATTTTTATTTGAGTAGTCGTGCCCGTAATGGGAGATGGCAGATGGATCTTGTCGTCTCGCCACCTTCTTCAGCGCTTTCCCACGTTGATAGGAACTCATTAGTAATCTAAACACACGACGATAATACAAAATTGTATTCGATTCGCCATAAATATCTGCACTTTGATTTAATTTTAATTTCGTATTCAAAGGACATATTTCTTTTTGTAACATAGAAACAGTCAGTCTTACGATCTGTGAAATCTAGAGACTTAAAGAGCGTATCGATTGTTTTTATCGAAGTCGATAACAAATAAAATTACCGAAGATAACATCCGTCTCCTTTTGTGTAACACCCAGGCAGTCAAAGTACCTACCTACACTTCTTGTGGAACTTGCAACTAGGTACATAAATCATGCCAAATTAAATTAGGTATAAGTGTGTGTATACACACAAACGTTTGATTGAAATGTTATTAAAATATGGAAATAATTCAAATGTTTCTTATAATTTTAAGTACTTCATGACGTGGTAACGACCATGTCTAGCCCAGGTTTGCGATGCAGTGGTTAGAAGGAGATGGTTTATCAAGGAGTCACATTCACGATTTTCAACTTGGAGCATCTACAAATTTAGGAGAGGGATCTAAAATAATCAAAGACGATAAATTACTACTCAAAAAAATATCTACGTATTTGTCAAATAGTTAAAGCACTGTAAGTTGCATGATTTAAGTCTTTATTGCTGATACTATGTTGCAAATGCATAATATATATTTATTTCAAACTCATCAGCGTGTTCCTTGACACATATGCCTCCATTGCTTTTTCCATTAGCTGTCCTAGTCCAAGTCGCACCTTCTGTTTTCCTTAGAATGTATCGTCACCCATCTCTTTCCTTATCTGCTTGTTTCCTTTTCTGTCTCGTGGTTGCCATTATATCATGATATTTGTCAATTTTATATCTCGTCATATCTCCTGTCCAGCGCCATTTAAGCTGCATTATTTTTTGTAATATGTCCTCCACCTTGTTGGAGTCTTAGGTCATCTGCTCTTTTGCGGTTTCTGAATGTGACGCCATCTTGCTTCGTTCTATCCCCCTTTGGCATGTTCTGAATTTTAATGATTTTAGGTCTGGGCCCAGGTTTCACAACCGTACTGTTATGACACGATAAGATACATGAATTGAATGCTTTTCTTTTGGCAATCATCGGAAAGCGTTTGCTTTTGAAAAGTTTAAAATGATAGCTAAATTGTAAGTTCATTATTTGTTGTAAAATGTATTTCTCTGTAGCTCTGATTGCCTTACGCTTTTCACTGCAATAGGTCAGGGAATAATATGACACATTCTCCCAGCACGCTCAGACTTGAGCTAATTTACTTTATTTTATTTTACTTACTACACAACAGGTAACAGTCTTATAGGTATTAGGCAAACAATTCAAGAACTTAGATCTAGATTGTAACCTAAAAACATATACACACAGCATGACCAACTTAAGTAAGATCACTATGCTACTAACAATTTAATTTCAAAAATGTGTAACTTATCACAGTTTTTATAAGTAATATTTTTCATGTGTTTTCATAAAACTCTAGCATGTAATTGCTAAAAGAAAAATTGTAATAAATGATATTAGTAATGTGAAACAAATAGAGAGCTCAATTTAGAAAAAAAAAACTAAATTGACCCGCACCGGGAATCAAACTCGAAACCTTTTTCCATTTGACTAAAAAATCAAAAACCAATCACCTAATTGAAGAGGATCTACTTTAAACACGAATTACATCAGTTAAGAAATTTACAGTACAATAGGTACATTAAACGAAATGATCACAAACTCGTACGTTGATAGCTGTTTATTTACTAAGGTCATAGTCAAATATATGCTGAGCTGACTTTACATAGAGCACATATACATAGAGTAGAAATGGTACCTTTACTTTGGTATACAAAAATTCCGCCATTATCTATTCTGTGACTGTACTGTAGGAATGGGCGAGAGTTGACAGGACTTGTCAGTATAAACTTAATGTAAGTGAAAATTCACTAATGTGTTCCGAACAAAGATGGGGTCCGTATTGCTGCTCTATGCCTAGGGTATGTGTTCCATGGCTGACTACAAACGACCAAACACTGGCGGGAAATTAAATATTCTTGGCAAAAGAACACTGGCCATTAAATAAGAGTTAATTTGTTTTTAAATATTGGTTTGATGAGGCTATAGAAAAATACCTACTGAATTCATTGGTTTGGAAAAAGTTTCGGTATCGCGTAAAAAAATATTTATTAGTATATAGTATTTCCCATTCCCTACCCATACCCTGTCCCTACTGTTGAATTATGTGATTCATCGATTAGGGAACCTGTAAAACAAAGGTCGACCTATAAACTATTTCACGTAACACTGTTTATGGTGAGTCTTTTCTGTCGCACTTCGTTGATTACAAATATACTTTTTTGTAAGGCAAAATATACAGGGTTACATTTCACGGTAGTGCCAATTTTTCAGGGACCACTCAGAATCAGTAACGAAATCGATCTAGGTGAAAAACAAAAAAAAAATTTTTTAGTTCTTCCATTTTGCATTTGAAAAATAGAATACGTAGAAAATTTACGATTACTCGATTAAATTGCACCGTATGCGCACTGCATGAGATTCTTGTTGGAGCGGGGTCGGCGTACGCCTGTGATCCTCTGATGAATGACGGCGCATCTTAGGTTTTCTTTTTTTTTAGAAATTTTTAAGTATATTTTGCTCCTGAAATACGACGACCGAAATTAATTACGATAAATTAGTATTTATATGTTGTTCTATAGACCTTATTTTTTAAATTTGGCACAACCTTGAAATATAAACCTGTACAGGTACATAATTAGACATGCCGATGGCCAATGGAGCAGAAAGGTTCTAGAATGGAGGTCACGTACGGTAACCGCAGCGTAGAACGTCCACCCAAGGTGGACAGACGACCTGTTAGAGGTTGCAGGAAGCCGCTGGATAAAGGCCGCTACCAACCGGCTAATCAGAAAGTCATTGAGGGAAGCCTATGTGACAGCAGTGGGCATCCTATGGCTAAAATGATGATGATGATGAATTAGACATAACAAATTATGTGTGTAGGTCCTAATTGAAATCAATATTTTTGTTGCAAGTATGCTTCTTGTACACGTTTAATAATTAACTTCTTCTGGGCAATAGTGGGATAGTGCCGAAAAGAAGCAGCGTAAGAAAATCGGTCTCTATTGTAAGCCTCTTTTCAGTTTTAAAATTCACACGATTTTTTTGTTGAAACAATCGTTAACAGTGTAGTAGCCCTTTTTCATGTATTTTTTTTAAATATTGGGCAACATCAAATTCATTGTGCAAAGCACTTGTGTTATAGAAATCAGAAACAACGACGGTACCACAACACCTAGACCTGAGACAATAAAGACATTTTTTCTACATTGACCGACCGGGAATCAAACACGGGACTTTAGAGATAGCGACACCAAGTCCGATATGCTCGCCTCACGGCTACGGAGGTCGTTGTACGGGAAAGTATTTTTTAAAGATTTCAATGTCAGAGCAAAAGTTGGTGTAGGTATGAGCAAAATATTGTGACATTATCGGCTCCGTATCCAATGGCAATTTGTGAATTGAATACATGGTGCTATAAAGTATGAAACAAAAAATGGTCTTATACTTCACTCTAACTGGCCAAAAAAGAACGACTCTTGTACGAAAGTAGTTGCTAAGAACGCTGCTGCACGCTGCTCACTGGAAACTGTAAAGGCTACCATATTCTTTTAACTATAACTTTGTGTATGAACCCCTTAATTGTATCCTTAGAAACTGTCGAAACCAGAGAATGACCATAGACTAGGGTTTTGTCAAATAATGTTTTCTATTTTTATTTTAATGTCGTAGAGCATATAAAACTACTCGTATTTATAAAATTCCTAGTATATCTCTTACAGCTTACATTTTTTATTAACCAAAATATACATATAAAAATCTAAGGGCACGGTTGTGCCCCGCCAAGACGAGCCCAGCGAAGCGCAAGGTCACTAACTATAACTACTTTTTCTCGAAGCGCTTCGTTGTTTTTTTTAACCCTCATAACTTGGGTTATACCAGATACACCAAATTCTCGAGATATTATATCAATAGTAAACTTATTAAACATAATTAAAAAGTTTTAATTGGATAGCTCTCATATCCACTTATTTTGACTAAGGAGTGGAGTTTGTAGAGTTAGGGCATGTAGAGTTAGAAGCTGGCTCTACATCAGATTTAATAAGTTTTTGACAGTGCGTGCCCTAGGGTCTCGTCTTGGCAACATTTTACATGAAAATATTTTTGGTGGTATATTTATTATAAAAACAAACAGGTAATACTGTTGGTATGTACATTTTAAAATAAAATAAAGAACTTTAAAAGGTATTTATGATCAAATTAAACACTCTACATACTATTCAGTCTACAAAATATTCAGTCACTGACCTATCTTGCCACGCTATGACGTCAAAATGCAGTTGAGATATTCTTAAGATCTGCCTTAGGCAATAATCGTTTCTCAGAAAATATACAACCAAGCTCTTCCAGGTTGTTGCAGTCTTATTATTATCTAACTCTAGTTTTCTAAGGAAGTATTTTTATAAGTAGAACTACAAACAAAATACCTGGTATATGATGCTTTAACATATTTATAAAATTATAGTAAAATGTGCGTACTAAATTACATGATGTATAGATGGATATAGAGATAATTAATTTACCTAACAAACTTGTTATATAGTATAGATATTTCTACATGATGTGATACATATTGATGTGAATTCCTACATTTTCTACAATTTTGACGAAAAACTGATTATATCAAACAAGGTCATTACTAGATTGAAGTGGCTAAGAAGACATTTATTTTTAGTATATGGTATATGTACTTTACAATACCTGAAAAGTATTTTACTTAGAAGCACTAAACAAAAAAAAAACAGAAGACGGTTTAATGTAACACCAAACAGTTAACAATAAAACCAAAAGTAACTTCTATAAATCATAAAAAAACAATGAGGTGCAAATCACGACACCCAATTAAAACTAATCAATAAATAGCGAACAAGCTATCACGAATCGATATCAGCCGAAAATACATATCATTTGCCTAATTAGATTGGGCGTTAAATCGCCAAACAACCATTTATAATCTGTTCATTTAAAAATAATGCCGTATAAAAACCTCGTCAAAGATATTGTCAGGAGATACAGGGCAGAGTCTGTTCGCGGGCCTCGATCGAAAAAAACGCATAAAAAAACTCACTCGAGGCGATCCGTGACTCCTATTTTTTGTTTTATTATTTTTAATTCATATTATCGTACGGCTATCCCCTTTAATTTTGTTTTAAGTATGGCCCTTGGTATCTGGCAGCTACGTTTATGGATATTCGGAATTCCGTGGTGTAGAGTCCACGGGGCGATTTCATTTTATGTAAATGCGATGAGGGGGGCAGGTGTATTCAGATAATTGTGACAGATGTACCACCAACTAAAAAGTGCTTATTTCTTTTCACTTGAACGAATTTCGCCGGTAATTGCGGATGATTCGATAAAATTTAATGCTTCCAAATGCGCACATTCGATTGTATTTAAAAATCAGCTGGCCTTAACATTCATTAGTAGAGTAAGTTATTATCACATATCAGATTTATCATAAACTAAGGCAAAAACAATGCAAAAGGTATTTTCTTAGTCATGATTCATGACTAAGAAAATAAAACACTCTTTTAAAAATAAAACGTTAAAAAAGAAATCGTATACTAAGTTCATAAATAAAACTATCAATAGCAATGCGTTAACTGCAAAGCCAGAAAGGAAAATAAGTATAGCCATAATGTTCAGTCCGTGATTTCCAGTAGGAATTAGAGTCTAAGTTGACAACATTCTCCATCTACCTACACCTGTAGGTAAAACTTTTGTAGTCCCTGCTGGCTCCGTAACTCTGGTGTTGTTTTTTACATAGTTTTGGCAAATGTATAGGTAATTCGAATGATCTATTCATCATCATCATTTCAGCCATAGGACGTCCACTGCATGACGACGACGAGCATAGACCTCAATTCAATTCAATTCAATTGAATTATTTATTGCATAACTATAATTACAGAAGGTCTTATTTGTTAGGTACAAGTGACATATGTCGGGCATAGCAAATTAAAGTAGGGAATATTTTTCGGTTTAAAATTTACAATAATGGGTAATACTATTTTATTTTTTAAGAAATTGAATTGAAACAATTACATAATTACTGATTAACAAATTCATAAATTTAACTACAACGATCTAATGATTTAATTGATTAATGACTTGATAAATTTACGTAGAGCATCAAATTAAATTTGTCGACTCAGACGGTCGTCTAGTGTTTGGCGCTTCGGACTAACAAGCCAGGTGTTTGCGGGTTCTAATCCCGCAAGGGACAAATTTATAAATGTATTTAATGTATGTTTATCCGTGGTCTAGTCGCCACAATGGAAAGCTTTGCTTAGCGTGGGGATTGATATTAGAGCACCAGAATCAGCCCCTTGATGTTTTAAATATAACCCTGTATAGGTACTATCGAAAATCATAGCCTACCCTAGCCATTGTGTTAGTAAAAACCTATCCAAGGCGTATATGCCACTACAGTTAAAACTATAAGAATTTGCCTAGATCCGATTTCTATTTTACATTATCAAACACCAGTAATATAACCCGAGCTTTATTTCATTCATGTATCTTACTATTAAAGTAGGTATAATATAAAATATCTATACTTTTTGACTATATGATCACATGGCATCTTTATAAACCCGTAGGCAAAGGCATAAAGTTTATGAATCCTAGATCTCACTCCTATCTGCATTGTCAAACACAAGTGACGCGGGCGCGGTCCCGTCTGCGCCCGCGCACCTCGCGTACTTTTTGTGCCTCGTTGCTAGATATGAAGTGAGAACGTAGAATAGCATGTCGCTAGGGGGGAATAGGGATTGTATGGAGTTACAACACTAAAATGTTAAATAAGAAATAAAAGCTAGATTAAGACTATTGAGGCTATTTTTTTTTTTTGAGGTTCACGAGAGTTTCTACTAGCTTATAGTTTTATTTTGTAAATGGTTAGTACGACCACAATTAGCACTCGTTTCGCACAATATTTATGTATTTGAATATTTAGGGTTCAGTCTATTTCTAAGCTTACGCCGTCTGTGTGTCTGTCCTTTCTTTAAAAGGCTGTATTCATTTAACAGTTAAGGCAGGATTTATTTTTATTTATGCGCAATTAAGGCGGATATCATAAACAATAAAAATGCCCAAAAAGTAATAAATAATAATAAATAAAGAAACATGATTCATTTAAAACTAGGAAAATAAAATTATTTGCATTAATAAAAAAATACACGTTAGTATTAAAAAGTAATAGCGCACGTCTAAATTATCAAATACCATAATTAAAGAAATAGGTTTCAAGTCAATTTGTCAAAAATATCATTATTAAAAGTCTGTTCAAAACTAATTATTTATCTTATAAATTATTATTGAGAAACAACCTTATAATCTTAAGTCAGAAATAGCGATAAGTATTCCTTTGAACAAAATTGAAAACCGCGATATAAATTATGAGCATAGCGACTCTACGTTCATACAAAGCTACAAATAATAAAACGCGAGGAGAGCGTATGCTTGTAAAATATGGATAATGTAATGTTAACGAGATCTGGCTTATGTAAAGATGCAATATTTTGCATTTAATAAGGGCCGGTACATAGCGGCCGCGTGGCCGTCGGCGCGAGATGGATATGCCGATTGCCGATACTAAGGCCTTTCGATCGAGACTCGCTATGAAATTATTGGGAACTCGCTTCGTGCTCGATGCATCTGCTCAGCTAATGTAGCCCGACGACGAGAAAGCCGAGTAGGTTTTAAAGATAAATCTGCGAGATATCGGAGTTAAGTTTAAGTTTTAACTTCTCCCAGTTGAATGGACAGAACTCTATCTACTTTGTAATGTTACAAGAAGGCTTTTACCTACCTGCTTTTGGTAGCATAAGATAAGGTTTTTAGCTAGCCTGAAATTCTATACAAACTTATTGATATACATGTTCAGTCTTACACTACATCGGAAGGTAATAAGTAATTCAAAATTTGGAACATTGCACCCATACGTAGCGGATCACCACACTACCAGGAATTTTGTTTCTAATCTCAACCTTATTGTAAAGGAACCTATAACTGTTTTTCCATGACAAGTCTGGATCACTGATCTTGCAGTTTTTTCCCCAGCATAGCCAGTATTAGATAACATCACATACATTGCTCTGGAGACGTATTTTTGAATCATGCGAATTCCAATCCGAATGCGAAATCGCAAGATTCGCATGCGAATTCCTAAAATTACTATTTTTGAAAATTCATTCTGTGAATTCTGCAGCGACCACTCGTTTTTGTTTTCTACTAGTAGAAAGTACAGAAGAATTACATTGACAAGTAAACGTATGTTTGACAGAAATTTGACATAATAACTTTTTATTTACGTTCGTTAATGAGTTTTTGCTTTATGGTTTATAATATTTTCTGCGTGAAACAAAAATAGTTATAAGATTTCAATTTAATAGTAACACCTATTTCGAGTGATTCAAAAATGCGTAATATCGTGAGCAATAGAAATGAATTTCATACACGAACTGTTTACGTGTTCGAATTTGAGATTCATTTCTAATGCTTCAAAAATACGTCTCCTTATCTTATGGTAAGTGTCAAAGCACTTGTGTTACAGAAATCAGAAACAACAGCGGTACCACAATACCCAGACCCGAGACAATGTAAAAAAGTTATTTTTCTACATTGACAGACCGGGAATCGAACCCGGGACCTCAGACGACACCAAGTCCGGTATGCTAGCCTCTCGGCTATGGAGGTTGCCATAGGTAACATAATCTCTAGATAGGAGAAACGGGACGATACGATATGATACGATATGGACGATAAGATATGATACGTCCTTCACACTGTCTTTTACTTTTACAGTAGTCATTCGTGCCAGCGACATCGGTTAACGATATTTGAAACATTCAAGTTCGTTGACCGGACGTGCGAAATGCGATGCGGCGTCAATAATAAGTACACACGGTCCATAAATTAATAAAATTGTATTGAGGAGTGCATTTACATCGGGACATAAGTGTGGAGGCCCGCGGGCGGGGCGGGCTGCTCACCTGTACCTCTCGAGTATTCCTCCCAAACCGATATTTCATGATCGCTCGCCTGTAATTAAACTTTGAATTAGAGTTTTGTCGGCGAGATGTTTACGCCTAGCCGTTGTGATCCCAGTGATAATCGACACTTTTAAGTGATTAATCGATTTGTGTTTGTTTTAATGGTCGGGGATTGTGAGACTCTTATTAAGAGTGTTAAGTTTTTGTATCAAATGTTCATGATTTTTATATGGTTCTGTAGAGTTAGTTTTGGTATTGTGGAAATTGAAGATGCAGATGCGTATAAATTGCACATTTATTACACATGGAAAGCTTAATTTTAACCACTATTTAGTGCAGTTACGAGAATATTTTTTATCAAGTTAACTGAACTACTCACTCTTCAGACAAAATATATATACATTTATAACAAAAATAATAATGAGGTGTAATTCGCCTTAAACGCAAAAGAGTCCCGGGTTCGAATCCCAGTTCTGATCAGTACTGAAAACGATCTCTACTAAATTGGCTTGAGTCTGGGTGTGCTGGCAGACGCCTCTGGCAAAAAACTCATAAATAAATAAATGATCCTAACAATCACACCTATCATCTAGCCCCAAACTAAACAAAGCTTGTACTATGGCGACTAGATAACGGATAAACATACTTAAATACGTTTTAAAACATCCATGACTTAGGTACACATGCTCGTGCTCATCATACAAACATTTGCGACTTGCGGGATTCGAACCCGCAACCACCAGGTTTGTAGTAAAAAAAAGTAATAGTATTGTGTTGTCTGGCGCATATTTATATTTAACTAACTATTTCCCGCGACTTCGTCCGCGTAGGCTTTAGTTTATTCATAAATGATTTTCTGCGCAACTTTCTATTTTTCTTAAGAACCTTTTCCTGAAAATAATTAACACAACAAAAAAGATGGAAGAATTAGCGAAATTGTTCCATCTGTTCACGAGTAATGCGATGACGAAAGGAAATAGAGATTCTTTTTATATACATATATGTCGTGGGCCTGATCGTAAAATTGATCTTCATGATGTGACCGACCATTTCATAAAATAGTGGTATTTCATGATATTATAACAGAACCCGCTGCCTACATCATGATGTGGACTGGCCAGATCAATGAATACTCAGCGTTTGACGATATAAACAGCTAAACGCACGGCTACTGTATGAAATGGTCAAACATTAGTGATCATATCGTTAAATCGTTACATTACCTACCGGTAGAGGCGCTAATGTTGCTTTGTTTTTGTGATAAATAATGGCGGCGGACATATATTTTATTTTAAAAGTGAATAATAATGTGTCAATTGAAGGGGAAAGTGCAGTGAAATATCGTTACGACACCAAGCTTTTCATGAAAGTCATTCAAAAAATGAGCGACACGTCAAAAAATCAAGGAGTTTGAAAAGTAATTTGAGAGGTTAGTTAGGTTATTTAGCTATTCAAGTCTTTTTATTTATTAGTTTTGTTTAAAAAAAATAACTATTTAAAATGTTTAATTTATCTATCGAACAAGATTATAATAACAACAACAATATTTATAAAATTTACATTTCTTGTAAACGTATTTTTATTTTAATGATATGGCCAAACGTGGATTGACATTTCATTGAATGTTGACGTTTAAACGATTTGATCAGTTTTAGTTGGCCATTTCATGAAATACCACCATTTTATGAAATGATCGGTCACATCATGAAGTGGTCAATTTTACGATCTGGCTACGACATATAGATTAGCAGAATACAGTCAACCCCAACGGCCTAGTCAAGGATGCTGATGGGAGACGCCTCTTACAAAGTTTACTGTCCATTACCTTGTAACACATGAACACTTCGAAACCATGTAAATTTGTGTAAGATAACACATATTATATATTTACATATTTTATATCAAACAAAACTAGAAGACTTTTCTGTTTATTTTAAGACAGAAGGCCATAAACCCATAAAGAATGCTACTACCTTTAACCAAACCTAGAATCCCATTCTCCATTAGTCGACAAACGACCAAACTCGACGACAAACCCAACAAGCACAATGCCACAAAACAAACCTCCGTAATGCGACTTGAAAATTCTGAATTAACAAATTAAACACATCCATTGTTCTTTTATACGCAAACGGTGTCCAGAAATATGAGCTCGCCATCGCATACGATAAACCCGCTCATAAATAAATAAATAGAGCCGAATTTAATAACAAGCCCCAGCTAAGTAATGGGCGCCAGAAGGCAGTGTTACATATATTACGGGCCTCGATTTTATAACTTTTACGCACATTTCTTAGCGTTATATTAAAATGTTTAAACACTATAATTTGGTGGTTCGAAGGTATAAGCAGGCTTTTTTTCAGAAAAACGACGTTTAGAGACTATTTCAGCATTCTTTGGAAGAAGATGAGTGAATCATTTTATTTTAAAACTTCCTATTAGTGAAACGGTTAAATTGAAGATATCATCATCATCATCATTTCAGCCATAGGACGTCCACTGCTGAACATAGGCCTCCCCCAATGACTTTCAATGCGGGGGGGGGTTTGCCAATACTCGCCATGCTTGGCAGGCGGGTTGGCGAGCGCAGTTTTTTTACACACATTTTACACACAGACGCTGCTGCCCGTCTCGTGCTACAGGAGTTAGTCGCCTTTTACGACACGCCTCCTGTTGGCGGTGGGAAAGTGTATTCTTTACGGCCGTCCCCACACGGCACAATTGAAGATATACATTGTGTCAAAGCTCCAATTCCACCGACATCTGTTAGTCACTAGCAGAAGGTTAGTTAATTTGACGGACTATCAGTGGTAACTTAAAATCTTCTATTCTTTAATCTTCTGATAATGCAAGGCTACGTTTGACGACCCGAGCTTTATGCCGCGGTGATCTACACTAAACACAAAGAGTCCGGTTAGATTTCTAGTTGGGTTCAACCCAGAAAACGATCTTTCCTAAATTGGCTTGGGTCTGGGTGTTCTGGCAAAAAAAACATTGTCTGATATTTTGTAACTTAAGAATGATATTTCGTACTTCAAGACCATGACAATTTATTTACTTTAAAAGATTTGCAAGTGAGCTTACAGAGTACTCCGAAGCACTCACATTGCCAGTTTAAAAACATACATTCATGTTGTTAGTAACTTATATGAATGGTTAATAGACAAAAACAGTCTTAATCTATTTACAAAGTAGCCTAAGGAATTGGTAAACAAATCGACGTCTTGGACGGTTTAAGTAATCTTATTTAATAAAGCTAGTGCCCTAGGAGTCGGTGTGTTGTGGGCATGCTGGGTGCGCAGACCAACCGGGGCCCGACAATAAATAGGTCTAATAATAATGTGACAATTGAGAATACCTGATGAAAAGTTAAAATATAAAGTATTTAGATTATAACTAAATTTCATTGTCTTTAAATTAATTGAAAGTAACGATTTAGAGACGAACAATGATAAAGTCGTCGCCATTATTAAGAAGTACAAAACAAGACAAACAAAGCTCATATCAAATACATCGCTGTCAACCGCAGCGATTTATTAAAGTAATATCATTCAATAATACCAATAAAATTACATTAAAATTTTCGATTCCCATTGACGCCAATTAAAATGCTGTGCGCATATATCTCGATTCTATCTAAAACATGACGACACTCCATTGGGAATTAATAAATCGTAGGAAAAAGCGGGAATGCGTGTGCGCATCATTGTGTTCGGGAGCGCTGACGTGACGCGTATGACACCGCCGGTGACGATTCTCACAGCCAATAAAAACCGTTTAATTGCATTCCAATAGGAACAATTGGCTTTCTGTTCAGTTCTTGTCACCTTGTCATACCTTAACCGAGACCTCCCACGTCATATAAGGGGGGATGGAATTTTCTTCATGTAAAATGAAACTAATGCATCGGCCTGCTTTTAAAGCGATTTGCAGATCGCGTCAACTCTTTTGTTTTCTGTCGCCTTGATTCGTGAGCGGAGAATTTTGATTACTACTATATATAAATGAGGTGAATTTCATGTTTTTTAATTGGGCAGTAGATACATTGAGTATTTAAAGGTTGCCTGCCTACTACTTTATGTGAAAATAAAAACATCCAAGTACGTATAAAATAAATAAATAAATTGTTTTTACAATCACACCAATTATCTAGCCCCAAACTAAGCAAAGCTTGTATTATGGCGACTAGGTAACGGATAAACTTACTTAAATACTTTTTATAAACATCCATGACTTAGGTACAAATGCTCGTGCTCATCACACAAACATTTGCCCCTTGCGGGATTCAAACCCGCAACCGCTGGCTTTTTAGTCCGGAGCGTGAACCACTACACCAGACGGTCGTCAATAAGTGAAGGAGTTTTAAACATTTTTACGGTTCCGTTTCTCAAAAGGTAAAAAGGATCACTTCGTTGTTCTCAGTTGTTCATCTGTCTGTCTGTCTGTCAAGATCCTTTATGTCAAGAACGCGTGGAGGTATAAAGTTGAAATTAATACCGAATACTTAAATCTGCAATAGGAGTTGTGAATAAATCAAACTTTTAAGTCAACGCAATCAAAAGATACGGCCGTTTTTGCCGCATATTTTGACACTAGCGAAGGAATCAAAACCTATACGGTACTTCCCATTGACCTAGAATCATGAAATTTGGCAAGAAGCATTTTTTTATGGCACCAGTAAAGGAGAAAATACAACTGTACATTTGAATTGGTTCCCGTGATGGACGAACTATTTTCATATCTACAAGTTTGTATGGAACCCTCAGTGCGCGAGTCCAACTCAAACTTGGCCGGTTTTTTAGCAATAGGCTGAAGTGTGTAAGTCATGAAACCTACAGGTAATGGTTTTGAAATTACCAGTACGCGTTATTTCGTGGATAGAGCCATTTCTTGCGTCAAAATTAGCAGCATCGCAACTCGCAAGACATATCTTATAGAAAACACAGACCACTAAGTACCTGAACACGATCATTGTTTATCCAAATTCCAAGTCAAGAATCCTAAGCGATGGAATGGCGCAGTCCCAGCGGCTTCTCAGGCGGATGCTTCTACGGCATAATTCGCGGTGGTGCGCGGCGCCGCGTCGCCAATCGTCGCTCTGAGATACCATCAGCCGCGATCTAGATCTCCACACACACGCTCGCTGGATAGAGTCCTCACTCCTCAGCAACGCACCCGTCGGCCCCTTTGAGCCACGTGATGGCACGCTAGTGAAATAGCAATTTGCGTGTGTTTTGTTTTCAAACTCGCACGACTTTATTTTGCAAGCGAGTAATGGATTTGCCGCCTGCACTGATCAAATTACTATTACAGTCAAGTGTATAGAGTTTATTTAGCGGCCTTAACCATTTTTCAAATCAGTATTACTTCAATATTTTTTTTAGGTGAGTTAACGAGTAGTTTGACGTATTAAAAATGATTAGGTACTAATAAAGAGTTAATTTAGGCCCCGAGTATATTATGTTGGTGAGCGGGTTCCTAAATTCTTTAAAACTTTATTTATTTTTATACTTTAATCAAAATATTTTTTGTAAGAATTAACTTTTGTTTACTAAGCATCTTAAAATTTTATAGGTGTATGTGAAACTTTCACTGCTGACTTTATGCAGGCATTGAATTCCCTTTTATAATTCAATTTTAAGGAGAAATGATCCATGGTGTCTGGTGTGCTAATTAAATGAATAAAAATGCATGAATTGAATTAGAATTTGATTTACATGATAATAAGAAACTGATAAAGGTAATTAAAAGCGAAAGTAAGTTTTTCAAATGTAAAATCGCGAGTTATACTCGCTCAAATCCCAAACATAGTTGTAACGACTAGATAACGGATAGATAGATGTACTTAAAAACACAATATTACATCTATGATTAAGAGGTACATTCAAATCAGCTTACATCATCATCAGCTACAGCTCAATCAGCTCAGCACACAAAGCCCTCTCCGGGATTCGAACACGAAACCGCTGGCTTTGAAGCCTGGAGCGCAAACCACTGAACCAGACGGTCATTAGGGATACTACATGGGGCACACTAAAAGTTTTGCACTTCTAGCTAAATAACTTAGCTAAAATAATTTCGAATGTTATATTTTTTTAAACGTTGCAACCTTCTTAGTAATAAATAAAACAATTGGCGGGAAATGATTTGTCAATAGTTTTTTATCACACATCAAAGTTCTACGTACGCAACGAAAATGGAATTAAGTCGAAAAGATTTTAGAGCGACGATTTTTTATGATTTTAAAAGTTCTCTCTCTCCGCAAGACTGCCGCTCGTCTTCAAAATGCTTTTGGGAGAGAAGCACCTTGTTTGAGCACCTTGAGGCGATGGTTTGCTGAATTTGAGAGAGGTCGAGTTTCTTTACATGACGAATTTCGTAAAGGGCGGCCTTCAACTGCCGTCAACGAAAATAATGTGGCTACTGTTAAGCGGCTAATTGGAGAAAACCCGCGGATTACCTATGAGACAAATTCAGAAAATTTTACACGAAGAATTGAAAGTTCGGAAACTTTGCTGTCGTTGGATCCCTCATGAAATGACAGCGGAGCAGAAGCGGGCTCGCGTGGAATGGTGCTCACAGATGCTACTGAAGTACGACCACGGACATTCTAATGCTGTTTATGACATTTTCACAGGAGACGAAAGGTACATTTATTGTTTTGAACCCGAAAAAAAACAGCAATCTTGTGAATGGGTGTTTGAAAATGAAAACAGGCCAACAAAAGTGAGGCAGGCAAGAAACGTTGGTAAAAAAATGATCGCGTTTTTTTTCTCAGCTACGGGTGTACCCATCTGTACAATTCCACTTGAAGATCAAAAGAGTGTTAATGCCGAGTGGTATTCTACCTTTTGTTTACATTAGGTGTTAGAAAAAGTTCGCGAAAGACGACCCAAAAGCCGCGTTCTCCTACATCATGACAACGCTTCTTCACACACGGTCAATAAAACAAAGTCATTTTAGCTTCCGAAAAAGTACAACTCGTCACCCATCCTGCGCATAGCCCCGACCTATCACCCCGTGATTTCTGTATTTTCCCCAAAATCAAAGATTTGATGAGAGGTTTTACTTTTACCAACTCCGAAGAGGCAGTGATAGCGTTCAATCAGCACGTAGAAAACATGCCTTCAGATCTGTGGTCCTCCTGTTTTAAAAAATGGTTCGATCGCATGAAAAAAATTTTTAAAATGTAAACGTGAGTATTTTGAAAAGCAATAAACATAATATTTTGGTTATAACATGTTGTTTTTTTAAGTTACGCAAAACTTATAGTGTGACCTACGTATCAATACAATAGATAGTATTCGTTCGTTCGTTGTAAACACACAATTAAGTATATAACATAGGTTGAGGAAAATACTTGAATTCAACCCTGTTAAAGACGTAGTAGTCCTTATTATGCATTCCTAGTAGGTACGAGTGAGGTCCTGATGCAAATTACTACATAAATATACATAGGGTAGCGCTAATTAAATTACGTCTGACCAGGAAATCAGGCTTAATTCTTACACCTTCAGTCTCTGTGTAGCAATTGTTCCTTCACTGCACACAAAAAGGTATAGAAAATTCCCTGGAGACGTATTTTTTTTATCCGAATACGAATACGAACGAAATCGCAAGATTCGCATGCGAATACCTAAAATCACTATTTTTGAAAATTCATTCCATGAATTTTGCAACGACTATTCGTTTTTCTTTTTCTACTAGTAGAAATTACGGAGGAATGACATTGACAAGTAAACACATGTTTGACAGATATTAGACATATTGATTTTTTATTTACGTTTCGTTTACAGCGATTCACTACCGGTTTTTAAAATCAATGAGTTTTTGCATTCCGTTTTATAATATTTTCTGCGTAAAACGAAAATAGTTACGAGTTATTCAAAAATGCGTAAAATCGTGAGCAATAGAAATTAATTTCATACACGAATGTTTTCGTGTTCGAATTCAAAATTCATTTCTAATGCTTCAAAAACACGTTTCCTGGAGACGTATTTTTGAAGCATTAGAAATGAATTTCAAATACGAACACGAAAACAATTCGTGTATGAAATTCATTTCTACTGCTCACGATTTTACGCATTTTTGAATCACTCGAAATAGGTGTTACTATTATATTGAAATCTTGTGACTATTTTTGTTGCACGCAGAAAATATTATAAACCATAAAGCAAAAACTCATTAACGAACGTAAATAAAAAGTTATAATGTAAAATTTCTGTCAAACATACATTTACTTGTCAATGTAATTCTTCCGTACTTTCTACTAGTAGAAAACAAAAACGAGTGGTCGTTGCAGAATTCACGGAATGAATTTTCAAAAATAGTGATTTTAGGAATTCGCATTCGAATCTTGCGATTTCGTATTCGGATTGGAATTCGCATGATTCAAAAATACGTCTCCTGGCCTGTTAAATGTTTAGAAAAGTTTCTGCTGAAATGTCAAAAGCTGTGGAAGTAAATCGTGACATATTGTGATGTATCGTTAACAAATATGACCTTTTGATGTTTGTTATTGTAGTGCCATAGACCATATGCAATAGCATAGTGATGTAGTCAGCAATGTAGTGGCGGTGTAGTAAGTTCAACTCCGCAAAAAATAATTGAGCACATATTTTACTAAAGTTAGTGTGCAACGGTAAAAGAAATTCAGAGAAGCAGGTATATATATAAATATAAATAATTAAATATATGACAACGTCACATACATTGCTCTGATCCTAAGGTAAGATGCTAAAGTACTTGTTTTATATCAACAACGGTACCACAACACCCAGACCCGAGACAAAATGGAAAAGTTCGTTTTCTATATGTACGTGACCGAGAATTAAACCGGGGAGCTCAGAGATGGCGACGCCGAGTCCAGCCTCCTCGCCCCTCGTCGATCGATCGTCGTCGTCAAGATGTATTTTTTTAAATCTGTTTTATGTAATTGCTGTAGGAATATCAACTGAATTTTCAACGCACACTGGAATTAGTTTGTTTATTTACTGCTTCATTTACTGAAAAAAATTTTTTCTTAAAATTATTATACACTAGCTGTTACCACTGTTACCCGCGCCTTCGCTCACGTGGTCTCCGATCCTCGGCGTGAGCTCAATAACTTACCAAAGTTTCATCGCAATCGTATAAATCATTAAGGAACGCATAGGCACGTGGCAAACAAAGAAACAATTATTTTTATAAATAGATTTTGTAAATATTTACAATCTTTTTATTCTTAATCTATGTCGCCAAGAAATAACGAAACTACGTGGTGCAAGAACATAGAATCGAATTATCTTTCTAGCCCTGGAACACACGTTACACACAGAACCAAAGTTTTTTGTGCAGCCCAAATTCCACATAAGTAAGTAGGAAACGCCGCAGAATTAGTCATAACTGTGTACCAAAATCTCTTCAACATATTCCCAAGCACTTAGCAGTTGAGATGATGTTTTCTGGGAAGGCTGGTGGCTAGAAAGGGTAGTAGGGTTACCACCCGTACTCTGAATAAGAGTATTATCACCTTCTTCGTGTAGCTGTACTTTATGACAAGATACCGATAAAGTACGCCTAAATACTCTATTTACATGACATAACTATTTACGCTGTGTGCCTTTTATTTATACCACACTTAAAAAATATTTTACAAATATCGTGGCAACCTTAGAGTTAGAGGGGAAGGAGGGATGCCGTCACGTGCGCGGGATCAGATACGACGCGCTGCGAGGGAATGCACGCTCGACGCGCACGCAACTCCGCTGCGCGAGCGCTGAAAATGACGCTGGCTGAAATAACCTTCTAATTCTACTTTAAGGCATTCAAAAATATTGACAAGAAAAACATCTATGCTATATTTTATAACAACTTCATTCAATTTGTATAACACCTAACTTAAACACACACAGTGCAGATCTTTCTCTTATTAATATTGACGCAATATTTTTTTAAACATTTAACACGATTTAGCTAAATAAACAACTCCTCAAAGTATGCCTATAAACGTCACACTGCAGGGCACAGGCCTCACCTGAACTATGAGGTGGTTTAGCCTATATTATACTCCAACACGCGTGCCCAGTGACTGATTGGTGGAGGGATGTTCTAAGGCCTGTGACTTAACTTTACTGCCAGATGTTATTAAGCCGCCCTAAGACTAGGCTTCACGACTAGTATCAAGCGATATTAGCCGGGACCAACTTGTAACGTGTCTTCCGAAGCACGCGGAGATGCTTGTAATAAATGACACTAAACATGGTCGGCATGATCAATCATCCACTCACAACCGGTATATAGAAATATTTTGATTAAGTCAAAAAAGAAAAAATACGTGTCCAATACTTTTTAATAATCTACCTGATAGACGTAGAAAACAAACGTTAGTCGTCATCCCTAACACATCTCTAAACATTGCAATAAAAAACCAGGTAAGACTTACAATACAACTATAACTACTAAGGTTTTACAACAGTATATGACAGGCGATGATATCCAGCCAAAAGTTTATTTAGCAAGTTCGACACGGATCTGGCTCACGAGTACTCACGACACTTGTGAACACACCTCTGCCTATCGTCGGTTTGCTATCTCGACACTTGCTGCGATGCCTTCGTCACGCATGCACCCCGCTATCTGGATGACCTGGACATATTTTACGCATTCACTGTACCTACCTAACTATACCTACCTATGTTTTAACAGGGACATACGAGTACTTTACAAAGGCACTTTTAATTATACTCCAAATTTAATTTAGTGTGGGTTATTAGGAAAACATTAACAGCCTCCTAGGAGCTGATTCTGGTGCTCAAATACAACAACTTTTTCTATGGGACTAATAAACGTGGTAGGGCAAAAAAAATATTGGGACGTGTAAAAGTGCTTTTAATGGCCTAAGTATTTGCAAAAATAAATAATTTTGATTCTTAATATTGAAATAAAAAATATATATACTGTTCCATACAAACTGATGGCAGCTGGTCGGTGGCTTAGTATGGGAAAGTGTTTTTTTTGCGATTTTAATGTTGGTCCTTGGAAAATTTGACGTTTTGTGGTAGGTTGACGAGCCATTGTCTGTGCTATGATCAATAATATAGAAGGCGTTCAAAAGCAACAAGGTTTAAAACAACAAAGGCAAAAAAGTGCCTAGTAGTTCTACAATATTATTTCCAAATTTACTTTTTGTCTAACAAAGCAAACAACTCAAGTTTCTTTAATTCTTCTCAAAGAATCACGCTTGCCTGCATGATCTTGCGAATTTAGGTTCAAATAAAAGAAATGTTACAGGTAAGTAGTATCTAGTTATTACAAGTTCGGCTGAACTAAACGGTTTGAACACAATATTGAATTTATTTTAAAGGTAAGCAATCTCTCAATTTTTAGTAAGTAAGTAACTATTTGTGATATAAATAATTTTCTTTCTTTACTTCTTTTTTTCAATTTAAGATAGAAATATGAACATTCAGTTACGATTAAACCATTTTTAATTTTATACTAAATATATTTGGTACTATAAATTAAATAAATATTGGAATTTGATGTATAATTATTTTAACATTACATTTATTTCCATATTATGTTGCGTTGTGACAGTAAAAAGTCATAAAATATCCTTAATCCTTTTGGATTATATGTTTGTGTAAAAAAATGTTTAAGCGTAACTAAATTCAAATGGGAACGGCATGGCAGAAATCAAACCGTCGTGAAAATTGAAAGTGAAAAACCTCAATTGCTCGAAATTTAAAGGTACAACTTCATTGCTGAATTTATTCTTCAGGTCACATCCCGATTCGCGCTATAACCGATTTGTCCAACAAAACCTAATAGGACTAAACGTGTTATGAGTTTTGGTCGAAAAAGCGATGCGACATGCGCTTCATGAGACGACCGCCTGCGCCCGCGCATTCCCGCCTTTTTGCCTGTCACCGCGACGTATTTATTGCAACACTGATGCGCCGATGGCGGCTGCGCAGATACCAGATTTGACAACGATCCTCTCAGCTTTGATATCGGCCTCTATTGTATCTGCTTTTGTTTTTTACGCGATTGATATTCGTTCGCGCCGGCCGCATGCGATACGAGTAGCTTTACTCTTTGCGATAGAAATTTTTCTTTGAAACCATTTCACCTGTATAAAAAAGGGGTGATTAGGAAGATTCAACAGTTGCCGTTAGTACCAGTAGTCGTTCAGGGAGGAGACACAATTATCATTCTGATATTTTAATGGCATATAGAGTTAAGTAATTGGAAGAAAAAAAACATATTGCATTTAATTCTTGTTAGTAAAATCATGATGACAATAATTAAAACATTATGAATGAGTATACATATTAGTAATCAGCAAGAATAAATCGAAGTCATTAGTATCCATATTCCACTCCATGTACCATTAAATGGTATTAAGATACACGCTAGTAGAAATTAAAGTTAATTCCTATTTAATCTCATTAAAATCTCCGTCCCGACCAGTAATCGAACCGCGAACAATGGGATCTCAGCATCTACAAAACCAATAGGACTCGTGGGTCCAAATATGAATAAATTGCATAAATATTTATCGGCACGCATAATGCCACCACCGGCGTCTACGCCGAAAGGCCGAACGCAGCCGAACGATACAACATTCTCAGGGGACATAAGGGTTTTTGTTGATCAGAAACCTTATCGGGCCGATGCACACCATTAGTGCCGTGCGTTTTTATGGTGGCGACAAACAGACAGGCAAAGAGTGGTGGTCGCCACCGGAATGGATCCTAATTATGAAAGTTATGAATTCCTAATACGATAGATGAACCTTGGCGACACGGCTAAAGACACCTTTACAAATTGTTCAGCAGTAGGTATTATTTGACGACCATCCGGTGTAGTGGTTCGCTCTCCGGACTACAAAGCCAGCGATTGCGGGTTCCAATCAAGAAAGGGACAAATGTTTGTGTGATGAGCACGAGCACTTGTACCTTAATCATGGATGATGTATTAAAGTACCTATGTTTATCCATTATCTAGTCGCCATAGTACAAGCTTTGCTTAGTTTGGGCTATATACAGGGTGTAACGAAAAGGTGAAATAAAACTTTAAGGGGTTATTCTGCGGCTAAAACACAACTACATTTTATGTGGAACCAACATCGAAATCGCAAAAAAAAACACTTTCCCATACTAAAACGCGACCAGCTGGCATCAGTTTGTATGGAAACGTCAATTTTTTTTTTGAGATTTTGATGTTGGTCCCATAGAAAAAGTTGATGTAATTTAGCCGTAGAATAACCCCTTTTCGTTACACCCTGTATAGCTATATAATTGGTGTGATTGTAAAAACTATTGTTTTGTTTTTTCTAAATAGATTAAGACATAAAAACATCACTGCTTAGATACTGTTCGAAGTTCATAGTTAGGCCGCTGAAAATGAGGGTTGATGAACTAAAAATATATTTAAGAGGTCGTCCATTAATCAAATGAGGCTCTAAAGGGAGGGACGGGACGAGGTTCGGAAAAAATCATGAAATATGACAAGGGAGGGGGTTGTAGTGAGATGTCAATGTATTTTATTGTTGAACGTCCGTTTTCTAAACTGTTAAACAGTGCTTAATTTTACATAATTAAATTAAATTATTATCACCAACATCATCATCATTTCAGCCTTAGGACGTCCACTGTTGAACATAGGCCTCCCCTTGACTTCCAGATTGGCTGGTTGGAAGCGGCCCGCATGCAGCGTCTTCCTGCGACCTTTACCAGAAATTAGATTATATCTGTATTTAAAGAAAATATTCTGAACTTTTTAAGATTACTTCGTACCAAAAACTAATACTAATACTATACTAATTATCTTTTGAAATTGCTCAATTATTATTTTATGGTCCACATGCGCATAACTTAACTAGGTTAAAATTTCCCTACGTATTTTTCTACAACAACTACGATTAGTTACTGTTTTTGGCCGCACGTTTACCGTTCGTGCTTTCCTTATTAACTTATGTCACAGTACTCTCTATTGGACGTGGGGAAGCATTTCATATTACCGCAGACTATAGTGATTCATTGTAGTGTCATCTTAGTCTTCCTATGAACAGTTATCTTGTTAATTTCCTGGCTTAGTTAATCTCTGGTGCACTTGGTCACGCAACCCTGAGATGATGAACAAGATCTTGTTAAACCTGATATAGTGTGCGACACAAACTTTATTTACAAGTACAGACAACAGCTCGTCAACCTACCACAAAACGTCAATTTTTCTCAATTGATATTGATCTCTACGTGTCGGAATTAAAGTTGAAAATCGTTTCAATGACCTTTAACTTTTTGGGCAGGTTGACCTGTCGCTGTCTGTACCTAAAAAAACTAAATATTTGTGCGCAAAAAGAAATGTTCTGTTACAGTAGTAGTTCTTTTTATTGTTTAATGTTACCATTTATACCGTGTTTTGTGCAAATAAACGATTTATTTATTTATTTATTTAGTATTGTTTCAGTATAACGATTACATTGCTAATCTGTGGCATTAACCCGCGGGGTTCAAAGTACTTATAGCAAGTGTACGTACTATCACATATACCAGTAAGTAAATTCAGTAAATAAAGTTGTTAAATTTTGCATGCAAAAACTCGTGACCAACCGCCATCAACCAAGATTATTTCTAATGCCTCTTTAGACATGACATTTTCAGCATAAATTCAGTCCGCATACAAATTTGAATAACGCAATGTTAAAGAATTGCCATTTAGTTTACTACTATAGTAGTACAATACATTCACATCTAAGCCATAAGTTGCGCTCACAATTGAACACGGAATAGCAAGCCCATGTCATCTCGTGATGTGAACAGCGTCTTGTTAGTGCACTGGCTTAGTAAATCACCGATGCTCTATCCGTCCTGGGCCCGGCATCCTGCTGTTAAACTGCACAAATTTACGATCGCAACCGAACCACAGCCGCAACGCAAGATTCCAATCGTTCCGCTGTTATTTCAACAAAATATCGTGATTTATACAAAACTGAGACGGTCCGAACCGCGACGCGAGTATCTCAGCCAATACATAAATTATGAAATGGCGTATTGTACGCGCTGAGGTTACGGCCGCAAGGAACAGCTACCGGGGCACTTATGCTTCGAATCTCAGTTTAAAAGATATTACAATATTTTAACGAAACAAACATTCCAAAAGATCCTGCTAAAATACCTTATTTGATGTTCTGAAAGATGTTTTTACATCTTTTGAAAATGGCCAAATCAACAATCAGAAACAAAATTCATTAGAACAACATTAGAACGTTAATAAATAAAGTAACCGAATGTAAACTTTATTTGTGTTACACCCATAATGTTCCTGCAACGTCAATGCGACTTATCTCTAAAAGTCGCTGCTTCCCACATGTAAGCACATGTGAGAATAGTATTTTTTCTTGTTACAAGTCATATCTCCACAAACGCCCAAGAATGTGAACTGCGAGAGCGTGCGGTCCGGCGCGGATAAATATTCCTTTTATTCCAATTTGTCAGTTAAACCACTCTCAGCGGCGACTTATCTCCGTATTCAACGGTGAGCTCCCGCCAAAACAATACAGCAGTATCGTTAAAAAACGTGCCTGAATACTGCATTTATCATCGTTGATTAAATACCATTGTTTTGTATCGGCAGACTCGGGGTCCCCAGCTCGTGCTCCTTTTGCTCGCTTCGTGTCTCGCATTGTACCGGCGGAGACAATAAGTCTGTTAAATTGGCCCCCTATACTCGTTATATTATGTGGCAGACTTTGTATTTATGTGCCCGAGGACGCGTGCTCGCCGCATACCCGCGTTCGTGTTGTAAATTCTTGCAAACAACCAAGGAAATGTGTTTTCGTAGTACAGGAATCCCTTGAAATATTCACCACTTGTAAAAGCCTCTTGAGCTCTAACAGATAATCGACTGAGCTATTAGCGCTATTGTTCTAAGGAATGTTATGTTTATTGCCGCTCAATTATGCTGCAATTTCTTCACGTGCCAGAACATAAAGCGATTACTGAGGTAATAAGTACAAGCCTTTAAATAGGCGCTCAATTGCAAACAATTCAAGGATAACACAAAAACTTCAAACAAAGCAACTCTGCTATTATCCGTTATTACAACGACTGCAATCGTCACGATCTTTTTCTAGTATTTACTGACGAGGTCTGAAGAAACGACCATATAAAGCGACCCACCCATGCCTCGTTATGGCGTCACGTACTGCAATTTCCAGGCTCAGATTTAGAAGGCGTTGTAGTACGTAGTTCTGGCAACTGAGTGCACTTCTAAGAAGCATCTCGGCCGCCCTACGTGCCGCGCGCTCGGCGGCAACACTTCAATAGTACGTGCGCTACACTTTTCCAGTTTTTTCACGACCACTTTTTATACACATGCCGCTAATATAATAATATTATCCACGTGTACCGGACCTGGAAAAACCTGAAAGACTAATAAGAAAGATAACAACATTCTTCCGGACAGTCGAATTACAATGAGAGCCGCTCCCTAAGCCCCGCTTATCTTAACGACACACAACCTCCGAGATACAAAACCCGTTCACATTCGTATTGCGAAAACAAATGAGAAAATATGACATAAATTATGATTAAACGCCGCCTCAATTCAATCGTTATGTGAATGGTTGTCATAACAGAGTCCCAATTAGGAGCCCGTGTGGTCTCTACTCATAATTTATTAATTTTAATAAATCAATTAAAAAATGTACCGGACGAGATCATACCGTATTGAGAGTGCTCTGCAAAAAGGGGAATGCTGCGGCGAGGATTAAAAATGTAGCTCGTTCAAATACATACGTAGGTACGTGGCAGAAGAAAAACTGGAATCAGTCAAGCGTCGTATTAACATGGTTAATTAATTTATTAATTAGCATCAATTAGCCGTAATACGGCGGCGGCGCGGGCTCCCGATACGCGCGGATAGTTTTTCCGGCGAAGGTTAGTTTTTAGCGGGCGATTAGCCTGCTGCTCGTAATATTAAGGCGAGTATAATCGCCAAATGTAAACTAGCATGTGGTTTTTAAAAGCCTACTACTTAAGCCCAAACGGTCAAAAAATTTTTTTAAAAATATGATAGAGTTGTCAAAACCTACCCAATACTTTGAGCATAGCATTTGTTTTTATTTAGTACTTACACTTCAGGAAAAAAAAAAATCATAAAAAAGATGTTAATTATTTTTGTTCTTTTTAACCGCTAGAACGATTTAATTCGTTTATACGTCCATTGATAGTCCAATTTGTTGGCTATACGTAAGCTGAGCATAGGGTTTTTTAATCTAACAATTGCATCAATTCGAAAAGTATTGTTTTCCTTTATTTTCGCTACCTAAAGACGCAGCGATTGTCGTAACAGCCACGTTTCATTGCGCGCTGATATAAAACGTTCTTAATGGGTTTTCGTGCGATATTCGCACTAAAACGCGTTGAGTCGCCAATTTAAGCGCACTACTCGCCTTAAAGAGTTGCGTAGTTACCGATGGGTTTGTTAAGAAAATATTAATATAATGCCTTTAGAAAAAACTCGGCACAAAGTCGCAAAAGAAGTTTGTTACTCCATTTGTGTTGTGGTGAGTGAAAGTATGTGTACTGTTTGAATTTAAATACGAGGTATTCGCGATAGACGATGGCAGCGGAGTGGAGTGGACAGTGACAAATAAACGGCTGTCAATCGGCTCGGAAGAAATTCGAGAGTCGTTCATTAATAACCGGAATGGATCGTGCGCGGCGAGATGCGGTGATATGCTACCTGTGTTCAAGATTAGTGCCCGGCCACTGCCTTAGTCCAACGTCCTTGTATGAAATTATTTAGATTTTATTACTTTTGCTTATTATTTAGACTATAAGCAGCATTACAAAAAAATACAGTTGATGTTTCCGGAAAGATGTACAATAATCTTGGTTTATTGTAACCACAAGTACAGTATATATATTTTTAAATGAAATTATGTAAAAGCAGTTCAAATTGACAGTTTTAGACCGTTTGGTTACGGGGCCTAAAGCGAAAACCTTAGGCTACAAAATAAACATTATATGTCAACCTGAAACAAATACCTAGGCCATTAATTTGTAAAAAAAAAATACTTGAATAAGTATACATTCCCAAAACCCACGCCCCTGGCCTATAATGAACGAGCTGTCAAATTTCTATTATTTACACATTTGGGAACACACGTCGACAGGCCGAACGAACAAGGCCACGTTTTATTATATTTTTATCGGCGATTAGCATAAACTCCTGCGCGGACGCGGTTTTATTGTGCAGTTTTATGCCCTGTATAAATATTGGTGGAAGAGGCCATGGGTAGTGCTGTGTGTGGTATCTAATTATTTGGGACAGCGATGTCCCACAACGGTATTATTCACTTTCATCATCATCATAATTTCAGCCGTAGGACGTCCACTGCTGAACATAGGCCTCCCCCATCGACTTCCAGATTGACCGGTTGGAAGCGGCCTACATCCAGCGGCTTCCTGCGGCCCTTGCCAGGTCGTCTGTCCACCTTGTGAGTGGACGTCCTACGCTGCGCTTGCCAGTACGCGGCCTTCATTCTAGAACCTTTCTGCCCCTATGGCCGACAGTTCTACGTGCTACTGCCACTTCAGCTTGCTAATCACTTTACCATAGTAAATTAAAATATAAAAAAAGTTTTTAATATTCACTGTGATAAATAATGTGAATTTTATATGATATTTATGAAACAGGTACTGCACAAATGATATTTGTACATATGACTAGATTTTACGTACTACAATAAAGGTAGTTTATCCAGTGATTTTCAGTAGGTACTGAAATAAATCTAGAGTTGAAATACACTATCTTTTAGGTAATAGGTGTTAGGATTTGATTCTTTACAGCAAAATAAGTATGTTCTCATCACCTTGCATTATGACACCAATATAATGAGTTAGTGAAGAAGCAGAAATATAATAATTAATGTAGTAACAAAACTTGTTTCCGAGATTTTGTCTACTATATGAATATATTCTTTTTAATCACCAATTTGTTCTTGCAGAAAGATTGTTTAATTAATTTTCAACGACGCACAATTAAGCGTCCCAATCCTCGTCCCAAATTGAGATAAGGATGCACAACACTAATTTGAAGTGACGATTAGGAGTTCGATGAGTGCGTCCCGCTCTCATTTATGGACCGTATACTTGGTTTACGCCGTTTAGATAACGGAGTGTTGATGGTAACCCTGCATAATGGATCAATGTACCGTAAAATTAATGTTGTTTAAACAGCATAACAGATGCGATTAATAAAAACCCTCTATGGGTTTAAGACGATGCAAGCTAATGAGGATTAAATCGTCTGGGTTTTGCGTTAATTTTTTTTAAAAATAACTTTTAAATACTGGATGATCGTAGACACTTATTTGTCGTCTTTGGAGATTTAATAGGTATTATTTGATTAATTTACTTCCTCTTAGTCGGTGATTCTACTGCTCAAAAATCAGGATAAGTACCATAATATTTTTTTTTAAAAAGGTCTTCAAAGTTAAAAACTTAAAAAAGAAAATTATTTAATTTCAACCGTTGTCGAGCAGTTTTATGAAGCTGTTAGTAATAAGTTCAGTTTTTGTTGATCATTTTTATTAATTGACATGTCTTCTAACTGGAAACATAAAAAACCGGGCCCTAGTAGCTCCAATCGCAAAAAAATCGTAGGAAAAGAAAAAAGAAAAAATATTTTTAAAAATATCTTTCAAATTCAATATCTCCATAACGGTTAGGTTTCGGATACCATATTATAGGATCAATTCGATCAGAAATGACCTGAATAATAACGTCCTTTAATATTCTGTACGACTTTCCCTGTAACCCTGTATATTTATGTAACATGCGGCAAGAACAAAATGAATACCTACGGGACAGGCTCAGCCTTTTGTAGGAATCATTGCAATTGTATTACTTAATTCGATTCCACCGCAACGTGAATTAATGATAGTAGCTGAAATAGTACTTAATTGATAGTAGCGGTAATTTGTAAACTGATAAATATAAATATTGGACAACATTACATACATTGCACTGATCCTAAGATAAGTTACTAACGCACTTTTGTTATAGAAATCAGAAACAACGACAGTACGACAACACCCAGATCCGAGACAGCATAGAAAATCGTTTTATACGTAGGTCACACTATAAGTTTTGCGTAACTTAAAAAAACAACATGTTATAACCAAAATATTATGTTTATTGCTTTTCAAAATACTCTCGTTTACATTTTAAACATTTTTTCATGCGATCGAACCATTTTTTAAAACCATCCCCAATAGTCCTCGAATTGTCTCATAGGTAATCCGCGGGTTTTCTTCAATAAACCGATTAACAGTAGCCACATTATTTTCGTTGACGGCAGTTGAAGGCCGCCCTTCACGAAATTCGTCATGTAAAGAAAGTCGACCTCTCTCAAATTCAGCAAACCATCGCCTCACGGTGCTCAAACAAGGTGCTTCTCTCCCAAAAGCATTTTGAAGACGAGCGGCAGTCTTGCGGAGAGAGAGAACTTTTAAAATCATAAAAAATCATCGCTCTAAAATCTTTTCGACTTAATTCCATTTTCGTTGCGTACGTAGAACTTTGATGTGTGATAAAAAACAATTGACAAATTTCCCGCAAATTGTTTTTTTTTATTACTAAGAAGGTTGCAACGTTTAAAAAAATATAAAATTTGAAATTCAAATAGTTCCGATTAGCTAGAAGAGCAAAACTTTTAGTGTGCCCCATGGAACTCAGAGATGGCAAGACCAAGTCCGGCGTAGTCGCCTCTCGGCTACGGAGGTCGACAATGCATATGGCAAGGTAAATGGTGTCAAGTCTTATTTTGTTACTTTCTTAAAGTTTTGATACAACAGATAAAGAATTTACGTCGCTTCAAATAAATATTAGAAATAAGTAAGTACATTTAGTTTTATTTTACTTAAGGTTAACAATAAATTAGAGTCGAAAAAAGTTTAAAGACTTGTTTTATTGACTCTGATCGTCGTCTATACTTACATTAACATTTGGAAATCAAACAGCATATCACTAGCTACAATATCTCGGCTTTCAAATGCTCACTTGTAAGTATGAGTCACGGCATTACAGGTTTAAATGACATACACTCACAAAAAGCGTAGATGTCGATCTTACGAGTGGAATTCAATAACTAAAAGTGGCCCAGTGACTACCGTTGCATCAGATTCGGTAGCTGCCTCCTCGGCCATTAGTTTATCGTCTCATCTTGGTCCTCAAGATATTATTTGAAACAGAGGTTCCCAAACTTTATCTATACCTAACACTTAGGAACACTAATTCAAAATTGTTGTCTGGTTTCCAGATCAAATATTTGCTAAGAGCGATGTCACACTTGACACTTCTCCACGCAAATTACGCGGCTGATATTGTATATGGACTGTCGGCCATGCGTTTGTCGCACATTGTATAAATCGCACGGATAAATGCTGGAAATCGTCCGGACAAGTTGCGCGTCACTGCCCTAATTTGCTAGATAATAATACGAGTTTTTAATAATGTTGGCTAGGACTGAGGCCTAAAGAATAATTTAGAAACTTTCTAGAAGAATCCTTAAATTTTAATAATTTTAAAACTATTTTCCTCTTTACCCGGTGGACTGACGACCTAGTTAAGGCTGGGGAAGTTGCTGGATGCAAACGGCTTAGACGCGTTCTATGCGGGAGGATAGTGTCCAGCAGTGGACTTCTAAAGGCTGATGACGATGATGAGGATGACTCCTCAATACACTTCCCCAAAATCGTTACTAAGGCAATACATTGTGCTGTATTTCTTTTATTGTATCCAGGAAAGAGGATTAGTAAGTGTAATATCAATGATATAAAGGTAAATTAAATGTATTTTATATCTGTCTCCAGAACACACTATTTTCAGGGGTCAATAAGATTTATTCTATGAGAAATGCTGGCTTGACGTCATGAGGGCTGACATGCGTGCCAATGAACTCACAACTAGAGACGCTCAAGAACGCGTGCGAAGTAGAGGAGTAAATCAAGGAAAGCGGACCCTGGGCTCCAAAGCAATGGCTTTGGACGCAACCGGGATTGACCGTATAGATGAAGAAGAAGAAGATTAAGATTTATTCTATATCTATCTTTTGCTTTCAAATGTTGGGAACCACTGATGTAAATAGTTATGGTTATTTTATATGCCGCACCAAGAGAACTAACCCTACCTATCTCAGATCTCGGGGCTCCAATTCGAAGATTCCATACAAAAACTATACGTACAATGTTGATGTTAATAGGTACTTTTGTAAGGTTTGTGGCTCCTGTTTTATATCAGTGTAAGTCAATAGTTTTAATTAGTAAACTGATACTATTTTAATGCGGTCTTATGTTAACTTCCTAGTGATATTCTTAGAAGTTCTTAGAATTATTATAAAACTAGGTACGTATATAACAAATTCATGTTGTTTTTTTAAATATTAACTGAACGTAAACCATGACGTAAACATACCAATAATATAAATACCAAAAAGAACAAATAATATTCTGTACCTGCGTATCTTGTCAAAAAGTCGAGTGGGGGAATGAATTTATAATTATGTTTGAAACACATTAATTAAATAATGATGTTACATAAAAATCTAATTCATGTTCCATACTTGGACATCCATATTTTTTTAATGAGTGGTCGATATCATGAGTGTTTTGCTTTGTGATTAGTGAGCTATAGTGGCAGTGGGTGGAGCACATAGCACGTGGAACTGACGGCCGATGGGGCAGAAATGTTTTCGGATGGAGGCTATGTAGGTACTAGCAAGCGCAGCGTAGGACGTCCACCTACAAGGTGGACTAACGACCTAGTAAAAGTTACTACGAAGATTACGGATAAAGTGTAAGGTGCTAGATGCAGGCCGCTTCCAACCGGCCAGTCTGGAAGTCATTGGGGGAGGCCTATGTTTAGCTGTGAACGTCCTATGCTGACATGATGAAGTTGTCATATTACCTACGCAGTGCAGTGCAGTACAGCACAATACAGTAGGTACAGTAGTACTTATAGTTATGGTAGTAGTATGTCGTGGTGATAGAGTTGTTCGAAACATCAAAATATAATTTTACCACTTACAATAAATGTGGAATAAAATGAACTTATGACTGTACTTTTTAAAAGAATTTAATTATCTTAATTTGCAAGCAAAAAAGTATCAGTGGCTCTCAAGAGAGACATAGCGCTATAAGAAAAGCTAGCACGGTTCAAACAAATTTAGATAGTCGTTTATCTTACGATAATTCTTCTCGAAAAATATAAACTTACAAAATAGTATTTTTTATTAGAAGCAATGCTGCGTATAATACATATTGCAGCATTGCTTCTAACTATGTATGCATATGTAGCAGTATGTTTGTCATCCTATTATAAACTAAGATTCCTATTAAAATTTCATTGATACCATTTTTGTAATTTTTACGACTGTCTGAAATGATAAAATCAATTACTTGTGAGGTAGTAATTTTTAGGGGTTCTAAGAGGAGAGCTAGTGCAACCGCATGCTGCTGCACTCTGGATCTGTCCGGTATACAAAAGAAAATGACATTGCCTTGTAGTTTAAAAGCGGACAAGTGCGAGTCGAAAACGCCCACCGAAGGTTCCGTACAAATTTGTAGGTACATATTATAAATAGTTCAAGAATCGAATCTCGCAGTTTAGTTACAAAATTGTATTATAAATGCATAGTTTAAGATTTTTACCTGTATTTGTGGTGTAAGACGATATTAGGTTCTTGCGAAATTTCATAGTTTTAGGTCAACGGAAAGTACTCTATAAATTTCGATTCCGTTTAAGAATATCGAAATATACGTTTTTTGCGGCATAACCGACCGTATCTTTTTTTTACGTTAGACTTAGCAGTATGTTTTTTCACAGCTTTAACGGACTGTAGAGTATATGGTTTTAATTCAACCCGATACCTTCACGGGATTCCAAAATGGGCTAGTTTCCTCGAATTAGTCCGTCAGTTGGATTAACAGAAAATATTGGACAAGTGTTTTTTATTTTCTCAATCAAACAAAAAAATATGAAGATACAGCCCGTTAAAGTTCCGCGTAACGTTACGCCTTGCGACACTTTTCAGCAAGGCGTGACGTCATGTGCTCACTTTGATGTGCTTTATCTTCGTAATTTTTTGTTTGATTGACAAAAGACAAAATATGGGTCCAATATTTTTTGATCTTTGATCTAACTGACGGACTAAATAGAATAATCATTTTTTAACCCAGGAAGTTTCCTGTGACCCTTAATGGGCTAGTTAGCCCATTAAGGGTCACAGGCATACGGTCAGACAGACAGACGGACAACAAAGGGATCCTATAAGAGGTTCCGTTTTTCCTTTTTGAGGTACTGAACACTATACTTACATATGGGGCTTACATATTTACTGTATTTTAAAATATCACACAACATAAGTTACGTAGCTTTGTTTTGTCCTGTAAGTCAAGTCGTGTCATAGTCTTAGTCTAATTTCAAAAATCCTTCCTGCTATGGCCCCTGGCCAGTCCACAGGCGATACCAAACAGTCCGGAAGGCCGAAACCCGCGGCCTTCTAAACTCGTCCAGGTATCTACCGTACTACACATTTGTTTTTTTATCACTTTTCTTTAGATTTTGAGAATAAGCTGAAAACTGTTGATACAGCCTGTTATAGTCAGTTATTATAATAACTGTTAATTATAATTCAGATTATACTTTATTTGATGACTGCAACGATTACGAAATCAGTGATCCGGCAATAAAGGTTTAATTAGACTGTGTTCTACATGCAAGCCTTCTTAATCCGTTCAACCTTTAAAATATGTTTAGTTAAAAAACATAAACATTTGCAAATATAGATACATTAGTGGCATGCTTACGTATATGGTCGGAAAAACAGAATAGAAACAAAGGTAGTTAACAGTGGATGGAGTGCCACTTGGTATTCTTGGTAATTCCAGTCTATTATAAGTTTTAGCGATGTTTACCTCGTAATTGTTTGATTAATTGTAATAGAACTGCTAGTGACCTTATTATATAAATTATCAAAAATAACCAATCTTTAATTGCCTTTCGTGGTCTGTTTGGATCTTGTTTGACTGTTTTCTCTCGGCTGTGGCAAAGTGTACTAAAACCCCAGGCGTCGAGCCTCCAGGGGGCAGCCAATGAGAATATTAAAATTCCGCCATCTGGATTTACACAAAAAACCCGTTATTTAGCATTCATAGTATTGAGACTTATTTTCAAAACGTTATCTCGTATGTCGTACTCGTACGTTTATTATTACCTATCACAGAGATTCGTTTATTTTAAATGATCTAGCTGTTGAGAGCGATTTTGTTCGTTTGATTTTCAATTCAATTTATAAATCTTCCCCGGCGTGCTCTCAACTCACCCAGTTTCACCGGAATCAAATCGAAGTTATTTTGACTGCGGTGGTTAGGGACAAACAAACAAACATTATTTTATTTAATATTATAGGCGTAAGGTTGCACGAGAGGAACAACTTCTACAGGTTATTCATCATTATTCTGGCCTGCCCCATAGTGGCTTCCAGATTGGCCGGTTGGAAGTGGCCTGCATCCACGGCTTCCTGCAACCTTTACGTCGTCTGTCCACCTTGTGAATGGACGTCCTACGCTGCGCTTGCCGGTACTTGGCCTTCATTCTAGAACCTTTCTGCGTCATTGGCCGTCAGTTCTACGTGCGATTTTATCTAATCTACGTTTTATTGGTTAAAATAAAAAATTGGTGTCATGGTCAAGTAGCAGTTTAATTTTAGTATCAAACAACAAGTTTTTTTCTCGATTGTATTTTTATTTGTCTTAATTGTATTGTATCGATGTCTCGATTATAGTTTTACAGTTGGTGCCGATATGTCACTACATCATATCATCATATCATATCGTGTTTTGGTGGTCATGCTAGGGGGGCAGGGCACCCAAACACCGTTTCTGTCAGAAAAACCGTTTTCTGAACCCGAACCGGGAATCAAACGTGGCACCTATTGTTTTCACTACGCCAATACCGTCGGATCTTAATAAAAAAACTCGTTTAATCAAAATATTTTAAAGATATAGTATTGATATTATCCATTATTTCACAGCATCTGTTTATATTCAATCATACTCGCTTCCTAGAAGCCCACCGTAAGCTGAGACCCACGGGGCTCCACCAGGTATCATCAGTCACAGCTTTTCACTTATAATGATGTTAAAAATGTTACCTAACAGCCTCCTTGTCCTCCCATTGTACCACTGCTCAATAACAAAATAACAAAAAAAGCAGTCAACTTAAAAAATGACTCTCAATTTATATGAGTTATAAAAAAAGTCGTTTTTCCCATGACACCGAGTTGGGCGATCGTGTCTCGGCTGCCTTAGAGCGCCATCCTTCTTCAATATTTCGTTGTCGTTTTTTATTTGAATGGCTTTGACATTTGGGAGTTGGGTCACTTATTAAATTAGGCTTTGTGTTTAAACGAACGATTAATTATGTTGTGTTGAACTTTGATTTTTAAAACTTCAGCTGTGTAGGAGATAAGTTTCCTAACGTATCTTCCTATCTATCTTTTGAGCAAGTACTTAACAATACTGTTTTGCTGTATGTCATGACTTGAGGTAAAGGGAAACAATAAATAACAAATGCAGCACGAATCACGATCCAAATTATCGATCAAATCGAGGATGTCATAAGCCAAGATTTAACTCCACTTATTCGGAATAGCTGTACGAATAATTTAAGGTCTTAATTTTGATTAATTTTAGTATAGAGATAGATGGTACCTTGGAAAAGGACACACGCAAATTTTTGTCGTGAAAGCTAAACCGATTTTGATGTATTTTTTTACGGAAATTGCTTGATCTCTAGAGAAAGACATAGGCTACTATTTTTATTCCACCTCCTAAGTGAGTGAAATAGGGTGTGACAAACTGTATTCCATGCGAGCAAAGCCGCGGGCACTGCTAGTAACTTATAAATGCGATCGATTTCTACATTTAAAATTCCTTTGTACAGTAAAGCTTAATAAGTTAATGTAAAACGTATTTTTTTTATAATTATTGATATTTTGTGGATCTTTCTTCTGGAGCTTTGAGTCATTGAAAAAATAAGTTTTTAGGAAATTTTAAATTTTTGGTTACCCTGAGCTGCTTATGCTAAAAAACCACATACTAACATATATGCATTACCTTAAGGTTGACTGGTAGAGAATTTGTTTAGCATAAAGCCCGCCAAATGTACTCACTTGAGCAATAAAGTCTAAGATTTATTGAACTTTACATTACGATGTTACTGACTAAATTAATTTAAAAATATTATACGAGTATATATAAATACTGAACAACATCCCATAGATACCTACATTGCTTCGATCCTATGGTAAGTAGCTTAAGCACTTGTGTTACAGAAATCAGAAACAACGACGGTACCACACCACCTGGACCCGAGACAATATGGAACAGTTATTTTTCTACATCGAACCCGGGACCTCAAAGATAGCGACACAAGTCTGGTATGCTCGTCTCTTGGCTACGGAGGTCGTTAATTAATTATGTTTACACATGACTAGCTAGAGATTTTTACTGAAAATCAGTTTATTTTTATCCATGTATTACTCGGTAGTTGTAAGGTAATTTAACAGTATTATTCATATAAAATCCATACAAAACTTCTCCATATTTGTTTCAATCTAAGTACCTAATAGTAAATTGAGTAAGTGCACTGACAATAAAGCCTACTGTTTATTTGTACACTTATCATATCCTCCGATCAGTAAAAAACAATGATACTTTATCGAGAGCTCATTCAATATCCGATTCCCAAAGAGTTCCTAGTAAGAGTTACTGATGTTCAACATTAATCCTAATGTACCAATCTACTGGCTAAACGTCGTTTAATCTAAGCTCAAATATTTCAATGCACCCAATAAAACTATGGATGAGAAAAAACTCGGTCCGTGCTCGTAAGGTATTCGATGAGTATGAGTTCCCCGAAGATATGCGGACTCTGTCATATCACGACCTGTAGGGCCGCCCGCGGGTATGCTAAGAATTTCATTGTCGATATTGCGCTAAAAGGCCCACATTAAAATAATAACAACCTTCATTAACTTTAAGACTCGTTAACGTCAAACTGCAAATATTCGTATTTTTGGTCATATAATCGATAGTGTTCAGGAAATACCGGTCTTAAAGAAAGGACTTTGCGCAACATTAAAAGGATATCTGTGTTCACTTTGGTAATCACAGTATATTAACTGTACTATTATACTGTATGTATATATTATATTGTACTGTATTATTATACCTTACCGATATTGTAATAAACTATAGAGATATGTTATGTAAAATGGTTTCTCGATTTACTAAAGTACACAAACCTGTTCTCCGTCTGTAGTCTAGGTCTTAGGCACAGTTTTAGTCTTAGATACTTGAATTGTTATGTATACTTGCATTTAGGTATGAAAAAACGCAATAAAAAATCGAGTAGTGACTTAGAGTCAACAAGTCATGACGATGTAGATTATGATATATGCATTAGTTAAATTCTGTAAAAGTCTGTATATTAATACATTATAGAGGAGCTAGGTAATAGAGCTCAGAACATGGAGCACATAACCTAAGTAGAATTGACATATGAATTGTTGGGCAAATTTTTCCGCCATTTTATAATCTGTATCTCTACTGTTTTTGTATGGGCGAGGGTTGACAGGACTTGTCATTTCATACTAAATGTAAGTGAAAAATCACTAACTAGTTTCGTAGAAAGATGGTTCGTATTACTGCTCTATAGATAGGATATGTGCTCGATGGCTTGGAATATCGATAGAATTTCTGGGTAGTGGACAACACTAGCGCGGCACAGGCGCAGGCGCGCGACAGATGATCAGTCATGCGCCAGATGCTGCGCGATAAGCGCTCGGTAGCCGCTCATTAATCTGCCCACTCCCCACCACCGATACCCACCACTATTTTACCAATTAACTGGACATAAATATATACAGGATGCGCGGTTACTGTAGTTACGAACAAGGAACGTACTTATTAAAATAAGGTCGAAAACAGATTGCCAACTTCTTGTAAATTGTAGAAGATGATACAAACTTCTGATGTATTAACATCGAGTGAGATTAAATTTCGATAACAATTTGGCTAACACAGAAATATCAAAGATACTTCAGAACTCATTCTCAACTAAATACTATTTGTTTTTGAATAAAATAAATACAACTTACATAACTTTACTTACATAAAAAAAAATTATAGTCAATGTAGTTATTGGTCTAATCATGGTCATATAAAAGCTACACCTATATAGTTGACAATTCTATGAACCTAAAAAACATACGTTAAGCTTTTTTGGTAAATGGCAGTGTAACCTGGTAGCCTATCTGTTACCGCGTATCGAAGATGTAGATGGAAATATCGATATGTTGTGGGCAAAATAAATCGCTACTCTAGCAGGACCACGACGTGAATCAATAACTCATGTTTACATTATGAGTATTTTTTTGTTTAAACCTAAAACATTTTTGTAACTGGTAGCTAAACAAGTCGAAAACAAATTGAATATAGCCGAAGCATCTTTTTTGGAACATTATTAATTGTACAAAAAATTGTAAAGAACGCACAAAACAAATAAAATACATTTAGTGCTGCACTATTTTGTCAGCTTTATCTCTAGAAGTTAGTATGTTCGCTTTAAAAAATATACAAACTAGGCACATCCTTATAAAGTTAACACTTGAAAATTAACGTACAGTCAGCATCAAAAGTATCTGATCTAAAACTACCTTTCAAAAGTACTGACTCTTCTAAATGTCACAATAACCTGACTTCTTTATTTGATTTTTGCGTTGTTTTTGTCAGACTATTGTGATATGTTTTGCAATGAGATTCTTTTGGAAAATTCAGATATTAAACTACTTTTGATGTTGCCTGTACCATGTAGGTCAGGTACAGAGAACAGCACGTCAACCTACCACAAAACGTCTAATTTTCTCAATAGATATTGATCTCTACGCGTCAGACTTAAAGTTGAAAATCAATTCAATGACCTTGAACTTTTTGGGTAGGTTAACCTGCCGTTGCCTGTACATTAAAAACTTTAAATAGCAATTTTCTGCGTTGTAGGTGCGTATTAAGACTAAAATTATAGGCAGAAAAAATGAAGTTTGCCCAAATGCTATTACCCCAATAACACACACAAACGGCTTAATCAATTTTGATGCAATTTGGCATATAGCCTAGGTACTTAAGACTAAATTTTAGATTAAAAAATTCATAGGTCCCGAAGGATCCTTGAGTCTTTGTAAGTCAAACATAATTCCACTATAATTATTATTACGAGCAAAATATCCGCTCGTGGAAAAGTAGGCTAAGAGTGAAATCCATTAAAAATCAAATAAGTAAATAAATTTCAAATAGGTATCTATTTGAAGAAAAAAACTTCAACCTTAAGGCACGAATGTTATAATAAAGCCGTGGGCAAAGGTTGTTTTCAAAAACTCTCAACATTACGCAGTGTATAAATACCTACGAAAATACCTTTGCCTGGGTCATGGTCAGTGTGGAAGGAGTCGATTCCTCTTGTCTTAAGGAATGTTCGACATCCGCGCTCATGGGCTGCCAAGAGATTTATGATCACATACTCCGTGGTATATTACCACTGTTCATTGAGGCTACCAAAGCCTTTATTTCGACACTATCATTTATAAACCATAAGGTAGGTATTATTATCAGGTGAAATAAAAACGGTTAGCTGATGTTTCTTTTGTTTTGTATGACACGGAATCTCAATTTAATGCTGTTTCTTAATTTTGAAATCTTACTTACGACTTGGCTACTGAGCCAAACATACCTCTGTTTAGCCTAATGGTCGACTGATAGAGAATGCCTCATGGCATTAAGTCCACCTTTTGTATGATTGTTTAATCTGTGCAATAAAGTCTAAATAAATAAATACCTATCGTAGTTTGTTGGAAGTCTTACTGCTGACTGATTCTAAATTAAGTAGTATACTTGATGCATCGAGCACTTATCCGTAGACATGTAGAGCAGCAATACGGATCATCTTTCTCCGAAACACGTTAGTGATTTTTTACTTACATTTAGTATGAAGTAACAAGTCCTGTCAACTCTCGTCCATACAAAAACAGAACAGCCACAGATAAAATAAGTTGTTGGCGGAATTTTTGTGAAACATAACAAACAACATTTTCACTCTATATGGTATTTAATAGATTACTTATGTCATGAACTTTCCCCAAAATCTGTTTAAGATATAAGAATCAACTAACTGGTCTACGACCATGATGATAATGTAAGTATGCGCGCGTACAGATCTGGCAAATGTGCCACAAACGCTGTTATTTATTGCAACTGTTGGTGCGCATGCGTAACAACAAACAGGTACTTACTAACACCATGGATTTGCAACACTTGCGCCGCGGCGAAGAAAAGCATCATGGGGAAACCTGCATTCACTGGGTCAGACAGGGGTCTTTTAAGAAGATCTGTCCCCCTAGCATGATCACCAAAACAAGATAATATAATATAGCGTATTATCAACACCAACTGCAAAAGTATGATAGATATAGCCGCAATGTTGAATTGCCGTGACCGTGACGTCATATGCTATGATCGTCTATAACTATCATATTTTAAAAAACCGTTGGTGTCGATAAATCGTTATATCATATCATATTATATCGTGTTTTAGCGGTCGTGCTAGGGGGGCTGATGGAAATTACTCTCAATTATATAACTACCTACCTACACTTTTACTATTAACTAGTATATGGTAGTCAGAGTACTGTCTAGAATCGGGACAAAGCGCTACAATTTTTTTAAACGTCATACTGAGTTTTTTCAGAAAGCCAGAAAGTGTTTTAACAATAATAAGATCCCAAATGACATAAAATATCTTAATTTTAATTTATTAAAATCAAAACTCTATAAATGACTTAAATATTTATAGGAGAGTGTATGACATTAAAGAATTTACTGACATTAGCGTATAATAAACGATTGATTGTATTGTTTGACTTGACTTATTTGTATTGTGACTTTGTGTGGTTTTTTTTGACATTTAAACTATTTAATTAAACTTGCCTCTAATGAAATGTGACAACATAATAAGTAGGTACTTATCAAAACTATTTTAACTATGATTGTTTAAAATACGAATTTGCATGCTAATACAGGCAAAACATGTGCACTTATGTTACTTACACCTAGATATACCATATGTTTTGCACATAAAGAATTTATTTATTTATTTAAAGAATAAGAAACATTCCATACGAAAGAAGTTCCAAGCATATTATAGCAACCGCGGACCGCCATGGTGAATGGTACCTACTTATAGATCTTTATTGCATTAATTTTAATTTGACTTTTAATTTTATTATGTTTACCAAGTCGGCCTGTTAGACAAATTAACGACCCAGTATAAGGCTATAGCGGTTGATGACTGGAAGTGTCAATTGAAGTGGGACACCTGTCGGCGGCTTTGATCTCGGAACTGGTTCAGGGCCATAAAGTCGCGGATTTAACGCCAGATTAAACAAACTATATGTGTGTTGTGACCAAATGCCTGTGAGACATCAGGACAAAGAAATCCTGCGATTTTTATCGTGTTATAGGCAGGGACTGTATACCGGTACGAATATGGGTACAATTTATTTTTGTATGACGTATCATACCTTTATATTTAGGCAACAGATTTTTTTAAGTACCAATATTTATTTCTGTATGACGTCATACTTTTATATTTTTGTAAAATTAAAAAAATAAAATTAAAATTTCAGTACAGATATTATTGATACCCTTGTTTATTACGAAATATTATAATACGAAATTTGGTCTGTAATAGCTAAATTTGTACGCCGCGCCCCTACAGCTTGTTTCCTCCATCCGCAAGCGACCCCTCCCGCACCCCGCTGTAAAAAGGGATAAAATTGGTACAGAAATTTGTCCAATATACAATTTCAGTATTCATATTTTTACTGGTAGGTACTAACCAGATTTATACCGATATACAATCCCACCAGCTTATAGGTACCTTCTACTAGTTTGCAGAGTATTTCTAATTAGAAAGAATAAAGAAACCCTGATGGAAATAATCATTTTAAAGCTTATATTATTAGTACATTTTTTTAATTGTTTAAACATAATGCGTAGTTGTAAAAATAGTTGAAATTATTTTTCAGTTTGTTGCCAGCGAGAAAGAAACCAGCGCTTACAGCTTTTGAAAGAAACGGTCCTAAGAAACATGGACACAGTGGCGATTTCTGAAAACCAGTTATCTAAGTTTAGCATCAGGAACTCTTGTGGCGCTTCTTTTTAGCAAGTGTTATCTAAGGCAAGCCAAGCGCCGCACTTGGTACAATTACCTACTTACAACACAGATGCGCGCGCGCCGTGCACACGCCTAAGACCCTCGCAGATCCCAGAGATCACTGCCAACGCGTCGCAATAAACATAAGCTTCGTGGTGAGCCTACTCTGTCAGTGTAGGTAGTATTAATAAACTTAGACTAATTTTAAGAAAAATATATATTTTCCTGATCAAAGCCTTTTTTGGTCTGCCATTGTGGGGACATGATTGACATGATAAAGCTTTCAAATTACAAAAAATATGTGTGCGAGCGGTGTGTGGTGCGTGGTTTCTTGAAAGATGCAAGCCCTTTTTCCAAAGGATACATGTTTTACCTCTACCGTGCATGTATATTCGAGAAATATGTATTTTTGTAAAACGACATCCAGATTACTTTAAAACTCATGCAGAATCTTTAGAAAGGCATACGAGACATAAAAATAGATTGCACTGTCCTAAATGGAACTTGAAATTTTATGCAAATAGTGTTTTTCTAATGGCGATAAAAATCTTTAATAAACTGCCAAAAAATTTCAAAGACATGCCTCTTATTATATTTAGAAGTAAAATTAATGGATGGCTTCTCGACAAATGTTATTATAATATTAATGATTATTTGATTTTAAAAAAAAGACAAAGATATTATACAGGGTTACACTGCAAATGCCAGTGCCAAATTTAAAAAATAAGATCAAAGGAACAATACAAAGAAGCATCTTAATCGTTATTATTTTTAATATTAGTATGTTGCGAAAAAAAAAATACTTTAAATATTCTAAAATAAAATCTATAGAGAGATTACGAAAGCCGCACGGTCATTTATCGGAGGCGTAGTACGGCGAGCCTACAAGGACCTTACGCAGTGCATATACGGTGCAATTTTTTCATGAATGAGTTGAATTATCCACCGGTAAGATTTTTAACAGCGGATAGGAATAATTAAATGTAAAAAAAAATATTTTGTTCTTTGCATAGTTCGATTAAGTTACTGATTATGATCCACTCCTAAAGATTTGGCACCCCTTTGCAAAGTAACCCTGTATAAGTATTTTTTATTATTACTACAATTTGACATTATGTATTATTATGTTTCTTTTTCAATTTGAATGTTATTTTATTTTTACTTAATGATTTGTTGTTATTAAAGACATTTGCACACCGGCACAATTCCCGGTAGAATGAAATTGAAACTGACTCTAATTACTGAACACCTGTATTACTGTAATATTTGTTCTGCAAATAAATGATTTGATTAGTATGACACGATTATTTTCTTTGACTTGTTCTTTTTTCTTAAAGATGTCTATTTCTTTTTGTCTCTTCTTCTATGGTAATATTTATTGACGACCGAGTTAGCGCGATGATTCGCCTTGAACGCAAAGGGCGAAGGGTAAGGTTTGTTTCCTGGTACGTATCAATTCAGAAAACGATCTATTCTAAATTGGCTTAAGTTCGGGTTTTTTGGCAAACACTAGCAAAATACATTGTCTGGCTTCTCGAAACTCGTAAGACAAGCCTGTTAAATCAAGTCGATGATAATTAATGTATTGTCTGGCGCATATTTATTTTTAAATATTATTCATTTTCATCAGTAAGACTAAAAATCTGTCATTTTTCCTAATTATCTTAGGTCGTTAAGGCGGTGTCCGTCCGACCCGGGGAGAGAATGGCGCCGCGGGCGGCCGCTGCCGGATCCTACCCCACACTTTATGACATTGGACTACCGAATGCACCGATTAATGAATATTACCACCGTAATTAATACCGATGGTAAATATAATGACAGCAATAAAAAATATAAAAATTAAATGAAAATGATTAGAGAAACACCGACGCTACCGTTGTTGTTACATCCATTAGAGAAGACTACAATAAAATTTGTTTAATGAATGTAACACCGATCCGACTAAAAGAAAATGAATCCGATGTTTTAAAGATTTAATTAGCGTTTTTTATTTTACATATTTTATCTTTGTAATGACAATGAGAACGGGACGAGTCAGACTCGCGCACTGAGGGTTCCATACAAACGGTTTACGATTTATGACGTATTAAAAAAACTACTTAATAGATCTCGTTCAAACTAATTTTCGGTGGAAGTTTGCATGGTAATTTACATCATATATTTTATAAGTTTTATCATTATCTTATTTTAGAAGTTACACGGGGAGGGACACACATTTCACCACTTTGGAAGTGTCTCTCGCGCTAACTATTCAGTTTAGAAAAAAATGATATTAAAAACCACAATACCTATCATTTTTGAAGACCTATCCATAGACCTCCTTTGGTGTTTGTGTTGAGAAAATAAACAAATTATATAATTATAAATTATATTATAATTATATTATATTATATAGACACCCCACACGTATGGATTTGATGAAAAAACAATTTTGAGTTTCACTTCTAAGTATGAAAAAACCCCCAAAATTTATTGTTTTTTTCTTCTATTTTTGTGTGAAAATCTTAATGCGGTTCACAGAATACATCTACCTGCCAAGTTTCAACAGTATAGTTCTTATAGTTTCGGAAAAAGTGGCTGTGACATACGGACGGACAGACAGACAGACAAACATGACGAGTCCATAAGGGTTCCGTTTTTTGCCATTTGGCTACGGAACCATAAAAATGATGGGACTCGTCAAAGCAAATGAGCCCAAACTCGAAGGTTTTAAAAACTCCATCATCAGATCAGCTCGACGGTATTATATTATTGTATTCATTCAGATTGCACGCAGTTTCAAATCGATAGGACATAAAAACTATATTTAAATCGAATTCTAAGATTTGATTTAATGGTACTTACTGAGCTACAAATAAATGTATAATTATTTTTTTGCTCTACTTAGCTCTTTTTTACATTTGTGACTAAAAGTTTTTGTTCCCATTATTTTTTTGGAAAGAGCCTGACAGTAACAAGTAAGAATATACTTAAATTAATTTAGACAATTTACCGTTTTTAGAAGAGTCGTGGCTTACGGGCGCGGACTTCTCGGAAATCGTAAACGCTGTGCGCCCGCGCTTCGTAGCAACAACGACTGAAAACCTTGTCATATACCTTTGTGCCTTAGAAGATAAGGGCTAAAATCGCTCATCAATGGCCCTGCTGACCGTTAACCCAACTTTCTTTCGTCGCGGCAACTTCGAGGATTCCGATCTTGTTCTGTACTCCTAATAAGGTGCTCGTAAAATCTTATAATAAAATTATAATATTAAGATAGACTTTCTTACCTACATAAATTCCAAACTGTCAACGGGCTTATGTAAATTATTTTAAAAGCCTTCTACTATGCTAATGGTAAAATGTCAAGGGAAAATAATTTTATACCTAAGTTACTATTCCAGTTTCTTGCGATCATCAAGAACGAATTTCTTACCTGACTGGTAAGAAATTTGGTTTTGAGACAAAAACTAAGAATAGAAAATCATATATCTAGCAATTAAACTGCCTAGCTTGTGCAGTTCTAAATCTTTATTCCTGTAGGCACTTTGTTATTTTTGTGTGGTGTGAAATAAAGAATATCTATCTATTTATATTGTTATTATAACTAAGATTTTAATCTCCATCATTAATTAAGACTTATTTTTAAGTCTAACCACCAGCAGTTTCAAGTAAGTATACAAGTAATTTTTAGATTCACTTAGATTTTTCACAATACCACAATATTTTGAAATGGCTACCACAGAGAACGTTCAGTATTATGTTTTATTCATAAGCATCCGTAATGTACTTACCTACTTCGTGAAAATGTTTCCGCAACGTATTACTGCTATATAATAAATCCTATGCTCCCAACTTACCTATATGTGCATATTTACACGTCACGTGTAAACTTAGAAGCTGGAGAAATACAGTTTTTATCTAACTCTTTAAGGCAAGGTGCACATTGACGATCACTTGCCTGAGTTGCCAGAGGGTGCGTTCTATCTTATCAGTGCGTAAATTCAATTAATCATGCAAATTAGACATAACTAGTCCAAAGCATTTCTTTGCTGCTCAAAATATAACATAAAATGACAAAAAGTATCATATCAGGACTCTATCGCGGTTTAAAATTAATTTAAATTGTGTGCATATAATTTAAAAAAAACGGAATATCAATTACCTATGGTAATGTCACCTTTAAATCCAGAGCTTATTTGCGTCTGAGTTGCAGCCTGCTTGTACTCAAATGTCGACTGCCCTTTCTAATTATAACTGCCGTATCTGGTAGGTACTCGTACGTTACGACATAAATTAAGTACCCACCAAAATAGATTTTTTATTAAAATAAAATTAAGTAGAGTAATGTTAATATAAAAGCATTTCATTTACTATTTATCTTAAAAGTTATTACCTATGAATTCAATGTTAGTTGTAACCATAGATTTAGCGTATTCTACGTCTATGGTTGTAACTACGTTTATTTTGTTAAAAAAAAACCGCTAATACTTATTTAGTGTTAGCTAATACTTATTCTGTTTTAGTGCAGTACATCCTACTAAATGTACCTAAATGATGAAATATCAAGTTTCGGATATTAAAGGTCTGTATTGCTAAAAATCCCTGTAACAAAAACATAAAGGTATCTACAACCTGTTAGAATCCGTGTCTTATTATATTAAAACTTATTTGTAGTCTAAAACACCATAACAAATCTCTCATACTCACGAGTCATTCACACGTAAGAAATCAATAGACTCACCAGAGTCCATTTCCATGTCATTACCAGGCACGGCTTATTAATATCCTATGCCGGTCAAAAGTTAATCGGGTTTAAGTCGCTCGCATCGCCCACGAAGATTCATCACAATCGTCATTATTCACACACGAATTATGTAATTTCAATAAATGGAGCTTATTGAATAGTGATGAACGTCGGTAGGCCGCGGTGGAACCCCCGTGGAGAACCTCTACCATCAACCAACACGCTTTTACCAATCACCACTTAAAGAAACACCCATTGCTCTTCTTATATTGAACTTTTGTAGCAACCAGTTCAAGCCAATCAATGGATTACTAATTTACGAACGGGAATAAAAACTTCATACGTTGAAGATCTTATAATAAGGAACTCTCCCAATAAGCACTTAGATCCTCATTGTCTAAAATAAATGTATTTTGTTTGGATAAATCGAGCGGGTGCCAGCAGAGGTCGCGATGGGTGTTAATGATTCTCTAGTTAATTATAGAATATCAAATCGTATTTAAAATTCCAATCGCTTCTTTAGAGTTAATGCTAGTAAATAATGAATTTATTTATGGAATTGCAAAAAATATAAACTTTAAAATAAAGATTGGACTTACTTGAATTGGAAATCGTGTCAATTGGAGTAAATTTTTCTATAGTAACCGGCAGCTCAGACAGTCGTACATACATTCTATAACTTCTAAACTTATATTATAAATGCAAAAGTAACTCCGTCTGTCTGTCTGTTACGTTTTCACGCCTAAACCAGTAAACCAATTTTAATTAATTTTAGTATAGATAGATGGGAACTTGGAAAAAGACATAGACTACTTTTTGTCGTGAAAGCTGAACCGATTTTGATAACATTTCGTACGGAAAAAGCTTAAACCCAAGGGGAAAAAAATAACTTAGTTGAATCTTGAAAATTAATTAAATTGAAACTGGAACAACATGATATTTTAACAATTGAAGTACCAACAAATGTCATAATTAAATATTGAGTTTGGAAGACATACAGGATCTGCAATAATCGATTATGTCCTAAAAGTGATCTCTCTAGGTTTCCGTGTTGTATTCACAGATACGGAACAGCGTGTATTGAATGCAAGTAATTTATCTTCAGCTAAAGAAAGGAGTACCATAATAGAGCGTTTAAGCGAGCTCCCCACACGTCTATAATTGATTTATAGGCAAATATTAAATCTGTTCTCACCAGGCCTCTCGATGACTAATGACCAAAGCCCGACGCTGTTTAACGTTTTGTTTTTCACCCATTTATCCATGTTGAGTACGCTCACCACTGCTTGATTGACACACCGTTACCTGAACAAAGAATTTTAGCATCCAATAAACGCTTTGTTGAAGTGAATTTGTTTTTTACTAATCCGGCTGCTTATCGATCACCCGCGCAAGCCCGATGTAAACGTCAACATAATGTCCGGGCGCAGCAGCATCACACTTATCAAAACAATACAAAACGCGGGATGTTATCGATAATGATCGCGGGCACGACAACCCTCTAACTCCATTTTTTGTAGGTTGACATCGCGCTAATAATACTCATGAGAAAAATGCGCGCCGGACCCCCGTCATCCTCCTTTTGTTTTTAATTTCTACCTCAGTGGCACCGATTTAATTGGGCTCAAGTCGAGCGAGCGCACCTTCGTATTTCACCTCGGCTCGCTTCATTTGAATATTTAAAGCATTTCGGGTCCCCGCCGCATTATTTTCTTTATTTACACAATATTTATATATTTATTTCAGAGCCAGCGTCATTTATTTGGTGACGTGACTTACCGATGTCGCGTCCTTCCCAGTATCGACATAGTTAACGCGACGAATTCTCTCGCGTTCCGTTTAAAAGTTTGGAGTTCTTTCTTTGGTTTGTCTTTTTGTCGCAGCCGCGTGTGGCGAGTTCTGCTCTTCGTTGTTTTCTGGCCTGCTCTTATCTTGGACAAGATTGCTCGTTTTTAAATGAAGTTATATCGCCCCGATTGAACACCGGGCCACGAAGGCGAGGCGAATTTTTAATTAGTTTCCGAAGATAGAGAATTTTAAAGGAGGAATGCGGGAGCCGTGTTGAGTGTGCGCGGATTCCTTAATTGAGACGTGGACGCAGCGTCGCGAACATCGTGAGGCGATTTGTTAAAGACGGAGAGATTAATTATGAATTAAAGACTTAAATCGACATCCGTGCAGCGGTGCACGCTGACTGAATTAGCTGGCATTCGCTAATGAAGAGAATTAATGAAAGTCATTTTTCGTAGTGCCATATTGAAAGATCGCGTGATGTCGACTGCGGCGCAGTCGTAGCACGTCATTGCTCGCCAATTATGATGTCTTTGTGAGACACAAAAAATAAATGGATACCAATATTATACGTTTATTAAATTGCTGACAAATTAACAAGTTCATGGAGGCATTCATGCAACAAAAGTATTAATCAGCAGGAACTAGAGCCACGATGTTAAAACCGATATTATCCGGTTCTCTGTCGATGAATTGACGACAAATCTTGGCAGCGTCTTCGAGCATATTCTCTGGGGTAGTTGGGCCGTGGTTTATAGGGAAAGCCTTGCGACCATCCAACTCGAACAAGAATCCATCCTTGTGAATGAAAGTTACGAAATGGTTGTTCGGTGTTTCATTAACCTCTTCGCCCTCGGCGCTGTCAACGTGAGCGACATCTTTGTAAGCTTGTAGGATTGCCGCAGAATTCTCTAGAAGAGCTCCTTTGGCTGCTGCATCTAAACCTTGCGCATCGGTTAGGTATTTCTTCAGAAGTCCGTCCTTTATTTCGATATTGTGGATGTTATTGGCCACGCTATGGACTAACGCTACGGTACCGCAAATGTTGCTAAGAACCTGTTTCAAGTGGAACACATCTTTGGGTGCCGGAGTGCCTTTCTTAAGCAGGTCCTTTTCTTGTTCGCGCCTGTGCTGCTCATAAGCATCAGAAAGAGGGAAGAGCAGAATAACAGCGAGAACGGGACGGGGGACCCAGGTCAAAGCGTCTTTTTCCAAGCCGATGACGTCCACCATTCGCCACTTGTTGGACACACCCAGGCTTACCAGGTATTTATTCATAATCTCCGGATTGGATTCCATAGGTAGAGCGCTCGCCATGATGGTAACAAATTGTTATTTTATTTGGTTGCACAAAACAAATATTTTTCAATGTTGACAACTGGCCAAGGATCAGTAAGAAAGTCAAAATGTCAGCTGTCAATATTTCTTCTTCAGCAACTTGTTTTTTTATGCCATTTAACTTTATTGTTTGTTACCCGATAGCAGAAAGAAGGGTAGGTAACATTATTAGAGTGTTTAACATAGTGATTGGGACCTCCTAACGGCTTGTCTCTGGTCAATCTTAAATGTTTTTTTTTTCAGCTATTTAAGCGCACTGATCAAGTAACACTATGTTAGAGTTAAGCGCGTCTTTGGATTTTGATAAGTACAGACAATATCATACTTCTAGGTACTTTTAAAACTTTAAATGACATTTTATACTTTAAAGCCCACTATTAGTGCTCGCATTACGTTTATCTTCGCGCTTATTAAGTTGCGTTTCACTTTATTATTGACAATGTGTAATCGTTATTAATTACTACAACGATGCAGGTGCCTTTATATGGCAGGTTCGACTCAATCGACATGCAAAGTTACCTTTTAGTTACATTAATTTGATAATTTTAATACATTTTTACAATTTAAAGCTGTTCTATTAATATACGGCGGCTAGGAGCATGTATGCTGTCAGTTTTAATAGCACACCGCCGTGAAATAATGAGAATGGATTCATACATTACTTTGAATAGTTCAGATAGCTATTTGATACTCTCTTAGTTAGATAAACTCAAATAAATGGGAATAAGTATAAAAATAGCATAACAAGTACTTAGGTACCTAGTCAATAAAAAGTAGTCTTTCAGGATAGGGCAAAGAAACGTTCTAAATGAATTCGACCAATAAAAAAATTACAAAAACTTATTTCTACAACGCTAAGTATTAGTTTCACCTGTAACTAACGATTTAATCAAATCTTTAAAGCCGTTTTCAACCCACTTCTAACAGTCGTATCGATTTTAATTTGGTATGTAGGTTAGTACTTGTGTGAATTTCGGATGACAATGCCTATAATAACTGTTACCATCGAGCTGATCTGATGATGTAACTAGGATGTTGATAGATTGCTACTAGTAAGAACTTCGCGTTTGGACTAATTTGATTTGTTTTTTTTTAACCTATAGCGTGGCCAATTAACATCTTAGGTTATTATACTACAAAACCTGGTCAAAATAAACATTTTCTAAACTTAAACAAAAGAGAACGGTCATTGCTTAAAGACAACTTTAAAAAAATATAACAGTCAAATAAGTTAAATGTTCTCAACAAAAGCCGGCTTGTGGTGATGTAAAGTTGCACTTTCGATGCCTTACGTGGCTAGTTGGCTACAATGGGTTGCGACATACCCTCGGCTTCCCTCTCATTAAGGTGTCAAATTTTGTCAAGCCTCCCGTCGTCCATTAAGGGCGCCGGGGGCGGGGCTATTGAAAAGCTATCGGGTCGGGCACACACGAGGTGGTATCTTAGGATATGTTTGAAATACTTAATTAAGATATTGACGCCATTTACTAACGAATAATTCCAAGATACCATTTCAACATAATATACAATAACACACGTTTACATTATTTAGTACCTACTAAGTAAATAGTTGTTGCAATAATAATTTGGCTTCTTCTTGATTTCTTCTTGGCACCGGTCACAGGCTCTATAAGCAAGCCACATGCCAAAAAAGGAGTTTGTTTTTTATCGAAATAAACAATTTTGAATAACGCTATAAAATACATTATTCCATTCATCAGTTTCAATTGAAAATCTCAATTTTAAATTATATAGGCTAAGCACACGTACTAGTGACGTTAAAACTATTCATTCCTATAAAAAATCCGTGAATAGCTAAAAACAACACGTCAACCTACCTCAAAATTGATATTGATCTCTACCACTCTCTCTGTTCAGTTATTGTCCCTTATAGTTTCGCGATGTCCGTCATCCATCTTCCGCGGCTTAGCTCAGAGACTCTTAGTAGGTACTAGAAACCTGTAATTTGGCATAGGCTTTACAAGACCGAGTAAACTTACAAAATATACTTACTTAAAGAAAACAGATTTTGAATAAGTTGTTAAATATAATAAAACAGGTAGCAAATTACCGCATATTGTGATGGGCATCCCGATTAGATTAGATGCCCGCATCTACAGAACCCTACATTTCGCGTGGTTTTTTATCTTTCGCCTTGCACTATCTATCAGGCTACGTATTGCAATAGTCGCTGTCTAGTTTGATTAATAAGATTTAAAATTCACAAAGTATAGGCCAACTAGTCGGGAAAGCAGACTATTCTCTTTTGAAGTCGGCAACTAGTCTGAAAAAGGTCGTAGGTTAATATGACTATTGAAAATGCAAAAACAACAAATGTAAAGTAGGTGTAGTTGTTACTATTTCTGTTTCATCTCGTAAATGGTAATAAACTGCAATAATTTCTGATGTTACTAGATTCTATACATATTTATTTCTTATACAATGATGGAACAATTCTGGCTCACAGCATAACACACTTGAATTTTTTTTTCGAGAAACTTGATGTCCACCATAGCTATGATTCAAGGGCAATTACCCGGATAGTGAAAATTATATCCCAACTTAGGCCGTTGCTTTTTTTTTTTTCAAGTAAAATGTACTTTTTAAAAATATTTATCTTAGCATTTGTCCCGAGCTTCACTCTCATGTAAGCCTGCCAATGGCGGGCGTGGCGGCGTGTCGACGCTGACTACCTTCAATTACGGCTAAGAGCGCTTATTATTTAGAAATTCATTCGGTAAATACAATCATCGGTTCGCATGACAACGCGGTCAGCACGCGGCACAGACTCCGGACAAACACTTTCGGTTTTAACCACTTTATTAGTATGGTTTTGACACGGAGCACATATCTTATAGAGTAGAAATGTCATATGATTTGTTCGACAAATTTTTCGACATTTTTTATCTTTAACTGTACTTTTTTGTATGGGCGAGAGTTGACAGTTGTCTTTTCTTGTCCTTTCATACTAAATGTAAATGAAAAATCACTTACTAGTTTCGGAGAAAGATGGTTCGTATTGCTGCTCTATAGGGTATGTGTCTCGATGGGTTTTGACCAGTTAGCGTTGGAAAGAAGCTAATTTTATCATGTGTGGTGTGATTGAGTTCTTAAGAGATTTTGTAACGATTGAGCTGTCGTTTACTAGGCATAGTTCAGAAAGGGGAGAATTCGCGGCGAAAACTTGCGCGCGAATACATACGCGCGTTGACGAAATACTGGATACCGCCGTACATGCCGTCCACTCGCATCGGCGAGTTTAGCGTAACACTCACAGAAGGCGTGAGCAGGACGGTGACTAGTCGGGTCGCGAGTACGGCGGGTCTAATTAACACGTAAATAAATACGTTTAAATGGGCGCCCAGACAGCCGGTGTGAGCGGGACGGTTCGCCCGGCTGTCTGTGGGCGCCCATTTAAACGTTTGTAATTAGATTCGCCGTACTCCCGACCCGTCACCGTCCCGCTACGTGTGTTACGCTTAAATATTTCACGCATAGGTGGCGTGCATTTGCACTACGCCAGACTCTCGACTTCGCACGTGTTTCGAAGCGAATTCGCCCCTTTTGGACAAGACCTAAATCGGTCAATACTAAATGCCGTCATGCCTACTGTAGGTCAAGTCAAATCATTGCTACTACTTTCAACTGTATTGTACATAATTTCAACATACAAAAATTGCAGATTTTCAACAGTGACTGTCTCGCCGTAGACAAGTAACTTTGTTACTTTGTGACTCTACTGTGTGACTTTGTTGAAAATCTGCAATAATCGTTTCTTCCTTAACTTTTTACAGAATTAAGTAGGTAAGTAATAAGTGCTGAAATAGCTTAGTTCTGGATGTGGTGGGAGAAACCTCGTCATACAAGGATGATAATTCCTTACTCTGAGACCGGGACAATCGGTGTGTGCGGCATGCGAATATTTATATTTATGTGTACAGTAGTAAAGGATTAGCGTGTAGGTGAACTTTAAATAAAACATACTTTATGATTCCATCTAATAATTTATTCCGCCCACATTACATAAATTTCGTCAAGAAATGGCTACAAATCTCACTAGTGACCGCTACGCTTTTGTACTGAACAATTTCAATTGGCGACATCCATCGGTTTAGGACGTATTTAGTCTAGAACTTATAATTTTCTGTTTGACATCTCACTCGCACTATACCACGAGCGAACAAGAAGAAGATACAGTCGAATTGTATTTTTAGACTATTAGAAAAATTATAGCTACCGATTACAAGTACCAAAGTTGAGCTTCGAATAATATAAGACGATACAAAACGTTAAATCCAATAGACAGTCAATCTTAAACTAATAATCAAATTATTTTTTGGTACAATTATTTATCAGTTTTTAATATTCCGCTTCTTTTACAACTTGTTGATAGATACTGGCGTATTTGTGTATATTTAAAAATAATTAAACTCTTAAAAATATACTTTTTAAATAAAATAAAATACTTGTTTTCAAAAGCATTCGATTTATTTCAGTGCATAATATAAAAATATATTATCTAGCATGCCAGTGTTATCAATACGTTGAAAATGAAGCCCGTAGTAAAATAAAACTTTCTATACTTAAAATGAGAATACTATTCTAATGAGAAATACGTAACACCGACATAATAGTAAGGAAAGTTAATACTAAAATCCCCTTTCGATTATAAATATATTCATGCACTAGACTACTAGTCAAATCCATTAAAACTCAGGTAACTTATTTGTGTACTTGTTGTAATATGGCTGAACATCCGTAACGCACTACACAGCGTCATATAATACAATAGTAATTTCATGTTATATCTTTAAGGTATTTTTTATTAGTTCCATTTAAATACAACAACTTTCACTTTGTGGCTAATTGATATTACTCAAAAATACCAATATTCCATGCTAATTAAACCCCACATCTGCTGATCGGATATTTAGTAGCGAAGTATTTTTCGATCACAATGTTGGTTCCATAGAGAACGATATTGTATTTGAGAGTATGAAAGTAGGTAAACTAATAAAATAGGACTTCATAAACCTACAAGTAACTTATATTTTATCATAGACGAATGAAAACTATTCGTCTATGATTTTATCAAGTTTATTTCCTTTAAACACGTTCTTTATTCCATAAACAAACGACGCAATCTACCTAGTCACGTTTTCTTTAATTATTGCGATTTGTATAAAAGGATACATGGACTACTTGGGAGCTACCAATTTGGTATCCTTACGGACAACATGAACAGTAAGCGTGTTAAATCATTAATGACAATTTGGTCGTCCCAATTAATATAAAGATACTTCTTACGTTTACCACAACAGCCGATATGATACATTGCCTTTTAGAAAGAGACTTAGCTAATGATCAGCAAGCTGCGGGTTTATAGAGCTTTTTAATTTTTTTACACACTCGAGGCTTATTCATGACAGTTTTGTATAAAAATAACAATGATTTAATACCAGAATGGCAAGTCAAAGAGATATTTGAGACGGCTCTAAAATACCGAAACTAGCAACCATAGACAAAATCTTTTCTTTTCAAGTGTTGAAGTGACAATGTTATCTGGCGGGTTGAATTATATCCACTATGTTACATATGTAATAAAAATAAAACTTTAGGCTATATTTGTAGTAATATTAACGCAACTACATGTTGATTAAAAAACTAGTAAACAAGCCAATATGATTATACAGTCACGAATAGTATACACGAGTAAACAGATAAAACAGCTGTAAAAATCTTGAACAATTGTTCGTTGGTAAAGTGATCATAAATTCTAACTCTTAATAACTATTATAATATTCAAAAACACTACTGTATCTATAGTATGAAAATATCACTTGGTTGTTGGTAAGACATGTATGAAAGACAGTGAGAGTTTTTTATTTGTATAAGATTTGATTTTTATTGATCTAGTATATACAGGTTGTTAGGTTTAACGAGGGAAATACCTTCTACAGGTTGTTCTTTTTATGAATATAAACAACTTATACTTCGGGACTAATGCTGAAATCGAGAAAAAAAATTGCTGTTCTAAACATTTTGGTCGAGTAACACGTTTGATCGTTAAACCTAACATCATGTATAAGATTTTATAAACGTTATCATAGCCCAGATAGATTTTCCAAAACGTAATAACAATTCGCACACATATTAGAGACACGAGTTTTGATATAAACTTGAGATCGAAAAAACGCGAATCGTACAGCGCATGCTTGAATACCAATGTTACTAAACTTCATAAAAATAGAACTACGATTATAAACTAGACGCTAAATTACTTGGACTACACAATGCAAAATATTAAAATAATTGTATTGCGATTTTATTTAATGTATAAGAAATGTCATATTACTTTATAAAAGGACTAAGAGTTAAATTGCACCGTTTACATTTGCATTGCTGTTTATTCGAAAAATAGTAATGCTACTAAATAACACCTATAACATGGCTTTATGACAAATGCTTTATTTTAATTCATTGAAATAAATAATTACACTCTGCTTAATCATCGCGTTCACCGATTACAAATATTTATTAATAAATAAATATATTAGACAATTACATTCAAATAAGATTTCCTCAACGTGATAATTTCCCCTCTAAAATATAAAAGCTTCGTTAAAAGTAAGGCAGTTTACATTTTATAGTTGATACTATGATTTTGGAAGTATGTACAGTCAACAGCAGGTAGGTTGACCAAAAATTTAAAGGTCATTGAACCGATTTTCAACTTTATGTCTGACACGTAGAGATCAATATCAATTTAAAAAAATTGACGTTTTGTGGTTGGTTGACGTGCTGTTTTCTGTACTAAAATAAATGCCTTTATTTCATATAAGTAAGGCTTTCATTAGTATTGACAGTTTTATAAATAAGGACGTAAAGCTTTTGAGCTGCTTTGTTTTGAGCAAGTAATTTCGCGAATGTAAAATTGACTAAAATAATGAAGCCATGATAGCAAACACAAATTATTTCGTAACTATAAAAAAAAAGGTAAAGTAAACTAAAATAATAAATAATTTTTTTTACACAATGAGACTGATACCGAGGATTTACACTCTCTTTAAAAGTAAAATGAGGCAATAAACTTTTTTTTTTACAAACGTGACCTAAATACAAGGTATTAAGAGCGTTTGAATTCGCTTGAATTTGAGGCTAGCTAGGGGCACCAGTGTAGAAGGAGTCTTTAGAAATATCAAAAGTCGTTAACCGTTCACCGTTTGCGGGCTTCGTTTTTACTTATAATAATTGTAAAGTTTAATTTATTTGTCAAATAGACATAACACAAAACTCTTTTATGTATAGATACTATTAATATTGTATAGTTTTTATGTTTCCAAACTTTAAGACTGTCATATGAAATACCACAAACTATAAACTATATACTAACTGCTCAATGGCTTTTTTTGGACTCTCAACGCTAGTAGCGCCAACTGGTGAAGGGTTATGATAGCTCCTGATCACATTTAGTTAGACTGTTCGAAACATTACAGCCTTTCTCTTTTATTTTATTTTAGAGAGAAAGAGACGTGAATTTAAATTAGGTTAAACGAGTCTGCGCGGAATGAGGCTCAAAGTTTGAATTTGTAATTGGAAAGTTTAAATCCACCCTTAAAGTTTGAATGATTCAGTCAAATTAATAATAACATGAACGATGAAAGTGAACGAAACAAGATATAGTTGCTGTTGAGCTTCATTAAAAAAAACGGGAATAAGATGTTTTAAAAAAAGTTAATTTTACAACTTTCGCCTAAATATTATATTTAAAATACCGAGGATTTTAAATAGGAATGATATCCAACTCAATACTAATTATATTAAAAATTACATAATAACCAATTTAAATAGATAATACATAGGTAATTGAAACTTACGACAAGATTAATACTTTTCCTAGGAATTTATATTAGCATATTTATCACAATATAAATGTGACCCATTGATCGATTTGATAGATTGTACAATTAAATGTAATATATTTTATGGGATTAAATGTAACATACGTGGAACAAAACTCAATAACGTTTTGCCTTTGAAGCAGTGCATTATTGTACATAATCATTTATTTAAAAAAAAATATACATTATTATTATTCTATAAATAAGTAAAATCACCTTTGCTATGGCCCCGATGCATAGAAAATAAATGCAAATTTCTACATACATAAAACCCTACCATATTTCCATAATTGGAATGATATGCTTAGCTAATAAAATAATTATTTAGTAAAGAATTTGTAAATAAAATAGCAAATTCGCAGTAACGTCTTGTAAATAATAAACTTAGACGCAACATATTTCATAGAAATCTGATTAATATAATTTCATCGCGATAAAAGAAAATAAAAATATCATAATTGTGTAGATCGGACTTATAAAATGTACTTTTAATAATATTTTTGTTTATTCATAGTCAAAAATAATAAAACACTACAAAGAAACACAATAGATGCGGCTAGCTATTACTGTTTCCGCTGCTGCTTATTTTTAAACGGCCTAAGCATTTTTTTCACTCATTTACAGCAATGAGTATGTATCAGGGAGTATCACCTTATTGGTGAACATCAACCATTGCTAGGAACAAATTTTCGTATAAATAACAATTATTATAATAAAATAACTGTTATAGGCGGCCATAAACTTTCCTTTTTTGTTTTTGTATATTTTTATTTGTACAATTAATTAATACATATTTTATCCTGATATAATATTTTATATAGCTGTCTGCCTGCGTTACCTATGATTTTCAATACATCAAATATTTTCAAAGGTCAAACACGTTATACATAATAAAGCCCGGCTTCTGTGATCTAACTCCAGTCGACAGTGAGTTAGAACGGTCCGTTTTTTGACAGCAGAAACCGCGAACTTAGAGTATAGTTACCTAAGCTTTGGCGTTAACAGTGCGACTCTCCATTCTCGTGGTGTCCAGAGTCGAAGCTGCTGAGGTGGCCGAGCCCTTTGGGGGGGATGGGAGGGGGCGTCTCCCCCTCGTCCACGCGGAGCGGCTCAGACATCATTGAGATTATCTCCTCGTAGCGCAGCGATTCTACTGCCAAGTCGAGATCTAAGGAAACAGTGTTGTTTGAACCCCAAAAGAGACAAATTAAAAAGTGAGATTTTCGTTCTTGTCTCCAAAGCAGTAAATTTTAATAAAAGTGCTAAGTTTCAATGGACAACGATTTGCATTTGTCAGTTGTTTTGAAGTGGCGCTCTTGTCCATGTTCATTTGGATTCAGCTGCAATATAGTATTTTATCAATAGGGTAGTTTAAACAACCAATCGAATAATTGACGTACATTTCATTGGCTGTCAAATCGCAATTCTTCCATAGATTTTGTCCGGCAATTGCAACCTGTGACGTCAATGTTTGCCAAACTCAACTAACTAATTATTATAAATAATTGAAAATGTATGTGAATGGGTTTTCTAGGTCTCAAAGAAGTGTGACTTAAAATATTGTTATCTTGAAATTTTCTATGAATGGTGTCAACATCGCAATTAATGAATGTCTGGCCTAGTGGTTCAAGTTCTAGACTACAAAGTCAGGTGGTGCGGGTTCGAATTCCGCAAGGGGTAAGTATTTGTATGATGAGCATTTGTGCGTACTTTTGCAAGAATGTTTATGAAATGTATTTATGTATGTACGAGTATATGTATAGATAGATAACCCTAAATACTTTTTTCTTTAACTAGTCGCCATGGTATAGCTTAGCTTAGTAGTTTGGGGCTAGATTTTTGGAAGATTTAATTATTCATTATATGGATGCATTTCTCAGTCACTTAAATGTTAGAGTTTACTCGTAGTGACTCTGTTAAGTGCACATACGTACTTGTAGACATACTATGATGATGGCGATGGTCGTCGGGGTTGGCGTATGCGCGTGCGTCAACATGATGCCAGAGACGCGTTCCTAAGTCATTTCATCGTTGCAGTTAGCTCGTAGTGTCTCTGGTAAGTGCACCTACGTACTTGTAAGCAAATAACGGTATCACTGACATACCATTATGATAATGGCGATGGTCATCAGAGTTAGCGTATGATGATGATGACGACACGACGACGACGACGTCAACATGATGCCAGAGACGCGTTCCTCATTCAACGTTGCAGTTCCCTGGCAGTGACTGGTAAAGTCCACCTACGTAGTTGAAAGCAAGTAAAGGTATCGATGACATACCCTTATGATAATGGCAATGGTCGTCCAAGTTGGTGACGGTGCATGCGCCAATATGACGCCAGAAACGCGTTCCTCATTCGAGTCAACGTTGCATTTCGCCCGTCACTACGAATCACTACCCTGTCAAGTGCACCTACGTACTTGTAAGCGAGTAGAGGTATCGCTGACATACCGTTATGATGATGGCGATGGTCGTCCGCGTTGGTGTAGGCGTGCGCGTCGACGCTGACGCCGGAGTCGCGCTCGTCGGCCGACTCGACGTTGCGGTGGGCGCGCCGCGGGACCGCAGGGGGCGCCTCTGTCCACGAACGTTTGTCGCCTGATAAATGGATTATTACTCATTATTTAGCTAGTTTTCAATCAATTAGCTAGGTCTTAATTGTTTTACAAGTTGCTCTCCTTATTATAAAACAGCTGTTTCATTCATATACGTCTTAATGCCACTCGACCAAAATTTCATGCTGTTAGTATTTGTTGTTAAATAAATGATTTTAATTATGAGTGAACCACCTGTAAACGTATGTCCCTCGTTCAACCTTATAAACATACTGATAGTAAAGAGGAAAAGATGGTGATTCGAACCGCTCCAACCTATCCGAAACGACCGACCAAGTTTGACGTTAGTTTATATGATCGTTTTTACTGCATGACCCGGTAAAGAAATAGCTCCAAACTGTCAAGTTTGACGGCCATCATTAAATACATATACAGATTTGAAATATATTAAATTTTTTGGCATGTAGGTATCATCTGTTACCGAGCTAGAAACTTTTGACAAACAGACAGCAGAATGACAGCAATGTAAAAATGCATTTATTATCTTACCTGACACTCTTGGGGGTAGAGGAGGGGCATCGCCGGGCTCACTCCACGAGGCCCGGCTGTGCCTGCGCGTCTCTACTACTTCCCCGTCTATTGACTCGCTGATACAGACAAAATATTTTATTGCTAAAACGTTTCATAGATAGTCATATGACTCGCGACATTTATACGGGGCGGCGTATTAAATATTAGACATTCGGGACAGTTAAAAACTTAGGTAAACGCCGTTATACAGGTCCCAAATATAGTATAAATAGGAAGTCCAAAGATAAGAGCACCCTTATAGATGTCACCGTCAGTTTTTACTAACTTTGGGATTCAACTTTTTATAACAATAGTTCCCGATCTACCCACAATAAATTGTTTTTTGTGACGTTAAGGCATTCTATTTACCTATTTCGGTAAAGTCAAGCATGTATCGCAATAATTCATGACTCTGCGCCTAATAATGTCCAGCCCTCAAGGTTTAAAAAAAAATCTAGATTTTAGTACTTTTTGTATAAATCTGTCAGTTTCATTTTAAAACCTTTTTTTTTTAAGTCCCTTTAAATGTTTCTTTTTTTTCCTTATCACATTGAACCAATTTAAATTGGTAATTACTAAAATCAATACCTCAACGATCTATTTTTCGAAATATAAATTAGCAAAGTTGCAAAATTGCAAAAAAAAAATTATGCAACTGCAAATAAATGTCGTGTCAAGAAAAACTAAACAAGGTTCGAATGACTGGTTCATTAGCTCTATCAAAAATAAAATTTTCCGTAAGCCGTAATCATTAATATAAACAATTAGTGAATCTTGTTCACGACTCGGGCGGAGCGGCGAGCGGTCGGCGCGCCGTGATGAAGTCACCGCGAATTCAAGATTTATTGCCGCCGGCTTGATTGTCTCTGAACGGTTATAGGTGCTTGAAAAAGTGATAACTACGGAATGACTTTTTGGCACTATGAATATCAATAAAATGACATATTATTTGTAGTGCTCCATACAAATCTTCACTCCCTTAGACTATTTATTATCACCTCGAAAAGCTAGAATTAGTCAGTCTTATTTCAAATATATTGATTTTGATAGCAAGATTTTTTTAAAAGATGTTACTGCTTAGTGCTTACCCAGCCCAAAATTCAATGCACGTCCCTGCAATAACTAGACTCGCCACATCTATGATCATGGTCAAGCATGTCCTAACGAAATACAGAAGAAAGCGCTATGAGGTTTGTTTCTTACCGGTAATTATCTAACGGAGGTCTGGTAGGGCTCCGCGGGTCCCCGGACTTCGGCCTAGTAGGCAACGGTGGCGCAGACTTTATCATGGACGCGTCTTCGGGACAGTCCCTGTTGTCGCCACCCGGCAAACTGTGGGACATCACGCTGGGGTCTGACGAGTCTTCCAATGAGTACTGAAACAAGGTCATGCGACTCATAGAAAGCTACATTATGCCCTGGAGACGTATTTTTGAAACATTAGAAATTAATCTTGAATTTGAACACGAAAACAATTCGTGTATAAAATTAATTTCTATTGCTCAAGAGTTTGCGCATTTTTAATCACTCGAATTAAGTGTTGCTAATTGAAATCTAAACTATTTTTAGAAAATATTAAAAACTGATAATAAATCGCTTAAACGAACGCAAAATATTTACTTGTCAATGTTATTCTTCCATACTTTCTAGTAGTAAACATCGAAAAACCACTGGTAGCAGAATTGAGTGCATTATTTGAAAAAAAATGTGATTCTAGGTATTTGCTTGCGAATCTTCCGATTTCGTATTCGAGTTGGAATTCGCATGATTCAAAAATACGTCTCCTGAGTTCGGATTTTTCATTCGAGATCTTAAATGTAAAAAAAAAAATATTTTGCACAGTTGTTTAAACGATTATACGATTTATTTTACTTTTGTCTTATGGAATTCTTCATGAACACAACTTCAGCAATGATAACACTATAAGGCAATTCAACTAATTAAAATAAAATACCCGTTGGCAATTAACAGTTCTTTCCGTAGATTTATTATCTCAAGCAAAGAAAATTAATAAAGTAGTAGTAAATAAAGTCTCAAGTAAGAATCAGAATTCAGAGCTTAGTGAGAGTAATGCGGATATTTTCCAAGGGATAACACATCTGATCTACGGTTCACTGATATAATTAGTTGATGTGCTATGACCCAAATTGTCACATTAATTTTAACTAGGGATTTTAATTACAAACCGAAAATACATACTATAGGTTTATTGTAAAGATGTCCATCCTCGTAGTAGTTATCACTCTGCTGTATACTTTGAGATCGTTTATCCAGATTAGGTACAGGCGGTAAAGGAGTACTGAAAATAAAATTGTAGTCGGTTCTTAAAATAATCTATAACAATTTTAATGAAAATTAAATATCATCTACGTACGAGTAAACTGCGAATTGGTACTACTAAATTAAAATATTTTTATTTCTTACTTGACGATGCTTTCAGATAGTTGTCTTCGTGCACGAGCCAATCCTGGCCCTAGGTTCTGCCGAAGTTGGTTGAATCTTTCCACCAACCGCCTGCAAGAAATGAAATGGCAAAACAAAGTTTATGGCATGTCCGCTGTCAATCTCACTGACACCTTCAATTATATTGCAAGCAAATGTTTGCATTGGAAACCTTTTCAATGCTTAATTTCTCAGGCGTCCTGTGAATTCTAAATGTGATTTTAGTCATAGCTAGGATTTATTTGGCTTGGCACTACACTTTACCTAATTTGGCAAACCTAACAAACTAGGAAGGAATAATGAGTTGAAGTTAGTTAACTACAAATGTATACGAATAACACGCAGATTCAGTGCTTTTATAGCAGGTATGGTCAGTGAATGCAGTGTTATTACTTATTTGTTGCCTTTTAAATTCAATACATTTATTGCGTTCTATAATGTTACACAGGTAATAATAGGTTCAAATATGTAGGACAATAATGTTTGCGTACATAATAAGCTCGGTTATTATGTTTTTTTCAACAAGAGTAAGTGAATGATACCCTCGGCATATCGTTCAAACTATGGCAAACTCGTAACGGTTCCTATCAGGATTCTAATTAAAATATCCGTTAATTTGCCACAAATAAATGTTTATTAAACTTTCCACAATGTTTGAATATAAGAAAATCGATCACTAATAAGATTAAGATAATAATTTAGAAGAACTAGAATTTAGATTAATAAATATAAAAATCGCGGTAGTTGCGTAGTTAACGCGGATATAAATTTGAGCGTGAATTCGCCGTTGTAGACCGATTCGCACTGGCTCTGCCGAGCGGTCGATGGATGCGCTCGCGCTCTTTATTGTTCGCGTACAACCAGTCGTGTACAACCGCGCGTTGCAGTTCAGCTTTAGCCGACTGCGTCTAAAGAGGGGTAATGCGATCGCGGTGGAATTGATGGTCACTACAAAACCAACCTTAGTAGAAATAGATAATAGAGAGTAGACGTACATAATCGATAACATAATTGTAAAAACTAGTAAGTATACTGTTTTTATCAATATTGTGTAAAAAGTTAACAACATACTCATGTCCCGTTTCCCCGTAACACTTGAAATAAACGCAAAAGTACATGGCGGAACCCATAAAGAACTTACCTATGCAAGGGCTTGACTTCCTCAGGCGCTAGTCTCCCGTGCAGCGACAAGCAAGCGTCCACGACCGCCAGCTGTGACGCCACAAGCCGCCTCAGCTTGGCCGCGGCCGCCGCCTCCCTCGGCGTAGCGTTTCTACTAAACTCCCCAGTGAGAAACGCTTGCTCGTATTTAGTGATGCCTCCCTGGACGTTTGCGTCGATTGTCCCTTGCAACCGCATGGAGAAAGGATTGATGTTGCGAGTTGGGTCCGCGGTGTATTGCGAGATTAGGCTGCGGAGTTCCCTTTCGGTCGCTTCCATTGTTTCGCATGCGAACTATACGAAATGGTAAGGAAATATTATAACTTTGCAGTTAGCTATGTTCAAACGTTCAAATTTTGAACTTAATTCGCTTGTCATATGATCAAAAACCAATAGGGAATATGCATGTTTTTTTTTATTATTTTTACTATATTTCTAAGAAAATGTATGAAATTATAATGCTAATAGTAAAAACAAAATTAAGTTTAAGTAAAAAATAACCGCAATATAGTAATTAGAAATTAAGGTATACCTATCTCTTTCTAAAACAACTTTTACTATGAAAAATGTATGGCGGACGTGTAATGTATCGTCACAGTACATATCGGATCTCCTTGTCTAACACGCGACTTTAAGTCAGGTATTTATCAACATTATTCGAGAATTCTTAGTTTTATTAATTACAATTAAGTACTAATTTATTTTAGGACCAAATAAAAAACATGCATATTCCCCATTGTTTTTTTTTACATTTAAGGTCTTATAAAAGGTTCGAAGTACAGTTATCAGATACTCTTTTTTTCGTTACATTCCTGACAGTTTGATTTATAGGTTGAAACAAGTAACATTGCGGTTTTAACAAAATAGAGGAAATGAATCACATATGTAAAAAAAACAATAACAGGTCGAAATAAACTTACCTCAACAGGAGGGATTTCTTCGACGGACCTCGACACCACCTCCGACCATCGCAGTATCCCTGGTAGAGTATTTTCTGTTACTAGTGTGGTGCGTTCAATCCAGAGGCTCTGAAAGTAATGTTATTTATTAGAACCGTTTACACAACGGCTATTGCCTATTCTGTATAACATTATTTTGAAAAGGGCTTACATGGTTGTATTATAACTAATTAGTCGTCGCGAATTTTATTTAATCAGAATGCATGATTCTTTTTGTAAACGCACAAATTGTCAATTATGAATTTGATATTTGCATTATTAAAACAAGTAAATCCTTATGTAGCTATAACGCAGAAAGGGTTTTGTGAAAATATCTACGTTGTGCGTAGTCGTGTGTGACAATTGAGTAAATAACAGAAAACAAAACCGACTTCATGAGACCGTAAAGCTAAAAATAATATTTAAACATAACAAATAACAAGTCCGTAATCACACTAATGGCCCGATACTCGGCCATTGTTATCCGCCCACTGCCAGCAGCAGCAAAGTATATCATCGGTATCACAATCCACCTTGTCGGAGGGCACCCTAAGCTGTGCTTGTCAAGTCGCGGACTTCATTTAACACGTCTACCCCATCAGTTATCGGTTCTACGGCACATGTGACCAGCCCACTGCTACTTAGCTACTGGCTTTATATTCTAGATTTTGGTGTAAAGTCCATTATTTCTTAATAGGGAATATTCGCAAAAATACATTAGATACTCTACTTTACACACACAATTGATTGGATTCATTAATCAAAATCGTGGAATTTTTATAAAATTCTCACAATTTAATTTACATTTAAGTACTTGAATCAGGTTAGTTACTATATTGCTACTACTTCGCAAATATTTAAATGCTACTGTTCGTTTAATTTTTTGCCAGTTCAGAAAAAAGTTAACAATCCTTACCAGTGTATTTGTCTGCGGTTACCTTGAACTCGTTGTCCTTGTCGATGGGCGGCTTGTGCAGTGGCCGGTCGCAGAGGAAGGTGTCGACGTCGTTGGTGGCGTAGAAACGCTTCAGCTGATCTGGGGCCCCGTTCGGCCACGTGCGGCGCTTGGCTACTGGCTTCACGTTGCAGATTTGGATGTCTACAATATCAGATAATCTATTAAAAACATATTACTTAACACTATAGAGAACCAGCTTTAGAAGTGTCGAAATATTTACAAGCAACAGGGATGACGACTATCTTTTTTTTTTCGTCTATCAGTAGATTATCAAAAAGTATTGAAAACGTATTTTTATTTTTTCACTTATTTAAAATATTACAGAGATATATTGATTTGCAATGTCGCATGACGTCACGCCTAGGTACAATTTTTACTTAGAAGTGACGTCACAAGCCCCCACTCTCGAACTTGGACGCACTTTATTTTTGTAATTTTTTTGTTTATTGGCAAAAGAAAAAATAGGAGTCCATTATTTTTTGATAACCTAACTGACAGAATAAATAGAATTACATTTTCTTTACCCAGTCGTTATCCTTATAGTATCTGAGATTATCAAAATTGTATATAAATAACAGTATAGGATAATTTTACCCCTAAAAAAATCCGAGCTCTTCAGGAAGAAATCGAACCCACGTCTATTTGCTGCTCTTCAGCAGTCGCCCGGATAGCCCGGAACTGAGCTACCAATAACTTAGATATGATAGTTTACTTGACAAATTGTTTCAAACGTTTAAACCATAAGTCTAAAGTAGCAGTACGACAAGGTTATCGAAATAAATACGTTACTCGATTGAGTTGTTTTCGATTTTCTAATTTGAGGCCGAGACATGAAAACAAAATGACAAGTTTACATTGGGTGTCCGAAGCGATGATGGATTCATCCGGGGGCGTGTTCCTCATGAGAATGTGCGCAGAAACATATTCAGCCTGCAATCGCTGAGTGAACGCCCCAATGCGCTCGTAATCTTGCCCACGGTACACGAATTGTTTGTTCTGCAATAGAAAATAAATATATTACTTTCTAAAATATATCTCTAGTTAGCGCTTACTGTCTCCGCGACCAGCATCATCTTCGTACCTTAATAGTGACTTCGCGCGCGTACAACTTACATACGCGTATATTCCCAATTTCATTGTAATTATCTACTTAAGTATTTATTGTTAAAAAAGAAGAAAACCATTATATATATTTCAAACAAAGAGTCATCGTTATTTCCTGCCTACACCTTTATAGAAACTGAACCTCCAGTATAAACTGTATACTGGTTAGCAACGGTAGGATCAAATAAAAAGCATGAAGACCAAATAATAAGTGGACTTTTTAGTAATGCTCCCGATTATATTATAGTACAGGCGTTAACATAGTATCACTTGCTACGGGACTTCGTCTTATAATGGGCTAGTTTCCTAAAAAAATCTAATTAGTCCGTCAGTTGGATTAACAGAAAAAATTGGACACGTATTTTTTCTTTTCTCAATCAAAGAATAAATGATGAAGATTTAGCCTGTTAAAGTTCCGCGTAACGTCACGCCTTGCGACACTTTTTAGCAAGGCGTGACGTCACTTGCTCACTTTGATGCGTTTTATCTTCGTCATTTTTTGTTTGACTGACAAAAGACAAAATATGGGTCCAATATTTTTTGATAATCTAACTGAGGGACTAAATAGAATAATCTTTTTTTGACCCAGGAAACTAGCCTATTACTTAAGGTAAAACATGTACTTAGTGATCGCGTTAAGTGTGTATTTAAGTCTTATCTTGGTAAAATTAGAGACTACTTTTGTATAGATAACCATACATCACAAGAGTGACGCGGCGTCGTGTGCACTGTGCACTGTGCACTGTGCAACTCACCCGCACGAACAAGGGGCAGCCCTTCCCGTAGAAGCCGACGCGGAAGTACTCCGGCTCGGGGCGCAGCTGGCCCAGCACGGCGTCGAGGAAGGTGGCGTGCGTGCGCAGGCAGTGCGCGAGCCGCGCGTAGTCGCACAGCTTCGCCTCGTACAGCGTCGCCAGTTCGCGCAGCAGCGGCAGGCCCTTCTCCCAGCACTGCCGAACGGATCTTGTTACACCTCGATAGTATGGAGGCTAACGGTAAGGAGTACTATCTTCGCAGTGAGAGAGTGTCCGTCAGACTTCGTTAAATTAAGGTGGCGCCACGGTAGCAACAGGGTATATTTCAAAGAAAGCGTCAAAATTAATAAATAGAAAAATAAACATGGACAGAACTTCCGCTCCGTCATAGCGCACTTTTAAAAATAAAAACCAAAAAAAAATCATCTATTGCTTATTATTTGATTAATTGACGATTAATTTTTATATTTAAAAAATAAATACATAATTAAAACGACGAAATTGTTAAAATGTTTTTAAAAGTTTTATAAGTCACTGAAATGTTCTAACTCGGCATTCTTCAATCCGTCAACAACTGCTACATTCATAACATACCTTTTGCCTACGCTAGCCCTATTTTGGAGTGTTTTGAAACTGTTATTTAGTGCTTTAGCTGGACACTTTTAACTTTCTGCCCATAAGAGATAGTACTCCTTACCTCTACCCTCCATACTCAATGGGGAACCACACTGCATATTTATCGGTTAACAAGACCAAACAAGCTGGCCCCATCCGAGATTAACTTTGCCTGTGCTTCCACATTACACGCTCGCACAAGTGGCGAGACGAGACACAAGATGTTTACAGGGTTAATAGCCCAGTACCTACTTAAATAAAATATATACTCGTTTAAGTGGATACTCGTATATGGATAACATTTATTCATCAAAGTAAACCCTGCTTTTAAAGAATAAATGTTATCCACCATCTTTTTAGTGATTTTCATATGTAGTAAGGAGTTCCTTCAAGTTTATTTTACCTTTCCCCTGTCGAAGTATTGCAATACTTGATTGTAGAGTGCTTCTTTGCGTTTCCACTCAGGTGTTTCGGGGTACTCTGGGTCTACTCCGATCTGATCGCTTTCCCAACTCAAAGTTTCTGCATATAACTGAAATTATTCACAATAATCACAATTAATGAAAACTAGCAAAAGTCTAGAATGAAGATAATTACAGTCAAGGTTGGTAGGTTGATGATCCAACCTACTACAAAACGTCAAAGATTTTGAACTCTATTCGTTGGATTCCAAAATTTCTTGTTTTGTTTTTTCTAAAAGTAATTAGTTTACTTTGTAAATACTAATCACAATGTGATTCGCGGCAGCAATAATGAGATTTTTACTAAAAAGGAGTCACTTAAATAATTAATCAATGTAGATCATTGAATTATATTTGGTTAAAAATATCATGATTTGATCAATCAGTTATAATGAAGAATGTTACTAGGTATTCAAACCGCTGAAAACTTACTAAAAGAGTACACCCAGCTTCGATGAAGTTATCGGACGCAATGTGAAGGTCGTGCAGTTTGTACACATATCGCAGGTACATCTCTTTTCGGTCTATTTCGTTCTTGTAGAAGTTCTGTAAAAAAATGAATCTTATCAGAATTAAATTATTAATTATCGATTTAAGGTGATACATTAAACCAATAGAGACAAAATTGATAGATTAATTTAATTTAAAAAATAAATTTATCGATGTTGCTCCTATAGAATAAGTTGTTATATATGATCAGCTGATCACGCAGTTTTAAGACGTGTCCTATTCTCTTGTACACCCTGTACAATGTCGTACATTCAGTTGGAGATTTAATTGTACAGTAAACGTGAAACGTGTATGGCCATTCGTGGCTGCGCCGTTTGGTGGCACACTAACGAAACCTTATTATTCTATCAAACTGCTTTTACTTTTCGTTTGCTTTAACATTATACCACGCTCTCAGATCGATCACTCTCTTCTTTCATCATCATCATCATTTTAGCCACGGGACGTTTACTGTGATTTGATTCTTTAATTTATTTTAATAACTAGCTTCTGCTGCTTCGTCTGCGACTTCAGAATCAAGCTAAAGAGGAATAAATAGATCAATCCTACGGAAACACAAAACCGTGAAAAAAATTGATTAATTATTTTAAGTGCCAAATTTATTATCATCACCTCAGCCATAGGACGAAAACTGCTGAACATAGGCCTCCCCCAATGACTTCTAGATTGGCCGGTTGGAAGCGGCCTGCATGCAGCGGTTTCCTGCAACCTTTACCAGGTCGTCTGTCCACCTTGTGGGTGGACGTTCTACGCTGCGCTTGCCGGTACTTGTACACCAAACTAGGTCCTTGCAACTTTAGGTAAGCCAATGAGGTTCGATGCCTTTTGGATCATGGACGGATTAGGATTTGGATCATGGCATGACGAATAACGCAGCCACACTACGTCTCTGGCCATCTTCCTCGCCATTCGTCGAGTATGGCCACATACTCAACGAATGGCGCAGGGTATGTAAAGTCCAGATCCGGGTATGTAAATATCATTGTATAAATACCGTGTTTTATGCAAAACTATTTCATTCATTCATTCTCATTCATTCATTTCCTCACCAGCAGGTTGACAGTGGCGGCCATCCGCTTGTCCCTGTGCTCGGCGCCCTGCATGACGGCGCGGTAGTCCAGCAGCCGCTCCAGCAGCCGCGTCACGCAGCCCACGAAGGCCGCGCCGGCCTCGCGCCACCCCTCGGTCGATACGCGCTCCATTAACCTACACCGCGATTATTACTATCGAGAATGCCTTATGTCCCACAGTCCCAATGCAGGGCACAGGCCTTACCTCAACTCTGAGGTGGCTTGAACCCATGGAGCATATACCGTATAGAGAAGAAATGGCATATGATTTGTTTGACAAAATATTCCGCAATTTTTTAATCTCTATCTAGACTGTTTGCGTATGGGCGTGAGTTGACAGAACTTGTCATTTCATACTAAATGTAAGTGAAAAATGGCTAACTAGTTTCGGAAAATGATGGTTCGTATTTCTGCTCTATATACAGATTTAAAAAATGGCAGATTTTTTTTCGAACTGACTATAATAAGTCGTAGGGGCGTACTCAATTTCCCCACTACACCTGCGGATACCTAGCGCACCTCGTCTCTCAGACTAAGTCGCCTCGCGTGAGTATTTCGCACAAACTTAATCGGCTACAGCTACAAGGCGCGGGAGGATTGTGGTGAGAAATGAAACTCATATCTGTCAAATTTATTTGTGTAGCCAATCAAGGGTTATTCGCCAATACCTCGCTTGTTACGTCAGGAACCAACTTAGGCTGTATACTGATTTCACAGTCGATCTTAGCGTCTCTGAACTCGTTTCCAACTCATCATCATCATTTTAGCCATAGGACATCCACTGCTGAACATAGGCCGCCTCAGTGACTTCCAGATTGGTCGGTTTAAAGCGGCCTGCATCCAGCGGCTTCCTGCAACCTTTACCAGGTCATCTGTCCACATTAATTCTCGTTCCCAATGAATATTACTTTAACATAGCCCACGTTTATGCATGCTAAATGCCAATTTCCAATCCAATCCAATTTAAAATTGGATTTCAGCTTATTCAGAACAAGGGGTCACTAATTGGTATATTCACAAGTTCACAGCACAACATCAATGTACACTGTCAAGCAGTTTTGTCAACATGTGGGTGAAAGAGACAATGCTCTACAAAATATTCATGCTCGAACAGCGTTGCCTCTTTCATCATGCCACCAAAACGGCCGGGTACCGTAATTGAATTAAAATTCTATACTTACACAGAACTCAAATGCTCCCTGTACCATTGAAGCGTGTAAAATGGTTGACAGGTCAGTAAATATTCAATCATATACAATAAATTTTTATGGTTACAATAAGTTGTCCTAGCGCTCTTAATTAACGTAATTGACAAATTAAAGCTGACCTATGGAAAGGTCAAGCCCAACAGGCCTCTAGTTATCAGAAATCTCGCGTAAACTAAATATGAATGAAGAGACAGCTTAAATCTGCAAAAAAACACCCACAGACCATTTCAGAAGGCAGTCGACCCGACCCGAATAAAATATCGCGAAACAACAAGGGAAAGATCTTTAGTTTGACAGTTATCAATTTGACAGACAGAAATGAGAGGAAGATAATATTAAACTTTAAAAAAAACGAATTTCTACGCTTCTCTACTATTTCTGACGACAGCTGAGTCTTCTAACGAGGAATTTTATTTAGGTCTAATACTATCTTGTAATTGCCAAAATAAAAACATTTAAAAAAGGAGTTTAGTTTAGAGAATGGTCTTTACTTACATCTATATCTTTATTTTATATGAGAACAACTGAATCGCTACCAATATTTGCGTTCTTGGAGTTATTGTCCTTATAATCATAAAAATGTACTTAGCCTAATATCTCTCAACCCTATCTTAGTAATTTGTGGTTATCGTAATTAATATCACAATAACTATAGCCTTTTTAAGCTTTTAATAAGACACATTGTGATATTGTTTGATTACCCAAATAAATGAAGAAAAAAAAATTACTTTTTTCGTATGAGACATGGGCTCCTAAAAACATTTGAAATAATACTTACACAGTATCAAACAGCCGCCTATAGTGGTCATCGGCCTTATTGTCAGCCACTAGAGAATCCAGCTTATCCACCAAGGCAGCTTCAGTCCGCCTAGCAGAGCCTGTTGCGGCTCGTTCGGCGGCCATTAGCGCCACTAGAGCTCCTAGAGCGGCTCGACGCAGTTCGCCTACTAGAGTGATCTCTAGTAAAGCGCCTACTGCGCCTGGTACTAGGTGCAGTTGGGCTGGACCTAAAGATAATTGAAAAGTTTGTATCGATCACATTTATCTTTTTAAATATTACCACTTCTGGCTAGACACATTCATGAAATAGGGCGGTATAAATAGAATACGTCTTACCAAGTCGGCTCCACACTGACAGGACTTGAAGACCGGCAGCCGCCCGCATCCGAGGCCGGTCGGGACCACGCCCGGCCCAGCGTTCCGGTTGCAATGCACTCGACGTCACTAACGCTACGCCCAACTCCATATAGCCTGACCATAGCTAAAAAGAGGTATAAAATAGTAAATCGAGTTGACATTGTAAATGGATGGCCATGGGCCCCGGGGGTCAGACACGTAGGTGTTTTATTCCTGGGCGGTACGACCCTTTTCGTAGCCATCTTACAACGCGTCCCGACCGAACCCTAACGGGGACGCCTCCAATCCCGCTTTTTCATGTAGGTAAGTAGCAAAAGTTGGCACACAATTTTAAAAAAAAGAGATATTAGACAGCAAACGAAGAAGAGCAAAAGGCGTGTTAAGACGAGGAGGGCTGTTTTACTAAGGCCCGATCTTTTAGTCTTTGCTCCGATTTTATTTATCTAAAGTTTCGATATTTGGAAAAACGGATCTACCAACACTAGGCAGGCAGGAGGCTATCGCAGGAGACTAGGCGGAGGCATCCGGAGGAAAGCCGCCGAACTGCCTGTTGCGAAACCCGTAGCCCTAACTCATAGACCTTTAAAGCACCGAAGAGACATGGTACACCCACCCGGTGTCTCGTAACCTGATACCTCCGCTGAAGCAGCAGATTCGCGTCATGCATATGGCCACTTTTAAAGCTGTCTCATTCAGGGCTTAGGGCTTCAATCTTCTTAGATTTGTAAGAAAAATTGACAATGTCACGATTAATTTCAAATGGTCATCATATGACAAATGTGTAGGTAACACAAATAAAATATTGCTCAATCTATTCAGTTTATATCAAACGATGTTGTTAGTGAGTAGCCCTTTTCACCAGGCCAGGAACCAATCAACGTTCATAACATCCCCTGCCCGGATTCTCCAATCACTAGGATCGCTCCCGAAAGCCTGCAAGAGTCTGAAAAGGCTTCTGACCTTCTGAGATGACTTGGGCTGGTTGGAGTAAGAAAGAACAGGTGGTATCTACAATGGTCCATCAAGACTACTGACCTTCTGATGACTTGGGCTGGTTGGAGTAAGAAAGAACAGGTTGGTATGTACAATGGTCCAATCAAGAGTCTAAGTGCGGAAACAGCCCAGACAAACTAAACTACCTCCCTCTGCTCATCAAACGTTATATTATTGCCGAGTTACGATCGCTGTAGGTAATTATCACAATTAATGAAGTTTTGGTTTAAATGGTTTTTAATAGTATTTAGCGGGGTGAGAAGAGGAACAGGGTGTAAAGTTCCTTATCCCCCATTGAAAAGGGAGGATCCTCCGACCAGACGGGTATTGTGACTGGTGGGCTACTGCCCGACAGTGGTTGTCGGATTCTTGTATATATGTTTCAATCGCTCCAATAACTTTAATATCGCGATGTAGGATATGTCAGTTTTATATGTGGCGAAATAGATGTCGCTACAGTATAATTAAAATCAATTCTTCGCTAATCTAGATAGAGTGACCTCTATCAGATTAGCGACCTCTCATTTAATGGTGAGATAAAAAGTAAACTGCAATTCAATTTGTTTACCAAGCCTAATCCACATTAAACACAGTGCACTTACTTGGGAATCAAACTGAGGAGGTTCGTCTCCCAAGAATCTCTCCAAAAGCGGTTTTGCTAAGTCTTGTAACGCTGATAACAGAACTTTGCAACTTTGCACCCGTAATACCATCCAATCAGCTGGAAAAACCTGAAAATAAGCAAAACAAAATAAAAGTTGACAACTTTGTCTATGGCAGATAATATATCAAATGCCTTTACCTATAGTGGAGATGCAAAGATTACGGGCACGATTTAGTGTCAAAATTCATAACTAGTCTGTAAACGGCACTTTGATTGATGTGAAATAAGGGTATACCTAAACCTGAATAGGAAACACGATTTACAAGTCATTTTCAGGCTTCTAAATTTGGTCACCAGAGGCGCTAATACTAACATTTTATCGCCAGTTAAAAAGCAAAGAAACTTGTCAAAACTCACGTCTTGCTCTATAAGATGTCTGAAGACAAGGAAAGCTCTCATCAGAAAGTCTTTTAGCGGTTTTCGGTCGTGCGGGTGCGGCGCTAGGTGGCTCCACAGTCGCTGGTAGTGCGCCGGCTTTAGCAGTTCCATGGCACCTAGCAGACCAGCTACCATTGAGCCCTGTAAGATTTAACTAACTTACAAGTGGCGTAGATTTCACTTCTTTACTCCTCGTGAGATGTTAAATCTTACAATGTCACGTGGTTCACTGCCATCGACAAACTGCAAGTATTACTTAGTTGATTTTAACAGAAGATAAGATGCACAGACACTATTATGTATCTATAGATCACTATAGGTGTCATTGTGGATGCAATATGTGTTCATGTGGGTTTATTTCGACTGAAAAAGTGATTAATGCTGCTGCAACACACGGGCTGCTCGTGAAGACGTTATACACACATTTCTTAAGGAGAATAAGCTTTTAAAATTATTTTAAACCCGAAGATATTTAACTTACCAACACAGGTGAGTTGCCGCCGATGAGATGTAGTACAGTCTCCACTAACACATCCAGTGTATTCAAACAAAGTACGTCTACATCTGGGTCTAATTCATCTTCGTCAACCGGTTGGTCCGGATCTTCTTTCTTCCATAGCAATGTGACTAGCTCGCCTAACATTTCAGCGCACTGACCTAGTTCGTCGCGACGCGCGAGATGTACTCGCAAGTGATGGCACGCAGTAGTTAGTACGATATTGCGAGCCTCTGAAAGGTGAGATAGATCAGTTTAATAAAAGATTCTTCGTGCCAGTTAAAAAGTACATAGAATAATGGTATATAGGGTGGTGGTAGCTGCTAGCGCGTTTTAGGGTGTAATAACACGGTGACAAGGCATCCTTTCTCTCGTAATTTGAATAAAAAGACAGCTTTTCTCCCCTCTTTTCCACCTCAGTGAGAACGTTATCAAGTAACGAAGAGTTCTCCATAAATATTCACGTAGCCCAGCCCATTAGAACAAAGGGGGCTGAATCAAGGCAATTTTTTGTGATTTAATCGAATCGAATCTAGAGATTCGATTCGTCGACCTAATAGACGCCAGGCTAAACAGATAGTACCTCGCTGTTTCTATTGGCCCTAGATCCTACCTAAACATATTTGGCACTAGCCTATAAATTTTGTGATTTGGGAATAGAGAGATTCGATTCGTCGACCTAATAGACGCCAGGCTAAATAGATAGTAGTCTCGCGGCCACCTTAACTTATTTGTCACTAACCTATAATATTGTTTTCTTACTTGGCTTGGCTTTCGGGAAGTCCATGACCAATAATCAGTCTATATCACTATAGACATATTCACGTAAAACCTTCAAGGATTACCTGGGTCTTGTCCTAAAGGTCCTTTCAGTATTTCCTGTGCGGCCGCCAGCCGCGCTTTGGCTAAAGCCGCCGGCGCGTTGGCCGCGGGTGCGTCCAGCATCGACGCGGTCACCCGCGCGGCTTCCACCGGGCCTAGAGCCGACGCTACTTCCTTGGCGACACTGGCCCAGGATGTCATAAGCGCCACCTTTAGTTGAGAAAGTTCTAGTATTTAACATTAATAATCCTTAGGCGGGGCATATAGCACGTAGGACTGACGGCCGATGGGGCAGAATGGTTCTGGAATGGAGGCCACGTACCGGCAAGCGCAGCGTAGGACGTCCACCCATAAGGTGGAAAGACGACCTGGTAAAGGTGGCAGGAAGTCGCTGGATGTGGGCCGCTACCAACCAGCCAATCTGGAAGTCACTGAGGCAGGCCTATGTTCAGCAGTGGACGTCCTGTGGCCGAAATTATGATGATGATGAATCCTTTATAATACTAGTTATTCTAACAACACCGATGGCAACTCGTATAGGTTTTAAAGGTATACAGGACTTCAACCTATATGAAGTCATCGGTATTACCATATCAAACCCGCATCATTTGGTTTTCAAATAAACTACTTTGACTTTGATAATTTACAGAAAATAGAGATAACCTAATAATCCTTTATAATACATACTTTATAGTCTAGACTTGTCTTTCAACAGGTAAAATTACAATAGAATCAGAATTAAAATCATCATCATTATCATCATTTTAGCCATAGGACGTCCACTGCTGAACATAGGCCTCCTATTGGCTAGAATTAAAATAAACCTATTAAATCTAAAACCTACACAATATGGTTTCTACAAATTACCCCGTTGCAAGGCAAAGTCTATAGATAAGGTAAAAAGGGTTGCCAGATCTGTCGCCAACAAGGTCTCATAAATGAGTCATATGAAAGTCTTTAGTATCCACATTGCTTAGTAAACAATATAGCAAGCTATAAAGAGAAACCTGAGATGTGTATGCTGAATACGACCAATAACCTCGTTAATCTTAACACTATTGTTAGTGCGTGTGAAAGAGTTAACACATAACGATACTATATAAACTGCAACTGTACATTGAATAAATGCAGTAAAATTTATTAAACAGCGTAGATAATATGCGGGATCGGAAATCACGAGACCTGTAAGCATCTCTCGCTCGCTCATTATACTGTAAGAAGGTGCAAAAAGATGCCGCTGTTTTCAATTTCTACAACAAAAACAACAACAAAAATTATTTATAAGCGCGAAATACGTTTTGTATCGTACGTTAGATACCTGCGCTGGGGCTAAATGTTCTCTATGAGGATGCTGTGCCAACGCCTTTAGGGCATGTAAAGCTGCCCTGACATCTCTTCTAAAGCTATCTTCGTATTGTCCACCTGTTGCTCTAGCGAATAACCGTCTAGATCGGACAGCTAAGCGGAAGACAGCTCCAAGGGATCTGAGACATTTTCGGATAGGTTCCTGGCCTTCGGCGCCTGCCGCCCATTCCGCGCAATGTTGCACTGATGATAGTAGGCCTCTAGAAATAACGTGAAGGAACATTAGGATTGTATTATTTTACCAAACATAAAACTTTTGTAGTATGTTTATGCATAATTCGAGATGTGGCGAGTTAAGTTATTACGTTTGATGCGATTTCCATCAAAACTCCGTAACCCTTTGACAGAGGAACCAGACTTATTTGGAAGATGGAAACATGTTTTTTTTAACAACAAGGTTACTTTTGATTTAATAATCAATCCATGCTTTGTTGAAGTAGGCTAAGTAACCGAAATTGGACCTACTTTAACAACGCATGGATTGATTTATAAAAAATACTTGTGCATATATGTAATGCACAAATTGAGAACTGCCATTTTGCAAATTGCAATACCTTGGTTATTAGTCGTTTTAATGAAAATTAGAAAGTTATCCTAAATATAATGAATTTAGTGTTTACATTCACACTTACTTGTAGACTAGAGCAGCTGAAAAATGTTCCTCGATGTAAACATCTAATACTGGTCGGAAGTGTTGAAAACGGCTCTCGTCTAGAAGGCTGCATATCGACACCAACACTAGGAACACGGTACCGGAATGTGGCGTACTGCGAAACAAGAAAAATATATAGGAATTACTGTCTTATTGCTGCGCAAAGACTTTTCCAAATCTTCGTGACATATTCTTCTCAGAGGTTACGGCTTACTAATCGCTTAAAAAGCCTAGTGATCACGCCATCATGTATTTTCAAGGTTTAACTCTCGGTCGACGTCCGCTAATGTTCAAATAAACAAAAGTTATTAAAGTGTATGAGTTTGTTAAAGAGTTAAAAAAGAAAAATATACAAATTAAAAACTGTTATTTTATTTTAATAATTTAGATATTTAGTGCTATCATAAGCGCGTAAGGCTGGTCGCACAATAGGCTATTTGCCTTGTACTAAAATTTACTTACTTAATAATTTAGTTTGATAGTTTTCACCATATGGAACCGAAACATATCGGTAGTTACTAAAAATAGTACATGATTACTGTAAAAAATGCATTTTCGAATGTTATATTTTTGTCGGTATTTTACATTGCCAAAAACGCCGGCCACAATGATAGGCACGTCACCATTGAGTAACTTTGTTATAGAACTGACATCCCAAAGCTATATTTCGCGCTACGCTCGCACAAAGTATGAGTAGAGTAGCAGAGAGCGACTGTCGACGAAGGTTTTTTTAACATGCCCGTTCTAGTACTTTATAACTCAATGGATATTTAAAGGTTCGTGACGTCACAAACAAGAACACGTCATGGCCGACGGCGTTTTCGCAGGTTTTTAAAAACGTAAAGAATGAATTACTATTTTTGATTATATTCAAAGGTTTAAAAATGAAATAAAATTGTTGACGCTTTATTTGAATATAATACTAACAATATGAACTCTATTTCAGAAAACAGTCAAATAGCCTATTGCGCTAACTGCCAGCACAGGCGGCTAGCGTGACTTGTAAGCGCGCTAACAATGAAACGAGGTATAACTGCGCGGTTTGACACTTTAGAAGACGGTCGAACAAGAAAGAACAACCGCGCTAGAATAGGGATGACGAACTTTTTTTTCTTCGTCTATCAGGTAGATTGTCAAAAAGTATAAGATACAGTTTTTTTCACATAATCGAAATATTATAGATAGGCATAATGATTTAAAATGTCACATGACGTCACGTCTTGGTGTTTGTGAGCAGAAAGATGGATCAGTTATGTTTGCGATGTGGCCAGCCGCAGCGTTTATGGTGCCGCTAGTGGTTGCGTTGTGGTTGCGATGTGGTTGGTATGGCTACACGGTTGAGTTAGACGGCAAAATGTGGTCCTACTGAATTAACTATCTATTTATTGCCGCCCATGTGTTGTCGTTTCGGTGTAGTTGTGATTGTGGTATGTGCCAACCAACCCTTAGGGTCATCACGCATTCTGTACATCAAACCAAGTTGAAAGCAAAAAGAATTTGGTGGGAAATTACTTTTATTTTTGGGTATCAATGAAATGACTAATTTCTAACTCGCAATGTATAGCGCGCACGCAACAGACTATGCCTCACGCACGTGTGTGAGTGAGCTGCGCGCACGCACACTTGAAGGACAGCGTAGGTAGTTGTGTGCTATTTAAAGCCTTTTTAAGAAAGAAGTATAGAAAATTTCATGTTTCTTTGGAAAAAAGTTTAGTTATAACAACAAACGGAAGTCATTTTTGTAAAAAAACTTCATCAGTATCAGTCAATATTCCATGTGTCTTAGAGCCGCCTGGTTTGTCTCGCACAGATGGAAAAAGACCCGACGGACTTACATTGGTTCCTTGGCGGAGAGGACGCTGTCTCTTGTGGGACGCAACATGTGTTAGCACTTTTGCTGCGACCCATTTACGGCACACCGTAACATCAGCAGGTTCAGGGGCGGAAAATGCCGCCAAGTTAAAACATGACAAGTACTCTGCTTTGGAGTCCATGTATGATTTTGTGCCGATCGCTGTGGAGACGGCTGGGCCCTGGGGTGATGAGGCACGCGAGCTTTTTAAGGAGTTGGGACGACGTTTTAGGGAAAAGGGTAATGATCCCCGCTCTGGGTCTTGGTTGGTTCAGCGGGTCTCCATAGCTATTCAGCGAGGCAATGCTGCTAGCGTTATGGGGACCTTCGGATCGGGCGGGGCGTTGAGTGGGAATCCAGTATAGTGAAGTAGTATGACTTTCAAATTTTTTTTTTGTTTTAAGAAAAAAAACTTTTAAATAAGGACATTTTAAGTTTTAACTTTGACTGTCAATATCTCGGTAACCATTCATTTCCCAGGTATGGTGTAAAAAAGAAAATTATCGAAATAATAGATAGTAATAATTTATTTTAAGACCAAATTAAAATATGCATATATTTTAATTTCATCTTCCTGTTTCCCATTGTATTCCATACCTGTTCCCATCCTCAGTAGAGAACAGAGCGAAGAGTGCGTCTAGGACATCCCTCAGGAACTTGATGAGTTCCTCGCAACTGAGCCCGTCCCCGAGGCGCAGCACTCGCAGCAGGGTTTCTTGCACCTTCTCGGGGTGCGCTCGCCACTGCAGTAAGGCGAGTAGGTCCTCTGTAACAAAGTACAAACTACTTGAAGCGGGTACGAAACACCTTAAAATGGGGGTGGCCGATTAATTAGTAGCAAAAATATATTTGACACGCCTCATTGTAAGACTTTTTGTAGACCGGCACTTTCCATTTTACAGAATGTCTCAGAGCCACAATAGCATTCAAAACGCCTTTGACATCTTCGTTGGTTCTTTGACCACGGCTAAAATTAGTATTAGATAGGCCATCGAAAGTACCTGATATGTTATAAAATACGTTACTTAGTTTTTGTTTAGTTAATTAAACTTTTTTTAGTTGAAAAATTGTTCATTGCTAGCTACCAGGATAAGTTTATGCATGCTGTGTTCACTAGTTATGAATGTACACAATAAGTGCTAGTTTAAGTTCTCTTTCAATGTAATAAAAGTGTTACATTCGGTTTGAGAATTAAATAAAATTAATTACATCATACATAAAGTTAAGTCGGTTTGATACCCAGAAGAGGTACGTTACTTTAATAAAATCTACGAATGCAGTTTTATTCCAAACGCCTAAGCAAAGCAAAGCTACGTAGCAGGGCTATCCGATAAACACGGCTAACATAATTTATGTAAAATTTTTGCAAGCATCCAAAGTGCTAGAGGCATCGCAGTGCGTATACTTAAAATCGACGACATGGTTCCAAGACCATATTTATTTCTTGTTATAGTTCTGGGATTCTCCACACTCACCCTTTTCGCTGTTAAATACACACACAGTATATTACGATCGTAAGTAGATGGGCAGCGACTATCTTACCGTTTTGAGTCAATTTGGTAGAGCATAGCAAAGTGCTAATAGTGCAGTTTTCTTTGGAACTTCTTTGGAAGGACGCCACTACGCCGTTGACGGGCGCCAGACGCGCTGTATCATTGGCACATGAAGGGAGCGAAAGATAGCTGGCTGAAGATAATCTAGGAAGTAAACAAATTGCATAAAGTTAATTTACGATCAATTTCAACAAGTTTAACGTACATCTATCCACGGTTTGCAAGATCTCTTTAAATGTATAGCATGACAACTATTTGTCAACTATTTGCAGGTAGACACGCTTCTTAACCATTTACGAGTACAGCCGTTAGAATACAATTATTTTATTCGGCGAACTCAGACACCAGGGGGGCTGGAAACGTTTACGCTCAGATTTATTATTGCAACAGACAAGTGGTATAAATGAATGACTAGCTTGAAGTACGTCCCTAACTTGTCAGTCTGAAATAAATAGTAATAAACTCACTTGGTAGGGTCATCACATTTGTAGACGTACAGCTCGTGCGCACCGTCTCTAAGCGTGGCTCCGCTCGCTTCCATGAGCCGAGCGAATGAGAAACCGAACAGCTTTCTCTCATTTTTGTCACGGGCTGAAAACATTTACGTATTGTTTAAACGAGATTTACGTATTGTTTAAAGATCATTTACGTATAACGAACATTTGCGTATTGTTTAAAGATATGCACATATGTAGTTAGTAAGTTCTTCTGACTTAGATGTGAAGTTGTTACAGATATATCAGCTTTAGCAACTAACAATTAAATACCAAATTACTAACTTAGCCATTGACACCAGATGCTCGCTTCAAGTCTGATCATGAAGCCACTACCTTCAAAACCATTTGCTTATCGAGAATCAGTGCAAAGCGCATTACGTCGTCCGGCTAATTCAAACGTATGACCATGTAAGAGAGCGTTCACATATGGCGGAGCACACAGTAGCGCCCGCTGGGGTTTAGAGCGGTAATTGTATCCCATATACATTGCCATGATGACATGATAAAGAGAAAACTTAATCTAACCATTCTTGCAGAATCAATAGGATAAGAGAATGTCTCTTTGAGGAGAGTTCAAATAAAATGTATGAAAACTACAGTTCGCAGCTCCGGTGGTAGCGTTTGATGGCTGTCGCAAGTGGGTCACTTGCGGTGTGCAAAACCTCATTTATGGAAGTAGGTCACAACGTAAAGCAGTCAATAGGCTAGTTTTTCTAGACAAAATGGGTCAAAAAAAGATTATTCTATTTAGTCCGTCAGTTACGAGTAGATTATCAAAAAACATTAAACCCATATTTTGTCTTTTGTCAATCAAACAAAAAATGAAGAAGAATGGAAGAATGGAGAAGAATGGAAGAATAAAGAAGAAGAAGATGAATGCGCTTTATGCATAAAAGTGAGCACGTGACGTCAAGCTTTGCTAAAAAGTGTCGCAAGGCGTGACGTTACGCGGAACTTTAAAGGGCTATATCTTAATAATTTGTTGTTTAATTGAGAAAAGAAAAAATACATGTCCAATATTATCAGTTAAACCAAGTGAAAAAATAGTCCTATTTGTTTTTTTTAGGAAACTAGCAAATTCAAACGTATAACCATGTATAACAGCGCAGGTGATTCTTGCGTTGCTCGCGGCGGAGCGGATACTTGCCACGCTTGGCAGGCGGGTTGGCGAGCGCAGTTTTTCACAGGAATTCGCACGCAGACGCTGCTGCCCGTCTTGTGATCATGAATTAATAGCCTTTTACGACAAGCCTTCTGTTGGCGTTGGGGAAGTGTATTCTTTACGGCTGTTCCCAGACGGCACTTTGTTATTACAAACTGCTACATTGGCATGAAAAAGAATAAAACTTACTCGAACAATGCCTAAACTCGATTCGCACGTGCGCATGAGTGAATGTCTCCAACGGCACCGTGAGGCGGAGCTGCTCGCCCCAGGACGGGCTGTTGTTGTGGTACAGTACCAGAGATTCGAACGAAGTGCAACCATTGCCGCTTGCGCCCCATACACATTCCTGTGGTAGCATGATAACGATAAAAATATTAATCCTAGATCATCTTGTAGTTATGGATTTTTCCTGCTGAATAAATCGGTGTTAGATTGACGTAACTACTCATAGATAGATAGTTTCGTTTACAGCTGATTCGAGCGCAAGTCGCAATCGCCGCTTGCATGCGTTTGAAACATGTTCTGTTCACTTGGCATTCTGTCTTGATTTTTGCTCGAGTCAGAGCGGTGTTTTAGCGTAAAATTTTTAACAATACTGTGATAGTTCATTTAAGTAAAATTCTACAATAAAAATATCATATCAAAAAGTGAGAAGCCAGATAGTCGCCGAATAATCACCGACTACAAAAGTGGCCGGATAGACAGCTTTACCAACTAGTCGGAACATCTCGACTGTTTAATTAAGTAAGGAAGTTTTTGAATGGCGGTTGAAGTCTGAAAATAGTAACTTGTGTAGGTACTAATCAGAACGAAATCCGGGAGCTGCAGTACAGCTAACAATATAAGATCACGCTCAGTCAAGAGCTTATTTGACGAAATGGGTTACATAGTAACCAGGCTTCAGATATCACTGAAGAAATGAATTATGAACAAATCTTACAAGAGTACTCACACTTATAACTTGACCCGTGTTGTCATGCACGCTGACAGTGGCTAATACATTTTTAGCAGTGCTCTTGCCACCCCTTTCAAACTCTGCTCTCTCCAATGTTAGATAAAGATCGTTGCGGACGTCTCCCGGCATGATCACGTCGGGGAAGCCCCGTTTGGCAGTGATGGTAGCCCCGGAAGATACCGCTTCTGATATGCTGCCTGTATGTGTTAGTAACCGAAGAGCTACTACAATTCCTAAAAATAAAATAAAAATGACAGTCGGGCTGACATTTAAGAGACAAGACAAATTAAAACTTGACCCAGCGACCGCGCCCCTTGAAATGTTTCTAAATTATTACATATTGTGACCAAGTGTTTCGTAACACCGTAACGTAAAGTTACAGCATTGACATAAATTAATAACAAACCATTGAGCTAGGAAATGTACCGTAATTTGGTTGTCCTGGTAAAATATTGCACTTGTTTGTCTGTTTCCGTATCAGCATGTCATGTAGCTGATGAAAGTCTTTTTCCTCACATTGATAAACCTAAAACAAAAACACAACGTTGCTGCAAATATTTTTAGATACGAAGGAAAGAGTTAAAGAAGTCTGTTCTAGACCAGATTGGTTCACGGTTCTGATTAAAAAGGCGGTTGCAGGTTTGAATCTCGCAATGGGTGGTTTCTTGTTTGATAAGCACGACAATTTGTACCGTCATGGATAATATAATCTATATAATATGAATGATCTTGTAAAAAATACAGGTATTTTTGAGTGCACGGAAAGAAAAACAATTTGGTCACAGAAATAAAGGTTTCATTGATTATTTAATCAATTACCGAGTAGTTATAGTACAAGCTTTGCTAGGTTTAGAGCTAGATAAAATAACTTATCATCCGTTCACTTAACTTCTAAAACTTATTTTGCACCAGTGGATCAGTGCCTTGCCATCCTACGCAGTCTGGCGTAAATGGAAAACAAAAAATGTAGTAATTGTAAGTTTTGATGAAATTATACTAGCATGTTAATGCGAAAACAATATTTTATTAAAGGTGTCTACGTGATATAAATCTTATCACAATTACCTTAAAAGTATACTCCTTTTCTCCTGGATGCTGTCCAGGCTGTCTAAGGAACTCCGCCAGAGATAACACCCCAGCACCCAATGGTCTTCTAGCCACTGGCCCCCGTCTCTCACCTGTACCACTGCCGCTGCTGCCCGCGCCTGCCCATCGCCCTACCCGCACTACCCACGCCACCAGCCATAGTTCGCGGGATAAATCTGTCGCTGAGAGATCCTGAAAACGGATTCTTATTATTTTTCTTCCTTGATAAATAATAATGTGATTCTCTTGCTTGCTCTGGTTCTATTTTTATAGCTTGCGACATTTTATCATTACCTGTTCAAAAGTTTGAAATTTTGGAAAAAAAAAGCCTATAATAGAGTGTCTGTGCGCTAAATATTTTCTAGAAAAAAGTTTTTTTTATTTTTATATTTTCGATTTCCGAATAGGACTTCCTATGTGACCAACTCGCCATGCCGCGATATCAATATACATTTAAGATCACATTTCACCTAAAATGCAAAAATGACGATGTCGACATAAATTTCGATTTTCCAAACAGTTCACATACCTAAACTAAGAGGCAGAGTTAAATTGTTAGCATTAAGTATTGTAATGTAACTTAAGAATTGTACTGTTAACATGTTTCTCTATTGTTAACTAATTATTGCAAGAATTTAGTTATTATTATATATCGATTCATTAAGCCACACCCTGTATAAGGATATATTAACAGATTATCTCTCGTTCCAGTAAAAATTTTACGTAATACTGAAAAATTATTTTCTTCTGTTATAAATAAAACGTTTTGATTAGCTATTCTAAAGTTTTTACAGACTTATTTGTTCAGGGCTAAATTTAAATCAAAGCATACTTTTGTTGAATAACAATCACAACAAGTCTAAAATTATTATCAAAGTTATTGTAAATACATATTGATGATTCATTGGATAATTCAATTATACATGTACACATCATTTGTAACACAAACATAATTTTGATTTATTATATTAACATTATTGTTGTACGATCATGTTTTAAAATGTGTTATCCGTTCCAAACATCCTGTAAAAACCTGTCGCGTCACCTAAAAAGGGGAGTTTACACCAAACGAACATAATACTATGGCAAAATTCGTCACATCACGTGTACACATGAATAGTGAATCGTCATTTAGACCAAACGACATAAAGCCAGAGCAAAAGCAATAATATTTTTACTTGGTATTCTTGTTATGTAGGCCACTGTTCACACATCAAGTTTCACTGTTGCACATATCAAGCATTTTTAGAACATCGCCACGAAAAAAGATAGAACAACGTAATAATTCTCAGTGATTATTTTCACAAAAATAATTTAATAGAGTAGGGTAAAATAAGCATCTTTGGGTCTAAATGCACCTCATGTCATAGCACACGGATGAGATTACAAAATCTTAATACCAGTCTGGCGGGACCAGCTCGCTAGTAACTAGTTCTGTTGAGTAGACTGGTCGCTAGACAAAAACTTTAGCGCCTTATCAGGCCACATGTAGTAAGAGAAACGCAGAGTTCAAGAAACCTTATTACTTCCCTCAATCACTGCAATATTTTTTTGTTCGAGAAATTAACTGTTTAGCTTGGGAAATGACCTAACGAAGGAGGTATTAAGATAACGCCTTAGCAGCACCATAGGTGTTGTTAACCTTTCGTCACCATTATTCTAGTAATCTTCATAGGTGTGGCAGGAATAAGGTAAGGTGACGGCAACGACGGTTTACTTGAAATATTTGACGACTGTCTAGGTCCCGGACCACAAAACCAAGCGGTTACAGGTTAGAATCCTGTAAGATGAAAGTGTCTAAGTGAGGATTTCTACCTGAGTCATCAGGCTCTGCTTAGTTTCGGACTAGAAAACTAGTGATTGTTAGAATTATTTATTTATTTACAGCGAGCAGTTTATTATTTCCGTAGAGTCGGAGCTCGACTGTAATTCCAAAATCGATATTACTATCATGACTACTAGACAACCATTTTGAAAATGACTAAGCATTTTTAACATCAAGTAACTATAAAAGTGTTAGGTTTCGGAACGTCAGAACAGAACGATATAACATGAATTTCACGTGAAGTCTGTCTGTCTATTGGTATTCTGATTTTAAGAATGCGAAGACAGTTCACAGCGGGTGAACTTAGCCAGTCCACAAAAGTTGTCCACGTCCGGCTACTGCATACACATAGCATAGCCCTTTCCATAACATGCTGTGCTGTATTAACCTCATGTATATAAAACTTTGGAATAAAAGACCTAGAAAATATAACAATATACTTACAGCGAACAGTGTGCTATTTGCGTGTAGTCTGTCTACGTAATTCGAAAACCCGTCTCTTGCTATCCTGACCCTGAAACGATCCGATAGCGGTTGTGCTCTCCTCGCATCGTGCAGCCATAAGAGTAGTTCAGCTTCGTCGCCACCGGCTGTGTGGCCGAAGTCCCTCATGCTACACATGAGGTGGTGAGACTGTGCTGCGGTGGTTGGGATGGTGGTGCCATTAGTAAGGGTGCCAGAGTTGAAACTGCTGCCTGATCCGCCGGCTCGACGTAGAGTGCCTCGCCACTGGAATTAAAAAGTAGAATTAGAAACCGAGCAACTCTATCTAATGTAGATTTAGCATGTATAATCCATCATTCTGTATTTATGGTCTATAAACAACCCAATAGAATAATATTTCGAACAAAATTAGTATTCGATTAGTACATTTAGATTTTGTTGAGCGTTGAGACATTGAGCGAGTCTATAAACTAACATCTGATATTGGAGGTCTTATTCAAGTCTTATTCAACGTGAATGAAAGTAAACCCCGACTACAATTTATTAAACCTTTACAATTATAAATGAAGGTATTTAATTGTTCAAAGCAAGGTAAATTACACCAAACGTCAACAAACCACTACTTATAATTTGTGTTTTCAGATTTATAATTATTTTCCTTAATCGAAAACTGAATAATAAATTAGGTTTGTATTTAACAAGTAAAATATCGCTCTGGCAAAACTTATTGAGTTGGAAAAATTTCATTAACGATTTATCACTTTGCACTTAAGAAGTTGGGACCATTATCAGAAACTAAACTGTCTAAGTGTCCTATCAGTATGGATAAATAAATACTTATTATGATAATAAAACTGGTATGAACCATTTTTGTATGAAAAAACCGGCCAAGTGCGTGTGGTCAAGGTTGATCTCATAGAAAACTATCTTATGCCGAATTTTATCTTTCTGCTACTAACTGGCTGAGATTTAAGTGGTAACATATGGAAAGACAGGCGGAAATTATAATGATTCCGTTTTTTTAGTTATTTGGCTCCAGCACCGTAAAAGCAAAAGTTTATAATAAAAATTCTATTTGTACATTGTAAGTATTGGTCTCCGTTTTTAGGGTTCCGTAGCCAAATGGCAAAATACGGAACCCTTATAGATTCGTCATGTCTGTCTGTCTGTCTGTCCGTCTGTCCGTCCGTCCGTATGTCACAGCCACTTTTTTCCGAAACTATAAGAACTATACTGTTGAAACTTGGTAAGTAGATGCATTCTGTGAACCGCATTAAGATTTTCACAAAAAAAATGAAAAATAATAATAAATTTTGGGGGCTCCCCATACTTAGAACTAAAACTCGAAATTTTTTTTTTCGTCAAACCCATACGTATCAATGGATAGGTCTTTAAAAATGATATTGAGGTTTCTAATATATTTTTTTTCTAAACTGAATAGTTTGCGTGTGAGACGCTTCCAAAGTGGTAAAATGTGTCCCCCCCCCCCTGTAACTTCTAAAATAAGAGAATGATAAATCTAAAAAAAATATATAATGTACATTACCATAAAAACTACCAGCGAAAATTGGTTTGAACGAGATCAAGTAATTAGTTTTTTTTTAACACGTCATAAATCGTAAACCGCAATTTAACTTTCGTAATGTTATGAATTTCATTTTGCAATAAAAATACCATAACTATGACTCGATTGTCGTGATGGGTGAACTTTTACTCATAACGGTACCTACAGGTTTGTACGGAACCCTCGGTGCGCGAGTCCGACTCGCACTTGGCCGGTTTTTTAATTACCTCCACAGGCTCCACAGCGACGATACCTATTTCTGTCTAAACGTTTACATGCCAGTTCAGTGAAACTAAGGCACGTTAATAACACATAACGACCTAAGCACATATCCTTTTAAGGGTCGAGTCTTTGCTACTTTGAGACATACATCTGAACGCGAGAGATAATTTGCTGAACTGTTCAAACATTGTAACTGCACATACAGAGTTATCTTAGACTCAACTTACGTGTTAGAAACTTTTTACTGTCTATAAGAAAGATTATAGGATTTTTCGTAGTTTTCGAGTTACGATGTTTTAATATTTTTTTGCAAAATGAAAAATTTCTAAAAAAATCGGTTTCTGCGAATTACTGTTGTGTTCGAACTGTGCATTTATGCATAAAATAAACAGCCTCATAACTTTAATGGAAGTTACTACAAAATTGGCCTAAAGTTGAGAATTGACCTTATATAACATTTAGGTTAGTTATCATTTAAATTTTCAACTTAAAATAAAAAATCTAAACTGATAATTTCTTAGTTTCTAAGTAGCTTAAGAGAATGCGCTACTCTTATCTATATCTTATCTTATCTATATATATCTTTCATAATAATAAAAAAAAGTACTACTGCCTATGAAGTATATTTTATTCATAGGCTATTTACGAAAAATCGTAGAACATACATAGGAGTGATTCAGATAAATCTAACACGAGGCATCTAAAAAAAATTTTTGGACGTCACTTTTCTGGCCACTCTGTATAGTAAGTAATACAAACTACCCTAATGTAACACAAACTGATTCGCAAAAATAATTTTCAATATCATCAGTAAAATATGATTATTGAAATCAATTTATTCACAGTTGCTTTTTAGATATTAAACATAAAACATCTTTATTGTTTAAAGGTCCTTACATATGAAATTGCCGTTCAGTATCAAAAAAGTAAATTAACGTTTTTTTAATGAAATTATTATTTAATCAATCTAAGTATGCGCCCTTATCGATACACTTGTACACTTCCACCATTTTACAGGCAAATCATTGATCTCTTTGGAAAAAATCCCTGGGACGAGAGTCTATGAACTGTTTGAAGGCGGTTTTGACTGCCTTATCAGATTTGAATTTTTTTCCTTGTAAAAAGATATCTAAATTTCGAAAAATAGTAGTAATCGGTTGGTGCAAGATCTGGAGAGTATGGTGGGTGACGCAAAGGTTCCAGTCGCAGCTCCTCTAACTTGGCGACCGTTTGATGTGCAGTGTGTGGTCTAGCGTTATCCTGAAGGAGCAATGGGCTAGAGCAATTCACCAGTCTCGATTGTTTAATGGCGAGCTTTTCCATCATTGTTTGCAATTGTTGGCAATACAAGTCTGCAGTAATCGTCTGGCCTGATCTCAAGAAGATGTAGTAGATAACACCAGCACTGGTCAAACAAACACTAACCAGAATCTTCTTTTTGGTCAGTTTTTGCTTAAGGCAAGGTTTTGCCGGTTCTCCAGTGTTAAGTTATTGTGATGATCGCTTGCGATTGTCATACGGGATCCATTTCTCATCACAAGTCACGATACGGTTTAGTAGATAACACCAGCACTGGTCAAACAAACACTAACCAGAATCTTCTTTTTGGTCAGTTTTTGCTTAGGGCAAGGTTTTGCCGGTTCTCCAGTGTTAAGTTATTGTGATGATCGCTTGCGATTGTCATACAGGATCCATTTCTCATCACAAGTCACGATACGGTTTAGTAGATAACACCAGCACTGGTCAAACAAACACTAACCAGAATCTTCTTTTTGGTCAGTTTTTGCTTAGGGCAAGGTTTTGCCGGTTCTCCAGTGTTAAGTTATTGTGATGATCGCTTGCGATTGTCATACAGGATCCATTTCTCATCACAAGTCACGATACGGTATAAAATCCCTACATTATTGGGACGATCGAGCAAAGAAACGCAGCAAGCGAAGCGTGTTTGTTGGTTTGCTTCAGTCAATTTGTTCGGTACCCACGTTTCGAATTTTCAATTTGTCCATAGTAGTTGTTATAGCAATGTTGAAGCTCAAACAAATGATGTGAAAACAAATTAAATAAGTACGAATTTTAAAACAATATTTTTGTTTTTTTTTTAAAAAATAATTTGAATTTGTCATTCCTAATCAAACGCAAGATATTTGATGGTAAAGTTGCCAGTATTGAGTATCAGCAATTTCATAATTTAAGGACCTAATATATTCGCAAATGCATATACATATTTATGATTCCGATTCGAGCGTCTCCATTATTATAATTGTATTTTGCATATTATTAAAGGGGTGTTAGGTTATAAAGCCAAAAAAGGCATGTTCTACACATGCATACAAATCTATAGTAGTCAGAAATGATGCCATCAATTTTTTCTAAATATATAATTATACATACTAATCGGTTTCTGAGTAACCAAGAAAATGGAAATGAAAATTTACAAAATGATCAAGTATAGTATACGTAGGTCACACTTTAAGTTTTGCGTAACTTAAAAAAACAACATGTTATAACCAAAATATTATGTTTATTGCTTTTCAAAATACTCTCCTTTACATTTTAAACATTTTTTCATGCGATCAAACCTTATTTAAAACAGGAGGACCACAGATCTGAAGGCATGTTTTCTACGTGCTGATTGAACGCTATCACTGCCTCTTCGAAGTTGGTAAAAGTAAAACCTCTCATCAAATCTTTGATTTTGGGGAAAATACAGAAATCACGGGGTGCTAGGTCGGGGCTATGCGCAGGATGGGTGACGAGTTGTACTTTTTCGGAAGCTAAAAATGACTTTGTTTTGTTGGCCGTGTGTGAAGAAGCGTTGTCAGGATGTAGGAAAACGCGGCTTTTGGGACGTCTTTCGCGAACTTTTTCTAACACCCTGGGTAAACAAATGGTAGAATACCACTAGGCATTAACACTCTTTTGATCTTCAAGTGGAATTGTACAGATGGGACCCGTAGCTGAGAAAAAAAACCGCAATCATTTTTTTACCAACGTTTCTCGCCTGCCTCACTTTTGTTGGCCTGTTCTCATTTTCAAACACCCATTCACAAGATTGCTGTTTTTTTTTTTCGGGTTCAGAACAATAAATCCACGTTTCATCGCCTGTGACTATGTCATAAACAGCATTAGAATGTTCGTGGTCGTACTTCAGTATCATCTGTGCACCATTCCACGCGAGCCCGCTTCTGCTCCGCTGTCAGTTCATGAGGGATACAACGACAGCAAATTTTCCGAACTGGCTCATACCAATCCCCAATAGTCCTCATAGGTAATCTGCGGGTTTTATTCAATTAGCCGCTTAACAGTAGCCACATTATTTTCGTTGACGGCAGTTGAAGGCCGCCCTTCACGAAATTCGTCATGTAAAGAAACTCGACTTCTCTCAAATTCGGCAAACCATCGCCTCACGGTGCTCAAATAAGGTGCTTCTCACCCAAAAGCATTTTGAAGACGAGCGGCACAGTCTTGCGGAGAGAGAGAACTTTTAAAATCATAAAAAATCATCGCCCTAAAATCTTTTCGACTTAATTCCATTTTCGTTGCGTACGTAGAACTTTGATGTGTGATAAAAAACAATTGACAAATCATTTCCCGCCAATTGTTTTTATTTATTACTAAGAAGATTGCAACGTTTAAAAAAATATAACATTCGAAATTCAAATAGTTTCGATTAGCTAGAAGTGCAAAACTTTTAGTATGCCCCATGTATTAAATTTCTGACTTCACCGTAGTATTATATGTTTATATAAGCATAATGTTAACCTTTTTCAGCTTTTTACGTTATAATAACACCTAACACTTAGTTTATGTAAACAGGTAATTCCTTTCAGCCGTTAAAACGCGATTGAGTTGAGTAGGTAACAAACATTCAAGCTTTCACAATTACAATATTATTGTGTTAGAAAAAGCATATTAATATCTAAACACAAATTATATCAACTACAGACTCAAACTAGGATATAGGGGCTAGGGTCATGACTTACAGCAGCAGCGCGCTCTGCGCTTTCGACGTGCACCCGGTATAGATCCACCAAGCTGATGTCTTCTGGCTCCACCGCGGCTGCACCACGGCGCGGGACCAGCTCTAAGCCGAGTTTCCTGAAACAATGGGGAATAGAAATTAAACAATTTTATTAGTAATTTAAATTAGAGAAGTTACTAGTGGTCGGAGTCTCATATCATTTCGTGTGTTGTGAGTTTAAGCCCCGACATATACCTACCTCTTTTGGGTTTTTTATAAATCTTTGTACGGATTTACACACATTATAAAAAGGTGGATGTTCCGCAATATGGCGCACAAAAATCGCAAGAGACGGCTACGGTCTTAAATCTTATTGCAACCAATAACCTTAACTTAGGGATAACCTTAACCTTAACGCCCGGTAAGTATAATAAGTACCTACGATCTTGGATCCAAGTCAATAAAGTCAATCTAGCCGTCGTTTACCTAATTTCGGGTGTAAGAATTTACGCATTAAATGTTTTATTTTAATTTATTATTCTCTACAAATCATGACAGAACTAATATACACAGTGCATATTATGTACGTATTACAATGAAATTGACGAATTATGTAAGTATAGGTACGTATACCTACATACCTACGTAATGTGCAGTCCTGAGTAACAAATAATTTTCAACTTAACAAAAGTCCTCAAACCAGTTCGCAACCGCAAAAGCCGATAAAACACAAAGTGAAACGCTGACATTTTATAAATTAATGCAAAGGTGGTCTCTAAAATTCTTCGAAAAAAGCAAGCAAATAGTCACAGCTTGCAAATATTATGAATCACTTAAAAAACATTCCGGGAATTACCTGAGGCGCGTGAGCAGGTTACCGGAGCTACAGTAAAGGCAAAAAAGAAAAAGGTGCTATTTTACAACAGAAATAATTATTCATAGGAGGTTTAAACTATTAAAACATTGTATTTAACATTTCAATTAGTTATTAGCTTGATACTACCGGATTAACTGCGATAATAAATGACAACAGACACTAGTCTGCAATCTATCGAAGAAATTTTATTATAATACTAGCTGTTGCCTGCGACTTCGTTCGCGTGGTCTTTAGTTTGGCAACTCTCTTACTTTTTTCCTTCATAAGAACCTTTTAGTCCTAGATAGTCCAATGTGTGAATGTGGCAAAGAGGAGGGTACTCTAGAACATATATTTTTCAACTGCCAGAAGTACTCTATTTCTCTGTATGACCTCCTTCCCTCTGATATTCCCCGTCCTCTCAATTTCCCATATTTACTAACTCTTTCTTGTAGCATTAAATATATCTGTAAATATTGCTCTATTTATAATATCAAATTGTAATTAACTCTCCCACGCCCACTAACACTTGTGTTGTCAATTATTATTGTTGTGTTGTTTTTTTTTTTTAGGTGGTGAAATGGATAAAAGGCTCACGAATATTGCTTATAAACCCTTCACAACACCGGCCAATCTCCTACGTGTCTCCCACAAATACTTGACATTGGCAGAATCACTGCTCTACATATAGAGCGGGATTGGTCCATAATAAAAAATAAAAAAATGAACCTTTTACTAACAATAATTAACAAAACAAACAAAGAATTAGCGAAATTGTTCCATCCGTTCACGCGTGATGCGATGACTAAGGGAAATAAAGATTCATTTTTATATATTAGATATCTAATATATAAAAATGAAACTATTAAACTGTGTCTTTCAAATATCTATATAGATATTTGAAAGACACAGTTTAAGCGACGCTATTGATACAAAAAATCCCATGGTCCAAAAGATTTCAACGAGCTCCAGACTGGGTTGCCATTCTTTATTTATTATCTAGCTTTGTTTCGAGGCATTGCCCACGTGGGACTCGGTATATCTCGCTATAACTGTTATCTTAGTATGATATCATTTATTATACTATGTATATGGACTTATTTTATTATTAACCATCCTTTTTGGCGAAGATTATTCTGCTCAAATAGAACAATAACTTTCACTATGGTACCTACATTTGAATGTCAAAAAGGTCAAGAATACATCACTTAACTAATGTTGTAGATACGACGCATGTCAGTTTTAAATAAAATCAAATGTCTGCAAATAACTTTTTTCCTTTAAAGAATGTGCTATCAAAAGCACAGTTAAACAATCCAAGCTGAATTTGCTTTAAACGCATCGAATTTTCTTGTCGAACCTCGATTTCCAAATTGAAGCGCCAGACTGCGAATGCATAATTATATGTTTTTTAAAGACTATTTTAAAAGCCAAATTAGATGACGGGTAATCGGTCACGTAACCGTTGTGGCTTGAGCTTTTAATCAAATCACGTACAAAGGCTTACATTTCACGCAAAACACAACCGTAACGCAAAGCTTAAAGAGTTGAAATTCAATTAAAATGAAAAGTTTAACCTCATATCTACTTATAGAAAGAAATCATATTACACAAGAGTTGCTTATACTTGAATTCCGATGAAAGGTTTCGCACAACTTTAGTGGAATGCAGTCAGCAGGTTGCGAATAAATAATGAGCGGGATTGATATACTAGAACTGTCCGACTGATATCTCGAACGAAATGTAATTAATGTCTATTACAATACTAAGTAATTAATTTCTATTACAATACTTATACCCGTAGCAAACCTTTTATTATTTTGTTTGAATATAAACTTGAATTAAAATATCATTCTGTGTCAGTCAACTTTAGGCTAAATGACAGACACAATTTCGATAGCGTACACTTAATTAAGTCATGCATATAAAATGACCACAAAATGTCTTAAGAACAATGACCAGTTTCGTATCAAATAAAAGTTAGGTAATCCTTTTTAAATTTAAGTCAATATTTTACTGTTATTACTTCGGTGGTATGAGGTATTAGGGCAACAACTTTTTACGAGTTCATACTAGTGAGAAATTATTTTGTTAGACAAACTCAGACGAATGAGCAGTTAGACTATCCACTATGCAGATATTTATGTAAAGGAACTTGTCTTTGATAATCAGGTATCAGTATAAGCAACAATTAGATTCTAAAAGAAGGTAGCAGGCTTAAATTAATAAATAACATAATACAAACCATGTTACTGAATAAGATCAGCGCACATTAGGGTATGCCGCACTGCAAAGCACATGGGGTATATAATATATATCCTCTTTCTGCAATGCGTTGTGCCGCGGCCGCATTTGTTGTTGCCAGTGGTTTAGTAACCATGTTTAAAACGCAAGTATATTATAATATATTTTATGACCAATACCATTCCAATCGAAGAGTCTAGACTAGCTAGTTAAAACAAGGACGCATTTGTACACATATTATGTAATGAAAGTATGTACACAACATTTCTATGAAATGAATCAACAATAAGAGTTACTGTCTGATGTACCTACATGAATTACTGTTGCTGAAAACAATGATTAATTGAAAATAGGCACAACTCGCACAGCACGTAAGCTGGTGAATGATTGTAATTCCCTTTTATTATTGAGGATAAATCAATGCTAGTGATTTAAAGTTTAGTCAAAGCATTAAATTTTTTCCCGTTGTACCTACTTCCAAAGCAACAATGCTGTATTTTGTTTTATACTTTATATATTATTAATTGAAAACAAGTTATTAGGTAGTCTAGGATTTATAGTGAATCATTGCTAAATGTAGACAAACATTACAAAATAAACCAAGTAAATTTGTTAAATAAAATCTATTGAAGCATTTGCATAGACGGAAAAGCGCATTGTTTTTTAAATCCGTTTAAAATTGTCACTGCTTCTTAACTTAAATTGCAGGTTGAAACGTAGATATTGAGAAGGAATGAACCCTGATCGCTCATATGTATTTTAGGTCCGATTTGACCGATGAGGCTTGAGTTCGGTGTGCACCGAAAGGTCGCCAAACCAGTTATTCGAGCGACACTACTGGCTGATGTCTGGCAAAGCCTGTGGCATGTATTGCCATCCGATGATCCGATGGGCATCGATCTTGTATGTTTTTTTTTGTCCATAATCTGACGCACTATTATAATTATTCTTGGGTAAGCACTATTTAAAAACACAGCACTCTAGTTGATGAAATACGCACTCAGTCGCTTTTTGCTTCAAGTTAAATATCGTCATATTGTTAGATATTACTAGGGTTGTAAATACAAAAATAACATAATAATTAGATATTTTAAGTGATTGTTTAATATTACATTTTGAAAGCTCGTCCTGCCTTTTGCCAAGATTGCCCAAAAAGGAGTGTAATGATTTTAGGGTATGTATGTATGTGAGTTCCGTTATTTTATTTGTTGTAGTAACTGTAACATTATTTTATTTGTTGTGCACCCGCGTGGAGTTTGATCTGTCACTTAAGGTCTTTATCAACTACCCATGTCACTTTCCAGCTCAAAATAGTAAAACAATACAATAAACCACATCAATGCCTCTCTCTAACAGTAAAAGAAAAAGCACGCTAGCGTCAATGCATTATTTTAGAACAAATTTTAACTTTTAAAGGGGTTGTAGAAGCAATCGTCCGAATCGAATCGCGAATGGTCGTGAGATTGGATCGCACTTGGGGTAGTGTTTTTTTTTTTCAAATTCAATAGTTTAATAGATCTAGAGCATAGTAAATGTAAAAATAACAGAATAATATGCAAAGGAATTCATAAATACCACGTGCGATTGTACTTTGTGGATTAACCCTTTAGTACCGAATATCTTTTGTCCTGGTAGTACGAAACGAGAACAGAGATGGGTATAAGTGTTGATAGATTGAGAGGTAGCTTAGGGAACAACTAAAAAGATATCTATCATTACTGACAGCCCAGATGACCTGAAAACAGTGCAGGCGAATGATGATGTCGACCGATATCATTATTTCTGTAGTCAACATATCCATATTACCTACTCGATTTGGTTGAAAATAGGTAAGTAAGAACCTACAAAATAGACAACACTTGCCTTAATTTTGGGTTAGGTCGTTTCTTTACACTCAAAAGCTATTTCAATTTCAAAAACTTTATACTGCACAAGCTAGAATAGTCAATAAAGCAAATACGAATAGCATCACTCACGAGTCTCACGACATCCAAACTGGTAAATCCAGTTTAGCAAAAACTTTTTAGGCATAGAACTTTTAGACTTTACGTTACCACGAAAATAGGCGTATGCAAAAACGCGTGTGAATTGTAAATTGTAAGCACACATTTAGAATTTTTATTTAGGTATTTTTAAAGCGTCAGATTCAGATTTAGATTTATTAATTCACAAGAAACATAGTACAATGTTTAAAATGTCAAAGCATGTTTCGCCAACATGGCAATTAAATGTCAAAATATTAAATATTAATATCAAATGCAAAAAAATATTATTGCAAACATTAATTTTTTTGGTGTCGAATATTAAATTTATTATACTACTTTACATGTCTACTGTTTTGTCTGCGTTAAATTCAGAATTAGTTTTACAAACGAAACATTTTAAAGTATTACCGGGGTAATAACTATAATTATGTGTTAGTAACATAAATAAGATTTGCGTAAATCTAGGATAGTTCATGGTATTTAAGTGAGCACATTCAAAACCGTTAGGTATATTAATAGAGATGTACACATCTCTAGTTGTGTACCACTAAAAAAAAAAGACAATGTAAACCTTTAAAATAGGTATCTTGAAAACACATAGGCCTTGTAAAAGCACAATATCAGATATCTTAAACAATCAAGGCATTCACGAAGAATATTACCTTATTTTATTACTTCCTATCTTTTTTTATGCAAGTCAACAACCAACCACAAGTAATTCTTACCTGCTGAGGTTTTTTGAGTACAGTTTCCAAGAGCTTTAAAGCTTAGTACCGATTAACATTGTATATAGATTTCTCACGGAATTTTAACGCCTTATATGTAAATAATGTTTTCATGCGATATTAAGCAAATTGTATGATGATAACATACATTTGTAAAGGACCGACTTGATTAAACTATTTCCTCTTTATTAGATTGGAGTAAACTGGGAAAGAGAGAAGAGTAATACAGATATTAATTGTTTCTTTATTTAGTGTTCTTATTATATTCAATGTAATTTTTTATCTGAAAATAGATTTAATTAAGTAAATACTCTGATCCGCCCGTAGCCATTTTGAAACGGTAACCACTTACACTGCTCAAAAAAGAGGTATTACGATTTATGTTTTACTCATATCAAAAATAATCAATTTTTGGTGCATGCAATGGGCTAGTTCCCTAAATAAATCTAATTAGTCCGTCATTTTGATTAACAGAAAATATTGGACACGTATTTTTTCTTTTCTTAATTAAACAAAAAATGATGAAGATATAGCTCGTTAAAGTTCCGCGCAACGTCACGCCTTGCGACACTTTTAAGCAAGGCGTGACGTCACGTACTTACTTTGATGCGCATTATCTTCATCATTTTTTGTTTGATTGACCAATGACAAAATATGGGTCCAATATTTTTTGATAATCTAACTGACGGACTAAATAATCTTTTTTTGACCCAGGAAACTAGCCTATAGTTGCAGTGCAACTGTGTTATATTGTCCCGCGTTATGTAAGAGACACTCAACTAGTAATCCGATGAAGTGACCTAGAAAGATTAAAGTTTATTCGTTTGTGTCAATTTCTATTGCGCTAGCTTTTGCCTGCGACTTCGTCTGCGTTGACCTTACCCGGACAAAAAGTAAAAGTATCCTTTGTGTTAATCCAGGCCATGGTCTATCTGTATGCCAAATTTTATCATAATCTGTTTAGTGATTTTTGCGCAAAAGGGTAACAAACATCCATACATACAAACTTTCGCGTTTATAATATTATAAAGGATAATAATTAATACTACTACTAATATTAGTACGGATATCACAAAGTAAATTTAATGTACCTTTATTTTCAGCTCTAATCAACGTCGAATGCAATTAACACCTAAATAGATAAATAAAATAATAGATAAAATACAGAGTGCAACTTTAAATTTGTTTCTGCAAAATCTTTGAAAAGTTTTTTTTGCGCGCACCAGACTGGTCATTCAAATTCCTTGTCTGACGATTTCCCGTCAATCCAGTCTGCGATGAATACATAGTTCATCATTTATAGTCTGCAAAGTCAAAAATTAAAGTCAAAAATAATTTATTCAATTCAGGACAAAACTGCCACTTATGAACGTCATTAATAACACTACAGGCCCTTAGGGGCATAAATTTAAGACGATTTTCTTAGCCACACAATATTCGAATTTCAATTAATAAAATAACACTTACATTTTAGTAAAAAGTAGCACTGTGGCGTGGTAATATTAATAATGGGGGAACGATAAAATTTTGATAAAATGACAACATCCCAAATTTAATTCTCAGGGGCAGGGCAAGCAATAAATAAATGTGTAGATATTTATAGTCTATTACAACAATTCATGAAATTTTACATTAATAAATTACTACAACCGACAATGTGTTAATTATAAGCCGCAGGCGATTCCCACTTGTTAAAACCAGTCATCATAATCTCGTCAAAAAAATTGGCATACGAAGCTCGAAGTATGGCCCATGGAGAAAACACACGAGACGAAAAGTCAAGACCCTCACAGAACTCGTTCAACGATGAATTCTCTCTGCTACTGACTACCGTGCAGTTACTTAGTTCGGGAAGAGAGAGATGGCCAATTATAGGCGAAGGGGAAGCGCGCGTACGCGACAGAGACAGAGGTAGTGCGCACACGCAGCGCAGGCACAAGTTCGGTAGTGAACACGCGCGCAACTCGGCGTGCAGGAGGTCGGCCGACAACGCTTTCCAGTTTGTGTTTCCGACCCACGGGCAGCTGGCGTGTCGCATGCTGCGCCCGCAGTGCCACTCGTTTTACTCCAATCATTTTATTTATTAACTCATGACATACTAATATAATATCATGACGTAAAACTGTTACGGCACCATTTAGGTTCAAGTGAGGCTGTGTTTGTTGTGTTGTGCAAAAGACAATTAGTGCAAACGTAAAATTAGTGAAACCGGAGGCGCTCAAAAATTAACTGTTAGGTTCAAAAAGGTAAGTTGTGACACAAAAGCTCGGCTTTGGGATGAATCGAGACGCGCTTAAGTCATATCGACAAGCTGAGGAATGCTGTTTGACAGCATACATGTGCGGGAACAAAAGACTTGTGCATACATTCATCGTATTTCTTTTTTATTTAGCCTATGCCTTCTGTGAGTAACGAATACTTACTGACACCGATTCGGTGAGCATTTTGAAATGTGCGGTAACACCGGACATGGTATTTTATAAATCATCTATCAAATTATGGAGGGCCTAATAGGGTCCGATGTATCGGTGAGTTTCTCACAGGTAGCGGCCGTGCCGGCTGTCTCCATTTACCTGAGCGGCCATAGGGAAGGGACGCTATTCTCGTTACAACACATAATATTTGAATAGAATGAACAAAAGGATTCGTAGTAACAAGAAAGTATAAAGTACTTTTTTTTGCTTGTGATCTAAAACAAGGATCATTCATAGACAACACTAGAGAAAGATAAGTAATAGGGGATCATCAACGTACTTAAGGTTCAAGTCTTTTGAAGCATGTGAAATGAACAACATTGTCAATAAACACAAGGAGAACAAACCACCACAGCACGTGATATTTTCACGGTCCGCAGACCTCAGATTAAAGATGATCCCACCAAGGACGCGGCAATAAAGAATCAAAAACGTAATAATACTAATTAAATCCCACCCGGATGCGTACACCGGGAATAATTTTCAAATCAGAATATATTATGTTAAACAAATAATTTCCTTGTCAACAGAATGCTCTAGTAACTATTACCAAATACCATTCAATGTTACAGATTGCTTAGATAGGTGACACATTCTTTAATTATTTTTTTGTGACTACAACTATTATTATTTACATTTAATTACAACGAAATTAGTTAATGACCTCATTATGATTGTTGTTCTGGTCCTTGCCTAACTTGTTTGTGGTACTATTATGCAGGTATCCTCATTTTTGTTTGAATGGATTATCATACGTAATAATCATTATGGTGGACAGTATCTCATTTACGTTTTTTTATGTTAATTTCATAACACTGTGTAACTTTCCTATAATAAGATGAATGACTATTACCATTGACAAATATTTTAATCTCACCGATTAGGAATCAAATGTCAATGGAACTTTTAAAAAAAAAGCAAGATATAGTTCACATCGGTTAAAAAGCTCGAAAGGTTTACAGTGCCTAATTTGAATAACAAACAGTTTGTAAAACAAGAGCGGCATATTACTAATTTCCTACTAAGTGTGAGAGTTCTGGGACAAACAAAGTGTTCGAACAGTCACGTCCATTAGATTCCTGTCACGCAGTTAGTTTCACGCCACCTGCATAGGTGATTTTACAGGGGCGCCTGGCGATAACTTTTAATAGAATTAAACCTACTTTTTGTCACATATTATCATGACAGTTGCTTATTGAGTAATAAGATTTAGTGGTATAATTTTACAAAAAGCCCAAAATACTTCAGTTAAACGTTTATTTTTGTGTTTTATAAATTTTATAATGTACGTAAAACAAATATTACGTCAAAATAGATCAACATAGTTTGTGATCTCGTTTTCAATGTTATCAAATGTTATGTCAACAGGGCAGGTTTTTTCTATCATGCACCCACCTAACTTAGTATATTATTACTAAAAGGGGCAGCTATTGGAAGGCCACAATGATAAGAATGACACATATGGGAATCCGTGTCAGTAGTGGTCGTGCCCTTTACCCCACAAATAACAACTAGAGATAAGCTGATTGACAGCGGGTCGTAATTTTAACAGTCTTTTTTATATCCACACACTCGTTACCAATTCACAGTAGCCAACATTTTGGGGTACTGAAAAAGATTACAAATACTAGAGTACCTATTCATATTATACTTCAGATTGTTATATTTTTAACAAGGAAACAAACGCGTAGGAAATGTATACGTAAGACAAGTTGTCTATTCATGGAGCTTATTATAGAAGAATCGTGAATCTTCGGTTCGGGCTATTTACAATATTTTGACATCTATTCTCATAGAAATAAGAGCCTTGGGACACCCGCAGTCTCATATGAGCATCAAACGTGATAAGAAGCCTCATTGCATGCGCGATTCGTACGCGATATCAATTAGCCCGTATAAGGTTTACAAAGCTTGTTTTTGTTCACAAAGCGGCCAAGTATTTCCCACCATGTCTTTGACCTTATATCAGTAAAAATATGCGACTGTCACAGATGCTTTCTCTTAAAAATATTATCAGACCGTAAATAAATAAAAATACCGTGGCCTATATGAAATCTAAGCTGCAGCTGGCGTAACCGCAGTGTACACGCATTTCCGTATCACTAGATGATACATCGATGACAATAACCAGTCATTGCAGTAGGTACACAACGACCGTTATCCACTTCAGCGTATCAAAAATCTTACAAAAAAGGCACAGAGAAATAACAAACACGTGTTTTCTCGTGGTTTCCTAGATAATTTAATAGAACAGCCTCGTTTGAGCAGGCAATGGGAGTTAATTATATTAGACACGAATAGCCGGCATTAGCCGAAGAGATCAATGTTCACACAAGGAATTTCTCAGCGCTCATCTCGGAAAACGAAGTGACGCATACCTCGTGGTCTTTTTTCTGTCTCACGATTTCTACTGCTCGTTGACTGTTTAGTCAAATAAAACTAGCGAATGCTCTTGTAGCCGCGAGCGTGATCTGAGCGACGTAAATTACAACAGAGGCGACAGGCAGGCCGCTCACTTGCAATCCGCAGATCTTTTAGTTACCTAACTGAACCGAAACCGGTCGATTCGTGTCATTAGACACGGTTGGAGCCTTCAGAATTTCTTTCGTATTGTCCTACAGCAGTCGGGATTCCATTCCCACGAACAGGTTGTGTGTTACATGTCTGGATAGTGCTCACTGTGTCCGCGTCCAGTGCAATTAGTGCCCATTCAGCGCCGACGCGTGCCAGCCAATTTAAATAAGTACTTACAGCTGCTGTTAATACATACTTGAGATTGTTAACTCGAGCATCTACTATCGAGAACAAAGATATAATTTCTTGTAATTCTATTTTAGCGTGTCTTTATGCAAATTTGGTTTTTATGACGGAAACTATAAACGCCGGTTGTTGCCGTGAATGACCAATGATAAATGGGATGCGGTAACTGGCGAGTGAAACAAGGATACGTTAAAGCCGCAAAGGGCCAGAGTCGGGGCAACTGCGTCTGTGCGCCCGCGCATGTCATAAAAGGTGTAATGCGTCTCACGTGAGCCGCTTAGCTTGCTGCATTATCCATTATTATTTAGCAAATAGCATTCAACTCAAACGCATATAGGAACTCGGCGAATGGAATCAGCAAGTCTATCTAAAAAGTAATGGCGGGATTTCCGTCCGAAAAAAATTTATGGCAAATGATTATCCTATTAATTGCAATAATTTATTTCAAGAAAGTAATGTAAAAGCGTGAAGATTATTTCCATCCAAGACTAATCGGTCATCAAGATCTCACAAAATGCCGGTACAGATTGTCGCTTGGCAAACTGGTTTCCGTATAAAATTCGCGTTGCCAAGCGGTGCATCAGCCAGGGTCGGGAAGGTAGAGCAGCGGAAGGGGGAGCGGGGGCTTGAAAACGCAGGAGGCGCACGAGCGGCGGCCGGTCGACGACCCGCCACATGCCCTGCGCCGGCGCAACATTCGCCTCCACAGACCATCCTAACACGATCACAAGATTGTGCTGGCAAATTTTAATAAAACACCTCTTAATTTACTAAACTAGTCTGGCACCGGACAAATACAAAAAAACGGTTTGTTAGACAACTCGTGCATGCAAAGCTACGAGTAATACACGGTTAAGGTATTGTCCAAGCTCCTAGACACTATTACACTACACTATAGTTTCTAACTACATATACATAAAAAATTTAACATTGATCAAGACGTATTAACATTGTCAATTAAAAGCAAGGATTTGTAATGAGGTCCACATTGTCGATCGGTTCAAGCCAGTTGACAGTCTGATAATGGACGAAGAATAATTTCCATCTATTCAATTATCGTCCCTACGTGCGACCTAAATAGCACATGTGACCACTGCGCTCGACACCGCGTAGGAACGGGATCAAGAAGTTGTCAAGGTTGGATCTATTTGTGATGAATTGTCTCTGGTGACTATGTAGTAGGCAACCACTTGTTCTCGTTTTACAGGAATGTACAAACCAGTCATTATTGTAGAATCTTGCTATATCATTCATGCCCTATAAACATTGCAGGTTGTTGCAGCATAATTACCATAAACATTCATCAGATGATGTAAACTGGTACTGAATTAACAAGACATACATTTTCAAAATACTAACTTATTACTTACATTAATACTTTTCGGGATAGTTTATTTAAATGCAAGAATGGTCTTATCATGCCCAATCTGGCTTTTAAAAAAAATCAAACCCAAGTGTCTAATGCAGGCGTGGGCGAGAAGTAGTCGCATGACATCGTTAAATTATATGTGAGGTCATTGATTGAGACCCGCATTTGTACCTGAATCTAACATCACATAACGGTTCTTAAATAATGCGAGTTGAGGATCGTTCGATAGAAACATGTTGCGTACCAATAAAACGGTGATACGAACAAAAATGAAGACATCAACATTAAACCAGGAGTCTACGCAGCTGTTACACACATTGGTCGAATCAAAACAGTAATAAACCGTACCGTTTACGTTCTAATTTAGTATTGGTAGCGTATGGCACTTGTCACCAACGACGCGACGATGAGTCTATTCATTTAAAGCGATCCCCACAGTATTACACTTTTAATTTAACTTTTAATAAGGTGTAATCCTTAATAGAATTTTCAGAATTATGTCCCTCCTCTAAGATAGTTTTCAAACGCAAATTAGGAAAATGGGTTTAGCAAAAAAAACTTGTATAAAGATAAAAATGTTTGCAATTTTACTTTCACAAACTTTTAGTAGTAGATTTAATTTGATTTATTCATCTTTTTTAAGTTCACTCTCTAGATTGCTGAGCTGAGTACTGAGGCTATAAATTTTTTTTTGTTTTCAGACAAAAGAATTAAGACAATATGGCGGTGCTTGGTATGGTGTCCGCGGTGGCGGGCTTTGTCAAGGTCCGCTACCTCATCGACAAAGCTGTCATTGACAACATGGTGTTCCGTATGCACTACCGTATCACCTCTGCCATTCTCTTCCTCTGCTGTATCCTCGTTACCGCCAACAATCTCATTGGTAAGTGCTTAAAACTCATTTGGTCCACAAGTAAATGCTATTCTATCTCCGTTAGACTGTAAATTTCTAACTCTAGTAAGTTTAACAGAGCTAATCAGCTTTTACGAGGTATGTCGCGAAGATTACATGGCATTGAAAGTACCGTTACAGCTAAACATGACGGTTCGTTTAATATTAATGAGCCGGTTATTTTACATATTATTAAGCTACTACTAACAAGATTTGCCTTTGGTGAGATGTAGTTATATCAGAAGCAGACTACTTTAAAAAATTATACATTTTTTAAAAGATTTGCTGCTGTTACTGGGAAAGTCGGACACTTTCAGAATCAACGAGAAGCGAAAGTTTATTAAATCATCAAGTAAAGGCTAGTTAATTGTGGAACTCAGTCGAACAGTCCGAATTCTGTTGACCTGACCTAAAAAGGACTACAGACCATACAAAGAATGCCATAGATAAAGTTACAGTTCGACTAGACGGGACGATCTCGTAACTGGCGTAAAATGAGTCATTTTCAGGTCATCGTTCAGAGTACGATCCCCGTTGTAACAGTTACCCAAATTGAGACGTCATGACAAATTGGTTGTACAAACAAATACACCAAGTATCGTACGTGATAAGACTCAATTCATTGAAGCAAAACCGGTCACTGAACCTATTGCATCACAACGATTGAAATACAGTAACAAGTGTGTGACAGACAGTTCCTAGTTTTACAAAACTATTTCATGCCTTGATTAAATTAACACGAAATAGGTATTATTACATTTAAACGCTATTAAAATGTTGTATAACATGGACAGATGAAGCGTGCTGATACTCATGTTATCGCGTGCTTCTATAATGACCTACAAACGTAAACAAACAAACGACTACTTAAATCACACTTACGAACTACATCTTAATCGTTTCTGACAATTCATTGTACACTGGCCTAAACAATTTGGAATAAATTGGTTGGTTCTGTCCTTTTATTAGCATAATCAAGTATTTAGATTTTGATAAACTTTATGTATATTTTTAAAGCATAATTTACGACAGATATAGACGACCTCCGTACCCGTGAGAGCATATCGGACTTGGAATCGCTATCTCTGAGGTCGCGGGTTCGATTCCCGGTCGGTCAATGTAGAAAAATAACTTTTCTATAATGTCTCGGGTCTGGGTGTTGTGGTACCGTCGTTGCTTCTGATTTCTGTAACACAAGTGCTTAAGCAACTTATCATAGGATCAGAGAAATGTATGTGATGTTGTCCAATATAAAAAAAAATATAAATATAAACAAAAAAAATATAATACACAACATGTCATGACCTTTCCACCTTTTAGTTACCACATTTCAATATTTAACTTAAATGTTGTTCTATGATTATTATGATTATTCATTGAGCAATGGCAGCATTTTATTGCAGAGATTTTGGATCAATCAAAATTAAATTATCATTTAGGCATTGACAGCACTTTGTTCACATTTATGATCACGAATTATCATCATAGTTAAGCAACTGGCATTCTTTAAAAATTCCAACCTCATATTACCCAAAGGCCTTTAACACACAAGTGAATAGGCTAGGCTTATTATGGGTAAACTCGATCCATGATACATCTCATTATACCATTTGGAATAAATTGTGATATTTATGGACAAAAGAGCCACTTGAATATAGAAAAAATACCTTTTAGTGATAGTTTATTATACAAAAATGTATATTCGCACTTATTTCTACCAAATTAAGAACGCTCAACACTATACGTCTTTGTTAAACATTCTACTAGCTCAATTTTTTGATATTAGCATGCTACTTTCGAGCAAATTATCTGTGGCTTTAATATTATTAAAGTTCTTATATTGACGAAAGACAATTTATTTGCATGTTGATGTTATGTTGGTAAGTAACTAGGTACTGACTATATTCAGGCGAGCTTATGAGATATCAATAAAATTATGAAAAAAATGCGATGATGGAACATTAAACTGTATATTACAGTTTATCTTATTACTTCAACATTATATCCATATTCATACTTAAGTTTCAAGTTTCACCGAAATCGTTCAATATTATGTCGAAACGTTTTTGTGCGCATGATCAGTTTTCTTTGTGTTTAAATAACCGTTAAATTCATTGTTTTACGTGTATTTTTTTTTAAATAATCTTATAAGTAGTATACGCTCGAATACTAAAACAACAAAGTTAAGGCTCTGTTGTTTCTCTGGTCAGTCTGGTCATACCACAACATTTGATTTGACTACCGAATATTGTAAGATTGTGACAAAGCGCTTTTCATAAATCAAAACTACTATATTCAATTTGGTTAACTTATAATTAACTAATACTCGGAGTACGGACTTAACGCGAAGTTTTTGGTGTGAATAGAATAGCTTTTGCTCCAGATAAATCGTCACCGCAGCTGCCACTTTTCCCGTAAATGTATCACCTTGGTTTGTCTGAAGCTTGACCAGACGTCATTTCCAATCCAATGTCAGTTCATAAAATCAGTCATACATTTGACGTTTCGCCTCCAGTATAAATAGACCCTAGGCAACAACCAGATGCGGCGTATATGACACCGTATACCTTAGTTTAGTTAGACTAGGTCACGTTTTAATCTTAGGCGCTTGCAAATCATTAGTCAGCATACGATAGCAACTTTGCAAACCCAGTGGAGGTGCAGTCAGCCTCCAGCAACGTTCACTCAGGTGCAGTAATCAAAACATCCAACAGTTAACTGCAAAAACAAGCGATAATGTTTGTTGCTACGCGACCATATGTGACCCACATAATGAGAAATCGCTGCTTGCAGTTTTCTTACAATCGATAGTGCAAATATAAACCTTCAGTTAGTAGATTACAAATCATATTATTTCCAATCAATTTACCGTTGAAACTTGATCGACATTCCCTAGTTTGTAAGACAGGTATATAACAGGATAGGTTTGTAAGACCTATATGTGAAAACTTATTTAGTCAGTAGCAGATACTTTATTTCTTTTAACTCTCTTAGAAGCCCATTCAACTTCGAGCGAGTTAAAAATAATGCTTACCTACGAAAATTATTTATAGAACTAGTGTTCTACGTGACTTAAAAAGTGTCATCATAATACCAAGACATTATAATTATATGCTGAATTATACAAAACTGGCGTCTATAATGTTGTTGGAACTAGGTATATTGATGAACATTCATTGTTCAGTCAACGTTTACCCTGAAACGTATTGTTTCTTATAATAACAAAAACAGTGATTCATATTTTGGTCTTGGCCATATTCACAATAACAGGTAAATCATGTGCATACAAGACAGTTGGCAGTAAAGTTCATGAGGAGTTTACCGTGACCCACAAATGGACCAAGCCACAATCCGTCGGTGGTAAATGTAAACGTACAATTGCTGCCTTCAGCCAGCACTTATCGGCTTCGGGCAGTAAAGTTCTTATCAAACTAGTTACTCGTTTACTATAGGATTACCATAACTAGCGTAACCTGATTTTATTTTCCCACATGCAACTAGTCCACAATATAAACATTGTACACGTGGCGTGGCTATTGTGCGGATGTCCATGCGAGTAGTATTGCCACTGTATTGAAATAGTCAAATCAATTGGCAACTAAAAAGTTGCTCTTGAATTAAATATAAAAACTCGTGTCAAATGTTTTTTTATATTATTTTATTTAGGTATAGAGAGCATAAATATTTTTTTGTTGTCTCAAATCTAGGTCGCGCCCGCGACCCATGTAAACTTTTTCAACATCAACCATGAACCGAATCGATGCTGTTATTTTTTCTTACTGCCTTTGTTATACCTCGTTGTGATACAAGTTGGGATTAATTGGCCTCGGGTATAAATGAGCTAACAATTCTAAGTGCTCTCTATAGACTAATTGGAAGCGTGTGTCTTTAAGTAATTTGACACCTCAGCATTTGTCGTAATGATTATGTAACCAATTTTGTGATACAGTGCTATGTGAATTACCTACGTGAAAAAATATGAAATGGGTTTTTATGAATGACATTAAAGTTTGTTATTTTCCTTTTATGAGTAAAAATGCATCATACACTTTGCAATTTTTTAATTGCAAACAATAACACATTAGTAACATTACGTTCATTCATAAAATGATAAGTAATGCAAGTCATTTAAACCATGCAATTAATAAATATTTGTGAATAGCTTCGACTTATTCAAAATCACTACACACCTACATGTTGAAATGGAGTTTAAACTTGTCCAACCCAGTTTTGACATAATGGGCAGTATCATTCAGCGTTTCTACACTAAATACCTTACCTTGCATCGATGCCATCAAAATCATTCATTCACCATTTTATCCACTACGGAGAGCAATATAATCAGAAATACTTTATACGAGAATTATGAAGAAATAAAGAAAGTCTAAAATACAACTTCTTAAATTAAAGAAAAACCTCGCAGTTGAGTCACATCCCATGCTTACAGATAAAGCCCTACCCAAAATTAAGTAAACAAGATAATATGAATAGACATACATACCCAGAACCTTGAGTAGTGACTTTACTACAAGTTTCAGATTGTCGTAAAGTGATCAGAGTTAAAATATCTTAATATTTTATAAAACACATAAACTGTTAATAGAGGTTTAAGTTTTAAACATCTATGTGTTGGGTTTCGTGATGTTATTATGCAATGAAGGTCTTTATTAAAGCCTGCCCGAACCAGTTAAATCGTCAAGTATAATGGAGCCCGGAGGACCCCCAATGAAGGCAATGTGCAAGTCTCGGTACCTAAGGCACAATAAAGCAGCTTTGGAAATAACCCCACACACAAAGAAAGTCTGGTAATTGGTACATACAAAGACGCTCTGAAAACGGAAAAGAAAGACCTAAACTCAACATCGCGACATAGAATCACTTGCTTTGCAGATTTACAAACAATAAATTGGACCAAAAATTATAATAATACGGTACGGCCTTATTTATGAACGGACATTTAGCGGCAAGTTAAGCGGCAAATTTAAATGAATAGCCTTGTATGAAAGTGTTCTTGTAGATAAGAAGTCCGCGGCGGCGAATGCGAGGACGGTAAACGCAGTATTTTATATCCGAATAACACTGATTGACATGCGCCGCCCTCCGTAAACGAGACCAGATAGTCAAATATTCTTTACAGTAAGAAAGAGTTTGTTGTGATGGATAAAAAATCGAGGGTGACTCGCTATGAGTCAGCGATACAAGTTTGATGAAACCCTCCGAATGTGCAAGGTGACTCAAGTCACGATCGACACAATTTAAAGACGATAGGAGCAAACTTTGAGGTTTAAAAACGTTATAATTATTATTGAATTGGCAATCCGTATTTTAATCGTTAATGCAGCTGGAGTGAAACCCTCAGATCGAGCAAGGTGATCAGAGTCACGGTCACACAATTGAGCAGGTAGGGGGCAGCTGCAGCGCCATTAGCGATATTGGCGTCATCCGCAAACGCGGTGCAATGTCGAGGACAGCACATGGGATAGAATAACAGTTAAAATGTTGTGGCTATATTTAGAAACAGATGCGACATAACTACAACTTATCTATAAATCGAGTACTTGTTTTCGCGTCATTAGAGGTACATGCTCGTTAGCAAGTAGGTACCGTTGTTATTTACATGAATGACGACTTTGAAAATATTTTATTATATATTTTAAAAAAGATAATTTAAAGGAGTTTTTATAGATAAATCGCGATTTGCCTAATCACCAGATATACGTCAGGCTTAGTCGAATCTGATCTGCATTTTAAACTATACGGGTATTCGCTTATGATATTTCAATTGTCTCAAATTTGCCAAGTCTAAATAAATAGTCGAATGGCCACATTGTCCACGTTCGATCGGATAGACGAGTTGAAAACCAAATCGATATTGTGTTGCTACTCCAAGGTATGTGGACTGGCCGCTCTAAGTGTTAGCTTCGATTTAGCTGATACTCTTTCTAGCTCAGGTAATAAATTCGGCAGTCCTATAGCCCTATGTCGCACTGCACACAAACATTTCTGTATAGCTTAATGAGACTATGCGAAAGCCCCACGGCATTAGTCCACCTTGTATACGATTTTGATTTGAGAACAAAGTTTAAAAAAAATGTTTAGCATTCCTATGTCTATTAATATCTAGTAGTGGACCGAATACTGATGATGATAATAAATTCAATCATCAAGATTGTCAATGTAAACATATCTGCCCTGTATTAACTAAAACGTACTGAAGAACCTACAAGAACCTACTAAAGGCTTCCAGTGGGTTCTTTTCGATCGATCTAACATACATCAGACCTTCTGACTGACCACACAATTTCTTTTCCAGGTGACCCAATAGCATGCATCAACGACGGCGCGATACCTGGCCACGTGCTGAACACCTTCTGCTGGATCACGTACACGTTTACTCTGCCCAACTCCGACTCGAAAGGGATCGTTCACCCCGGTCTCGGCAATGACTATGAAGAGGAGAAGCGCATCCATGCGTACTACCAGTGGGTGCCGTTCATGCTTTTCTTTCAGGTGAGTTTCATATTATTTCCTACAAATCATAAATATGAAAGTTACTTACCTAAGTAAGAGACTTCGCGCAGGAGACTACGTTATGATTCAGTACATACGAGTATTATAAACGTCGCGCGCACGTAGCCGCAACGGCTGCAGTCGTGGTCGTTTATAGTACCTTGTAACACAATCATGTAAATTCCTTACTTTTAAACAATAAATATAACTGTGCATCAGACAACACACATGGTCATAATGTGTGTGTGCGTCAGACACATGGCCATGATGTGTGTGTGCGTCGGACACGCACAGTTATATTTATTTATTTATTCCGGGAGCACTCAGTTTTCAAGATGTAAGAAATAACGTATTTTTAGGACAAGCACGCGGATCTCTAGGCTAATACGATTTTGTGTCCAAGATGTTTTGCTGATGTCATCCAGCCTACTTAAATGATAATTAACAATGTTATATAGATTCTTAACGTCTGTACCTCATCATTAATCATTGCTTTACTCAATGTGTAAAGTCCGGTTTATCATTGACATAAACGAAATAATTGGATGCGGTAACGATTAACACGTGTATGGAAGTCGCCTCCTCGACTCGATAGTCGTAACCAGCAGAACTTTATTAAACTTAGGTCTGTAAGATGAAAAGTCACGTCGAGACCTTCGACGAAACATGTATCGGCGGAACTGTCTCAGTCCAGTTTAATATTGCATACTTCTGTATTCGAAATACATTAATTGTAGTTTAAACGTAGTCGGTTTATTTTTTTGTAAATAAATTCGGATTAAAAACCTTTTTTGTAAATATTTCGAAGTCGGTTTAACTTTACTGTAAAGTTAATAAACATTTTCTATTTCAGGGTCTGCTTTTCTATTTGCCTCACTGGGTATGGAAGAATTGGGAGGAAGGAAAGGTGCGCATGATCTCTGACGGTATGCGTGGAACAGTCGCAGCCATCGCAGACGATAAGACCAACCGACAGGTAAACATTTTACTAATAGACGTAGTCATCATGATTCATTTACGTCTTTGTACGAGTACGACCACAATAAAGTCGCGTGGACAATGTATTCAAATAGGATTATTTATGAACTGAGTGAGATTTCAAAACTACGAGTAGTCCAAAGAGATTGGCAAATGTAATTTGTATTATTTAAAAAAATCTAAAACAAACATACCAAAAAGAGTTACAATTATTTTGCAGTTAGGTGGATGAGGAAACAAGGATCAGTTGTTCATTAATCATCGTTTTACGTATTTCGTTCTTGGCCCTGCCCCACTATATTTTTTTACAATGTTTAAGGTGATTCTTGTAGACAAGATATCACGACAAATCGATCTACTTATATGACTAAAATTGTATGAAACTTGAGACCACCTTCTACATAGATCCAACATAAAAAATTGGAGGTCATACTTAAAGCAGGAAAGGAACCAAATATACGAGTCGATTTGACAACCTCCTCGATAAAGACGTTGGTTATTAAAATAATAACATTCGTTATGACAAAATTAAATTAATTATACATTAAGCCATGCATCTTGAAAGTGTGGCCATACTACTCGGTAGAGTTGAAGTCAAAGTGCAGTAGGTCTGTAAATGACACTTAAATCGGTTCAATAGAATCTCACGTCAACCTGACGTATTGTCAGAATTTTATTTAGATTTACTGCCGACACCAATAAAAATAGATTGAATACGTTTTGCTTGCTACTTCATAGCTGAGTTTTATTGTATGTACCATGTTCTTAAGCAAATAAAGAATTATAAATTGTTTACAAGCAACTGTAAATTGATTTCAATTATCATAAATTACTGAAATAATTTTGCGAAGCGATCAGTTTCATTGCTACTGAATAACATATAGAGTTACGAGATGATGAAACAATTGAGATAAAGGCTGAATTAATAAGTCTTGAGTGCCGTCCCTAATTAGAGGAATCCGAGCATTCTCGGCGGCTATTATTCAATGGAACAAATAATTAATATCGTTTAAGACTAAATAGGTTACATTTACTAAATTATCTGCTTGATATTTATTTTACTTATTATTTTCAGTCTCGTCTAGTCCAGTACTTGATGGATACCTTACATATGCACAACGCATACTCCTTCGGCTACTTCTTCTGTGAAGTGTTGAATTTCATTAACGTGGTAAGCATTCAATTCTTGGGAAACTTATTATAAGTGTTTATGATATTTTAAATACACATTCCTTATAAAACTGTGAACTTAACTTCAAACGGACTTTTAAAGCTAAACTGTAACTATAGCAAGTATGGTAAATGATTTCAATAATTTTTCCAAGGCTACAGAAAACAATTTCACAAATAAGTGAAGGTAAATTTGTAATAGGTTTTTTTAGATTGTGGCTAAAAAGGACGTAAGTAAAAACATACAAACAATCATGTTTCAGGTCGGCAATATATTCTTCTTGGACACATTCCTCGGAGGCGCCTTCTTGACCTACGGAACAGATGTTGTCAAATTTTCGAACAGGAATCAGGAGGACCGTACTGACCCCATGGTAAGTTTTAACTTTACTTCACTATCTTAAATTACTTTTTATATTAAATAACTTGTTTACTTTTTATAGTAAGAGAGAAACTGAATATTATGCATTTTTCAGATTGAAGTGTTTCCAAGAATAACCAAGTGTACATTCCACAAATTTGGTGCTTCCGGTACAATTCAGAAACACGATGCACTCTGTGTCCTCGCTCTAAACATTCTGAACGAAAAAATATTCATCTTCCTGTGGTTCTGGTATGTTACTGAAGAAATAGATACAGTTATTTAGTTAGTAATGATTTTGTAGTACCTCAGCTGAACCTTTCAGTCATACTAGTGGTCTATCTATGAGTCTAATTCTATCATACACGAAAGTAATACTTATTTTGTTACTACCGTAGCGGAATATTCATCCCAATTCCATTCACTCATTTGTTTAGAAGATTTGAATTTTGGAACAAGAAGTACAGAAATTACAAAATATTATTTATGTTTTCAGGTTCATCATCCTATCCGTGGTATCTGGCTTGGCTATCGTGTACTCCGCAGCTGTGATCCTAATGCCAAGGACACGGGAGACCATCCTCAAGAGACGCTTCCGATTTGGAACACCGAACGGAGTGGAAGCACTTGTTAGAAAAACTCAGGTGAGTTTCAATATTAATTTCAATATAAATATAAAAGATCTTTGAACTACCACCTTTTTAGTACTACACTGAACATGATTTCACTTGATATTTGTTGCTTATAATGTTTGTGATGTTATAAAACATCGTAGGATTTTAAAAAGAAAAATTATGAACAAAATAAGAACAAGGCTCTCTCTTTCTCCCACTCGGTAGTAAATAATTTTGTATAGAAAAATTGGTTAACATGACTCGCAAAACGACTAATCTTATGTAATAAACAAGCTTAGCATATATAATAAATATATAGCCTAATCCACAAATATGGTTTATATTGAGTTTTTCTAGAAGCTAGATTAATAAGCCTGCCTTGTCTAAGTTATTTTTGAAATCCAGTATACTTAAATATATCATACAATTGGATAAACCACGGAAGACATATTATATGTAAATTGAGGATCATGAGCTAAATCTGTACATCCTTTTTCAGGTGGGTGACTTCCTACTCCTACATCTGCTCGGACAGAACATGTCCCTTCGAGTGTTCGGCGAAGTCCTGGACGAGTTATCCCGACGGCTTCACCTCGGGTCCAACGCACCGTCAGCACCTTCCACAATAGAGATGGCACCGATATACCCCAACATCGACAAGTTTTCCAAAGAGACGGAGACGTAAAAAACCGTTGACTGGCCATAGGTAAGGCGGACAAAGATCTTTTACACGCCCTGTATAGAATTCATGATTCGATCTACATACCACCGTTGACTACGCCGCCTGCCATAGGCCAATGAATTTAGAGCATTACAAATACCTATTAGGATACGTAGCTGATAGCTGACTTTTGTTCGAATCATATATCTGTGGAATCGATTGCGCGATTATAATTATTTGTAACCACACTACATACTATTGGAGATTTCTCAGAATATGCATTTGTTACGATTTGTATTTCATCTCATTGGTAATGTATTGCTCGAAAACTTTAAATGTTGCTCATTCAGTTGTTTGTTGAATACCTACAAGCTGACTTCTGTATGCAAACCAAGACAACGTACATCATGACATTCCTTTATTATATTTAAATAAGGCAAGAATGGATAGTAAATACTAACAAATTTAGTTTAAACATGTCAGATGCAGTAAATATTTCTTTTAGGATTTAGCTTTAAATTTGGGGTCTCAATAAAATTTAGTAAAATGTTGATTAACTCTATGGATGACTATATGCAATATGTGTGCATAAGTTAGTAGTCGAAATTCGTTTATATAACAATGCAAATGATATTGAAAGTGTAAAATGGCTGCTCGTAGTAAATATCACTGTTATTGTTTTGGTAAAGACTGTTTTAGTCATTTGAAAAAACCTGGAATTATTTTTAATGTAGCATTAAGTATTGATTAAGCAGCATGGAATAAAATGTGCTAATGCTGTGAATTTTAGGATACAAACTTGGTTTAATGAAGAGAGTGAATACTATGTTCGAGTATTTTTTTACTATTTACTTGCTTTACATTAGCCTAAGTTGACAACGTATCTTAAATTTTCAGATCTAGAAGTAAGTTTTATCTCAACTTGTAAAAAGACATCGTCTACATAAGATCTATATGTCTAGCATTGTGTTTTTGCTAAAGTTTTTTATTCATGGCAAAAATTCAAAACCACATAAAATACCAGCAAACGCACGTGTGCAAGTTTTGCCATATTAAAAACTTTTGCGAAATATAGGAAAAGTTATTTAGTTTACCTAGATTCAAAGATTTTACTCAAAATCTGAATATTACCTATGATGAAATTTATTGTTTTACTAACTACCAACTCTCTTACATATTCCTATAAAATTATTTTACATAAATAGTACATACATTTTTATTTACTTAGTTAACTTACGCGGTCTGTGCATATTTATAAAAAAAATATAATTACTTAGGAAAAATACTATTGAAGTGGCCTTTTGTTATATTAAGTGTTAGATAGGACTTGGTGCAAATAGTAAAGTACTATTGTACGTTACTGTACTCATCATATATTGTGCCATTATGACAGTCACGTGTTATTTGGATCGTAAAAGTGTCCGCGCAAGCCTTTGATGTCTTCCCATGATACTCGACTCTTCATAACGATTTTACTACCTACTAATAAGTACACTGTAAGACTCAAGTCATAAATTGTGTCAATAAATAGAATCTCTTTCCATAATTCCATATAACTAGCATAATAAAACAAAATAGATGTAATATGTCTAACTGCAGTATGCCTGTGACAACACGTATGTTAATATTAAGATTACTAGAGTATGCTTATTGTAAGCATGAGGTACGATTATCATTCCTGTATTGCAAGTTATTTTATAGTATCTGACTATTTTGTACAATTAGGAAGACTGCTCTTGTGACAATAATCAAGGTAATTTTGTGTATTTTCTTGGAATTAAAAAATTTAGAATAATTTTATTTGTATTTTATTTATCCTCGAACTTTTCTCTTCACAAAACAAACAGAAAACTAACTTTAAAACTGAAATAAAAACCCTGTCATGTTATTTTAAAAACAAAAAGTAGGTTAGTAGGTACACAAGTAAAGATAAGTGATAATTTTGCATATATATCACAAAGCAATGCCAGATGACAGATATGACCATCAGATTATAGTATCTTTATCGCACAACTAGAAGACAGAAGTTACATAAAGTAGGAGGCGGTATGAATGAAGTCTTGTTGCACTTATGTAAGATCTACTCATATCATAACTACCTTTAAATACCGTGATCATTATACTTGCGCGAAAGACACTTGTACGTCACGGAACTTGTGCAAAAGGATACTTGCGCAAAAAGGACTGCGTGATGAAAGTACTCGCAAAGAAACAAAGAAACTTGCCCAAATAAGCCTAAAACGATTGTAAGAAAAAAGGACACTTGCTCAAAAATAAATTGGTGACCTTTTTGGGTTATTTTCAGATGCTGATTACATAAATGACAATTATTTTCAAATCAATTATGTGCAAAATAGTTTTTTTTATTGCTTTTATTTTCAATAGTTTTTGGAGGTTCTGATTACGAAAATTGCATTCCCTTTTAAATTCAAGATATAGGACATAATTATGTACTTACAATAGAACAACACATTTTGTGCCGTTAGCATTTAGATCAGAAAAAATAGTTTAGAGTTTGCCACAGCAAAACCCTAAAAAAAATGCAAAAAACCGCAAAAAACCCACTGCCCAGTTTTCTTCAAATTCAAATGTATTTATTTATTTATTATTAATATACAATCCCTTGGCCAATTTCGGCTACGGAGACTAACTCTGCTATTAGTGTAAACGGTGTGCCCTAACATGTAATTGTACACTAATACAAACACATAGGGCCTGTATGTATGAGCACTGGCTCATACACATAAACTGCTGGACGCATGCGCCGCGATGGCTACCCAGCTCGGCTAGTGCATAAGTTCAGGGTGACACACGTGTATGATTATGCTTGGCATTTATGAATTTATCAAATTATGATAGAAAACAAAAAATACCTTTAAAACCTTTCATTAAAAATATAATTTTCAGAAAACTGATAAAAATATCTACTGTTATTTAAACTGTTGTGACAACCCTACCAAAATAGGTATCAAATAGGAAGCAAACATGTATGTAAAACTGATTTCTATTTGCAATGCAATGCTATCCGCATAAGTTTTACATACATTTTGTCAAAATGCGTAAAGATTGGAAGAATAACAAAAAGACCCACTAACCTGTTTCCCCAATCTAATTTCGCGACCAGCTTCAGTCTCAGGGCTCTGGTTTGATCCTGGGTCAGAGTGCCGGCTAAGAGTGCGCGGCGACCGCTCAAGAGTTCTCTCATCACTTTGGCGACTGCGCTGAATCGGTAGGTCTCTCTCTCCTGAAAATAAAACACAGGACAATATATTATGTTATGTAATCACGATTTAGTCAATTGTAGTCGGGTGTAATACTCAACCAAAGCAGGTATAGTATAGCCATTCAGCGAGGAAACGCTGCAAGCATCCTCGCCTCATGGACACGGTTTTATTTTTGATTATGTAGATTTTAGTTTTAAGTTAGTTATTTTTATAGTTATTGTATTGTTGAATTGGTGTTTTATGATAAAATAAAATTATATTCATATATAAGGTGCTTCATAAATATCTGCAACGGCTGAAATGGGTATAAGTATTGTTTATATAGATTACGATAGTAAAGAAATTTTATGTCCAGAACATCATTAATTTTTTCATTAAAAAAATTATATTAAATAAAGATTAGGCTTTATTCTGTCTCAAACCGTCCACATCTGACCAAAAATGCTAACGTTTCACATTATACCGCTCCCGCACACTGTCAAGGGCGGATGACGAAGTGTGTTATGCAAATTGAAGCAAGTAACCATTTATTTACTGTCTTTTCGCAAATAACTAATTACCGATCCGGGGCACGTAATTCCTTCACTATCGTAATCTATATAAGCAATACTACCCATTTCAGCCGTTGCAGATATTTATGAAGCACCTTATATATGACCAAGCATGGTTCTCTAATACTGATATTATATTTGTCCATTTTTGATCAACCAACTTATTCTGACGACCTCCGTAGCCGAGAAGCCAATATACCGGACTTGGTTTCGCTATCTCTAAGGTCGGTTGGTCGGTTAATGTAGAAAAAAAACGTTTTTATATGGTCTCGGGTCCCGTTGTCGTTGTTACTGATTTTTGTAACACAAGTGGTTTGGTTATTAACCATAGAAACAGAGCAATGTATGTGATGTTTTCGAATTGTCTAATATTCTCTTGTGATATATAGGTGCCATCAAATTGTAGCTTGAAGAAGCGCCCCACTCGCTCCACTGACTAATTTTTATACACATTCAGTGTAGTGAAGCGCCACACTCGATTAAGTGGCGCCACTTGCACTGTAGCGCGAAACCGTAATTTCAGCGCTATAGTGCAAGTGGCGCCACTGGTTTTAAAAGCATACTTTTAGATATTGTACGGAGGTTAATCGTAGCGTATCTGTGGCCCTTTTTTAAGCCACTATTTATGTGAAGGGGCTCTTAAATTCGATATCTGTTAGTAATGTTGTGGATACGCACTGTACAAATATTTTAATTAAAGTTTTATAATCATGAGAAAATGTCTTATACATACATATATCACTACCAAGTTTTATCTCTTTGTTTATTGCTCATACAACAAAAAAATACGAATGAAAAATACAGTTCAAGCTATATAAATTATGTCGTGCTTTGTGTGTAATTTAAATCCTTATAAAGATAGACATAAAGTTCAAAATGTTTCACAAAGGCATAGCAAATACTGACTCAGTCACTTCCTTAGAATAGACAAAAGATAAACATTTACTGTGTTCAAATGTAAATTATTTACGAAGCGTTACATTAAATAGAGCAGCGACCCATAGCCATGAAAAAAAGAATACATGTGAATATTTAACATTTCTATGAAAGAATAGTACTTTGGCCTTCAGGCATGCAATTTTAAATATTACGTATACAAAAGTAACAAAATTACTAGTTTTATTTTTATGTAATTAGATAAAAGTAATAAAAATAATTCAAAGCATCCTCCAAAACATCATCACCATAATCTCCTTCACAATGAAACATTATGAACTGTTGTATTTATCTATTAGCCACATAAAAATATTGGACTAGACAGAAAGTCAGAGACAGATACATGCATACTCGAGAGGCGAGCATACCGGACTTGGTGTCGCTATCTCTGAGGTTCCGTGTTCGATTCCCGGTCGGGTCAATGTAGAAAAATAACTTTTCTATATTGCCTCGGGTCTGGGTGTTGCGTAACCGTCGTTGTTTCTGATTTCTGTAACACAAGTGCTTTGGCTACTTACCACAGGATCAGAGCAAATCGCCGCGTCAATATGCTATCGGTTCGATATGAAACATCGAATGTTCATGCTCGACACACAAACATTTGCCTCTAGTGGGAGTCGAACTTGCCTGGCTTAGTAGTCCGGAGCGGAGCGTGAACCGAACCGTACTGCGATACCAGACGGTCCTCTTAGTAATTAAAATTAACTTAAAAAACCTTTAAAAACAGTCCAGACTAACCACATAAAGTTTTTTCCACAGCCGCGCCCATTCCCTCAAGACACTTGCAATTTCTCGGACCAGAGGATCATCTTTGAGCTCCGCAATGGCCGTGGAGCCTGTACCTTTGACAGTGCAGGGCCGAATGGAAACGACACATGCGGGAAATATGCCCCAGGCCGATCTATTTTTAGCGCTAAAGCCTCGATACCAACCTGCAATATTCAATACTTATTAACCAAAGGAACTTTACATAAATGAGCATTACCTTAAATATTATACTTGGAACAGGACAGATTTGTATGCGCAAAAATAAAACTTCTATTGTGTCATGATTACATCAGATAAGGTTAAACATAAAGAACACTGAAGAGAGAGAAGAGAGCTACTTGACTTAGCTTAATAGATTTTTTAAAGTAGGTTGATTAGGTCGGGAATCATGTTTGATTCTATTTAAGTTTATTTATACTTTTTACAATAAATTGCCACAGACCACAAGCCTAATAAAGCATAAAGTTAAGGAGAAATAGCTCTAGTCGCTCAATAAATAGTGCTCAATCAATCAGAAACTAATAACAATAAGTACTCTTGTTGATGGAGCTTCACTATTACATCCTTATTGTGCAAAGCAAAGTGTCAGGCCAAGGAACCCTTGGCCTTAGGCATAGTGCGCTCCCTTAAGGGTTAATGGCCCAGGCGGCCGCCAGCCTTGACAGTCCCCAGTGACTAGCTTTTGCTTAAGATTTTTTTTATGTAACCTTAGATTTTTTTTATAATCCCTGGTGTGTGCAATACAACCCAGTTTTGCTGCAATTGGATGAATGGTTTGAACTCATACAGACAAAACAAACAATATTTAAATTAGTTATCTGTCTTTATGGTTATATGGAGTATAACTATCTAAATGTTTTGTACCTCCATTTTCTTCCAAAATTTGGACTGTTTCCCCAATCTCAAGAGGTAGACCTGAGCGGACATCTCCCTTCCAATTGTAAACACCTGGAAACAAATGTCAAAATTTTACTTTTACATTACAATTGTGAAAGTTCGTAAACAATGAACCGACATAAATCTAAAAATTTAATACTGATATGAGTCCTAGGTGTAGTATTGTGATTTTATGACATTTTAAACTTTCTTGTTGCATTTTTAACTAATTTTTAATAAATCTATATAATTCAGTGTCCCATAAAAACCATGTCACTATGTAACCATGGAATCTATGCAACATTTTAAACAACTTTTTTTAAATATTTCCATAACTTTTTTTAACTTCATGCACAATTTTTTTTTTTTGTTTAAGCCAGTTCGAGAATTGACTAAAATGTTATTTAAATTTTGTTTTTAGCAATTGCATGCTAGTTTTATCTGTGATAATATAACACTTGAAAAAAATGATAAGTAGAATGCGTAGTGACAATGTGATGTGTGGTGGTTACGGGAAATTTAAATACTTTTTCATATGCACAGTGTGGGATCTTGACTGACTTGCAGACATGCTTTTGTCATAGTCGATATCGAATAAATAATCGTTAATACAGCTTATTAAAAAACACTTGTTTAAATATCTTTTTTTTGTAATGTCATTGAACTTAGTTAAAAAGGTTTTATCGATATTTACCGAATTATTCAAAACTTACCATAAATAAAATAACAAATGAATTGAAGATTATAAATAAAATGTTGCGAGAAATTACAAGCCTTTAGATGCCCTGAGAAGCTAGAAAAAATTTATTTTGTAAATTTTTGAAAAAAATATATCAATTTTTCTATTTTTATCAGCAAAACACACAAGTGATGCACCTTCCTGTTGAAAATTCTAAATATTCTTCCTGCAGGAGTTCCGAGTTATGACGTTTCTAAGTTTTTTATAAATTTCTATTGAAATAGGGTCATCACAAAAAAAAATGTTTAATAAAATAAATAAAATTGTAAGTACGAATAAATATTAATACGATATTTATCTAACAAAATACATTTGCGAAAGATCTTAGAAAGCATGAAAACTTCTAGACATGTAATAAATATACTGTGTCAACCATTTAACTTATTGTATAAAATGAATAAATCATGCTGTCAGAAATACAATATACAATCGTTTTAAGCTCGGTAGTCGTCAACTGTGTTTTTTTTTTATCGTGGATCGATTTGTTTGTTCCTTATGATCAGGTCAAAAAATTTATAACTATTCAATTGTGTTAGTAAATTTACGAATTCTAATCCCTGCCTTTTTTGTCTTTTCTTAACGTCAAGCCAGCTTCACTCACTGACCAGTATGTGCTTTATACCCCCCTGCTAATAAGTGCCCTGGTCTAGGTCCGGAAAGACTATAGTCTGACAAAATCACTATGCAAAGAGGTCAAATAAAGAAGTCAGGTTATTGTAACATTGCATCTATTGTAATAGTTTGTAATTTATCTGTTGAGAAAATGAATAAATATAATATTATTAATATTGTTTAGAAGAGTTAGTAGTCTTAAAAAAAATGATCAGATTTTGATGATGACTGGAAAATCCCATAAAATTTAGGGGTTGCTCTCGATTTCCCTGGGATCCTATCATCAGATCCTGACTTGGTGACAATGGGACCTCCTCAGAAGTTTCCTCATTCGAATTTAAAAAAATTGATGGTAGGTATATAGGCAACCCCAATCAAGAGGCTAAGTGCGGAGAAAGCCCAGCTAAACTAACTAACTAACTAACTATAGGCAACCCTAACCTGAAAAAAAAAAACATAACTCCGAACTCCTATACTTTTGCTATTTTTTTTAAAATATAATATTGGTTATCACTATTAAGCACAAAAATGTCCCAAAAGTCGATGCAAATAATGCATACTTATCTAGAAGGTAATATTTAAGGATTTTTCAGAATTAGTAATTTAGTAGTTCAGGACACTCTAAATTTAATTTTGTCTATTCCTCTAAAACTATGACAAATTATGCAGTGGGAGTTTTACTAAGAACTCTGTTTTTGTCTTATCTATCCAACGGAAACATAAAATAGCATGTCAGCAAGTCAGTCAAAAACCCACAACGGTAATGGTTTAAACAAAGAATAGCAATTACCTCATATGCTCAGTTACATACTATTATTAAGATAGCAAGTACAGAAAGCAAAATGTGACCAATATGTGTATTTCTAGACAAAGGCATCTACATAGTTACTGATAATTTTTTAATAAAAAATATGGTTTATCAAAGTATTTACAATAAAGTAAAGTAAGTACAATCGTTATGATGACACAATGAATCAATCAAGCCCTTGAAACTAATGCATCGAAATCATTGAGGCATTATTGAAGGGAATATTTTGTAAACATGCAGTAAAACCCAATTTTAATAAATATTGTCAATGTAGCTTTACTAAGAATTTAACTAATGCGACTCATTGATATTTAAATCTTTGCTTGTAATTATTATGAATTTTATTGGAAAAAAATATCTGTTTACAACTTATAGGCAGTAATGTAAGTGATTTGATAATTTTCCGGAAAGGAGATGGTTACTAATGAGTAGACTGCTCTTACATACACTTGAAATTCTGAACAAGTTATTCATTTCCGTATAGTAGACAGGATGTGTGTATCGTCCTGCTGCCGATTAAATTAAAACGTCAACTTACCGACTCCTAATTTCGGCGTTTTCAAAGGAACCCACATGTTTACGAAGAGAATCACTACACCCACGTCAATCTGATTCTTAGTTATTACTTAGACATCGCAATTTTATGCACAATTATTCATCAAATTCAAAAGATTTTGATCTCATTAAAACCTATGCGCTCCGATCCCGAAATTGTTCTTGTTGACAGACCTGGACAGTGTTGCCAGATTCATAGGTTAAGAATTATCCTAGTTTTACTGCAAAATTATCGTGTTTTTATCGCATCCCTAGTTCTCAAAATTATTGTTTTTGTAACTCTACCGAATACAAAAATAACCGAATAATGACTGAAAAGTTTGAATCTTGTTACCCACTTGTTTACTTTTTTAATTAACAAGTTTTTGTTAACTGAACTGCAGTACTAAGACCGGTGACAGATGATGGCGGCGGACGCGGCTCCGGCCGGACTTGTCTTGACAGTGAAAGGTCAAACGCTGCCATTGGTCGATCCTTGGGCTGGCGGAAGTTGTCTGAAGGGTAGACCAATGGCAGCGCTGGACCTCACAATGTCAAGACGAGTCCGGAGCTGCGTCCGCTGCAGTTAGTCACCAGCTTTACTGCACAAGTAAACCGGTTTTTCTTGTCATGACGACTGACACCAAACTGACAGTGACAATTTTCCCCTTTTCAAAACTGTCAAATTTTACGCTGACAAGAGTCTGTCTCTTTCTTAGAGCAAAGAAATTAAATTCGCTATCCTGCTGCATTTAGAGTCAGTTTTGTCCAAATAAACGTAAAAGGTGTTCAAATACACAGATTAAAATTATTACCTAAAATTATCTTCTAATTGAGCAAAATATCATGGATTATCGTAGATTTATCGTGCGATACATTATTATTTTTTCTGTTAAATTACACTCAAAAATATCGTGGATCTAGAATAATTGTCGCACGTCTGGCAGCACTGGACCTGGACAGACCAAACAGCACAGATTAGACAGAGTACGACAGACAGACAGACAGACAGCACTGATCAAGTAAAACCACTCTTTCTAACCGGATTGAGCAAAGTGCGAAAAAAACGTGCTGACAGAGACAACCAACTGGTGCATTGTGTTCCTTCATAAATAGGGTAACCAAATCACGAGAGAAATGGCGAGATTAAAATAAGTAATTTTAAAGATCGTTAACTGAAAGGGTCGCCTAAAGTTTACAACTATTCAAAATAGGGATGTATGTAAAAATGGTTTTATAAAAAAAAAAGTTAACCGACTTCAAAAAGCTGAAAAACCAACACTTAAGTACCTAATCAGTTTCTTTTGGAGTCGGTGCCATCCGATGAGAGTTTGAATGTTTTTGTTTGCACCGACTCCAAAAGTAACTGATTAGGTACCTACTTATGTGTTGATATAATTTTTAGCTATTCAGTTTTTTAAAGTCGGTTATTTTTTTAAAAATAAAATTTACTTATTTCATCTATTTTTAGTGATACATCCTCAACAAAACGAATTATTTGAGTAGAACACCGATTTCATCCCTTATTTTTCCCACCTAGAGGTAAAAAATTTCCAAAAATTTTTCAATATACCATCTTTAAAGTATAAACTATTCGTTATAGAAATAATCATCAAAACCGGTTCCAAAAGCTGAAGATATTGGGCGACATAGGTACAAAAATCACGGTACACACCACGGTACACACCACGGTATGCCGTGCTAACTGATTTTTGAAAGAAAAAAGAGAAGAGAGAATGAGAAAATCATCAAACATTGCATGAACTCCATAGAGTTGATTGTCTGGGTGAAGACAAATCCAACAAATAAAAGATCATAAACATCGTTTAAGCCTTTGTTGAGCAGTTTTTAAAGCTGTTATTAGTATGCTCAGTTTCTGATGATCGTTTTTATTAATTGACATATCTAATCTTCTAACAAGGTACATAAAAAATTAAATTAAAGCTCTAATTATTAGGCGTTAAAAAATGATTAATTATGTTCCTTATTATGAAAAATGTGCCATAACGGAACGGATGTTCTTCTGTCCGGAATTTTTCAGAACCCCATACAAAACAGATTAAATCCGGGCTTGTCCGGAGCCGTTTTGTATGGAGTTCTGAAAAATTCCGGAGTGTTTGTAATCCGAGCTTTAGCATCACTTTTATGGGAAACCATTGTGCATTTCATCGCGGTATCAAGAAGGTACGAAATTTTGCAGTCGGCTTTCCTATGACGCCAACGCATAGGTTTTCTTATGTATGATGAATGATGAACCGTTTCTTCGATTTTAGTGTCGATTGTGTTGTAAATCCCCTAATCCCTGTAAACGTTCCGTTGTACGCGTAAAGTACTTAAAGGAAATCATATTAATTTATTTTTAAAATTATTTAGCAATATTAACGGTTTGCAATTTTTGCATTTCTAAAAGCAAAGATAATTGTTTTTGCAATGTTTTTTTTTTATAAATTTTAAAATTTTACAGTATTATGATTAAAACGAAAAATCCGAAGCCTTTGACAGAATCCTTGACTCTGTCTAATCTGTGCCTTGGACGTACGTACTCTGTTTAATTAATCTGTAGGCAGCGTTGCCGTTAGCGTACATTTTACACATTTGACGTATCTTTTTAGCCTCTCATGTGTAATGTGTAATTTTGTCCATTTACATACCTTTTGAACCTACTCAATATCTGTGTAAAAGGGCGATGTACATTAAAATAGTATTTTTTACCACTAAGGAGTTCTCTTCAAATGTTTTAAAGGGCAGTAACATTTGGAGGCTATCCTGACTGCACTTGGATTAAGCAAACTACACCCCCCCCCCCCCCGGACCAGACTCGAAAGCTAGAGCTGTCCTGCTTATGTGCCTTTTTTTTAGCGCTGGCTATGTACCTTTTGGGAACTCAGTTGCGGCAACACTGTCTGTAAGTGTAGTCTGACTGACTAGTCACTTACAGTGTCAGCACAGAATACCTAATAGTACTACCGTACAGAAGATTCACTCTCTAACAAAAGTCAGGTTAAAAATATACCTAGACTCGTCAGAGCTACCCGCCTGCAAGCAAAATTGAAACTTATATCCACGCGCGAAACGTCAATTTTATTTGCGCGCCCTAGTTTTATGACCGAGCTGCGAACGACGGCACGGGGTTGTCACTTGAGAAGTTTTTGTACCTTTATTAGTTTTAAGATAAATAAGTAGATTAAGCATTACAATTTTTTTCCAGGTTTAAAATGTTAGTTCTGATTCACTATTCGTTTTATTCAGACATCCGTAAACACAGCAATATCTTTTATACGGATTATATTGACGTTTAGGCTTAGAAGACATTGCTTCTGTCGAAAAGCAAAAAAAATATTTTCAAGTTTGCTAGAGCGCGACGTGACATGTGAGCTGAGAGCGACAGCCCTATGCCATACGCCGCTTCGGACGGCGCGCTGGCCGAATATACCTAAAGCCGGTGACAGATGGAGGCGGACGCGGCTGCGGACTCGTCTTGACATTGTGAGGTCAAGCGCTGCCATTGGTCTATCCTTCAGTCAACTTCCACCAGCAAAAGGATCGACCAATAGCAGCGTTTGACCTTACAATGTCAAGACGAGTCCGGAGCCGCGTCCGCCGCCATCTGTCACCGGTATAAACTGCGGAGTGACACCCCACTGGTGTCAGTTAGCAGCGTTGCCAGAATATTACTTTTGTAACATTTTACGTTACTTTTCACCTCTTATGTTACCTCCATGTTACACGACATAAAATGTTACTTTTACGTTACTTTTAAAACTTTTTTTTAAATATTATTTACCAGAAAATGAAATATAATAGTGAAATTTATCAAAAATAAAGATCCGCAAAAAAATTCGCGGATCTTTATTAATATATTGAACGTTTCATATTATCTTACGTTCTATAATATCATTTAAGATAACAATCAATAGCTCTTACACTTACTTATAATAACATATAAAAGTAATAAAGCCTATTAAGTATAAATTTACATTGCCTAAAAACGCACGCATGCATTATTGTGTACACTGTAAGTAATTTCTTTTCAGTTTACAATGACAAAATTTATAATTAGAATCTAGCGCACGCCGGCCGCTGCCGCGGCACGCACGCTTCGCTCGCTGCGCTCGCTCCAGTCGCCCAGCTTCGCGCTATAAATGGTCATTGTTCTAAAATAACCTAACCTAGATGTTCTAACTTAACCTAACCCTGCGCCCCCTTTCCTACACTCTAACCGGATAGCGTTTTCAGAGTTATAAATTGTAGATTAAAAAATATATTTTTTAAATTGATTTTTATTCTATCTTCTACTTATAAGTATTGAAATCGATAAATTTAGGTTTCTAAAGTCGAATAATATATGAAATAATTCTTTGTTTAATTAATTTTGATATGAGTCAACTAGCCTATTCTGAGACTATGGTTAAGCGGTGACAGAACGACATTCATATATTTTGTGTATAAGTAATTGGCTGTTGTTGCATTTCTTCCATCCTAATTTAAAATAAATTGATTACCCTCTTTTTTAATATCTCGCTCGCTGATGTGACGGGTTAAGACTAAGCAAGATAATGTTACTTTTATCGTAAAAATATTACTTTTTAAGCTATCTTGTGTTATTTTTTACCAAAGAGTAATTTTTTACTATTGGCCACTGGCAGCACTGTCAGTTAGACAAAATAAATCACAATTCAACACATCACAACTTAACAAAAAAAAACCCTTCTCTCTTCTTGAAATACTTGAAAGGACTTTTATATTGTTTGTTGTTCTTTCACACTAATTCACACGTAGTTTTACTTGATCAGTGCTTTTGTTCGTCTAATTAACATTTGACTTGTGGTGTTGTATTTTCATAGTATTTTTTTTTACCCAGTATTTTTTCTTTTCTGAAGTAACATAATTTAGATTTGCTGACCATGTCTGATGATTTCATACCTTTGAATCAGAGTACGCCTCAGAGTAAATGGCAAAACAGAAATCAAAGCCATCGAGGGCACCAACAGAATAATCGTTTTCAAAACAACCAGCGGCGAGGCGGCTATAACAACAGATGGGGAAACAATTCCCAAAGAAATAGTAGTTTCGGTGTAAGTTTAATACAAAAATATTTATTTCTAGTTTTAATTGCCTTTTAATTGAGCGAGTTGGTAATTCTTAGTCTTTTCATGATGAAAATACATATTTACTGCATGTATTATTCATGTAGGTCTGCTGCTCTTGATATTTGTGTAAAAACTCAAGCATATTTTACAAACTATTTTCTGTTACCATGATCTTATGTAAATGTCTTACAGATATGTAAAATTGTATTTAGCTGTCTTTTTATGTGCCCTACACACTATTGTCATCGCACAATGGCCAGCCCAGCAAAACTAACTAAAATACTATTGTCATAGTCTCAGTTTATAAAATTAACATTCTGGTGTTATGTGGTACCAGACAATGAATTTTGCCGAGGGCATTTTGCAGCATACTCTGACCATCTGTTCTGTTCTGTTTTCTTTGTGGAATACAATAAATAATACAAAATTAACTGCTTAATTGCGAACTTTTCCAAGCCTATTGCTGGATAAATGTCTCACATCTTTACCGGTCTATCCTTTTCTCTCCTGTGTTGCCTTTACTCATTACTGTGATTTATCACTTTTCAGAGTGACTCAAATAGCAGCTTTGGTCCGGATAAGAGTACTATTGATGCATATCTACACCCATCTATGCTTCAAGATCCATGGGCACATCTTCGACAATCAAGGAATTCACAACAATCATAGTTTTGTGAAACTGAGTTAGAGAGGATATTCGGTCAAATATCAATGTGATGTAATGAATGTTGTTTTTGAAGACATTAGATTCTAATCTATGAACTGTAAGCATAAATGAGTGATTGCTGATTTATTGCATTGTAAAAAATGTACTCTCATTTTCAATATAATATATTTGGCGTTGAAAGAAAAATATTTTACAACATTGTACATTTGTAATATGACAACAAGTAACATGCAGTTTTGTCACATTTGTAACAGACGGATGCGACCGAGCGGTTCACACGTTCGTGATTACGCAATTATGGGCAAAGCCTACATTACTTGACTACTAGGCAACATGACAACCTTATTTTATAAATTAATTTTTTTCATGTCAATTTCATTTGGCTGCTAACTTACAAAGAAAACACTCGCTGGGAACTATGGCAAAATCTTCAAACTCTTTTCTCTAGTTTTGAGGAAGTGGTGATAGAGTGCCTAGTACCTACCTACCTAAATTCCGGGGCCCAACCATGTACTTTTAAAACAGTATTCATGCCATGGTGATGGGTTACCAATACTTTTCTCACAGGTGTTTGAGGAGTAAAACTGTAACAACTTTTTATAAACTAACATTGAAATTAAAAAAAAAACCAACACCTTCCAATACAAATCTTAACTGATTTAAATAGTTGGTAGTTATGCTTCTCTATCACCTCCTAAAAGGAATGTAAGTACCCATTGTTTTACCAATCAGCCTGGATTAACCATTTTTGACATAAAACAGCACTAAGCAGTGTTTAGTGTACTGCTTAGTGTTCTTAGCCTGGCCTTCGATTACAAAAATCATACTAATGCAGTTTCAATCCAATTATTGTATTTAGGGACAGTTGGGGTACAATGGAACGAAAAAGTTATTACGATTTTTAAAAAAACTTCCTTTTTATTTTTATAACATTTACTTTAAACATACAAGAACGCTTCTTAAACTATCGATTGATATTATCAAAAGGAGATCAAAAATTAACCTTAAACATAATTATTTTATTTTTATTTTTGCACAACGCCTCATTTGTTCCGATGTGCCCCAGATCTGGGGTACTATGGAACTGCGTCTGGGGTACATTGGCACAAGACTAAAAAATCAAATTATACATTGAAAAGTGTATATTAACCAAGCTTATATTTGCTTAATATATTTTCAGGAAAAGCATACATATTACTTTGGCGCTTTGTCTTGCCTGCCAAGCTGGGACTTGGCGACACTAGCTCTATATCCAGAATTGACGCCTTCGCCATATCTGGAAAATAGAAGCTGTTGTCAATTTTTGCACTCCGACGCAAATAAGTAATATCATATTCATTGTTTTCGTCTACATCTATCAACATTGGACCAACAAAATATAATATTAGCTTTTTCTGGCTAAATTTTACCAAGACAAAGTCCTTAGTTTTTGGAGTTTTAAAAGTGGACAAAGGTAGGTCCATATCTTCATCATTGACATATTTGAAGATATTTCATCATCTGAACTAACTGGTGTTGAAAATATTGCTTTGGTTACTTTTTCAGTCTTGATTCTCTTTATACTATTTATTTTCTTACCTTTCTTTGGTTTCTTTTCAATTTGTCTTTCCAGTGCATGTTCTTCTATTTTATTTTTGATAGGAGTGTCTGACAAAATCAAGCTCTTACCTTTCTTTCTTTTATTTATTTATTTTATTTATTTAAACTTTATTGCACAGACATTAAAAAAAAAAGTTGTACAAATGGCGAACTTAATGCCAAAAGCATTCTTTTGTTCATTGTCTTTCTAGGCCCAGCTTTAGGGTAGTTCCTGAATACCAATGGACTTATTATCTTATTTCCAACTTCTTGAAGTGCATCTCTTGAGGTAGAAGGTTGCTGATTTTCATTTTCTTGGGGTGCAGCTCTTAAGGTTAAAGGTTCTTGATTTTTAGTATATTGTACTAGTTTACTGTATTATTGAAACTATAAATTTTCCTAAAATAAATAAATAGTAGGTGTCGTAAGATCTCTAGATAAAATAGACCTGCATTTGCAGGTCTTCATCAGTTATTGGTCTGTTTGTTACTTCACTTGTAGAAAAATCATCTTCGGTAAAGACGTCTCGATCAAACGGACAAATTCCGGTCTTTCTAAATCCAGATTTGATATTTTACGCTTGTCCCACAAGTTCAGCCACGTTATAAATGCTCAGAGTCTGGCCTGGGTGTCGAAACATCCATGAATCTGCCGCAGCATTGTAGAACTTTTAGAATGGGCCAAATACTGAAACATCTAGCGCTTGCAATTTTTGACTCGTGTGCGAAGGCAGGGAGGTATTGTAAGAAGATGCACTCCGTTTTCCTTCGCAATGTTTAAAACTGCTGGAGCTAGGTGGCTTTCATGGTTATCCAAGATTATAAGAGTTGGGTTGGGTTGTCTTTCGTAGATGTCATTTTGACAAAATGTCGCATAACATCTGCAAATAATTCACCTGTCATCCAGCCAGTAGGTTGAGCAAGACCTAAGGTGCCTGTTAACATGTGACTTTTGAAGTTCTTTCGCGGAAACACCATTGCTGGTGGCAAGGCAGATCCAATAGCTGAAACTATGCAACAGGTGGTGACTAAAGTACCTCTCTCAGCATTGGTGACTTTATTTAACTGTCTGGACGATTTTGACGCAAATACTTTCTTTGGCTTTTGTAGGTACAGTGCTTGTTCCAGTTTCGTCTAAACTGAACACCCTTGTACCATCTCCAAAACTTAGGTACCTTTGTAGAATAGTAAATAAATTATCAAAAAACGTTTGCACGTTGTGTCTGTTAAAAGACGTTGCCCTCGATAAGCTGCAAGCCTCCGTCTTACGAAGTCTTATTTCAGGGTGTCGCTTTCTGAAGCAGTAAAGCCAATCAATGCCAGCCATTTTCCGGTCTTCCCAAGCTTGTGGAATTTTTAGATTACCTATAGAACTTTGCCATCTCTTAAGCTAAATATCTTGTTTCCACAGTGTCAAGACCATAGCACGTTTTTGAACAACTCAACAAAAATTGTTCTATTACTTCGAGTTCATTCGAAAATATCTTTTTGACTGCATAGTTAGGTGTCATAGGTATTTCTACTCCGGCCTCCGCTGCTTTATTTTTTTTAATATATCGATGTGAAGTAGAGACCTTGTCATTTTTTGACTTAGCAGCATCTCGCAAACTCATACCGTCTTCTACCAGCTTTACAGACTCCCGCATATTAGCTTCACTGTGCAGGCCCTTATCAGTTTTTCTTATACGATTTCTCACCATTGCGACTTGCGACTACAAAACCTGTAACAAATTCAAATAAAATCCAATTGATACCACGGAACCAAACAGGGCACAACAGAACGGGGTACAATGAAACACCATACAACAACAGAACCCAACATGAACAACTATAGAACCCCGTCTTACTGTGCCCCATAGGGTCTCGAAAATTTCAAACTAGAAGTTAAAATTTTTAGGTTAGGTATCTTTTCCATTAAACACTTTACTTTGTTTAATAGCTAAAATGATTAAGATAAATAAAAAAAATACCTCTTACCTGTTACCACTATCTTTTCTGCAAAATCGAAAACTCAGGTTTTTATCGTCTCAAAAATCTATTGTCGCACCGGCAATATTGCACTGCGCCATCAGGTGACACATGGGGCGCCGTAATTGGCCGAAGTGAAAACGCGCAAGTTCGTTTTAAAATTTGAATATTTTTGACGGTGTTTTATTGTACCCCTTGTCCCTACTGTTAAAAATGTACCTATTTTTATATTGTTAGTATGTATTTAGTTTTAAATAAATTATTTAAAAGACAAACTAGTTTTACTAAAACATTAAATAAACACTCGGAACACTCTCAATGTGTGCAATTTTATAATTTTAACAAAGCGCTGTCTGTACAGCTGTCTGTACCAAAGTGTACCTACACATTATCCAAATTACATAATCATAAAAAAGGTCTGCTGTCTGATTCTTATCCTAATAGGTAGCATGATATACAATTGTAATGTATACTGACCTTGAAGTAGTATGTATTAATGATTCATTATTCTATTACCATAATATGAGTTTCATCAAGTTTCCTTCAAATACATAGGTACAACGGCCCAGAGCCACTCGCTTCGAGTTCAATGGGGAGGCCTTTGATATCCAGCAGTAGACTTGCAAAGTAATCCAAAGGCTAATGATGACATACAGAAAATGAAAATGAAAATGAAAATGTTTTATTCAGTATCTTTTACAAAGGTACACGACAAGTGGCTGGAGTCTCCATTTAAGTATGATACCTATGTTTGGAGACCCCGCTCTTTCCTAAAATTAACAAAAGATACATCACAATTAAGTTATGAGTAAACTGTAACAATTTCATTCAATTTATAACTACGTACGTACTACAAAATAAGGTTCTCTATCTCATTGTAATTTTTGTTTCGAAGCCAATTTTGTAGTGTGTACTTGCATGTATGTGTCTTTGTGGGGTAAAAGTTAAGAATTTTATTTATTTTGTTGTAGATATGTGCTCATTGTCCTGTAAATTGTCTCCTGGCATAGGCAGTTTTAAATAGGGTTACAGGTGCAACATTTTGTATTTTTCTTTTTTAAATTTGTTTAGTAGGGTTGTATGGGAGTTTACTATAAAGTTTTAGAATCGCATGTAGAACGTAAAGTTTCCGCACAGAAAGTAGGCCACATTGAAAATATAGAGTGTCAGTTGGAAACCTATAAGGTTTAAGATAAATTACTTTGAGCAATGATCTATGCGCTCGTTCTAATTCTAGAAATTTGGTTTTCGTAGAACCACCCCATACTGTGATACAATAATTTAGGATAGACTGGTCTAGCGATATGTATATTTGTTAACCATTACTCCGAGATACTTAGTTTGCGATATTTTATTTATACTGTAACATGAGCAGTTTTGGTTGGTGAGATCTTGGCAAACGTGAATTTTTATTTTGTAGTCAGAATTTGGCCGAGAGCTATTGTAATTTGTGAAACATATATAATTGGTCTTAGTGACATTCAGAGTTAATAAGTAACGAGCTATTTGGGCCAAACCATTTTGAGCAAAACTATGTACCTCGTCCCATGTCGAGCCAGAAAAGACTATAGCGGTGTCGTCAGCATATGAAAACAATTTTGCCATTCGGAATATTTAAGTTACAAAGGTTATTTATGTAAATTAAGAAAAGCGTTGGCGCTAAGACGCTCCCCTGGGGCACGCCATATGTGATATTAACGGGCTCGCTGAGGTAATCTCCAACTTTAACACCTTGCCTACGATCACACATATAGTCAATAAGCAAAGCTCCCCTAGCTTTGCTTATTGACTATATACCTCTGTATTACGGTACCTCTGATTCCTATTTGTTCTAGTCTGTGGATAAGGGTGGGGACGGAGACGGTATCAAAAGCCTTTTGAAGATCAAGAAAAACCGTAATGCACTTTTTGTTTTTATTAACTTTTTCCGAAATGCATGATGTTAAGGCAATTACAGCATCTTAAAGTACAGTACAGTATGTGAACAGAGACAACAGCTCGTCAACCTACCACAAAACGTAAATTTTTCTCAATTGATATTGATCTCTACGTGTCGGAATTAAAGTTGAAAATCGGTTCAATGACCTTTAACTTTTTGGGTTGATTGACCTACCGTTGTCTGTACCTACTTGGGTACTTATTAGGCATCGAGCACATACCATACATATAGGATAAGTGCTCCATATTATTAGGAGTGTAAAACATCTTGCGAATTAAGTTAATAATTACTTAAGTATCCTGTTTACGTTTCTTAGCTTACCTACATGACATTTCAACATATAAATTCTTCAGCCCACGTCAGTCCACAGCTGGACATAGACTTCTCCCAATACACGCCCTGAGCTCGATCCTATTCTTCTTCATAGTTTTTAACAAACTAATGAAAACAATCGCTGTGATAGCTGCTGGGTGAGTTTTACCACTCTTGGGGTCTGAACTCGAGTGTTAATGCAGCACATAAAACCTTCAGGATTTCTCTGCAATGCACGTACAGATTAATTGACAGTCCAGTTTTATCTGGATTGTTATGAATAATGCCTGATTTATCTTTTCCCTGTCAAATTGTCAAAAAGGTTAGATGGCAATCGTTTTTATCTCAAACCTATCTAGTAGGTGCCACAGTTTACCATACCTACCAGTTATACTGAGCTAATAATTAGGTGTCGTGTGGGGACGGCCTTAAAGAATACACTTCCCCGCCAATAGGAGGCGTGTCGTAAGAGGCGAATAATTCATGTAGCACAGACGGGGCAGCAGCATCTGCGTGCGAAATTTAAAAAATTGCGCTCACCAACCCGCCTGCCAAGCGTGGCGAGTTGGCAATCCCCCCCTTTTCGGGGAAGCTTATGTCCAGCAGTGGATGTCCTACGGCTGAAATGATGAATACTTAGGTAACCACACTTTCAGGTTGCAGGTTCTACTAAAGCATAGGTACAAAATATGGAAACGTACCCAGGGCCTTCTTTAACCTGGGCATATTAGAATAATGGGGCCCCTATGACTTTGTCAGTTATTGGTTGGTGATCTGGCATTGTCCTAGAGGGGGCCCCCATCGGTCGCGGGACCCAGGGTGCCCGGTGGGAAAGACAGGCCTGAACGTACCAAATAAGGATGCCTACTGGACGCGGTGCGCCAGAAGTTAGGGCCAGGCAGCAGGCAGCTTTCCTATTATTCAACCATCATTTCGAACTTAGCTAAGTAAGTAGAAGGAAAAATAATCGCACGTTCTAGTTTTATTATCACAGACCTCCTGTTTGTATGCAATCAACTTTACGGAAAACATTTGAAACGTTTTTATGACACTCATTAGTAGAATACGATTAATTTTAATTTGTTTAAGTAACATACGGATGCCCAGGTTTTGTTTGCGTAAGATTCTTTTACTTAGATATGTAAATAGGTGGTCTTAGAATCCTAAATATTAAACCAATACTTATAGTAAATAAGTAGGTATGAGCAAACAGTTTTAAGGGGTACGTACCTGTTAGGTACCAATGAGACCCTATTACCCGAAGCAAAAGGACAAGTCTGACGCTTAGGTCTGGTTTCTATCTACTCTTTCTATAAATAAATATAAATATAATATACCTAATATAAGGTCGCCTTTTATAAACGGGTGAAATTTTAAGAGCAATTACAAAAACATAAATAAATCATAAAGAAAAATGTTATACGCTAGTTTTTGAGAAAAACGCCAAAAACTATTTTGATTTCAACGTAAAATAAAACACCCCGTGCCCCGTGCGCGCACCCCGAGGGAAGAGTAGGGCACGATTGAAATGAGAGAGACAGGCGATGACGTAGGGACGTTTCAGACTAGACAGGTGCTCTTAAAAAACTTTTTTTTTGTTGGGAATAATAAAAATGAAAACTAGCCCGTTTTTAAGAACGAAAATAATAGGGCCCGGTTTCTCTAATATAATTAGAATTTCTGTTAAAGTTTCACCCGTTTATAATAGGCGACCTTGTATAAATCTATTATCTGGGGAGCTACTGTTATGTGATACTACTGTGCTACCTAATCTCTAGGTCAGTCAATCCTGATCGGAGAATATCGGCAAAAGGTCCCAGCCCTAAAATTGAAATTCAACTTTGTATAGGTACTTGTCTGACCGACTTGAAATAAGTTAGTACTTAGTTACCTACTAAGTAAGTAGGTATCTCTTGAAAACACAGAAATAAAACTACAAGGAATAATAGTCAACAGGACAGACAGATTTAAAAACTTACTAAGTAGTTTAGTCTGTTACTCATCATAATCGGAATAAACCTAAACTGTTTTTTCAATTAGATTAATATTTTTACACATAGATAGGTACTTAAGAGATATAAAACATGACAGTGTCTTATATAAACGCCACTGGACTTTTGTTGTTAGTATTGTGTGACTGAACATCTTGCCATGAGGGTTGAGTTCGTTGTTCTGTTGTTTGCTATTATGGCTTTAAGTGCAATAGGTAAGTTACCTTTTTTCATTTCTTAGTTGGATTTTGTTATATTACAAAGAAAATGGTCACTAGGAGACGCGACCCCGAATGCAATCACAATACATTCATGAACTGCGATGCTATCGAGTGAAGTTCCGCCCCCCTAGCATGACTACCATAATACAATACCTATAGTATAAGTAGCGATATATCGACATCATCTGTAAAAATATGATAGATAGATACCTACCATAGCCGCCATGTAGAATCACCGGTGACATCACATGCTATGATCGCTGTTTCGATAAAAAGGCAATATGGCGGCTTTAACTATCTTACCTATTTAAAATGATAGTTTGTGTCGATAAATCGCTATATCATATCGTGTTTTGGTGGTCATGTTAGGGGGGCAGAATAAAATAGGCCTTCTAATTTTATTTGGGGTCCAAACTTAACATTGATGATGCGTCTCGTGGTAAAACTAAACTGCATTGGGACCTCTAATCAGATGTACAGACAACAGCTCGTCAACCTACCACAAAACGTCAAATTTTCTCAATTGATATTACTCTCTATATGTCGGACTTAAAGTTGAAAATCGGTTCAATCATCTGTAACTTTTTAGGTAGGTTGACTTGCCGTTGACTGTACTTATCTAAAGAAGCTTATAAGAGCTCTACCTACTGCACTAAATCACCAATGAATCCGCTAATCACAGGGCATAAACAGATTATTCTTGAACCGAGTGCTTTTCTAAGATCTAAGGCAGGTTTGTACCTGTTAGTGGTAGCACCTAAATCAATTAACTCGTCAAACGTCCAGCGCGTTAAAATTTCGGACTTAGCAGTTGATATTTATTAAACTAATTAAATATAGTTAGTACTTGTACCTACTCAAGACCGCATTCAGAGGCGTCTTTACCTATGGTGCAGGGTGTGCGTTGCCCACGGGCGCAGCGGTCCGAGGGGGCACCGAGCGCCGCTCGCTACTTATGACCCATTCCATTTAGACCACGCGCTTACTAGGGGGCGCGATGTTTGCACAGGGGCGCTACATGGGCTAGAGACGCCTCTAACCGCATTCGCAATAGCGTTTTTCCAGCGTAGGCGTTCGTCGAATGTAGGTATGCGAAGCGCATATGCCGCGAAACGCGACTCACGTGCAGCAAAAATGGCCTTTCCTGTGATGCGGATTTCCGCCCACGTGAATATTTGATCCCCATGCATTTTATTATTTCATACAAGTTTTTCCTATCACGCGGGCTACATGCTCACGGAACGCAGATTGGTAGCGGCACACAATCCGCGCGCGAGGCTTACACCTGCATGCACGCGTTCTTCTACTTTTTATCCTGCGTACGGCCCGCAGCGTGATTTTACACGCACGTGGACCAGATCCGCACGCGGGCTGAAATACGCATCACAGGAAAAGGGCACTAACTTGGTACGTTCGACGAACGATTGCTGCAGAAACACTAGTGTGAAGGGGCTCTATCATAGTTCTGAGGATCGATACGTTACGACACGCGCGAGATCGAGGAGGCAGACTGATTTTTTTTATTATGTAACTACGTTGGCATTATTTCAGCGGAGTGTCCTCCCGGAGAATACAATCCAGGGCCGAACTGCAGCTTCGAGCGCATCTGCGCCGTACCCAGCGCGCACTCCTACCGTGATCACTACTGCGACTGCTGGTGCGGCCCTGGCACCATCAGGGACTCGGTGTCAAAGAAATGTGTGAAAGAAACCGAGTGCCCTAAATATAATCCATACTTGTCTTAATTAAGTTTATGATGTTGAACATTCGATTGTTATACAACTACGATTTTTTTTATAAAGTTGCCCTTTTTTGGCAGTATCCAGTTTTATTTCTTTACATGCAAGGCAGATACTTCATTTTTACTTCGTTACCTACTTGTTTTTTGTTCTTGGAAGTATTTAGGTATTTTGCTTGCACTAATAGTTCAAGTTCAAGAGTTTATTTGCGAAAAACATTAAAAGATAGTTCTATATATATTTATACCTATATAATCTATATGTAAAAAAAATATATCCTTATTTCCCTTGGTCACGCCATAACTTGAGAACGCCTTAGCGATTTTATCCATCTTTTTTTTAATACTTTGTAGAAAGAAAAATAAAAAGGTTCGCAAAAAATCCTTTGTAAATGATTAAACAAAGAACACGCGTACGAAGTCGCGGGCTACAACAAAAAATATAATAAAAGACTAAGGGCCACTTTCACCACTTGCTGGTAAGTTCCGGATAACCTATCTGGCACTTGTTTTGACAGATAACCAGAGGTAGAGAATGCTTCTTGGCATTAAGTCCGCCATTTGTACAATTATTTTTAAATGTGCAATAAAGTATAAATAAATAAAATAACTAAATAACCCATACAATTATCTGTCAAAAAAGTGCCAGATACTTAGGTTATCTGGAACTTAGCAGCAAGTAGTGAAAGAGGCCCTTAAGATATTACATATAGGTCGACAGTAATCAATCTGAAAGCGTGGTGATTACGTAGGAATCTACTTTACAAAATAAGGGTACCTAACTTCTGTAAGTAACTGCCTAGATAATAGGCGCACAATTTCATTTTTTTTCCACGGCAATTAAAAGTTAGTGAGCACGAACCTAATGGACGCAGCCAATTGATTCAAAATGTTATTTTAATTGCCCAATTTACAGAAACTCTTTACCTAATTAGTTTTTGTTGACAGACAGATACTGCTGTAGGGGATAACCAGTACCTTAAAAGCCATTAATAAATGAATTACATTACAACTCATACATTGCTCTGATCCTACACATCTCCACTTATCCCTATCAGTGGTAAGAGTTTGGAAATCGTTGAGAAAATTGTCTCAGCCATCACGATTCACGCCATCGTTTTCGAGGTCTACTCGTACCTCTCGGCCTCTAGCGACGTCCGTCAGTAGGCAGCCAGCGCGTGTCGAATTCACTAATTCCCACTTCCCACTAAGAGAATAAGAAGAAAAACATTTAATAGACATTGGACATCACCCACAAATAGCACATATGACACAGAAAACATTGAATAAATAAAAAACAGATAAGACTCAATTATATAAAAAACAAGGATTTAAAATAAATAAAACCGACTTCAAAACACTAAAATGATAAAAATAATCCTAACACTTAAGTACCTAATCAGTTACTTTTGGAGTCGGTGCCAGCCGATGAGAGATTCAATGTTTTTGTTTGCACCGACTCCAAAAGTAACTGATTAGGTACTTAAGTGTTAGGATTATTTTTATCATTTTAGTGTTTTGAAGTCGGTTTTATTTTTTTAAATAAAATTTACTTATTTCATCTATTTTTAGTGATAAATCCTAATCTAACGGCTGAACACCAATTTCATCCCCTATTTTCCTACCCTTAGGGGTGATTTTTATTTTGCAAACTTTTATCATATTATCTTTGAAGTATATGCTATTCAATAAAACAAAAATCATCTAAATCGGCTCATATTTGTCGAAGATAGGTAACAAGAACCACAACCAAAATATTATCTGGGTATATATTTGTTGATTTTCTCAAAAAGTTCTAAATCAATTTCGATAAAATTTTTATGGGACCACCTCTGAAGTATGATCTACCAAACAAAAAAAGAATCATTAAAATCGATTCATAATTGGCGGAGTAATCGCGTAACATACATACAAAAAAAAAAAAAAAACCTCCTTTTTTGAAGTCGGTTGAAAATCAATCGGTGTAAGTAGCGTCACTATATGCCTGTGATGTCCAGGATAACAGGAACTCACTCAGCTTGAGCCATGGCCAAGCCACGACGCTGGTTTTTAGTAGGCCCTGCCGAATGAGAATGAATGAAAGAATAGACCTAAATATACCTCATAAAAAATAATAATCGTAATAACTAAACAGATAAATAAGGTCATTACACACTCAAAAGTAAACCTAAATAAATATAGGTATTCGAAACGAAAACAAGAAAAATATTATTGTGTAGGTATGCCACGCATCAAGAAATCGTTCCGGCCGCCAGGCACACTTAAAATGAGCATTTGCAATACTATTTTTTTATGTCTAAGTACCTATGCAAAATTGCTACAAACCATAAAGCAAATCTGCATAACGCTGGCCGTGAGCTCTTAATTCTCAGATTGCGTGGTATCCCCTCCACCTGAATTGATTACGGCAATTTGAGAAATTATTTTCATTTTCGTTTCCACGCAGAAAGTTTGGAATCTTTGCATAATGGGTCATTCAGAAAACAATTTGATTTGGTTTAGCAAAGAAGTTGTCGCGTTTCTTTCGACACTTATTTCTGTTGACTTCATAAAACAGGCTAACTTAGTTTCTTACGCGTTACTCTGTTACGCATCATTATTAATAATTTCTTATTGAACTTTATTAGCTGCAAAAAAAAACCTATCTCCATATTTCTTAATGGCTTTAAGACATAGAATAGAATATGTACCTAAAGACGAGTCAGGGTCCTTGCTCGTGTGACTTCAGTGGCTTTTTCATAACTCAAATGAAATAATCATAAAAAACACATTATCTCGCGAATAAGCCGCAAATGCGTTACCCGCGCGCAGGTACTGCAACTGTGAAAACCAAACTGCACATTTATCCCGATAGGTGTCGCACTGTGTTTAGTCTTGTCCGTAGTGATTATTTGATCACTGATTCAGAGTTTTGCAACGAATCATATATTATAATTACTACGTTATTGCTTAGTTGTCAAACTTGCGTCAAACACATTACAATACGATGTAAATAAACACAATAGTTGTATTTCTGTTATTAACGATGCCTCTGAGTACTAGTTAGAGTAATAAACGAATAGTTTGTGTGTTAATTTTACGAGCACAACAAAATTTCAGCATTGACATTTACGTGGACAATGTGTTGACAAGACCAAACACGCTGTCGCCATCTAAGATTAGCTTTGCTTTGGGGGGGGGGGGGGGGGGAGCACAGTCCCTCATTTGTGCAACTCATGTAAGATTTGCTTCAGACGCTTGCGCCGCTCGCTTGCCTTTCGCGCACATACAGTCCTCTCCACTTTTTGGTATACGTAAACAAAGATAAAGCGCGCGAACCGAAATGCGCGCGAACGCGAACGCGAATTAACAAGGTGTAATTGAAATAACACAAAAACTTTCAGGCAGTGATTAATTACAGCAACATAACACAACCAGCTAACATCAGTTTGTATAGAGAAAAAAAAAACCTCGACACAAATGTGCAGCATTAGCTCAAGGCTTCGATCACCATTTATCTAAAACCGACTTATTGAAACCATTCTTATGAGTCCAAACACGATGAATCACACATAAACACGGGAATCCAGCAGTCTCTTTGATGTGCACCATCAGCTCAAGGCCGCGATCATCATCTATTTAACACCTACTCATTTAAACCATGCTTGTGAGCCGAAACACGCAAAATTGGCTGTAAATTGCTGAGTAATTGGGATTCCCGCAGACTTCTTGATGTGCAGCATCAGCTCAAGGTCTTAGTCATCATCTTTAACACCTACTCATTCTTATTTAGAGTTGCCAAGGGGTTGAGAATCTAACAGTCTTCTTGATGTGCAACATTAGCTCAAGGTCATTATTTATCCAACATCTGGTCATTGGGACCATTATAATGAGCCCAAACATCTGCAGTAATTTGCTTAGGAGTTGGGAATCTCACAGATTCCTTTATGCTGCAGCATCAGCTCAAGGTAGTCATATCTTGGGAATACTACTAAAGTAACAGTGCATCATTTCAAATCAATTAGACCTGTGAAAGTTTACAATAAGCTGAAAATCTTTTTGTCACTTAGGCAATGAGCTGATAACCTTCAAACGGCTGAACAAATCTACATAAAATATAGCTTAGAACCATTTCTATAATATTAGCTTTAAAACAACAAAAAAACTGTATCAAAATCGGTCTATTCGTTTGGGAGCTACGATGCCACAGACAGTTACACAGATATAGAGATTTATACGTTAAACATGTGTTAAACTTATAACACCCCTCTTTTTCGTCAGGGGTTAAGAAAAGAGGTTTTACCATAGAAAAAGTTGCTGTATTTAAGTATCAGAAGCAGCCTTTCATTACACGTTTGTATGAGTAAACTTTCACGGTGAATTTTCATTGATTTTGCTGTAGTCTTAAGTCAACTGTCTACTGCTCAATTAGGTATCTCTATATATATAAAACAAAGTCGGGTTAGTTACACCATTTATAACTCGAGAATGGCTGGACCGATTTTTATGATCTTTACTTTGTTGAATTTGTCTCCGCCTCGAATAGCAGAATAACCATAAAAAATTACGAATTACAAAATGACTAATATGTTGTTACTACTTGTATGGAGATGTAATCTTTTTTGGGATTTCCATATTGGTCCTATAAAAAAAGTTGTTGAATTTGAGTAGGATAGTGTGACTTTGCAGCCCCAAAACCTTTGAAAATTCTCCGTACATTTAGAAAATTCCCACAGGTACTGTACCTACATTTCATTAGATTAAGAGTTCAGCCCTAACATTTTTAATACCGACCGATCCTTTATCCTTATCCAAAGAGTGGCTACTTAATTAAAATGCCCAACAACCCTGCCGAACCGTATAATGACTTGCTACGAAAAAGGTTGTTGAAATTCCATTAATTTAGTTGTGAGCGGAAAACTCGCGATCTCAGAGCCCTCATGTGGTTTAGGCGCGCGGTCGCCGGATGCCCAATCTCTACATGTAGAGCTTATTATCGTCCTAACACTTTGACTTTGCCCTTTGTAATTATAACCGTGACCGTTATTTTGGCGTGTACTAAAAATGTTCTCAGACTAATTGGGATTACAATGCGAGGTGACAGTTTTATTTTCAACGCGTCAAGACCGGATTTAATGGTTTTAGATATTATGTGCCGATTACACAGGGTAATTCTGGCCTTACTATTTAGCTGATTAAATTAAATTAATGAAAACAGGGATATGCAAATCATCATCATTATGCCAGCCTATTGCAGTCCACTGCTGGTCGTAAGCCTCCCCCAAAGAGCGCCAAAGAGCACGATCTCCCGCGTTTTTCATCTATCTACTGCCAGCCAACTTGGTAAACGTAGTGTAGGACGCCCCCAGCTCAATGGACCGACGACCTTAGGAAGAAATGCAGATTATTAAATTACTAATATTGCAAGACAGCACGCTGCGCAATAAGATAATATGTAACATCAGTTTAACTGAACTTATTCGATCCGCTTTTGATCAATGATTATTTCGAGGACGATGGACACTTTTATCTTAACCCGATCCTGAAAATAGCTAAGGTTATCTAATAGATATCTCTTAAGCTTATCGGAGCGTCAAATACGATTAATAGGTCGTCTGCCCTAGCCGGTGCACCGACACCGGACCCGCGTCCGGAAGTGGCTCGCACCGAATAATCGCATCGATCGCCAAAAAACTAACCCACATACGCACTGGCAGCGTAGCCGGAATTATTAATCGAGGAGTAAGGGGGGTGTGTGGTAGGTTCCCAAGGCGCAGGCGCGGGCGTGCGGCGGGCACTCCGCGAGGTAGGCTCGCGTGCCACGGCCGCGTCACGCCGCCCGGCGCCGCGATGCGCGATCTGCCGGCCCCGGCGCCGCTCCGGCAAGCGCCGCGCTAACCTGTACCCATGCAGTGGCGAAAACTTACCAGGTTGAAGTCTTCGCCGGGCGGACAGTCCCGCGCTCGGAGGATGCTTTGCTGCGGCCGCAGGAAGGTAGGCCCTCCGATCGATAGCGCGCGCCGAAACGGTCGCCCGTCGCCCCTCCCGGCCCGGACGCCGACGCCGTTTCGTTACGCCGTTCGACGACCCCGAACGTTAATGCCTCACTTACTCATGCTGGATACTCATTTCTCATGTCTGTAGTTCTTTAATCTCAATGTCCTGGTGTCTAGACTACCTCCTAACCATTCATGAACCGAGCAGAGTATGACATTAATCTTGAAACGCTGTAATTTGAACAATTAGTTAATTGACACACGTCAAGGGCGGTTAACGGCTAGGTCATACAAATGTTGACTGAGTAATCGATTCTATCTACAAATATTGACTAGCTGTTAAAGTCTGATTAATGGGTTAACTACCCGCCGGTGTTGGTGTTAAGTATCTGTACTAAGGGCAGAATGACGGTCATAGTACCTACATCAGATTCCTAAGGCGTTATCATTTGGTTTTCTTACATAGGGTTTAGTGGTCAACAGTGGTCTGACAGTTGATAAGCTATATGTCGTGATAAAGATGGATGTGCAAGGATCAAACATATAAACCAGTCAGTAGTAAGGAGGTACTTACGGTTCTAATGAACTTACATAGGTAGAACCCAACAATCCATAATTGTCATTAAAATATTTTAGGTAAACCTAACCTAAGAAAAATGCTTAGAAAATACTTACCCTAGGATTTTTACTATTACGTTAATATATTTTTTGTGACTAATTACAACATAATAATTCGGCCAGCGACTATTTAGACCTCACTTCGAGTTCTGATTTTAAAACACTCGCTACGATTCACCATCTCTTTTCCGCAAAGCCATTTCCTTGAAAGAGTGAGCAAGCGGGATTGTTTATGAGGTTCTTCATAAGGAAGTCTAATCTCCGCTGGATGATCGTCTCTATTCGATTGTTTTTGTTAATACGACTAATATAAGGTGGCACGTATTTTTTTCTCAACACATAGGTACCTAAAGTTTGTCCTGGTTAGACTTTAGGCGTCAAATCACCTATATTTTCATAATTAATAATTATAATTTCCTCCTCAAGTCCTGTTCGTTACGTTATCAACTTCGAGGAAAATCTTAGTAGCTTTTTTATTTGAATTTGAACTTATGTAAACGTTGAGAAATCTGTAAGACTTCGTTTAATTTCATTTCTCAAGAGGAATGGAAAATGTAAAGCAAGGACTTTTATGACTAAGTTTTCCTTTAGCACGCCTTTTTCTATTTAAACCTACAACTTCCATTAAAACTGAACATTAAGTAAAATGATAAAGACGGATCATGATTTTCTAACATGATGATCACTTTACCTTGTGAAGGAAGCGGGGAGATGAAAAATCTCTAGAAATATCATAATCATAAAAAATATAATTATATATCAAAAGCGTTACCAATAATTTTGCATACAGCAGAATGTATCATATTTGGCGACGTCTGGTGTAGTGGTTCGCGCTCCGGACTACAAAGCGAGCGGTGCGGGTTCGAATCCCGCATGTTCAAATCTTTGTGTGATGAGCACGAGCATTAGTATCTAAGTCATGATTGCTTATAAAAGTATATAAGTAAGTATATTTATCTGTTACCTAATCACCATAGTACAAGTTTTGCTTAGTTTGGAACTAGATAATTGGTGTGATTGTGAAAACAATCTTACATATTATATTTAATTTATTTTGTGTTAATAATAACTGATTGATAAAGAATATTCGACATCATCATCATCATCATTTTAGCCATAGGACGTCCACTGCTGAACATAGGCCTACCCCATTGACTTCCAGATTGGTCAGTTGAAAGCGGCCTGCATCCAGCGTCTTCCTGCGACCTTTACCAGGTCCTCTGTCTACCTTGTGAGTGGACGTCTCACGCTGGGCTTGTCGGTATTAATTAAGGATTATTACCATGTATGGTGTTATGTGTTATGATGTACCATATATGTGGTTTTTATTAAATCTTTGATATTTTTATTGCATCCTTAATATTTTTATGACAGCGACCAAGAAAGCGTAAAACAGTTTATTATCTGGTGCTGTTTTCGTTCGCATTATTTGGAAAGCCTTTTGGCAATGAAGCCTTAGTCAAACAGGGCGTAATGTGAGTTTTTTTAAACGCTTAGTTGCATAGAAAAAGAAAGGTTTATTCAATGTAGGTCATCATCATATCGTATGGCATTGAGCTGCTTCAATCCTTATTTGATTTACACTTTCAATAACGATCAACTGGTAAATTACCGCCTCTTCACATTTTTTTAAGTGATTTTTTTCCCATATTTTAGTAATAATTCTGCTAATCATTAAATCAGTGATCATAATAATCGGTCCTGCCGTTTTAGACTTAAATTTTTTTTAAATAACATAAGTTAGTTACCAAAAGATGATATGTTCCGAAGCACTGATGTAAGGATGATATACCTAGATCTCTATGATTCCACAATAAAGTATATGTGGATTAAAATGGAATAACCTTTATATCGCCACTATTTCTATTGAATCCAAGATTACCATCAGTTGAGCTGAGGGGTGTAAATGCCAAGAGCCTGTTTATAAATACATAATGGTATCCTGAATTACCAGCCCTAGCTCATGTCACGTCGACCTATATGCGATATAAATTCAGCTTTAATGCTGACATATTATATATTACCTATTTATTCAAATGAACATGTGTCAGACTAAACCTTCTGTGGACTTTCATATTCGTGTATTGTTTTGTATTATTGAATCAATTATATTAGACGTGTTATGTGATACAATTTACAAAATTGTACCCACGGATTTATTACCACGAATACACACAAACAGTATTTAGAAGACATGAAACGACGACTTTGGCGTAGTATTTACATGGAATTCAACGGGTTTCGTACTTTTTTCTAAATTGGTGCGCTAGAACTGCTGGAAGACGGCCCGGCCAAAAAAAAGTTTTTTTAATTAATGCAATCAAAAATTGGTTTTCTGGCCTCAAATAAGAGGTTATTTTAAAAAATCTTAGATTTGTTTATAATTTTGTCAACATCTAAATTTCAATTGTGACGTTTTAACTAATGAAGTCTCGCATCGTAGCCCCCTGCTATAATTACAGCAATTGACCGTTACCACACCGTTACGCAGTTTCGAGTAGGGGAGGCCGGGGCTGGAAGTTCCGGGGGTAAGTTGTTCCGACAGTAATAACTTTGTAAAAAAAAGAGATAGCAATACACGCGCAGTGCGTCTTTTAAGCATCAGGTGATGCGCCGCGCTGGCGAACATTTTAGTTGCTCCGACAGCGGCGGATGAGTGGCTGTGCGACCCGTGCTATTAAAACACCACGTGAGTAAATTTTTTCGTGTTCACACTTTTTGGTCTATTTTCTTTTATTATTGACCGATTAATGTGTAACTTTCCTATTTTGTAGTGGCATTAGTTAAGTATCTTATTGTATTAGTGTTTTTTAAATTGATTTCATTGATTTGCTAACATGACAGTCTTCATATAAAAACGTAACTTGGGGCTAAAAGTTCCCACCCGAAGGGGCTGGTTGTTCCCCGGAACAACTTACCCCAATGGACCTTCAATTTTATCTTAATTTTTAACAGATTATTTTTATTTTTTAAGATGCGTACCTACAAACGGAAAACTAATAGAGAACCTGGGAATAGTTCAGGATGGATGACTGACACTGAATTCCTTACATATATGGACCACTTTATCAAGTTCACGAAACCCACTCCAGAAGAATCGGTGTTACTATTACTGGACAACCACTCGTCATATAAGTACAGACATCAACGTAGTTGAGAAAGCAAAAGCAAACTCAATAATAATGCTGTCGTTCCCATCTCACTGCACGTACATGCTGCAGCCGCTGGATGTTGTCATCAATGGGCCTTTCAAATCTTACTGTGCTAAAGCTCAAGACAACTGGCTCCGAAACAACCCGGGAAAAACAATGTCAATATATGAAATTCCTGGGATTGTTAAATCAGCATGGCCTTTAGCAGCAAACCCTGTAACCATTATAAACGCTTTTAAAAATTCTGGAATATGTCCCTTTAGCCCTGACGTATTTAGAGACGAAGATTATGTACCATCTTTCGTGACAGATCGGCCAATGTCAGAAGCTGCTTCGTCTCTAGCTCTGTCAAATGAGGAACCCCTTCAACCTTCTAGCTGTTCAATTGCGGCTCAAAACTATGACCAGCCAGATCCATCCAATATTCAATTATTACCCTAGAATAATGTGCAGCCCGAACCTATAACCTCTTCACCTCAGCAATCGACAACAGATCAGGGTGATGCCCCTCAGACTGCCGCTTCGACCATTAATAGTGGAGACAAGTGCTTCAGCTGTGTTTAGCCCTGAAATCGTTAAACCTTAACCAAAAGCACCACCAATATTACAGCCGGCTACAAAACGACGTATAAGAAAAACGGCTGTTTTAACTGACACGCCAGAAAAAAATGCATTAGCTCAAGAACAGTCAAAGAAGAAGGCCAAGAAGAATAAAGACATTGCAAGGAACGTCTGACGCCAGAAAAAAAATGCATTAGCTGAAGAACAGTCAAAGAAGAAGGCGAAGAAGAATGAAGACATTGCAAGGTAGGGGAAGGGGAAAAATAACAATAATAAAGGAAAAGGTAAATGCAAGGGGAAAGGAAAGGGAAAAGTTCAAGAAAGCTAAACGAAGAGTATTACAAGAAAGCGAGAGTGATAGTGACATGGATCTGGAATGGTATTGCATAATTTGTTGTGATTTGTATTCAAATTCTCTTATTAAATATATACACTAATTATAAAATAATTTTAAAAAAATGTTTATATCAAGGTTTCCAGTTACATTTTTTGTATTCTTAAGTCTGTCCTGTCCGCTCTGCACTATCCGCAAACGTGTTAAATTAAGCATCTAGTAAGATTCATAGTCATAGTAGTGTCGTGTGGGGACGGCCGTAAAGAATACACTTCCCCACCGCCAACAGAAGGCGTGTCGTAAGAGACGACTAATTCCTGTAGCACGAGACGGGCAGCAGCATCAGCGTGCGAAACCATATAAAAAACTGCCCCCGCCAATCCGCCTGCAAGGCGAGTATTGGCAATCCCCCCCAATTAAAATCATTGGGGGAGGCCTTTGTTCAGCAGTGGACGTCCTATGGCTGAAATTATGATGATGATGAAGATTCATAAGCTAATAGATCTCAATTTTAATTTGCCAATACACAAAAAGTTTAAATATATTATATTATATTTATGTATGATCGTAATTATTTTTCTGTTGTTTTTTTTTTGTTTATAGCATTACATGAACACACAATAAATTAATCTATAAAAATTATGGTTTTAATTAAAAGAAACCTATGTTATTCTTATATTTTATTTCTATTATCCAAGCGGAACAATTTGCCCCACACAAGGAACAACTTGCCCCAAAGTGGGGCTGAATGTTCCCCTCCGAAATTTTGCAAAGAATTGCCTGTAACAAAAAAACTATTGAGATACTAGCAGAAATGATTATACTACTACAAAGGCCGATAAAGATCATTTAATAGTTACAAATATCAAAAATGTAACCATTCATTTTCATCATGAAATTCCATGTTATTTGAAAATCGGAACTTTCAGCCCCGTCCTCCCCTATTTTAGACAATTAACTCTTACTCGTACTTACATTCGCGAAGGGGCGCGTCTTCGACAGAATCACAATAATCAGGGGTCTTTGAGTGTGAGGTGCTTGTAACTCAGTGGCAGCAGCGCTGTGGTAATGATTACCAAAGTTAAGCCACCTACGCTGTGATTGGGATGGGATGGGTGACCATTCCAAACATATTTAGTGGCATTTATTACTAGCATTTCCGTGCTTCAGAAGGCACGTTGAAAGTTGTTTCTGGCTAATTTCGCTTGATACTAGCCGTGAAGCTTAGTCAGAGGTCTTAGGGCGGCTTAAAAACATCTGAAAATAAGGTTAAGTCACCAGCCTTACAGTCCTCCACCAATCCGCACTGGGCCCGCGTGGTGAAGTATGGCCCAAGCCACCTCATAGTAGAGGCACAGAACACCTAATAGTACTATCGTACAGAAGATTCACTTCCTAACAAAAGTCAGGTTTAGGTATAAAAATATACCTAGACTCGGCAGAGCTACCCGCCTGCAAGAAAAATTGAAACTTATAACCGCGGGCGAACCGTCAATTTTCTTTGCGCGCCCCAGTTTTATGACCGAGCTGCGAACGTCGGCACGGGGTTGTCACTTGAGAAGTTTTTGTGCCTAGTTGATTTATTAGTTTTAAGATAAAAATAAGTAGATTAAGCATTACAAACGTTGATTCTGTAAACATAAAAATTCCATCTGAATGTCGTGTGTTCGATTCCTACGGGTGTAGGTATTCCTTTAAAAACATTATTCTATCCTATTCTTAATATTGTTTCTGGGCAACTAATTAAGGATTTTTGTTTTAACTATTAATAATTAAGTCAATCTGGAAGTCAATGGGGGGGGGGCTATGTTCAGCAGTGGACGTCCTATGGCTGAAATGATGATGATGATGATGATTAATAATTATTATGGATATGGAATTAAAGAAGAATAAGTATTTAAATATCGTGTAAAATTTTAAAAAATGTTAGTTCTAATTCACTAATTGTTTTATTTAGACATCCGTAAACACAGTAATATCTTTTATACGGATTAGTATACTGTCGTTGAGGCTTAGAAGACATTGCGGGTCAATTTGCAAAAGAAAAAAAAATATTTCAAGTATGCACGAGCGCGACGTGACCGCGACTGTCGTGCGAGATGAGCGACAGCCCACTGTCATACGCCGCTTCGGGCGGCGCGCTGCCCGAATATACCTAAACTGCGGAGTGACACCCCCCTGGTAGTGGTGAGGCCTGTTCTCTGCAGTGGGACGTAAGGCGTACTTTACTATATTTTACTTTAGGGGTCTGTGACAAATATGAGTGCTAGTTATTAATTAATTACTACGCATCTATGTTTTTGTGTAAATTATTATTTTTAAGTCTTCAAATGCCCTAAAACTAGACACAAAAAAATTTTTTCGTTGAACCGTAAGCTGCTCAAATAAATGCAAAAATAACATTTCATCATCATCAATTCAGCGGCAGACAGGACGTCCACTGCTAAATATATATATTTAATTTAAATCAATAAAAAAAGTCAGTAAAATATAAAATTATTAAAATTTGGAAACTATTTCGTGTTATCTTATTAGTTTGGTAAGATCAATCGAATCAAAAACGCATAATAACACAACGCAACGTGTTCTCAATGGAATATAATCGACAACCCATTGTGGGTTTTGGCAGATAGCCGATAGCCGATCCGACATGCTAGACCTGTGTGTGGGGCTTTGTATGGGATCGATTACACCCCGCATAACATTGCTATGTCTATGTGCAGTCTAGGGTTAGGTTACCAACACGAGTTACCAGCAGAGCCTTAATCGTAAAAAATACAAAATATAATTTAAAATAATGTTTTTGTCTGCAGAAGTCGGGTTTCTCAGTAATATTGAATTCTTTATTTTGTCTCGGTGTCGAAATCCTATTCCAATCCTGACAATTCTTATGTTCTTTGCTTATTATTAAAGTTCCAATTTTATAAGGTAGGTAGGTTCTTTAATACATACATAATACGTAATATGTTAATGTAGTGACGACCTCCGTAAGATGCGAGCATACCGGACTTGGTGTCGCTATCTCCGAGGTCCCGGGTCCGATTCCCGGTCGGTCAAAGTAGAAAAATACCTTTTCTATAGTGTCTCGGGTCTGGGTGTTGTGGTACTGTCGTTGTTTCTGATTTCTGTAACACAAGTGCTTAATCTACTTATCACAAGATCAGAGCAATATATGTAAAAAAAAATATAATTTTTTTTTGATCAAATCAGATGACTCAGATGTCTAACTTATTTAAGTCCACATAAAGAAATATCAGAAAAAAAAACTGTTTGACCGAAATAATTCGTTCTTTCGATACATCAAAAACAACGATCTTTTGTTAACGAACAGTATAAAAACTATTTTAATCAATCAATGGGATCACCATCGTTTGTGGACATGCTGCTGGAATTTTAAAAAGCTATTCCAGTATTTTTTTTTAAGCCAAGCTAGTTTCAATTGACGCTTTTTGTGGCTATGGCAACTGAGAGTCATCAATTTTGCCGCTAGCCATGTGGCGAGAGGCTTTGGTCGCAATCGATTAGACAATTTGCATTTGTGTATTTTTATACTTTTCATCTACGTTCATATGTTTTTTATGAAGTAAAATTTATTTGTCTACATTAGCTTTCCTGACAGATTTGAGTTTTAAAAAAAAGAGATTTGTACATTACAACTTCAGCGATAGGACATAATTTTCAAAATCTTGCAACAAAAGCTACTTTATTTTGCTACTACGATTTTGTTACTGACATAAATTACACTATTTTTGTTCATTACAGTATAAAATTAATAGCACAATATATTCTAGACTGTGCTGTTATTGTTTCAACGCCAAACCAATATGTGCTGACCATTTTGTGACTTGGCAATACAGCCAGCCGCAGCCCGCATCAGAATTGCATCTTCGTGGTTTCTGGTCAAGGATTGATTGCACTCTGTATTACGGATATTTGATAGCGGCAGAACACTTAGCTGAAATGAGAAAAGAAATGGGCTTGGGGCCATTTTATATTGCTCAGTACGGGGGAAAATACATCCTAACCTAATCTATCTACTTTACTTTTTGCATACCTTGCGAGATCGAATCCGAAGTGAGGAGATCCGTAGACGAACAAAAGTCGCTGACATAGCCCAACGGCCAGCCAAAGTCGCAGTGGGCGGAGCACATAGCGCGTAGAACTGACGGCCGATGATGCAGAAAGGTTCTAGAATCATGGAGGCCAGTGGCCACGTACCGGTAAGCGCAGCGTAGGACGTCCACCACAAAGTGGACAGACGACCTGGTAAAGGTTGCAGGAAGACGCTGGATACAGGTAGCTTCCAACCGGCCAATCTGGAAGTCAATGGGGGAGGCCTATGTTTATCAGTGGACGTCCTATGGCTGAAATGTGATGATGATGTGCATACGAGTAAATTCTTTCATTTACGCTAAATGAACTTTAATTGTATTAGCGACACTCCTACCGGACTTTTGGTAGTGTAACGCGTTGCAAGATGTGGCGCTAACTTTTAGCGGCAAAAGTCGTTAGTTAGACGAAAGGTAAAAAATTCGGCTTATGTATTTATGTGTTGAAGGTTCCCTAAAAAACATTGCGAGCATATTTAGCCAAGTTTTTGGCGCCATACTTTTAGCAGATTTGTCGTTACACTAAACGATGGAGCACATACCTTAAAGAGTAGAAATGTCATATGATTTCGCACCCTTAATAATGTATGGGCACAATTAATTTTTTTACGTATTTTACTTTTAGTAAAAGAAAGTCTCAATATCGTTGTTTTACAAGATGGCTGTCACAGAAAGAGAAAACAAACATCAAACAAGGGAGTTCCGCATTTTGTGTAAATTTCACATTTTCTTCTATCGCCTTCGCCTCTTCCCGCTCGGCCCGCTTTTCTCAAAAATCTGTTTTTTTTGTGATGCCCATATATAATTATTAAGGATGCGAATTTTGTTTGACAAAATTTTCCGCCATGTACTGTTTTTGTATGGGCGAGCGTTGACAGGAGTTGTAATTTCATACTAAAGATAAGTGAAAAATCAGTAACTAGTTTGAGAGAAAGATGGTTCGTATTGCTGCTCTTGCTCGATGCACTAAACAGACAAAATAATTTTAATGTAATACTGTTTAAGTGCTAATGGTTTTGCCTCTTCGATACTAGGTTTAATTAAAACGTTTTCTAACTACGCATTGGCTTACTGATTAAGCATACGTAAATAAGACACAATAGACATTCTATTGTTAGCGGTCTCATGAGACCGCTTGGAAGTTAACGGGAAGAGCACCGAACCCTTTAGTTCGCGTATTTAAACCGTGTCGCTTGGTCTGTTTTTTATTTGTCTTGAAAAATGCCGAGTTCCTTCGGGGACACATCAGAAGAATCGTACCAATAAACTTTTTTGTTTTTCTTTTTGCATTCACAAATTTGAGGGTTCGAACCCCACCAGAGGCTGTTGAAATTTTTTTTCAAGTAAAATTATTTTCCTTGAAATCGTACTTATATTCTTAGCTAGTTAGATACGTCTGGATACGTCGATGCAATTGTCGCAATTTCGATTGCAACACTGCAAGCTGGCCTCGGGTCTGGTTTATTTACGGTCCTGTGTGTTTCTAAGTTCCATATATTCATGGAGAAGATTTCTAGTTAAAGATACAGAATCCGAAAAAAAAAAAATTGAGATCTTGCATAATTATTATTTTGTTAAATGTGTACGAGTATTATTAATTGGTTTGTACATGTCTGATTCGGGTCCTATTGGTTTCTATCCGGTTTTTACCGTTTGAACAAGCTTAGCCGGCGTTGCGTCCGGCACCCGGCATTTAAAAACCGCCGTGAGAAAAAGCGCCTTTAGAGGCCGATAAATATTCATTTCGAAGTAGTAATAGAAATAAATTTTTCATTACTCATACTCGGAAAGTAGTTCTGAAGTTACCTGAGGAGCGGGTTGAAAGTATTACCACAGAATACCTAATAGTACGTAATACTTTGAGTCCGACTCACCCCCAGATCGGGCCCGCTAGAAAGGAGCCCGACAGCGGTCCGGCCTGTTTCGGCAGTTCCGGTCCCGTCGAGACGCCACCATTAGCGGGATCGCCGCTTGGTAGGGTGCCTTTTGCACTCCACATTGGCCCGATCACGCCTGCTAGTATGGGGCTCGACACGTACGAGTCTGAGCCTCAAACTCGGCCGGGTCGCGGCGACCGCTAGCGGGGCGGACCTAGGCTGTGCGCCTTCAGCGCACGCCACAACTGCCCGGTTTAAGCCGAAGAAAGTCTTCCTCAAAGGCACTCAGCGATAGGTCCATCCAAAAATAATAATACTTTTCAGTCCTAGGGAAAATCGTTTTCAACTGACAGCTGTCAAATTATAAAAAGAAAAAACTAGTTCTATCAAAGCTTTTTTTACATTTCTATTGAACCATGTTGCAACTTTCTATACAGCCACTCAATAACAGCGCGATGTAAAATTGAATTAAGTAACATAAAGATATGTATTAATTAAAGATTTTTTTAATGACCTCATTATAAGTTTACTTTCAGCTATTTCTTTAAAAGATTTAGGCAAAATATTTACCATTTTTTCAATGACGAAAATAAAAATAATGGCTAAATGAATAGCTGGCCGGCCATAGAAAAAAAATAGGCGGGAAAGCAGCAATCCGATCTTCATTTGTTTTTTCGAGTTGTAGAACGTAGTGATTGCATACTCTTTGGTACGGTTTTGTTAAAATTCTCAATTTTTTTTGTCAGCTAATTCATGTTTTTATTTTTACTTTCCTTGTATTCGTGATGAAAAGCACAGTGTTTACCACGGGTTAAATACTTATTTAGTCCCTCGAACTATTGGCGCCCGAGCGTACTCGGGACTAAATAAGTTACTTTCACCCCTAGGTTAACAATGTACTATAGTGTCATATCCACTCAGCTTGAGCTTGAGAGCTTGGACATTGCGCTGGTTTTTAGAGAAAACGTTATTTTCGGAGAGAGTCAAATCAGGCAAAGATCAAATCAAAATATGATTTGAAAAAAAAAAGGGTTTGGGTATAATATGAGTGTATGCTTAGGTAAATGCGTACTTGTGTAAATTTATCAGTGTTTCGGGCTTCTGTGTTAAGTAAATATGTCCAAAACAAGTCGGTAATAGAAGACTTTATCATCATCACTAACCAACAGGTGAAATTGAATATAACGATAGCTCAGTCGCCAATGGAAATCAAGTACTGCATCGTGGTAATATTATGTATGGTATTTCAACTCGGATGTCACAATGCTATTATTTGCAGTGTCGATGACGTCATACAGTTCAGCTCTGACGACTGCACGCTTCGAGAGTGAGTGGGTATTTTGATAACAATAGATGTGCCAGTCTATTCATTGACGTTTCATAAGCAACTATTAATTAGATTAAAAATAACTCTTTGGAATACGTGTACCTACATGTTTAGTAAGAATAGTATGGTATAAATAATACTGGCATAATAACTTTGTCTTTTTGCACGACAGCGAAAACAAAAAAGAAATATGTTCAAGGTTCATTTATGTTTTTAAGTTTTTTTTAATCCGCCAGAATGAATCAAATAAGATTATTATTGTTGATACAAAAGTAACTTTTCAAGTAAGTTTTAGGTCAGTCATTATAAGATATAACAAATCACATCAAATCAAATCGTTTATATCAAAGGGCAGCCTACTTACGTAGATATTTCGTGGGTGATATTTCTGCCACAAAATTCTTATGTATTTATTCCTACGTCCCGCTGCCTAACCCAAGGATTTAGTATAATTTTGTAAAGTGGTTTGGAGGATTCCTTGAGCTTCGGAAAAAAAAAAACTTTATTTTGATATTTAAATATGAATCGAGTTTTATGGTAACACCTTATTAGGACCGGTGTTTTATACAAAAGGTCGAGAACAAAGGGATTCATTAAATAGTGAATAGGTACATTGTCCTGTTAACAATGGTTTTAAGAATTGAACCGCCTTTGAAAGATGCTGACTAAAATATTCCGGTGAAAAATATTTTCGCATAAATTATTACTTTAAGTGAAAATATTTTTCAATAAGACGTTTTTGTCTGTAACTGGCGACCGTTCTCGGTAAAACAAATTACTAAACTTAAATTATAGTAATAGGATAACATCGTTGTCTGTATTTTGTCTGTCTGTCAAGCCATTTCCAGCAGGCATGGATGGAAGTAACATGTTGAAATTAATATCAAAGACTCAAGTGTGCAAGCTCTAAAAAAAAGTGCGGGATTCGAACCCGCAACCGCATCGCTCTGCAGTCCGGAGCGCGAACACTACACCAGACGGTCGTCAATTATGAAATTCGGCAAGAAGCAATGTATAGGAAACAAATGTCTGGCCATGCCTCCACCGCCAGGTCCAGGCAAAAGGGATAGACCCAAGAAATGCTGGCTTGACGTCGTGAGGGCTGACATGCGTGCCAATGATCTCACAACTAGAGCCGCTCAAGACCGCGCGAAGTGGAGGAGTAAATCGAGGAAAGCGGACCCTGGGCTCAAAAGCCATGGCTTTGGACGCAACCGGGGTTGACCGTATAGATGAAGAAGAAGATGAAGGCAAGAAGCAATGTCTTATATCACGAGTAAAGGAATAAGTCTGAAAACCGCAAAGTAAAAGTAGATACATCACAAAAAAATCGGAAAATGCGATTAACACTTTCAGACTCGGTTTCCGTTATGGACGAACTATTTACATAGCTACAAGTTTGTGCGGAACCCTCGGTGTGCGAGTCCGACTCGCAGTTTGCTGGTTTGTAGGTATAGAATTGTACATCTTTCTTTATTTCATAATAGATTACAATTAGAGGTGCATAAGGCCTGTACCTTGCAGTGGGACGTATACATGCCAAATCTTTAGGAGTGGCTTAGAATCTATAACTTAATCAGACTATGCAAAGAACAAGTTTTTTTAAATCATATTTAATTATTCCTATTAGCTGTTAAAAATCGTGCGCGTGGATAATTTAACTCATTAATGAAAAAATGTATGTGTGTACACCGTATGTGCAATGCGTAAGGTCATTGTTGGCTCGCCGTACCTACGCCTCTGATGAATGACCGCACGGATTTCGTAGTCTCTCTATTGATTTTATTTTCGGATATCTTAAAGTATTTTTTTCTCGTAACATACGATTATTAAAAGTAATAATGATTAAGACGCTTCTATTTATATTTATATTGTTCCCTAGATCTTATTTTTTAAATTCGGTACCCCTTTGCAATGTAATCCTGTATAGTCTTATTTTACTTGACTTTAAGAGATACATAAGAGTGAATCGTTTAGATTTTATAGATTGTGAAGACAGATTATCAATAGTTATTAGTAGAACTATCACTTATTAATGGAACTAGTACCCAATTATGTATTGTTTTGTAAGCAACCTGATTGTAATACAATCACTAATGACTAAATAATTGCATTGAATTTCCATAATATCTTTACTGGAAAAAACATCAGGCGATTCCACTGTAAGATAGCCATCAAATCGATTTGTATAATTTACTACGACGTACATTCAGAAAATTAACGTTCACAGTAACTCGAATTCAACGTAAAATAAAACATTTTTTTATTGAAAACTGTTATCATATAACTTTTTTATTATTTACTAGCGGTTACCCGCGACTTTGTTTGCAAAAAAGTTGGATTCGCACTACAAATTCCTACTTGTTTTGGTATGTATTAAAAAAAAAACCTTTCTTGGGTAACCTAAAGAAACCTAAAGATTTTAAATTTGGAAAAATATTCCTAATTATGGCATATTATTTCAAATTTAAAATCTTTAGGTCTACTGGCCTTGATACTAGTCGTGAATGGTCGTGAAGTCCAGTCAGAGGCCTTAGTGCAGCTTAATAACATCTGACAGTAAGGTTAACTTACTGGCTTTATACCGAGCCTCCACCAATCCGCACTCGTGGTAGGTACAGTATTTTCCATAACCATGTCATAGTTGAGTCAAGGCCTGTGCCCTGCAGTGGGACGTTTATAGGTTTTGTGACACTATTTTAAATAAATACACAAATTTCCACCAATCACACCAATTATCTAGCGAATTAATAACGAGTATTAAGAATATTTATGTCTCCTAATAACACGGTCATCCATTTTTCAGCGATTTAGTAAATTAAATACGAACAGGGCGGTGTCGTAGACGTTGCTACATGATTCGTAGCATACTACGAGTTTCGTAGACTATTGTTATGTTGTCGTAGTTACATTGAACTTCTCGAAGAGGCGTTAATACGGGGCGTACAAGCTTTAAGACCGTTTTTAATTAACTTGTATTATTTTTAGCAACATTATACGCTTTGTTCTATATAATGTTTGACCACAACACTTTTGGCAAATGTTCACTTACAAACAGCAATCGATCAACTATTTATTTCACAAACATCTTTTTTCGGAAATGTATTGTTTTATAGAAAATCATTTGTTTTCATACGGTTATATACCTTTTTTGCACGGGTTTTACGGTTTTGCATGTTAAAGTAACATTTGTGTATTTTATCTCACCAAAGGATTCGTTGGAATTTAAATGTTTTAACCAAATTCCAATACATAAAATGATGTTCGATAAAAAAAAAACTATTACAAACGATTGGTACTCAAAACGATAAATTCACTTAATTTCACAAAGTAATTAATACACAATCTTTGAGCGAGAATTAGAATCTAGAGCTCGCTCGGCTTTGCGCTTTGTACGGTCACTGTTCAATCCTAACCTAACCCAGACGACTTTTTCAATAAGTTTCAGTTTGTCAGTAACAAAATTAAATCTAAATCATCTAAATTTAGACACAATGCTAAATCTAGTTTCTTAGACAGTCTTGGTTCTAACACATACGTCTAGATAAACCAGTCTAGGCAATATGCCAGGATGCGTAGGTCAAAGACCCCGGTCGAATATAGACGGTACCGGAGAAAATAGGCCAGGGAACCTGAAATGGTACATCAATATTTGCCGGCCTACTTGGCTGTCTGTGGCGGTGTAGTGTCTTGATTCACAGCTTCTGACGTAAAAGGAGGTCGGAATTGTTTAACTTAAAATATAGTTTCTTAGCTCTAGTATTTTCCTTCTCCGTAGGAATTAAAATTTAAATTCATTGTTTAAAACCAAATTCATCATTCTGCATGGTGTTAACGTGTGTACTTAAGTGTTTTCATGATTAAATTTTAATAACTGTTAATCCTAAAAGTGCTTCTGTCTTAAATCTTCTGTGACCAATCTTCTGTGATTCTTCGTGCAAAATCTTATAAAAAAACTACGATCGCCAACACGCCTGCCAAGCGTGGCGAGTATTGGCAATCCCTCCCGATAGTAAGTCATTAGGGGAGGCCTTTGTTCAGCAGTGGACGTCCTATGGCTGTAATGATGATGATGATGATGATTGTGACATAGTATCCGAAAAGTGTGACGGAGGTGTTCTCGAAGAAGAACGACCCAAATACCAATAAGAATTTTGTTTTAGGGCTATAAACCAAGAACTAATGTAACTCTCATCACTATAAAGCTATACGTACCCGGAATCTTTTAGATTAAGGGAGTAAGGATAGAACCCGAAAGCATTCGCAAAAAGTTTCATTTCCCATCTTCCTTTGCGACTGAAAAATCAGGTTACGGCCAACATAAAAGGGGCTCTTAAAAATAGAACCGTAAAATTCTATCAATACCGCCTTTTGGCACTCGGGGTTGTATTTGTCTCGTGTGGACGGATTCTTATCATGGTGGGATAAAGGTTGGTTTCCTTTGATGTCGAGGAACAGGAGAGCCGCCCCGAGCGGCGTTTCAGCTCTCGACTGTCTAGAGCTCTTCAGAGTTCGAGTTGGCACCAAATTTTAGGTCTCAACGCTTCTCATTAGGCGCCGTTGGCAGAGAGGGGGCGGGAGGCGTTGGAGCGGCCTCCCATTGTGCTTCAAGACGTAGCGTTTTGTTTCTCAGCTCTTTATGTGCAAACTGTATGTACACACGTCGTTGTGCACTGTACACGGGTGTCACTTACTGATATTACCGCTCTGCGTTCGCGGCAAGAATTTTTCTTTCTTTACTTTGTTTTAAAGAAGGTTCCTTTACTTGACTAATCTGTGTTTAACCTAAACACTACCAAAGAGTAACTAACATCGTACAACAACAACATATCTAACATGACGTCTTTACCAGAATTTAGGTTTTAATTATACCGTTATGAATATTATTACCGTCACTCCGATATCTCCCATAACACGATGATAATTTGATTTAACGCTTGAGTTGGTTATGAAAATCGGAGGTGATAAATTGCCTTTCTCGGCACTTAATCGAGTTCAATTGAGACCTTACAACGCTCATACAGAGTGGTACAAAATGGATGGAAGCAATAATCACGGACATCGCGCGATGCTTTGCGCGAAACACGAGAGACGGTCTTAAATTGAATTTTATTGTTAGGACTGGGACTGGGTTTGTTGTTAGGACGATTTGAAATAAATTGAACATTACAGTTTACAACTGAAGTGAGTGAGTTTACAGACGTTTGGTTGGACAAGTGGAAATTATTGCTTCATTCTTTGGAAAAGCAGACAGCGGATTTTTATATCGTTGCAAGTAAAAATGTGTGATGATGTATGCAAGCATCCAATGCAAAATGTAGCATGACGGAAAGTGTAACATTAGTTAAGAATATCTAAGTAAGAAGTACTTTGAAGTATCAATTAAAGTAACAAAGGAATTAAACTGATGATATCTAGAGATACTAAACGTTTGAATGCCAAACGAATCCTAGATTGTGCACGTGCAGAGGTCATCAGACCTATAACGTTTGACGTTTGATAAATTCATATCCTGTTCCTAAAATAAAATGCAAAACGAATCACAGATGATTGCTGACTACATATTTCTTCTTATCCTGTCAACGGCAATTCTGTCAAATTCTTTAGTATGACCAGTATTTCGCCACACGACCCGCACTACCGGTGGCGCCGGGCGCGTAACACGTTTTCGCGTGTGTAAATACCGTTGTTACACGCAGGATATAAAATCAAAACATAAAGCATAGTTTATTTAAACTGTAACTCAATGTAATTAGTGTAATAATATCTCTCTGCTTTTAGCCCAAGTATGATAATAGTACATTTTTAACGAGCTAATTACTTAACATGAGGGCTTCTCATCTTCTAAGGGTCCTTCGAGAAACGCTAAGAGCTCCAGCCGTATCACTTATCCCACTAATTATAAAGTAATTTCATTGCTACGCTATCATGTAATGCTTATGATTTTGCAAGCGATCTGGCCCGACGATGACTTGAGCGGTCTCAAGACTAAGATTTAACGTTTCAGTTTAATTTGACGTTAGAACTCTTGATCCGCTGATTTGTTTGATACTAATATCATATTTAAACGTTTTATTCGTTTGCATCTACTATAATGCTAGTGTATTAAACAAGGATAATATTTTTATTTGAAAAAATCCCATGAGAAGCAGTTGAAAAAAAAATTCAAGCGAAATTATTATGAGTGTGTGTATGTCGTATGAATTTCTGTAGATAGATTGTTCTAAGATAGGTATAATGATAAACGGTGCGCATCCCTGGTGCGCAGGGTGAGGGGCGGCCGCAATAGTATTTTGAGCGCATTCGCGGAGCGGTTTGACTGTCAGTACCTGTACCACTGCAATATGGTTCACGTACTGACTTGCGTCAAAATAATGTACTAACATAGTATTAAGTATCCATTTGTTACTAACCATTATTGGATCAATGTTGTCTTATGAATAAATGAATAATAATAATAATAACATGCTAAAAGTAACAGTCAAGCTATTTTTTAATTTAAGTCAGTTAGAATTAGATAGGTGGATCAAAATCAAATAAACGAATACCTCGATTTAGGTCGTCTCAGGTCAGAATACTATTTCAACCATTTTTAAAGCATTATAATTCCAATTAGCATACAAAATTTTAAGAATACCTTAAGTATTATCTATTTTATTCTTGATATTTTGTATACCAATGGGAATTCTACTTCAAAAATTCGTGTACAGGGCGTCTTTTTTTTTTAAAACCACAGAATACCCTTCAGTTTTCAAGTACATTAAAGTGATTTGAAATTCAATTACAAAATCCGAATCGCAGCAATGTGTTTAATCTGTGATTTATGACTCAAAGCACTTAAACACATTCGCAAACGATTTTGATGCCATTAAGCTTGTCTAGTCGTAGGCTTAGGGCGTGGCCAGCCGTCTGCTCCAGCCCTAACGAACCACATTATCTAAAGAACTGTCGACTTTATTCTTTAACTCATAGGGCTGACTTCACTCTGAAAGGACAAGAGATGAAAGCATCAGAGATTGATAAAGCGCTTTTTGTTGATTTTGGAGAGTTTGCTTGAACGAAATTAAGGGATTAATAAGTTTTTGTTTGTGTACAGAGATCATAACAATATCGGAGAAAATTGAATGATTCTTAGAGTTTTGAATAATGTAAATATCTGGAAAGTGACACGTTTTATCATTTACCATTCGAAAAAATAGCGATGCTCATTTATTTAAATAAAATATTTTTTTGAATTCTAATAAAAATGTAACCTCTGTGTAATATATAACCTCTAAAACATCTCACTCGGTTGAAGCTGTAATTATAAAGGCGTCACTAAACATGATTTCCCCGAAGAGACTGAAGTTAATGATGAAACGATAAGTACCCCTTTTAAATAAGGCCGGGACTACACGGCGTAAGGCCGTCAACGCGCAAACTTTGTAATGGCCGACGTGACGTCTTAGCGGGGTGCGGTAACGTTTGCGATGAACATTAATATACTGAACGTGCGAAAAATCGCTGCGACATTCACGGGACGTACTTTTATAAACAATATTTTTATTATGTCAAAATCAGCTGAAAAAATATGGATATTATACGAGTAAATTAAAAAATATATATTATAAATATATTGGACAACATCACATACATTGCTCTGATCCTATGATTAAAAGCTTAAGCACTTGTGTTACAGAAATCAGAAACAACGACGGTACCACAACACCCCGAGACAATACAGGGTTACATTGCAAAGGGGTGCCAAATCTTTAGGAGTGGTTTAGAATCACTAACTTAGTCGAACTATGCAAAGAACAAAATTTTTTTTTATCACATTTTATTATTCCTATCCGCTGTTTAAAATCGTACGCCTGGATAATTTAACTCTTTCATGAAAAAAAAGCATCGTATGTGCACTGCGTAAGGTCCTTGTAGCCTCGCCGTACGTAGCTACGCCTCTGACGAATGACCGCGCCCTGCTTTCGTAATCTTTGTATTGACTTTATTTTTGGATATTTTAAAGTTTTTTTTTTCGTAAAATGCGATTATAAGAAATAATAACGATTAAGACGCTTCTTTATATTGTCGCATAGATCTTAACTATTTCTTAAATTTGGCAAGTCAAGCAAAAAGTTATTTTTCTACATTGACCGACTGGGAATCGGTATACTCGCCTCTCGAATCGGCCACGGAGGTCGCCTAACGTCAAGTGTATTTTGACATATCAAAAATTGCATGTTATTGACATATTTATGGAAGTTTATACGTATTCACCTTCGACTAATAACATCGTTGGTATTCACATACACATGAAACGAATTTAGATATATATTTATATACTTGACTGCTTTTTCTGCCATGATCACTAAGTTAATTCGTTATTGTGGCCTTTGTAACAGTGCCTAAATCGGGGACTCTAAAACTGATAATAAAAAGGATTCATATTGAAAAAAATCGGATTATTTAGTTTTTTTTATGTACGTTTAAAACATGAATGAATTTATTTTATACTCGTTCATTCCATTTTTAAAATCATAAACATCAAATGATACATAAATTTTATAAATATTCAGTAAACTGTCTAACGTTAATGATTATATTGTACACTTTTCGTTAATCATCAACTGTAGTACCTCGTATGGTGTGCAATAAGGAGTATATGTCTATATCTATCTACGTTTGCACATAGGTAGGTGCTTTATAAGTACTCGTAAGTGTCCACCCCTTCAACAGAAATAAAACAATAACAGCTCAGACGATGAGTCACTAAACCGTGAACGGTGAGCGTCATCTGGTAATCCCGAGCAAACGTAAGGTTTCCCGAGGCGTTGAGCACTTCCATTATGAACGAGCCGTTTATGAGCTAATCGGGTTGGGGAGCTAACACAATGAACTGTGAAACTAGTAAATGTATTTGACAAGTAGGTAACTAGTTTTTAATGAAGCAACCAATAGATCACTAATAAGCAGTGATCGGAAGAGGTCAAATCAATCTGATTTGATGTACTTTGGTAGTGCTAGCATAATATGAATATGTCTTTTTTTTTAAACTGATAAAAAGACATTCCGAGATCCGGGAGGCATGTCCATATTAACATCGATGTTTGAGATCATTAACCCCAAATCAATCTACCTATTCCGATCACTGCTAATAAGAGATTGTAGACGATAGTAATCGAGGTTCGCGTTCCGGACTACAAAGCCGAGCAGTTGCGGCTTCGAATCCCGCAAGAGAAAATAATATGATAAGCATGAATAAGCATTTGTATAGACAACAGACATACTTAAATGACAACAATATAAAACAATAAATGAAATCCAAAGATAAATAAATATTTAAATGCCTAAAAATACTATTTATTTAATTATGTTATTCAATAAATTATTCAATAATTATCGTATGATTTCTTAATTATTTTAATTCTTTACAACTTCTTAAAATAAACAAATTGATCTAGTTATGCATGGCGTCATCCTCTCTGCCCACAATACCTATCTTATTGTTGTGCCCTACAGGGTCTATAATGATCTATTTTATGTATCTAATTATAACACCTGTGTAACATTAAAGAATGCAATAAATATATTGAATTGAATTGAAAAGCACGTCAACCTACCATAAAACGTCATATTTTCTTAATGGGGACTATGCAATAGAATCAGAAATACTTTATATAATATTTAGCCCATTAAAGTCGCGTGTTAGACAAGGAGATCCGATATGTACTGTAACGTCAGATTACACGCGCGCCATACATTTTCAACCGACTTCAAAAAAGGAGGAGGTTCTCAATTCGTCGGTATCTTTTTTTATATTTTTTTTTATTTATTTTTTTATGTATGTTCAGCGATCATTCGTTACTGCGTTGACCGATTTCGATAATTATTTTTTTGTTTGAAAGGTAATACTTTCAGAATGGTCCCATATAAATTTGGTTAAATTCTGATAATGGGATCTATAAGAAAATCATCAAACATTGCATAAACTCCGTACCACGCCAACTGATTTTAGTATCTATCTTACCTATATCTCTGCCAAATGTGGACCGATTTTGATGATTCTTTTTTTAATGAATAGCTTATACTTCAAAGATACTATAGTAAAACATTTTTGGAAAAAAAATTACCCCTAAGGGTGGAAAAATAGGAAATGAAATCGGTATTCAGCAGTTAAATTATGTTTGCACTCGTAAGATTTGTTTTGATTAGGATTTATCACTAAAATGGATGAAATAAGTTAATTTTATAAAAAAAATAAAAACCGACTTCAAAAAACTAAAACGCTAAAAATAATCTTAACACTTAAGTACCTAATCAGTTACTTTTGGAGTCGGTGCTAGTCAATGAGAGACCAATGTTTTCGTTTGCACCGACTCCAAAAGTAACTGATTAGGTACTTAAGTGTTAAGATTATTTTTAGCGTTTTAGTTTTTTTTCATAGTAAAAGTTGTTTTAGAAAGAGATAGGTATACCTTAATTTCTAATTACTATATTACGGTTATTTTTTAACTAAAATCAATTTTGTTTTCACTATTAGCTCTATAATTTCATATATTTTCTTATAAATATAGTAAAAACAATATATTTTTTTCATGCATATTCCCTATTGATATTGATCTCTACATGTTAGACTTAATGTTGAAAATCAATTCAGTGACCCTTAACTTTTTGGGTAGGTTGATTTGCCGTTGTCTGTACCTAAGTCATAGTTGTTTATAAATGCATTTAAGTATGTTTATCCGGATAAAGGATTATAATTTTCACTTGAAAAAATGTTCAACTGCCTCTGGTCTGGTCTGGTCTGGGATAGGGTAGGAAGCTCTGCTTAGTTTTTTTTTTTAAATATATTATGGCTCTAATTTTTATGTTTAAATTTACGGAATATTGGTGTATTATTGTGACTCAAAGATTGTTATGTAATTGTGAAAAGTGTATTTGTTATCATCCTGCGAATGGATACAGGAAAGCTCTGCTTAGTTTGGGGCTACATAATTGGTATGATTGTGGAATACAATTTATAAAAAGGGTAAATAATTATCAAATAATAAAAAAGACGTTAGGCTGAAAAAGCGAAAAAATTGCTTTTACTTGGCAGCTACTAATAAATTGAAGTAAAATTTTAGTCTAAAATAATAATAAAGATATTTTTAAAACACATTGTCAATTTATTCTCGATCAGAACGGATGTTACTCTAATAAGATTCATGACTCTGTAGGTGACCTACAATATTTCTTAATTATTTATTTCATACATCACAATAAACATTGACACTTATATATATTATATCATAAGTATATTATACGTAACACATAACAATCACAAACACTGTATTTATACATCACGCTAGCATACATACATTACACAAACACAAAAATTATTATTAAAATTAAATGCACAAGCATAGCCGCGCGATACCCGTAGTATGCGGCGGGCAGTATACATCAGTGCGCTATAGGCTATAGCTATGCGCGCGAACATCGAGGCGGCGCATTCACCGAACGCTCGCCAGTCTACACCTTACTAACTAACGCGGAGCCCATGTCGCCTGCGCGCGCGCCGCTCGTAGATAATAGTTACGTGTGCGGAGTACATTCAGTTCGTTCCTACATTTTGCGTTTCATTTCGCTGCCGTAACGACCAAACCCTTCGGATACGAACATTACTAAACTGGTGACCCCTCATATTGGACATATAATTTGTTATGAGCAGCGGAAGCAACGCGGACGACCCCCTTGCTAACGTAAATACCCGCCCCCGACACAACATCAAAATGACTGAAGCCGTAAAACCACAATATTCCTCGACTGTTTTACCTTCATTTGCGCCCATGCCCATCAAAATACCTCCGTTTTGGCCTGAAAAACCTGCCATATGGTTTGCGCAAGTGGAAGGCCAATTTGCGATTTCGCGTATTGAAGACCAAGCTACGAAGTTCTACCTGATATTAGGCAGCCTCGACAGACAACATGCGGCAGAAGTTGAGGATATCCTGACTGGGCCGCCTGATTATGAAAAGCTTAAGGCCGAATTGATTAAGCGCTTATCTGTGTCGAGAGAAAATAAAGTGAAACAGCTGTTAATGCATGAGGAATTAGGCAACCGCAAGCCTTCACAATTCCTGAGGCACCTTCAACATCTTGCTGGCCCCAAGGTACCCGAGGATTTCTTGAAAACCATCTGGAGCAGTCGTTTGCCGAGTAGCATGCAGCCTATTGTTGCGTCTCAAACTACCCTCTCGTTAGATGCACTAGCAGAGCTTGCCGACCGAGTTCACGACATTGCCCCACAGGTACATCAGGTCACGGCTGGCCCTTCGCCTTCACCAATTGAAGAACTCACCCGTCAAGTCGCCGAATTGACTAAGCAAGTCAGTGCCCTTACTATTGGCACCAACAACAGAGGGCGTCCACGGGATAGACATTACGGACAACAACGTAGCCGCTCCTCGTCACGTAGATCAGATTCTAACTATAGAAAATTTCCAGTTTGTTGGTACCACCACAAGTTTAGTACACAAGCTAGGAAATGCCAGAAGCCCTGCAATTTCAAGCCGGGAAACGCAACGGGCAATCAGTAATGGCGGCGAACGATTGCCGTGCCTCTTCGAGTCGCCTGTTTATCACTGATCCAGTTTTAAATAAACAATTTTTAGTGGATACGGGTAGTGATATTTGTGTTTATCCGAGATCTGAACTTCGCGAGTGTCGTAGTAAAACCACATACCAACTAAGCGCTGCTAACGGTTCGGCTATCGATACCTACGGTTATATTCATTTTAATTTAAATCTAGGTCTACGTCGGAATTTTCCGTGGCGTTTCGTGATTGCCGACGTCACAAAACCGATTATCGGTGTGGATTTTCTTTCTCATTATCACCTAGTAGTAGATATCACTAACCGTAAGCTCATTGATGGCCTGACCAATCTCAGTACTATAGCAGCTATAGCTAATGAGTCAGACTGTTTGTTAGTTTCCAGTGTAAAGGTGCCGACTGGTGGCAACAGTAGTTATCACGCGATTCTGGCAGAATTCCCTGAAATTACTCGACCCGCCGGTACTCCAGGTATTGTGAAACACAACACTACACACCACATTCGTACTACCCCAGGCCCCCCAGTGTCGTGCTCCCCACGTAGACTCGCACCAGACAAACTAATAATCGCTAGAAAAGAGTTTGAAGTTATGATCGCGAGCGGTACAGCGAGACCTTCTGACAGCCCTTGGGCGTCTCCTTTGCATCTTGTTACTAAAAAGGACAACGGATGGCGTCCCTGTGGCGATTACAGATTATTGAACGCCAGAACCATACCCGACAAATATCCAATCCGCCACATTCACGATTTCTCACACAGTTTGTCAGGTTGCACTATTTTTTCAACGATAGATTTAGTAAAAGCTTATAATCAAATTCCAGTAAATGAGCAGGACATTCCCAAAACAGCCATCACTACACCCTTCGGACTTTACGAATTTCCGTTTATGACCTTTGGCCTACGGAATGCCGGTCAAACTTTTCAGAGGTTTGTGGATGAATTGACTCGCGGCCTTGACTTTTGCTACCCGTATCTCGACGACTTTTTGGTCTTTTCCAAAAACAGGCTGGACCATGAAAACCATCTGCGTCAAATTTTCAGTCGCATGAGAGATTACGGTGTCCTCATAAATACAGCCCAATGCGTCTTCGGTGCACCAGATGTAACATTTTTAGGCTATCACATTTCAGAGCATGGTACCAAGCCCTTGGAAACCAGGACCCAGGCTATTTCCAATTTTCCCGTTCCCAAGACCGTTAGAGAACTTCGTCGTTTTTTGGGTATGATCAATTTTTATAGAAGATTCATCCCAGAAGCCGCCCAAATACAAGCCCCTTTAAACGCTCTCTTAACTGGACAGCTCAAACCTAACCAGCCAATCGATCTAAATAATAACACCTTGCAAGCTTTTCAGAATTGTAAAGATAGCCTCTGTAATGCAGCTTTATTAGCTCATCCCGATTGTCAAGCTAAATTAGGACTCGTCACTGACGCTTCTGACACAGCGATAGGTGCAGTCTTACAACAATACAAAAGTGGTAGCTGGCAGCCTTTAGCATTCTTCACTCGAAAACTGTGCCCTTCTCAAGCCAAATATTCACCATATGACAGAGAACTCCTTGCCATATACGAGAGCATAAAGTATTTCCGGCACATGCTTGAAGCTGCCACCTTCACAATTTATACCGATCACAGACCACTTTGTTACGCGTTCTATGAAAAAAAACAAAACTGTTCTCCACGCCAGTTTAGGCATCTGGACTTTATTTCACAATTTTCAACCGACATACAGCACATCTCTGGAAAAGATAACGTCGTTGCTGACACCCTTTCTCGAATAGACGAACTACAACTATCACTTATAGATCCAGACGCCCTTGCTAAAGCCCAAAGTACAGATCCTGAGCTGGCAGATTATCTCACAAGCGAGAACTCACTTCGCCTCACGAAAATGGCACTACCTGGAAGTCGTACCGATTTGTACTGTGATATCAGTACAGCGTCTCCCAGACCATTCGTACCCAAAAACTTTCGTAAGCAGATTTCTCACTGTCTTCATTCTCTCAGTCATCCAGGCGCTAACGCTACAGCTAAACTCGTTGCACAACGCTTCGTCTGGCCCCAGATGCGCAAGGATTGCCGTGAGTGGTCTAAGGCGTGTTTGACTTGTCAGCGCTCAAAGGTAACTCGTCACGTGTTTTCACCTTTAGGTACGCTCGATTTACCTTCGGAGCGTTTCAAATACGTTCACATAGATCTAATAGGCCCACTACCTCCATCTGACCAATATCGGTATTGTTTAACAGTCGTCGATCGCTTCACGCGATGGCCTGAAGCTGTCCCCCTAACCGATATTACGGCAGAAACAGTCGCTAAAGCATTCATTTCGACTTGGGTGGCTCGATTCGGTTGTCCTACTGACATCGTTACTGATCGTGGTAGACAATTCGAATCAGCACTCTTCCAGCAGTTGTCCAAATCCATAGGATTTCAACACCGCAAAACAACTGCTTACCACCCACAGTGCAACGGTTTGGTTGAGCGTTTCCATCGGCAGCTCAAAGCTGCAATAACTTGTCACGCTGACCCGAACTGGACTGAGTCATTACCACTAGTTCTTCTTGGTATAAGGAGCGCCTTCAAAGAAGACCTCAGCGCTTCATCCGCTGAACTGACGTATGGTGAGCCGCTTCGCCTACCCGGTGAATTTTTTGGCCATGATGTCCCATGCTATACTACCGACGTCTCTGACTTCTCCGCTCGAATAAAGTCCTTTGCTGAGAAAATTAAGCCCGTACCAACTCAGCACCATTCTCAGAAGAAAATTTTCATTTACAAAAATCTCGCTACATGTAGTCACGTATTCCTTAGGGAAGACATACTACGTAGCTCATTTCAGCCCGCATACTCAGGCCCATATGAAGTTATCAAGAGAGGCGCTAAATTCTTTAAAATCAAATTAAAAGGCAAAGACGTCACAGTATCCATAGATCGCCTTAAGCCGGCTTTTATACTAGCTGACGACCCAACGCCTCTTCGAAGTTACGAACTTCCACCTAGCCCTGAGCCTGAACCCCAGCAACCTAAACCTACAGATATTATAAGGACCACTCGATCGGGAAGACAAGTCCGTTTTCCTGATCATTACCGTCCGTAGACACGGTCTCTGGAGGGGAGTGTTGTAGGTGACCTACAATATTTCTTAATTATTTATTTCATACATCACAATAAACATTGACACTTATATATATTATATCATAAGTATATTATACGTAACACATAACAATCACAAACACTGTATTTATACATCACGCTAGCATACATACATTACACAAACACAAAAATTATTATTAAAATTAAATGCACAAGCATAGCCGCGCGATACCCGTAGTATGCGGCGGGCAGTATACATCAGTGCGCTATAGGCTATAGCTATGCGCGCGAACATCGAGGCGGCGCATTCACCGAACGCTCGCCAGTCTACACCTTACTAACTAACGCGGAGCCCATGTCGCCTGCGCGCGCGCCGCTCGTAGATAATAGTTACGTGTGCGGAGTACATTCAGTTCGTTCCTACATTTTGCGTTTCATTTCGCTGCCGTAACGACCAAACCCTTCGGATACGAACATTACTAAAACTCTATTAAAAATCGCGATCGGTTTCTTTACCTAAAATTACAAACAATTTGCTTTATTGAATATTTATTTTACTAGCCAAATGGGCTAGTTTCCTAAAAAAATCCGTCCGTCAGTTGGATTAACAGAAAATATTGGACACGTAATTTTTTTTTTCTCAATCAAACAAAAAATGATGAAGATACAGCCCGTTAAAGTTCTGTGTAACGTCACGTCTTGCGACACTTTTTAGCAAGGCGTGTCGTCACGTACTTTGATGCGCTTTATCTTCGTAATTTTTTGTTTGATTGACAAAAGACAAAATATGGGTCCTTTATTTTTTGATAATCTATCTGACGGACTAAATAGAATAATCTGTTTTTCACCCAGGAAACTAGCCTATTATTTTCGGTCCAGAAAATAAAACACACTTACCTTACCAAAAATCGTAAGTCAGTACCCCCCGCTATTGAAAAATGGCATGTGTTACATCCAGTGGTGAAATATGATGTCTGAGTGTGGTGGATTATAGGCCATTCACCAATTCTGGGTCGGGAAAGTTTAGAAGGAAACAGCATAGATATAGCTCTCTCACATTTCTTTTCGAATTTGACTCTTCAACTCACAGCACTATACCAGTTTACACTATACACTACGCAATCAACATTTCTTACTTACCCACTTATAATTGTTTTCATGGATTTTAGGTTTGATTATGAAGTCTCATTGATTAAACTCTAAAATGAGAGAAATTAAAACCTAGCCTATCAAACAAATCACCTTAACTCAAAAAATAAAGTATGGAACGGATACCACCTATTTAATAAACATTACCAATGATCATGTTGAAAACTTTCAACTTTTGAATAATATTCACTTGTATCTTCGTATATATCGAATAGTAGACGCCTTCTTTAGATAATCTTATAGGAATCAAAACCTTTGAGGTACTTCCCGTTGACCTAGACTCATGTCTTATAGCACAAGTTACGGAAGCACAAGTAACGAAAAAAGTCCCAGAACCGTAGATTACTAGATACTACAGATATATAGACGAACTATTTACATACCTACAAGTCTGCATGAGCCCGACTCGCACTTGGCCGGTGTCAAGGACAGGTAACGCCATCTAGTTAAAATTGTATTAATTACTACATGACTGTAAATTCCGCGAGAATCACTTTTGCTACATCTTTCTCCAATAAAGCAGCTCCGAACAAATAAATTAGTTTTTCTACGATTCCAAATAGAATAAACAGCCGGGTTTTACTTTAAAGTTGCATGTCAAACATCTTGCGTAACTTTTACATATTTTATAGGCGAAAAGTTTAGGCTCAGTTTTATATGAATTCATGTTGCTTATGTTGTTGGGTTTCAAAAGTGGCCTACATAATCAAGACCGTTGGCCCGTTCTCATGTGCCGTGTGCCCGTTACTACCCACGTTAAATAACAACTTTATCATGATTGTTGCTTCTATGTTTAAATCCGTTAACCTTCGGGACTCCGAAGCCGTTTATCGTAAATTTCACCACGACTAACGTTATTTAACCTCGTTTTATCCCATTCCCGCACTGGCTGTATGTATAAAGCTGACGTTTTACGCTTGTTCCTTTGCATATTTTTCTAGAACTAGGAACTAACTATTTTGATTGAAGCTCCGAGCCTTTTTGATATTATTATTTAATGCCTTTTTTAGAATAAATCTCAGTTCAGTCAGTCTCAGTAAATAAGTCTCAGTTTTTAGGAAAAGTGATTGATTTTACATGGAATTAACTATAATGTATTTTAAATTGGTTAAATGCTATTTAGTTCTTTTATCTAACTATTAACAGTTGGTTCTTTTTCTTGGTCCTGTACCTCGTCGCTGAGTATTGTCGTTATCTCCTTTTCTGTCTCAGAGTACACACACAACAGGTTAAACCTATTAAGTTAATAGTTAAACCATTGTCACCAGACATAAAATGACTTACGGAAGTTCGACGGATAAGTCTCACATATTCTTTGTTAATAAAGGAAAATCAAGCTATTTAACCCATAATAACGAGACGAAACCCTCTGAAGAAGTGCATTATTATAACGTCCAAGAAGAAAAGCAGACGGAACAACTTGATTGTAAAGGTAAAATAAATTTAAGACGGTTGTACCGCTTTATATTCTAGTAGAATAAGAAGCTAAACAAACAGTAAGAAAATAGTGTTATTCAATTTCCTTTTCCCTAAGAAACATAGCAATAGTTGTATTGTTCACATTTACTTCAGTTCTTACGAAGTTGTGTCTTGGCACCGCCATGTCGCAAAGTTTAAACGCGTTTATATACAGTCTTCAGTTCAGAGATCCATATAAGGATGCGTCTACAAGCGGCCAATGGTGCCCTGTAATGAGACAAACACACGTATGCGTGCGAACAAGGATCTGATACACTTGTGCCTAGGGTATTTGTGCAAAATATGTTTTTACAATAGGTTAACGTTTCTAGGTACTGATAACTTTAAAGCCAAAGTCGGAGTCATATTGTGTTTAAATAGACAAACAGATGGACAACAAAGTAATCCTATAAGGTTCCTTATTACCTTTTTTTTAGGTACGCAAACTTGAAAATACAATTGAAGAAGCTGTTAACAGTTATAGCAAGACTAATTTGTTTTCATATCCACAGTAGTTTTATAGAAAACAACCTATAAACTAATTTTAATAGTTGAGGTACTATGCTTTTTGTAAGCATATTGTAGCAAGTGAAGGGTGTCAATTAATATTATTTGAGCTGTTATAGTTACGTCAAGTCGTCGCGCGAACAGTGAGCGAGCATTTAAGCTACGTTTTGTCAATATGCACATACCCTTATACGTATTGTTTACAATGCCCCAGTTTACCCTTTATTATGCAAATAGAGAAGTGGGATAAATTAACTTCGTCGAAGTAAATAGGGACCTTTTTCTCCGAAATCGGGACAATTATGTGCGGGTTACTCAAATCGCTTGAGATTTGCGGTGGTTGTTTAATCTTGAGCGATTTCTGTTTGCTTTGTTACTGTAATGAGAGGATTTCACTCGCATAGAAATCCGCAAATGACACTATTTGTGTCAAGCTTTAATAGCAAGACACTGTTGAAATGAAAATCTTGAAGCAATCAGTATGATTTAATGAATAACTAAATAAAACTAATTTATTTCAGCAAATAGGCCTGAATATTTTAGTGTCAGCGACTTTTAATGATTTAAGTAAAGCATTTATATTTGTAATTACTTTAGAAGTGGTAATTTATTTTTTTACAGAAAAGTAAAGTTAAATATAGAAAACACTTTGTAGGTATTATAACGTGTAGGTATAATGACGACGACGGGTTCGAATCCCGCGAGAGGCAAGTGTTTTTGTGATGAGCATTCGTAGGTACCTGAGTCTTGGATGTCATTGATGTATGTTTATCCGTTATCCAGTCGCCAATCCACTATATAATATTTTAAGCTAATATTAACAGTATGTTAGTTTCTACAAAATAGTTGTAGAACTGTAACTGACCCACTCCACGTTTTGACTAAAAGCTGCGGGGAAAGCTATTTTATTTTATGACGGGCGTGATAGTGAATTGTTATAGTCAGACCCTGAAATAGTTACTTTCGGAAAATAGTTTTGCTAATTGATGTTAAAGATCTGAACCATCCAAAATTACCCACTTTGTTGACACTATACACCGATATCTAGATAATTTTTGTAGCCAGTCTAGATTTTAACCAGAATAAATTATTGTAAATTCCATCAAAATGTAATCCAAATGTTCTACGTATGATATATGATATGGTATTTACATTTGTATCTTATAAATTAAATGTCTACTCCAAGTTGGCGTTTGTCAAAATTTTAATCAAGCCATGCAATTGTCGAGCTGAGTGGTGCCAGCGGCATGCGTCACACTTATACACAGATGCCACCTGCGGGCAGCGGACAATAAATCTACAACAAAATTCATGAAGTGTTATACTTTACCTATTACATTTATAGTAAAGTTAATCTCGGGTAATGCGATCATTTCACAAAGAGTAGGTACCTAAGAACTGATGGCTGATGGGGCAGAAAGGTTTTATAATAAAAATAAAAGTGTAGGACGTCCACAAGGTTGCAGGAAGCCGCTGGATGCAGACCGCTTCCAACCGGTTACTGCAAGTCATTGGGAAAGGGTTATATTCAGCAATCGATCTCCTATGTTTGAAATGATGATAACAATGATGTAAAAACTCTAAAAAAGCGTTTTTAACGCTTTTTTTTACGCTTTGAGACTCAATTTCCGTTATGGGCGAACTATTTACACATTTATAAGGTTGGTAACCCTTGGTGCGTGAGCCAAGTCACAATTAAAATATTTCAATTCACAATTAAATAATTTTAATTGTGAATTGAAATATTTATTATTCACTTGTATCTTGTAGTGTGTCACATAATCTCTCTATCGTTCATTGCGTTATTAATAACCTTTTCGGTGAGATACTAAGCGCATACCTAATACTTATATTAGACGGAAAATTATTTGACGTGGGTCCGGTGGCAGCCCTCTATCTCTTTGACAATGTTCTTTATATGCTGACAGGTAGAAAAGCCATGTTTTAGATAGTTTGTACAAAATCTACTACTTTCAGTCAAAGTTGTGTCAAGTAATTTAGTAGCTGGAGGTGTCTGAGCAACAGAAATTTAACCAAGTAGTATAGTAAGCATTTTAGTAGAGTTAATTTAGTAACAAAACCCCTCGCCATCGACTAAAGTTCTATTACAGTGCGAACTACAAACTTTGGTTACTTTCGAATAGTTACGGATTTCATGGTGGATCAGATGATGGATTGTTTTCAAGTAGCGTAAATATGCTACTCTAGTTTGAGATTTTAATTCGAGCAATAAAGTAAATTTTTTGCAATACGTATGTTCGTACCATAATTAAAAATATTTTCGTTTGATTCTTCATTCTTTGCGATATTGTAAAACTAGCTTTTTGGCCCACTACTTATTCATGCGTGAAACGTATTTACCTGGACTTGTTCTTAGACGAAATTTAACACTCGTTTTTGTTTATTCAGTTGTAGGGATAAAAACCCAAGTTGTTTGGAGACTTAAGCTACAATAAATACAGAAGGCATACTCCGCACTAGGCTGAGAAATACTGAAACAAAAAAGCGCTAGACATCGCGAAGCACAGTGCAGCTTACTACAATCTGTTTAGGCAGTACTTGAACCTTGTTTTGATTCAACCTGATTTTGATTCTGTAGTAAAACTTGTGGGTGAGTGGGCTCACTGCATTTTTTTTAATTGTGCTCTTGCTGTCAACTATACGACAAAGTTCTCTAGCGGAGCCTCACCAATTGCGTCCGATGCTGATGTAATGGGATGGGAGCTAAGTTGACGGGCGCCGGCGCCTGTCTAGACGACTTAGCGTGGTATTTTATTTATTTTATCATCCACTTTGAGGGCTTAAGTGCATTTATTTAAGAGTTTATAGATCAAGAATCACAGTGAGTCTAATAGAGATCTAATATAATAAGATCTAATATTTTTCCATTTCTTGTGATGTGTTCACGACAAGCGCTATAAGCACTAAAAGCCGCTGTAGGTAAATATACGTGCAGGTAATTTATTTTATTTAATTGAATTTAATATTGTTTCTCTTACTAGATTTTTTGGCAATAAATAAGACTAGTGCTTATAAACGGAGTGTTATTGTACATTATCTGTTTATTAGACAAGTATCATTTAAAAAACGAAAGTAGCAATTAAGAAAATAAAACTTAAATGTTTTTGAGACAATGATCTCAAATCTCTATGATAGCTAGAGATTATCGTTTTTTGTTTTATTAAAGTGAAAACATCAAAAAGTTATGTTAAAAGTCTGATTACATAAATAACACGTAACAACTCATCTCGTATATAATTTGCCGCTACATCGTCACCCCTTGTCTAATATACTCGCGCTTGTACCAGATGACTTAACAATATGTCTCCGATTCCACGATTAAGCTGTGCCTCAAGTACGCATCCTCCGAGGAATTGTTTGCTCACCCTCAACGTCAGTAATGAACGTCATGTCAGGGTGAAATGGTAATAACTGGCTGGCCTAGGGCGCCGCGTCTAGACACGTAGCCTTGGTGGCACCCCTGAAATACAGCCCAATAAAAACAGTAAAACTTATTCGGTGCAACTATTTGGTGATGGCACAGATAATTAAAACTAAAGTATATACTCTACAGATATGAAATAACTGTCTCAAAATACTCTCAAATTACACATGTAATAAAATGTGTGTTACACATTTAAAAAACGGAAACTTCTCTATTTTAAAATTTTGTCTGTCTGTTGTCTTAGCTAATCACACGAACGGACAGGCACGGACTCTTAAAGTGAGGTGTATTATATTGATTCGACTTGGACTTTCGTAGCCCATTGCATACATTTTGAATAAAAACTATCTTATATTTAGATAAATAATCATTAGGTAAACAGATGATCATGATTTCAGTGGTGTTTTCCAAACTCATACTTTAGTTGTTTTTATGTTGCTTAGTTGTGATTACGATTATGTCACAGCATACATGTGTGCAGTATAGCCAAATTTGTATTAGAAAAGTGTGTTATATGGGGTTATTATGGATGTAATAATAATTGTAGCATAAGTTTGTTTTCATGTAAGTTGCCGTCTTCCTATTCTTTATCTTTGCCTGGTCAGCCCAGTTAATATGAACCGTAGTAATTTTGTAATAAAGCTGAAGTTAATGGAAAACCCAAGATGTCATTATTTTCAAAATAAAGTATCTTTACAATGACAACATAAAAGTTTTATCAACGTTTAAAATCACTCCAGTTTCCCGAAGTGATCCGGCTTTACTTAATTTTCTTTGGCTAAACCGACTTTATAAAGCAGTAAGTTAACACCACGATGCATATAAATCGTACGATTTTGAATTTTAAATTCGCACGGGTTATGAGTGACGTTAAAAAGCATCAAAATGAAAATGAACCGAGAAATAATACACTTAGCATAATATTACTCACTTCATCACTCTGAGCTGAGTTGTTTTAATAAGTATACAGTTGCCTTTTCGTAATTTGGGCCAATCGCATCAAATAGACATCTGAATCTTTACATTTTTTTTGATAAAAAAAATCTATGTACCTATCTGCATTTTATTATGTAGAAGAAAAATAGCTTGTTTTCGTTGTAATGTATACTGTTATTTTTATTAAGTTAGGTTTGTCGAATTAAACATACAGACGCTAAGATACAAACATATAGACGCTAATTAGGTCTACGATTTTAAAAAAACCCAGATATAAACTATCGCCAAATTAAATCTTAGTGCTTACGCAGTAAGATCGACTCGTCCTGCTGCAGTCCAAGATTCACTCTTCTGCCCTATTTTTTGGTAAATATGAAGAAGAAGAAGATGACAATATAAATATGAAAAATTAGTTTAAATCTTATGTAGGCTTAATTTCGTTCATCCATCTTAATGGATGGGTTAAGGTTTTTTAGAAAGCCTTTCATCTCCATACACCTTGCGGTTCTGAGAAAAAAGCGCTTTCTATTTTACTACCGATGTCTTACCAGATATTATAACGTGTAAGTTAGTTTGTTTGTTACTCAACCACTGGTAAAGGATTTTTAGCTCAAATTTGGTATGCAGTAGATATTGATCTGGCTTAAAACAACTTTCATTCGTGTTGTATTTCCGTACGATGAATACTTATTTATTCCTCTTAGGTTTAATTCTAATGTCGACGCAGACGAAATCGCGGACAAAAGCTAGTAAAATATTTTTTGTGTAGCTAAAAATATTTTACTGGTATTTCCCCTGAACTTTAACGAGTATGACCATTTTTAGAGTTTCGTAGTCAAGGGGTTCCCCTTACGGAATCAATAAAAAAATATATATTTTTCGTTAGATACCTCATGGGTGTGGAATGTCGTTGGTTAGCCGGTGGTTTAAAAAAATTGTAGGTTAAACATTAATTGCGGAATATTAAGCTTTATATTTTTTTTTTGTTAGAGTCAAGTGTCCTCCCTCCCTCCTTACTTCTCTCTTTTCCTCTTTGCCAGCAGTTTAACTAACGAAGTAAAAAGGAAAACTATCACAGCTAGGTAGGCTTTTCAAGTTACGAGTATCGAGTAAACCTAGTAAATGTACTTGGAGAATAAAATTACTCTCATGAAGTTGTTAATTAAGTAAAACGGGTAGAATATAAAATAATAATTAAGGAACCTTTCATTGCGCATGGCTTGACCCACCTTTGGCCGGTTTTTTTTTGTTTCTATTGTTAAATCTTTATATCCATTCCATTCATTAATATCGTGGGTAGATCGTTTGAAAGTTCGTTAACACAAGTCTCGATATTTTTACATAAGAATTAGTTTTATATAAAGGCATGGTGTGGGCTGAAACGTCCACCCACGTGTTGGTTAACCTTTGCTAAATAACAGTTTATTGTGCAAAAAGATAATTTGTAGAAGGTTATGGACGTCAATAATAATAGAGGTTTTTCAGTTTATTGTTAATTAAGATTAATTTGGAACGGTTCTACAGCAAAATGACTCATTTCTCCAACCGATTTTCAACTTTTTAGGATCGTTCTAAGAGTTTCGTACTCTAGTTAGATTGATTACCTCGATGATCAATACCTGCCTGCCTGCATGAGCACCAAAACACGTTATGATATAGCAATATATCAACACCAACTGTAAAAATATAATAGATATAGCCGCCATATTGAATCGCCGTGCCGGTGACATCACATATTATGATCACTGTTTCGATAAAAAAATAAAATGGCGGCTGTATCTATCATATTTTTACAGTTGGTGTCGATATTTCGCTATATCATATCGTACCATATCGTGTTTTGGTGCTCATGCTAGGCAGGCTGGATGTGTTTACCTCGACGGTTTACGAACTAGAGTACGAAGCACATTTCAAAAGTAAATTAAACTCTACGTGTCTAACATCAAAGTCAAAGTCAAAGTCAAAAATCATTTATTCAGTTTAGGACAGAAAACTGCCACTTAAGAACGTCAATAATAACACTATTTTCCCATATGGCCCATCAAAAGCTATCTAATCTTATCTAATCTAATCTATGTGGCAAACCAAACTCTTTGTTTAACTTTTAATACTTTTTTTTATTTTGTCTTTTCCTTTTGTTTCGCTTGTCTCTGTATGTTATAAAAAACGAATACAAAAACGTTCAAGATCGTACAGAAACTGATTTATTTTTAATTCCTGTAATCCTCTTCCCGATCCTTATCCTCCTCACGTGTCGCGTACATTATCTATCTATCTATCTATCATTTCAAAAGTATTTTCAAAAAACGAGAAATTTTAAATTTTGCTTTTGATGTTAGACACGTAGAGTAAAATTTTTTTTTTAATAAAAAAATCCACGGAACTAAAATCTACTACCATCTGACGTTTCACGCTCTTTCACATAACCCCTAATCGTTGACCCACTGCATTAATCAATCCAGAACGATTATACAATTTTGCGTGTTTTACATAATACTAATATAATATATATATATAGACCTTCACCCATCAATGTTAGACTTCCCCGTATGTATGTATTCTTATTATTATTTATGTATGTGTATTTAATATATATGTATATTTAGTTTTTATAAAATATTTACTTATGTGTATTAGCATGTAATGTTTATTTTAATTAAAGTATTTTCTCATGTAATAAACTTGTCAGTTACTTCATACTCCGCCACAAACTTCACTATCTGCACTACCTCAAGGTTGACTGGTAGAGAATGCTGTTTAGCATTAAGTCCGCCAATTGTACCTACCTGTGCAATAAAGTTTAAATAAATAAATAAATAAATAAATATCTCAACCTCACAGCCCAGCAAATAAGTCAAAATATGTGACTGGTCGGACGGATGTATAATAAATATTAATAAATAAATATTGGACATCACATACATGCTCTACTCCTGTGGTAAATATCCAAAGCACTTGTGTTACAGAAATCAGAAAAGACTACGGTACCACAACACCCAGACCCGAGATAATATAGAAAAGTTATTTTTCTACATCAAACCGACTGGGAATCGAACCCGAAACCTCAGATCAGACACCAAGTCCGGTATGCTCGTTTCTTGGCTACGGTGGTCCATCCAGCTGCCAATTATTAAAAACAATAGATGCAAGAGCTAGAGAACTATGTATTGTTAAAATAAACAGCAATTTAAATTTCTATCAGCCACAATTTTATATGCAGTGCAATAAAAGTTTTATCTACCTGCATAATCCTTTACACTGTCATGAACCACAGAAACAGTTAAGAAAACTTCATTACAACCTTCCAATAACGCTAACGAAGATCATTATCATCTGCTACTACTATGCACCCTTGAGTGCACCTCCGAAGGTTGCCGTGGTGCATTGACTCCGATTACCCGGCCGAAATGAAAAGAGGTTTAACCCGCTAGGGTTGTACGATTGGCGGGTTTTCCCGCACTAGCCGGTTAGGCGGGTAGTAAAGCAACAGGTTGTATGCGCGTTACGTAAGGCGGGCGGCGCGCGCACTCCATTCAGTTCGTAGTACGCATATCGATTCCGAGTACGGTTCTTCATCGATTTGTACCGAGTACCGCCCTATCGTCTTGAACTGTCTCGTCTTTCTTGGGTTGGTTTTATTTTTAATCTGTACCGTGGACGGCTTGCTATGCATGATTTATTAGTTCAGTATACCCCGTTCATAAGGTCGTAAATTGGAAACGGTTGTTACTACGTGTATTTGTACCTATACAAATCTTAAGCAGTATTAATTTTTGGTTAGGATTTTCATTAGGGTTGTTTTAAATTTACTGAATTAATAATTATGCGACAGACAACACAACAATTGTCATAATCACAAAGTAAGAACTTACCATCCTTGTGTTACTAAATAGATGACCATGATTAATACACACTAAAACGGGAATTAACGCGATCATCAATTGGTACATTTTTTAATTTGCCTGACGTATCGACCGGGTTACACTGACCGTGGTCACAGGCTGACTGGAACAGCGATGTCTTCACTCCGTATGAGAGGTGGATTTTTCACCCACCCTCATAATATTATTTTCACACACTACTAATTCTCGTTTTAATCATGCAACGCGAAAGTTTAAAAGTAATTAGATGACCAAAAATTTTGCAAAGGGCGGCTTTGTTTCGAAAAGTTCGTTTTCTGAATTGACCTAAACCAGGAATCAAATCTAGGAACATTTGAAATTAAGGTAGGATCAATCAGGTCGTCAATATATCGCAAGATTCTTGATCCTTTTCCTGAATTTACTATGATAAATGTACATTATGATATGACTTACATATTAGTAGGTCTACCTTCTACCTATCTGGGACTTTTCGATCTGAACATCGATATCACTGCAGACAAAATAATTGCCTTTAACAATATTTAGAATATATGACTTTTGTATAAATAAAATAAAATTCTCATTAAATACACATTTGTGAGGAAGCCTACGCATTTAATATAGAAAACTTCAAATATTAATATTTTAAGAAGCAATTACTATATTTTAAGAGAAAGACTAATACATAATACACTAACCCGTAAAACAAACCAAAGGTTAAAATAATTTTAGGATGCAATACAAATCTTACAATACGAAATTATTAGACGTCTATCTGTGTACCTACTTAGGATAACATAAATATGTATATATTAACATATATAAAAAACAGCAGACTTTTCATCTTGAAACAAAAATAAACCAAACAAAACCGAGTGACAGCCATCCCTAGTTTATTTTCCCTCTTACCTAAGCCTCGTTGAGAAGATTAAGAAATCTAGGTCCTGAGTAGGTGCTCCAGCTCGCTCACCGTAAATCCCTCTCGGGTCAAGTTATTGCGCCCCACAAAATTTACTTAGCAGACTCTTAATTGGTACAGTGAAGGCTGTTTTGTTATTACACATCTATGTGATGAAAGGACGTATTACTCGTACTAGGATACACACATAATGAACCACACAAAAGGATATTCGATGCATTGACGAATCTCTACCTTACCCTATAGAGTAGGTACAGTAGGCCAAGAAAGTGGTCTATCACCCTAAGGTTGAAAATCATTCGCGCGTCAATCGTCATATAACAACAGGGTTGATTTTCCCATGCAAAATTATTCTGACAGCTACTAAATGCTCTCTTTCTATGACGTCAAAAAGAAATAAATAATACATAAAAATCTTTCATTGTTAAAAAGGTTCCACGAGTTCAACTTTATCGCTATTTTACTTAAACATAAAATTTTGCCAAAACTGGTAGACCACTTTCTTGGCCGACCGTACCTACGTAACGCATAAGCTTATTACTTACCAATGTTTGCCCTGAACGCAATGGGTCTCGGGTTTGATTCCCAGTTCGTGTCAATTTAGAAAACAACTTTTCTAAATTGGCTTGGGTCTGGTAGAGCTAGGAGGCGTCCTCGGTAAAATGCATTGTCTGGTATGTCGTTACACATGGAGGTCAACTTCTTATTTTTAGACCATGGACAATGGGCTAGTTTCCTAAAAAAATCTAATTAGTCCGTCAGTTATATTATTACATGCATGTTTAGGGTGTTAGGTGCGTCACAAGTTTTTCTACAAATGAATTAATGTTTTACTTTAATTATTAAGAAAGTTTTATGTTCTTGTTGTTATTAGTTAAAGGCTACGGCAGAATACCAGCGATGTAAGGATTATTCCTAACATCATTAGCTGAGTCGTAGACCTATTTGTCTCATTAATGTAAAATAATGTGCTACTTATTTATTATATTAAGACACACAAGAAAATTGTATGCATGTATAATAATTTTTTTTTGTGACAAATAAAGCGTTATATTATATATTATATTATTATTAACAGAAAATATTAAACACGTATTCTTTCTTTTCTCAATCAAACAAAAAATGATGAAGATATAGCCCGTTAAAGTTCCGCGTAACATCACGCCTTGCGACACTTTTTAGCAAGGCGTGACGTCACTCTTTGATGCGCTTTATCTTCGTCATTTTATGTTTGATTGACAAAAGACAAAATATGGGTCCAATATATTTTGATAATGTAAATGTAACTGACGGACTAAATAGAATAATAGTTTTTTGACCCAGGAAACTAGCATATAAGTGTGTTGCTAGGATTTTTATTATTATAAGGAATTTAAAAATATCTAATTTCATTTCATGGATAACTATTCCACGATTTACAGTATTCATTTTTTTATTCACATATTGACGTACTAATACCGTTTTAAAAAATCTAATAATGTTTCACTAAATAAACTTTTCTAACTTATCGGAACAACTTTTAATCGAATTTTATGTAACTATATTTTTATCGATGCCAAAACATGATGCTTTTATTGCATTTTTTAATATTTTGTTTTTATTAAATCATGCTTAAAAGCAAGCATGCAAGCGGCATGCAGGTAGCATGCATGCATCACTCGTGCAAGCAACCATGCATGCATATTGCAGGCAGCTTGCATGAATAATGAAGTCAGCATGCACAAAAGCAAACAAGCAATCAAGTATGAATGCAAGCATGTTAGCAAAATGCAAGCAAGAATACAAGTAGCATGCAACACTTATGCAACATGCACACAAGTAAGCAGGCACAAGATTTAATCTTCTACAGCGCTGCGGGAAGTGCAGCTCTTTCGCCCTTGCGTAACAAATCATGGTTTAAGATTTGTTGCAGCCCCTGTATTTGTTTAAAGTTATGATGTGAAAAAGTAAAATTTACTATAAACAATTTTGTAAACTGAAACTTACGTGCAAACAAAATTATGTGAAACATAACATTTTACAAAATAAGGAATTAAATTTAAATAAATAAATATTGGACAACATCACACACATTGCTCTGATCCTAAGGTAAGTAGCTTAAGCACTTGTGTTTCAGAAATTAGAAACAATGACGGTACCACAACACCCAGATTCGAGACAACATAGAACAGTTCGTTTTTAGGGTTCCGTAGCCAAATGGCAAAAAACGGAACCCTTATAGATTCGTCATGTCTGTCTGTCTGTCTGTCCGTCTGTCCGTCCGTCTGTCCGTCCGTATGTCACAGCCACTTTTTTCCGAAACTATAAGAACTATACTGTTGAAACTTGGTAAGTAGATGCATTCTGTGAACCGCATTAAGATTTTCACAAAAAAATAGAAAAATAATAATAAATTTTGGGGGCTCCCCATACTTAGAACTAAAAATCGAAATTTTTTTTTGTCGTCAAACCCATACGTGTGGGTATCAATGGATAGGTCTTTAAAAATTATATTGAGGTTTCTAATATCATTTTTTTCTAAACTGAATAATTTGCGTGTGAGACGCTTCCAAAGTGGTAAAATGTGTGCCCCCCTGTAACTTCTAAAATAAGAGAATGATAAATCTAAAAAAAATATGTAATGTACTTTACCATAAAAACTACCAGCGAAAATTAGTTTGAACGAGATCAAGTAATTAGTTTTTTTTTAATACGTCATAAATCGTAAACCGCAATTTAACTTTCGTAATGTTATGGATTTCATTTTGCAATAAAAATACCATAACTATGACTCGATTGTCGTGATGGGTGAACTTTTACTCATAACGGTACGTACAGGTTTGTACGGAACCCTCGGTGCGCGAGTCCGACTCGCACTTGGCCGGTTTTTTACATTGACCCGACCGAGAATCTAATCTGGGACTTCAGAGATGGCGACGCTAAGTCGTATTACTCGCCTCTTAGCTATGGAGGTCAGCAAAATTCGATAAAATGATTTGTGATAAGTAAAGACTATTCGAGGAAAAGGAAATGCGGTGTAACGAAATTTGAGCCATTGCTACTTATTGAATAAAATGAACTGTCAAATCGATGTATTTGATGGCGATAATGTAACAAGGAATTCGTCACTTTTTGCCACACCGTTGCTAGCTATCATTTGTTTATTTATTTTACTAATAAACACTGCTACTCCTTAGAACGTCATGATTAAAATAAAAATATTTTTTTTAAATATTGTTAACCTTATTGTTAACGCTAAAACAATCATCTTACCCTTTGACTTAGCAATCCGTCAGGTTTTTCAAAGTCCGTAAATCTAACTATAACTTCACTAGAGATTGAAGTATGGAAGCCACCAAATTAATATTAATTTCTCTAGCAACTTGTTTACAAAAGCTTAGCATTCCTACGAGCTACAAAGGGAAATTTGGGATATTTCCTTTCACGTGGCAACAAACAACTTCAGCTTAAAGTTAATTCAAATATCTACCACATGAGAAGTTAGTAGTTTCGAGTAGTTATACTATTTGCTTGTAATTTTGACTTAACATGCCTTTGAATTACAATATACTTAGTTATGTAACATATATATTGGCATATAAAGTAATTTTAATGTTTTTTTATTTGACCAACCTAGACCCTAAATCAGTTGGTGTCCAACAATATACAGATAGGACTTAGATAACGACTAAATGTTAAAAAAAAAACCTTTCAACTTAAAATGGTCTTAAAGAACTATGTCAATATTTTTTATCGTTATAGGTACAGTTAGTGAAAACGGTTCTATTCGTTTTAAATAAAAACTACATAAAAAAAAAACTGGTTTATCTAAAGAGTATGTTTTAATTACAAATAAAATTTAGTCATGAAATGGTCTGGTTAGCCTGTTCGTTTGTTTTTTTTCTGTTATAAAAGTTACCGAATCGTGTTTCTGCAGTTTCAGAAATTGAAATAAATAAAATGAAGAATTATTATGAAATTATATCAGGTTCATAAGTTCTGTAAGACCTGAAAAATTCCGATATCATTTCCAATGCGTCGTCATAATAATAATAGATAGTTAATAGATAGTTAAGTTCTGTTATGTATTTTAATATCTCAGTTGTACACTTAATTGGCAGTGAACGCATTTAAATTTGAATTTAAATTCGGCAATGCGCGGTGCGCCAGACGGCCTAAGAGTATTATTCTATTTCTTTTTAATATTATTAAATAGCTGACATAAGCCAGGCACAAACACTACTACCATAAATCCTAACAAATTACTATTACATCAAATTTAAATCCCTAGTCAAATTACTGATCGCTTAAAAATACATAGCATTACAGTTGCATTCGGCTTAGGCGTACAAAATCAAAAGGAACTTGTGTTCCCAGCAAATAGACGAGTTATATCGGGACGTTGAATAAATGATTTTGACTAGCGATTAAGAATTAAAAGCCAGGCCAGACGGAGCCTAGCTTCGAATAAAAATCAAGGATTTTAGTTTTGGTTTGAAATGTCAAAATATCGTAATTGCAGTTGTTAATTTATGTAGGTACATAGTCAAATTATGTACTCAATAAAGTTTATGACATAGTACTTTCTAAATTTCTAAATCTTTTAAAATCTTATAATTTAAGAAATCTTTTTAAAGAACCTACAATAAATTACTCCTACACCAGCTACCTGCTTAGATAATATTGTCTTTCTAAAGTTATAAATAAATCGATGTTATTTTGTCTCAGATCAGATCAATAGTTCCTACAACAAGGGTATCTCTAATACTTAAAACGATCACAAACATGCAAATTTCACGTCAATAGATTTACATATTCTTTTTCCTCATTCTTTTTAGTTCACATTTACCTTTGAGTTTCAACGGTGGTACAAGCCGTCACAGTGATTACCAAACGTTTTATTATGAAGTCAACGTTACAAGATTTCCTTTGTAGGTAATTTGTTGATTCTTGTTGTTTTAATCTTACCGAGATATTGCATGACAGCCCGCTGTAGTCTATTATCTTGGTCTGTATTCCTATTGTATCTGAATATTAAAATTCCAAGTCAATACAAAATGACTCTTTTCCTGCCGTAACAGGACGTAATTTGCCACATCACATTGGTTTGTAAATATGCCGTTTTGAATACAACATGCTTTGACGGAGGGTCATGTAAGGGTGGGTAATTGCTTTGCTAACAGAAAAAGATGGAAAAGTCACGTCCGATGGCATACAGATTATAATCAGATTTATTATGGTTACAACTGAGTTTTTTGTTGGGCGGACGGAATGAATCAACGCAGGTACTCTTTATATGAAAAATTGGTAGGCAGTAGGTTTATGTTGTGGTATTTTGTGCGTCCGGAGCTTTGAATAATTGATGGTGAAGGTTTGTTGTGTTTACGCATGCACGAGGAAGAATATAAAAGTGGATGAGTTTTAAGGCAAAACATTTGAATGAGGTGGAATGAATTGTACTCCATTCAAAGTAAATTTTTATAAAAATGAATAAAATGTAACTTATTTACACTGTTTTATTATGACCTGGACCTCAAAAATCAAATCCTAAATCAGTATTTTAATCTTGTTTTATTCTTTATGTATCTATTATAAGTATAGATAGACTTTGACGTGAAAAAAAACACTGCCTATTGCATTTTAAAATTAATAGTAAGGTTAGGTTAGGACCCCTGAAACTGTAATAATTAGACCATCCATCACGTAGTACCTAATGTATTTATTTTTTCTTTAACTTATCAAGTAACATAGTAAATGTCTCTAGTGTAGAGACATAGTTAAACATTTAATTTTGTTTTATGCATTCCAAACAAGTTCCGCTTTTTGATCGGATTGTGATTTATGAATGGGAAATCTACGTCAGAGCCTTCATTCTATACTATTATACAGTGAATGCGCGAACAATACGCCACGATGGGATAAAGTCCACTCACCCTGCGGTATTTGGAGCTTGCAACTGCAGTACAGTGACCTCGTGCGTACGCGAGGGGGTGCAGGGGAGGGGGGCATCCCGAAACTGGGTCACGGCTCCCTACCATCTAACGCCCCGCCCGTCTCGGCACTCGATCGACCGCCAAATTTCAACGCATTCCGAAAGAAACGGACTTTTGAACGGTTACCGAAACTACTCTCAGCGAAATAGGTCACTGTCATAATAATGTGATCGATGTTACGGGTCATTTGGCTCAAAGTGTGACCGAAGAACGATTATTTAAGACGAACGGATGGAATTTCGAGCATGTAGGCTGTGTTCTGGAGCAGTGAGTCTTTGTCAACGCTTGATTTAAATCAATGCTTGTAAGAATACTTTTGCACAAACCGTTGGAAAGATTTAAATTTGCATTTTTCACCCTTTCACTGTTTACAAATAAAAAAGCAGCAAGTTTTCTCAAATGAAGAAATGCACTTACAACCTTTAAAATATCACGAAGCTTATGCAGATATCCAAGATAATTTTCTTATCCTTAAATTAATTTTATTAATACATTTCTACTTGCGGTTTCACAAGCTTCGCTTTGCTCCATTCGTGGCTTTTAACAAATAAACGGACGTACAAATCCACTTAGTTAATTGCTTCGAAATGTGCACACTTTTCAAGATCTGGAAACCAGAGATTGTTAGTTTATGTTGCTTTCGGTTTAAATAACGTTACCGTTTCGATTAGGGACTACCCGCTTTGATCACTGTTTCGATTGGCGGCCAAAACAATAATGGGATGTGACGATATTGCCCCGAGCGGGAAAACGGCGGAAATAGCCCCGACAGCTCTTATTTGTTTGTAAAGTAATAATTCCTGAATGAAAAGGGTTCGATGGATATTTTTATTGGTTTTATTTTACGGTTTCTGCTTCTGTGATCCGGGATTTTCTTAAAGGAAAGCAAGCGTAAGAAGGTTGAACACACATTATCTTATGTAGGACGTGCTGAAATCAAAATACTTATTGAGTAAATATTTTTTATTTATTTATTGTCAAGCTGGGTTTAGAGTGAATTGCTTATTCATATTATTAGAAAATATTATTGTATGCTGGCCCGTAATAATAGTCAAACTGCTGAGGGTCGCCAGACATACGTTTTACGCCTAAATGGGCGACTAATTATAATTATTATTGTTATCTTATTTTAGAAGTTACAGGGGGCAGACACACATTTTACCACTGTGGAAGTGTCTCTCGCGCAAACTATTCAGTTTAGGAAAAAAATATATTAGAAACCACAATATCATTTTTGAACACCTATCCATAGATAATAATAACACGTATGGGTTTGATGAAAAAATTTCTGTTGAGTTTCCGTTTTAAGTGTGGGTATATGTATATCCAAAATTTATTGTTTTTTTTCTATTTTTATGTGAAAATCTTATACGGTTTACAGAATACATCTACTTACCAAGTTTCAAACAGTATTGTTCAATAGTTTCTGTAAAAGGTGGCTGTGACATACGGACGGACAGACAGACAGACATGACGAATCCATAAGGGTTCCGTTTTTTGCCATTTGGCTACGCAACCCTAAAAATAAGGGTTATAAAACCCTACGTAGGACTACTAATATACAGAGGTAGGTAGTGAACAGAGGAAGAGAACCCAGAATATTGTTGGTTACTTGAGCGCGTCGCGGACCAAAATAGGAGACGAGGTCCCCGACAGACTACCTGTACTATGAATTAGTCCATGCTTCTAGAAGACAAGACAAATTTTAGACTTAACCTTCTTTGAACTACTGGTTATTAGCTTGTAGAGTTGGTATAGCAGAGATTATACGTTTACTAAAATATATTTTTAAATTTCAGCCTACGTTTCTGTGAGAAAGTTAATTGTTTAGTTTCATTACATAATCGTTTTTTAAAATATGACTAAACTTTTATGTTACGCGTTGCATGGGCAGAACGAACGATTTTTCCGGAAATGCGGTATTATTATATTATCGGTTACTCTACATGTTGTTATCTTATTATCAAAATAATAATTTTTTCGTGTCAACCCTAAGGCGCGAGACACACCCGCGCGCGTTTGCAAGGAACCTCCTCGCCCACGTCGCGCCGCTTTTGTAAAATATAAATAAATAAATATAGGAGTAGTAGCTAAGGCACTTGTGTTATAGAAATCGGAAACAACGACGGTACCACAACACCCAGACCCGAGACAACTTAGAAAAGTTCGTTTTCTACATTCACACAATCGAACCCGGTACCTCAGAGATGGTGACGTTCCTGTATATTTTATATGAAATAGGAAAGAAGCGTCGTCGCACGTGCGCCGACCCGTAACGCTTAACTATGATGACATTGTATTTTGGCAATTGTAGCAATCCTAAAATTCCTGCAAAATATTGTTTCGCTGAAACCTACTATCCCCGGCTGCTAACCGTTCACCTGATAGAGTAGAACTTTGTCAATTTATGTTTTAAACTTTGACTAACAGGAATTTAAAAACGATACAAAATATTGCCGTCGTTAATGAGTTCATTTTTGGAACTAAAGCAATGTATTGTTATTTTTTAAGTGTTCCACTACCTTTTTATAAGCTCTTAGTATGTCTATTATTGTATTCGAGACCTGTATACCTATGTAACTTACAAATAATATTTTTTTTCAGAATAAAGACCATAAAACACACATTTAAAAAAAATCTTTAATCGAGCTCTATGGTATTTTTCAATTTATTTTTATTTTATATATATAGGTTCACCAGCGTTTGTTTACATTAAGTCAACCATAATAACTTAAGAATTTTTTTTTCATTCTATATGTAACCTACTTTATAGGCGATCACAACATGCAAAACGAAAATCTTACCACTAATACACATTTAGGTGTGGTATCAAATTATCGTAATATAATACGGAGCAATATAAATTTATACCCCCTTATTAATTAAAATATAGCCTAGATTTAAACCATGACTAAGGATGAGCCAACCAATTTTTAGGGTTCGTAGTCAAAACGGAACCCTTATACTTTCGCCATGTCCGTCCATCAGTCATCTATTTAATATATGACTGTTTGTTTCTAAACAATTAATAAAAAATCAGTCTGACTGTTTGTCTATCCGCTGCTTTAGCTTAGAGACTCTTCGTACTACAAAGCCGTAATTTCGCAAGGGTATACATATTAATTAGGCCGAAAACTGGTTGCTTAGAGTAGGAGAGGAAAGTAGGATGTACAAGTTTTTTTTCTCTCGTCTATCGCATGGTGTGAGGTGTCGTTGGATTGGTGGTTTATATGTATTGTAGGTATGCTTACACCATTTTTCGATTTAGGAATCCGTTTGGGTAATGTTAAGCTATCAAGTATTTTTTTGTTAAGAGTCAAGAGCCAGCGTAACGGTTGCATCAAGAAATGTGAAAAAAAAAACACGACAGCATACTTCATTATGTAAATGCAGTTAAAATGAAAACTATCACAGCTTTAACAAACATGTAAAATGTACTTGGAGAAGAAAATTACTAAGATACCTAATGTTGTTTAATCAAGTAACACAGATAGCAAATTCGGAAACTACGGAACCCTAAATTACGCGACACGCACTTGACCGGTCTGCCACCATTATCAAGACGTAAAATTTGGTAATATTTCATATTTTATAATCCATAGATTAGTTATTGAAATAATTTTCCATAGGTAAATCGAGTGTAATTTAACAATTAGAAATGACCTACCTCTAGTCAGTAACAAATTAGACTTCCAAGATTTGATAGAGTTAGTTACAATAAGTAAAGTTGTGAAAACCTCATTTATTTAACAATGAAAACAGTCAAAGACATATTGCCAACATAATAAGTAATCTACTCAGTTTATCTGAGTAGCTGTTTCCGCACTTAGCCTCTTGAAGGCCGACTAAGCCATTGTGAGTGCTACATGTTCTTTCTTACTCTAACCAGCCCAGGACATCCCAAAAGGGCAGCAGTCTTTTAGACTCCTTCAGGCATTCGGGAGCGATGCTGGTGATTGGAGAATCCATGCCCGTTGATCTGCCACGCTCCTGCATTCCAAAAGCACGTGTTGTGGCGTTTCTTCTTTTTATATATATTACTAACATAGTTAAAAGCTTAAACATAAATAGGTTATGCTTAGATCAATTGGTAATTGAAGGCTAACAAGTTTCCATTACCATGACTTTAGGGTGACCATGAACTAGCGTAAACCTTTTGTTGTTTTCTAGTTCAAGTGGTCATAGTATGTCATAACGATCACATGGCATATATTTGTATAACATCACTTATCTATACGATTGTCTAGTCTAAGAATTATTCGATGCCGGTCAGTAGACCGGAAAGCCTTACAAGCCAGGACACTAAAAAAAATTAACAGATTTTATATGGAATATTGACAGAGCCGAATTGTAATTGACTTGTAATTATTTTTATACTGAAAAAATGTTTACCAACTCGCACTTGACCGTTTTTAGAGGTAAAAATATTATGGGTCCGGGTACAATCTGGCGTTCTTTAGGGGGTCCAACATTTTTTTTTTGGATCTGACGCACCGTTACTGAGATATTTGCAGATTTTGTATGGGGATATTGTTAAAATTTTAAACCCAGAATTAGAATCTAGCGCTTGCCGGCCGCTACCGCGGCATGCTTGCTCCGCTCGCTCGGCTTCGCGCTTTATGTGGTCACTTTTCTAACCATCGAGCAAATACCCTGTAGAGCAGCAACGAACCAACTTTCTCCGAAACTAGTAAGTGTTTTTTTCATACATTTAGTATGAAATGACAACTCCTGTCAACATTCGCCCGTACAAAAATAGTACATATACAGATTTAAAAAAAAATACATAAAATTTTGTCGAACAAATCATATGACATTTATACTCTAGGGCATGTATATAACATAACCTAACCCAGATGATCCTTGACAAGTTTTGACTAGTATGTTTTACAAGTCCCAGCTTCATACAAATATACTTCAGGAATTCGACTATAAACCATTTAAAATCAGTGAAATTGTTGTGTGAACGTGTCGTGCCCCATAGCGCCCCGTTTTCTATACTCCAACCCCCTACTTTTGGGTAAAATTTAATGTATAGGCAACATTCTTTTTTACTTGTGTGCGTTTCGTCGAGCGTAAACACAACTTAGCTTACGCATACAAAGATGTCATTCTTGCCTCACTTTTGACAGTCTGCTTTGTAGGAAATTATCGTTCTGGGTGTTCTATTTCTATGGTTCTGACGATTCTTTTGAAATCACATGCTAGTTTACATTTGGCGACTATACTAGCCTTATGCAGTATTAATTTTTCCTTAAAATCTTTACAGAAAAAGCAAAATAGGTTGAATATAATTTGCCATAAGTTATATTATATGTATAATAAATAGTAAATCCCTAGGACCTAACCATCTTTAGCAGTTTTATTTTAACCTTAGTTTGCTTTTGCTGTATAATATTTACGTAAAAATAACACTATTTAAGTACAGTTTAGTGTTTATGGAATTAAGGACCTAATTTCCTTAATTGACAAACCACAACTCAATACAAATTGAAGTTTTATAGCTGCTTGCTGCACTCATCAGTGCAAAAGCAAGCTTTAAAAAAATGACTTAGGTATCCGCTTAACTTGGGTAACTAATTCGTTCTCTTATTTAACTTGCATTGGACTGCATTAACTTGCATTAGACGACCTAAGAGGCTAAGAGGCGAGCATACCGGACTTGGTGTCGCTATCTTTTAGGTCCCGGGTTCGATTCCGGGTCGGTCAATGTAGAAAAATAACTTTTCTATATTGCCTCGGGTCTGTGTGTTGTCGTACCGTCGTTGTTTCTGATTTCTATAACACAAGTACTTTGACTACTTACCATAGGATCGGAGCATTGTATGTGATGTTGTCCAATAATAATAATAAATAACTCACCTCTACAACCTTAGCCGTTTACACCAGTTGCTACCCTCGCTACCTTCTGTTGGCTTTAATAGGGCGGCCCTTTTAGTGAGCGGTGAGTCACCATCTGCCACGATTATCGAGATGAAACATTTGATATGGTAGGCCCCAGCAACCAGTCCATCAAGTTCCTTTCCTTAGACCCGGTATAGTTTCCATCTTATCTGCAATAGTCCTTGCACCTAGCGGGTGCTGTCTTTGGCTGTATCCTCTCAATCAATAGTACAGGCAGAAATTGTATCCGCTAGGTGCACATATCTCAACTCATTATCGTATCTCAAAAGGACCTCTTCGTGTTGGATCTGTATCCCCACGAACGCCTTCCAAAAGGACCGGCCTTTGTGCCGTGATTTCCCGCACACAGATACAATAATAAATTATAATGATAATTAGATACTAATGAATGTATGTTCTCTTGCAGGAGAATGGCCGCGCGGCGCCTGACCTGACAGCGTCGCCTGGGCGGGCGCCGCCCGGGCCCCCGCAGCTGCAGCGCGCAAACCACGCGCCGCCCTGCGTGCTGCAGCCGGACTTCCGAAAGGTACATACTTTTAGCCGTTTAATTAACAGCCTCCGTAGCCGAGAGGCAAGTATACCGGACTTGGTGTTGCTATCTCTTAGGTCCCGGGTTCGATTTCCGGTCGGTCAATGTAGAAAAATAACTTTTCTATTTTGTCTCGGGTGGGTGTTGTGGTACCGTCGTTGTTTTTGTAATACTAGTGCTTAAGCTACTTATCATAGGATCAGAGCAACATATAAGGTTATTTTTAAAACATCAACATACTTTACGTACACGTAAACGTAATTTAAAAAATATATATTTACTGCTTCAAACTGATGTTAGCTGGTCGGCGGCTTAGTAAGCGAAATTTTTTTTGCGATTCCGATGTTGGTCCCATACATAAAGTTGTCGTATTTGAGCACCAGAATCGAGCTTTAGGGGGTTGTTGTTATTTTGAAAATAACCCTGTATATGTGATGTTGTCCAATATTTATTTATTATTTTAAAAAACCTAGTCTCTTCACCTCTTTTACAGCGACCAATCGTTGTAAAAAAAAATCATGTCATTATATGGATCTAGGTGTTACCTTAATCCATATAATGAACATGAAAAAATCAAATCAAATATCAAAAAAATACGGTGATACGCCAAAAAAAATTGTTTCAGTAACATCTGGATAATGGCGTCGTTTAACTTGCGGCCTGATTGAATGATATTCAACCATTCAATAAAAAATACATTTTAACTACTTGCCTAGCCTAGTCATTTAAATTTAGCTCCACATACTGCCACTTGGCGCTGAAACCTACACATTGGCAATTTGGCGTCGACAAGCCAAATTATGGACGGTGTTTCTCACAGTTTGATTGTGATTACGCTCAAAAATAGTACAATGAAAGAGTATAGTTTTTTTATCACTGCGAGTTTGCAGTGAGTGCGCAGCGAGTTCGCGACATGCTATCATTTGGACAATTATTTTCAGAATTGTTTCCGACAAGGAAACACTGCTGTTAGCTTTGTTACGTAGAAAACGATAAACAAACCAGATACAAAGAGGAATTTGGTAGTATCAATGGCGTTATTTGCGGCGTGTTTGTTTCGGGCTTGCTTCGATCTCGCTGCGAGCCCACTCTCAAATCGCTAGTGTGTTAAGGCTCTGAAGCCGAGAATTCAGAACGGGGCGTGCAAAATCATGCAGCGGGGCGTTCAAGCGTTGCGTCATCATCATTACGCTTTTTAAATTTACGCAATATTTTTTTAATTTGTAATTTAAATAAGTACAACTAGCATAAAATATTTATAGTCACGAGTATTATGGTTATTAGAAGTTAAGATTTATAGAATGCGTGCTAAGGCAACGCACACTCTGACAGTGGTTTGAGTCCAAGCGTTCCGAGATTTTGTGTAAGTGAGAGATGTCTATGTGTGCGTTGCTTCAGCGCACATTGTATGGTGCTTGGCTTCTGATACCCATACAAATGTATTCTGTGCTGCGCACTTTGCCGGTTATAAGCGCAATATACCACATTATGAAAGGAGAATACTACGTAAAAGATGAATAAAATACACCAAACTGTACTTTCTAGTAAAAAATGTATTTTACTTTCTAAATTGACTGTTATTTCGAATACTATTTCGCAATTTTCCGTGTATGACAATTTCCCGTTAAGCTGACTCACATTTCCTTTGGTACAATTCCTCCGCTATGCATTTGCGAGTCTGAAAGCTTTGACTAAAATTGTGTTTATGATAATATTGATAAACGAAATACAATTTCAGACTGTCTGCTGGTAACCGGTATTTAAATTTAATATAGATCTAAGGTCTGACTGTGCAAAATCTCGAAGTTTTAAGAAGTATGTTAGCTTCATTAGATATTGAAATCACTTAATTAGATATTGAGTTAAGTATTTTTTCAACTATGTATGTATGTATGTAAAATTTATATGTGTATGTATGTAAAATTTTCTTACATTTTAAAATTTAAATTTTTGCAATTAGGTTCTAATATCAAAAAATTACACTTTAAAGACGTGGGTTTAATTCCCAATTGACGCAGTATTTAAAAAAAAAAACGTGTAATAGGTTATTTAAATTTTGTACAGCGAAGAACAATTTTGAAACGTAATACACAAACGGTTGTACCTAATCTAATTATGTTTAAGTTAGCCTTACTATAATACCAGCCTTTGTTGGCAGAGATGACGAAACGTTGGTAAATTAAATTGAGATCATTTGTTTGTCGCAACAAGTAATTTAAAAGGGAATACGCTATGAGTTCGAGAGAATAGTAAATACGCTCCTTATAACGGAAAATAACGGGAATGTTTGTTCTAGGTGTCGGGAGTAAGCAATGAAATATTCAGGCAGATTGAAATGGTTGAAAATGATCACGACTCGACCACGGCGGCGGCGCTCGAGGTAAATATAATCAGTATATTACAATTCTCTAATTCCTAGATACTTTAAATATTATCAGAACATTGTAGTTTCTAGATCATCATCATCATCCTCATTTCAGCCGTAGGACGTCCACCGCTAAACATAGGCCTCCCTGAAAAGTACTTGCCACTCTTGGCAGACGGGTTGGCGAGCGCAGTTTTTTATAATATTTCGCACGCAGACGCTGCTGGCCATCTTGTGCTAGGAATTAGTCGCCTCTTACGACACGCCTCCTGTTGCCGGTGGGGAAGTGTATTCTTTAAGTATGTCCCCACACGGTACGGCACGGCAAGTTTTTAAATACTTACGTGAAATTATTATTTTAACAATACTTAGCAGCGAAAAGAAGAAATATGTTGGGTGGCTTGATTGTCCTTATAAACAACGAGTAACTCCAATCACGCAAAATCTTTTAGATAATGATTCAGCTGGTCAAATGCAACTACTTTTTAAGAGATCAACTCCATACGAATTTTACGAATAATGTCATGTGACCAAAAAGTAAATATGGGACATTATTTTGTTTTTGTCGTTGGTCCGTTGCTGTATTTGAGTACCAGAATCAGCCCCTAATCTGCGTCTATAAAATTCGTGATTCTTCATTTCTGACAAGTTGATCGACCCAAAAAAACAGCTGACAAGCAATCAACTCTGCTTAAAGCTTTGCTATGGGCTGCGATTTCTTGCGGAGTTTTTAAAACTATTCTGTCATAGCAAACTGTACACCTGCTGCTGGCTGGCAGGCATTCAGAGAATTGGCTAGTTTCCTAAAAAAACGAATTACTCCGTCAATTGGATTAACAGAAAATATTGGACACGTATTTTTTCTTTTCTCAATCAAACAAGAAATTATGAAGATACAGCCCGTTAAAGTTCCACGTAACGTCACGCTAAAAAGTGACGCAAGGCGTGACGTCACGAGCCCACTTTGTTGCGCTTTATCTTCGTCACTTTTTGGTTGATTGACAAAAGACAAAATATGAGTCTAATATTTTTTAATAATCTAACTGACGGACTAAATAGAATAATCTTTTTTCTACCCAGGAAACTAGCCTATTTAGGCATCTGTAAAATGGTACAATTTTTTAAACAATCTTGTTATCGTTGCAGGCGGTGGAGCGACGCGGTGAGATGATCGTTCGGATCCTTGAAATACGACAAGTGGGCAGGAACAATATTGAAGCCGCCAAGAAATTCTTCGCATTGCAGGTGACATAAAACACATTATTAATTAATGTTGCACCCACATTAAAAGTTGGCAAACGTGGTCAACTGTTTCGCCAATTTTCCATCATTCTTTTGGGTTTTAAACTACAAACACTACATAAAAATAAATAATAAGGCGCTAGGCAATACACTAATTGTCATGGTTTCAAAGGTATTCTTGTATACCAGACAAAAAATAAATATAAAAAAATACTTCTTTGAAGTGTCATGACGAAAAATCTAACCCGAAACATGTTTTCTAAGGCATCGCGCAACTGCATTGTGCCAACCGGGTAATCATTATTTGCCTACCGTGAAAGTATTGCAATAATTTCTAGAAGATGTCAACACAGGCTTTATTTTAATTTTTGTATTAACTATCTAACTGATGGTCGGACGATATTACAAAGACGGCAGGACTGACCTGGACAAAAATCGCCGCATTATGAGCTAGCTGGAGACAGAACAGTGGACGAGACACGTATGCTGAAAATTAAGAAGACGAAGATTGAATAACTTCAACCGCAGAATTACAAAATGTTTGAGAAAATATTTTAAAGATGCATTTTTTAAAATAAATACATTATTTTTACAATCAAACCAATTATCTAACTCCTAGTTAAGTTATATAATAATGGGGTGATTAAACATGCCTAAAATACACATTGTAAGTATTACATCCATGACTCAGTTACAATACTCGTGCTCACCACACAAATACTTGCTCCTTGCGGGATCCGAATCCGTGACCGCTGGCTTTGTAGTCCAGAGAGCGTACCAAGTTTTGGAAGTTTGTGTGACAACGTTTTCTACCCCTTTCACGACTTATGACCCGCGACTCACACGCAACAGTCTAAAGCCCGCATCTCGCATAAACGGGAAACCTTCCCTCCGGCAAGGCAGATAAATGGCTCCTCTTAAAACAGGTAATTCCCATGCTCCATTGACCCGGATTAAACTCGTAACCTAGTACAAAACCGTTGAAAGAACGTACTCCAGTGAACCCTATTGTTAGGGCTGGCCTAGATCGTTCGGAATGCGAACGCAATCTAGGCGCATTGTCGGGATGCGCGCCTCTTGGAGGCGTTATTGCTAGTCGCCTCCGATATTTCGAATACGCAGGAATGCAAATTGAGTATAACCACCACTATTTGAACTATTTAGATAGGGTTGCAATGTTACGTTAAAGTGTGCCTATATACGTTCCTCTGCAGGCCACAGGTTGCACCTCAACTATGAAGTGGTTGGGCCATACTTCACCAGGCTTGCCCAGTGCGGATAGGTGCCCCTCCACCTTGTAAGGCTAATGGATATACCTTACTGTCAGATATTATGAAATCGCCTTAAAGCCTCCGACATGGCTTCAATTCTAGTATCAAGCGATATAAGCCGGGACCAACTTTTAACGTGCCTTCCGAAACACGGAGGTGCTCGTGATAAATGTCACAAAATATGGTCGGAATGGTCACCCATCTACGCACAACCGCGGCGTGGCATGCTTAACTTTGGATCACTACCAAAGCGCTGCCGCCACTGAGCTACAAGCACCTCGTACTTATATTATGTTACGTACTATTAGTCTCAATTTCATCGGTGTTTTATTCACTAACTGAGGCTTTACTGCTAAACTAGAGAGAAACAGAAAAGAAGCATAAGTAACATTGATTTGAGAGCTCGTTTTTAAGCCTCAAAGAATTAAATTTAGCACAGGATTTTAAATGTTGTGCAATTATATGACTGCTGCCTGGGAATCAAACCCACTGTTCGTTATACCTACTGATCTTCTAACTGTACCTTAGTTGGAAGATCGAAGATCGAAGATTGGGAGACATATTATAATTGCTATCATCGTGATAATATGTGCTATTGTTTCTCAAGCTTGAAATTTAGCACATCAGTGCTTCTGTTACCAACACCTACACCATAGAACCGACAAAATTACACGTTGCTGTTTAAATCGTTAAGTCCACAAAGAATTTAAAAAAAACATTTATATATAAATTCTCAAAATAATATAGGTAGGTACTTATTTGAAAACAACTAAGCGCATAATTCTCTTACACTAAAGTGGTAGAGGATTCATGCAAATTACGTCGATAGGCGCATTGTCAGGATTGCGGGCCTTGGCTTTGCCATATAGCTGTGGTCAGTTCCAATATTTGAGTCGGGGACACGAATACGCAGGAATGTAAATTGGTACATACCAAACAAATAGAAATGCCTACATAGTTTAAATTTTGATCTTTTTACTATACCTAAGTAAATTGGTTTATCTTTTAACATGTACTAGTAAATGTACAAACTGAACACATTTTCAAACACTTTTTCCTTTTTTCCATACGGTTTTAATCTCAACAAACTTTTTAAACTAGTAATATTTATAGCTGGCCGGTTCTTTTTATATTCTTTCATACATCGTAATAAAATTGTTTTGTAATTGTAATGTTTATTTGTTTTCCTTCAGTAGCTGGCCATTACAAAGCTTACGTCGTTAATAAATTAAGACATGTTTTTAAAAAAAAAAACATAACACACACACATATTTATTTTTAACATTTTGGTCCCTAAGTACACAGATCCCCTTTTAGGAAGCAGAACAAATAAGACGAGGATGTCAATTTCACAATGTTGGCAATGTTTGGTGTGTGACTTACCAGATGTTTCAGGACACACGCCACATAGTTCAACTGGTGGAGATCGTAAAGCGACCTGGACAGACTCTGGGCTTGTACATACGGGAAGGCGATGGTGGCGGCAGGACTGACGGGGTGTTCATATCGCGGATAGCCCTGGAGTCTGCCGTGTACAACAGCGGTTGTCTGAAGGTAAACATCAGGAATAAGGCTATCTTGTATTGTTTTACAGTTAATGTGTTATACATAGCAACCTTTTGAGCGCCAACCCCTGGAAATTCCACTAGAGAAAACCAGCCTGTTGGCCCAGGCTTGCAGTAGCCATAATACACCTGTCTCACTCAATATGTAGGTAATGGTTTGTACTTTCCATCATAGTTTTACTTCAGATTAATAAAAAGACAGATACTGCTTTGAGATCTAAGACTAGGTTTATAAAGTGACGTTGGGTCCTAGTCTAATATTTAAATGTCAAAAGATTACACACCTTGTGTAATCGTGTCGTATGTCGTATACGTACTTTGTTCATAATTGAAAAAAATCGTTACATCATACAAATGCCTAAATTGACTTAAGTACTGTTAGATGGCCTCGGGTTCACTTCTTGGCGCAACGTAGGCACCCGGCCTACAGTACTCGGCTGTTCAACAAGTCGGCTCGCACCCGCTAGTACGGGGCCTGGACGCAGACGAGCCGTATATGTTTCGGATCTTGGCAGTCGCTTACTGGGAGTCGCGACCCAGCAGCCGTTGCAGGGTCGCGACGCCGCTCTGTGGGAATTTGTATGCAGCGCTTTCCGATGGCTGTGTCGCGCGGCTGGCGAGAAGACCAGCCCTCCGGCAGCGCAACACAGCCGCCGAAATCAGAACTGCACACAAACCCCTACTTAGCGATGCGTCGCAACCCAACAGTCGCTGCCGGGTCGCAACTGCTAGGCAGCAACTGCCAAGATCCGAATCATACTTTTAATGGCTGGCTGAATGGCTGGCTGCTTCAGCCTTGCGCACGCATCAATCTGTTTGAAGCAGTACAGGGCATCTGCTAACAGTAAGGGTCCTTAAAAGAAAAACTACTGTGCATAGCGACAAGATAATAGGCGAGACCAACCTGCCTCTAAATATCAATGGTTACTCATTCGCACACAACTGCAGCGTGAATTATCAGCACCTTAGTGTGCGCGTTACATTGTATTAGTATTAAATAATGACAACAATAGTAAATGTATTTTTTCTTTAAAGGTGGGAGATGAGATCCTTGCGGTCAATTTGGTGGACGTGAGGCGGATGTCGTTGGATGACGTCGTCATCATAATGTCGATACCGAGGCGGCTGCTATTATGCACGAGGCAGAGGAAAGGTAACAAATAATTCCCACTGAACCTTTTTAGCACATTGACTTTCCACAAAACAATAAGTAGGTGCACTTTATGTAATTCGACGGTCATCGACTTTTGATGCTGACCATACAAGCTTAGCTAAGTTTGTCTAGATAATTCATTTACATTCCATTTAAGTCCAGAATCACCATCAGTTTTTTTTTATTATTACCAACTGAATATTTATATCGTGATGGTGCTATGGTGTCATAACGACCCACAATAGTTTTTGCAAGGCAAGCTATTCCGATTATAGGTTATTTTGACAAAAAAATTAAGCATGTTAATTCATGACGTCTCTGTGACCAATGTCTCAAGTCAAAGGTTTAAAAAATTTAAACCAACTCCAAAACCATACTTCGTCGAATACAAAATATACTCTCCCATGTATATGTATACATCGAAACATGTAAATTTGTTAAAAAATACCCGGAATTTTACAAAAAACAAGAAGACGTTAATGTGACATACAAATTACGCCATAGACAGAAACTGACAATACCTACATCCCGCCTTAAGCTATACTCATCCGGTCCCCTTTCCATGTCCATCAAAATTTTTAATAAACTGGATAAAAAATATTGACAAAGAAATCACTTTCATAAATAACCTTAAAGAATTTTTAATTCCATAACATTACTATGCTATAAGTGAATACCTAAACGACAAATTATAAAAACGAATTAACTTAATACTTCTAATAAATTTGTATGGTCCTCCCCTCTCCTAATTGCAGTGCCCTACAGGGCCCATAATGTCTTTTAGCTGTAGTCATCTAGTTTTAAGGTCATTATGGAAGCAATAAAGATTGGGTATTGAGTATTGAAAAAATTTTTTTTCAGTACTTGTTAAACATTACTTACTTAGCTAAGTAACAACTTATACCTTAAGCAGTAATTATTTTTTTATATTCATAAAACACCACTTAAATGTTGCATAATGTAGAACTTTTTTTAGTAGGAATGATAATAATCTCGATTTTTACGTGTTATTCTTGCCAAATGTCAAATTAAAAAATATTCACTAGGTTTTCAATATCGATTTTACTCCCATTCATAGTATAAGTTGTTCTATGCAAGGATCGCCCTATTCTTTGGCACAGCCTGTAATATACTAATAAAAATTGTGATATCATTGAAAATGAGGTCCCCTACAAAATGTGGAAAATAACTTTGATAGGCAAATCAGGACCAGGTTCGCCGTCGATGCCACGCTCGGAACACAAGCCCCCGCCGGTCGTGGTGCTGAAGCGGGATTGCCGGGATGACGACGATAGAGACAGGGACCGCGTCGATGGACTATACTCACAGTAAGTAAAATTAATAGTGAATAGAGAGCCGAACACAAACCCCCGCCGGTCGTGGTGCTGAAGTGGGATTGCTGGGATGACGACGACACAGACAGGAAACGCGTCGATGGACTATACTCGCAGTAAGTAAACCAAATAGTGGATAGAGAGCCGAACACAAGCCTCCGTCGGTCGTTGTGCTGTAGCGGGATTGCTGGGATGACGACGACAGTGACAGGAACCGCGACAATGGACTACGAGTATACTCACAGTAAGTAAAATTAATAGTGAATAGAAAGCCGAACACAAGCCGCCGCCGGTGGTGGTGCTGAAGCGGGATTTCCGGGATGAAGACGATAGAAACAATAATCCCGTCGTTGGACTATACTCACAGTAAGTAAAATTAATAGTAAATAGAAAGCCTTGATTAAAAACCGGCCGCCTGCGAATTGGACTAGCGCATCGAGATTTTAATTACAGCGTATTTCTTCGAATTAGAGTTGCACTATAAAATTACTATAACAATATGTATGTTACACTGATATTATAACAATTTCATTTTTTTTAATGTTGTTCCTACTAGACTCGGTTCTGAACCATTCCTAAAATGTAAATGATACTTTTATGACACATTTATCCAGTACGGTTGATAAAATATTCAATGACATAAAAGTTACTAGTCTTATTTCCACCAGGCACGGAACTCTTCGGTCTGTTGGTGGTCCAGGATCTAGCGTCAGGCCAGTCGGCGATGGAAGGGAAGAACGCAGCCGGCTCCAGTTAGGAGCACTTTCACCAGATTCGAACGCGCTAGACCTATACTACAACCCTCGGCAAACTTCCGACCATTCCACTTGGAGGTACGGTGGAAGAATATCTGAGGATACTGATAAGTAAATATTTATTCATGAAATATTCAAAATTGTTACTAAGCTTTGCTGCTGATTATTAATTAAATAAGTTAACAAAAGTACCTTTTGTAAGCTCTCAAAGCTGCTTCCTTTTAATGTGCATGGTTAAGAAATCGCTTTTTAACAAACTTAACGAACTTTTTATTGCTTTAAAAGCGATAAAAAATAAAATTGTACAAATAATCGACATTCAGTCGCGTTTTCAGACCTTAAATTATAAGACGTTATCTAAAAGTATCATTTGTGAATGGTGTCATGTCAGTCAAGTAATGTATGTAGCAAAAATATTATTTTTGATTCAGTTTAATAAATATGCTAAATTGCAAGTGTTCAATTAATATTCTCAACAATTAAGTCACCAATTTGTTACAGCTATAGACCTCCGCCTCCAGTAATCACGGAACAGCCCAAATCTACAGCAACGCACTTTGTGCCATACGAACGGTCCTACCCCAATACACTTGAGAGTTTAGCGGAGAAGGTCCACTCTTTGTATCCAGCTGATAGTGGCAGGTTAGTAAAACACTTAAAGAAGAACCACATACCACTGGACATATGGATGCGGGTCGATTCGGCGAACACTCAGAAGACCCAGTACATGTTTCTAATGGGATCCCTCCGTTTGGCCAAATTATATTTCGTCAAATTTCACTTCGCAAAAAACTTATCGCCTAAACTATATTATTTATTCTGTGGCCTGAGTTTAATTTCACAAATGAACCTTTAGCAACTGTACGTTTCGCACATAATTCATTTGGTAAAATTATCATTTGGCAAACTTTTACTTAGTCAAGTTTTATTAGGAAAAATGTTAATATAGCAAATGTTTTATTTTGGAAAATATTTAAAAAAAAAATTGCTCAAATTATCACTTCGCATACTTAGGTAGGTACTTAAATCAAAGAGTATGCATATGTTTTCTTTTGCTAATACAGGAATTTCAAATATAAGTAAAACAAACACCTTGGGCTTAGTTTTCCTGAAACAAAAAGTATGTTTCAGTTATATCATCTGGGTTAGGTTAGGTTAGAACAGTGACCATCAACGCGCGAAGGCGAGCGAACGGAGTGAGCGAAGCGAGCGAAGTGAGCGTGCCGCGGCAGCGGCCGCCGAGCGCTATATCGTCTCTATTGTTAATTAATCATTTGGAAATTCAAATAAAAAGAATTAAACATGAAAAGTAAAGAAATCTAATACACATACTTTTGGTGAAATGATCAAGTTATGCTCCTGTCCCTCCTGTAATCTTAAGCTAGTTTGTATGTATTCTATGCACCACTCACATTGTTTTGTAAATCATATGCCTTGCAATATTTTGGGAAGATTATTTTTTCTAAATGAAACATTGCCAAACAATAATTTGTTAAACAAAAGTATGCCAAAAAAAGATTGCTAACTAAAATTTTGCAATACGTTGTTTTGACAAACGTTTTTTTGCCAAATGAAAATTTGCGTAAAATAGTTTGCGATGTGATATTTTGGGAAACGTTTTTTGGCCAAACATTAGTAAACCGTTTCTTATGTTCATAATGCTGAACTTAGTCTTCCCTAAGTTACACTATAGATTTTGGTCCTCAGCCTTTTTCATTCAGTCTCCAGACTTGAGATCACGCTGAAGTGCATTCCACATTACGCTTGCCAAATCGTCTTTTCAAGTAATCTTTTGCTTCGACTACCAGATTATTTGACCTACCCAATTCCACTTACCGTTAGCCATATTTGCTTTATTATGATTTGATGGAGAATCAGCATCTGGTGCCGATAGTGATAAGAAGATTGCCAATTATGCCCAAACTACTTTAAATGCTTGCAGGCGCTAACACTTACTGCTCTTTTATGTGTGCTGATTTGTTATTTCTGTTGCAGTACGCGCTTTGGAGGGAGAGTCCCTCGTTCTGGTTCAGAACAACAGTTACCGAGGGCTGAAACACACTCAGACTTTGGTCGACATTCGTTATTGAGGTCTAGCTTGAAGGCTTCGGCTGCTGCGGGCAGTGGTGGTACGTATATTAGAGTTAATCTATTCAATTCTTATGAGTTATAACTCCAAATGTTAATTTCATGTTTCCAGCGTCAAGTCTTTCAAGATATAACCAAAGATACGGAGGAGTTGGAGGAGTTGGTATGCCAGGAAGTGGCTTGGGAGGAACAGGATTACCGAGTGGTTTAGGAGGACCAGTATTAGGAGGGCCAGGGCTTCCTTCAGGCCTATCCACGACTGGGCTCAGCGGTTTGACTGGTTCTAGTCTGGTAGGCTCAGGACTTACAAGTTCTGGACTAGGCACTGGACTAAGTGGAACAGGATTAGGGTCTACTCTTGGAGCAGGTTATGGGACTACAGGATTGGGGTTACCGTCTTACGGAACTAAGTTTGGTACTACGAGAAGGAATCGAAGCTTGGACTATTCGTCAGACACAGAAGCAACAGCACCGACAAGAACGCCGTATTATTCGGGACTTAGTGGCTATCGAAGCAGCACGCTAGGTAGAGGAGATATTGGATCCAAATTCAATTCGTTACCGAGAGATGTAAGAAATACTGGTCAAAGGTAAGAATATCTTTTATTTTTGGTGGAGAAATGTTTAGAAAGTTTTTGTTTCTCATAATGTTGTTCTGTTGAACAGAATGGGCTTGAGCAGACGCGCTGGTAGCGTTCTTCAGGATGAGCCGGAACCCCTATCTTCACGTTTAGATCTACGTTCTTCCAGAGGTGATTGTGATGGTGACATGTTGAATTGATTTACTGAAAAAGCTGGCCAGCAATAAAATTAAGCCACTGAATAATATTCTAATTTATCTCTAGTTCAATCAATAAATATCTAATCGGTAATGAGGAAGTTAAATATTTTGGTAAAGCAGAATTTCTGCAAGATGAAGGTTTTTCTTTCTCTTATCTTTAGGTATTAATAATGGTCTACATATGAACCTGTAACTGTTATACTAAGATACGCCTGTATCGTCTAACAAAAAAGTGGCTAAACGGCTACCATCTTGTAATAAAAAAAAAGGTTTTTTTCTTGTATTATGGAACTTAATTATTTGTTGGCATAATTTTATTGCATGACAGTGTACTTATAATTGTTGACTATTATTTTTAGTGTTTAAAGATAGTGGATTCATTTAATGATACGGTGTGTGTTAAAGATAAGTACAATAGAGTAAGAAGACTACTAAATGCACGCAAGGTCTAACATACTCGACATGGATTACCATCATATTTTTTATAAAAAATAAAAATAAATTAAATATAATATGTATTTTAATATAACTCGAACGTTGTGCAACTAAGAACTTGATAATTTTATCATTACAATATTAACTGTACCTATCCAAACTAAACAAAAACTACACAAAAAAAGTTTTTCTTTAGCAAATATTATGTTCATTGGTTTCTGAATATGTTGGTCAATTTTCTCTGGTAATTAAAAAGTGACGGTGTTTATAGAGCCCGACACTAATGTTTCCATTGCCAGGTTCTATGCAAGAGTGAGGAAAAATATATGAAATAACTGAGGTCTAACTGTGAACTTCAAAATAAACAGTGTTGTTTAAACATCAAACTCTAAACAGAAAAAAAAACAAGATTGAAGCAATACTCAAGAGATCATAGTTAGGCCCCTAGTCATTATTATCTTCGATAAGTTTGACTGGACGTTTAACGAACAGTTCGTCTCACCTCTTCGCCTTCAGTGTTCACCTCGGACGAGTACCGCGCGTGGCTGTCCCGCGCTCCCTCCACCAGCGCGCTCTACGAGACGCTGCGCCCGCGCCTGCCTACGCACTACTCGGCCGAAAACATACACGATGCACTCAAAAATGTAAGTAGAATTTAACATTTAAACTTTTTGTAAGACATGATTTTATCCGAGTAAAATTTACTTTTCTTGGATGTCACAGAGTCCGGACACAAAAATTATATGTGATGTTGTTCGTGGTAGTACAATCAATTGAATCAATAAACGCATGGTGTTGCTATAATAATATGTTTTATGTTACAATACTTGTACCTATATCCATGAAATGGAATAAGGATTAAAATATTACATCGTATGTGCTCATGCTATCAATAGTTACAATTGACTTGCATGTATTTATTTCCATGACATAAAATGGTTAACCTATATTGGATGAAAATGATATGAATGATAATAATATAATATGACGACCTCCGTAGCCGAGAGGCGAGCAAGCCGGACTTAGTGTGTCTATCTCTAAGGTCCTGGATTCGATTCCCGGTCGGTCAATGTAAAAAATAGCTTTTCCATGTTCTGTCTCGAGACAAGTTGTAGTAGTACCGTCGTTGTTTCTGATTTCTATAACACAAATGCCTTGGCTACCTACCATAGGATAAGATTTAAAAAAAAAAACTTCCTAAAACATACAATATTTTTATTTATTTCACTTCCTATCTTCGTAGATGGAAAGTGGTAGCCGCTTCGGCTCCTCACTGGGCCTAGCCGGGGTGGCTGGGCGCCGGATCGAGCGGCCCCGGCATCTGCCTGCTCGTTCGCTCTCCTCGCAACAGCTGGGCCCAACAGCTGGCGGCTCGCCGTCGGCTCGACGCGTCAGGCAACTTCTGGAATTAGGCTCCAGGTTCAACTGCCCTAACCCAAGCCCTGTGCCGACGCCAAGCTCACGCCACCAGCGACATCTCGACATCAACCCTAACGGTAAGACATGAAATAATTATGATTTTTAAACTGATTGAAATAAAAAATAAATAAATAATTAGTTACTTTATACCCATGCGAATATTATTCATCATAATAAAAAAGACAGTTGAAGTCAGTAGGTATTTCTGTGATAAACCTGAACCACAGGTACATAACGGTTTTTTAACATGTCTTTTATTAGCTGCATTTGTAACTGACAAATTATGTACCTAATCAAATCTTAAAAGTCGAGTTAGACCTACTTATTAATTAGCATATCTATAGACAATACCAGGTTACTAGGCTAGCGCGCAAGGTGACTTTTGTCACTCATATTAAGTCCTCTGATACGTATAGAAGTGCGCGCACGTTGTGATCATTGTCTCTCTATCAGTGATCCCAAAGACTTTAAATCATATTATGATTGACAAAACAGTTACTGCAACAAAAGTCATCCGTGCGCGCTAGCTCTAATTTGACACTATCATGCTGTTCTATGTTCAGCAATTATGGACGTCCTGTCTATGGCCGAAATGATGATGATGATGATGATGATCCGTCGAAGCCAATAGATGGATAGTGGAACTATTCAATGGCTACTACTAAAACCGTTCCGCTTGGGCTAATTTAATTATTTTCTCAAATAAGGTCGCCTTTTATAAACTGGTGAAACTTTAACAGAACTTCTAATTATTTTAGAGAAACCGGGCTCTATTATTTTTGTTTTTAAAAACGGGCTAGTTTACATTTTTATTATTCATAACAAAACAAAAAATGTTTTAAGAGAAACCTGTCTAGTCTGAAACGCCCTTACGTCATCGCCTCTGTCTCTCTCATTTCAATCATGCCCCACTGTTCCCTCGGGGTGCACGCACGGGGCACGGAGTGTTTTATTTTACGTTGAAATCAAAATAGTTTTTGGCGATTTTCTCGAAAAAATTGCTCTTTAAATTTCACCAGGTTATAAAAGGCGACCTTATATATATAGTCTTTTTTATAGTTTTTAAATTGTTATAATAAATTGATAATATTTTACTGACCAATTTTATTACAGAGTTCCTAAAATACAAAGTGGAGAAGCCAGGCTCCGGCGGTCTCTCAGCTTCGATGACGGGTCTATCGCGTCTGGCGGGTGGGGTGTCTGGCATGTTATGGGTACATCTCCTGGCGGGGCGAGGGTTGCGGCCCGCGCCCACTGGCTCGTCTCCAGGGTCCCCGCCATCAGGGCCTTTGGCACCTGCACAGCCACCGGTGGCACCGAGAGATCTGTACTGCGTGCTGGAGTGTGACCGCGTGCACAAAGCGCGGACTGTGGTAAGCTCATTCAAGTATTGTTAAACAAAAACTGAAGTTTTATGGTTTTACAAGCAAATACTGAGTGTTTTGCTTTAGTGTATTAAAGTATATTATTCGTGTGATAAACTGGGTCAAATGAAGAACCTTTTTATCACAATGTAGGTGTATTGTTAGAAGAGTTACATAGCAAGCAAGTTGGCTAGAAAGGCCGACTAGTAAAAAGGGTCAATAATTAAAGTTTCTTTCAATTTGTTTTAACAAAATAACCTTGAAATTTTTTTTTTTATCATTTGACTTCCTTTTAAGGTACACAGAAGTATTATAACTTTGTTTCCATGTTAAATCTATTGAGATATCGCCTCTCATAAAAAGTACATTACATATTTTCATGTAGAAATTTTAGTTTTGTTCATAAAACACAAAATAAAATACTTTGTTTTAATACCCTTTTAAAGCAGAGCTAGAACAACAGCGTTCAGTATTTAAAATATTATGAAATGAAACGTTTTTGTTACTAGGTCCGAACTGGTGAGCTGCAGTTCGACTGGGATGAGTCATTCGAGCTGGAGCTGGTCGACAACAGGCAGCTGGACGTGCTGGTTTACTCGTGGGACCCGCAGCATAGGCATAAGCTTTGCTATAGGGGCGCGGTCACACTACCGGACCTACTGGCTCGCTCGCCGTCACATCAACTAGCAATAAAGGTATCTTTTACCTATTTTATTTTAATTATTTAAGAAAATCCACAGCTCTTAATCAACATTGTTCGGATATTACAAGCTAACTTTAAAGCCAATAAGGGTTTTACATTATATAAGTTAATCATCAATAAACGGTCTACGGGAACATTGCGATTTAACTTATATGAGTAGGTATATATTCGAATCTGAAGTAGAGAAAAGCTTTGGCATATGCAAAAAAATATTTTACATGGCTTTGTTGAAAATTCTACATAATAGTATAATGACAGTAGCTTAGAGTGTATTTTTTTATTGAATATTATACCTGTACATTATGCAGAAGGGTAACCGTCGATATAGGAATGAACTGTTGTCTTACCATAAGAATAAAGTTATTTCTTTTCTATTTTCTTCTAAACGTCTTTAAGATTTACGTGTATGTACCTATGGTATTTAAAAACCCACTTCCAGGTATTTTATGCAGCTTGTCGGCCAGTTATTTTGTAATTCTATTTTTGGAACCTATTACCGTCTTATGATTAAATCGAATATAACGTTTATAGGTACCGTACTGTTAAAATAACGTTCTTCTTTTTTCTGAGTCCACATTAGTAGACTTATTTCATAAACAATACCTGCAAAATACAGGATTTTAAAAAGTACAAGCCATATTTTAAGGGGTTGTTTCAGAATCAAGTCTAGAATATAGAAATAAAATAAAATAATTTTTTTTGTTCTTAGTAACAGGTAGCTTAGTTGAACTATTCTGATTTCCGTGTAATTTACAGATGGAACCTCGAGGCACGTTATACGTTCGCGTGCGTCACACGGAACCTCACGAACTGTTCCGACGGCGGCCTGCCCCACCCCGCATGTCCCCTCCCCCATTATTTGGCGCAGAGCTGGACTCGGTTGTGGCAAGGGAGGTCCGACCAACTCACGCGCCTCCGGTGCCGTTGATAGTGCGTCGGTGTGTTGAGGAGATTGAGAGACGAGGACTTGATATCATCGGTGAGTTTCCACTCTTACGTGAACTGACAAAATTTCCCGATGAAAGTTTACAACTGTCCTATCATTACACCAATAGGCTAGTTTCCTGGGTCAAAAAAAGATTATTCTATTTAGTCCGTCAGTTAGATTATCAAAAAATATTGGACCCATGTTTTGTGTTTTGTCAATCAAACAAAAAATTACGAAGATAAAGCGCATCAAAGTGAGCATGTGACGTTAGGCCTTGCTAAAAAGTGTTGCAAGGCGTGACGTTACGCGGAACTTTAACGGGCTATATCTTCATAGTTTTTTGTGTAATTTGAGAAAAGAAAAAATACGTGTCCAATATTTTCTGTTAATCCAACTGACGGACTAATTAGTTTTTTTAGGAAAATAATTAGTAGCCCATCACAACCACACAACCACAGCCACAAACCAAGCAAATTGTTTTTTGGTACTAACATGATACACTAAATATTTAACACGTCTCTGACTTATTTGAGTCATCATTTTACTTAATTCAGTCAGCAATTAACGTAAGGCATTTACTTAGTTTTTTTTTCTCACCAGGTCTTTATCGATTGTGTGGTTCTGCGAGCAAAAAGCGGATTCTTCGAGAAGCGTTTGAAAGGAATGCTCGAGGGGTGGAACTTACACCCGACTCGGTGCCCGATATCAACGTCATCACGGGCCTGCTCAAAGACTACTTGAGGGAGCTACCGCAACCCCTGTTCAGCCGATGCCTGTATCAGATGACGCTGGACGCTCTAGGTCAGTCAAGTCTTTTTTATCATCATGCTAACATGAAACAACCGACAAAAAAACTAATATCTTCTATTGTAAGCCCTTAACCATGATCCTAGATCTAGCAAGTCTGATTATTAGATTAGCGGCCACCTGACAACCGTAACCGTTATACAGTCCAAAACATAATTATGCGTGCAGTGTTATCTGAATAAGTTTTTATGGAGTCTGAAATAGCATTACAATAAAGTACCTGCTGGATATCAAACTTTTGACACGTCACTTATAAAATGAGGCGAATGCTTGAAAGTTCATAATATCTGATTGCTTTGCTATTACAGAACTTCTTTCATGAGATTGCGCCTTTAAGTTTTTGAAGGGTTTACTGGCTTAGCTAACTCACCCGCTTGCCCAAGAAGTTTTGGTGAGTGAGAAAATATAATCTGCTTACTAGGACTTTGGGTGCTACCTTTGGTCTTGATAGACTCTTGCACTACCAACCCTAAAAGATACTCCTTTCCTGAATTCCTATAGACCAATAAACCGTAATACGCCTCATTGATCCCTCCTGTCACTTCATGTTACATGTTTCCCACTAGGGTTTTACCCAATTATAGAACAATTATCTAAATAATAATATTTTATCTTAATAATTTTTCCCAGGAGTCTGCCTGCCTGATGACCGCGAAGGCAACGCGCGGCTCATGGCATCAATAGTAGAATGTCTCCCGCGCGCCGCCCGAGCCACCCTTGTCTTCCTACTCGACCACCTCGCCCTAGTCGTGGCCGCACAAGACCGAAACAAGATGTCGCCGCAACATCTAGCTGTAGCACTGGCACCGCCACTAATGCTACACTCGCAACCGCCAAATGACCTGGACTACCAGAGGCCGATACATGTACTACAGTGCTTGCTTCAGATCTGGCCGCCACCTAAACGTTCAGGTAATGTACCCTCGTTTTCCCATTTGATGATTTAGCTCCAGTTGTAGCTGCATACGATGGAAACAAGATGTTTACTGCAATATCTGGTCAGAGCTGTAGCATCTCCATTGATACTCGCAACTCGTTCGTAATCGATGATTTGGATTATCAGAGGGCTATACACTATACATGTACTGTCGTGATTGCTCCAGATCTTTCCCTTCACCTGATCACTCAGGTAATGTACATACCGTCATTTTTTATTAATTCTATTCAGATCAGAATAGACCCAGTCATTCAGATCGAGCACAGTCGCACAAGGTCGAAACAACGGTCAGTGCAATACTTGGCCGAGGAAATGGCATATTGATGCTACATTTACTGCCGTAGAACGATCGCTCATTATAGAAACATAAACTGCGGTGCTTGCTCCAGGCTTGCCTTCACCTAAACGTTGAGGTAATGTATCCTCGATTTCCCATTTGATAAACTATCTCCAGTCAAAGATGTAAACATCATCGATGACTATTTGTACTGGCATAGTATCTCTACAAATACTGATGCTGAATTTGTAACCACAGTATGATTATGACTGCCGATACACCAAGCTCAATATCTGCCCATCGACTAGGTAATATTTTCAAGTAATATACCCTTGTTTCTGTCTCTTATAATTTAGCTCCAGTTCTTGTGCGCAAGATGCAGATGCGGGCAGTAGCAGTCGCACCTCCATTGATTCTCAGCTTCTTCATGATCTGTTTACGGAGAAGTTTGTAAATCTTGCAATGTTTCCTCCAGATGGTCACCATCCTTAAGTTCAGATAATGTACTCTTGTTATCCTGTTTTATAATTTAACTGGTTGTGGTTTTTACAAGTCCTGGCCTCAGCATCACAAGATGTGCTACTAGCTTCTCCATTAATAATAATAATATTTATCCTCATAGTTTAAAGATATCTACTCTCAGAGGTGATGTCATGGACTCATTAGGTCAAACGAGTTACAAGGCCACAATGAAACATTCAGGTTATGTACATCGACGTGCTTATGTGACTTCTGTGTTAGCAAAAACCATATTATGTAAATTTAAAAAGATTTAAGTAGAAATGATGATTATTATTCGTAAAGATCTTTTTCATTATCACATCATAACAGTCTTTACAAATTCAACTAGGCAGGGGACTTACCATGAACGCTTAACAGTAGTAAGAGTAGTAAGCAGTGTTGCTTTCACGTCTAATTCTATACAGAAGAACGATACAAGGTTGAAGTAATATTGCTTTATGAGATCATGGTTAGACCCCTGTTTATACTTTACGAATAAAAATAATTATAAGTACTGCTTTTTGTAAGTATAAAAAAGAAAAAAGTGATCGTTGATGCAAATTAAAATAAGATACCATTAATAAATTTATTTGTAACCATGTTCAAATAGAAACTTGCTAAGTACATAGATTGCATATAATCGTGGTTTTTTTTTGTAGTATTTAGACAGTAGTGGCAAGTGGTTGTGGAGAAAGTCTAAGCGGAACCTTAACGCATGTATGTTTGTAGACAGTTCGGCGCGGCGAGCCAGCAACCGGGCCGCGTGGAAACAAAGTCAGTGCGTCGCCAGCGGCCTCAGTCACCCTCCCCCCAGGTGATCAACCCCCCAACCCCCAATTATCTAAACGTTGTAATTAAATCAGGCGCCAGCTGCTTTAGTCACTATCCCACCATCGATACTCCCATCCCTAACTTGAATTTGATATTTTTATTAATTGAATCAAACGCCTGCCTTAGTTAACTCTTCTCCAAGTGATCAATTTACATAAATAATAGACTTTCTAAGCACAATCAAACCATCACCAAAAAACAAACTAAATGCGTAGGCAATGTCTAAATTGTGTCTGTTTAAAAACCAACTGAGAACTAAAATATTATTATTTTTTAAAGTACCGGTTTAATATAATACTAAAAGGGCATAATGATTTTGTACTCTAAGTAATTATGCCAAGTAAACTTTTATTCATTCATTCATTCTAAACTTTACCATGAAGAAAAGTGTTTCTATCTAAACGTTTGATGTAAACCTAAAAAAAATTAAATGATTTTAGATCTCTTTCAAATCTTTTCCTGAGGGCCTCGATTATGTCACTAAAACACAATTCAAATAGTGTTGACAGTTTACTTACTTTTTAACAGTAAAATTATATGTACTTTTGTCGCATACAGGCCGAGTTCCGCCCTCAGTCAGTCCATATCGGCCTCAAGCGGCAGCATCAGCAGCATCTCCGCCGCCAGCTCTCTCGGGTCGGCCCGTGCCCGACCGCTCGCCGCCCGCACATGTACGTTACTGAAACAAGCTTTGTTGTATGCGCGATAAAGCTCAATATAGTCTAGTCTTTCTTGTTACCGATAAAGGCCTAGAGGTGGGCGGTAAGGTACTCAGAAAAAATTGGGTGTGGTATCGTTCAGAGGGTCTTAAAATTGGGGGGCGTTAAAAATAAATGATTTTCAAAGTGGGCGCTAGATAAAATAAGTTTGAGAACCTCTAAATAGTCAATGGTATTTAATTAATTATAGAACTGCCATATGGTTGCAAGCGGCATCAGAACCATTGCCGTCGGTTTGTGCCCATCTGCTGACTACGGGCATGTACATAGGTATCCGTCAGTACACTGCTCGTCAACCTACCGCAAAACGTAAAATTTTCTCAATTGATATTGATGACCTTTAACTTTTTGGGTTGGTTGACCTGCTTTTGACTGTAAATTATGTGTCGCTAATAGGCTCTACTTTACCTGTTATCTTAGGTAAGCGCCAGAAAAGGTCAAAGTGCGTCGTGTCGCGTTGTGATTTATTACAAATCAATAATTTGTTATGTTAGTTTGCGTCTTGATCTACGCGAAGTAGGTTACGCGTAGGCTATCTTTAGTATATTTGTAAGTTAACGTGATGCGTGTTTGACGCTCAAGTAGGACAATACCTTAAGAAGGATCTTTCTTTGTTTCACAGGATTCAATTTTTAAATGCCATAAAATCGAAAAATGATTTGCGTTACTTACAAGATATAACTTATCTGTTCAGGTTCTCTCATCAGTCAGGGCCGGCCAATATCGTCCGCAGTCGCCTCTCCGCGGACCACTGCCCGCTCCTCCTCGCTCCCGTCAAGTGACGGTATCGTCGCCCGGCTCGCCCAGCAGTAGCTCGGGCAGCCACAGCCCCGCGGACACCATTAAACACACCGGCTCCGTGTCCTCCATCCTGCGGCAGCCAGAGCGGGCGGCGTCACCGAGAGGTAAATTTCACATACCAAACCAAAGGTTACATCTGTTAAGTGATATTTGGTGTTATCGTTGTTCGGCTCACGAAGTCGCTGTAGTAATCGCAGTCTCACGGACTCCATTAAGTACACCGGTTCCATAAGGTCCATCCTTCGGCAACTAGAGCGGACTGTGTCACCGAGAGGTAAATAATGTAACATACCACAATAAAATCATTGTTCCTGATAAATAAGTGCTATCGTAGTACTGCTCACCAAATCACAGCACCCGCAGTCTCATAGTCTCCATTAAACACACCAGCTCCGTTCTTTTGTTTTATGGTACAACGTGCAACGGTGGGAAATATTGAAAGGTGTAGTAATACGTTGTTTATGCAAGATCTACTAAAACTTTATTAACTTACTCTGTTCTTCTTATATGACTTATGCAGTCTTATTAAGAAGAGTCTAATATTTAAAAGTTATTATGACATAAATGAGGCTTTATCCGATAGTGAAATATTTAATGTTTTACAATTTAAACATCGAACTAAGGTGAAATTATTTTTATTATTAAGTATTTTTGACGATGCTCAAGGTTGCTGAAGAATTTTTTATTTTATTTTTATCTGACATTTACATTTTGACATATCTTTATTTAAGATTATCTCCAATAACCGACATTGACATTTAATAAATGTATGTACAAATAATTAATAGAATGTTAACTGTATTAATAATTTTGAGTTAACATAAAATTTATTTTAAAATGTATTTGTAAAATGACGTAGGTATCTAAGTGTACTGTATTACCTAAAGATGAAATAAATGAATATGAATATGAATATGACTGTATATACAGTAGTTACTTTGGCAGTATTTTCACTACGATCACTTTATATTCTAGATGAGGCAATGGTTTCTCCCTCTCTCATCATTTCTAAAATCTTGAAGTATAGGTTATTCGTTGTATCAGGATTCTCACTTGAGTGTTTCGGTACGCACGCAGGTAGCGGATCACCGCGCAGCAGCGGTTCGCCGCGTGCCTCGCCGCGCGACTCTCCGCGCGCGCACACGCCGCGCGCGACCACGCCGCGCGAAGGCACGCCGCGCGAGTCGCCGCGCGCCGCCATCCCCGGCACGTCGGCCGGGCTCGCCGTCACGCTCAACTCCACCGGCGCGCTCAGCCCGCGCTACAGCTCCACCAACCCCTTCCTCCAACAGTACGACGCCGAGGAAGAGGCGGAGGCCTGGCGCGCCACTGACATATTCTCCTCCGCGCACACATAGTGCTCATAGCGAATTGAGATTTTCTAGTCAATTTTTTTAATCGAATCGAAAGAGTGCTACGATTCCGCTGTATATTATGTTGTTTAACGAGCGTGGTGCGCGCTCGTGTAATTGTTATATATAGAGCGAGTTATGATGTATATTATTGTGTGAATGTATACCTGCTGTCGCGCGAGGCGCACGCCTCCCGCCCGCCGCGCCCCGCCCCGTAGCCACTATAGTGTTTATGATATTGTATTGTACATTGTATATAATATATGTAGGTACGCTCCAGTTTTGTACCGTTCGGGCGGAGTCCCGGCGGGCGGCCCGCGGCGCTACACACATCATCCCACATATCAGAGACTTGCGTACGCTATCGACACAGTAGCGGGCACACAACGCGAAACCCATTAATTCACATAGCTGCATCTCATGTGTATAAATCTATGACGTTGTATAGAAGCAATAAAACTTTATGAGAGCTAAATGACTTAAACAATAAATAGGGTAACTCTTCACAAATCAATCTCTCAGAATCTTATGATTATGACTTAGAAGTAAATAGACGTCCACAAGGTCCGCGTGTCGACAGCGGACTCAAGCCAGTAGCTCGACTAGGGAGAGTGTATCATAGATCAGACGTACGGACTGTCTTGAGACTGAGACCATATCAGAGTAGCTCGTAGTCACCACTCGCAGGGATCCGTCGTAGAAGGAGCGATTACGTCACGTGGACTGCGCAGGAGTTCGCGACCTGTTGGAACGAACGTTAAACATATTCTAAATAATCCTTGTTCATTAATAACTTAATAAATATATAACGATATATAAAATAATAATAGTGTTAGTGAAGCATTTTTACGAGTCGCTAATTCTATGAAGGAATGGAGTATTTACCCGTTGAGATCGGTCGCAATCTCAAGATCAGAGGTGATGTGTTCGGGGTTAGAATATTTTAGACCTTATAAAATACTGATAAAGAAATGTTTGTTACTATTGCTGTTCTATGAGCTTGAACACAGAAAATAATGGACTGTATAAGATCATGATAAAAATAAGTGATGTGAAGTATGTATGATCATCATGTTGATCACGAATTTGATATTTTAATGATATCAAACTTTATTGGTGTTCCATAAGGGTTACGCCTAATGGTAATTAGAGAAACTCCGAAAACAACACCTCAGTTCTTATCTAGTGTCTGCTAGACATATAAGAGTGGGAGAAATCGACCAATGACAGCACTGATCGCATCATTCACTGCCATGATTGGTCCATTTATTATAGAAAACATATAGACTAAGAGATGGCAGCGAAAATATTACGTGATCTTTGTAGGAATAAAAATATTCTATTTGCTTAGCGTATCTCTGGACTACCATATTGATATATGTTTTATTGTACCTTTAAAAATTAAACACTATCATTTATTAGGTTTTCATCTATCATAGCACGAGCAGCAAGTATCTAAAGCAAGATAGAGAAACAAAGTTGCATATTTATGAAAAAACATTTGTAACAGTTCGAAATCGAACTGTGATTTATAAAAAGAGCAATTTATTTTATTTCACTTATCGATAAGATAATGACAGTTAGAGTTAATCCTTGAAAACTAATATTGTGTGTGAAATGGGTGTAAGAGGCAAATATTTTCAATTTTATAAAAAATATAATTATGAAATTAAGCCCTTTCCATACAGTTTACGGACGTTCCTGTTAGATATCGATAAGTGCAAGGTTTCTATTTTGAAATATTACTTGTTTTTGTTACTATCTATATATTTGACACTTGTAAATTGTTGTTTATTTTACAAATTCATAGCAAACGTTGTGTGCTTAAAGTAATTACAACTTCTTCCCATCGTAAACGCAAATGTCGCTACCTGCCAAACCATCAAATTGGTAGTCTGGAAACACGCTAAAACATACCCAAGAAATGTCATCCTTTGAAAAAATACGTGAGATTTCCGCTACTACCTCCCCGTCTAATATAATTATTATACACTTGTTTATATGTCTGTCGGAGGCTACACGGTTACTATAATATTACTTTTGAGCGACACTTCAAGACGTCATTTTGTTATTTAATGTCTACTGTTTATAGATTTGCACAAATAACACGACTGATATGGGACACAAAAAGTTTTTGATGTTTTTACTTTTGTACTTGTTCCTCGTTTGTAAAGATAAATAGGAGTTATGTTGGGACACCTCGCCTGTATTGTACCTTTTACTGTTAAATATCTGCTCACGAATTTCATGTATCTACTAGGTATTTTTTATCAAGTACTTTATACTAAATCGTTCTTTCGCAGGGGCTTATCAACGTAATCATGTTATTCATAATGTATGAAGTTCGTGTTCAGATAGCGCCTAATTGAAATCTTTTATGAATTTGTTACAGTTTGTGACAATAGGTAGCGATAAATTTAAAAGATCGTGAGTATTGGTAACACCTTCATAAAGGATTTGTAAAACTCGTTCGCTATCGTTGGGATAAACACATCTGCTTCGAAAGTTTGAAAAAAAAAAATGTTTTAATGTACTTAGTTTTTTGTATTGCATTTCAAAAAACGTGTTCATTTTACAATTCTTACATTGTTTATTGAGCAGATAATTTATTTCCCAATGATAGCAATCGTGACTAGACAATATGTGATTACTGTGGTTGAGATGATGTACCTACCTACATTAAAACTAAATTAAAAAAAATTATATAGAAGAAACTTCTGCTACAAAAATATACAGAAACTGTTTTAATTCGTGGTATAATGGCATATATCTTCCAAAACACAATTGTCATTTCAATACAATTAATGAATACTATCATCTCCCCCACACTAACGATAACTAGACTTGAATTGTCGCTCGACAGTCGGTAGCCGGCCGCGTGTAGCGGTAGTAGTGGCGGTGTAGTTATACAACTACTACGCTTGTCATAGCGGGTGATGTACGTACAGTGATCGGAGTAGGTAGATTGATTTGATGTACTTTGGTCATCATCATCATCATTCCAGCCATAGGAGGTCCACTGCTGAACAAGGGCCTTCCCCAATGACTGATCATCGGGGGGGATTACCAATTACTCGCCACGCTTGGCAGGCGGGTTGGCGAGCGCAGTTTTTTTATAAGATTTCGCACGAAGACGCTGCTGCCTGTCTCGTGCTACAGGAATTAGTCGACTCTTACGACACGCCTCCTGTAGGCAGTGGGGAAGTGTATGCTTTACGGCCGTCCCCACACGGCGCATGTACTTTGGTAATGCTAGCATAATATGGATATCACTTTTTTTCAAAAACGGATTCCAAGGAGTTCCGGAATCCCGGAGGAATGTCCATATTAACATCACTGTTTGAGATCATTGACCCCAAATCAATCTACCTACTCCGATCACTGATGTATTACGAAGCTGCAACAACAATCGTAGCTTAGATTTAGTTACGCAATTACAACGCCGCGGTGGATAATGTAAGTAATACAGCTACTACGCCCCCCATGATAGGTAAATGGGGACGTGGAACAATTCTCGTAGTAGCTACGAAACTTAGTAGTTCAGTAACTACTACGGCGTAGTCGCCGTAGCAGAAGTAGAGTTGTAAAGTGACTGTCACGTTTTAAATGTCTGACCAATATGACTTGAGGAAATTTGACATTTTCTCGATGTGACCGGACTCGGGCAATTATTGTCACTAATGTCACATTCAATTCTATTGACAAACTATGCTGAAATTTCATTTGGTCACAAATAAGTGCAAAAGAGACCATAATATAATTAATAAGTAAGTGGAATAAAAATGTTAAAATGTGCAAAAAGTCTGCAATGTTAATCACTTAATAAATTTATTCATATTTCATATTTTGCCAAATCGCTCCTTACATACATTGAGTTTGTTCGTTCATTTATTTATCCTTACGGCACGAACAAGCTACTTTTTGCTGTTAGTTCGATCCAGATCCGCCTATGTGTGTTATTATATGTTATTAACGCCAAGTTTTACATATTTAAGACTTAATCTAGCGGAAATCTTCTTTACGAAACATTTATAATAAAAAAAAATGGTATGTGATCATCTTGACAATAAATGTCCAATGTGACCGAGCATTTATTATAAATGACGGACGCTTATAGCATATTATGACCGTCAATTTACAACTCCAGGCAGAAGTAATAGCTATGAATGAAGCGGGCGAAGCAGCTACGAAACTAATATGCTCGTAGCGGGATATGACTACGTAGCTTTATCCGAGATTTAGTTATAAACATATTATACATACCTTAATGTAGAACGACGTAGTTACATAACTACTAAATCTGTAGGTGCGAGACTTGTATCTACAAAATTACTTTGCTTTTAGGAGTGGGCGTAGCAGCTATGAGAATTTTCATTGTATCGGGCGATGTAGCTACGAAACTAATACATCTGTCAAAGCAGGCGATGTAGTTTGAAAACTACAGCGCCTCAGTAGTGTGTAGTGACTACGGCGCACGGCTTCAGTTGGCTTCATTTCGGCACTAACTTTGAGGGATCACACTTGACTGTTATGAGGTAGTTGATAGATTATTTCTATTAAGAATTTGATAAACGGATTTAGGTGGTGAATATAGAACAAATATGTATATTTATCACCATTATATGATATATTATTTTGTTTCCTAGAGTGCGTATGAAGAAATAAGTTGTTTTTCAGATACTAAGAAGTCCGATAAACAACCACAATTCAAATAAAATATGGCCTAAATGTTTATTAATATTGACATTTATTTGACTATTTTATCGTCATTGTTTTTTATTTAGATCCAATAATAATCAACAAAAAAGTGATTTAAATGGTGCGAACACAATACCTCAATCAAACACAATGGATTGGTTAGAATCTTTAGATATAATGGATCGCGAGTCCACTTTTATTGTTTCAGGCATTGAATGTCGTCGAGCTGCAAAAATACCTACATGAGATTTTTGTTTTATTAATCAAGTAAAAAATAGTTTTTTATCATTCAAAGGCTGAATAAGAGCTTGAGGCCCAATTCCCGTAATTTGACAATAGCAGCAATCCGGTGTCGATCCGCTCCCAGTAACAATACGATCACAAACGGTATTCTCGTAAATTTTTAATTTGACGTGCAATTATCAAAACTATCCCAATATGGCTGAAAATTGAACAAAAAACATCTAAGTTAGTAAGTAAGTGATCGTAATGTTACTGGGAACGGATCGACACCGGATTGCGACTATTGTCAAATTATGGGAATTGGGTCTCTGGTATCTACTAGCAAGCAATGTTAATCTAAATACGATTAATACGAATCCCTATTATTATAGATATATTAAAGTTTTCTATCTAACAGGTTTTCTTTCGTAGTTCGGCCTGCTTAAATCCGTTTAGCTATTTCTTTGTTGAATATCCTATCTGATGTTTCTATTGTATACAAAATGCTATAGAATTTTCATGTTGTAAATGACTGGAATTTGATTGTTTTATCTTTTTGTAATATTACTATTTGATATCATAATAAAAATTTAATGATGTATAATATTAATATCTATTTGTACAAAGTCTGAATGAAATTACTTTGTATTGTGAGTAGGTAAAGGTCGGCTGAATATGAAGACTAAAAATGTTCTTAAAAATATTGGAACGTAATTAGCAGTCGGTGAGATTGGCCAGACGACTCTAAGACTAATGCTTTTTAAAGCTAGACTTCTAAGTTTTTTTTCACCATTAGCTTGTTATATTTCAAGCTTGCCGATGGATGGCATACCACTAGTTTTGTCTATTGTGTCTACCAATAGGTAGGTTAAAAGGGTTCAAGATCATGCGCGGTATTATCGAGGTTATTAGTAAGTACAAATATTCTTGTTAATACTCTTACCTACTTAGGAAAGTGCTTAAATTGTACCACCTGCTGCTGATGATACCTGGCGTACCTTAAAGCCTACTATGAAATCCGTTCGATCAGACGTATAAACCTTATAAATTGAAAGTACCATTTACTTGTGTAAAATAATAAAAAATAATAAAATGTTTTATTTCTCAATAATTGGGTTACAATCATTTGGTGAGACAGCTCCAGAGAGTTATAATTATACTCGTGTTGGAGTGCCTCGCTCTTACCTTAGTGCTAGTTGCAATATAAAACCTTAGATACTTTATGAACAATTAAAAACGGTCGTGTTTTTTACACGGCTAGTTTCAGTTGTTCATATTTTGTCAAAGGATTGATACAAGTGAATAGTTATTTTAATTTATTAGGTTCATGCGTCCGACTGATCGAAACATTTTTGTATTAGGCATACTCGTTCCCGCTAGCGACTGTCATCCCACATCAGTTATAGGATATATCAGAGAAAAATATACTATTCTTATAATTATCATGAGAAATCAAGTTATTCATCACTTAACTTCACTATACTATAATAATACTGTTCATTCAAGCCGTCTCATTTTTGTGTTCTACTTAAAAGTTACCTATTATGTGTAGCCTAATAAACAATGAAATTTAATGTAAATATTATGTGTAGTAGAATATTTTTAAGAAATCTACAATATTATTTTGTGATTAAGCAAAGATTCGGCCGACCTAACTACTAAACTTCTTATGTTTCTTCTAAAGATTTGCGTCGACGAACCGTTGACGAGTTAGCAATGTAGAGATGGATATATGGAATCTGTTACTTTGTAAAGACTATAGAATTTATGAGGTGTAGTTAATGTGTTAATGTTAGATATGATTCGTGAGTGAGTGTTCACCTCTCAGAGTTTCTGCCGCTGTACGTTTGTGTTGCTGGGCTCGGCCCACGGTAATATCAGTATTTCGAAATTTGGTAAAGTAGCGTTACTACATACGTGTACTTAACGTAACAAGTAATGGTCGCTCGTATCTGTACCGGGCGGCTGGAACACAGACAAAATAAATAATACGACGTTACCTCAGCTGTTTTACTTACTCACCTATCTTCCTATACAGGGTTACTTGCAAAGGGGTGCTAAATCTTTAAGAGTGGCTCAGAATCAGTAACTCAATCGAACTATGCAAATAACAAGATTTTTTTTTTCGCATTTAATTATTTCTATCTGCTGTTAAAAATCGTACGCGTGGATAATTTACTCATTTAAGGAAAAATTGCACCGTAAGTGCACTGCATAAGGTCCTTGTAGGCTCGCCGTACCTATGCCTCTGATGAATGACCACGCGGCTTTCGTAGTCTCTCTATTGACTTTAATTTCGGATATTTTAAAGTATTTTTTTTCTCATGACATATGATTATTAAAAATAATATTTTTTTTTATTAGGACGGACCTATCGCTGAGTGTCTTTGAGGAAGACATTCGCCAGCTTAACCCGGGCAGTTGTGGCGTGCGCTGAAGGCGCACAGCCTAGGTCCGCCCCGCTAGCGGTCGCCGCGACCCGGCCGAGTGTGAGGCTTCGCGCAGCGAAGCCTCAGACTCGTACGTGTCGAGCCCCATACTAGCAGGCGTGATCGGGCCAATGTGGAGTGCAAAAGGCACCCTACCAAGCGGCGAACCCGCTAGTGGTGGCGCCGACAGGACCGGAACTGCCGAAACAGGCCGGACCGCTGCCGGGCTCCTTTCTAGCGGGCCCGATCTGGGGGTGAGTCGGACTCTGGCCTCAAGGGCGCCTCTATAGGCTCGGACCTCGGCTTGGGCCGTCGTCCGTAGGGTGGGCAGGGGAAAAACGGCCAGGCACATGTCTGTGTCGGCCGAAATGAAATACGGGACCTCGCACCCTTCGGCGGGTGCGGTGATGCGAACTAAAATGTTGTGCAGTAATTTAAGTGCTTAAGGCGGTGTTGGCTGTTGTTCTACAGTACGCGGTGTAGGAATCGTCAGGGTCGTCCAAAACGTGCCGAGGCCGACGGAGTCGGGCAGCGACATCCTCCTGGGGCGTGTACGTGGCGGCTTTGACTATGAGCGGATTGGAGTGGTTTTTTGCCTTATCAAAGAAGCGCTCAGACGCTTCTTTCATATATTGGGCTACTGAGGGCATGTCGAAATCTTTGTGGAGATTCTTGCGGCGTACGAACCACGGTTGACCCGAGGCTCTCAGCAAGAAATTGTTTTGGAAACTTTGCATTTTCTTAATGCTGTTTGAAGAAGCGTGAGCAAACACCGGACTGGCGTATGTCATCACGGGGCGGATGCAAGTTTTGTAAATTGTCAACTTATTTCTAAGCGACATTTTACTCTTGCTACCGACAAGGTGGTATAGTCGGTGGGCATAGAACTTCGCTCGATTGAGAACGCGCGTAATGTGGGGTACAAACGATAACCGATGGTCGAGAGTGACACCTAGATATTTGACCTCCCTCACCCAGGGGATCGGTCGGCCAAATAAGGTGACGTTAAAACGGACTTTCTTGCAGCGGGGTTGTTTGGAAGGCCGCGTTTTGAAGCGACCTCGAGTAAAGTACACTGCTGCACTTTTCTCGGGGTTCACCTCCATACGCCACTTCCTGAACCACTCGCCGAGAGCATCAGCGGCGCGCTGTAGCGCTATCGTGATGTAACGACGGTTGTATCCTGAGCGATAGAGAGCGGTATCATCCGCGAATAGGGCTAACTCCGCGTCCGGCGTCTTGGGTATGTCGTTGACATAGATCGAAAATAGTAACGGCGATAGCACCGATCCCTGCGGGACGCCGGCGCGGACGGGGCGGGGGGACGAGCGGGTGCCATCGACGCGGTAGCGGAAAGTACGATTCGATAGGAAGTCTCGCAAGATGAGTACGAGCCTATCTGGCACACCGAGTTGGTATAGCTTGTAAATCAAGCCATTGTGCCAGACTTTATCGAACGCTTTCGCCACGTCGAAGAATAGCGCTCCCGTCTCTATAGAGTTGTTGAGTCCGTCCAGAATGTGTTCCGTTAAGCGGTGCACCTGGTGGACGCAAGAGTGAGTGGCTCTGAAGCCAAACTGCTCATTAATTAAAAGATTATTAGAGAAAATATAATCTTTTAGTCGGGAAACTAATACTCGTTCGTATAACTTGCCCATGGTCTTTAGGAGACTGATGGGCCTGTAACTGGTGGGGTCTGACTGGTTTTTACCCGGTTTAGGGATGCCTATGACCTCTGCCTCCTTCCACGCAGCGGGAAAGATGCAGTGCGCCATGGCGGTGTTGATGATAGACACCAACAGACAGAGAAGCTGTGCGGGGAGGGCGCGTAAAACTCTGTTAGAGATACGGTCCGGGCCGGGGGCCTTGTTGGGACGGAACCCTTTAATTATCGCCTGTACCTCGTCCACACTAGTAGGGGAGAGAGGGGGGGCGGTGGGTGGGAGTGACGAGCGGTGGTCGACCTCGGCGTCCACCGTATGGAGGTGGACGGGGTCTACGGGGAGAGTACTAGGGGCGCACTGCGCCTCGAAACTGTCAGCCATACATTCGGCTTTGTCGTCGTCGTCAAACGCTAAGGATTGATCGGGACGAGTTCATAGCGAAGAGTGCCTCGAAGTCGCTCCTTAGGGGAGCTTTGAGGGGTGAGATATACACCGAAGCGATGAGTATAGATTGATGACCGGTCATGCCAAGCCTACAAAGCGAGACTTCCATGTCGGTCAGGGGCGGAGGATCAACGGGGGCGCAGTGCAGAGAGCGCTTATAATAAATAAGCGTTCCGCCGCCACGTGTGGGTCTGTCGTTTCTAACGAGATTGTAATTCGCAATCCGAGGACTGCGAATTGAAGGTTTTAAAAGGGACTCTTGCACCAGGAGGATGTCGACCTGGTGTTCGGTAAGGAAGAGGGCAACCTCATCCCTCTGCGATTTGAGGCCGTCCGCATTGAAAAATGCTACGGAAATCGACCGTGGTTTCTTCCTAGAAGTTGTGATATCCATTTAAGATGGAACGGAGTAAGTAATGGACGCGCAGAACTCTGAGTGCTCTGCGAGGACGGCCATCCTCAGAATGAAGTTGCCGTTAGAGGCGCGGAGTTTCTCCGCGACGACGCTTAGCTCGTCGAAGTCGATACCTCAAAAATAATAATGATTTAGACGCTTCTTTATATTGTTCCCTAAACCTTTTTTTTTTAATTTGGCACCCCTTTCCAATGTAACCCTATATTACAACAATGGAAACCTTTAATCTACATTCACGTATGAACAATATAACGTAATGAATATGATTAATAAATACAGTGTATATATTCCGTGGGGACCTAGCACACATCGACTGTACAGTACAGTCAGTTAGCTAAGCGACTGATTCACTGTACAGGCGAATGGGGGGCTGGTTCATTTTTGGACAACGTATCAGTTTGGCCATACAGCGTAGAAACGCAGCCAGCCTTCTTGGAATCATGTCTCGGTCTTTAACCGGAAATTTGGGACACATTTTTTACTAATAAATATTTTTAATCATTTTTTTTGTAGATATTTTTTCTTTTCAGGGTTAGTTATTATTATTCAATATGTAAAGTTTTTGTAATACAGTATTTATCCCAAATATCCCACAACAAGGATAAAAATGATTACGTATTATTTAATCATTATAATTAGCCCACGTCAGTCCTGCTGGACATTCTTTTCCATCATTTATTAGCTTTTGGCATTTAATAGAGATTTTGCGTCTAGTGTAAACACACGCTTTGATATTCCTATATTAGAATCGTTATATCTTCGTAACTGTATTTTTTAATGTAACTGGCTAATTAAAGGCGTGACAAAGCATGTCTAAAATAAGCACAAAGCTTTTTGGGTTCCGCAGTCAACACAGAACCCTTGTAAGTTTGTTATTTCCGTCCGTCTGTCTGTCCGCGGCTTAGCTCAGATACTCTTAGTAATATAAAACTGTAATTTGGCACGGGATAAAATACATTTTAATCAGGCCAAAAAGGGGTCAGCCTTCATAACCAGCCGATTTGGACAACATAACATTTTAAACTTTCTTGTTGCATTTTTTAACTAACACTATCCTGTGACCACGGCCTATGCAATTAGGTCGAAACGTCGGGAATATCTATTTGGTAAAAAGAAGTATGTGTGAATAAAAATTCTTACTTGCAGATAACATGGTGATCAAGGTTATAATTGTAAGAACATTCATGTTTAGTCAATTTTAAAGACATATTTAGTGTTAGTTAAAAGGAAAACTATCACAACACAAGTTACCAAGTAAACTTATAAAATGTATTGGGAGAAGAAAATTACTTAGGTAAAGTTGCTAATTATTAAAACTGGTAGCAAATAAGATGGCGGGCAACTGCTGAACCCTACATTGCGCGTGGCTCGACACGCACTTAGCCAGTTTTTTGTTATGATGATGATGTCTTTATAACAATAGAGAGAAATAAAACTGGTTATTGGCTTAGTCACGTCTCAGTTAGTGCTTTCAATGTGAAAAAAATAATACTACTTAATACTACATAATACTAATAAATAATAATACTTCAGTCATAAAATACATGTTATCAACACTATTATTTATGACTTATTTTGTTTATTCCTCTTATGGCTGCGGGATGTTGCAAGTATAGGAGTAGTTAGTAAGAGAAACACCAATTGCAGAATGATTGATTTTGCTTTATTTTTGCCTCCTTATATATCTATTTATTTATTTATGGACAGCTAACAAGACATACACATACATTAGCACAAATACAATAACATTTTTACATGTTTACAGTGTTGCCTTAATTAGATGCTGCCACGACATGTATAATTATCTGCGTGGAAGCGACATATATAAGCCAGCAATCCAATATCCCGCCCTCCAGACTATATCTGAAAATTATCTCGGTTACAAATGTAAGGGTGGTTAAAAATCAGATTGGTGCCTGATATCGCGTACTACAAATATACACAAGAAAACAAAAGAATACATCGCACGTTGTACACTGTGGATAGCATCCACATCAACATCCACAATAGTGATTTAGGAGGCCCGGCCGCCGTCCACGGCACTAACCGGAAAAAACGCACAGATGATGATGACAAAGATAATAGTGGGCTATGTGGATAGTACCCACAGGTCTATATTGGTAAGTCAATGAACAAAATTGTTACAGTATCTAAATATTATATAAGAAAAAAAGGATAAAATTAAAATTATGATTGTATATAATTTTGATTGAGAGCTTGGTTTTATATACTTAGTTTTGGCTTTTTTACTTCTGAAAAATGGATGATATATAAACCCTGGATGAATAAGGGCTAGCTTTGGTGTTATCTACTTACATGTATTTTTTTTTGTACGAGTGAAAGTCATAAAGCACTCTTATTACCCAAAGCGTTAGGTATTCTTTACCTTTTTCATCCGTTATAGGAGCCCATTTTTCTCTGTCAGAAATTGTGTAATATTTATAAAAGCCCCGACACGGTAATTCCGTTTAGTACCGGCTCAGTGATGCGACGGCATTCGGCCGTCTAGCTCGCTCCAAGAGATATGGTATTTTATTTTAAAGCATTAGAATTAGAAACAAATATTCAGGTGCCAAGTAGACTCAGATTTTTTCTCGAAACTAAGCGATTTTATCTTAGTTTGGAATCAGTAATGTAAAAAAAGTATGCCATTATACGTCTAACTGCAGGGCACAGGCTTCACCTCAACTATGAGGTAGTTTGGGCCATATTCCACCACGCGGGCCCAGTGCGGATTGGTGGAAGGGTGTTATAAGGCCAGTGACTAAGCCTTACTGTTAGATTAATAGTAATTACTAAGTTCACTGCCACCTAAGGCCTCTGACTAGTATCAAGCGATATTAGCCGGGACCAACTTTTAACGTGCCTTCCGAAGCACGGAGATGTTTGTGATAAATGTTACTGATCATGGTTGGAATGTTTACCTATACAATCAACTGTGGCGTAGGTTGCTTAACTTGGTAATCACTACCAAAGCGCTGCCGCCATTGAGCGACAAGCACATCCTACCCCCACTGAACTACAAGCACCTCAAAGCTTCAAGGCGAGTCACTCAAAATAAGTACGTGCCGTGTGGGGACGTCCGTAAAGAATACACTTCCCCACTGCCAACAGGAGGCGTGTCGTAAGAGGCGACTAATTCCTGTACCACGAAACGGGCAGCAGCTTCTGCGTGCGAAATCTTATAAAAAACTGCGCTCGCCAACCCGCCTGCCAAGCGTGGCGAGTATTGGCAATCCCCCCCAATGGTTGAAGTCATTGGGGGAGGCCTTTGTTCAGCAGTGGACGTTTTATGGCTGTAATGATGATGATGATGATGACTCAAAATAAGTGGTTGAAGAGAAGAAAATAGTTGTCTTTGAATTAGGCTATTAGTTAGATACACGAAAAGAACGGTTGCCTTTTAAACACATATTAATCGATATGATATATATTTTTAAGTAAGGTAAAATTTTATATTGGACGTTCATTTTCCTACGCAATACGTAGTACAGACAACAGCACGTCAACCTACCACAATACGTCAAATTTCCTCAATCGATATTGATCTCTATGCGTCAGACATGAAGTTGAAAATCGGTTAAATGCCCTTTAACGTTCTGGGTAGGTTGACCTGCTGTTGATTGTACCAATAGTTATTTTAGTGCTTTAAACAACAATTTTAAAAATGAATGAAAGTCGAAATTCTAGTACAAATCGCAACACCTGATTGGTCATTTAGAAAGAGGCTGACAATAGTGACCGAGTTTCTTGCGCTGCTTCTTCTCGGCACTAGCCCACAATAACGTCCCGAAGCAGTGGTAGGATAAAAAAATATTCGGACGTGTAAAAGAGCTCAAATAATAATAATAAATTCACAGAAATAAATTGGTTTTAATAGTAAAAGTAACGTTTTTTTTAAAATTCGATGTTATTGGGTGATAGTAAAAATTGTTGTAATTAAGCACAAGAACCAGCTTTATGTGGTATTACGTAACCAAAAATAATGCTACAATTACCTATATAATGTGCATTTTGATAAGAAGCAAATAACACATTCGTACAAAAGAGTGTACAGTGTCTCCAAGACTATTACTTTTTCAAGTAAATCGAAATGAAATTCGCTTTCTTTGGGTGCCCGAGCGAAGGATGACGATTTATACTGTCGAGCCAAAGGGTAGGTAATTGAAAAGAGTGTGCACGTAGGCATTTTTGTGAGCATGATTTGGTAAAGTGGATTAAGTCCTTTCTATTTCTTAATTTACATACAGTACTTACATAATATTATTCGCTATGTGCAGAGTGGGTGGTGGGGGCCGTCAAATCGATCGCAGCACGCAATCTGGCAGAAATGTGAAATAACTCTGGACTGTCATGTTTCAAATTGCTATATTTCCATAGAATTCCATACTAACGTTTATTAACTATTTTTAAATAAAAACGTTAAAATTTACGATATGGGTCACAGTACGTGTTGTGTTATAAAGTGTAGAAACAATGGGAAAAACAGTTCGTGCATTATTTATCCGTTTCCAACATCAAGATGAAAATTGGAGCAAAAAAATAAATAAAAAGCTGCTGTGAAAAGAAAAAAGTTTGTAGGGGGGTTGTGTCACAGACGTTGGTCTTATGAGCACAGCTCTTATTAAGTAGCTTTGTCCGTTGGTTCTAAGCTCTTTAACGTCTCTCACATGCTGTGCTAATGCTAACTTTTTTAAATTTTGCCCAGTTTGAGGCTGAAAAGTTATATCATGTTGTATCGATTCAAATCCCGTAAGTATTATAACATTCATATTTTAGTTCATATTAGACAATCACTTATATTATAATATGCACAAACTTTTTAGATATTTTCATCTAATTTCGGAAAACAATCCTAAAATCATTCTCAAACCATTCAGTTGCCATAATTTGAAAGATCTTAAGTCCACAATAATTGTGGTCACTAAGGGCGCTGTCATCGCGCACACAGCGAATATGTAGCCCTACTGAAAGCGAAGTATAAGTAGTATAGTGCTACGAATTTCGTAGCGTCGTAGCATGCTCTAAAGCTACTCGTAACGTTATTATAACATTGTCTGTTTGTAGAGTCATGGCTGTTTAGCCATGCAAATCCAAATACTGTTGTTAATGTGAAAAGCACCCTTATTATGATGTGTGTGAGTTGACTATAAATTGGAATTGCTTTTATTATCTTCAGCTTTTTGCTTTCCTTCGATCTGTAATCTGTTAAGGTAAAACTAAAAAAAAGGTCATCATCATCATCTATACGGTCAATCCCGGTTGCGTCCAAAGCCATTGCTTTGGAGCCCAGGGTCCGTTTTCCTTGATTTGCTCCTCCACTTCGCGCGGTCTTGAGCGTCTCTAGTTGTGAGATCATTGGCTCGCATGTCAGCCCTCACAACGTCAAGCCAGCATTTCTTGGGTCTACCCCTTTTGCCAGGACCTGGCGGTGGCGGCATGGCCAGACATTTGTTTCCTACGTAGCTTGCCGGTTTCCGCAAAACTAACTAACTAAAACTAACAAAACTAAAAAAAAGGTAAACTATGTAATTTCAATGTCTTGTTTCCGTGCTCTGACTAATTCAAAAAGAACTACAACTTACTATTTTTAACACACTTTTGTTAAAAGCTTTACGAATGTAATGAAATCATAGAAGTCCTTTTTAACAAACTTTTAATTGTCGTATCGATTTATCGAAGCTTTTTTTGCTTACAAATGCCATGCTTAATGTCCAAGATGACAATAAAATACGAGTAATTTCATAACATCGAACTAATCTGAAAATGGAGCCAAAAGATGGTTAGTGGAACTCATCAATGGCTATTAAGAAAACCTGTGGGTTCATTTCATTTGTTTTGAGTCCTATACATTTTATTTAGTAACGAGCGTCTGACGCTATGATGGCGGGTAGTGAACTCTTTAATAGTTTCTAGCTATTTGTAACCCATTCTAGAACCTTTCTGCCCCATCGGCCGTCAGTTCTACGTGCTATGTGCTCCGCCCACTGCCATTTCAGCTTGCTAATCCGTTGGGCTATGTCAGCGACTTTTTTTCGTTTACGGATCTACTCATTTCTGATTCGATCTCGCAAAGAAACACCGAGCACGCTGACGGCCGATGAGGCAGAAAGGTTCTAGAATAGAGGCCGCGTACCGGCAAGCGCAGCGTAGGATGTCCACTCACAAGGTGGTCAGAGGTCTGGTTTGAAACAAAAGCGACCGTCTGGTGTAGTGGTTCGCGCTTCCGACTACAAAGCCAGCGGTTGCGGGTTCGAATCCCACAAGAGGCAAATGTTTGTGTGATGAGCACAAGCATTTGTATCTATGTCATGGATGTTTATAAAAGTATTTAAGTATGTTTAACCGTTATCTAGTTGCTTTAGTACAAGCTTTGCTTAGTTTAGAGCTAGATAATTGGTGTGATGAAAACAATAAAAAAATACTTAAAATAGTAAAAGTTTAAAATAAATGACATGAAGTACAAACATAAATTTACAATGTACAAATAGATATTTTGTGATTTAATATTTTTCCTAAACAAGCAATGTGGGTTAAATAAAAAGTTGATAGTCTTAAAAATAAATGAATATGTATTGAAGTAATATTATTAATCTTATACTTATCAGAAACTAAGCTGAAGAGCTCTTGTAGGTACTAGCGTCAACATTTAATCTTTAGTTCTGCGCGCAATATATCAAGTACCAATTTCATCGTCTGAACATAAATTTTGCCCTTTGATCTAAAAATAGAACTGGTGGGTATCTAACTTCACCCCTATTAAAATTGCAAGGGGTGAGGTAAAGTTGAGCGAACTGAAGGATTTAAATAAAAACTTTGGCTAAGCTTTAACATACAGAAGTAGAGCTCAGAACTAATATTTTTTCAAATAGAAATAATAAACAAAGTCTTATCGAAAATTACGTATTTGATGCTTGGTACCCAACCAGTGGTTTTTTTATTTTTCTCTTTTAGTTAGCTCTTTTAGTTGAATATTGATGGGCCTAAATGTCATGTAAATCTTTAGTTTATTAAGTTTATTTTAGATTTCACATCAATTTATGATTTTCCTTAATAAGGATCATTTTAAAAAGCTGCCTTACCGCAATACATCTAAATATTTGGTATAGAACTCATGTTTTTTTGTGTCCTTTGTGTTTAGGTAACACAAAAGGTCCAATGTATTGGACATATATGGCCATCAACGCTGTATTGGTGGGTTGACATGAAATATGGTTGTTTGGTGATTAAAATAGAAATATTGTAAGACTCATGCTCATCATCAATCAACTGAGTATTATTACGTCTGGATGGTACTTTAATAGAAGCTGTTTGCACTTGGTTAATAAATCATTTGCAATACAGACGACAGTAACTACAACTTTGTACTTAGTTTAAAGGAAACATAACTACCAACAAAATTATTATCAATGTTATTTGACGTTAGTTTTTAGGGTTCCGTACCCAAAGGGTAAAAACAGGACCCTATTACTAAGACTCCGCTGTCCATCTGTCTGTCTGTCTGTCTGTCACCAGGATGTATCTCATGAACGGTGATAGCAGTTGAAATTTTGACAGATGATGTATTTCTTTTGCCGCTATAACAACAAATACTAAAAACAGAATAAAATAAATATTTAATTGGGGCTCCTATACAACAAACGTGATTTTTGTTTGCCGTTGCTAAAATAACGGCAACAAATAGACGCTTGTAATATTCACAGGATATTATAGATAATGGTACGGAAGCCTCCGTGCGCGAGTGCGACTCGGACTTGATCAATTTTTTTTCTTTTTGTGACCCAAAGTCGGTAATTTCATTATTTAAGTATTTTTTTTTTATGTTTATTTGAATAAGTGTATGTCCATTTGTCTGTCCCTATGTCTCAGCTATTTTTATCGCAGCCAATCAGTGCTAAGAAATTGAGATTAGGCATGATTTTAGAGACATGTCATACCAATTAATTATATAACGGTGAGGTTTATAGGCTTTAACGATTAAATTAAATTAGATGTTCCAAGAAATTGTATAGCAAGCAAATGTGATTTTGCATGTAATAACGCACATAATAAATTATATTGCAATGCATATATTACTAATATTTGTGGTTAAAATTTTACTGTGTTTTACGACACGTATTTATCTGGGTTTCTTTTTAAAATATGTATTATTTTAGCAACACCTTATCTAAATATTTACATAAGTATCATTTTGATAAAGTAAAAGGACTAAGATATGCGTTAGGGCCCGTGGACACAACTCGCAAAGTATGTGCCCGCAATGAGGAAGCGAGAAAGGCCGTTGAAAATTTATGCGATCCGTCTCCGCTACGCACTCGCCCAAACGGGACACGTTTTTAATTAATATCTCATGAAAAAATGTCTTCCATCACGATTTGAGTGGCATACTAATTACATATTTGAGTATAAGGTACTCCGTTATATGAATATCAAACGTTTTTATTAAAATAATTTGCTTTATGGCGTGACCTTGACTGATTATGTTGATTTCTGACCCCAGGGCACGCCACTGAGCCTGATCCTCGGCTATTTTTATCCATCTGCTGCCAGTAGATTTGTGTGTATTGTCTTTTTAGGGTTCCGTAGTCAAAACGGAACCCTTACAGTTGCGCTGTGTCCGTCTATCTGTCTGTCCGCGGCTTAGCTCAGAAAGTTTTTGTACTAGAAAGCCGTGTAACGTGCAAAGTATAATTTTGCACGTTACACATTATCACGTCGACAAAGTGATAGAATACGGGGGGTCACACAGTCTAAATTTAGCCAAGACAACATCCTATTTGAAGGTTAGAATTTCATCATTTCAGACATGGACTGCTGAACACAGGCCTCCCCCAATGACTTTCATCGGGGGGGATTGCCAATACTCGCCACGCTTGGCAGGCGGGTTGGCGAGCGCAGTTTTTTATAATAGTTCGCATGCAGGCGCTGCTGCCCGTCTCGTGCTACAGGAATTAGTCGCCTCCTACGACACGCCACGACATGATAATTTAGTCAGATGATATTTACACAAGCTGTTGCCCGCGACTTCGTTTATTCATCATGGATTTTCTGCCCAATTTTCTTAATTTCTTTTTCGTAAGAACCTTCTACAAAGTATTAAAAAACATTTAAAAAAGGTGGTTGAAATCAGTCATGTCGTTCTCAAGTTGTATCGTGATTAAGGGAAATAGGGATTAATTTGTATCCTATATATAGATTTATCCAGAGGTATTATTGTAATGCTGGATATTGGATTTAGTTAGCGTCGAGGACCGGAGATTGGCCGGCAAATGCGGGCGCAGCAATCCGATGTGCCGACAGCTATCATTCTCAATATCCGATCGGCAGAGCCTGTCGTAATGGAACCGTTCATTACAAAATGGGGCAAAATGGTGGTTTACATTTATAATATTTATAGAGAAGGCCTGTGAATAATGATTGTCGTTATTCCTTTGATGTTATGACATTGTAAGACGACCGTTTGGGGTAGTGGTTCGCCCTCCGGACAACAAAGCCTGGCGGTTACGAGTTGAATGCCGCAAGAGGCAGAGGTTTGTGTGATGAGCAAGAGTCTTTGTACCTGAGTCATGGATGTTTATAAACGTATTTAGTATGTTTATACGTTATCTAGTCGTCATAGAACAAGCTTTGCTCAGTTTGGAGCTTGATTATTGGTGTGATTGTAGAAACAATGTATTTATTTAATTTTTATTTAAATTATTAGCTGTTGCCCGCGACTTCGTTCGCGTGGACTTTAGGAAACCATAGTTAGTCAAAACTAAAGACCACGCGAACGAAGGCGCGGGCAACGGCTAGTGTTACATAATTTTTTCACATATAAAAGTTTTTTTACAGCTACGTCTAACGGTAAGAAGCGGCATCTATAATGACAGTTATCTTTCATGCCTCGGGAACCGCACCTGGGATAAAAAATTTCATATAGATCCGTTTAGCTGTTTTGGTGTGATTAAGTAACAAACATCTATCCTTTCAAACTTTCGCATTTATAATATTAGTAATATAATGTAAAGTTTAATTTTATTTATGTGTAGTTTGTTTATGTGTTATAAAACGCTGTTTGTTTTCTTAATAAATAAAATAAAAGATAAAAAAATAAGATAAGAAGTGAGATTAACAGCGTTTTTGTACAGCTTATAAAAAGTCATACAATCTCACGTAGACCAAGTCCCGACTACACATTCAGGGAGCTTGATAATGGATTCCAATTCCATCACTGTTTGTTGGTGGATAGTTTTAAAACACTTATGTGATCTCGATATCCAATTTTGCATCTTATCTTCAACATTATAGAGTTCAAAAGCATCTGAAAAGATTCGACAATATTGTAACGGGGATGCGTATGGATGGCATTTAATGTAGAATTGGTAGCTTATGCATTTTAGTCTGATTGTAGCCCTTATGTCCAACTCATAAAGTTTAGTATTCGATTTTAATTTCGCTATACACTATAAATCGAATGCGATCGCCTAGAATCGAATGTAAACTACATTTCTAAGTAAATAGTACCTATAGATAATTGTTATACTAACTTCATATTAGGTCATTAGGTCATCATCATCATCATTTCAGCCACAGGACGTCCTCTGCTGAACATAGGCCTCCTCCAGTGACTTCCAGATTGGCCGGTTGGAAGCGGCCCGCATCCAGCGGCTTCCTGCAACCTTTACCAGGTCGTCTGTCCACCTTATTGTCATTAGGTCGTTAGACCTCAACTGGAATCTTTAGTATCAGTATTTTTAAAGTTAATAACAAACTAGGTTAAAGATACATTCAACGCATATAAAGAAAAATCTCATCTTTGACGGATCTGATAATTATAGTATGTTTTGGATAACATTCCGTACAGAGAAAATATTTTTTTTTCAACGATCTAAGAAAAAAACAATTTTCCCAACAACAGAACCGTGTCTGCAATTTTGATAAATATTTGTGCGTGTATCATGTATTTCAACACGAAATAGGCGATATTTTCGAGGGTACACGTAGGCTTGTCGTTTACCTCATCAAAACTACAAATTCAATAGATCTTGGTATGCCTACGCGAGTAACGATCCAGAATGAATGTTATTCCGATGTGAATTCCCTCGCTTATGGTAAAATTTATGTAAGTTGATGCACCGGAATACTTAATTTTGTAATCGCTCTAGTTCAAAGTTTTACGCATATATGTATTCTTTAATCTCTAATATATTGACGACCGTATGTTGAGTATGCCAATCAAAGTCTAGTTTCATTAAGATGTTTTAAAATGAAAACTTTAAAACATCTTACAAGCGAGTTAATATTCTCAAGTGGTTCTTGTGGGTACGTTTCAAGCGTTTGTTTGTCGTGGTATTGCGAGATAGTTGAGACTTGAGATAGTCGTGGATTATTTCGTATTACGTGCGTGCACAAATCCATTACCGGCTCTACACGCTTTTAGCAACATTTCCTAACAAACATAATTGTAAAAACGTTTGCTTCCATGAAAATACTTTTGGGTTTGTTTTTGATAAACCAAAAAATCTATGAGTCGGTGTGAAAAGAGGTAAAAAACGTTATTATTCAACGTATTGGGAATATACGGTGAATAATAAAGTTTTTTTACTTCTTTTTTTACCGCTTTACAAGGTAATTTTACTAATTATTTATTACAACAATAAAGGACATACAAAATTCTTAAATTTTCAAGAAGAAGAATCAACGTATCTGATATCAATATATTCTACATGTACTTACTTAGTGCTATCACAAATCAATCGACTTTTGGTTGGTTTGCTGAGTTTTCTACTACGAGAACATCTGGAAGTCCCTAAGGGAAGCCTATGTTCAGCAGTGGATGTCCTATGGCTGAAATGATGATGATGATTACGAAAACGTGGTAAAATACATTTCACTACAAGGTGCCAAAATTATAAGACCAACAAGACACTGGTCCAACGATGATTAAAACCTAAAAACCACACAACGATTAGTTGTAAATAATTCACTGATTCTCCTTTATGAAAAAGACTAGCTGTCCCGGCGAGCTTCGTACCGCCTTTTCTTTCGTTTTTTTTGTGAATATTTCCGATCTTTTAATAGTTATTCTGCTATTCGGGGCAGAGACAAATTCAACAAAACAAAAATCATAAAAATCGGTCCCGCCGTTGTTGACTTAAAAATGGTGTAACCAACCCGACTTTGTTTCATATATATAGATTGTATAATCTATTTAAAATGAAATTTTCGTTTATGATAATTCTGTTCTAGAATCTCGTATTACCGCTCTTGGTGAAGTTCTGAATAAAATACAATTTGTCTACCATCTAGCAGAGCTAAGGTTGTTTGTTTTATCATAACTTTTTGTTAACACACAAGTATACCATAATGAACAGCTAACAAAAGAAGTTCTCTCACATTCCGATTACCATAATTTTCGCCAACATGACATTGGCCGTTCATTTTTATGTGGGCCCCATGAATGCCCCGGAATGGTAATAAGCGGGGCCCCATAAAGAATAACGTCCGGCCGTATCGATGAGGGATAAGTTCTTTATTACACAAACGTGAGCGGCATGGTTTTATTGTCTTAGAGATGAGTTTTAGTAGCATATTTCGTGATTTTACAAGACTAGTTGGAAAATCAGAAGCCTGACGTTAAGCTCTTAAAACAGTATTACTTTAAGCTTGTTTTTTTTAATCTCTACGCTGTTTGACGTAGAGAAAATACTGAACAGGTACTGTTTATAGTTCCAAAAATGTATGGAACATCCAAACATACGACTTTCCTTTATTAAAGTGGATAAAATATTTTACATGTAGAAAAAGTTATATAAATGTAGTCTTTACTATCAAATAGCGTGGGTCTACAGAAACACAGATGTAGCACCCCATTTGTCCTTTTCTTGGGCACTGGAAGTGCTGACTACACAGTAAATTTATTGTTATCTTTCGTCGAGATGTTTTGTGGAAGGTATTTACGTCCTAATGCATTATTCGTAGTACCTTCCAAAAACAGTTTTGGCAAGATAAGTTGGCACATGCTTGGACACTTACATTATCATTGAATACAATCGGGCTGTATTCTATGTATTATTAGTTAGTATATTGTAATACTTCCATGTTTGTTTCCAGTCACTAAACAACTACGTAGATTTAAGAGGCGTATAGACAATTATACTTGCTGATTGTTTGAGATATATATACGAGTAGTACCGATGTTCTACAACAGCGTCGGGTCACAATGTTTTAAAGCTGGAAAAGAAAAAACATTTATCCCTGCAAATGGCAACATTTGTTGGTAATGTCATTACGATTGTTTGTGACAGCGCGGGCACGTAGTCCTTGCAATAAAATGTGTAAAATAACTATTATTTACTCTATTTGTAGCTTAAAAGTTAGTGTTTAGTATGCTATTATACAGTTCTCTATGTGGATTGTGTTTACAATAAGGTTTATAGTGAATTTCAGCCAAAAATCAACAAGGGATGAGCGCCATAATCAGGCGCGGTTATGGTTTGTTTTTTAACGCTATATTAATGGAATCAACTTATATATTCATTAGTTCCAGTTACAGGTATGTACAATCAAATACTTTACTTCCTTTTGTGAATTATAGATATTCTCCTATGAAGGAATTACTTAGGTACCTAACGTATAATTGATTGATAGAATCTTACCTAAAAGTCATTTTTAAATTATAATCTTGTTACTTTTTCTTCTAAAAAACTTAATAGAAGTTGAGAATGAAATACAGAGCTATCAAGTTTTAGCTCCAGTTCGCCCCAAAACTGAAGATACCTAGTAAATATACAATTTATGAAAATAAGGAAAACTTAAGAAATTTAGAAAACAGCAAGATGAAGAAACCATGACACAAGTATGAAGAAAATATTAAAACAGCCTCCTCAGGCTTCAGTCTATATCAATGAAATTGAAGTGGAAACGCAATGGCTGGGTGTTGAGAAAACTACAAATTACCTACTGAAATAAACTTCAAACGACTGGGTAGTATATACATAATGGGCAATAGACAATACCATGAAAATTGAGCCAATGCCCCATTATTTGACATCTAGCTCTATCACTTATCGGATAGACAGTATGTTGCTATACCATGAAAATGGAATTTGATCCAGTGCACCAATTAATTGCCATCTAGCGCTATCACAGTGCGGATAGACAGTATGTTGCAATACCAGGAAAACTAAAAACTGAGCCGGTGCACTAATAACCTGACATTAAGCGCTTTCACAAAGCGGGAAGACAGTATGACAGTATATGTTGCAATACCATGAAAATTAAATTTGAACAAGTACACAAAAATATTAGATGTCTAACGCTACCACCAAGTGGATAGAATAGTATGGACAGACAAGCATACTCACTCAATTTCAATCAACTAGCGCTACTATCATGAGACAACAATTAGTATGGACAAATGAGCAGGATCACTCATTTTTAAACACCAAGTCCTACTGTTACTAAGCGAATAGACAGTATATAGAAATGGGCAGGCTCACTCATTATTAAACAAGCGCTAATATACTAAGAGAATAAAAAGAAATTATGGACAAACAAGCAGGCTCACTTGTTATATTAACTAACCTATTGCTATGCAATTAGTGTTATATTACATAAATAACAAATGAAAAATCAAACAAATTATTTGAAATCTTGCACTGTAAGCTGATATGATGACAGTATGAAACAATACTATATAAAATTGTAAAACCAATTGTACAAAATCAACACAACACTATAATATTATTATTGTCAGACAATAGTGCTAATATCTGATAAATACTATTACAAATAAACAAAGATGGTTTTAACTAGTTCCTAAGGGATTGGATGGAGATAGAAAATTCAAACCGGAATTATTGTGAAAAGCCCTTTACCTCAAGAAAGAAGGTTACAATAGAGATACAGATACTTACTTATCAAAGCTATGGATTACTTTACTGGCCATCTTATTAATCACAAATCTCTATTATAAAGTCTTAGCCATTGCGCTAATGAATCCATTGTTTGGTTCAAAACTCCAAAATAACCCTTTCTTGGTTTTTACCATAGTCAGATAATGAAGTTGCACTACTGAAATTAATCAAGAAATTATATAACTAACCCAATCTTTTACTAATTAATTAGTATTTAAAGGTATTATTGCACTTATGCAATTCTTGGAAGAAATAAATAGTCCTGCAAAATTGCAGTGAAACAAGGATTTTGACAAGACAACGTTTAAAAAATCCAGCTTGTGACAAATCAGATGCCATCTTATCAGCTTATACTTTATGTCAAAGAATTTTTGCATAGAAATCCTTAAGGTTACAATTTATTAACCCTAATCCAAAGTTAATGCCACAAACAAATTGAAAAGTAAAGGTGTTATGGAAGTACCATAAAAACCCTTAAAATATTAGGCTTACATTATTTAATTAAATAATAACCTAGATATTCCAGATTCCTTTCCTTTACTTCATTGTGGTAAACAATGTAATGTACTAAGAATGCCTATTTATAAATATGTACTTACATAAGTACCATTATTTAAAATAAGATACATTTCAAAACTATTGGGAACGCTTGATTTGTTTAGTCCTCCATCATAACGATATGAAAATATGAAATAAGTATAAGATGGACAAAAGTCTGTAAGATTAGTAATATGTATATAACTATTTATTTATAATTTAATAAGCCTTTTGTGCTGAGTCTTTTTCCAGTCGAGCCTAAGCTATATGTGTGGAACCATCTTTTCTTTGGCTGACCTTCTTCTGAATATCTTGTTATGATGAATTGAGGACTATAAAAAATTTATGTAATAAAACCTTATTAAGGTAGACTTCTATAACCGTTGAATTAACATAAAGGCTATGTGATGATCATTTACCTAATACTAATTTAGTAATTTCAATAGATCTTTTGTTTTTTATATATTTATGATAATAAAATAAAATAACGCTGTGACCCCTATCACATGCTAAGGAACTGCTTCTAATCACAAGTTCTGATCATAATCTAACAAAGTCATTATACCTATTCAATTTCTTAAAATTGAAATATCCCTTTTAAATTACCATTAAGACAGACATTTCTCAAAATTAAGAATAGATAAATTCACAATAAGAACATAGTAGGTACCCCTACATATGTAATAATTGGTATATCACCTTAAATATAATCTTAGAGATTACTTTTATTTCATTTAAGTCACTAAAACAGGAACAGTCTAATACCTGTTGTCCTGATAAAAATTACATAATGCCAGGGCTTGAATTTCCTTAAATATGACATATTAAAACTAAATTTCTGAACAAAGTATTCTTGTAATTACTAATTACTAAAGAAGATGACAATCTTGACAATAATGTGTGATGGAAAATAATACATTAAGAATAATTGTACTTCAAATAATTAATTCATGTAGAAAACTTAATTTAAATCAATTAGGTATAAATAAAAAATATGGAAGTAAATTCCAAAAACAAAGCCTAGTAACCAGACATTTTAGTAGATACCATAATTAACCTGTACATGTAGAAACATGTCTCAGATAGAACCATTCCCTGTTGGTAAACACTTAACCCGTTGACTGCCCAATAACAGTCAATAAAAATAAGAGATGGGCAATATAGAGTTATAACAGATGTCGAACTGATAAATACATTTATCGTATTCAATAATATTTTCTACCATAGCAAATAAAAAAAAAAAAATAAATAAATAAAAAAAAAAAAAAAAAAAAAAAATATATATATATATAAATAAAAATAAAAAAAAACTAACACATTCTTTCACATATAACTTAATGTTACATTCATTAAAATTATGCCTACATTGCTGCATTCAAATAAAGCTATAACTGTGTGTTAAAGAACTTTTTTTTCTGTTAGTTTACAATATTATCAACTGACAAAATATTTGGTTTTATGATACGATTATACGCTCTATCTTGCTAAATATAAAGCATAAGCTACCGTATTGAATTCAATCGATATTTTCAACCAAATTATGCAATATTACTTCCATAATATTAACATTATAGCTATAAGGATGTATCTTAACTATGGTCATCCGTACATCTGTGACCAAAATTGAGGTTTCTAGAACCCCGGTCACCCATCCATTTAGTGACCAAACCTGAGGTTGATCCAATAAGTGACTAAAGTGATTAAACTTGAAGTTGTTTGACCACGGTCACCCATTCATTAAGTGACTAGATTAAAAGTTGCATAATGCATAACGATTGATGTTTTAACCAAAAAAAAAAATAAAAAAATAAAAAAAACTTTTTACAGGATGAACCCTCAACAATAACAAATATGCCAACTTAATTACATAGGTCAGTTACTTGGAATTTCCCGTACTGATTCTATAGATTACCGGCCTTAGCTGAGATAAAAAATAAAAGAATATAATAATTGATTGTTAACACGTTGAGCGCTACGCGGAGCCGCAAACAATAGATTTTCTATTGTGTCTAGTTTGTGGCAGTCAAAGACTTTTATCATTTAAAGTATAAATATTTTTAATCATTATTGCCACCTTTAGTAAAAATATTAATTGTAATCATACGCTAAGATATTATGATTGCGCACCTGCATATTTTTTTTTAATAAGATTCTCTCCTTTCGTTATATTCATTTTAATCTTTTTATTTGTTTTTTTTGTTAGAACACTTTATTGAAATAAGTATTTATAGTACTTATAACAACATATTTGTCTTACAACCGGTCTTCAGGACCAATTGTTTTCGATGTTTAATCACTCAATTATGGAATTGGCTAACAATGGACATTGTTGTTATAATCAGATAATAAAAAAAAAAAAAAAAAAAAAAAAAAATATATATTTACAAAAAAAAAAAACACAAAAAAAAAAACAAGTGTGATGTAACACTATTGTAATAGACTAGTTATTATTTTGTGGCCTGGCTTGTGCAGTATATTATGTGAGACCTAAATGGAACGTAATTTTACTCTTGACGCATTCAGAATTCCAGACATTCTACGTGAATTCATTAGTTACTCAGCCTTAGCACTAAACTTAAAAGATATGATTAAATATAAGTACCTTTTCGTTTTGATTTGCCATCAAACGTCTCCGGATTGTACTTAGTTTTCAAAATGTTTATTGCATTTTCTAAACTAATAAGCAACTTATTCGCAACCGAACTTCAAACATCTACTCGTATATATATCTCAAACAATCAGCAAGTATAATTATAAGATTAAACGAACTTACCTTAAGTGAAGTTCAATCTTAATTATACGCAGCTGATTGTTTGAGATATGACAGTCCCAAAAACCCACCCACTAATACTTTGTCTTATCCCAGTATACTACAGGGTTGCTCATAAGGCTGTCTTTAAACGTAATGACATTACCAACAAATGTTGCCATTTGCAGGGATAAATGTTTTTTCTTTTCCAGCTTTAAAACATTGTGACCCGACGCTGTTGTAGAACATCGGTACTACTCGTATATATATCTCAAACAATCAGCTGCGTATAATTAAGATTGAACTTCACTTAAGGTAAGTTCGTTTAATCTTATAATTTCACACATTTTTTTTCCTCTGACGTAATATTTTTAGGCGTTATTATTTTAGATTAAGAGGTGCTTGTACCTATGTGGCTGAAGCGCTTTGGTACTTATTACCGTAGTTAGGCTACATACGCCGCGGTTATGACAGGATGGGTGACTATTCCGACTATATTTAGTGACATTTATAAAGAGCATCTCCGTGCTTCGGAAGGCACGTTAACGCACGTTGGTCCCAGCTAATATCGCTTGATAGTCTTGATACTTATCGTAAAGCCTAGTCAGAGGCCTTAAGGTAGCTTGGTTACATCTGACAGTAAGGTTTAGTCTTTGGCCTTACAACACCCCTCCACCAATCCGCACTGGGCCGGCGTGTTGGAGTATGGCCCAAACCACCTCACAGTTGAGGTGAGGCCTGTGCTCTGCAGTGGGACGTACCTATAAAGGCATACTTAACTTTTTTATTTTAGGTTGTTTTTTGTATACATAAAAGTAGTGGGTTAAATCAGAATACAAAAACTTTCCTCAATATTGTATTAGTTGCTATTAACTTCACGTTTTCTCATTACAGAAACAGCCACTAACTTTGTGAAAGAAATCAATCGTCGAACTTGCCAGACTGCTACATTAATCAGCGATCCCTTAACGCCAGCACTCGATAATATAAATTGAAAAAGAGTTTAGTGCTAAAATAATATGGGGAGATAAGAAAAACATTCCCACGACACTAAGGGACAAAGGGCTCGGGTCGGGTATAAAATTGGACGAGCTCCCTTAGGCCGTGATACAACCCCCAGATAAGGATAAACGGGGGAAACCTCCTATGCGGGTACCTTTTAGTGTTCCCTAGCTGTATGAACCTTTATGAAATGTCGGATTCCGTTCAAAAGGCTTACTTTCAGTTTACGGAATGGGGAATAACTACGAGCTCTTAAAACAATATTCTTTGACATTGTTTTGTTTTATCACACTAACTAGCTGTTGCCTGCGACTTCGTTCGCGTGCGCATTACTTTCGACTATGGTTTTGCATGTTTTTCACAATCAAACATTTTTGTCAACAGAACAGCGACATCTGCGACGGTAAGATGCGCTATTTATAGACAGATAATCCCTCGGGAATCATCCATTTTTTCGAGATAAAAAGTATTCCATCATTTGTTCCAGACTAATATTCATTTCTGTGCTAAATTTTATCTAGATCCATTCTGACGTGATTAAGTAACAAACATCCATCTATCCAAACTTTCTCATTTATAATATTAATAAGATTAGTAAGATAAGATTTACCCAATTTGCCTTAAATGCGAAGGGTTCCGGGTTCGATTCCTAGTTTAGGTCAATTCAGAAACATATCTTTTCTAAATTGTCTCGAGTCTGGGTGTGCTGGCAGCCAACCCTAGCGTAATAAATTGTCTGGTAACTCGTAACAGAAGGATGTTAATTCCTTACTTCGAGACCATGACATTGGTGTGTTGTCTGTCGCATATTTATACAGGGTTATTTGTAAAACATCAACAACATCCTAGGGGCTGATTCTGGTACTCAACTACACCACTTTTTTCTATGGAAACAACATTGTAATCTAAAATTTCACTGCTTTATACAAACTGATGTCCGTCCGTTGGTTCGCGTAGTATGGGGTAGTGAAGTTTTTTTTGCGATTTCGATGTTGGTTCTATTAAAAATGTTGTTGTATTTGAGCACCAGAATCAGCCTTTAGGAGATTGTTGATCTTTTACAAATAACCCTGTATATTTTTATCTGTTTACAGTTTGACGTAAAAACAACACTGCTTAGGTACTGTTAGAGTCTAGTTTTAGACCCCGACCTAAGTGCTCAGAAGCAGCGAGTCCTACAACTAAGTACTAGACGGGGCCACTATTTTGTCATTAGTGTTAAACGGGTTCGAAGTTTATCTCAAACGTATATAGATGACGACTACTGCCTGCCATTAAAAGTTTTGACTCCGTTATTTCTCTACCATTGTATTTGTCGTTGTCAATATTGGAACTTCTCTCAATATTCTGAGGCTCAATTCCCGTAATTTGACAGTAGCCGCAAGTCGGTGTCGATCCGCTCCCAGTAACATTACGATCACAAACGGTATTCTCGTAAACACATAAAATACAATTATAGTTCGCAATGCGACTGAAAATGGAAGAAACCTAAATTTGATTTTATTTGCTCTATTTTCAGTCTTATTGGGATAGTTTTGATAATTTTACGTCAAATTGAAAGTAATGATCGTAATGTTAAAAGAAACGGATCGACACCAAATTGCGACTATTGTCAAATTACGGGAATTGGGCCTCAGGTTAACCTTATTCAAATTAATGTATTATTTTTTTCTCTTTTCATCTGCAATCAGTCTCACGACTATGAGCGGATCAGTTGTAGTGGTTATTTTTCATGTGAGGTGTGTTCTCCACTGAGAACACTACTTTTTATGTACTACTCTTTTTAAGATGTCGTGCATTTTGAAACTTTTTCGTCTCATTCGTTCTCATTCTTTCGTTTCGTCGTGCTTTTTGGCTTAGCAACTGGGCAGCCGTCGTTGGGGTGCAGAGCTAGCCTTCTCTGATAGGATTCAGCAGAAGACCTTACTTTCTCTATTACTGTGTTGATTAGAAGGGTCTCATGAATTTCGGTGTTTGTTATAAACCATGGGACATTTGATATGGATTGCAGAATTATATTCTAGAGACGCTATATCATGTTTAGATTCGAGTTACTGGCGATTAATGTAATTGATGTAAACAAAAATTTTGAGAATAACAAAAAAGAGATTATAGCTTGGCCATAACTGCTGCGCACTCTCTGAGCTATGCGCGCGGCGAGACGAGGGACGCGCTCTGTCAGTCCGCTCGTGGCGGCAGGTAGTGTCATTTGTATCGGACCGTCAATGTCAGACGCACATGAGATAAAAATTCAAAGATGGGTCGTGTGTTATCTCGTGATGTAAAAACCGTAATTTTTAAAGTGGCTGAATATTTTAAGAAAAGAAAAGCAGACAGAGAAAGCTTTGAATTCAAAAGTGATGTGAATATTGCCAAAATCGTTGCGGAGGCTACTCCAAAAGAACCGTGCATAGTGTAATTTCTGCGGGTTATTTATCAATTGAAAATTCAAGCCGTTTAAAGTTTCAATCGCCGAAAAAACCAAAAGTTATAAAGAAAAAACATGCTGTGGATGATTTTGAACTTGGAGTTATCAGAAGAAAAATTCATCAGTTTTATGATGTCGAAAAAAAAACTAAGTGTCCGAAAGTTACTATCAAGTTTAAGGCAGGATGGCATATTGAATTGTGGACGGGAATATTTAAGACAGCTTTTACACAAAATGGGCTACCGTTACAAAAAATGCAAATCGAAGAGACTACTCCTTATAGAGCAACCTAATATTACAGTGTGGCGGAAAAAATACCTTACACAAATCAGAAATTACAGAACGCAAGACAGCAATATATATTTTCTTGATGAAACATACATCAACGCCAGTCACCATGCCAGTAAATGTTGGCTATCATCGTCAGAATCCGGAATTTATGCTGATATTAAAGGATATATAAAGGACGGCGATTGGTAATTCTCCACGCTGGGTGTCGAAATGGCTTGTTGGATGACGTATTGACTATATTCAAATCAGATGATAAAACTGGCGACTATCATGGAAATATGAACGGGCCTACTTTTTTAAGTGGGTAGATGAAAAGTTAAAGATAAGTTGCTGCCGAATTCTGTTGTTGTAATGGAAAACGCGTCTTACCATAGCGTCCAGGTTGAGAAGAAGCCAACTATGTCAAGCCTCAAAAAAAAAATCCAAGACTGGTTGCTACGCCACAATGTAGAATTTTCAGGAACCATGACAAAGGCTGAACTGCTACTTCTCATCACAAGTACACAAAAAGAACCTCCTGAAAGCTCGTGGACACACTGTTCTGCGTTTACCTCCGTACCATCCAGATTTAAATCCAATTGAGTTGGTCTGGGCTGATATTAAAAACAACATAGCCCAAAATTATATTAATTCTTCTCTAGACGAAAAGATAATCATATTGGATAAATTGTTTTCGTAATTCACGGCAGAAAAATGGCAAAGATGCGATGCTCATGTCCAGAAAAATGAAAATGATTACTGTAATCGCGATAGTAGGTTCGATAATATTATCGATTCATTCATAATAAATTTGCAAGACTCTGATTCAAGTTCCAATGGCGATATGGACGATGAAGATGATGACGAAATGGAAGATGAAGTTGAAACAGAATCTATGTCAGAATAACTTTACTACTTATACTATTTTTATTTGTTTGTAATTATAGTAAATTTTAAATAAAACAAATTCTGATTTGAATTATAAGTTTAGTTCTTATTCATCAACTGCCTAGGTATTTTAATAAACATTGAATCGAGTATATGTAAATTACATTTTTATCAACTAATAAGATAATACAACTAATACATTTTTATCAACTAAAGAGCCTCCGACCACCGTTCCGCCACAAGTCTTGCCTTATACGTAAACTGATATCGTAAGATTTGTCCGACGTGTATTGATCTCATGTGAACTCATGCTCTTTTTTCCCCGGCTCCCACCTCGCCGCGCATACTTCAGAGAGTGCGCAGCAGTTATGGCCAAGCTATAGTAAGTGCTTTTCTACTATACCTACATATCATAACTAGACTTGCCTTTGTGCCTTCATAAACCCCCCCTTTAGGTAAATTTATCAGCTCGTCAACCTACCACAAAACATTAACTTTTCTCAATCGAAATTTAATCTCTACGTGCCAGACTTAAAGATTATAATCAGTTTTATGATCTTTAACTTTTTGGGTAGATTGACCTGCCTTTGATTATACCTAAACTAAGTAAGGACTTTTTTTGCGAGCAAAATGAGAGGTGTCAAAGATCTAGTTCGTATTTATTCGCAGGGTACATAACCTTTGTTCAATAATGTTGTTTTCATTTCTATTGCCGCAGAAAACACTTGGATTACAGCCAAAAAGAATAATGGTATTAAAAACTCATTAATCAATTGAAAAAAAACAAGTGAAAATGAATAGAAAAAGTCAAACGACATCAAGTAGACAAAACTACCATAGTGACTTACTTGACGACCGTCTTGTGTAGTATATACCTCCGTATTAGGTGCTGTTTTTGTATATTATTTTTCCGATGATTTTTTGTTTATTTTAATCGATATAAAGTACTTCTTCTTGTGTAAAAAAATGACATTCAGCGACATAAGTACGATTTTTAAAAAGTTTAAATTGGTCGCTCTAGGCGTGTAGAGTAGTTTCAAAAGAGGTTCCGTAATGTTTCTAATAAATGTAATTAGTATTACGCTTTAATATTGTAATTCGATTTAGTAAATTTCGTTTTCTTTTAACAACTCAATGTAATTAACGTTTTATGTAATCTTATATTCTATAATTTCATTTAAGATAACAATCAGTAACTTTGATTCAGAGTCAGCGACCAAGTATATGCGACTATTAAATACTATTTAAGCGACAGTATATTGTAACGTACAACCTACGGTTAATATGAATCAGTATAGTGATTATTCTATAGCAACTAAATTGTAATTTGTCTAAACGTAGCCATCTTCTAAAAAGTGTATTTAGGGACTTATATTTTAATACGTTAGCTTAAGTAATTGGTGACTAAATCCATGATAATTTAACATGAAATTTACATATTAATGTCATCAAATAATGTTAATGATAGCTCTAATTTAATGTAGTTACTTATGCATAATGTTAGCTAGTTAATTGATGACTTGCCTAATAAATTGAACATAAAACAATATTGTTGTCAAGAAATAATGGTTATATAGCGATACAATATTATGAACTGAGTGAGTGTGTGTAAGAAAAATTAAAATAAAGAATCATTTTTAACCGACTTCAAAAAAGGAGGAGTTTCTCAATTCGTCGGGATCTTTTTTAGGTATGTTCGGCGATCATTCATGTTATGATTCATCATATCATGTTAACCGATTTCGATAATCATTTTTTTTTGTTCGAAAAGGAATACGGAACGGAACGAACGGAATGGTCCCATACAAATATTGTCAAGTTCTGATGATGGGATCTATAAGAAAATCATCAAGCTTTGCATAAACTCCATACCACGCCAACTATTTTTTGTATTTAAGTTACCAAATATCTTCGGGAAATGTGAACCGATTTTGATGATTCTTTCTTCATTAAATAGTACTTTAAAGACAGTATAAATTAGAGATGTACCGACTAGTCGCCGACTAGTCGGTAAAGCCGACTAGCCGGCCATTTTTGTAGTCGGCGACTAGTCGGTGACTAGTCGGCTAAATCCGCCGACTAGTCGGCCTGCTTCTCACTCATGTTAATATGCTTAAACAATTAAATAGAGAGGGTGATTGAAATGAAATTGTATCTTTACTCTTGTTATTTTTTATTATAAGAATCACAGTTTCAGTTTACAATACAATTTAATAATTGTTAGAAAATTTAAATAGGAACTCTTCCTTTAGCCTTTAATAAAATAACAAAATATAGGTTAAAGCAAACAATTATTGGTAATAAGTAGGTTCAATTATAACTTAATATTAACTGCTTGACACTGATTGCACTTCACTTTACTGCTACCTTCTCCCTCCAATTCGTCAAAAAAAAAACCAAATGCGTGATTTCTTTTTCGACATGACGAGCCGAGAGCGCGCTCACGATCATTTCCGACGTCACCCGGATTTTACCGAAAGTAATGATCGGCCTAGCCGAGTAGTCGGCCATTTTGCTGCCGACTAGTCGGCTAGTCGGCTAGTCGGCCAAAATCATAGTCGGCACATCTAGTATAAATCATATTTTCGGAAAAAAAAACACCTCAAAGGTCGTAAAAATAAGGGATGAAATCGGTGTTCAGCAGTTAATATATTATGTTTGCAGTCATGAAATAAGTAAATTAAAAAAATAATAATAATAAACCGACTTAAAAATAAATAAATACATACACTAATCAGTTACTTTTGGAGTCGGTGCTAACGAAACCATTCAAACTCTCATCGGCTGTCATCGACTCCAAAAGTAACTGATTAGGTACTTATGTGCTAAAATTATTTTTAGCTTTTTAGTAGTTTGAATTCTAATTAACTTTACTTAATTTTAATTAACTTTCTTTAGGCCTAAACAATAATCCTTATACCAGAAGTGATAGCAGAGCAATTCAGATCAATTCAGAGTCAAGATTTCATGACATTAAAAAATAATATTAATATAACCGCAAAAGGAAAGGAAGAATCCGAATACAAAAGGCAAAGAATATTTATTTCAAAATCGTCGTTCGAATTTTTCGTTTTAATAAAACGGTCGAGGAAATGAAAGATTTATTAAAACATAACTTCAGGATTTGAACGAATGAAGAAATAACATTAAGTCTTTGGAAGCACGGACCCGGCATGCGATAAGACATGGGTTCAATTCCTACCTTAGGCGGTCGTTTTCTTCAAGTATTATGTTATTTTAAAAATAATTCGATTTGATCAATTTATACACAATTCTTTAAAATAAATAAATACACATCATCATCATCATTTCAGCCATAGGATGTCCACTGCTGCTTAGGCCTCCCCCATTGACTTCCAGATTGGCCGGTTAAATACACATGGATAGATCAAAATAATCAAAAACTTAAGGAGTGCTATTCTTTCACAGGACAAGCTTTACCTAGTCTGGGGACCAGCAAGAACTGTCACAGAAACTGTAAGTTTTATGGAAATAAACTTATCCTTATTCTTTTCTACAATCTGTACGAAAGCAACATTTGCACTATCTAAATACTACCTTATTATAAACTGTCTTAAATTCCAGCTGAAAGTCTATTATAGTTGTCATGCCCACTAACACTTCTGTCGTACTTGAGACTGACCGCATCAATACAGCCTTCGTGCCTCCATGACCACCAGAGCGATTACGACGCGACACCATAGAGCAAAGATGATATATAGAAGGGTAAACTTATTGAAGTTGTATTCGAATCGATCAAATGTGCCTAAGGGAGCTTGCAGAGTAACAGCGGTATGCTAGCAACAGTCGCCTACGCATTGCGACAGACAGAATGTGCGCATATCGTTGTCTGCGACTGTCGCTAGCACGTTGATGTATAACCCTTTAATTGGTATAAAATTTTTTTTATTTTCTTTGTATTTCAATCTTATTTCAAGAGCATAAAGTTCAAAATATGGTGGCAGTTATATGTCCATCACTGGTCAAAGGGTTAACAGAGTTTAGCAAATGTCTATGCACTTTGACGGGCATAGAGTACGGACCCCCTTGTCAAGTAATTAGTACCTAATACCCCTGTATGTTCCCAAGCTACGATAGTCCTACATTAAAAACGTCTTTTCATAGATAAGAATTATCGGCCTCGACAATTAGTTTAGAATTTTAGAGTATCTGATTTTGTTTGAAGAATTTAAAATTAGTCTAATTACATTTTTTACTATTCATCATCATCATCATTTCAGCCATAGGACGTCCACTGCTGAAAATAGGCCTGCATGCATGCAGCGTCTTCCTGCGATCTTTACCAGGTCGTCTGTCCTAACGACGACGTCCTAAGCTGCGCTTGCCGGTATTCGGCAATTTTATTGGGTACTTATTAGTTTTTACCCTTATTTCTTGCTTACCATCTTTTTAAGTTAGATACTACACCCTAAATGAATTAAGCCAGACTACATTTTTAGATAATACCTTCATCACCTCTATGATCAAAGATTGTTTTATTAATTTTTCATTAACGCCTAAACATCAAGTATCTTACCAAAAATTGAGAAAAAATATTTTTCCAATATCATAGCCGCTACGAATAGATCGGGGAAAATATCTACTCTCCCGAATAGCTTATTCATTAGAAGCTCAGACTCCGGAGCGCCCGGGAGATATCTTAAGATATTTCCCAATGCCAGCAATTCCTGAGCCAGAATTCAATAATTTAGCACGTCCAAAAATTTAGACGGATCAGGCCATATTGTAATCTATTGCGACGAACTTTCTTAATTTTTTCACTACTTTTTGCGTGCGCGATTTTTTGGTCTACATAAAATATAATTAAATTTTCTTAATATTGAGAATACTGCTCATTAAAATAGTCTGTCTCCACAGGACTTCCAAATTATGGCTCTACTAATATAAGACTAAATCTAAACCTTGTACCTTACGAAGATTATATTACGTTTTATTGTCATCACTACATTATTAATAAATTAATCTGCTCTCGACACAAGATCTCGGGATCTTTAGCATCTGCGTGACTGTACTTTGTCATGTATTCGGTTAAATGCGTAAGTTGACGAAAACATAAAAGAGATTTTATTGAAGTTTCGCTATGTGGACGCGTAAAAATGACGATGACGAAATAATAAGCGATAATAATTTTAATTTTAACAAGGCGAGAATAAACGTGGCATCACGTTAAATTATTTGCAAAGTAAACATTTTATTGAAAACTTTTTATCATGCTGTAAAAAACGACAAAAATAAATTTATTATAAACATTTGTTGAATCGTTGATAATGTCAATGATGTGTATATTGTTTTTTATTTTATTATATCCATTACGTATTCTGGAAATTCAATTTAAAATTATAAGTAATTAGTATGATTGTGGTGTTTTTATAAGGTTATTTTTTAAATATTGTTTGGATTAAATAACTTAGAAACTTATCTTGTGCATTTCTTATTTGTAGTTAGTTTTCATGATCGACATGCTTAGATGAAGCCACTACGGCATTGGATAGTAAACTACGTACACAATGTTTTACTACTTAAAACCGTCAATTTTATTATCGTTCAACATAATATAACTTCATAAAAATATATAGTGTGTAAATACACTATGTATTTTACAAGATAGTAATAATAAGATTAACAAAAGACTTCGAACTTTTTTATGGAGCCTGGCATACGTCCAGTTGCAAGAAACCTTAAATAACGTTATTTTGGTGTACACCTATGAAACATACGTTAACCGATAGAGAAAATAATTACAAACAATAAATATTCTTTGACAAAATGACGTAAATTATATGTATTGTTTGGAATATAAATTTGATTATGAAAATAAAAGTTAATATTACATGTTCACCCTGAAATTCTGAACAAAGTATATAATTTACGACATTTTATTAGAGTATTTGTTGTTTGTAATTATTTTCTCTATTGATTAACGTATGTTTTAAAGGTGTACACCAAAATAACGTTATTAAAGGTTACTTGCAACTTGAGGTATGCCAATTAGGTTCGATCCCTAATCATTGCCTGATCAAAAATTAGATTTTTTATTAATGGGCTAGTTCCCTAAAAAAATCTAATAAGTCCGTCAGTTGGATTAACAAAAAATATTGGACACGTATTTTTTTTTCTCAATCAAAAAAAAATGATGAAGATATTATAGCCAGTTAAAGTTCCGCGTAACGTGAGGCCTTGCGACACTTTTTAGCATGGCGTGACGTCACGTGCTCCCATTTCCAAGCTTTGATTCATTTTATCTTCGTCTTTTTTGGTTAGATTGACAAAAGACAAAGTATGAGTCCAATACTTATTGATAATCTAACTGACGGATAGAATAATATTTTTTTTGACCCAGGAAACTAGCCCATTGATTTATATCATGAGTGAAATCAAAATATATTAAACTGAGCCAACTAATGATAGGGTTATAGCTTATAAAACATTTGATTTGCATAGACTAAAACAGATTTAAACCTACAAAGGTTTAAATTAACGTTAGAAATCTATTCTACGTATTAATAACAAGTTCTTTGTATCAGACAAAGTGGATTATTCCATCTTAAGAGACCTCACAGTTGTTTCGAGTAATATTGTTGTTATGAAATAACGAAAGACTGAGGGAAAATATCTCCTTTGTTTGCTAGCTTAGCCGTCGTCCAAATCCGAACCGTTTCACTGGTTCAATACTATTAATAGCTATATATATAAACGAGTGCCTCAGGGCACTTTTCGAATCCAATCTACACTGCTGCGCAGCTTTGTACAGATGAGTAATAGAATCATATTTCTGTGAAGGACAGAACTGTGTATTTTGGTAATACTTTGATATTGTTAACGATTGTGATAGTAGTGTTAAATAATAATTTTAGTTAAAAACACTTATCATTTTATAATCACAGACTGGTTCAATAGGCAGAGATAATATTGCAAACATAAATTAATTACATCGCACTTCATTACGACGCAGCACAGAAAATTCTTTAAATAATATACGATTTTAAAATTAATATGCGAATTAATGAATACGATGCGTATATTTTTGATGAAGATAATGTTATTATAACAAAGAAATAACAGATGCAAACGTTTTTCTTTAATTTATTAAAAATATTACCCAGTTTAATAACAACGCAAGAAGGATTGCAACGGTCTAGTTTTGTTAACCGTTTTAATAAATCTTGTTAAAATAGAACGCAACGTTTACCTTGTCGCGTTCCTCAATTTGTACAGTATCCAATACTGCTCCTAACATGTTGTGATTTTAATTTTGAAAAAGAAAACCTGCTTTGGTTACTGTCCTAGCTTTAGGGTGCTTTGACGTTATTTTTGTTTGCAGAGCTGTAGTGACTCAGTGTAAAGTGTCGATTCTTATGGTGCTATTTGTAAAATAAGTAGTTTGAAGCAAAACAGAGCAGTGTAAGGAAAATAAGTCGACAGGTATTGGAGAAAACAGAAATATATTTTTTAAAACTTTGCTAGCAATAAACATACAAACTCGATGCACGTAAATGGTACAGTATTTGTGTAAATAATTTACGCCAACAACAAGAAAATATTAGACTTCTGTGCATCTTGAAATGTTCGTAGATTAAGTAATTAAGTACCTACTGATATACATAACTATTGAAGAAAGTATTTTAACTACAGAAGATAGTATTAATTTATTTTACTCTCATTTTCTCTTACAAATTTTATTTTTACTCGGCCAAATGTGGATGGGTTGAGCTTGACAGATTTCAGATAACTTGAACAACCATGTATCAACCCTAAAAGACTTTAGACGGTTATATCTTGTTAGTTATGTGTTCCGCAGATCCAATCCACAATGTCGCGCAAAACGACATCCGTGAAACGATCAGCCCGGTATGCATTATTCATTACACATAGCGTGAGCTGCGATGCCTTCCGCCTTGTATTTTCATCCCTCCTTCAATATTTAAAGGACGAAAATTCGTATACCAACTAGTATGGCAGCGACAATTGACTATATTATAAGGATAAGGATTATAATGTATTAATTAACATCTTTCTGGGGCGAAATTGTGCTGCTCAAATACATAAAAAAATATTAGACAAAATAATAATCGCAAAAAACCCTTCTCCATACTGAAATATATAGGAATGTTTTTTTAAGATTACGATATTGAACCTACGAGATCCATTTTCTACGGCAAAAGCACACTTTTATATTAATACACAACAGTGTATTTGAGAAATAGAATCTTAAAGTTCCACTGTACCTTTCTGTTACATCCTGTATAGTAAAGAGTGAAAAAACGAAAATAATAACCACCTCTCTGTTTATTTAGTAAATTTGTTTATGAAGTTAAAAGGCGCATCACAAAATAAGAACTACTTACTAATTATTAACTATAATATATTTCCGCAAAATGTTAGAATTGACACAACTTTATTACTACTGTTTACCCGACTACAGTAAGGTTAAGGGTGGTTATGATTTTAGGAGACTACCTTTCAGTTCCTTAACCAGACTTAACTAGAAGCTGCCAGCCTAACAAGATGGCTTCCGTCTCTACACCTCAGAAGTACACCCTATGCCTATGTTACATTTTATAAAATGCCAGTAATCATATTCGTAACCTTAAAACTGTTGGCGGTAGAAACACCCAAAGTTTAGTGTCGATCCAATTACTAACAATCAGGTATGCAAGCCACACGCGCAGCAAATTACTACACATGCTGATTAGAACCGAGACATGTGAAGCTATGAATAAATCACCCAGATCATCCTTCACTACTGACGTAACCACATTCCGAGTGGGTACAGTTTTGACTAAGATAGTGTCCAGAAAAATATCCTGAATCTGTATCATTTTTTACGTACTGTAGGACTAATAGTAAAATCTGCTATTTTACAGGATTTTACTGTTAGTCCCATTTAAGTCGATTAACATTTAATACGGATCATCTGAATTAACCTAGGTACTTCATTACATCATCAGCCTTTGGTAGTCTACTGTTAGGCCCAGAACATCGTCTTCCACCGAGTGGAAGGCTTGCCACGCTGCGTCTTTCAGTTCGTTGTCTCTATTCGAGGACCTTTCTTCCTTTATGGTTGTCAGTTCTGTGAGTGAAATGGCCATTGCCACTTTAGCTTAACAATTCGAAAAGCTATGTCGGTGATTTTGGTTCGTCTATGGATCTTATCTCGCAGAAGAATTGCAAACATAGCTCTCTCCATAGCACGTAGGGTGAGTTTTAAGCTTGTTTATGAGACTAACAGTCAGGGACCATTTCTCAATCCGTAAGTCATCACAGGCAGTGCAATACTTAAATACAGGATGATCAGAAAATTGGCGTCCAAAAAATTTTTTTTGATGCCTCGTGTTGAGAAGTATCTGAATCACCCCTATGTATGTTGTACGATTTTAAGTAGTTTTCGAGTTACGATTTTTTTTAAATAGCCTATGAAGCCTAGGAAGTACTACTTTTTTATTATTATTATTATAAAAGCTTAGAGTCTAGCGCATTTTCTGATGCTACCTAGAAACTAAGAAATTATCAGATTAGATTTTTAATTTTAAGTTGAAAATTTAAATGATAACTAACTTAACATAAATTCGCAACTTTAGGTCAATTTTGTAACTTCGAAAAATTTCGAAAAAACTTTCTTTTTCTTTTTTGAAATTTTTCAAACAAATTCATAAAAAAAATCTTAACTCGTAAACTACGAAAAATCGTAGAATATACAAACATAGGGGTGATTCAGATACCTCCCAACACAAGGCACCTAAAAAAAAATTTTGGACGTCACTTTTCTGGCCACCTATAAGAATTCTATGAATTAGATACAAAAATGCTTGTGCTCCTTACACAAATGCCCCCGTGGAATTCGAACCTGCCACCACTTGTTTTGCAGTCCGGAGGGCAACCACCAGACTGACTGTCGTCAAGTTAGCTATTTATTATTTCAAGTAAAATCCTTTTTAATACATAAAAGACGAAAACCGTATTTTCTTTTCTCTATCGCTAAAAGACACGCTAAGGCGATTTATAAACAAACTTGATAAAATTGCGCAATTTCCTTCACGCGACACAATTTTTATTATTTCTTGAAAAATCATTTTAAAGTGCACTTTAGTGTGTAATGCACTTATTCTGTGCACTTACATTGTACACACGTTTATGTAACTTTATAAGAACACAATGCAATTGCTTTTAAGTGGCTTTGGGAAGGCGATTACGAGGTACTTTTTAAAAAACAAATAGCACTATGGTGGATTACTTTGGATGGTCAATGCCGAGTTCTTTTTGCGAGTGCAGTTTTTTATTAATGTATATTAATTTATGAAATAAACCAATAATACGTAGGTCACACTATAAGTTTTGCGTAACTTAAAAAAACAACATGTTATAACCAAAATATTATGTTTATTGCCTTTCAAAATACTCTCCTTAACATTTTAAACATTTTTTCATGCGATCGAACCATTTTTTAAAACAGGAGGACCACAGATCTGAAGGCATGTTTTCTACGTGCTGATTGAACGCTATCACTGCCTCTTCGGAGTTTGTAAAAGTAAAACCTCAAACATTTAATCTTTGATTTTGGGAAAAATACAGAAATCACAGGGTGCTAGGTCGGGGCTATGCGCAGGATGGGTGACGAGTTATACTTTTTCGAAAGCTAAAAATGACTTTGTTTTGTTGGCCGTGTGTGAAGAAGCGTTGTCATGATGTAGGAGAACGCGGCTTTTGGGTCGTCTTTCGCGGACTTTTTCTAACACCCTGGGTAAACAAATTGTAGAATACACAGCATCGGCATTAACACTCTTTTGATTTTCAAGTGGAATTGTACAGATAGGACCCGTAGCTGAGAAAAAAAACGCGATCATTTTTTTACCAACGTTTCTCGCCTGCCTCACTTTTGTTGGCCTGTTCTCATTTTTAAACACCCATTCACAAGATGGCTGTTTTTTTTTCGGTTTCAAAACAATAAATCCACGGGTGATTTTCCCAGCACCAAATCGTAAACGGCATGGCTGAAACTGCTAGTGCAGGATGGCACTTTTAACTTGTAATATTTTTTTTTAGATAAAAAAGGTTGTCTCCTACAGCAGCCTACAAATATTTTTCCATTATGATTGTCGCTAATAAGGAAAAAAAATATATAAACACCTAAGTTTTTCATACCGGTGAAGCGGCACAATTTGTTTTTCAGTATACTTTTAATCATATAATAAAAACAGTTGATTTTTTAGGGATTTCCTTTTTTTTATTTAAATCCTAAATAGTGGCTGTACTTTATTGCGGAAACTTCATTACAAAATCTGTTGTATTTAATGAATGGTAAGTACAAATTCACGTGTCCAAATTAGATTTTTCACCGCGGTGAATTTTCGTTGTACGCGAATATCTAGGCATCCAACAACACTAGCTTCTCGCTACTGCGCAGTAAACTTGCGCACCAGGGACGCCTAAGCGCTTGATGTGAGAGGACGCGTGTTGCTTGTCTGGTGTTCCCACCAAAAACGTAAGTAGTGGGTTCCGGTGACTTGGGACCGCTTTTTTTTTCATTCACGTGAGTGGATAAAAGTTGTGACCCAATGATCCGATATGTTTATTAAATATATGTACTTTTACTTAATGTCGCCCGATCAAGTAGGTAGTATCAATTTATTTCTATCATAAATACTGTGCTTGTAGTGTTAACTTCTATTGGCTGTTTTTCATGACGGTGATCTCATTCCGGTGAATTCGGTGACCTAAATTGACACCGAAATGAGAAAAAATATCATTTCGGTGATTTTTTTTCATTTCGGTGAGAAGTTGTTCATTTCGATGATTTTTATCTTCATCTCGGTGTTTTTTTTTTTCATTCCGGTGACAAATTATTTCACTTCGGTGAAAAACAGACCATAATTTCTTTTGTTACATTTTAGTTGCACAAGGAATATATTTGTTTTGGGGACTAAAATGTAGCTACTAGTTAAAAGAATAATCTCAGTTGTTGCTCGCGTGGGCAATAGGCTATTTGACTAAATTGTGATAATTAGTCCACTTTAAACGTAATTCAAAAATATTGAACACGTGCTTTTTTAGGTTCCGTACCAAAATGGTACAAAAGGAACCCTTATACTTTCGCCATGTCCGTCTGTCAGTCCACGGCCTAGCACAGATACTGTTTGTACTAGGAAGCTGTAATTTTGCACGAGTATAAACATTAAACACGCCGACAGAATGGTACAATAATATCTTGAAAACAAAAATTCTAGGGTATCTCCCCTACGCGTAAAGAAGGGATGAATTATTTATTTTTAGTCTACCCCATCGTTTGGGGTATCGTTCGATGGGTCTTTCAAATATATTGCGAGGTTGTGAAGACCATTTTTCGATTCAGTGATCGGTTTCCGAAATATTAACCTTTGTTGTTTAAATTCCGAAATATTTTTGCTAGAGTCGTGTCCCCATCCAAAAGATAGATTTTTGTGCTACCTGATTTATTAATGACTAATACACAATAAGATTTTGTGAAGACAAATAACAAGAGATTACGTTTGTTTTATTTTACATTATACAGTGTGTAACGAAAAGGTGAAATAAAACTTTAAGGGGTTATTCTACATCGCAAAAAAAAAAAACACTTTCCCATACTAAAACGCGACCAGCTGGCATCAGTTTGTATGAAAACGTCAATTTTTTTTTTAATTTTTGATGTTGGTCCCATAGAAAAAGTTGATGTAATTTAGCCGTAGAATAACCCCTTAGAGTTTTATTTCACCTTTTCGTTACACCCGTATATTACAGTATCTTTGTGTTATCAAAACTAATAATTAAAATCTTTTAAAATAAGAATCTGAAAAAGTTGTAAAGATATACAGGGTGTCCCAGAAACAATGGATAAACACTGTCGATAGGTTTCGTCAAGACCTCTCTAATCTCAAATTTTGACTCTAGTAAAAATATCTCGGTTTTCAAGATAATTGAGTTATTTTTTTTTTAAATGCCACTTTCGGTTAGTTTTTAATGTGCCATTTTTACAAATACGGACTTTTTCTAATTCAGTTTTTTTTTATTTCTAAAAGAATAGTTTAGCTATCAATAACAATGGTTAAAATTGAGCTAGCTAATCACGAAGTGCTTCAAAAAAACAATGTTCCAAAAAAAAAACAAAATTATTTTTCCTCATCTTTGGTCAACTACCATGTTAAAAAAATGTATGGCGCTCATCGTGCCCATTAACTTAAAAAAATTCTTAGTTATTATATTTTCCGAAAAGGTATAATAAGCTTATGTTTTCTCTTAAATCTCTTAAACTTCATGTCTGGTTTTTATTAATTTTTTATTAAAATTACAATAAATGTTCGAATTGGCGTCCTTGCGCTCTGATACACGCCCGGCATCTTTTTATAAAAGAACTAGCTTTTGCCCGCGGCTTCGCTCGCGTTAGATTTGATTTTAAGTGAAGTATGAATGTCAAACTCAGTAGTTTAAAAAATTACAAATTTTAGACAATATTTTTAGCATGACTATCAAAACACGATATGATATGATATAATATAGCGATTTATCAATTTTAGGATAACGCGGGTATACATCAAATGCAAAAATAGAACCTTTGTGTTGGGATCACGTATGGCTGTCTGTCAGTCCGTCTGTTACAACCGATTAGCTCCGAAATTACTGGCCCAATTGGATTGCAATTTGGCACAAATAATTTTAAGAATTTTCATGTTCACAATATTCATTTTAAAATCAAAGTTCCAAAAAACCATAAAATCTACACCTATATTGATAGACATTTCAACCCCATCGCATCCCAACAAGGGAGATGGAATTTCACGTCCGCAACGTTACATTTTAAAATCGTTGTTGTTTTCGTAATCAGCGACCCGATAAACCATAGAAACAATACCCATGTTGATTTTCAGACTTTGTCAGCCCCCTTCCCCTTTTTAGGAGTTGACTTTTCAAAAAATCTGAAACATGTTTACTCATTTATCGTAAGGAGAACTCACTCCTGTGAAGTTTTGAATAAAAGAGTCTGACTAATCTTGTTTCCCCAAACAAACTTTGGGCCCCCATTTCACCCCTTTAGAGGGTGAATTTTGAAAAACCCTTTCTTAGTGCACCCCTAGACCTTATAAGAAACCTACATGCCAAATTTGGAATCTCTAGCACCAGCGGTTTGGGCTGTGCGTTGATATGTCAGTCAGTCAGTCAGTCAGTCAGTCAGTTTCTTCTTTTATATATATAGATGTTTGATGCGGCTCGCGTAACCAGACGTTTTTATGTATGCAGCTGCATTTTGTATGCGAGTCCGCAACTCTGTTATTGAGGATACTGGTCTCGCGTAGACAAGGTCTTTCAGACATCCGCAATAAAAAAAAACAAGGGATTTAGATTCGGCGATCTGGGTGGCCATAAAATAGGGCCGAGCCGGCCTATCCACCTCTGTGGGTAGTGTTGATTCAAATAATCCATCATTTTTAAGCCACATTCTCCGCCTCACTTCTAAACTGATATCTCCTAGCATGCCGGGTAAATCATTTTGTAAAAAATTAAGGTAAATTTCACTATTCAGTGTAGCTGGATGTTCATATAGCCCGATCACCTGTCCGCCAATAATCCCAGTCCACAAGTTAACTTTAAATTGAACTTGGGACCGATCTTCCCTCATCAAATGTGGGTTTTCTACTTGCTAGCTATGTAGATTGTGGATGTTGAGATATCCATCTTTCCGGCATGAGGAATCATCCGTTCACAACATTTTATTGAAAAATTGCAGGTCCTCCCTTATTTTATTTAACATGATTCTGCAGAATGCAATCCTGCGCGGATAGTCAGCAGGCTGTAGAGTTTGGACCCTTTGAACATGGAAAGGGTGCAACCTGTATATTTTTAACCGACTTCAAAAAAGGAGGAGGTTCTCAATGCGTCAGTATCTTTGTTTTTTTTTATTTATTTTTTTATGTATGTTCAGCGATCATTCGTTACCAGGTTAACCGATTTCGATACTTCTTTTTTTGTTCGAAAGGGAATACTTTCGGAACGGTCCCATATAAATTTGATCAAGTTCTGATGATGGGATCTATAAGAAAATCATCAAACTTTGCATGAACTCCATCCGTGCCAACTGATTTTTGTACCTATGTTGCCCAATATCTTCGGCATTTGTGAACCGATTTTGATGATTATTTCTTTATCAAATAGCTTATACTTTAAAAATGGTATATTGAAAATTTTTTGGAAAATTTTCACCTCTAAGGTGGGTAAATAAAGGATGAAATCGGTGTTCAGCTGTTAACTTATGTTTGCGCTGAAAAGATTCGTATTGTTGAGGATTATCACTGTATGTATCACTAAAAATAGATGAAATAAGTAAATTTTATAAAAAAAAGTAAACCGACTTCAAAAAACTGAAAAGATAAAAATAATATCAACACATAAGTACCTAATCAGTTACTTTTGGAGTCGGTGCAAACGAAAACATTCAAACTCTCATCGGATAGCACCGACTCCAAAAGTAACTGATTAGGTACTTATGTGTTGATATTATTTTTATCTTTTCAGTTTTTATGGTTGATTATTACAATATATTTGTTATTTTTGTTGTTTTATTCTCACACGTTCCTAAATGAATGTAAGTTTAAATAAGTTGATATCCATGTATGGTACATTTTAATTGATACTTTCAATACCATTATAGTATAGTCAGAAAAGGATAACCTGTACTGTGTGATAGCACTCTTCAAAACGTAGGTAAGTAATTATGGAACTAGGATAGCAGCATTTTAGGTGCGTTGCGTGGTAACAGTTTAGTTTTTTTCGGTGACTGCATAAGTAATTTCATTGCGGTGACTCGCGTTTTTCATTTCGGTGATGAGAAGTTTCATTTCGGTGAACTATTCTTTAATTTCGGTGACACCAAAATTTTAAAGTACTATATCTCCCAAGTATATGAACTCAATTTGATGTCGAGTAAAGATTAATCATAACAATATCATAAATAACAATACTACATGGTTTTATTTCAAAAAAAGTTATAAATAAAAAAGTTCACCGTAATGACAAAAAAAATGGACTTGTTGAAATTGACCCCCACGTTTCGTCTCCTGTGACAATGACGTCATAAACAGCATTAGAATGTCCGTGGTCTTACTTCAGTAGCATCTGTGAGCACCATTCCACGCGAGCCCGCTTCTGCTCCGCTGTCAGTTCATGAGGGATCCAACGACAGCAAAGTTTTCGAACTTTCAATTCTTCGTGTAAAATTTACTGAATTTGGCTCATACCAATCCCCAATAGTCCTCGAATTGTCTCATAGGTAATCCGCGGGTTTTCTTCAATTAGCCGCTTAACAGTAGCCACATTATTTTCGTTGACGGCAGTTGAAGGCCGCCCTTCACGAAATTCGTCATGTAAAGAAACTCGACCTTTCTCAAATTTAGCAAACCATCGCCTCACAGTGCTCAAATAAGGTGCTTCTCTCCCAAAATCACTTTGAAGACGAGCGGCACAGTCTTGAGGAGAGAGAGAACTTTTAAAATCATAAAAAATCATCGTTCTAAAATCTTTTCGACTTAATTCCATTTTCGTTGTGTACGTAGAACTTTGATGTATGATAAAAAACCATTGACAAATCATTTCCCTCCAATTGTTTTTTTTTATTACTAAGAAGGTTGCAACGTTTAAAAAAATATAACATTCGAAATTCAAATAGTTCCGATTAGCTAGAGGTGCAAAACTTTTAGTGTGCCCCATGTAGTGTAGTCATTAAAACATCATTTCGTTATTACAGCCCCTGCGTCGATTATCGCTCAATCTATCAGTTATTTGTTAACATCAACAACCTCATGGGGGCTGATTCTGGTGCTCAAATACAACAACTTTTTCTAATTGAACTATTTGTACAAGAAATGAATATTCAGGTTTTATGTGTAACTGAGCACTGGCTCAAAAAGTATGAACTTATTTTGCACATAGATAATTGTAGCCTTATTAGTTCGTTCTTAAGGGAGAACGCCATCCGTGGCGGGTCAGTAATATTAATTAATAATAACTTAAAATGTAAAGAGCGAAAAGATATTGTATCTCTCTGTCGAGCGAACTATTGAGCTATCATGTGCAGAGCTGGACGATTACATTATTGTTTGTGTTTATAGACCCCCCAATTTTACATTGTTTGAGTTCATAATGGAAGAATTACTCAGGAAAATATTTACTAATAAAAAAAAAGTAGTTGTATATGGAGATTTCAATGTCGATATCATAGATGAAGAAAAAACCTATCGAGTTAGGTTCCTAAGTCTTTTTAAATCTTTTAATTTAAAGCCTGTATTTGCTAAACCGACTAGAATTACAGCTACAACAGCTACTTGCTTGGATAATGTTTTCTGTAACTGTGTTGTGATTAAAAAATCTATTGTTAATTTTGTAAAATCTGATCACTGCGGTCAGTCAGTCACGTTTGAACACCGTTTTGTGCCGTCTAAAAGTGTTATTTAATATATACCAGTCACTGATACTCGTAAAAAAAAATTTAAAACTAACTTAAGTGACCGCTATTGCCTTTTGTTGATGACAATGATAATAACTTATATGAAGAATTGTTTAAACTAATCAAAAACGAATTTGACAAAAACTTTCCTAAAAAGAAATTAGTCATAAGCAATTTCAAACCGAAATTCAGTGACTACTGGGCTGGGCTACTGCTGGTATATATATCAGTAGGAAGAAAATGTTTGAACTATATAATTAAAAAGTGTATACGAATAATGACCTAGCATTTGTAGAATAAATTAAAAAAAACTCAAAGTTATTTAAGGTCTGTATGGTAGCTAAATCTATTTATATACGTGAAAAAATCAATAAATCAAGTAATAAAATTAAAGAGACTTGGAATATTATAAACAAAGAAACTTGTAAAACACAACATCGCGATCACACATTTACACTAAAAATTGATAATAAGCATATTCAATCCGATGATGAGGTGGCAGGCGCTTTCGAGAATTACTTCTGTAATATACCTGTCGAAACCACAAAACAACTTAATTCATCTGCTCTGCATGCAAAATCACTGCTTGTGTCCAGTGTTGACGGGTGCAACTCCTCATTTGATTTCACTCATATTAATCCTATAATGGTAATCAAAACTTTTAAGGAATTGAAACAGAAAAAAACTGAGGATATGTGGGGCATATCAACTGACACAATAAAACCCATTATACCTCTCGTAGCATCTCACTTAGCACATATATTCAATAAATGTATTGATCAATGTCAATTCCCTACTTTAAGGAAATATAGTAAGATTATACCTTTGTTCAAATCAGGAGAAAAAAGTGACCCAAGCAATTTCAGGCCAATTTCCAATCTACCTGCTTTTAGTAAATTTTTTGAAAAAGTTATATTTAGTCAAAAACTCTCCCACAGAAACAGTTTGGTTTTTCTAAAGGTAGAAATACAACAGATGCTGGGGTGGCACTTGTTAAACACATTTTGGATGCGTATGAAGATAAACATGATGCGATAGGTGTGTTCTGTGATTTATCAAAGGCGTTGTTCAAAATTCAAAATCAAAATTGTTGAATTCTTACCTCTCAGGCAGATTACAAACAGTAAACGTTAATGGTACTAACTCCTCTGGCGCCCCGCTTAAAATGGAAGTGCCCCAGGGCTCAATATTGGGACCGTTGCTATTTTTGATCTATATTAACGATCTCCCTTTCTATTCTAAAGACTCCTGTGAGATAGTTCTGTTTGCTGATGATACTTCTTTAATCTTCAAATTAAAAAGAGGGCAATAGATATTTGACGATGTAAGCGGGCTCTCTCTAAGGTGTTAAATTGGTTCACAAGTAACAATTTACTTCTTAATACAAAAAAAAACAAATGTATTAAATTTACTATGCCTAACGTGAAACAAGCTAACACAGTAATTTTACTAAACGGTGAAAAACTTGATCTATCAAACTCTACTGTTTTTCTGGGCATTACATTGGATTCGAAGTTGCTATGGGGACCACATGTTGACACTCTGGCTGGGAGACTTGCTTCAGCTGCCTTTGCGGTTAGAAAAATTAGACATCTAACTGACGTTGTAACGGCAAGGCTGGTGTATTTCAGTTACTTTCATAGTATTATGTCTTATGGTCTTCTCTTGTGGGGTTCTGCTGCGGACATCGATACCATCTTTATTTTACAGAAAAGAGCCATTCGTGCTATATAGAAATTTAGTCCGCGCGAATCCCTGAGAGATTTCTTTAAAGAAATTAACATACTCACTGTGGCATCTCAATACATATTTGATAATATCATGTACGTACGCAAAAATGTTGATCTTTTTATAAAAAAAAGTGATATTCATTATAACATTATTGAAGACGCCCTTCAGATAGGTGGAAATACCTAACGTCTTCGGTGCGGGGAAAAATATGGCTGAGCTGAGACTCAGCTTCCAGAGTTCGAAAAAACTGGTGCGGTGGGACAAAAATGGATATTATGATGTCCCCGCGTTTTGTGGACTGTAATTATTATAGGATTTTGAGAGAAGTAATTTATTTTATGAAACGCGCACGGTAAAACAGGTGAACTACAAAAAGTGGAGGTTGGTTGGCAGCCATATAAGAGGAATATTTAAAAGAGAGATGCACGCCTACCTTTGTCAGCAATGTCCTCGTCAACCTCGTCCTCTCCTTATATGTTTGGCCTGCTCCAATCCAGGGTGAAGATGGTCTCGCGGTCGCGGTCCTCGTAGACGCGAGTAACACGTAGTGATCACTTCACCAACACTTCACTGCTTAATATTTAAAACACACTTCAATATTTTACACTAACGGATGCATGCAGATTCACTGCTAATGGCGCGGCGGCGGAAAACGTACTGGTTCAATTGTTCTTGAAAGTCAATGTTCTAGAATGTTCTTTACTCCCAGCACACCAGCAGGACGTCGTAAGAGAGACGCAAGATGCGGTAGGCGTGCGGTGCGAAGGGGATAGATTGGAGTAGAAGAAGAAAAGAATGACTGCCAACGTCATAAATTCAAAATAGAGGTGCGCGGAAGAAAGTGTCATGCGCGATTAGGCACGGAGGTTTTATGCACGAAAATAATTATGTATGGCGGAACCATTCCCCCCGACCTTAAAGGGTTACCTTTAAAGAAAGAAATTTTAATTGCGGATAAACTCTACTAATTAAATACGTAAAACGGGTCTGTTCTAATCGTAGAATCAGATACCTAAACATTAACACTAAATTATAATTAAAACTAGGATATAATTATGTATGCAGTGAACTGCTCTACAATCACTGACTAGGCAATGGGCACAATCGGACAACCGGGCGCACAAAGCTCCCCTTGCTTGTCTTCACGGTGACTACACGCGTTGTTCCATCCTTCGAGGGATGAACAGCTTCGACTACACCGAGAGGCCATGAAAGCGGCGGAGCGTTATCTACGATTATAACCACCACTGATCCCAACTGGATCGGAGTGGATGGTACATTCCACTTGGCTCTAGACTGCAATTGATGCAAATACTCGACTCTCCATCGCTGCCAGAATGACTGGACCATCTTGTCTAAAAGCGAATGTCTCTCGAGCAAATTTACTGATTCTACATGCGGCGCGGGTAGTGAGAAAAGCGGCGCCGTATGAAGAAAATGAGCAGGCGTGAGCGCTGACGGCTCCGCGGGGTCGCTGCTAAGCGCAGTGAGTGGACGCGAGTTTATAAGTGCCTCGACTTGCGTAAGTACCGTCAGCAGCTCTTCATAAGAGAGTATCTGCTGGCCGATAACCTTGAACAGGTGAGCTTTCACTATCTTTACCATACTCTCCCAGGAACCCCCCCAGTGTGGACTTCCGGGCGGTATATGTTTAAATTCAATGCGGCTTTCCGAAAGCTCATGTTCAAGATGTGGGCGATATTCATCGAGGAACCTATAAAGGTCGCGCAAGTAAGAGCGACATCCTACAAAATTAGTGCCGTTGTCGGTGTAAAGACACTGCACCGGACCGCGGCGCGATACAAAACGCTTCAGCGCAGCGAGGAAGTTAACCGTGCTCAATTCTGTAGCTACTTCTATATGCAAGCAACGCGTAGTAAGACATGTAAATATACAAAGCCATGCCTTGCGACTTTTGACGCCTCTACCCCGAACAGGTGTATATTGTAAAGGCCCTGCGAAGTCACACCCTGTATGTGAATATGGTTTGTCAACTCTATTGACGCGGTAACTAGGCAAATCTGCCATTATTGGAAATATTGGACGCGGTTTCGCTCTAAAGCACGTGTTGCACTTATGGATGCGATGACGAATAACTCTTCGCGCAGCCAGTATCCAATAATTATTCCTAAGTAAGGACATTAACAATTCGGGGCCGGCGTGCAAATGTTTCTTATGGTAATAATCAATTAGTACATCGACCACGTGATCATGTCGTGGCAGTACACACGGGTGCATTTGCGAGTAGTCGATAGCGGCGTTAGATAACCGGCCTCCGACGCGGATTATGCCGTTATTATCAAGAAACGGTTTTAATTTTTGCAAGGCGGGAGAACAAACTTTATTGTTTTTCAATTTGTTAATATCTTCACTGAAGTGAACATGTTGTAACGCGAGTAATATTTTATTCTCAGCAAAGTTTAAATCTGACCGAGTGACGGACGTATTGCGCGGTAATAATTTTATAAACCTATATAGGTAAACAACAATACGCAATAACTTTGACCACGAAGATATGCGATGGGCGAGTGTATAGATCAGCGACTCAGTCGCGTTTGTAGCGGTTATAGTATGTGCGAGCGGTTTTAAATCAGGCACCTCAGTGACGTCGTCACTATTAAGCTCCTTAATAGGCCACTCTGATGGATTCTTTAAAGCCCACGGCGGTCCATTAAACCATAGGGGATGGTTATTTATCATCGCGGGAGATAAACCGCGCGATAGGCAATCAGCTGGGTTTTCTACCCCGGCTATGTGATGGAAACAGCTGGCGGGAATGTTGTCGATAACTTTCACGACGCGATTCGCGACGAACGTTTGCCAGCGGTGTGGCGAGGAATTAAGCCAGCACAAGACGACTCTAGAGTCAGTAAAGGCGAACACATTCGATATTTTATAGCGCGGTTCAAAATTGTCAAGCACCTTCCGCATCAGCTTAGACATGAGAACCGTCGCGCACAGCTCTAACCTTGCTATAGAAACCGTTTTAAGCGGCGAGACCTTCGACTTGGCGCATACAAGCCTAACGGACCTATCGGTACCATTTATGACCTGTAAGTATATGACGCAGCCGTAAGCACGTTCGCTCGCATCTGAAAACCCTATAAGATTAACTACGCAATTCTGCACTACCCCAAGATGCCGCGGAATACGTATATCGTTTAGTGCAGGTAACTCTCTGCAGAACTGATTCCATAGAACCACGATGCGTTGCGGTGGCGTCTCATCCCAGTCACATTTTAATAACCAGAGCTCCTGAATAAGGAGTTTGGCATATAATATGACGGGCGCTACTAAACCCATGTTGTCCCATAAGCGCGCGACGACGGACAAAATACTACGTTTAGTACATTCTGCTTCCGGTGTGGCAACCTTAAAATTAAAAACATCATCTGACCTGTCCCAATGTGTACCTAGAATTTTATGAGGAACCGCCCTATCAATTTCAAGATCAGCGGAGGCACGATGCGATGCGGGAATGGCTCGTAGAACATCAGTAGAATTGCTGGTCCACTTGACGAGATCAAATTGACCGCTTTTGAATAAGTCAACAAGCTCCATGCAAGCGGCTACGGCGACTGCTTCATTGTTCTGCGGCGAATCTTCAGCCATAATGCTAAAACAGACATCGTCCATGTATGTACACGTGGATGCGATGGCAGCTGCAGTAGGAAACCTATGCCCTTCATCAGTGATTATCTGATGCACAACGCGGACTGCGTGAAAAACACTAGACTTCATTCCAAAACAGACTCGAGCGAACTCGTACACCGATATTGGATCTTGCGGATGAAATCTGAAAAGAATTCGCTGATATTTGCGGTCGGATTCGTGCATACCGATTTGCAGAAACATCTGCCGACAGTCAGCGGAAACCGCGATTTTAAACAAGCGGAAATTTAAAAGTATAGAACTTAAATCACCCTGTATGTTAGGGCCAGAATGTAGTACTTCGTTTAGTGACAATCCCGTGCTGGTTTTACTGCTGGCGTCTAAGACCATGCGTACCTTTGTAGTGGTCCTGTCTTCACGCTGCACGCAGTGATGCGGGACAAAATAGGACGCGGCTGCGGAAATATTATCAATTGGTCCTAGTTCGGTAATATAGCCTTTATCAACGTATTCACGAATGATATCGTTGTAGGCGACGCGTAGCTTGTTCGTCGACTCCAGTTTCCGTTCCAGACACAGAAAACGTCTATGTGCCGTGGAGTACGAATCTCCTAATTTATGTACATCGTCGCTAAAAGGCAAGGCAACTGTATACCTACCACTACTATCACGAGTAGTGGTGGCGCAAAAATGATTCTCACATTCAAGATCCTCTTTACTGTGGGCGGGCGGAGCGTAAATATCCTCAAGTTCACAAAACCTCTTAAGAATGTGGTCCAATGAACCTTGGACAAGAGCGCAAGAGGCGGAAGTAGACTTACATGGAAGCAAAGCAGGAGCAGGACCCATTATAATAAACCCTAACACCGTTTGTATAGCGGGCGGTATTCCACGTACATTGCTATGTACCGTACCAGGTAGCAACAAGTGCGCAAACATAGATGCACCAAGAAGTATGTGCACCTCAGCGGGCGAGGCGAATGTGTCGTCTGCGAGCGGGAGCGCCTGAACGTGTGCGAACGCCGTCGCATCCACGGGCACCGTGGGCAAGTTATCAGTGATGCGGTCGACAATGAGTGCCGAAACGTCAAAATGAACATTATTAGAAAATCGCGAAAATATTCTAAAGTCCGTGGAACCTCTAATAGATTTTTCGGAACCACCAAACCCTCGTACGACCATCTGCGTATTTTTATCGCAACTCAAACCTAAACGTGAACAACATTCGTTTGTTATAAAATTACTCTGCGACCCCGAGTCTAACAAACATTTTACTAAATGCGAGTTGCCTTTGCTATCAAAAACAATAACTTGAGCGGTTGACAAGAGTATAGTTGTGTGCGGCATACATTGAGCGGCGTGATCGTCATTACTCGACACGCTCTGAGACCGCGCGGCGATGGATGTGTGCAGCGATTCGCTTATCGGCGCGGTGGAAGGCGCGCTTGTTGGCGGAAGAACACTATGCAAAGGTGCAGGTTCGATTCCATACGCGTGCAACATTATGTTATCGCGCGATTGCTGAGCGGTTTGATTGTCTGCCTTATTAAAATGCAATAACGAGTGATGTTTTTGTTGACAACTGCGGCATTTAAGATTTGAATTACATTCGCGGGTTCTATGTTTCAAACTTAAGCAATTTACACATGCATTGTTATCTTTCACAATTTTAAATCGCTCAGATGGCGTTAAATTATTAAATTTAGGACACTTAAAGAAGTGATCATGCACAAAATTATCACAAAGACATTTTTTGTGTGAGGCCGCGACGGCCACATAAGTTTGCGGGTTAGGTGCATGATTGCGCTGCGGTTTATTTGTATTATTACTTCGCGAACAATTAATACTACTTGTTGTACCTGACTGCATGTTATGGTATATCCTATACTGACGCCTAATAAAGTCAGTCAGTTGACCAAATGTCGGTAGGTTTACGTCGCGATACTGCGATTCGAACGCGCGGATCGTTTCTTCATCTAACTTCTTCAATGCGATGTGCAACATAATGTAATCTGTCAAGTTATCGAGCTTAAGATTTTTAAGTGCATTGGCAGCGGTAATAAACTGATCCATAAATATCTGAAACTTAGATGAAGAAGCGGGACCATTCAACTTGAGATTTAACATCTGATCTAAGTATGTAGACGCAAGCGTACGCGTATCTTGGTACCTATCAATAAGACATTTCATGATCATTTGATAATTATCAGCACATGGCGTGATACCAGAAAACACTACCTGGGCTTTAGTCGAGAGCTTCCCTATCAAATAGTACAATCTCTCAGCATCAGTCAGCGATGGATTGTCGTGTACCATGGACTTAAAACTCGCGTAGAATAAAGGCCAATTTCGAATGTCACCGTCGAACGACATAATTTCGATTGGTGGCAGCGATGGCGATCTACATTTTATACCTATCTGGTCACTACTACTACTGCCTTTCTGATCAATGTCCACCCTCGAAGGTGTAGGTTGCGACTGCCTCAAGACACGTTTGATACGACAATATAGGTCGTCGAAAGAAATCAGCTGCTGAAAGTTAGGTCTAGCGTCGGGATTACTTTTGAGAAGTGCCCGATTGTACTCATTGACCACCTGTTTAAATTCAGACCGAATGTCATCAATCGTTTCAACAGAACATAGAAAACTTTCCATGCAGTCTTTACTAGTGTGAGCCTTCTGCGAGTTCTCATACACTATTTGAATAAACTCAAAAAGGGTACTTCGTCTAGTTTCTAATAAAAGCAACTCAGTAATACTCTCGTCTTTTGACGCCATATTGACAGGCAATCAAAACTATTATTGAAACAAAATAGGTATTGAAGTATGCCTACGTATCTTAGCGAGGCTAATGGCTCACACAGTAAATAAACAAGTTACGTACGTTATAATATTGAAAATATAATTATACTAATAAAAATTATTAGGTATTTTATTCTTCGAATAGAAATAACACAAAGGTATGTACCCAACTCAGACAAATCGCGGGAATTCAATAATTAATAATTTGACTAATAGGTAACTCCTATAGGGGCGGTAAGGGAAAGAGGTGAAAAGGTATTTAGGTAGGCTAGACGAATCTAGATTCTATACTAAATATACCAGATAATAAGCGGGATATCCCTAGGGATTTAAACGGAGTACGTATATCCGGCTCGAAGGACCAAAATGAAGACGCCCTTCAGATAGGTGGAAATACCTAACGTCTTCGGTGCGGGGAAAAATATGGCTGAGCTGAGACTCAGCTTCCAGAGTTCGAAAAAACTGGTGCGGTGGGACAAAAATGGATATTATGATGTCCCCGCGTTTTGTGGACTGTAATTATTATAGGATTTTGAGAGAAGTAATTTATTTTATGAAACGCGCACGGTAAAACAGGTGAACTACAAAAAGTGGAGGTTGGTTGGCAGCCATATAAGAGGAATATTTAAAAGAGAGATGCACGCCTACCTTTGTCAGCAATGTCCTCGTCAACCTCGTCCTCTCCTTATATGTTTGGCCTGCTCCAATCCAGGGTGAAGATGGTCTCGCGGTCGCGGTCCTCGTAGACGCGAGTAACACGTAGTGATCACTTCACCAACACTTCACTGCTTAATATTTAAAACACACTTCAATATTTTACACTAACGGATGCATGCAGATTCACTGCTAATGGCGCGGCGGTGGAAAACGTACTGGTTCAATTGTTCTTGAAAGTCAATGTTCTAGAATGTTCTTTACTCCCAGCACACCAGCAGGACGTCGTAAGAGAGACGCAAGATGCGGTAGGCGTGCGGTGCGAAGGGGATAGATTGGAGTAGAAGAAGAAAAGAATGACTGCCAACGTCATAAATTCAAAATAGAGGTGCGCGGAAGAAAGTGTCATGCGCGATTAGGCACGGAGGTTTTATGCACGAAAATAATTATGTATGGCGGAACCAATTATAATACAAGAAACAAAAACAAACTTGTGGTCCCAAACTTTAGATTGGCCAAAACAAGTAATTCATTCTTGGGAAATTGTATTACATTTTTCAATAATATACCTCACAATGTTATCGAACTTCCTATTAATATTTTTAAGTCACATGTCAAAACTACACTAATGTCTAAGGGGTGTTATAAAATTCAAGACTATCTTGATGACAAGAATGTATGGTCAGTCCAGCCTGCACTAAACTGATGTACCTACCTGTTTATTTTGATTTATATTTTTTGTGTGGCAGCTAGTGGTTACTGAGTTTGTTCCGGCGTTTCTTCTCAGCTCTTGCCAGATTGTCTGTGTCTTGTCTCGAAGCGCTAGTAGGGCCGAAAAATAAGGAGAGATGTTCTGGCCCCCTAGGGCCTATAATGTTATTATGGACGTTCATAAGTGGCAATTTTTCCTAAATTGAATAAATGATTTTTGACTTTGAGTATGCGGTTGTAAAGGTAGGTTAAGATGTCCACACCAAGAGAGCCCATCGCCTTCCAGGCTTCGATTGGGACTCCATCGGCTACGACAGCTTTACGATTCTTAAAAATGTGAGAGAATTAAAACTCTTGAGTATCATTGATGTTAAAAGCATTTTTAATCTTTGTGAAATGTGTCTCATTAAACTTAATTTAATCTCAACTCTGCTGCTGCAAAAGCTGCATAAATTAAAGTAAAATAATTTGGGACTCGTTTCATAAATTTTCCGGCAAATGTTCCGGTAATTAGTTTACATAATGGATTCTGAAAACATTACAGTGAGTAATAGGCGCACCATTTCGAGAAAAATTGTCTCAATTTCAGTGAATTTATTTGGGTAATGCCTTTAATCTAAAAGTCAGTATCTTACATTTAGAAACTCAGTGTTGTTTAGGGTTCCGTATCCAAAGGGAAAAACGGGAAACCTGTTTTTCCTCTGCTGTCTGCCTGTCTATTATATACGTCTGTCCGTATCTACAGTCTACAACTATAAAATATAAGTTGACTGAAGGTACAATTCTTACATAACACCTTAGTTTTATCCATCGAGTATATACCCTATAGAGCAGCAATACAAACCATGCTTCTCCGAAACTAGTAAGTGATTTTTCACTTACATTTAGTATGTAATGACAACTTCTGTCAACTCTCGCCCATACAAAAACGCAAAGATACAGATTAAAAAAAGGCGGAATTTTTTGTCGAACAAATCATATGACATTTCTACTCTATAGGGTATGTGCTCCATGGTTTTATCTAACCACCAATTAGCAATCGTCAAATGGCCATTCATTTTAGCTAAAAGATATTGTGGAAAGTGACAGCTCAAATGTCAGATTACTAACTGAAATTTAAAATTGAACTGAATGAATAAATGCATGCAATATTGATAATATTATTTTCAGGGACCTAACTTTGAACTCTTAAAATGTATTTGTTTTGTTCTCCTGTATAAAGTTTGACATACAACAACACTGCGTATTGTTAGTAGTACTGATTAGAGTTCATGGTTATGCCTACTAATAGCTACATTATCTTCATCATTTCAGCCACAGGACGTCCACTGCTGAACGTGAGCCTCCCCCAATGACTTCCAGATTGTTCGGTTGGAAGCGGCTTCTTGCAACCTTTACCAGGTCGTTTGTTCACCTTGTGGGTGGAGGTCTTACGCTGCGCTTGGCTGTACGTGTAATAAATAGCTACATTCCATAGACAAAGGTAAAGGTTTCTCTGTGCTACCACTACTACTAATACAAAGTTTATTGCAGTGTAGTAATGGGACAAGATGTTGTAGTTATATTTCTGTCCCAAATATAGGAATATATTATATTAGCCGCAGTTTTATTCGTTTTATCCTTTTATTTAACACCTGAATTTTTCTCCCAAATTTTTCAAAAAGTTATAATTGCTTGCTTACGTCAATGTGGTTAAAAATCGCAGCTAAGGTGTGTAGCTGTGCAAAAGTTCACCGTTCCTAATACATTATTCATGTGTCTGATTTGCATGTCAAAGTGCTCACTTTGTAACACGCAACACTTAGCAAAATCACTGCTTATGATGAACATTGTAATTTTTTCCTAATGGTCGAATTTTACAATCTCAGTAGATTTTAATGGAAACTTAACGTTCAGATCTACACACATACCAGGGGGTAGACATGCGTCAAGTTCGACAGCGAATTTGGTAAACATACTAAAATCATGTCGTTTCTTAAAGGTTCTCTTTCACTTACTTCATAAAATCACTAACATAAAAATATGTCTATTAACAAAATCACGTAAAAAGTATAGTAAGTACGTATATAGATACGCCCCACCGTAGGGTATATGCCTCACCTCAACTATGAGTTGCTTTAGGCAATATAGTTAAGGTGGGGCCACTCCACCTCGCGGGCCTTACTGCGGATTGATAGAGAGGTAAGGCCAGTAACAACTTTATTGTTAGATGTAATCAAGGTCTTTGCTTAGCTAGGCTTCATGTCAAGCGATAATAGTCGGGAACAATTTTAAAGTGCCTTCCGTAGCATAGATATGCAAGTAACTACTGTCATACTACTAATGTCACTAAATAATGTCAGATTGTTCGGGTCAATATTCCAACATTGTTTACTAGTGGATCCACTCACAACCGCGACGTGTGCTGCTTAACTTTGGTAATTACACCACTGAGTTACAAGCACCTGTAAGGTACTATTATTAACCTTAGAAAATCGAAGTAATACAAGTATGAATATAATACATAATCAGGTAACAATCTCGATGACAGCACTTTGTTATCACAAAATGCATTGCGATGTTGGTTTGACAAATGCTATTTTTATTAACTTTTGTGTAGTCGTATGGTGTTTATCTTTTTTGAGGGTTTTCTACCTTGTAAGTATAAAAGGTGAAAAGGAACCCTTTCAATACCTTTTTTCATTTAAAGCGCGTCGAGGTATCAAGTTGAAATGAATATTAAATACTTAAGGACTGCAATCCCTCGCAGCTGTGATTCAATCAAACTTCTAAGTTAACGCAATCAAAAGATACGGTTGTTTATGCCGTATTTTTGATACTCCTAAGGGAATCAAAACCTGCAGGGTAGTTCTCTTTGACCTAGAATCATGCAATGGGGCAAGAAGAAATGTCTTGTCGCACTGGTTTTTTTTTTAACAAACTTGGAATAAGTTTAAAAAACCTTTTTTCGGAACACCCAGACCCGAGAAAATACAAAAAAGTTATTTTTCTACATTGACCGACCGGGAATCGAGCCCGGGATCTATGAGATAGCAACACCCAGTCCGGAATGCTTTACTCTCGGCTACGGAGTTCGTCTTTGAGACTTGATTTCTGTTATGGACGAACTACTTACCTACCCATTTGTACGGAGCTTTTGGTGCGCGAGTCCGACTCACACTTGGCCGGTTTTTTTACTTTACCCTGCTTATAATTTTAAACCCTATTTTCTATATATCTAAGAATAACATAAAGGTACAATTACTTAGAGAATTATGCGCATCTATGGATTCAATTAACGTCGGTTACCTACTCCACGCCCGCATTGTTGTCTGTGAGATTAGATATTAATAATACATAGCCGAAGATTCCAGGCCCGACGCCTCCGAAGGGCGCTATTTACAATTGGATGCCTAATTTTATACAGGGTGAATACGAATGTGTGAAGGAAGAAGGAAGTAATATCTACAACAAATACCTGCAAATAATAAAGGACTACAGTCGAGTATGCTTAGCGTTCGTGGACTATGAGAAGGCCTTTGATTCGATCGAGACCTGGGCAGTGCTACAGTCTCTCCAGCGGTGCCATATTGACTATCGGTACATCGAGGTGTTGAAGTGTTTATACAGAAACGCCACCATGTCGGTCCGAGTACAGGAGCAGAGCACGAAGGCGATTCCTCTGCAGCGAGGCGTAAGACAGGGAGATGTTATATCTCCGAAACTGTTCACCGCTGCATTGGAGGACGCTTTCAAGCTCCTGGAATGGAAAGGATTTGGCATCAACATCAACGGCGAGTACATCACTCACCTTCGGTTTGCCGACGATATTGTGGTCATGGCAGAATCGCTTGAAGACCTCAGCACAATGCTCGATGACCTTACTCGAGTCTCCCAACAAGTAGGCCGGCGAATGAACATGGACAAAACCAAGCTCATTTCGAATGCCCATGTTGCGCCCTACCCAGTATCCGTTGGGAGCTCTACTCTCGAAATTGTTGACAAATATGTCTACTTAGGACAAGTTATCCAGTTGGGTAAATCCAATTTTGAGAAGGAGGTCAATCGTCGAATCCAACTCGGCTGGGCAGCGTTCGGGAAACTACACCACGTCTTCTCGTCCAAAATACCTCAGTGCCTCAAGACGAAAGTCTACAACCAGTGTGTGTCACCAGTGATGACATATGGAACTGAAACGTGTCCTCTCACTATGGGCCTCATAAGAAAGCTCAAGGTCGCACAGCGTGCTATGGAAAGGGCTATGCTTGGTGTTTCCTTGCGAGATCGAATCAGAAATGAAGAGATCCGTAAACGAACAAAAGTCGCTGACATAGCCCAACGGATTAGCAAGCTGAAGTGGCAGTGGGCGGGGCACATAGCACGTAGAACTGATGGCCGATGGGGCAGAAAGGTTCTAGAATGGAGGCCGCGTACCGGCAAGCGCAGCGTAGGACGTCCACTCACAAGGTGGTCAGACGACCTGGTAAAGGTCGCAGGAAGACGCTGGATGCAGGCCGCTTCCAGCCGGCCAGTCTGGAAGTCAATGGGGGAGGCCTATGTTCAGCAGTGGACGTCCTATGGCTGAAATGATGATGATGATGATGATGACAGTCGAGTAAATTATGTTATTTTCAATTTTTTTGGAATGTACTCAAATATACCTCAAACATAAAAACAAATTCCAAATGTTCCGGAAACCCTAACAAAATACCAGATCACCATCCACGGATCAAACCCGCAATCCTGTTATAGAAGCATAAAAGTTTTTAATATTGATTTATGGTCACTATAAGATGTTGTTACGTTAGCTCATTACGTAATAACATAAGATAGAAGGCCCCTTAAGTAGGAACTGAAAAAATTAACCGAATTAACCGGCATAACAGTATTTACTACAGTATTTACCTTACTTAGTACTAGACTAGCCTTCTAGTTATTCTCTTAGCTAAGCCGCGGACAGACAGGCAGACACACAGGCGGACGGACATGGCAAAACTATAAAGGAAACCCTTGTAGTATTGACTAGGGAACCCTCAAAAGAATGAATAAGGCAATACGTAGAAAACAACTCGACATTGCTCCACAAAATGTAATACTAGTATGAGAGCACGTAAATAATATCACAACCACCATCTCAGCCATATTACGTCCACTGCTGAACACAGGCCTCCCCCAATGATTTTTATCGGGGGGATTGCCAATACTCGCCACGCTTGGCAGGCGGGTTGGCGAGCGCAGTTTATAAGATTTCGCATGCAGACGCTGCTGCCCGTCTCGTGCTACAGGAATTACTCGCCTCCTCGACACGCATCCTGTTGGCGGTGGGGAAGTGTATCTTTACGGCCGTCCCCACACGGCACGGAAATAATATATAAAATGTATATCGAGTATAACGACTACCAACTTGTCTAAAAGCTGGAAGTAATATAAACCAGCTGTCGCAGCGTCCAATAACGGTAAATAGTGCGTAATAATTTACAAAGCAGTTAACCCTGGCGGTTACCGAATGGTAATAAATGCCGTTGCGGGGATTTAATAAATAGAGACATGATGCGGGCGTTAAGGTTTAGTGCCAAGGCTTTATTAGAGCCGAGATTTCAGAGAGAGAAATGAAAGTAACGTTCGAACGTTCAACATTAGTATAATCGGAGATGACTCTTCAACAAACATAATGTATTTATACTTAAAACATAATTACTGTGAAATTGTAACTACCACCGGTATACCACCACCAGACCAGACCAGAGGCAGTTGATTTTTTTATCAAGTGAAAATATTATGCACTTACATTTTTAGCATTAATGTAAATTCAAAAATAAAAAAGTTTAAATTGATAAAAATGTTTGATCTTAATTGATTGTAATAATACCTATTTCTTTCGGATGTTTATGGGTATAAAATCCAAGACATTGATGAAAAAATGCGGGTTACTGACATAAACTCTTAAAGAAATTCGCAAACATAACTAGGTATATCCTCCGAGTAGTCGCCCGGATACCAAAAGGTTGTGGGTTCAAATCCTGCTAGAGCTAGTTTTTTGTGATAATATTATTCTTGATGAAACTGTAAAGCTGTCTGAGAAACTTTACAACGCTATCAGGGAAATTACCGCCATTAAATACTAAGATGGTCAAAAAGGTGTTCAGATTAGTATGGAATGTAATATACTACATTTAATTAACTTCATGAGTTTCTTGGTTTTTAGGGTTCCGCGGTCAACAAGGAAATCTTAAGTTTCACTGACAGTCAACGGTGGGAACAACTACGATAGTATTCTATACTTCACGAGTAGTATTAGAGTTAGAGTTAAAAGTGTTTTTTCTTCTGAAATCACCAAGACAATATATCAGCAGTTAAACAATACCCTAATAAAATCCGTATCAAATCTGCTAAAGCTCGATACACCGGGCGCATTCTGAATTATTTATGCGCAATCTGGGCCGTTCTCTCCAATTTAAGCGCAATATTGCACACTTTATCATTGAAATATGCGTTCCCTGGTACAGTAGCTTGATTTGAATTTGAAATTCGAGTAACGAGTGACCGGGATCTAGAATAAGTATTTAAGAGCGTTAAGGCTTTTCATACAAACTCTCAAGTATATTGAAAACGCACCAACCGATTCTAAAAATACTAAATAAAATGCACAAGCAAGTTAGGTTAAGCTAAAAAGTAATCGGAGAACTTTTCGAAAAACAGTATTATAGTTGAGTAAAAACAATTGTAAAACCTTTTTTTTTTAGATTTCGATAATGGCCCATATAAAAAGTTGCTGTATTTGAGCAGTAAAATAACCCCATAAAGTTTTATTTGACCTATCTGTTACACCCTGTATACTGGACTACTCGGCAGACGTTCACACGTTGTTTTTGAGGGGTAGGTAGATATATCTTTTTTTGTCTGATTATTTTAAGTAAACTATAAATTTTAGTATTGGTAGGAAACTATGTTACAACAGATTAGGGCTAAGAAAAAGTGGGGGTCTTCTGGCTCAAAATATATTCTTATTAAATTTAAAAAAGGCGTTAACAACAATGATATTTTGTGATGTGAGTTTTAAACTCATTTAACTTTTTTTTAAGATAGTCTTTTCAATCGACAGGACAGATTGGATCCGCAACTCTATCATCCGCTCAAGAACTGGGATCACAGACGTGGGAGAAAAGGCTGCAGGGTTGAAGTGGGACTGGGCGGGTCATGTCCATAGGATAGATTCTAAAAGGTGGAAAAAAGTCGTCACGCACTGGCTGCCTACTGACGGACATCGTTCGAAGCGATGGCGCGATGACTTAGACAATTTTCTCCAAGATTGGCAGGCCCTAACCACCGACAGGGATAAGTGGAGAGGTTTGGGGGAGGTCTTTGCCCAGCAGTGGGACAGAAATGGCTAATAAAAGAAGTCTTTTCAAGATAGGATAAGATAATCATTTATTGTCAAAACTGTGTGTTTTTTTTTTTCATGCTTGATTATACTCGTTCGTTTAATCGTGTAAGATCACCAAGTCTTATTAGGAATAAAAGGTATTATTATATAGGTATACGTTTAGAAAGTTTAGACTATACAAAGATGGTTTAAAATGTTTAAATTTAACAATAAAGTACCATAGATTCTTCTTGAACTTTGGAAGTTAATGAGTTCAAAATTCACATAAAAAAGGATATTATAGAGTAGACGATTATTTAAACGACAAGAGTACATGGACTTTATAACCTACATAGCTCGCACCTACTACATGTCTTGTAACTTGTAATTTCCTGTAAAAAATGCTAACAAATGTGACTGAGTTTGTTGCGCCGTTTCCTCTCATCCTCAATATCCTCAATACAATCCTGGACCAGTGGTGGGGCAAAACTTTATTCATGGATTTGTATCGGAGCCCTAAAGAGGGCCTATATACTGAAGATATTACTATTGTGACTATTATTTTGAGTTGGATAATAAAATTCATGTTAAAGAAAATCTAATTTCGCCAGACGCCTCTAGTTAAAAATAGTTGTCTGGTATCTTGTAGCACAAAAAATATGTGAATTGCTTTTTTCGCATTGAATATGACAATATTAATATCAGATAATCATCTTTATTATTAATATCGTAAAAAGTTTCCACCTAACATATCGTTGGGAGCATGTTCTTCTGTACACTACAATATAATTTATTATTCAGACCCTTGCCGCGACAACCCGAACGTTTGAGTGATGTTTTAGGCCTCAGGCTGTACGCATGACGTGGTTCGAAATGGGATACCCAATTACCGTTATTTACCCTCTGTTGTGGCAAGAATAGTTAGATGTTTTGAGAGAAAACTGGAAATGCGATTGAGTACTCAACAATTCGTCACTGTGTCTCTAACAAACATGGTATAAAGATTATAGGATTATACTTTTGTTGTTTTTCTTGTGTAAGAAATAGCCTGCTGGAATCAATGACTAAAAAGCAGACAGGAGGTTGGAATTATTTTGTAGTCTGCAGCACTGTAACTAGCGCCACAAAACAAAAATGGCTATAATCGTGTTTTACATTTTAATCAGTGATTTAAAGTGCAAATGAGAGGTGTGAGGGAAAGCCGGTACATTTTAAAAAAAAGAGAGGTCAAATGATATGTTTTTTCTTACTTTTTCAGTAGATCCTGTAATATTTTTGATAGTATGTTCTTACGTAGCCAGACACATTTTTAGAATAAACTATGTCTATAGTTAGAGAGTTTAAGTGATACATTAGTAAAACTACCCGGTTTGTAATGATCATAGGACGAAACGCAATATAGATATAAAAACTAAATTATTGGACATCTGTCTGCCAATTGTCATATCAAATACAATCGAATCGTTTAATTACATTGTGTGGTTAACAGATGGTATATAATTTATATGATCGGACTAACTTACCTAGTGACGTCCGATCCTCAATTATGTGAAGTAATCTCGTCCTCATTGTGTACAATGTAGTACGCACTTTTTGCTACTGCACTGATTACAATCTTCAAAGTTAGGCGCGTGCATGAACGCGTCAATAAACTAAAAAATAAATAACCGGAACGTGCCCGCACCGTCACCTATCAATGTCATCTGTCACCTGTCAATGTCATTATTTCAAAGGATAAAACTGGACACAACTTTCAAAAAGAAGGGAAACTAAGTAGTAGGTAGGTATTTATAGCATATAATCTTTTTTGTACTTTAAGGATTGATAAATACATACTAACTGGGTCGGGCTGGGGATAGGATGAGGACGAGTTTACTTCACATAATTGAGGATCGGACGTCACTAGGTAAGTTAGTCCGATCATATAAATTATGTTTCTTAATCTCGTCCTCATTGTGTACAATGTAGATGTTCAAAGAGGAAAGTTGTGTCGACAAAGCAATATAAACATTTATTATGATCATTTATATGATTTGCTAAAGTCTTAGCACATGATAAAACTTAATTTTATTAACTATCTATTGGTAGATGCCAAATTCAAGTTTTATCTAACAAGGATATAGTTGTTTGATTAATTCATTGGAATTAATCAACCAACCCTGTATATCGATACAACCCTGTATATCGATACAATCCTGTATGATGTGATACACCCTGTGTGATGATACACCCTGTATGATGATACACCCTGTATGATAATACAACCCTGTATGATGATATAACCCCGTATGCTAATACAACCATGTATATTGATACAGTCCCATCCCATTTGATGACACAAACCTGTACCTATTTTATACCATACAGGTGGACCAAAAAATGTGTAGGAATTCTCTAAAATCGAAAATAGCAAATTTTACTTTAATTGCAATACTCTTTTAATTTTGTTAAAACTGTATGTCTTTATGAATTTATAGATTTGCTGGGACTGAGACTGATAATCCACCTGTTGTACACTTTTAAGTTTGTGCAATAAAGTTTTAAATAAATACTCCTCGCTATTAAGTAGGTATATTCTTTACGAATAAACTAGAGATCACGCAAACGAAATCGCGGGGCAACAGCTAGTTTAATAACTTGTCATGGAAATGGAGCCAATGCTTTGAACTATTAATATCCGTCTCATTTATCCAGTAGTATGTAGTACATACTTAGTACATGGTTACCTAACAAGGTAAATTTATCGATGTGCAAGTAGGTAGTTAAGCTTGTATTTCTTTTGAAAGATTTATTTTATTTTATATAATAAGAAAATCTAGTAACCTTTTAAGTTATCATTGTCTGTAATACAATTTTTTATGCAAATAAATTAGTCTTATTCTTAATAACTCCTGTTCAAGGTGTAGTTCCAAAGTAAAGGAAACTAAAATAAATAATATGGATGTTTACTATGGCAAATCTTTCATTAATTATATGTTATAAATAAGGAAATTATATACAAATACTACCAGTATTGTTCCAGTAGGGATCCTAATTTGTTGACAATAGTTTCAACATTACTTTACTGAGAAAGATTGATTTTTACTCATCTTCTTAGAAAACTGTTATATGTGTTACATTTATATGGCTGGAAATCAGTATGAGACTCCTGCACTTTATGTGTGGATCCCTGGTAGGGTATATTAATAAGTTAATGAAACAGTCTGAATACTTATTTAGAAAAAGATTCAATGACTGGTCAATTCTTGTAAAGCTAATAAAAAATTAAATAAGTAATAATTTACCAATAGGTACATCACATCGGATAAGATAGAAAGTTTACTCCGGCTCAAAATACTTGTAGCAGCCTTACAGCCTTAGTCCAATAACAAGGTAAGGCAACATTTATTGCCTGCATTGCCTTAATTATTGCCACTGATCAATGCCTCTATCGTGTCATCCATTTTTTTTTTTTTTTTTAAATTTTAATATTTATTTATTTTTTTTTTTTTTTTAAATTAAGTTCATTAGAAATTTTCTGTCATTATTTATCATCTCCATTTTTGCTTTACATGGTAATTTAATATCTAATAAAATTATTTATACATAGACTTACATAGGTACTTGACAAACTTCAATTATAATTGTAAGATTCATGCCTTAATTTAAATAATAATTTTAAGTAAGTAGTATATTTTTTATGAAGTTTATAGTTTCATGGATACAATTTTAATTTTCTAATATGTTTTAATAAATCATATTTTATTATAATCATCTATTTAAATATGAACCTTTGTTATCCACCTGGGATAATTCAGTTTATTTACTATCTTTAGTATCATGATAATTTAATGATTGGATGATTATTTATCTTTGTCTTAAATTTTAGGTATCAAACATTTTCACAAATGGTAAAATGTCTAGAAATATATGGTTTATAACAAAAATATATTTAGGTCAGATTTGGAAATTCAAGTTATCATTGGAACTTTGTGTCTAGTTTTGAATTTCTCTTACTTTTCCAAAGGTAGCAGGTACCTACTTTAAAATTAAAATAATTGGTTTTCGACCTTATGACAAGTACATAAGGATCAATTATGGTGCGACATTTTTGCCTGTAAATAAAGCTGCATAAATCTTTCCATGGGTTTTTACTGACTCTGAAAATATTGGAATATAACATATAGTTACAGTTAAAAAAGTTTTTAATTTTGGTAATTTTTATCTTGTTGTTAACAAGGAGAATTATTTTTCCATATCTGTAACAGTGATCTTCACTCACATTATTTGTAAGTAAGACTCATCTTGAGTGTGTCTTTATTTATAAATTTTCTGAGAAATTATTTACACTTGATGAAGACTAGAAATAATCTAACTAGCCATGGCGATCAGCTAGAATAATAACCTTAAGTCAGTAACAGTGTTAAATTTCAATTGCTTTCATAGATTATTATAGAATTTTGAGAATTAAGCTTGATACTATAAGAATTTAAGGTTTACCCGGTTGTGACCAGATCTAATATTATAAGTTACACAAATGGGATACCATATCAGTTGTATAGGAACATACGAACATACACCAGCCAACATGAATTTGTCATGGTCTCCAAACAAGGAGTCAACTTCCCTGTACTACGAGGTACAAGACAATGTATCTCGCCAGGGTCATTCGAACAGAGTATCGAACCTGGGACCTTTTACGTTAAGGCACTTCACGAATCAAGTGGACTAATGATCTTTAAGTCACAGATATCAATTAGCAATTTCAAGTAATGTTTATTTATTTATTTAAGCTTTTTAGTAAAATATAAGAGAAAAAAATAAAAAACTTAATATGGTCATAACTACATGAACTATTGGAGTAAACAGGTTGTTTTCTATGGTATGCTTTATAAAGTCTTGCCCTCTTGGGCCAACATCAAGAAGTACCTCAATTATATACTTGTGGAAATCCACACAGAGATAAATCATAATTTGTAAAAGCGCTATTTATCATTGACTTGTATGTATATAAATGGGGCAGAATAAGACAAGCAGATCTGAAACCAACAGATTGTCTTGGTACCATTAATGGTTGCCAAAGGCTCAATTTAATGGTAACAACTGATGAAATTATTAAAAACTTAAAATCTTTATAAACAGACTGAAATTGTCTAGGTAAGTATGTGACTTGTTTACACAAGTACTCAGAATTCCTTGAGCCTTCAATATCAGCAGGCAAAGGAGCTTCTTTCATAGCCTCCTTAGAGTCAAAGTGTTAAGTTGAAAAAATTACTAAGACGGAGGGCATTACCTCATGGTCTCGGTACCCATATTCTCCCTCCTCTCTTTTTTTCTTCAGTGGCATTCGAAGATATGTATCGCCTTGATACCTTTGTGTTTGACTATATTTTCAACTTCAATTGATGAAGTCGGTCTCTGGTCAACCTTATAAGATGATTTGCAGACCCGCAATATTATAACAAAAATTTTAAGCCACAGGCTAACCCCTCGTGAAAGCAAGTGGAAGTGTTATAATTCTGCTGCGAGACAGACAAGAGGAATAATTGTTCTCTCGGTACATATGATGCGCTAGAATAATTTTATTATATTAATAACTTACCTAATGCTATTACAGATCCTTTGTAGTATATTTCTGGTGCAACATTATATTGATCTCATGGTCAACTCTTCATGAAGACTAGAGCCATAATGTTCCGTCTCAGGAGGAATACCTCGAGGAGACGCTTCAGACTGAACAAAAAACCACTGGCCACTCCATCGTTAAGGCCAGTGCTTCTGTACAGAGCAGTTTCTGTGGAGTCATTCGGAGACATGACAGACAACTAGAATGAACATAATGATCACCAACGGCCAACCTCCCGTGAAAGCTCCGATGTCATTCATTCTGAGACATGAGAGACAACTAGAATGAACTTAATGATCACCACGGCCAACCTCCCGTGAAAGCTCCGATGTCATTCATTCTGTCTCGTTTGCAGGCTGAAGAATAACGCCACTCTGTCACACACACTCCTTGTTTTCATGATTAATTTCTGGCTGATTATGTTGTTGGAGCAAAGGCCACGTCTCGGCGAACGTAGTGTAGGACGCTTCTCAACTCGATAGGCCGACGAACTCAGGATTATGGCTGGATACATTTGTATCAAAGCAGGAGTTCGTACTCCTTGGCGCTCTTTGCGTCCTTCCCTTACGTCCAGCAGTGGGCTGTAATAGGCTGAGATGATGGTGATGGTGATGATATTATATTTTAGTGTGCTGTGGTGGTGATAGAAATCGTATTAATCGTAATAATTGAGCCGAGGTATCGGTCCAACAATTTCACAAATTCAACTGACAAGTTTTGTTTTCCAGCCACCATACTTTTACACAAACATCACCGTATTTTCTTCTTGGATTTTTGCATTTGTATGTAAGCTGTAAATCACTAATTAGTTAAAAAACTAATTTATTCTAAATATTTACGTCTTCAGTGCTGTGTACAAAAAAGTACAAATGACATTGACAGGTGACAGATGACATTGATAGGTGACGGTGCGGGCACGTTCCGGTTATTTATTTTTTAGTTTATTGACGCGTTCATGCACGCGCCTAACTTTGAAGATTGTAATCAGTGCAGTAGCAAAAAGTGCGTACTACATTGTACACAATGAGGACGAGATTAAGAAACATAATTGAACAGTTGATCACATGCATCCTGCAAAAGCATAAAGGTTGCATGTACCCTGCAAGTAAATAATGTAGCCCACAAATGTCAGAATTTAATAGTGATGCTTTTTACGAGCTTTATATTTACTTGTAAATGTTAATGTTCGTATGTAAATCATCCGCTTCAAAATTTACAAAGTTTTTTTCTTAAATGGTAATGTAGGTATAATATTGCACATCACATACATTGCTCTGAGCCTATGGTAAATAGCCAAGGCTCTTTCTTGTGTTGCAGAAACAGAAACAACGACAAGACCACAACACCCAGACCCGATACAAAATAGATAGGTTCGTTTTTCTACACTGACCCGACCGGAAATCGAACCTGGAACCTCAGAGATGGCGACGCCAAGTTCGCCTCTCCGCTACGGAGTTCGTAAATCTGGTCGAATTATGTAGTCAAATCTTAGATGTCAATTTTAATCTACTTTTAGTATTATCGAATCATTTTGAAACTTTTTAAGCATTTGAAATCGGATGACAATTCAATTATTTGATACCATTAAGCTGATCTGATGATAGAGCCATGATGTGGATATTGTAATTCTTTGATGGCTATTAATAAAACCTTTGGCGAGTTCAATAAACAGCTATTTGTAAAACATCAACAACCCCTTAGGGGCTGATTCTGGTGCCCAAATATAACAACTTTTTGTATGGGACCAACATCGAAATCACAAAAAAAAACTGATTCATACAAACTGATGTCAGCTGGTCGGCGGCTTTGTATGGGGAAGTATTTTATTTTTTGCGATTTCGATTTTTGTCTATTAAAAATAACCCTGTATATAGATCGAAAAGCAATTTTATAGTATTTTAAACTTATTATTATTTTTACTTTAAAACTGGCTCAGTCATTGCAGCAGATCATGAAAACTAAAATTCGAGCAAATTCTGCGAGAGGCCTGACCTACATCCGTCTAATTAGTCGGAAGAGGAAAAAAAAACTCCGTAGAAAAGTGGATCGCTGATTGCATGCTCTTTTTGTTGGTAAGCCGATTCGAACGAAATCAGAAGTACATATCGGATTAAATGGAAGATCCGGTTTCATAATATAGTTATAAATAAGTTCTTTTCACAATCAAACTAATTATCTACTTCCAAAGTAAGCAGAATATGTACTAATATTACTGTAATAATATGTACAGGGTATGTACATTAAGGATAACCTTGTAACCACATATTGTATAATAGTGAACAACTTTTGTTGTATGACTTTTGAAAATATGTCTTAAATAATGTAATACATGTAAACAAGGTCCAATCTGTATCTAAATAAGTATAATAAACACCAAAATATGTATAATAAATAATCAAAATTACAAACACAGAGAGAAAGTTACTTTTGCATTTATATTATAGCACACAAACACATGCGGAAATCGAACCTGCGAAGGATTATTGTAGCATGCAGCAACCGCTAGACCAAGATAGTCGTCACAAGGTTCTGAATTAGGAATCTTATTTTGTATTTTAATCAACAATGGTGTAGAGAGGAGTAAATGTTTATTTATTTATTGTGTTGTCCATACACCGCAGGGGAGACCGGGTATATACGATTATATACCCGGGTATATACGATATATACATATTTGGAATTGTTGAGTCATTCAACTAAGCGTGGGAATGCAATGCCGTGTCAAATTAAAATTCAAAACTCCTTTATTGATTTTACGTGAGCCCGGTGATTAGGCAAGTAGATGAAATAGGTTCTTGCACCCAGTTAAATAATGCAACACGTCTAACCTAAACAAATATAATGTCCATAGCAAGATGCCAGACCTAGATATATTCAATGACAGACACGCTAAATAAAATAAAAACCTAAGTACCTGAAATGTTTAAGAGTAATGTCTATAAGCATGTGTTATGAAATAAGTGTTAAATATATTACGTTTTTTTGTTTTATTAAAAAAAAAAAAAAAAACACGTCAACCGGTTCTTCAAAAAATATTTTTTCATAAATTTTATCTGATGAATAAACTCGACATTTTGACTTATTTGCTGTAGAAAACTGTCAACGTGTCCAACTTATTTGTCGTATAAAAGTTTTCTGGCAATTGGAAAATCGGCTCTAAATAGGTAATAGTTTTTGACAGGCATATTTGACTATAAGGGTAGGGTCCTTATAGTCAATTATCCACGGTTTCCCCTACTCTTCCCGCATGTATGACTACCATTGATTAATTGAAAAGTGACAGTTGCTGTCGACAATCCTTGCCTATGGTTTTGTTGTCGTTTTTGTTTCTGTGCGCTAGGTGAATGATCACAACCAGAAGCGAACGTGACACTGCATATTATGCAGATAGAATACAGGTGGGGAGGGAGCCCTCGGAAACCTCTCGACCTCCGTAGGCTCCGAGGTCAGGCTTTACTAATTGTGAACTGTCACTAATGTCATTACTTACATTCTCAACGTGAAACGTTTCAGCGCGCTCTCACTGTGACTGTGTAGCAATTATTGCTTTTAGACCGCAGTTCTTTGCCGCTTTCTGTTAAATCATAGGTAAAATAAAAAACAAATAATCGACTTCACAAATAAAGTTTAAATGTTTTCCTTCGCACCGAATCCGAATAACTAATTATGTGTTTTTTTTGTAAATATTGCATTTTGATTTTTTAGATTTTTACAAAACTTTATTCTTTTATAATAACATTTTCAATGTTAAGTCCTTAACAATACGTAATAATTTAAGTCCAATTGAGAATCTTCTCCTTGTTGAAGTCGTTTAAAAAGATAAATTATTAAATTATCCAACATACAATATTACATATCAATTCACATTATGCATAATTAAAATAAAATTATATCAGCAATAAACGTCGTCAAATGGTTACAAAATCTTAAAACAAACAAAATTTTAAAAGTCATACTACTTCACTATACTGGATTCCCATTCAACGCCCCGCCCGATCCGAAGGTCCCCATAACGCTAACAGCATTGCCTCGCTGAATAGCTATGGAGACCCGCTGAACCAACCAAGACCCAGAGCGGGGATCATTACCCTTTTCCCTAAAACGTCGTCCCAACTCCTTAAAAAGCTCGCGTGCCTCATCACCCCAGGGCCCAGCCGTCTCCACAGCGATCGGCACAAAATCATACATGGACTCCAAAGCAGAGTACTTGTCATGTTTTAACTTGGCGGCATTTTCCGCCGCTGATTATTAAATTAGATTAAATTAGAATTATTAAATTAAATTAGGTCCAGTTGAACTGACCGTGTCGTAACCATGGTATAAGGTCTTGCGTTCAATACCTAAGTTAAAACGAGAATCTATTTTGTTCGTGTCTAGGTGTGCTGGTTTATGCCCCCAGTAAATAAAAATGATGTCTGGTACCTCGCAAATACAAATCTGAATAGCAGAAAAAGAGTTTTGTTGCCAATTTTTTTATAAATTAATTAAATAATAATACAATTTGTTTGTCTTTATTTATTTATGCATTTTTTTTGAAGTTTTATGTTTAATTATAATATAGCATTGAAGGCTTATGTTTTTTGCTTAAATTAGGTTTTGTATAAAGTTGTAAATTAACCTACCTACTGGTACTATTAAACTTATAGAAACGTAAAAATCTAAATTCGACAACTTCCCCTTATTCACCCTTGAAGTAGGTAATTCAAATATTTTTCTTTTTGTGTCCATGCCAATTCTGTCATTATGAGATTGGGCACCTTTGATCTGGCTCTGAGAAGGGCCTTTGGTGTATCCCAGGGGGCTGGGATTTAGTTGCCATCGTTGTGGAAGGATCAGCCTATCTGCGCTACCGGCTAAGCTGTCCTCACAGATAGTTGCTTGAGGTGCGCATATGAATAGTAGAGTCACAGTTTTGTTTATCTTCAAACTCTAAACAGAAAAACAAAGTTGAAGTAGTACTGCTTTAAGAGCTCATGGTTAAGCCTCTGGTAGTAAATTTATCACTTTTACTGACACAAAACCAATCCAATTGGAAAGCTATTATTCCCAAGTACCTACGCCTCCATTACGAGATTGCCTTTTACTCCAATTACGATTAATCGTCAGATGAATGATTAAATTGACTGACGTTTGAAACATTTGATGTTAATTTGTTCATCGGATAATAATAATTAAAACGCATGTAAACAACATTTTATTTGCGAACATTTCTCTAGAATTGAGTGTCTGGACGTTCTGACCGAGTCAATCAATGGTTATAAATATAATTTTTAGTATGACATATTTAAAAAGGTAGAAATATATGACATGAATAGTAATTGTATATCAATATCTGAAAGGATAGTTTGTTTAGTATTAGGTATTCTCAAGGAACCAAAAACTTTACTTTAGATAGTATGAAGAAATACTTATCCAAACTTCCGAGAAATTCCTTTAATACTGACGTAACTAACATTCGAATATAAAAGATAATAAGAGTACCTCAAGCAAGCTCCCAACAAGAACCAGTCCCGCAACATAATACCTTTAGAGATGATATCTCAGCTCGGAGAAGTGTCAGAAGTGGTATCCAATAACCCTACATTGGAGCGTTCCTCTAGCTAGCGCAGTCTAGTGCACTCAAGTGCAGACGCAGAGCACGTCTTCAAGACGATTGTATAGTCACTAAGTCAGCCTTCCGCTATTTATAAAACCATTTAGAAACTCTTTAGAGGCATTTTAATTTTGGCACATACATTATTAGAAAAGTTACAATATATCATTCATATGGGTGATTGTAGCTTAGTAGCGGCAGCGTTTTGGTAGTGATTACTAAAGATAAGCCTACCTACCTACACCGCGGTTTTGATTGGATGGGTGACCATTCCAACCATATTTAGTGACATGAATCACAAGCATCTCCGTGCTTCCGAAGGCACGTTTATAGCGATATTTGGTCCCAGCAAATATCGCTTGATACTAGTCAGAGATCTCAGCCTTACAACACTCCTACGCACCGCACTAGGCCCGCGTGGCTCCACCACCACTGGCCCAAACCACCTCATAGTTTTGGTGAGGCTTGTGTCCTGCAGTAGGGCGCGTGTAGGCATACTTTACTTTTCTTTTTATACCATGTTGTTTATTTATAGCAGAGTGTCCAAACTAAATTAAAAAAGTGATATAATAATTTTGTGTTATGACCTTTGTAGGTGTGGCATTATTCGCCGTGAATGCAAACGGTTCCGGCTTTGATTGGCTCAGTTTCCAGAAACTGATATACCTACTTTGCTTGCTAGTTGTTGCATTTGAGCAGTAGAATCAGACCCTAAACGGAAGTTATTTAATAACAGAGGATATCATATTACCTAACATCATGCTTACTAAATGTTGTAGAATTTCTATGTAATATTTTTGTAGTACCTTTTTTATTGGATATATTTTTAATTAGGTTATTTCGTAGCAGAATTACGAAGCTTCAACTATCGAATTGGGTCTAAGTAGTTTTAATAATTAAATCATCGTTCTACTGTAATCTTTGCCCATTATCCTTTAGTACAGTCAAAGAGAGAGAGAGAGAGAACTATTCAAGTTAAAATTCTGTAGTTTGAGTTCCGATATAAAATAGTTGTACGAATAACTGTACTATCATAGTAAAAGTATCGGTATTGAGGGTTTAGTGAACGGTAGCAAATGTGAGATCCAATAATCGTAAACTGGAGCGTGCACTGTAAATGCAGTCTAGTGCGCTTGCTGTACGACTAGTTATACCAAAGCTAGGGCATGATTATATAACTTTTCTAGTAGGTAACTTATATTTATGTAGGTATTACAAAAAACTTAATCGGCATGTGTTAGTTTAGAACTTTAAGAATTGTCCGTGCTGTCATCATTGAATATAGCGCTTGCTGTACGACTAGTTATACCAAAGCAAAGGCATTAGAGGTCTGTAAAACACTAATAACGTAGCACATATACCTAGGTAAATGTAACACTTAGAATCTTTTTTTTTAGGTTTCCGTAGGTCAATGGCAAAAAACGGAACCCTTATGGATTCGTCATGTCTGTCTGTCTGTCTGTCCATCCGTATATATATCACAGCCACTTTTTCCGAAACTATAAGAACTATACTGTTGAAACTTGTTAAGTAGATGTATTCGGTGAACCGCATTAAGATTTTCACACAAAAATAGAAAAAAAACTATAATTTTGGGGGTTCCCCATACTTAGAATTGAAACTCATTTTTTTTTTCATCAAACCCATACGTGTATCTATGGATAGGTCTTCAAAAATGATATTGAGGTTTCTAATATCACTGTAACTCACTGTATCACTGTAACTTCTTAATATGAGAATGATAAAACTAAAAAAAATATATGATGTACATTACCATGCAAACTTCCGTCGAAAATTGGTTTGAACGAGATCTAGTAGGTAGTTTTTTTTAATACGTCATAAATCGTAAACCGCAATTTACCTTTCTTAAAACATTAAGAATGGATTTCATTTTGCAATAAAAATACCATAACTATGACTCGATTGCCGTGATGGGTGAACTTTTACTTATATAGATACCTACAGGTTTGTACGGAACCCTCGGTGCGCGGGTCTGACTCGCACTTTGCCATTTTTTTTAATGTATCGACTGTAGTTGTAAAATTGTTGTGTCTATAAAACTTTCCGAAAAGTTCCAAATGGGGCCTTAGAGGTCGATGTGTAGAGCTCGAAAGTTTTAATTTAATAAGGTTTAAGGAAATAAATGATGAATGGCGTTCTTAAAAAGTTCATGAAAAAGAAACACTACATAGATAAATGTCAAACTAAGAAACAAAGTAACTATCAAAATATGACCACTGCCTAAGCAACTAGACTGAAACGTCGGAAAAATCAAAAAGAGGTAGGTATGTAAGTAAGTAAGTAAGTAAACGCTTATTTCAGTGTAAACTCTACATGGAGTCCTTAAACTTAAGAACAAAATTTTGGTAATTGAACAAAAAACAGAGATAACAGCAGGACGCGAGCAGTGTTACAGCATAATTATGTATTGCGTTCATACCTGTGTATAGTGAAAGTATCAAGTGCTGAAATATTTAAAAAAGTATTCTATCTCACCCTGATATAAAGAGATAAAAAAAGGTAGAATATACAACGTTCTGCTATCATTTATTTAAAAACAGCAAAAGATAAAACACTTAATTCTTGCGCACGGCTCTCATTACGCCGGTCCCTCCATAGAATATTCCGCGCAGCGCCTGGAGTGCCGTGAGGTCCTTGCCTCTGCCTTTATTCGTATGAAAATAAGACAAAACTCAGCCTTCTGTCCTCTCCTCGAGTGCAGGTCTAAACAAGTGGACGAGAATAATTAAGGACGCTCTCTGAATTTATGCAAGTCAATTGAAAACTTCTCATTGTTAGATTTTACTCTGTTGAAATTAAATTTACTATAGTGATCTTAAACTTTTGCTTTTGTAGTATGATGAATAGTTAAGTCTGCCTGCGTAGTCTGTCAATCTGCCTAGATAGCGCGTAACATTGTCGCGGATATAATTAAACTTTAGACCTAACTAATTGTATTATTACTTACTCATTACTTTTATCGATAACATGATAGCGAATGGAATATCCTAAATGTAACACATACAATTTTAGTCTCATTATTTTAGTACTACTAGTTATATTTAAAACAGAATGTTTGTGTAATGGTAGTTCCTATTTACTTGGAAGTTGTGAGAAGAGCTTGGGAGATACTCTCCAAATTTTTTAAGACATTTATCACAGGTTTTCTTGTAGTTTTTATTTTCTTGTGACGCGCGATACGTGCTTGTGATTGCGATCGGATGGATCTACACAATCCTTAGACCTAACTAATAATTTAAATAAATTATAAAAAAAGATTCTATTTTATTGTTAAACTTCCTTTTAGGGGTGATTATATACCAAACTTGAAATTAAATATATATAAGGTGTTTCATAAATATCTGCAACGGCTGAAATGGGTAAAAGTATTGCGTATAGATTTTATATAAATTATAAAATTTGCGATAGTTGATTGACTGTTTATTATGGAAAAAACATTTTTTTAGAATTTTTAATGTTGGTCTTATTGAGAATGGTGTTGCATTGAAGGAGAAGGGGTAATTCTCACCTAAAAACAAAGGTTTATTGTAAAATATTACCTTATTTTACTAAAAGAAAACAACAAAAAGTAACAATTCTAAGTGATACTCGAGTTCTCAAAAACTAATTATGTTAAGGCTTCTTTGAGTCGGCGTTTGTTTCAAAATTCAAATTGAAAAACTTTAATGAAAACAAACTTTAGAGACGATTTCATACAATCTTATCTCGAAAGTAGTTCTATCAAAGTTTAATGCGGTACGTCTTGCCGATATATCCTGGGTATTTCTCGGATATCACCATATTCCGTGTATCTGTCTTTCTTTATCTACTAGTTCTGTAAGTTATGATGTTTGTGTTTTTCCATCTTTATTTATTTCAATCACATTATTGTAGCTTATTGTAGATTGAATTGAAATAATAACATGCAGTTTTATTGATATTCTCTACTTATAAGTTAGGTAAATACAATTTTAATAGTGGTGGTTCTAAGATTTGCTTGGTAGGTTTTGATGCAGTTTTTATTATAATTTGTATTTTTTTAAACTTATTATAATTACATTTATAATTAACAGCACACCACAACGGAGCTGGTTTAGAACAGTTCGTTTTTCTGCGTTCAAGGCTGGTAGTGAAAAGAGCGAAATGTCGATATTTTATAAAAGTGCAAACCCGGGGCACGTCGCTAGCAAGGTATACATTTTAATGCTCGCCTTAGCACATAAATTGCCAGTATGCGACTGCACATGTCACTTCTGCTAGTACTCGCATCAAAAATGCAGCTGGTGTTATTTATACAATGAATTTTTAGATTTGGTATCTATACAGGGTAGTAGCAGCAGTAGGGTTTGCTCGTAAAAAAAAATCCTTTTTCTGTATGAGCTTTCTTTATAACTACTAAACTGTCCCGGCGAGCTTCGTACCGCCTCATTTTCGATTTTATTTTGTGATAATCCAACAAATCAAAGATCATAAAAATCAATCCAGCGACTTATAAATGGTGTATCTAATCCGACTTTGTTTAAACCTTAACAGCCATTATTTAAACCGTTTTACGACTTTTACGAAATAAAGAAAACTGTTATATGTTGATTACGCCCCGATTGTAGTTAATAAGAGGAGCTTCCTTTGTTGCATATCCTCCTTTGTTTTTGTAGTGCACAGTTTGTCATAGGGCCATTGTTTTTCTTAATTAATTAATTTCTGAACTGATGCTTTGATTTCGTACGCCCTACGTACAAACCTAAGGTTATTTATTTTTGCTATCGGGACAAAGAATATACTGTAAATAAGTGCGTTTCGAATGATATCGAAGTTATTCTATAAGTTTGGTATGACAAAGATTTATCAAAGATAGAGACCCCAACATTAGACGTGAGACGGCGTTACTTGGGCTCTTTTTGTTGATATAACTTTTGTATTGTGTGATTTCTTTGACTGTGCTTGTCACAAAGGAGGTCTGTAACAAAAGGGTATTTGATCAAAAATATTATGTTTATCTCAAGATTACTAAAGAGAGAAAATTTCCAATCCACACTTAATAAATCGTCACAAAATAATAATTGAATAGTCAAAGAAGCAAATTTTAATGCAAATACCTAAATTAAAAAAAAAAATAGTGATATGCAAATGGGAATTGGGAAAAAGAAGTAAATGTCATGGAATATTCGTTCACGTCAAAATGATAACGACTATAACATACATAAACTGTATTGTCTTAACACGCAAATGGTTAATTACTATTTATATAAGCAAGTCAGTATTTTACAAAGCGTATTTTTGTATGTAAGCGGTTTTAATGAATTTCGCGAGATAGCGACTAACTCCCGCCCGTGTCAACAGTGTTGTAATTAAGCCAATCTATCAGTTTCGTTGTCAACTCCTCCCTTTGTTATATGTTTCCTATATGTACTACAAAATAGTAAGAAAGAGAAAGGTCAGTTTCTGACAGGTCTTTGGACACTCACCCCAGCCGTCGATATTGTGACGTCCCGCGATACATTATTTATGTAACAATATCGATGAAAGGTACTCGTATTTACCTTAAATTCATCCTTCCGGGCGCTTTTACGCAAATCACGAACGAGGACCGTTTTAGAGTCTGGTTTTCGGCCTCGTGAAATTCGACAACAAATCAGCTTACTTCAGTTTACAAATTTATGCTGATCATAGAAAGAGATAGCCATCTCTGTATGCACAACACAACACACCCTCGATCCTTGGCAATTTTGCTCCAGGTTACTCAATTTTATTTTTGAGATAGACCTACATTAACAACTGGAGTAATCCTTCTGTATCTATTTCCATCATGCCTATTGTTTGCTCTGCCCATTGAGGCTGGGAAGCAGAAAATTAGCCTTCACGCACGCCGCTTTGTCAGTTTGGAGTGAAATAACCAGATTTTCATGCTAACATGAGTTTATGGATTTGCATGTTGACCCGACGCCGCGTTAAATATAATATCATAAAATATTTAATGAGCACACATTTAGAAGACTCAGATCAATGCAAACACGCCTTTTAGATTAAGACGCGAGAAGCACGTCTTTCTTTCTATTTCAGACGTAAGGGTACGCGCACGCACGCACGCACGCACGCACGCACGCACGCACGCACGCACGCACGCACGCACGCACGCACGCACGCACGCACGCACGCACGCACGCACGCCAGCACGCACGCACGCACGCACGCACAGGCGTGCAATAAATCTCTCGATCTCTCTTTCTTGCACAAGCAAACACAACACCCATATGCACGCGTGCGCACATACACACTTACACAAACACGCATACAACACATACACACATAATGGTGCTAATGTGGTTATTTGTACACTTACTAATTTTATTTCTTGTATTTGTATTCCTTTTCCATAAGCTAAGACTAAGAGTAAGAGCGAGACATCTCCAACATTAGTATAATTATTGCTTACTGGAAACGTCTCATAACAGATCAATTGTAAAACAAGTTTAGAAAAAAAAAACCTTTTAAATTTCATTTAATTTAATCAAACCACACAGCACTACATAGTAGCAAATTCATGGAATATTTAATTTTGAGGTAGAATTGTGTTATTCATGATGTTGTACAACGTCGGGAGCAATTACTGGAATCGTAAGGCTCAGGATTTATTACGTCAGCAATTTGGAAACAACGAGGCGCTTCTTATCTCCTTTATGACTTTAGGTTATTGTTAAATTGGACCGGGTTAATTTACAAATATTGCACGATCAGCATTTATTTGTAATGAATGTTAATTAACTACTAAGACTTATAAAAACAACAATAAAACTAAAAACTAATAAAACCATTTCTGTGCCTAAATTAAGTATTATTTTGTTTTGTTTTTACAATATCATCATCATCATCATCATGTCAGCCTATTGCAGTCCACTGCTGGATGTAAGCCTCCCAAAGAACGCCGAAGAAAACACTATGTTTGCCAAGACGTAGTCTCCACTCGAGAACCCGTTCACTCCACCTTTCATCGGTTCTGCGGCAGATGTAGCCTGCCCACTGCCACTTTAGCTTGATACATTTTAGGACTATGTAAATTACTCTGGTCCGCTGTCGGATAACCTCGTTTCGGGTTTTATCTCCAAAATCCCAAGCATCGACCTTTTCACAGCTCGCTGAGTGACGTAAAGAAGAGCACGAAGGACCGACGGTGGCGTTTTTGTATAGACACTTCAGCACCTCAAAGAATCGATAGTCAATACGGCACCTGGCTGGCTGGATAGACTGGATAGATCGAATCAAAGGCCTTTTCATAATCCACGAACGCCAAGCATAGTGGCAAGTTATGCTTCTCGGTCTTTTGTATCAATTGCCGCAGCGTATAGATGTGGTCTATGGTACTAAAAAATGTTCGAAGGCCGGCTTGTTCGGGAGGCTGAAAGTCACCGAGCCTACGCGCGAGCAGTGCACTAAGGTAAAGGTTTGTTGTTTGGACCATATTTATTTCATAAAACAGAAAATAACATAATTATTTACAAGCTTCTCAGCTAATCTGATAATGACAATGAGCAGCTGAAAAGCGAAGCGTAGCCCTCGCCGTAGTCTGGATTAGATCAATTTTGCTTTTAATCATAATGTTGGTGAGATTACTCGCTTCAGAATGGGCTAGGGCGTACCTAATCAGTTAGATTTTCTTTTCTGCAGAGTAGTCTGTGGACTCAAGTTATTTGGTTTTAAAATTAAAAAGTTAAGGATTTAAAGTTATGGTATAATATCTCTGTGTGTGGCAGTGTGAGGTATGTAGGTACACTTCTTGGTTAGATACTTCAACCAGTATAAAGTGTTTTAATCAAGCCACAAGTTCTTGAAACACCAGATAGTTTTACAAATTTTAATTACACCTCTTCAAATTATGCGGAGTGGAATGATAACATCCTCTGCGATGTTATATAACGTTCTTTATTTAATAGTGCTAGCGTTTCACCTGATGTTTTTGGCATCAAAATCTTCTCTACTGTTCATAATAATTTATGAAAATTTAATAAAGAGCGCCCTTGTGCGCGTTTAAGTTCAAATAAAGCTTGGTTCGTCTGGTTTTTAATAATTTATGATCATCGCTCGCTGCGTGCGTCCTAAAATGTTGCTTTCTGATGTTCCAAAGTTTGTTTTAAGCTAATAACACTAGTATTTATTAATATGCTTTGTAAAAACAAGAATCGAATAAATTTGTAAAGTAAACAGATATGCTATAATGATTATTCAGTTTTTATATTTTATTATTCTAAAAGCAATTACTAAAGACGCTTTAGCTCTAGGCGGGTCTGATAATATTCTGAGTACATATTCGTCACAGAACGTAAACATAACGTGTATATTACAATTTTATTGATTGATTGATTGATTAATTGATTGATTGATTGAAAGTTGCAACAGCAATTTTATTTATTTTATTTTATTTATTTATAGCACACAAAACAGATTACAATCAAAGTGAATATCTTATATCATGCATATAGTAATAGTAAGAGAGAGAGAGATCATAATCCAAAAATATGTATGCCTAGAAGCTTACAGTTTGATTTTATATATTTATGCGCTAAAGAGCGCTACACATAAGAAACAATGCCAAACTTAGAAAAAAAAAAACACAAGTTAAAATTAAAAAAAAAAAAAAATTTTGGGAATTATTGCGAAATCCAGGAAAATAAAATAAGAGAACTAATTAATTAATTAGATACTTACTTATACATATATCTTACTTAAATGTGTGTTTAATTGTCTCCGAAACTGAGGCAGCGTGAGATGGAATATATCCATTTCTCTGTTTATTGCTAGAATTTCATTGTATTGGCGGCACATCCGGATTATAGGGTTGTATTAAGAGGTGTTATTAGAGAAGACTTCAAGAGAGAAAATATTATAATTACGATTGCGGACTCTAAATCTGGTGTTGAAATTCAGCAAAGAAAGAAGATTAGAGGAGTCCATCTGATGGTGCAGTATTTTATAGAGCAAGACAAGTTCAATTAATTGTCGGCGCAGGTATAGAGGACTTATGTGGAAATAGCTTAAGCGTTCTTTGTTAGACCCGAGTTTTCGGCCCATGCCACATCTATAACTAAGGATTCTCAGACAACGCCTCTGGACACCCTCCAAACGATAACTATGTACCTTGTAGAAGGGAGACCAGATAGCTGAATTATATTCAAGAACACTACGAATGAGCGAGTAATATAAGTAAATTAAACTCTTACTTTGTCGAAACTGTTTGGTGGTCCGGGTTATAAATCCCAGTAGACGATAGCTACGCTCTACGATATTATTGTAGTGTTCTCTAAAGGTAAGTTTGTCGTCGAAGATTATACCCAGATCTCTGGCCAACTGATTGCGGGCAAGAACCCTACCATTAAGAGAATAGTCGAAAATAAGTTTTTGCTTTTTCGTGGTGAAAGATATTACGAAGCACTTTCCAATGTTAAGTCGCATATGGTTTCGATCACACCAGTCAGATAGGGTGTTTAGATCTGACTGCAATCTAGAGGCGTCTGAACTACTACTGACAGTGGTAAATACCTTAAGGTCATTCGCGTAAAGTAGGCATGGACAAGACAAGGTGTCAACAAGGTCGTTTATGAAGATAACGAACAGCAACGGTCCCAAGTGACTGCCTTGAGGAACTCCGGATGTGACGAAGATTGGCTCCGAAATGTGACCCTTTAATGCGACAAGCTGACTCCTACGACTAAGATAAGACTGGAACCAGCGAAGAAGTGAACCGTTGACACCAAGAACAGCCAATTTTCTGGAAAATATTGTGTGATTGACCTTATCGAATGCTTTTGCGAAATCAGTATAGACAGAGTCCACCTGCATTCCTTTAGCAAAAGCGCTGCATAGGTAGTTCTTATACTCAAGAAGGTTGGATGTGGTAGACTTGCCGGTCACAAATCCGTGCTGTCGTGCATGTAGAAAGGGCCTTACATGAACATACAAAACATCATACATACAATATTCTAGAATAATAATAACTTCAATTCAGAAGCATTTGAGCGTATGTTGCATATTGGCTTAATACAACTTACGCCGGTATGCTTCTGAGGTAAACAAGTACTATACAATGATTATATAGTATGTTAAATAACGGAGGGAGTTCCCTTAACCCTATTTATCTACCTCATTAATAGATTAAAATAAATATCAATGTACAAAAATAAGCAAAAACATTCAAAATCGAAAAGAAATACCTACCTTACTTTAAAATTCGAAACGCCTTGAAACAAAAATTGTAACGCGGAATAGTTACTAGCGTACATGGGGCACACTAAAAGTTTTGCACTTCTAGCTAATCGGAACTATTTGAATTTCGAATTTTATATTTTTTTAAACGTTGCAACCTTCTTAGTTACAAAAAAAACAATTGGCAGTTTCTTTACATGACGAATTTCGTGAAGGGCGGCCTTCAACTGCCGTCAACAAAAATAATGTGGCTACTGTTAAGCGGCTAATTGAAGAAAACCCGCGGATTACCTATGAGACAATTCGAAGACTATTGGGGATTGATATTAGCCAAATTCAGAAAATTTTAGACGTAGAATTGAGACTTTGCTGTCGTTGGATCCCTCATGAACTGACAGTGGAGCAGAAGCGGGCTCGCATGGAATGGTGCTCACAGGTGCTACTGAAGTACGACCACGGACATTCTAATGCTGTTTATGACATTGTCACAGGAGACTAAACATGGATTTATTGTTTTAAACCCGAAAAAAAACAACAATATTGTGAATGGGTGTTTGAAAATGAGAACAGGCCAACAAAAGTGAGGCAGGCGAGAAACGTTGGTAAAGAAATGATCGCGTTTTTTTTCTCAGCTATGGGTCCCATCTGTACAATTCCACTTGAAGATTAAAAGAGTGTTAATGCCGAGTGGTATCGTAGAATACGGCATTAACACTCTTTTCAATTAATTCAATTTTTTTACCCAAGGTGTTAGAAAAAGTTCGCGAAAGACGACCCAAAAGCCGCGTTCTCCTACATCATGACAACGCTTCTGTACACACGGCCAACAAAACAAAGTCATTTTTAGCTTCCGAAAAAGTACAACTCGTCATTCATCCTGCGCATAGCCCCGACCTAGCACCCTGTGATTTTTGTATTTTCCCCAAAATCAAAGATTTGATGAGAGGTTTTACTTTTACGAAGAGGTAGTGATAGCGTTCAATCAGCACGTAGAAAACATGCCTTCAGATCTGTGGTCCTCCTGTTTTAAAAAATGGTTCGATCGCATGAAAAAATGTTTAAAATGTAAACGAGAGTATTTTGAAAAGCAGTAAACATAATATTTTGGTTATAACATGTTGTTTTTTTAAGTTACGCAAAACTTATAGTGTGACCTACGTCATTGCGCTGCTCAAACTGGCAACGACGCTTTTTGTCCTACTCACGCGGTAAGAGACAGATCGGATGTTTATTATTTTTAATGATATTTTAAAACTAAATCGATTTTATTTTATATGGATTTTTCTTCTGTAATATGTGCTTGTGTGTGTTTTTATGGACGCTTTAGTATTATGGGTTGACGAGAAACGTCTTTCGTTATTTAACATACTGTATATTTAACGATAAAATGAAAATTTAAATGCTATTATCCGATTTAATATGGCTGCTAACAGGAGACGTGTCGTAAGAGGCGACATTCCTGTAGCATGAGACGGGCAGCAGCGTCTTCGTGCGAAATATTATAAAAACCTGCGCTCACAAACCCGCCTGCCAAGCGTGGCGAGTACTGGTAATTATAAGATTCAACGAACTTACCTTAAGTGAAGTTCTATCTTAATTATACGAAGTTGATTGTTTGAGATAGATTTACGAGTAGTAACGATGTTCTACAACAGCGTCGGGTCACAATGTTTTAAAGCTGGAAAAGAAAAAACATTAATCCCTGCAAATGGCAACATTTGTTGGTAATGTCATTACGTTTAAAGACAGCCTTATGAGCAACCCTGTTATACACTGGGATAATACAAAGTATTAGTGGGTGGGTTTTTGGGACTGTCATATCTCAAACAATCAGCTTCGTAGAACTAGATAGAACTTCACTTAAGGTAAGTTCGTTTAATCTTATAATTATACTTGCTGATTGTTTGAGATAGATTTACGAGTAGATGTTTGAAGTTCGGTTGCGAATAAGTTGCTTATAGTTTAGAAAATGCGTAACCATTTTGAAAACTACAATACAGAGACGTTTGATGGCAAATCAAAGACAAAAAAGTATAAGTACTATATTATTCGTAACTTTCAAGCGGTTCCGTCTTTACCATAAGGGCACACGGGGCCTGTGCCCAGGGGCCTGGCCTCACGGGGCCTGGCCCCACTAAAACATGTTTGTAAACTAAGAAACTTAATTAACTAAAAAGAAAGAAAATATATAAAAAAAACAACTATACTTCTAAAGGAGATATGAAAATATTTTTTGGAGTCTGAAATTCATACCAACAGTATTTCATTTTTACTTCAAGTATATTTATAGTAAACAAGTGTTACATCACACTGATAAAATGTCTTTTATTATTATTTTTATTTATTTTTTAATTGTTATCAGAATATAACAACTCTGTCTCCACTGTAAGGCAATTCCATACTTGAGTGATTAAACATTGAAAGCAATTGTTTATGATGTGTACATTTTAAATAAAATGTTTTAACAAAAAACAAAAAAAGAAGATGTAAATGAATATAAATGAACGCAACGAAAAGAGAAACGTTTTAATAATTAATTTTTAAACGCAGGTCCGCTAATGGCTCAAGGCTGATAATGTACTCATATCTATATCTTAGCGCATAATTAGATACAATTAGTAATATTTTTACTAAAGATGACAATAATGGTTCAAAATATTGATTTACTTGAAATGATAAACGATAAAATAAAATAAAAATTGGTTATTTTATTAGTAGAAAATACCACTTTTTTGACTTCCCATCTGGTCATATATGGATGGGGATCATGGCTAATCAATCTCAAATTTGGTTACTAAATAATAGTGACCGTGGTCAAGCAACTTTTAGTTTGGTCACTAATGGATGGGTGGCCGGTGTTAAGCAACCTCAAGTTTGGTCACTAAATGGATGGGGGACCGGGGTTAAGCAACACCAAGTTTGGTCACAAAATGGATGGGTGATCGTGGTTAAGCAACCTCAAGATCGGTCACAAGTCCTTACCGATGTTAGTATTAAGGAAAGAATAATGCATAGTTTGGTTGAAAATATCGATTTAATTCAATACGGTAACTTATGCTTTAACTATATTTAGTACCTAAGATAGAGCGTAAAATCGGATTATAATACCAAATATTATCAGTTGTTACTCGTATTATAAGTAATATTGAAAACTAAACAGAGATAAAAAATCCAACTGTACTCAGTTATAGCTCGTATTTGAATACAGGAATGTAGGTCATTTAAACGAATTTAACATTAAGTAATAATGTAAAGGAATGTGTTAATCTTTAACCATGTTTTTTTTTTTTGCTAACATAGAATTTTTTATTGAATATGATAAATGTATTTACTTATCAGTTGAACTTATTTGTTATAACTATAATGCCCATCTCAAATTTTTATTGACTGTTGCTGGGCAGTAAACGGGTTAATTAAGTGTTTACCAAAATGGATTAGTTCTATCTGAGACATGTTTCTACATGTAGCAGGTTTATCAGAGTACTAGAATGTTTGTTTTTAATTTTAGATAGATAGATAGATACTCTTTATTGTACACCATACAAAGAAGTTAAAATTTGTTAATTTGAGATTATATTTGAGGTGAAAGACCAATAATTGCTCCTATTATTCAATTCTATCCTTATTTTTAAGAATATCTGTTGTCTGTGTGTGAATAATGGTAAGTTAAAAGGACTAATTTAATTTTAAGAAATCAAATATGTATGATTATTTTGTTAGATCATGATCACAACTTTTAAGTGATTAGATGCAGTTTCTTAGCATGTGATAGTCACAGCGTTATTTTATTAAACTAGTTATTTATTTACTATTATCATAAATATTTTAAAATCTTAAGGTTTATTAAAATTATTAATTTGTTATTATATAAGTGGTCTTCACATAGCCTTTAAGCTAATATGGCGGTTGCAGAAGTTTACCTTAATACGGTTTTATTAAATTTATTTCTTAGGCATTTAGTCATCCTCAATCTTATCATAAATAAGACATTCAAAAAGAGGTCGGCCAAATGAAATATGGTCCCACACATATAGCTTTGACGCGACTGGCAAAAAACGGTGCAAACCTCGAAGCATCCGGAATGGAAGCTATGAGTCAACAGGCAAGGGAACCATTGGTATAAAACAACTTAATAAATAGAAAAACAAATTATAAACCTAAAGATTTTGTCTATTTTAAACCCCTTTCATCATCGTTATGATTGAGGACTGGACAAATCAAGTGTTCTCCCAATAGTTTAGAAATCTATCTTATGAAAGTGAAATTGACAGTAAAGGAATCTGGAAAATCTAGGTGGCTTATAATTATTCAATTATACAATGCAAACCTAGTCTTTTAAGGGTTTTGTATATGACTTCCATATCACCATTACTTTTTAATTTATTGAAATAAAACTATTTGTGGCATTAATTTTTTGATTAATAAGCAACAATCCTTTGATATGAACTTAAAAGCTGATAAGCTGGCACCTGATTTGTCACAAGCTGGATTTTATAAAATTTAGCTTGTCAAAAACCTTGTTTCACTGCAATTTTGCAGGACTATTTAATTCTTCAATTAATCATATAGGTACAATAATACCGAAAAACTAATTAATTAGTAAGGAATCGGCCTAGTTATAGTTAGGTAATTAGTCATAGTTGTGCCGTGTGGGGACGGCCTTAAAAATACACTTCTCCACCGCCAACAGGGGGCGCGTCGTAAGAGGCGACTAATTCCTGTAGCACTAGATGGGCAGCAGCGACTTCGTGCGAAATCTTATAAAAAACTGCGCTTGCCAACCCGCCTGCCAACCGTGGCGAGAATTGGCAATCCCCCCGGTGATAAGACATTGGAGGAGGCCTTTGTTCAGCAGTGGATGCATCTTATGGCTGAAACGATACTGATGAAATGATGAATTAGTTATTTTGTGATTACATTTCTTCATTAATCATTCAGTTATCTTATCTGACTATGAAATAAACCAAGAAGAGGGTTATGAAACATAAAATTATGTTTTAAGCCAAATAACGGATTTGTTACTGCAAAGGCTAAGACTTTATATTGTGATTTAGATGGTCAGTAATATAATCTATACCTCTGATAGTAACTATCTGTCTCTGTCTCTCTGTAACCTTCTCTCTTGAACTTAAGGGCCACCATTTTTACAATAATTCAGGTTTGAATTTTCTATCCCGCAGAATACCAGTGTGGCAGCTATTACTAGCTGCCACGGCTAATACTGAGCGGGGGGACCCTTTTTGGCACATTTCTTTCTCTATGTACATATTGTCACTGTGATGTGTTTTTTGTGCCAAATAAATTAAATTTATTCTTTATTCTTATTCTTATCTCCATCTAATTCCTTAGAAACTTGTTAAAACTATTTTTGTTTATTTGGTTTCATAATGGTATTCATCAGATTTTTGCAATATTGTCTGACAATAATAATATTATAATGTTGTGTTGATTTTGTAAATTTTGTTTTAGAATTTTATGTGGTATTGTTCCATACTGTGCATCAGCTTACAGTGCAAGATATCAAATAAGATGTCTGATTTTTCATTTGTTAGTTATGTAACATAACACTACTTGCATAGTGATACGAGTAGGCTAGTTAATATAGCAAGTAAGCTTGCTTGTTTGTCCATACTTCCTTTCTATTCTCTTAGAGATAGTAGCGCTTGTTGTTTAATAATGAGTGAGCCTGCTCATTTGTCCATACTATTTGATGTCTTAGTTATAGTAGCGCTAGTTGATTGAAATTGAGTGTACTTGTTCAAATTTTATTTTTATGGTATTGCAAAATACCGTCTTTCCTCAGCTTCAGCTGTGAAAGCGCTAGATGTCAGGTTATTTGTGCACTGGCTCAACTTTTAATGTTCATGGTATTGCAACATGTGTATATCCGCAATCGTGATAGCGCAAGATGGCAATTAATTAGTGCACTGGATCAATTTCCATTTTCATGGTATAGCGACATACTGTCCATTCGCTAAGTGACTAAGCTAAGTGAAGCTAGATGTCAAATATTGGGTGCATTGGCTCAATTTTCATGGTATTGTCTATTGCCTATTAGGTATTTACTACCCAGGCGTTTGAAGTTTATTCCAGTAATTTGTAAAGTTTCCTTAGCACCCAGCCATTACGTAACACTTCAATTTCATTGATATGGACTGAAGTCTGAAGAGGGTTCCTTATTATTTTTTATGTGTCTCCATTCTAGTGTCATGTTTTCTTCATCTTGCTGTTTTGCTTGCTGCAAAATTTTCAGTTTTCTTTTATTTTCATACAATTTATATTTACTAGGTATTTTCAATTTTGGGATGAACTGGCGCCTAAACTTGGTAACTCTGTATATCAATCAAGAACAAGTATACAATTTTAAATTTAAAAATGCGTTTTAGGTTAGATTCTATCAATCATTTATACGTTACCTAAGTACAAACGTACGTAACGTACAAAAGGAAGTAAAGTATTTGATTGGGTCCGGGTGTCGCAAAGGGGGTGCACTTATAAACCTAACCTAACCTAACCTAAACCTAACCTAACCTGAACCTAACCTAACCTAACGTGATTATAGGGTGTGTCATGTTTCGAATAAATATTAGTATACGATTTAATGACATGATTTTATTTAATAAAATATTTTTTCTTATAACAACTCGCTTAATATATTGAACGTTTCACATTATCTTACGTTCTATAATATCATTTAAGATAACAATCATTAACTCTTACACTTACTTATAATAACAATTAAAAGTAATAAAGCCTATTAAGAATAAATTTAAATTACCTGAAAACGCAAACATGCATTATTGTGTACACTGTAAGTAATTTATTTTCAGTTTACAATGACAAAATTTATAATTAGAATCTAGCGCTCGCCGGCCGCTGCCGCGACACGCTCGCTGCGCTCGCTCCGCTCGCTCGGCTTCGCGCTTTATATGGTCACTGTTCTAACCTAACCTAACCTAGATGTTCTAACCTAACCTAACCCTGCGCCCCCTTTCCTACACCCACAACCCACAACCTCGCCTGATAATGGCGTTCATTCCTTGTTGATTTTTGGCTGAAATTCACTATAAACCTTATTGTAAACACAATTCACATAGAGTACTGTATAATAGCACTGTAAACAGTATATTTTATGCTACAATTAGAGTAAATAATAGTTATTTTACACATTTTATTGCAAGGACTACGTGCCCGCGCTGTCACAACAATCGTAATGACATTACCAACAAATGTTGCCATTTGCAGGGATAATGTTTTTTCTTTTCCAGCTTTAAAACATTGTGACCCGACGCTGTTGTAGAACATCGTTACTACTCGTAAATCTATCTTAAACAATCAGCAAGTATAATCATTCTTATCTAAGTACATTTTATAAGTTAACTTGGTAACTTGTAAAGCCTACCTGGTTTTGACAGTTTTCCTTCGAAAGTTATGTTTATTTAACTTACTTGAATTTTTTGAGATGCATCAGAATGATCAATCACCCACCAGTGATGTGTCATTATAAGTCACACCACGATCAATGGTTCGTGGACATCATTTTACAGCTAAGAAAAAAGAAGTTTTACGTAACTTTCAATTTATATTCGAGTAAAAACCACCGACTGCGATGTGGCCCATCATTCGTTTGAACGAGTCACCTTAATCAAACACGCGACTTTCAGATCACAAGCATAAAGTTTTCTCATATAAATTCTCAAATGCAAGTTTTCCAAGTTTTTGGCCTCATGCCTGAGCCGACGAAATTAAGGCCATGAAATTTTCATGGGTAATTGTTCATCTGAACCCAAAACTTCGTCCCGAGAAGTTCGCATTGTTTGGAACTATCCTTTATTATTCATGACAAAAGGTGGTCTCGGAAAACTTTGAGTGTTTTTACCCGTACGTGCTTAGTGTTAAAATGTTGTAGTCACCTTTATAGAAATGTTGTGAAATGCAAGTATCAAGAATCCCTAATCCCTTTCTGCTTAGGTCTTTCGTTCTGGCCGAAACTTCGGGGATCTATGGAAAACTGTCAATGTCACATTTACGCGACTTATATCATTTGATCATATTACACCAAACTAGCTGCTGCCCCTGACTTCGTTCTCGTGGCCTTTAGTTTATTCCTAAACCTTTTTTACCTTTTTTTTTTGTTGTAATAACCTTCTACAAAATATTAGAAAACTTTAAAAAAAATGGATAAAATCGGTAAAGTCGTTCTCAAGTTAAGACCATGGCGTAACCAAGAGAAAAATGGATTTTTTATACATAAATGTCTAAGGGTAGTATGGCACTGATGGACTTTCTTTTTAAAATGTGACTTTGGTTTATAAAATAGGATACATTTATGAAATCTCGAACATTGGGTTAGTTAACTTGAGGCAACTGTGAGAAGATATTTAATTTAAGCGTAAATAACACAATTGGTCGTCAACATTGAAGCGGTCTCATGAAACCGAATATAATTGGAATTTCTATTTTGTCTCGATTACGTATGTTTTTAATGAACAGCCAAAAGAACCTACTTTCCAATCTATTGTTTATTCGTATTTTTTGAAAATTAGAAATTTCTTTTAGGGGGAGGACAAACATTTTTCTTTTTTGATCGTCCGTTCGTGTGCCTTTTTAGGTAGAGGCATAGGTTTTTGTAAAATTAGACGTAAGATACTTTTAAGGGTCATGATTAAAGAGTAATGTCGTAGTCTCGCTAATTAAAGGCCGTTGTGCTAGAAACAAAAGACGAGGAGTGCAATCAAGAATAATGGGAGCTCGAGCGACGCCTAGTAAACAACCGCCATTTGTCATTGTTTTGTTGTGTTGCGCGATATTTTCACTTTTTTGCATCTAATGGCCTCCGGGCCGCGTAATTTGTTAGAATCCACTGTGTTCTGGGATTAAAATGATGAAGCAAAAAACGGTTGACGCCGCAACTTTATTATTAGCAAGTTCTTAAATTAATTTGTTAGTGGGTTTCACAGAGCGAATGAATCATAAGCGAGGTGCGAGGAGTTGACGACATTTTTAGAGTTACTTAAATCATTAAAGACTGTTATGGTCCCCTCTCTTTAGCTACACCATGCCGTTTCGGCCTAAGCTTTAGAATTAAAGTCGTAAAAAGAAAACTCAAAATGAAAGATTTAGTTGCTGGAGAGAGGCAGGTGTTTTTGTTTATTTATTAGGTGAAACAAAGATTCAGATATATTTTGAGATATGGTTGTCCCAGTCATGCCCAAACGGAGTTCTAATTTTAATATGATCTTTTCATAGTGAGGTTGTATATAATATTAATTGTAGATAATTATCATCATTTCAGCTATAGGACGTCCACTACTGAACACAGGCCTCTCCCAATGATTTTCATTGGGGGGATTGCCAATATTCGCCACGCTTGGTAGGCAGGTTGGCAGGTTCATTGTAATTGTACGTAAGTATCTTTAGTGCATTTTATCGTTTCAATCCCTTTGTTTTTTTTTTTAATTTCTTTTAATAATTGTGTATGTTAGTGTAATTGTTTTTTAGTATTATTTTAAATTGGTTTAATGTATTTAATTTTGGTCCGATGGTTAAAAACTAATTAACAATGTTCTAAAGGAGATGTCACCTATTTCAATCTATAAAACTTTTTCATGCATGGGCCATGTAACCTTCACAAGTTGTAATATAAAAAGTTAGCCAGTGGCCCTATTGTACACGCTTAGCCACAATCTTTTCAAATAAAGCGTCCCATTGTCTGCCTATTGCGTGTTCCTGGTGAAAAATGATGATTTATTATTAAGTTCGCGCGGCCTAATGGTGTAGCCCGAATTATTAATGGTGCTGCGGACTAGTGTTGTCGATCGATAGTCGAATATCGATACTATAATGTGTCCAAAATATGTCAAATAATATGTCAAAAAGAGCTAGTATCGATACTAAAGACTGTTTTCCGCAAATTGATAGTTCGCAAATTTTTATTATACTATCGAAGTTTTAAAAAAACAATATTATCGATAGTATGATAAAATTACCATTAGCGCCAAAATACTTTGGTCAATCACAATAATCAACCGCGACCGAAATGTTAGGATAAGAGCAATGGAAGAACGCTTCCCTGCGCCTCTTATCAGGCGCGGACAAAAAATTAAAAAACTACAGGAAAACTTGTGTTAAATGTGACAAACAATTAGTGAGAGTGTTTCCTTTTCTCAATTTCCAAGTAAGTACTCCACCGTTCAACAGACAGTTAATATTTTATTATAGATAATATCGATACTATTGGTGTATATTAGGGCGTTGCGTACACGACGACTACTAAACGACCGCGCCGCCAGCCACGGCTGCGTGGTGGCGGGGCGTGGCAGCGCGGCATGTCCGTGGCTGCCCGCCGCACAGACCCACAGGTCTACCACGAAAAACGAAATCCGTCCGATCCGATAGTCGTTTTTTGGATTGCTTACTACGAAACGCTTTGGATTTTATGAGATAATACGATAAATAACATTTTATTCATTCATTCACGAAGTCTTTTCGAAAATAATGTCGCATCCGATTATAACATCTACATCCTAAAGTGTTACGTAGTTAGTAAGCGTATCGTTTGCTTAACGTTTGTCTTTCGTTTCGTCCGAAACATCGTATTTCGTTTTTCGTAGTGGGCTTCCAGTTGCTATCCACTAACGTAGACGGCGGCGCGAGCGGCTAGCTTAGTCCGCGCCGCGCGCTCTACTAGAACGGTCGTTGCGACTAACCGTTTAAACGTGACTTTATCGATAGTATCAATGCTATCGATAGGATAACTGCATTTTTATTCAAAATTATTGATAGTCAAATTATCGATATTTCAGCAACACTACTGCGGACTATACCACCGACTATTATAAGTCTGTCATCTATTTCCCGAATAGCAATAATGTCCGTTGTTTTGAAATTCAAATAGCCGTTTGATATATTGACGCTAAGACAATGTCGTTAGTTGGAGGATTATATAAGTAATGTTAGCTATTAGTGGCTGTTTATTTGAATTGAATTTGTAGACCTATAACAACAATGACCAGTCCATCGGAATACAGCAAGCAAAAGGTATAAGTACTTACATAGATTCTGAAAAAATTATGCAGAGGTAAGTAGTGCTGGTATTTGAACTCACGACTCACGGAAATGTGGCGAGACTCCATAAGTACATATAGGTACCTATAGGGTGAAATTTTATTAGTGTAAAACACTGAAGGGTTTGTATAAACTCATAATAACAAACAACTTTTCCCAAGAAACCAGTAACCTATCTCAACCTAGTTTCGTAAGTGTACGGAATCTAATTCTTAATATGAAGGCGGGGGCAAACGTAGTAAACAAAATTAAATTGAGATAGGTTACTAGTTTCTTGAGTAAAGTGGTTCGTTATCATGAGTATAAACAAACCCTTGAGTATTTTACACTAATAAACATTCATCATATTTTGCCACAATTCTGAATCATCAGAGTAAAGAATTGTAAGCAAAAATTCAGGAAGCCTTATATTAGAGCCACTTTGACCTGAGATCTCCAATAGTAGCGGAATATTTCACTAGCAAAAAATAAAATATACAAGAGATTCTAACATATTCCAGATGATTGATGAGAGAATCAAATCGTTATGATTCGTCACAAATGTACGAAAATGCGCGACAATTGGCAGCGGCGTGAAATTGGCCCCAGAATACGATTGTCGGACGAAATGAGGGAAAAACCCAAAATCTGTTATGTCTCAAAATGTCTCTTGGTTTCTGATAAAATAAAATAAAATCATCAAATCTTAATTTTATTTGTCAGCGTGGCGAGTTGGAGCGTGGAGATAAATTAAAAAACTTGTCACGGAATTGCATATCCGAATTTTGTGCATTCGTGAAGCGGTGGCACATACATGGCGGAGTATAACCTGCCGGTATGTAGAAAATAAAAACCATAAGTAGGTACCCGTATTTAAAACAAAATAAAAATAATTTATCGAGACGGAATTGTATGCTGGATGTATGACCACTGCGTTGGGATTGTAAAACATAATTTATATGATCGGACTAACTTACCTAGTGACGTCCGATCCTCAATTATGTGAAGTAATCTCGTCCTCATTGTGTACAATGTAGTACGCACTTTTTGCTACTGCACTGATTACAATCTTCAAAGTTAGGCGCGTGCATGAACGCGTCAATAAACTAAAAAATAAATAACCGGAACGTGCCCGCACCGTCACCTATCAATGTCATCTGTCACCTGTCAATGTCATTATTTCAAAGGATAAAACTGGACACAACTTTCAAAAAGAAGGGAAACTAAGTAGTATGTAGGTATTTATAGCATATAATCTTTTTTGTACTTTAAGGATTGATAAATACATACTAACTGGGTCGGGCTGGGGATAGGATGAGGACGAGATTACTTCACATAATTGAGGATCGGACGTCACTAGGTAAGTTAGTCCGATCATATAAATTATGTTCCATAATCTCGTCCTCATTGTGTACAATGTAGATGTTCAAAGAGGAAAGTTGTGTCGACAAAGCAATATAAACATTTATTATGATCATTTATATGATTTGCTAAAGTCTTCGCACATGATAAAACTTTATTTTATTAACTATCTATTGGTAGATGCTTAATTCAAGTTTTATCTAACAAGGATATAGTTGTTTGATTAATTCATTGGAATTAATCAACCAACCCTGTATATCGATACAACCCTGTATATCGATACAATCCTGTATGATGATACACCTTGTGTGATGGTACACCCTGTATGATGATACACCCTGTATGATAATACAACCCTGTATGATGATATAACCCCGTATGCTAATACAACCATGTATATTGATACAGTCCCATCCCATTTGATGACACAAACCTGTACCTATTTTATACCATACAGGTGGGCCAAAAAATGTGTAGGAATTCTATAAAATCGAAAATAGCAAATTTTACTTTAATTGCAATACTCTTTTATTTTTGTTAAAACTGTAAGTCTTTATGAATTTATAGATTTGCTGGGACTGAGACTGATAATCCACCTGTTGTACACTTTTAAGTTTGTGCAATAAAGTTTTAAATAAATACCCCGCGCTATTAAGTAGGTATATTCTTTACGAATAAACTAGAGATCACGCAAACGAAATCGCGGGGCAACAGCTAGTTTAATAAGTTGTCATGGAAATGGAGCCAATGCTTTGAACTATTAATATCCGTCTCATTTATCCAGTAGTAGTACATACTTAGTATATGGTTACCTAACAAGGTAAATTTATCGATGTGCAAGTAGGTAGTTAAGCTAGTATTTCTTCTGAAAAGACTTATTTTATTTTATATAATAAGAAAAACTAGTAACCTTTTAAGTTATCATTGTCTGTAATACAATTTTTTATGCAAATAAATTAGTCTTAGGTATTCTTAATAACTCCTGTTCAAGGTGTAGTTCCAAAGTAAAGGAAACTAAAATAAATAATATGGATGTTTACTATCGCAAATTTTTCATTAATTATATGTTATAAATAAGGAAATTATATACAAATACTACTAGTATTGTTCCAGTAGGGATCCTATTTTGTTGACAATAGTTTCAACATTATTTTACTGAGAAAGATTGATTTTTACTCATCTTCTTAGAAAACCGTTATATGTGTTACACTTGTATGGCTGGAAATCAGTATGAGACTTCCTGCACTTTATGTGTGGATCCCTGGTATATTAATAAGTTAATGAAACAGTCTGAATACTTATTTATAAAAAGATTCAATGACTGGTCAATTCTTGTAAGCTAATAAAAAATAATAATTAAATAAGTAATAATTTACCAATACATCACATCGGATAAGATAGAAAGTTTACTCCGGCTCAAAATACTTGTAGCAGCCTTACAGCCTTAGTCCAATAACAAGGTAAGGCAACATTTATTGCCTGCATTGCCTTAATTATTGCCACTGATCAATGCCTCTATGGTCTCATCCATTTTTTTTTTTTTTTTTTTTTTTTTTTTTTCATTTAAGTTAAGTTAGAAATTTTCTGTCATTATTTATCATCTCCATTTTTGCTTTACATGGTAATTTAATATCTAATAAAATTATTTATACATAGACTTACATAGGTACTTGACAATCTTCAATTATAATTGTAAGATTCATGCCTTAATTTAAATAATAATTTTAAGTCAGTAGTTTATTTTTTATGAAGTTTATAGTTTCATGGATACAATTTTAATTTTTTAATTATGTTTTAATAAATCATATTTTATTATAATCATCTATTTAAATATGAACCTTTGTTATCCACCTGGGATAATTCAGTTTATTTACTATCTTTAGTATCTTGATAATTTAATGATTGGATGATTATTTATCTTTGTCTTCAATTTTTGGTATCAAACATTTTCACAAATAATAAAATGTCTAGAAATATATGGTTTATAACAAAAATATATTAAAAATATATTTAGGTCAGATTTGAAAATTCAAGTTATCATTGGAACTTTGTGTCTAATTTTGAATTTCTCTTACTTTTCCAAAGGTAGCAGGTACCTACTTAAAAATTAAAATAATTGGTTTTCGACCTTATGATAAGTACATAAGGATCAATTATGGTGCGACATTTTTGCCTGTAAATAAAGCTGCATAAATCTTTCCATGGGTTTTTACTGACTGAAAATATTGGAATATAACATACAGTTACAGTTAAAAAAGTTTTTAATTATGGTAATTTTTATCTTGTTGATAACAAGGAGAATTATTTTTCCATTTCTGTAACAGTGATCTTCACTCACATTATTTGTAAGTAACACTCATCTTGAGTGTGTCTTTATTTCACTTGATGAAGACTAGAAATAATCTAACTAGCCATGGCGATCAGCTAGAATAATAACCTTAAGTCAGTAACAGTGTTAAATTTTAATTGCTTTCATAGATTATTATAGAATCTTGAGAATTAAGCTTGATACTATGAGAATTTAAGGTTTACCCGGTTGTAACCAGATCTAATATTATAAGTTACACAAATGGGATACCATATCAGTTGTATAGGAACATACAAACATGCACCAGCCAACATCAATTTGTCATGGTCTCCAAACAGGGAGTCAACTTCCCTGTATTATGAGGTACAAGACAATGTATCTCGCCAGGGTCATTCGACCAGAGTATCGAACCTGGGACCTTTTACGTTAAGGCACTTCACGAATCAAGTGGACTAATGATCTCTAAGTCACAGATATCAATTAGCAATGTCAAGTAATGTTTATTTATTTATTTAAGCTTTTTAGTAAAATATAAGAGAAAAAAAAAAACTTAATATGGTCATAACTACATGAACTATTGGAGTAAACAGGTTGTTTTCTATGGTATGCTTTATAAAGTCTTGCCCTCTTGGGCCAACATCAAGAAGTATCTCAATTACTTGTGGTAAAAAACTTGTGGAAATCCACACCGAGATAAACCATAATTTGTAAAAGCGCAATTTATCATTGACTTGTATGTATATAAATGGGGCAGAATAAGACAAGCAGATCTGAGACCAACAGATTGTCTTGGTACCATTAATGGTTGCCAAAGGCCCAATTTGATAGTAACAACTGATGAAATTATTAAAAACTTAAAATCTTTATAAACAGACTGAAATTGTCTAGGTAAGTATATGACTTGTTTACACAAGACTCAGAATTCCTTAAGCCTTCAATATCAGCAGGCAAAGGAGCTTCTTTCATAGCCTCCTTAGAGTCAAAGTGTTAAGTTGAAAAAATTAATGAAGACGGAGGGCATTACCTCATGGTCTCGGTACCCATATTCTCCCTCCTCTCTTTTTTTCTTTAGTGGCATTCGAAGATATGTATCGTCTTGATACTTTTGTTCGACTATATTTTCAACTTCAATTAATGAAGTCGGTCTCTGGTCAACCTTATAAGATTTGCAGACCCGCAATATTATAACAAAAATTTTAAGCCACAGGCTAACCCCTCGTGAAAGCAAGTGGAAGTGTTATAATTCTGCTGCGAGACAGAAAAGAGGAATAATTGTTCTCTCGGTACATATGACGCTCTAGAAGAATTTTATAATATTAATAACTTACCTTATGCTATTACAGATCCTTTGTAGTATATTTCTGGTGCAACATTGTATCCGTCTCATGGTCAACTCTTCATGAAGACTAGAGCCATAATGTTACGTCTCAGGAGGAATCCCTCGAGGAGACGCTTCAGACTGAACAAAAACCCACTGGCCACTCCATCGTAAAGGCCAGTGCTTCTGTACAGAGCAGTTTCTGTGGAGTCATTCGGAGACATGACAGACAACTAGAATGAACATATTGATCACCAACGGCCAACCTCCCGTGAAGGCTCCGATGTCATTCATTCTGAGACATGAGAGACAACTAGAATGAACTTAATGATCACCACGGCCAACCTCCCGTGAAAGCTCCGATGTCATTCATTCTGTCTCGTTTGCGGGCTGAAGAATAACGCAACTCTCTCACACACACTCCTTGTTTTCATGATTAATTTCTGGCTAATTATGTTGTTGGAGTGGAGGCCACGTCTCGGCGAACGTAGTGTAGGACGCTTCTCAACTCGATGGGCCGACGAACTCGGGAATATGGCTAGATACATTTGTATCAAAGCAGGAGATCGTACTCCTTGGCGCTCTTTGCGTCCTTCCCGTACGTCCAGCAGTGGGCTGTAATAGGCTGAGATGATGGTGATGGTGATGATATTATAAATATAATAACACTAAAATTAGTGTGCTGTGGTGGTGATAGAAATCGTAGTAATCGTAATAATTGAGCCGAGGTATCGGTCCAACAATTTCACAAATTCAACTGACAAGTTTTGTTTTCCAGCCACCATACTTTTACACAAACATCACCGTATTTTCTTCTTGGTTTTTTGCATTAGTATGTAAGCTGTAAATCACTAATTAGTTTAAAAACTAATTTATTCTAAATATTTACGTCTTCAGTGCTGTGTACAAAAAAGTACAATGACATTGACAGGTGACAGATGACATTGATAGGTGACGGTGCGGGCACGTTCCGGTTATTTATTTTTTAGTTTATTGACGCGTTCATGCACGCGCCTAACTTTGAAGATTGTAATCAGTGCAGTAGCAAAAAGTGCGTACTACATTGTACACAATGAGGACGAGATTATGGAACATAATCTATCAATCGAATTACTCGTACTCTCCGTGAATTTCGAATTTTGGTTTGTTGTGTTTTTATGGATAGCTATATTTGATTCTTATTGCTTAAATTAAATAAAATAAAGTTATTATAGTATTTAACAAGCACGTTGGAATATCAAAACACTGATGATTGTTTGTTTTTCGGCAAAATAAGTAAAAAAAATTGCTTAGAAATGATGTAATGAAAGCGTGTTTGTAAGTACGTACTCGCAAGCTTTAAAATGTAGATGACTGAAACCTACTGTTTACCTCATGGTTGACTGGCACAAAATGCCTCATGACATTAAATCTACCTTTTGTTTAAATATATTAATAAAATCTCATGCATCTAGAAAAATGAAATGTCCATTCGGCAATAAAATAAAAATAGTAAGTATTAAAAAAAAAACATTGGACAAGACCACATACATTGCACTGATCCTAAGATAAGTAGCTAAAGCAACATGTTTTAGAAATCAGAAACAACCTGGACCCGAGACAATACAGAAAAGCTCGCTTTGTACATTGAACCGAACAAATTGAACCTGGGACCGGAACGTCAGAGATGGCGACGCCAAGTCAGCGTGCTCGCCCCTCGGCTACTGAGGTCGTCTTATAAATATTATCGTTAAATTCTCACAAAGTTGAAATAACCTCATTTTGTAATTTGACTGAAAATACATATCTACCTATTAGATATTTGTGTAAGCTAATTTATTTTGATTAAGTCATTCAAATATATTTGTATGAGATATGAAAAAAACTCATTTTGTATTTGGAAATACTAATATTTGGAAGAGGTTATGTTTGTCTACTTTATTCGTCAGCCCAGAAAAATCTGAGTTTGGGGCATTTAAATATGGCACTTACGCTTTAAAAGAACAAAGTTCTTCAACGCTTTGTTCGTCTTTTAATCACACGTTTGTGGATTTGAACTCTTTTCTGTCCCTTTGACAGGCAGTAGATAGGGACTTACTTTGTGTTAAGTCTAAGTAGCAGTGTCAATAGATAGTTAATAAGTATATACAGGGTTATTAAAAATGCTGACACCTTGATCCTAGTGCTCAAACAAAATCGCGAATACTTTTAGTAATGTTTATTTTACATTAGCTGTTGTTTTTTTTTGTGTTGCGAAGTATATTAAAAACTGTTTTTTTTTTGTAATAGACATATCACCCTGTTAAAAAAGCTGCCACCCTGTATTCAAAATTTTAGCCATAGGACGTCCACTGCTGAACAAAGGCCTCCCCTAATGACTTATCATCGGGGTGATTGACAATACTCGCCACGCTTGGCAGGTGGGTTGGCGAGCGCAGTTGTGCCGAGTTGTTGAGCGAGTGCCGTGTGGGGGCGACCGTAAAATTTAATTTTAAAATACGAATTTTACCCCAGTGGCCGGAGTATCGTGCGCTACTGCGCCATAGAATTACACCATCCGCAATAGACATCATGGTGGCATCCCTCGCAAATAATTCATTTAAACAATATGATGTTGCGCTCTAGAAATTGTTTTTGTATTCTAAACAAAGTTTTATAATATGTATTTTATAATTATTTTATTTTATAATAATATGTATGAGGCGTCCGTTTTCACTGTCTATCAGTTCTTTACCAAATCATATAACAATGGAATACAATACGGCACTCTAAACTTATGGTATTGATTATTAATCGCATTAGCCCAAATATTAGGTCCACATATATTTTATTTTTAAAAGGCGTATTTGGACTACGATCTCCGCAGTCGAAGTATAATATTACGTGGGATACTTTCTTAATCTTAAATTTATTATCCATCCAATTTCCAAATGGAAGTCTGCCACTTACGAAAATTGTGTCACGTTAGTTGCCCTAGCAACTGCTCATAGTGTTTAAACACTCGCGAAGATCATGAACATTGAAGTTCTGTCATTATAAATAACAATATAAATATCAGACCTCATAAAAACTTCTAAAGTCGGTGTCAAACTGCCGGTACTTGTCTTACCATTCCTTGAAAAGCCAGAGATAATGCCCTTCTAAAAATGTACTTTCTTATTATGAGATAGCGAATGCTACCCGTAAGGATACAATCTTTTTTATTGGTTACAAAAAGCCACATAATCATGTAACATGTCAATCCTTGAGCCGCTGGATTAAAAACACTTTGAAGAACAGTGGTATTGATACCTCAATCTTCACTGCTCACAGTGCGAGCCATACCGCCTCCTCTAAAACTTATAAATACTTATAACTTGTAAAGCTGCTGGCTGGAGCGACAGTTCTTCTGCCTTTGGTAGATATTATAATCCTACTATACCTACTACCTACTACTACCTATATGGTTACTGACGTTAATAATGAAACGTCAATAGCCACTGTTGAATTAAAAAATGATTAAAATTTAATATGACAATCATGTTAAAATCGTTATGTTGTTTTTAAATTAAGTTACAGAGTTAAATGAATCCTGCCACCTATCTTCAATAGTATCGAGTACTTCTCAAGATAAGATTGACTGAATGTAGTAATTGTTATGTTTATTACTCGCTAACATCAATTGTATTAACTTTTACAATCTTGTTTGTAATAACACAATTTATGAGTAAGAATTATCTGGTGCTTATTGGCATTTCTTAGGCAGCTCTAAAAATCTACATATTTGTTATAATAATTAATAATTATTTGCAGAATCTATTCGGACGATGCACAAGCATAAGTAATGATTAAACGAACTTACCTGTATGTGAAGTTCTATCATAATTATGCGAAGTGCATCGTCCGAATAGACTTATAACCCTCCCTCCCTTAGGATCCCAAGGTATGCCACCGAAATGCCAACAACAGTCTTTAGCAGTGTGTGTGTGTGTGCCTCTAAACATATGACGTTGCCTCGACGACGGGGTGACCAGTAAGGAAATGATACCATACGACAAAAAGGAAAAATTATTTTATTTTAATTTAAATCTCTAAAATATTCAGTGAATTGAGTGGAGTCACTTGCGTGTAACTACATATTTGTTATAATAATTAATAATTATTTGCAGAATCTATTCGGACGATGCACTTCGCATAATTATGATAGAACTTCACATACAGGTAAGTTCGTTTAATCATTAATTATAAATGCGAAAGTAATTCTGTCTGTCTGTTACGCTTTCACGCTTAAACTTCTGAACCGAAATATTGGCTACTTTTTGTAGTGATAACTGGATGAAATTTTGTACGGAAAAAGATATTTTTATTTTATCTTCTAATCAAGTGACAAGTAAGAACACAAAATACTAAACGCTATTTAAATGATAAATAAAACCATTATAATAAATCGACCGTGCTTTTCGTTCGACTATCCCCCGCCGAATCCACGATATTACTTATTCCAGACTAAACAACATATAAACAGTTCTCTGATATGATATATTATAATGAAATAACTATCTGTCATATTTTTTAAATTTGACCCTATTTAAATTCCTATAAATATAATTGTAATATTCATAATATATTTATAATTCTAAAGAAATGTATCATATAATATGTAATTATGTGGTTCACTCGCAGTGGATTAAATTATTAACATTCCATTACAACTGATAGGTTTATAAATGTTATATATAATACTCTGTTATTGAGAAACAAAATTCGGTGAACCTGGCTCTTAACTGATAAGTAAAGCATAAAAATTACATTTGGGCATTATATAACCCCTCAGACCCGGAAAACTAAATAAACTAAATTCTACACGAGCGAAGCCGCGGTCACAGCTATAACATTGTTTCACGTCGATGCGTACAAGGTGGTCTGCCTTTTCAATTTGAGATGTGACCTTATAGGACGAGGATCCATCTACATTCTACGACTTTCATTATTTGCGATGAAAACACGCAGGAATCAATCTAGATGGAGATATTACCATACGCAAAGAACCGAGGGCGTATCGAATTTCACGGTTGTTTTTATTCTTTCATTGTTATATTTCTTATTGAGCAAAACCGACAGAGAAATTGATATTGAAATTGTTTTTATCAATATTGTGGATTATAGGGTGAATTTGAAATAATGCAATTTTTTGAAGGTATTCAATAATCTGCTGATATAACATTACAACATCTTTTACTATGGAGTCAGATTATGGAGCACGTTAAATAGTTTGCTTCTATATTAAAAGTTGTTATAAAATATATGCACGTTGTTTCAGCGAAGTACCTTCACGATATTACTTTTTTTAAAATTATGGACTCATTCCTCTCATAAAGCACACCGCTCTGCTTTCCTATAAATATAATTGTTTGTAATATTTATTTTATTTATAATTATAATAAAATGTATCTTTGTGGTTTACTCGCATTTGATTTAATTATTAACAGACGATTTCCATTACAACTGATAGGTTTATAAATGTTATATATAATGCTCTGTTAGTGAGAAACAGAATTCGGTGAACCTGGCTCTTAACTGATAAGTTAAGCATAAAAATTACATTTGGACATTGTAAAACCCCTCAGACGCGGAAAACGAAACACAATATGTGACTCAATGCATATATTATTGCAATGCGGGCTTACGGCTTTGGGTTTTGTGAGATAAAAGAGTAGGAGTCACTGAGAAAGAATGTTTCAAAAATCCCGTCTCGAAGGAAAGAGACCAATGCTTGAGCGTATAAAAATGATACGTACGTTTTATTGCGAGTGTAACTTTGTAGTAAAAATTTATTTATTTATTTAGACTTTATTGCACAGATTAAAAATCATACAAAAGGTGGACTTGATGCCATGAGGAATTCTCTACCAGTCGACCATTAATTAGGCTAAACAGAGACGTTTTGTGAGCGGTGCGATACAGGCGATACAAATTCAAATGAAAGGTCCGTGTGAATTATTTTTAAAAGCATAAACTACATACAGTAAATAACGATATAAATAACCTAAATACTATCATACATAGATTACATAGGCAAAATACATAGCCCTGTGTGTGTGACGTGGTCCTCATCAGCGGCAAGTGTCGGTCATCGGGCGATAATAGCGGCTTGGGCAGCGATAATGGAGCCTTGAGCGTCGATAATGGCGGCTCGAGCACCTTTGTGCCACTAATCGCAGTCAAAGTGATATGATGACGGATAAGCTAAGTGTGTACAAGTGGATGTGGCAGTCTCGAGGTTTTGCTGTTGAACCTCTGGTTGAGTGATAGAGGTGAAAACAAAAGACAACATACACCCACTGTGTGACTTTGAAAATCGATTATTTTGGTTTATTTATAAAGTCATTTTATCTCTCTAATACAGAAGTTTACTTAAAGAGAATGGAACAACCATGTTTCTCGATTTGAAAGAAATAAAGAAAATAACATTTATTATAATTTAAAAATTTATTTATTTATTTAGACTTTATTGCACAGATTAAAAATCATACAAAAGGTGGACTTGATGCCATGAGGAATTCTCTACCAGTCGACCATTAATTAGGCTAAACAGAGACGTTTTGTGAGCGGTGCGATACAGGCGATACAAATTCAAATGAAAGGTCCGTGTGAATTATTTTTAAAAGCATAAACTACATACAGTAAATAACGATATAAATAACCTAAATACTATCATACATAGATTACATAGGCAAAATACATACGTAAATAAATATGACGACGATCATGAGACTACAATACCTAAGGGTTCAAGAAGATGATTTCCATTTTTAAAGAAAATGGGCACGGGCAAATTTCTTAAAAGAGTATTTACAAGGGGCTTGTTTGATATTTCAAAATCTCAGTTACTTAAGTATTAGATATGGCAGAGTACATATGTATAAATACAGGGCTACATTGCGATGTAGTACAAAATTTTCAAGAATCAGTAACTTATTCGATCTACGTTAAGAACAAAAAATTTTTATTTTATTTTAAATATTTAGCGAGCAAACGCTGCAAGCATTCGGCTCCTTGTCTCATGGACACTTTTATTTTTGAGTAAGTTGATTTTATTTTTAGGTTACAAAAATACACTTTTTGTATTAGATCCGATGTTTTTATAGATATTCTGCTATTCAGGGCAGACAGATCTAACAAATCAAATATCATAATTCATAACAATCGGTCCAGGCATGCTTGATTTATAAATGGTGTATTTAAAAAACAAAGTCGGGTTAACTTTGTTTTGTATAAAACGTATAAAGTATACAGGGTTATTTGTAAAATATCAACAACTGATCGACAATCGGGGCTAATTTTGGTGCTCAAATACAACAACTTTTTCTATGCGACCAACATTGAAATCTAATACATTTTTTTGACTTCTCCATACAAACTGATGCCAGCTGGTGGCGGCTTAGTATGGGGAAGTAAATTTTTTTTTGCGATCTTAATGTTGGTCCTGTAGAAAAAGTTGTTGTATTTGAGCACCAGAATCAGCCCCTAGGAGGTGGTTGATGTTTCACAAATAACCCTGCATATAGATAAACTAAAAATTCCTGTCTGCTGTTTAAAAATGAAACTCGTTGATAATTTACGATTGACCGATTAAATTGCTCCGCTTAAGGTGCTTGTTGGCTCAACGTCGGTGTACGCCTGTGATCTCTGATACAAAACCGCGCTCTTTTCTTCTTTTTTGTTTTTTCAATTTTATTCAAAAAATACGAATATTAAAAAGTATTACGTTAATGTCGTTTCTGTTTATTATTCTCTACACCCTAATTTAAAAATAAATTAAAAATTTGGCACTACTATTTTGCAATGTAGCCCTGTGTGTGTGACGTGGTCCTCATCAGCGGCAAGTGTCGGTCATCGGGCGATAATAGCGGCTTGGGCAGCGATAATGGAGCCTTGAGCGTCGATAATGGCGGCTCGAGCACCTTTGTGCCACTAATCGCAGTCAAAGTGATATGATGACGGATAAGCTAAGTGTGTACAAGTGGATGTGGCAGTCTCGAGGTTTTGCTGTTGAACCTCTGGTTGAGTGGTAGAGGTGAAAACAAAAGACAACATACACCCACTGTGTGACTTTGAAATCGATTATTTTGGTTTATTTATAAAGTCATTTCATCTGCCTAGTAGGTACAGAAGTTTGCTTAAAGAGAATGGAACAACCATTTTTCTCGATTTGAAAGAAATAAAGAAAAAAACATTTAATATTATGCTTTGGACATCACACACGATAGTATAAGAAACAATTGACACATAAAACATTACTTAAATTAAAACACAAAAAAATACAACAAACAAGATTAATAAAACGTAAGCAATTTGAAAAACGAGTATTTAAAATAAATAACCAAGCGGTACCACTATCTGCTTGTGATATCCAAGATTTGACTTTTCGTCCCATAGTGATTCATTGTTCGTCTTTTAGATGAGTTGAAACAATAATGGTACTCGTAATACAAAGTTCATCGTGTACACCTAAAACAATTAAAACATAGAAACCGATATGGCGTTGTGGTATGTTGGTTCACCTAAAGCTTCTTCCCAAGTTTGATGCGCGGCCGGGTCTTTAAATTCTAATTTAAAAAAAACTAAACTTTTTTTTTATATTGGCTTGTTTCTAGGTTTGCGGCGACACTATGATATGTCAGGTACATCGTAACAAGTATGTAATTCGAGACTAAAACAATGGCTTTGTAAAAATTCAAAACCCATTCTGGTTAGCTGATGGAAGTAATAATATAATATATAGTCTTCTTATTATTAGTCATTTAACAAGAAATTTCGGTAACAATAAATCTAAACAAATATGATACATTTTTGATACATATTAGCTAATATCTAATGTTCAACTAATTATAGGTTCAGGATAATGTAAATAATTATTTAATGGCTGTGTTGTAAACACATGTTATTTGTGTTTTTACGTACTAGAAGAAAACTTAAATTATATTGAAGCTTAGTAGATGTTTATACAGTGTTTGTGTTCGATAAATAAATAAATAAAACAAATACTTAAAATCTATAGAACTATACCAAATTGACATTTGGTATAGTAACACAGTCAAAATATGTAGTCTTTAATTAAAAAATCTGAACACGTAGAAATTCGTGCGTTTTATTATTTAACAACTAAAATATGCAAGTAATTATCTATAAAATTGGTTACTATTCAAAATTCGTTTATTTCATTGACATGATCATATAAATAAAGAAGTAGTTATGCTTTATTCTTATTAGAATGCATAATTTAACGAAGTCGGTGCGTAAAACACACCTGGCTCATCCTAAGCTGTTGAGAAGATATTTTATGTCCCGATTTAATCTGCCCTATAACTTACACGTGCGTGTTTTGATAAAAGACGGGGATCCTATAGAAGCTATATAATTTGTAGAAAATCCCAAAAGTTCGATATACAATACGTCACGTTGGGCTCAGGACGTGCCACGGTGAGATCGCGGCAGATTTAAAAATGCTATTGGCTCTGGCAATTCAAAAGAATCTAAACTAATGCTATTTGATAAATTTTATCAAAACTAGTTCATTTAATTTCAGCCTTAGATTTTATGATAACATCGGACATTTATTTATTACTAGCTGACCCAGCAAACTTCGTTCCGCCAATTCGTTTGACAGGTACGAACAGTTTGTATGGGAAAATAAAATAGTTTCTTTACTACTTTCCTTGCATTTTTTTATATTTTCTGACCTTTTAAACCTTCCCTGAACTTCCACAAATATTTCAAGATCAAAATAAGACAAATCGGTCCAGCCATTCTCGAGTTTTAACGAGACAAACGAACAGCAATTCATTTTTATATATATAGATGACAATATAGGGCATTGTTTTTACAAAACTATTGACCTGCCATACGAAAAAATGCCTGAAATGGACAACAACGATTAAAAATAAATTTTTAGTGTCAATAAAAAAACTTAGTTGTTATATTCCTTATTACATTCCTAAATCATGTTCATTAAATTAATACAAAAATACTCTACTTTTCATTTGTGTTTTTAGCATTCAATTCTATTAATCCAATCTAAAATACGTCGAACCTTTCGAACAAGCCTCGGGCCCAAAGCATTTAACAATTTTACCAACAATTAAAACCACTTTTCGATATAAAAGCGGTCATTATCGACAATCGTCCGAGCCAGACTGAGATATTATCCCAGTGTGTGCGCTACACGACTCTTCCATTTAAGCTTGAGCCTTTAGTTTGTGGGTAGTGACTTTATGTGTAATGGACTTAGCACTGCGAGTAACTCTTGGGTATTTAGGACATAAATTCCAAAAGTCCATATACGTTGTTTTATATAACTAAGAGCCAAACATCATACTAATATATTGTCAAGGTCACGAAATAAGTAATGAAGTAAGTAATGAACTGTTTTCGTATTTGACCTCAACTGGGAATCGAACCGGCGTTCAAGGCAAATCATTCTGACACAATCGTGTCGCGAATAAAAACAATAATTTTAATAATAATTAAGATTATACTTCTTTGTCGGCGTGATTAATATGATCATCATCATAATGTCAGCCTATAGGTACAGCTTATAATCCCTTTGCTTACCTTAGTAGGAAAATTTCAAAAGTGTGTTTGTTGTTTGTTTATTAAAATAATATATTGTGTACTTACTGTAACTAATAATAAGTTAGATTCGGTGAAAGAGACTGAATCCCACAAAGCAGGGAATCCTAGTGTGGGAATCAGTGCTAATGTTATTATTATGTAAGTTTTCTTTGAAATAAAAAGATTTATCATTATCATTATGTAGCCTATGCCCTTTTCGAGAATTCAAGCAGGCACTAGACTAAATTTAATCAAAATCGGTTTAGTGGTTTTGCCTTAAAAGCGTAACAGACAGTTACTTTTGCATTTTTAATATTTAAGATGGATTTCCCATATTAATGAATAAATATTCGACAACATCACATACATTGCTCTGATCCTAAGGTGTGTGGTTAAAGCACTTGTGATAGAACACAGAAACAACGACGGTACCACAATACCCAGACCCGATGGAACATAGAAAAGTACATTTTCTACATGGACCCGACGGATAATGCGTTTTATCACAAAATCTTCACTATCTCTCCTAATATTTTGTTTGGCTCACGTTGTATGCATTCCTCAAGTAGTCGCGCATATTTGGTTTCCCAAATATTGACAGCCTTGTTTAGTTTAAGCACACAACTGCGACCTTACAAGTGCATGCGCATACATACTGCAACACGACACTCGCCCCACTTTGATAGGTTTTAAGGTGCAGTCAATATATGTCATCAACTTACCACAAAGTATCATTTTTTTCTAAATTGAATAACTAGACTAGAAAGTTGACTGTCGTTTAAGGGGGGGGGGGGGGGGGGGATAATCGCTAATGTAAACTAGCATGTAGTTTCAAAAGCCTAATTGAGCCCAAATTGTTAGATATATAAGAATAGTCAAAACCTACATATTTCGAGCATAGCATTTGATTCTAGTACTTATGAGTATGCTTCAAAAATATATTGCATCATTGATAAAACAAACAAAAAAGATGCTTATTCTTTTTTCTTTTTAACCTATTTTTATAGGCCATCGTGTAACTATAAACTAAGTATATTATTTTTATCGAACAACTGATTCATGCGAAACGTAATTATACGTTCGTTACGTCCCCAATTTTCGCTACCTGAAAATGCAGCGTTTGTCGTAAAAGCCACCAGCCCCCAACCAGTATTTTAACACAGTTATTGTGACGCAGTTTCTGACATTAGGCATTTAAAGAAAGGTGCATAATTTAGGCGGTTTTATCGCTAAATGCGATCTTAAGATAAATATGTCTGTATAACTTAAGAAAAAAGGTAAATTCAAACAAACTATTCAAATTGGCTCGGGTCTGGGTGAGCTGGAAGACGCCTCTGGAAAAATACATACATAATACCTTGTAACCATGACAGACAAATTGGTGTGTTGTTTGTGCATATTTATATTTATTTATATATACATTATATTTATATAGATTTCTACTATATTCGATAGACTTTAAGGCCCGGTTTCCACCAAAACGGAGGCGAGAGGAGAGCTGTATTTTCATACAAATGACTACCCAAGCGGACACAAGCGGGCTCCGCTTTTGTTGTCATTTGTATGAAAACATAGTACCTCTCCTCTCTTCTCCGCTTTGGTGGAAACCGGGCCTAAGTTGGCCATTTTTGGGTAGGTTGACGTGGCAATGACTGTACATACAAATACTAAATCAACTGCTCTCCCACTTCTAGAATTTCTTATGCAAATTGTGTTGCCCTAGATTTACTTCAGTGAATAAGGACGATTTACACTTTACATTAAAAAAAAATAGCTTTTTTTATTATATACTTTAATCTCATACTTTAATCTTTAAATGATAAATTAAAAAGTGAGGTAGTTATTATTTTTATGTAAGACAATTTAAAAAAAAAATTCTAATAACTGTTAAACCCTTAACTTTATTATTTGATTAAAATAGATTGCAAAATATTTTGTTTGCAACATATTTGTTTTACAGTAATTTTTTGCTTATGAGACTCCACCGAGAAAAATATTGGTTTCAAACACTGTGCGACACACTATTATTTATAGATGTAATAATTTTTTTTCTAAGGTACCGTTTGATTGTTTGGTTTTCAATAATCAGATTAGTTTAAAATTTAGTGGCTACTATAAGTATAAGAGTAAGATAAGTATAAGTATAAGAAGAATAAGATGCGTCTCAAAGCAGTAAGCAGTTTGATGTTATTTATTTTTATATTAAAATAAATAAATAAATATTGGACATTTTCACATAAATTTCTCTGATCCTAAGGTAAGTAGCTAAAGTTATAAAAATAATAAAAAAACTACTGTACCACAACACCCAGACCCGACCCAACAAAGGTTCAACATTGACCCGACCGAGAATTGAACCGGGACCTCAGAGATAGAGATATATTTGTTTATAAGTTGTCCTTAAATAATTTATTACTTTCCTGATTTTATTAAAGTCTAGTAAGATGTGTGTATATCTTTTTTATACAGAAGTATTACCGATTTAAATATGTATATTTTTTCCAAAAGTGAACTACAATAAATATCATTTCACCTATTATTTGTTTGTTTTCACATCTCAGGGTGTAAACGGACCATTGTCGGTGCAGTATTAGGTATCTTCGCTATCTATTACACACGAGTCGGAGACGCGACATCTCGCGGATCCTTAGTCGGATTACATATAATATCTTAATAAGGGACAAACAATAAACCAATTGTCATAATCTCAAAGTTCATATTTAAAATTTCTTCTGGTACTTACTTACAAGGTACAGATTTGTACAAGTAAAGACGGCAGCTCATCAACCTACCACAAAACGTAATTTTTTTCTCAATTGATATTGATTTCTACATGCCGGATTTAGAGTTGTAAAATTCAATGACCTTCAACTTTTTGGGTAGGTTGACCATGAATTTTGAATCTCCTAGCGGACTCAGACCCGTAACGATTTAAAAAAAAAAGTTAACACGAAATGGGAATAGTCATTATTATAATTTGTCATTAGGAGGAAATATTTCTAGAAATACAACTCTGAATATACGAAGAAAAGTTTTTTTTATTACTCATACTCGGAAAGTAGGTCTGAAGTTGCCTGAGGAGCGAGTTGAAAGTAATACTTTTCAGCCCTAGGGAGAATCGTTTTCAACTGACAGCTGTCAAATTATGAAAAGAAAAAACTAGTTCTATTAAAAGCTTTTTTTACTATCTATTGAACCATGTTGCAACTTTCTATACAGCCACTTAATAACAGCGCGATGTTAAATTGAATTAAGTAACATAAAGAAATGTATTAATTAAAGAAGTTTTAATGATCTTATTATAAGTTTACTTTTAACTATGTCTTTGAAAGATTTGGGCAAAATATTTACCATTTTTTCAATGACGAAAATAAAAAATAATGGCTGAATAGCTGGCCGGCCACAGAAAAAAAATAGGCGGAAAAGCAGCAATCCGATCTTCATTTGTTTTTTCGAGTTGTAGAACGTAGTGATTGCATACTCATTGGTACGGTATTGTTAAAATTCACATTGTTTTTTGTCAGCTAATTCATGTTTTTATTTATACTTTCCTTGTATAGATGAATGAAAAGCACAAATTTATTTAGTCCCTCGAACTATTGGCGCCCTCGCTACGTTCGCGCGCCAAACGCCGTCTCGGTACTAAATAAGTTACTTTCACCCCTAGGTTAACAATGTACTATTTAAATCTATCCCTAAAGGGGAAAGGCGAGGAGTGAAAGTTCATTAGGGGACTGCACACTTGCGTGGAAGCAATACCTCCACGCGTTAGGGGAGAAAAGGGGTCTTGACAGACAGACAGGCGGACGGACAACAAAGCGATCCTATAAGTAAGATTCGAGTCCCACCTGAGGCAGTCGATTTTTTTTCAAGTGTTATATTATCATAGATCCTATAAGGGTTCCGTTTTTCTTTTTGAGGTACGGAACGCTAATAATTGGATTATCATTCCGCTATAAAAAGTTTAACCCTTAAGTTTTTTTTAAATCGGTGATTTGGGTACCCTTTATTTTTAGTCTTAATTATTGGTAGTTTCTTATTTTTATAGTTCCGTACCTGCTCCCCGATTCAGAACCCTTCGATAAAGAATTGACAACAAGAATCACGTGAAACTATTGCTAAATCCTATACATGGTTTTCCGGTCGACAATTTGTTACTGAAAGGTTCTGAATCGGGGGCCTGAAAAGGGAAAAACAGAACTCTTGCAGGATCAGTTGTATTGTTAAGACCCTTTTTCTCAGGCACAGGTATCTTTACTAAAATTAATTTTAAATACGCAGTTAGTTAAATTGGCAATAGGCTGGTTACATTTTCCGATAGGGTAAATGTGTTCTTGAGTAGAGACCGCGACTTGGCAAACGCAACATAGAACAACGTGTTGTGAAGTAGGTAGTACGCCTCTGATGCTAGCGGATAGAAAAGAATAGCTAAAGCTTAATGGCCATCCTGGAGAGGCCTTTGGCCAGCAGTGGACTGTCGTGGGCTGACACCATATTTTAATCTTCAAAATGAAAGAATTTTTATCATCATCATCATTTCAGCCATAAGACGTCCACTGCTGAACAAAGACCTCCCCTAGTGACTTATCGTCGGGAGGGATTGCCAATACTCGCCACGCTTGGCAGGCGGGTTGGCGAACGCAGTTTTTTATAAGTTTACGCACGAAGACGCTGCTGCCCATCTAGTGCTACAGAAATTAGTCGCCTCTTACGACACGCCTCTTATCGGCGATGGGGAAGTGTATTCTTTACGGCCGTCCCCACACGGCACCTCATTTGCCTCATTTGAAAGAAATTTAGAATCTTGAAAACTTAATCTTACACCAGTTTTTAGTAACCGGGGCTTACATACTTACAAGCGTCAAACTAAAATTGTATTAGAAATTATAAAGATAAACAACAAATGATAAAAACCGGTCACAGAGCTGTACAGTCTACGCACGCTTGACCAGTTTTAACTCACGGTGCGCAGCCGTTTTTTGTAGAGAAATACAATTGTATAGCACAAAAATAATCACAGTTAAAAGAGTTTCCAACATTACACATAATGAGTAACCTATAAAGTAAAATGAATCGATTCGGTCCTAATCTGAAAACAAATGACTTTTTTATAAAATCATTTTCTCGTGAGTAACTGCTTACAGCATTTTCATTGAAAAAATGAAAGATCACGTCCGACTTTCCGTGTGATCGGGCGGTTATTGAAAGGTCCGAGGGTAGATTAGAAATTTATTGAAAGGCCCAAGAAGCTTTTTAGACCTTTCGATCGGAATTCCGACTATTTTTGTTCAGCAAAAATTCTGGATCTAAATAAAATTGAAATAATAAACTAGCCATTGAAATGTAAAGTCTAGTGATGCGCTTCTCGAACTAAGTTACAGGCAGTCGCGGCTTCGAAACCTAAGGTAAATGAGTATGTTATTAGCACGAGCATACCTAATGATCCCGTCATCCTATCATCATATTTAAAAAAAAAACTATAAAATACACTTTATGTAGTGAACTCGTCAAAACAAAACCATGTGCCTAAACACGAAAGTTTAACCAGTAGTTATTAAAGAACTCCATCATCAGATCAGCAGCATGTTACAGTCATCCGAATGTCAGATACGTTCAAAGTTTCAAATCAATGCGTCAGTTAGGAGCAGCTTATTTATTTATTCTTTATTGCACAAAATAAAATCGTACAAAAGGTGGACTTAATGCCCTGAGGCATTCTCTACCAGTTGAATATTATTTACTATAACTAATTCCAAGATTTGGTTACATAGTTATTTAGTTAGTTACAAGTGAAGTGAAGCTAATAAAAATGTGTTAAAATTTCTTTTTCCTCTTTGGAGAACTAAATCTAAGTACTATTGCTATAACAGGTTTCACGTCTTCTACACAGAAACTCATTTTTAAAATGAAACAAAAACAATAGGCGCAGCAGACTGGCGGTTTTGCTAACATATTTTGCTAACTTGATTTGATAAATCATGTTTTGTAAGAAAATTGCCTTAAGCATTATTTAGTTTGGTTACTTAAAAATTTTGGTGGGATTTGATAATTAAATTAAAAAATATATTAATAATGTTAATGATTGGGCAGTGGTAGCTCAATGGTTGAAGTCTCACGTCACACACCTATGTGTCGTGAGTTTACTTACTCGGCTTCAAGAAATGGCAATGAGGTGACATTCAGATAACACTAAGTATGTGTGTATTCTTGGTCCAAAATGGTATATTTCCCTTATTTAGTCTAGAAGGTATCATGTTAACCTCATGTAATAACTAGACACACCGGATCTAAATCCATGGGCAAGGAAGGAGCAATGAGAAAGAAAGATGGTAATAGATTTGATGCAATAGTAAAAAGATTGCAACTGTTACTCAGTTGTAAAAGACCACGTCACCTTTTCACCACACATAAGTACTTCACAATTTTAGTACTGTGACTTTTATTATTTGTAGAAAAGTTTTTTATGTTTTTTTACAATCAGCTATTTAAAAATATATTTTTTTTAGAACATTTCACTAAAATTGTTCAAAATGTTTGGTTAGTATGCATAGTATGTACTACAACGTAACCGAGTAAAGACCCGACAATCTGTATATATCAATAATCAAATTACATTAAGCTGCATAATAAGTAATAATAAAATTCTTTGTTGGCAACACTTCATCATCGTAAGATCCGATAAATCGGAGGATCAGAGTGGCCTAACCTGCAGATGAGATTGGAACGTTATAAGTTGCACGTTTCATGAACCTTGCTCCCGGGAGGTCGTAATGGGATTCTTTTGTATGGCCGTCGGATTGATAAGAATTCGGAATTTTGAACGATTGAATATTTCACTGGGAACACAATGACGGTTACCCATTTTTGAACGGATTTCTTTTTGATTCGAAAAGTAAATTCGGATGAATTCTAAGAGTTGATTTAAACTTACCTTATCTTGTACTTCTATTAAGAGATAATTAAGGTGATGGAATATTTGTTAATATTTATATGAGGTCAAAGAAAACAAAATCACTAAAAGGTAAATCTAATAATCAAACTAAATCGCACATCGCACCTTTATTTTTGTTTACATTAGACGGTAATTTCATTATTTAGGTTTTTTTTACGTATAATTATCACTGTGTGAAACCTCATTATCAGAAATAGTCGTCATCTCTGAGGTTCCAGGTTCGATTCTCGGTCTGGTCAATGTAGAAAACGTATTTTTCTATGTTGTTTTAGGTCTGGGTGTAGTGGTACCGTCGTTGTTTCCGATTTCTGTAACACAAGACTAAGTGAGTAACCTATCATACTTTCGAAACTCTTCTGTTCGAATTTCAATATTTCAAAAACGGTTTACCGAAGTTTTGAATACCAGGTAGTTTTTTTTACTAGTAGTTACTAGTAATAAATTTATTTTACCGATGTTTCATTTTCCAGAAAAACAGATAGGTACTCGATTATCAAAAAAATTTTTTTTCGTTTCGCCGTTGTTTTACTTACAATAATTTTTATTACTAACTAAATAGTAAATACTGCGTATATAATAAAAATAAATTGGTTAGGTTAGGTTAGAACAGTGACCAACATACGCGCGCGAAAGCAAGCGAACGGAGCGAGCGCAGCGAACGTAGCGAGCGTGTCGCGGCAGCAGCCGCCGAGCGCTTAAAAACTAAGGATAAATCTAAGGATAAGGATGATGAATACATTATTATAATATTAGAAGCATTTTTCTAGAAACTACTTAAATTATCTAACTTTAATAGCTTTGGCAAATATTGAGTAAGCTTTCAAAATATTATATAGAATTTAAAAAAAAACGGAATATCGGAATATCAGCAATAATATGTCAATTGTGTTTTCGGGTTTCGGAAAAATAAAATTCGAACTAAAACAATTCGGATTCAAAATAGGTAACCACTAAGTGCTTTAGACTCACCTTATGCCGCGTCCGCACGCTTGGCACTTGCCGCAAACTCCTAATCGCTACTAACGTCAAACGTGTGGATGCGTCGCAAGCGCTTGCGGCAAATTCCCTTTGATTTGTATCAAAAACCGACACTCGTCGGATCGGCGACAAGCGCTTGCAAACCTACGCAAACCAAGACAAACACTCAATCCACACGTTTGAATTTGTGACAGATTGTTAAGGTTTGCCAAGCGTGTGGATACGGCGTTAGGATCAGAGCAATGATTGTCCAATTTTTATTTATTACTAGCTGTCCCGGCGAACTTCATACCGCCCCTTCATACTTTTTTTTTGTGAAGTTTTCCATTTTTTTATAGACATTCTGCTATTCGGGGGGGAAACCAATTCAACAAATCAAAAATCATAAAAATCAGTTCAGGCGTTCTTGATTTATAAATGGTGTAACTATAACTACTTTGTTTTATATAATACAGATTATGTTTATTGTAACATTGAAATATGATCCTGTCTACAGTTCAAACTAATTTGCCTGTTTTAGTATTACGATCACGAGTACAAAATCAATCAGGATCTCCATAAAATTCAATCCTAACGACACTATATCATAAAACACCCATTTCTAAATCGCTGGATCCTTTCTCCGGTAATAGAATCCTGATATTCCATGTTCACAATTGGGGTAGAGACAGCAACATTTCTTCGTATGATCACGCCAAATAAAAAATGTGTAAACGATTTTAGAATAATATCACATGGATGTGAAACCTTCTTGTTCTTTTATATAAAATAAATGACGCTGAAGCTTTTGTTTTTAAGTGACGGTTCTAACATTAAACGATTTAAACATTTTCAGTGTTCCGCCGCGCTCTTAGCAAGACCGCAAAACAGCAAGAATTTGCTATCAGCGTGGTCTCCACTGTTCTAGTGTTTTTGAGCTTTGACTGACCTGTGCTATTTAGATCCCTAATGAAATACCTCTAATTCAAGTTTAGCTTACAAGCACAGGGACCGCGAGCCTAAAGATCAGCCCCCCCTTAAACGTAAGCAGAGTTATTAACTTTAAACAGAAAAAATAAAACATGGTTCAAGTCATACTGTTAGGAGTCATTCAAAGCGATCTATCCGCAGATCGTTATATGTATTCTTTTATTTATCTAACACTGCGTATTTATTTGTAATGTGACACGCAAAACACGTTAGAATTTGAATGGTAAGCCGGCCTTTAAGTGGTATAACGGTTGCAAGGAGCGATTTGATGCACGTCAATGCAGATCGTTCCCGCGAGATCAATTCAGAGGATACCACAAAAGAGGATTATGGAGTTTATTGACTCAAACGATGATGAGTCTACTATGTCTATGCCTACTGTGTAGTACATGAGAGAGATCTTTTATTTGGCCGTATCACGCGTCCGTGACGTCATATTAAAAGGAAATTAAATTGGCCACCGTAAAATAGGAAATAACATTTTGATGCCGACACCAAACGCGGTAACCGAGTTTTTTTCTCGTTTAGGGAAAGGTTTGCTGCTGAGTTTATGAGATAATTTTACTAAGTGTAGTAGAATCGGAAATACATTTTTAAATTAACATTGTTTAATCTTAGCAATTTAAAAGCTGTCTCGGTCTCGGTTCTCAGATTTTATTACCGATCTTATCACACAGAAAGGCGTGGAGCAAAGTTTTCTCCATAGCGCGGTAAGTGTTTAAGTTGTTAGTGTTGAGGTTAGATTTAAAGTTTAGTTATGAGTTTTACAATTAACAACAAATAGTTATCGGAAATTATCGGACAGAAGTTAAGCTTAATAAATTGCGCGCACAGGCTCGAACTACTATCAGAGTGCGCCAAGATTTCATTCCGTGGGCAATGTCTATGTGTGCGTTGCTCTAGCACGCATTGTTTAAAGCTTAACTTCTGATACCCTGATTATTATTCTGTGACTTTACTTAACATTTTCATATTTCAATTACCCGATATTGACCTTAATGGGCTAGTTTCCTGGGTCAAAAAAATATAATTCTATTTAGTCCATCAGTTAGATTATCAAAAAATATTGGACCCATATTTTATCTTTTATCAATCAAACAAAAAATTACAAAGATAAGCGCATCAAAGTTTGGGAGTGAAGTCACGCCTTGCTAAAAAGTGTCGCAAGGCGTGACGTTGCGCGGAACTGTAACGGGCTATACCTTCATATTTTTTTGTTTGATTGAGAAAAGAAAAAATACGTGTCCAATATTTTCTGTTAATCCAACTGACGGACTAATTAGATTTTTAAGAAACTAGCCCATTCTACAGAGCGGTGGTGATATAATGGTCTGAATCTTGCCTGATAGTCCTGAGTCGCGAATACGTATCTTTGAACATATTTTGTTTATCTTTCACATTTTGGGTGAGGGAAAACCCTAATAGGAAGAAGGCAAGGCGCTATGGAGAAGATGTGTCATCAGAATTGAAAGAAGTTATTTTTCCATGGTCTATAACAAGTGCCCACTTTATTATGAATAGTGGCATGCATTCATAGGTAGAGCCGGCAACCTGTTAGGTATTTGGTGCGGAAAAATCCAACAAACCAAAGATCTTAAATATGCGTCCAGCCGTTTTAACTACATTTGGTTATTTCTACTACTACGTATTATGACGTATACAGATGTCAAAAACATTTATTACTATCATAAATGTTTTTGACATCTGTATTCTTACCTATGAATCACAAATAAACAATTTTGAATTTGAATTTTGAATTTTTGAATTTAGGGTTATTTATAAAACCCCAATGACCTTTTAGGATACCTAAAAATCACTTAGGCATCAAATTAGTACCCATAATATGCTAATTGTATGCGGAACGTGATCTTTTTATTGACAACTAGCTGTTCTTGACTTCTTGTTCTCAACTTCGTACCGCCCCTTCATAATTTTTTTTCGTGAATATTTCCGTGTTTTTTATAGTTATTCTACTATTCGGGGCGGAGATAAATTCAACAAATTAAATATCATAAAAATCGGTCCAGACTCCAGCCGTTTTCGAGTTATAAATGGTGTAACTAACCCGACTTTGTTTTTTATATATATATAGATGTGAAAATATTATAAACAAAAAGTTAATGTATTTGAGCACCAGAATCAGCAGTATTATAGTTCACTAGGGCTTCGTTCGAGTTGAATATGGTTTGCCACACCCTATTTTAATAAAAATAGTAGCCTATGTTCTTCTCCAGGGTTCAAGCTTTTTCCGTTAAAAAAAATCATTAAAATCAGTTCAGCTTTCACTACAAAAAGTAACCTAAGTCCTTTCCCAAGCTCTAATCTATCTATGCAACCAAATTTCATCAAAATCGGTTCAGTAGTTAAGAGGCGAAAGCGTAATTGACAGATAAACAGAGTTACGAGTACCTTTGTATTTATAATATTAGTATGGAAGTATGAATTATAAAAACCGAATTCATCCAAACCTTATGAGATAATTCACAAAAGATATTCCACCATCACTACAACTGAAAATATCTTAACAAAAGCTTGATTCATTTTTTTTTTCTTGGACTGCGGGTAATTCTCAACCCCTCTTAGCGTTTCGCCGCGACCGCGACGCTTTGTGTCCTAATGACGCAGGTCGGTCAAGATAAAAGTGACCTGTGGCGGCCTCGGCGGGGAAAGGCCGCGCTCTCATAATAAGGCCTGCGAAAGAGGGTTACACATTATACGGTTTTGTGAAAATATGACGCAGTAAGATTCTTTTCAAATTCGTGTTTCATTATCTACTTGTACCAGCACAAAAGGTTTAGGTATATACGTACTTGTTTGATTGCTTCTTTTAGTTGAAAATTAACAGTCTCGAAATGAGATGATGGGCAGCTTAGAGGTTAGTTAGTTAGAGGTATAGTATAAGAGAAACTAAGATACAGTTGCAATGGGACGCAAATTGCTCATTTGCAATTTGGCCCTTCTTAAAATAGCATGGCCTACCCTGTTTCTATAAATATAATAATAATAATAATAAAAACATTTAATTCAGACCATCACGATCCATACAGTGCTGTGTTAGTTACAATATACTTAAAATCTATGTTAGTATCAGTCAAAAAACCGGTTCCTGGATCCATGGCGATGAGTATGAATCCAGTGTTTAAAGATAGAACACGATGACCTATCTTTGATAACCAACAGGATGCTGTTGGCGCTCTCCCGTGTCCTAGCAAGCATCGAAGCCGTTCGTTTACGGATGATAGCGTAAAAATCATCCACACGCGCTTCCGCAAACATAGATGAGGCACTGCAGAACCTTGGTAGCCCCATCAGCATCCTGAAGGCATTGTTATACTGAACCCTGAGAGCGTTATAGGTCTTTTGCGTGTAGTCACACCACAGGGTCTTTTGCGTGTAGTCACACCAAATATACAGGGTGTCCTATAATAACTCAAGGATAACGTTGTCACGACATATTTTACACATCGTGGTAAACAACTTCTGCTCTATGACATTTGCAAATTTGCTTAAAAATTGATCGAGTTCTTATACAAAATTACTAAACAGCCGACTGGATTTGTATAGAAAGACAAAAAAATAAGCATATTTTAAAAAGTCATAGAACCAAAGTGGTTCAGCCTGCCTAGCATGAGCACTAAAAACACGATATGATATGATATGATATGATAAAGCGAAATATCGACACCAACTGTAAAAATATGATAGATATAGTCGCCATGTTGAATCGCCGTCACATATTAAGATCGCTGTTTCGATAAAAATTTAAAATGGCGTCTAAATCTATCATATTTTTAAAGTTGGTGTTGATATTTCGCAATATCATATCATATCATATCGTGTTTTTAGTGCTCATGCTAGGCAGGCTGTATGAAGTACTGAATATGTGGTTACACGATTATTATTGAGTAACAAGACACCTGTTTATATATTTAATTTATTTGGGATCACTATAGCTTTCATTACAGGAAAATCCGATCCCATGGTTGCAGCTTCAAGATTCAATTACAAATTAAAATATTGCCAAATAAATAAGTCAATACATGGTACATATTATACTCGTACATTATTTTTTACTGTGATTTGCTGTTAAACGATAAAGTTTTTTTATAACATTGATTCTATTACCTAATATGTAGTTATGCAGCAATTTGCTTAAGACGACAAGTAATCGTCAAAATTTAAGATACAACTATTTATCCAATAAGTTTTCACTAAATACAATCATTTTATTTGGTGCGAATAAAACAATGGGACCTTTTAGAGCGCACCAGAATTGTTTTTGACGCGTCAATTATTTTTGTTTGAAAGGTCGGAATTGAGCACTGAAAAAATCCATTTCAGTTGAAGCACTGGCTAACTAAATGAAGAAAAATCATAATATTAGTATACATAATACCTACATATAAGGTCCTCTTTTAATAACTAGCGTCCTTTTAGTTTAACGGCTCAAATACAAAAACTTTATCTATGGGCCCAACACTGAAATATCAAAAAAAATAATTGCCGTATAACTATTATCGTTTGCGTGGTTCAACTGGCTTTTCCATAGACATTTAAATGTGTGATCTTATAGTAAAAGTTCTAGTATTTAATAAGAATCACCCTCCGGAAATTATGTAATAAAATATTACAATTAGTACTAATACACCTGCTTGTAACCAAATTGCTGACAATAGCTATGACTTATTCAAATCTAGAACCTGTAAACCAGACTAGTACGAGTAGTACCTAAGTCCGCTGCCTGCACACATCACAATATTATTTTCAATAACCTTTGTAATTTCTACATTAATTGTGAATTCGATCAGCCATTTTTATCAATAAGTGAAAAAAATACAATTGTTATTGGGCCATTATAATAATGACAAACACTATCCAAAGAGCATCTCCAATCTAATTTCTTAGTAATACCTCTCAAAACCTGTTGCAATCGAGACAACATTAATTACAATGATATTTGCAATTTTGGCAATTATTATGGTTTCGTTGTACAGTCAACGGCAGGTAAACCTACCCAAAAAATACACGTAGAAATCAACTCAATTGAGAAAATCGGACGTTTTGTGGTAGTTTGACGAGCTGTTGTCTGTACCTACCACTATTGGTTTTCAATTGTATGCCATTGAAATAACACAATCCAAAAAGCAATCTACAATCTATCGAACTTCGCTGTAATAAATTTCCGTATCGCCTCTCAAAGCGTGTAGCGATCCGAATCCGAACTTCAGTCGTATCACGTATAAACCATTTGATTCATGCTCTGCTTACACTTAGTTTGCGTTTCGAGTTAGCAATTACTCGGGCGAGGCTAAAACAATCCAGCCCAGTCGGCACAAAGCCTGCGTTGAATAAGGGGCCCTGAGGGAATATGCTGTATGCGGCCGTACCAATGAAATTTGGATTCTGGTCGAGTAAGTGCAGACTTGTGCTAGTATAAACACGTTCGACGTAAACATACAGGGTGAAAATTAAATCGTGTATTTCCATGAAAGTACGTTATCTGCTGTTTTTTTAAATTAATTTGACGACTAGAATCTAACAGTAGTCGCAATGCAGTTTCGAACCGATTTATTGAGATCAATATTCTTGTTTAGTAACTTATTAAAAAAGAATTTATTCTTGCAAATTTTTTAATGCGACTGAAATCGAAACAAACCATAAGGATATTTTTTTCGATAATTTCAGTGACATTAAGAACTTTTTGAAGATTTTATATTGACGAATTTTACGAGAATACTGTAAAAAACAGTTGTAGAATGCTTGAATATTTTGAATTCGAATTTCAAATACTCGTACGATGTTTTTTGTGAGTTCTTTTAGATAACTAACAGTTCCTAAGTAGTACGGCTCGCGTCCAGGCAGAAGGCCGCTGTGGGCCAATACACATGTGACTCGAGATAGGGCTGAGCGTAATGAGTCGGAAGATGAAATATCGCTCGACGTGAGCGGGGTGAGCTGAGCGAGCGAACGTGTGTTGAAGAACCTGAGTTACGGGTGTGGATAAATATTTGAATGATATTATATTGGTCACGTTTGATTATGATTGCTTATGGTCAATGTCTTTCATGTTAGGGTAAAATAATAGTGAAAAACATTTTTTTGGACAAGTATTGGTTGAATCGGATACGAAGGAACTGTTTATAGAAAATGTAAATAAAACTCAGCCCAATTTTATCAACATACTATTTAAGTGTATATAAATGTTCTTTATTATTCGTAATAAAGATAAACTTCTAGCGAAGTCCACTTAATGACTTCTGAGTTCACTTGAAATGACTTTTACAGACGTTAAATCATAGGCTATTAACGTTTCCAAGTGAGTTCTATTATAAGTGAATAAATAACATATAAATAATAATAACATATAAATAGTTAAGATTTTAGCTAGCTCAATACAACAATTTTATTAAATGACGTTTTTATCAAATCACATTTTCAGATTATATTAGTAGCTGCAAATTCCGAAATATTTTAATCCCGCAACTTAATGTCGTGTTTCGAATTTTCCCTTCAAAAATGTTACCTACAAAATTCAGATCTTCGTTAGCAACTCGCATACCTATGTATTCCAAACCACTTGTATTTGTGCAAACTTCGGGCTCGGCAACTTCATGTTCGTTACCATTAACGAGGTCTGCCTCGTGCCAATCGATTCTGCCATGTCAAAGGTGATACTATGCCAGGGGGTAAACCATGAGCTCTTATAGCAGATTTACTTCAACATTGTTTTGTTTTTTCTGTATCGAGTTTTTTAGAGTTCATTGTTAGGCCCCATTAGTCACGCTTGGTACCTTCTGATAGTTTCGGTGATTAGGATCGATTCTAAGAATTCAGAAGACGTATTTTTGAAACATTAGAAATTAATCTCAAATTCGAACATGAAAATAATTCGTGTATGAAACTCATTTCTATTGCTCACGATTTTACGCATTTTTAAATCACACAAAATAAGTGTTGTTATTAAATTGAAATTTTGCAACTATTTTCGTTTTACGCAGAAAATATTATAAAACAAAATGCAAAACTCATTAATTAAATACTCAGTAAATAAAAAGATATTACGTCAAATCTCTATCAAACAATATGTTTACCTGTCAAAATTCACGGAATAAATTTTCAAAAATAGTGATTTTAGGTATTCGCAATTTCGCATGCGAATCTTGCAAATCCGTATTCGGATTCGATTACGAATGATTAAAAAATACATCTCCAGGCAGTAAAACTATCTCTAAAACTAAATTACATAGAATGCCGTCCTTGACCACCTTCCATTAGGGCTCATGCATTGATTTTTTTATCAGATCGTAAATAAACAGATTTACTATAAATCGAATTCAATAGGTTTTCAAATAATAATAGTATACCTAAGTAGTTCTATTATTATCAATGCATGACCTTGTTATTTTTAACTCATTAGTGCTAGTACATATGATGCCATGAAGATTTTTCACCTACGGTAATATTAAAATGATCATTTAAATCAAATATCTTGGTCTCCTTTTACAGACAACAGTTCGTCAACCTACTACAAAACGTATTTTTTCTCAATTGATGATGATTGATGATGATGATCTCCACGTGTCGGACTTAAAAATCGGTACAATGACATTTTAACTTTTTCGGTAGGTTGACCGGCCGTTGATTGTACCTACGAAACTTACAGCTGCCAAATTAAAAAGGCCACAATTCCATAGACAAAAGGTATTAAGGTAAGTAGGTATAAAGGTAAGGTAAGGTAATTTAAATATTTAGATACTATAACCATGACTATAACACATTAAAAAAGCGACCGCCTCAGGAGGGAGTCGAACTCACGTCTCATCGCATGTCGGTCGAGTGCTTTAAATAATAATATAAATCTCTAAATCGTACATACTTTCTAAAAAGTTAGGTACGAGTTACATTGAGCTGCCTTTTCCACAGTTTATTCTCCATACATATTAGTTTAACACCGAACAATAGATACAGATTTTGATGTTTTTCTGTCAAAATCGGATAGCAATAGCACATCTTTTACCAACAATCTCTTTCTTACATTCTCACATCTTTTGTTATCCTCGTTAGAGAGCAAGATACGAGTAGACAAATATAATAATAGTAAATCTACTATAGAGTCAGATACAGCAGACTCACTTCCCACTAAATTCCCGGATGCTATTATTGGATGGACGAGATTTGGAACAACTAATATTTCTAGCTAACTTAACGAGAGAGGCGTAAGTAGCTTGGGTGTAAAAAGTAAATTATGCCTATTTACGTCCCACTACAGAGCACAGGCCTAACCTACACATACAATAACAGCACAGACAGCAGCACAGACAAAAACAGAAGTTCTTACTCTTTTTTGAAACTGTCAGTCCTTTTTTAAAATATCTCGTGAGGTGGCATCTGGTGTTCTTCTCGCAATGTCAAAAAGGTTCGCTTGTGGCACTAACCTCAGAACACCACTGACGTCATGCGCTTACGTCGAGTCGCGTTCAAAAAATCATAGGACGGTGACAGACGAGAGTCTCAACCGTGTATCGCATACCAAAAAAAAGTTCAGAGTACTGTCAATAGATTGAAAGGGTTTCTATGATCTCTGCGCGTAAGGTCTGTTTAATCTGTGCGTGCAAAGTTCACCATATGATTCTGACATTGCGTGTTTGGGTGCGTGTTGTTAAATAATTTTGTTTGATCAATGTTTAAGTAAAAATACATGAGAATAGTGCTTAAATCGATAAAGTGAGTGTGTTTAGATGGATTTGCAGCATTAGTTTGCATAATGGAATGATATTTCAAGGTAAATTTTATAAAATGTAAACAAATATTTTGGCGGCCGCCATTGCTCGAGATTTTTGGTTAGTTTCAATATTAATTCGATAAATTCATATCAAATAAAGCTTTGATAAATCTATTTATAGAGTCAGCAACGTAATTAATTTAATAGATTTGTTTTAATAAGCCATAATTACTTACAATATGGAAATATTTAGCGCGACGGCACTTGACAACAAAAATGTATGATTTTGTTGGTCATTTTTGGAATATCAAAGTTTAATCCTTATCCTTTATTTTATGATAAATCTAAAGTAAATTTGATAAGCTTTATGAATACATATTTACTTTTTAGGAAAAATAAATGAGTTTTGTTGTGTGCTTGACCCGCTTCCAGTAAGCCTACTGCATCTTCTGGCATTGTAAACGTATACGCCGAGTTGGAGGCGTTCGTTAACATTAACAAGGCCCAAACAACTCTCCAATCACTTGCGACATCTGCCCGCGGAACACCGAGACCAGAGATAACAGAATTAGATGTGAATCTGTAGTTTACTAGTGGGTTATTTCGATTCTACCTAAAGAAAGGAGGAAAGACGTAGATTTTTCAACCGATTTTACAAAAGAATTATTTCACTATCTATCTATCTATAAACTTCACTATCTGCATTACCTTAAGGTTGACTGGTAGAGAATGCTGTATAGCATTAAGTCCGCCAATTGTACCCACCTGTGCAATAAAGTTTAAATAAATAAGTTTCTACAAAGATTTAAAAAAAAATTTGGCTTAGTAGTTTTAGAGACAAGGATGATGAAAATTGACTATTCACCACGGTCAATAGGCTAGTTTCCTGGTCAAAGAAAGATTATTCTATTTAGTCCGTCAGTTAGATTATCAAAAAATATTGGACCCATATTTTGTGTTTTGTCAATCAAACAAAAAACGACGAAGATAAAGCGCATCAAAGTGAGCACGTGACGTCACGCCTTGCTAAAAAATGTCGCAAGGCGTAACGTTACGCGGAACTTTAACTGGCTATATCTTCATCATTTTTTGTTTGATTAAAAAAAGAAAAAATACGTGTCCAATATTTTCTGTGAATCCAACTGACGGACTAATTAGATTTTTTTAGGAAACCAGTCCATTTGATCTATTTTCATAACTGGTTATTTAAAAATAATATAAAATATTTTTATTTGAAACCATATAATTATGATCATTTGACATCTAACACGAACAGTTTGCACAACTTTAATTTTAAGTCTTGCCCTTCAAAAGAAAAAAAAACTTTTATTTCCTCTGTAAGCCCGTGTTACGGTTACGGCACTAATTCATACAATTTTGTATTTTTTTGCAAACGGTAAGCTCAATGACTCAAGAAACTGAAAGAAGGTATTTCCTGGGTAAAACTTACCCGGGCGTGCGAACTCGAAAGTCGACGAGAGTTTATTGCTTCCCGTACTCAAGTTACACAGAGGGCATCCGCGGCTCCACAGAAGAAAAAAATGCAGTATACTCGTTCTTCAGCTAGATGGGTTTTCAGGGTACACATAAGATTATATCTTCGATTCTTTTAGCTGATTGGCAATTTATTATGGGGGAGTTTGCTATTTCGATATTGATATAGCAAAACTCGTTTTATTTGATCGGTAGTATTACTCTAAAAGGAAATTACTAATTAAATATAATAGGATAGACGATTGAGTTAGAAAAGTACTCGTCGTTTAAATCTAAAGATAATATCACCATCATCTGCTCCGACTGTTAGCCAACATACTTCGTAGCCGAGAGATGAGCACGCTTGAATAGGCGTCGCCATTTCTGAGGTGCCGTAGTTGAATTCCCGGTCGGGTCAATGTAGAAAAAAGAAGTTTTCTATTTTATCTCGAGTCTAGGTGTTGTGGTACTGTTGTTATTTCAGATTTTTGTAACTTTACGGTTTAAGATATATATGTACTCAAAAGAATTTACAATTCATTTGTTTGAGAAATACATGAACTTTACTTAGCAACTAACCTTAGGATCAGAGCAATATATGTGATGTCCAATATATAATTTTATTGAAAAATTCCGACGGGTTTACCCGAGAAGCATAGCACTGGTATGTTTGGGCAAGACACGAATTGATCCTTCTGCATTTACTTTTGTTATGGTTGTTTTGTCGGTTCTTTTCGCCACCATTTTATCTTTTTTGTTACATAAAAATCTAAACCCATTATGTTTTACTGTTGGAGTGACCATGCATGTTTTAATGGACCATTATGCATTACAAGTTTTACAAAAACCTGCTAAACGATAATTTTCCATTTCTGGGGTTACCCCCTATTCAAAAATGAAATAGGCTGGTTTCTTAATAAAAATCTAATTAGTCCGTCAGTTGGATTAAAAAGAATTTTTTATTTATTTATTTGAAGTAAATTGTTACTAACCAAGTGAGTTAATTTGCCTGAAATAAAAGATTTTAATTTTTAATTTATTTAATTATTAACACAAAATATTGGACACGTATTTTTTTCTTTTCTCAATCAAACAAAAAATGTGAAGGTATAGCCCGTTAAAGTTCCGCATAACGTCACGCCTTGCGACATTTTTTATCAAGGCGAGACGTCACGTGCTCCCATTCCCAAACTTTAATGCGCTTTATCTTCGTCATTTTTTGTTTGATTGACTAAAGACAAAATATGGGTCCAATATTTTTTGATAATCTAACTGACGGATTAAATAGAATAATATTGTTTTAACCCAGAAAACTAGCCACTATATGTAGAACAACTTATAGACATCTGAAGCCCTATTCCCGTATGAACTTAAGTCTGAATCTATCTTTATAAACTTTTATTAAGACCTAAAATGGATAAAACAGTTCAAAATACGACGCATTTTTTGAGTTTATAAGAATACCGTTTCAATCTTAATGTTACTGAGCCTGGAGCGAAACTGGATTGCGACTACTACTGTTAAATTAAGGGAATTAGGCTTCATATATCTTTTGAACAATCATATTATTTGAGGTAAGCTGTTTCCTAATTGAGTAAACGTATCAATAGTTTACATAGTAAGCAATCCAATGAATGACATCTATGTATATCATAGTTTAAGTACCTACTATAATTTGACGAACTTTTACAGGTAGACTCTTCATTGCCCAACATACAAATTACACATGATTTTATAGAAAGACGTACAATGGGCTAGTTTCCTAAAAACATCTAATTAGACCGTCAGTTGGATTTACAGAAAATGTTGGACACGGATTTTTTCTTTTCTCAATCAAACAAAAAATGATGAGGATATAGCCCGTTAAAGTTCTGCGTAACGTCACGCCTTGTGACACTTTTTAGCAAGGCGTGAGGTCACTCCCAAACTTAGATGCGCTTTTTCTTCGTCATTTTTTGTTTGATTGACAAAAGAAAAAATGTGGGTCTAATATTTTTTGATAATCTAACTGACGGACTAAATAGAATAATATTTTTTTGACCCAGAAAACTAGCCTATTTAGGTGGTCTTATCGCTATAGTGATATCTTCCAGACAACCTTTAGGTAGAGGACAACAAAAGAGAAAGGAGAAGGTGGTAACTTATTATTTAAACGAAAATAATACATAACGTACCAGTAAGTACACTAACTATTATTTTCCTTGTCGTTTCCGGATCACGGATGAAATCATTTTGAGAATGCGTACGTCAGAAGAAAAAATTTAACCTTTCCCGTTATGGACAAACTATTAAGATGGATCTTACATTACATAAAAGTTTGTACGGAACCTTTCGTCTTTTTTACGTCAAATTGAAAGTTTACGAGAATACCGTTTGGGATCGTAATGTTACTGGGAGCGGATCGACACCGGATTGCGACTATTGTCAAATTACGGGAATTGGCCCTCTGTTCATAAGTATCTTAAATGTTACCTGTAAATCCAAAAAAAAAAATTTTTTTTTTTTTATAAACGTATTGTCAAAAAAAAAGTCACGTGTGGGGACGGGTGCCATGTGGGGACGGCCGTAAAGAATACTATACCACAAATTCCTGTAGCACGAAACGGGCAGCAGCGTCTGCGTGCGAAATGTTATAAAAAACTGCGCTCGCCAACCCGCCTGCCAAGCGTGGCAAGTATTAGCAATCCCCCTCCAATGAAAGTCATTGGGGAAGACCGTTTTCAGCAGTGGACCACTGATCAAGTAAAACTACGTTATACAATGGACGTCCATGACTAGAATGATGAATGTCAAAAATGCGAAAATGGAATTTAAAATTCATATTTTTTGTTTTAAATCCCAGGAGGTTATGGAAAATTATATACTAAAAGGTTTTGGTGACGATCACATAAATCGTGATTTATCTTTGACTAAGGGATCGAAAGGGTATTGACAAGGGATCCACCAAGTAAAACATGCCCCGGAAAAGTAAAAAGTTTTGCACCACACAAGTACAAATGAGGGCAAAAAACTTTTAATGGCATCTTGAAGCTGAACGACTGCTCCAAAGAGTAGAATAACTATACCAATGGAACAATAATGTCTAAGTTACAACAATAAACAAGTTATAGGACACAAGAGCTAGTGTCACTGACCTAAATAAACCCTGGACTGACTGCTTATAAATAAATTAGTGCTCATTTGATTATCGCCATCTTGACGCTGAAGGACACAGTACAGGCAGATGCGAAAGTTCTATGGAACTAAATTAGTAATGGCGATAGGCAGTCATATACCTATACATACAAATATGTCAAAATTACTTCTCGGAACTCTCACTTGCGGTGTTTCAAATGGGCACACAACATTTTCTGTCATTTGTGTGGGACAGCCCGTCCAGTTATCTTAACAGGTCAGTAGTGAGTGTAAGCCGTCTACATTTTGGCCACTTCTCTGAGGCCTATTTGTGACACGTACTTAATAACCAAATTATGGCGGAATGTCCGCGGTTAAATAAAAGGTGCGAACCTTTCTATAAGGTTAACCAGCATCATTTGACATGAAGATATTGAATATTTTAGTTCTTGTACGATTTTCATTATACCTATCGTAAAATAATTTCAAGTTTTCAACCCGTTTGTTTTGCGAATGTTTCCTTAGTGTTGCATGTATTGTAGTTGGTTTTTTGTGGAAATGTTGTTTCATTAAGCATGAAGTATTACCATCAAGGTTTTTTTTGCAGTATTATAATTATAAATGAATGAAAGGCAACCAATCAAAGCTTGATCTTGTTTTATAGTTTTTAAACTAAGTATGATAATTAAATGAATTAAGTAATGTCCAGGTTTATCTTAATAATATGATAAATTGAAAAGTTAGGCGTGTCATAAGAGGCGACTAATTCCTGTAGCACTAGACGGGCAGCAGCGTCTTCGTGCGAAATCTTATAAAAAACTGCGCTCACCAACCCGCCTGCCAAGTGTGGCAAGTATTGGCAATCCCCAGATGATAAGTTTGTTCAGCAGTGGACGTCCTATGAATGAAATGATGACGATGATGATAATTGATCAATTTTAATTGGATGCGGACGGATATGCGGATTTTTAACTCGTTTTAGTGTTTCGGTGAGTTAAATATTTATTCCTATTTGACTTTATTCTAAAGTCTACGGAGACAAAGTCACGGGCAGAAGGTAGTTTTACTTAAGAGGATTAGAGTAAAGCTGTAAATTTTTATACAAAAAATATGCCTTTTTCCTTTCGTAAACATAGTGATCTATCTTTATATAAATTAATCTTTATTCCCCTTGGTCATCGCATCACGTAAACGGTTTGAACAATTTAAATTTTTTTTTTGTTGTGTTAATTATTCTCAGGAGCAGGTTAGAGAAAAAAAAAAAAAGTTGCGAAGAGAATCCTTTATGAAAAAACTAAAGATCACGCGAACAAAGTCGCGTGAAACAGCCATTTTTTTAATTTTCGGAAATGTTGTAGATGTAATGAATAACTAGACCCGTACGGTTTTATTAAATAAATATAGCTAACGATATAAGTTATTAGCATCCAAAAATCTATATCGCACAAAGGAGGAGGGTGGGACCTACTCTCACCGCGTATCGACAATTCTCACAATATAAGCCAAAACAGTTTCTTCTTCACTTGTAAAGTTAGCTGAAGTTCCAACAAAGTTTTTCTAATCATGCTCCTCTTAAAACGGTGAAAAGTTACATATTGCTTTTCTTTAAATCGTTGTAATCTTTTGTGAGAAGATTTCACTCTCGCCCCAACCGTTTGACGACAAAGCGATAATTAATTGGAAGCGTGAGGAGCGAGAGTTTGAAAGTATGAGTTGGTCGATCTGAGTGCCGCCCTGGCGGCAAATTGAAATGTTCCGTAACAACATGCAAATCGCAAATGAAGCCGTTGGATACGTCCTGATTGTGCCCCCGAATTTACATCCAATTTCGCAAGGAAAATGTTACTGACGTCTCGGTTCGCAACTTTTTTTATCATTTGTTTTAAAAGTAATAATAACGTACGTAAATGAATTGCCGCTGACTTTGACTTTGATTGTTTATCACCTGCAATCTTACTAATATTTTAATGTATTCAAAAATTTGTATGCGCGGATATTTATTACTTTATCACGCACGCTTCAACAGCTTTTTCTAATTTTCAAATTTTTATCTCGTTTTGTTTTCCTATGGAATGATTAATTACTATTCATGCAAAAATCGATTACACACAATCGATCGATTGCACATCACTAATTTGGTGCACTGATAGTATGCGCCCGCCATTATGTTGGCATTCGCTTCCGTAGCCTTCCAATCACGGATTAACTAATTTAATGGATAAATAATATCCCAAGAGTCGAACTCAGAAACACTTCTTGTGTTCAACTTTACTGTGTAAGAAAAACGTAAGACGCCATTTATTGTACGCATTATTTTATGTGTAGCACATATCAGTGTTGAATTCGTATGAAAATATTGTGTGTTAATATAAACGGTAAGCTTTTAACCAAGTGGCTGGAGTTAAAACTTCAGCACCACGTGCTACGGGCACATTTCCTATCAACTAGACTTACATAGATTTCACGTTCCTCTGACTGTAGCGATTTGAACCTGCGCAATTACAAGTAACAACAGCGAGCGAAGCTTCGGAATCACCACGTTCAGATTTTTCCATTTCTTTTTGTCTTCTGAAGTCTACGCACACAAAGTCACGGCCAGGAGCTAATTTGTGCATATTATAATCGGCTTATCGTCAGACTATTTGAAATATACAGGGTGTTAATAAGTGTGAGTCATATTTTAGGATGGTTTAGAGTCGAGTTTAGAGAGTACAGAAAAAAAACTTTGAGCAAAAAGTGTTACTTGTTTAATCAGAATTGACAACCGTGCATGCAACCGTATCGTGCATGTACCGTAACGAGCGTTGGATTGATGATTTGATTTGATGATGATGGAATTAGTATTAAATATTTCTTTCTTAATAGGTACTACTAAATAATTACAATGGTTAGATATTATGGATTTTTTCTGTATTTAAGACTCGATTCTGAACCACACCCTGTGTGGCTCTTTCTTTTTAAAAATTGTACCTTTTGCACACTCCTTATTTTAATATGTGAATCATTATCAGTGTGTAATTTTCAGTCGGAGCACACCCAACTACTTGTTCATCTATCGTGTTTCATATTAAAATACTAAATTTTATAGCCTATGTGTTGTAATTAATGATCTTAAGTACTTTTCTAAGAACAAACAAAATTAATAAAAGATAAACGCAGCAGAAGTTTTCAACTAATTCCCCGTTGTGGTAGCTCCAAGAGAAACTGATTGGGCATTCTCCGCCAAAGTTTGTTTCTTTCGGAGTTTTAAGATACAAACTAGGCTTCTTTTTAAATTAATTGCAAGAAAATTGCTCAGAACAATTTTAAGAAACTCGAAAAGTTCGACGGGATTCTTAAATGCTTAGCCTTTTTTAAGATACATTTGAGGTTAATACCCAAATCATAATAATAGTCTGGCGAATATTAACCGGTTAAACGCCAAGCGGAAAAATGAGACCGCGTAACATTAGAATAGGCTAGTTTCCTGGGTCAAAAAAAGATTGCTCTATTTAGTCCGTCGTTAGATTAAAAAAATATTGGGCCCATATTTTGTCTTTTGCCAATCAAACAAAAAATAAAGAAGATAAAGCACATCAAAGTTTGGGAGTGACGTCACATCTTGCTAAAAAGTGTCGCAAGGCGTGACGTTATGAAGAACTTGTCCATCATTTTTTGTTTGATTGAGAAAAGAAAAAATACGTGTCCTATATTTTCTGTTAATCCAAGTGACGGACTCATTAGAATTTTTTAGGAAGCTAGCCCATTTTAATTGTGTCTCGTTTTTGTGTGCTAAGAAGTCTTTTCATAGTAATACCACGGTATCTCTATCACTTACCTAAAGCGAGACAAGGAGTCGTTGTGCCTCCTTATTGTTTATTAACTTATACTTACCATTACTTGTTTTTCTGCATGACCCTAAGGTTGGCTGGCAGAGAATGCTTTTAGCATTAAGTCCACCTATTGTACACTTTTTAAAGTTTTGTGCAATAAAGTTTTTAAATAAATTAATAAATAATTTATTTGTTTAATTATAATATTTATTGTAATAAGCTCCAAAACCGGTGTCGCAGATGTAGGCGAAAAAACTGCAAAGCTAAAGTGGGAGTGGGCAGGACACGTGTGCAGAATGCATCCAGACAGGTGGGCCCAAATCGTCACCCGATGGGTACCTATAGACGGCGATCGCCGAAGAGGTAGATCCAAAAAAAGATGGTGTGACGACTTGGTTAACTTAACGAGGGATTGGGAGTCATTGGCGATAGATAGAGATCGATGGAAGAGTCTGGGGGAGACCTTTGCCCAGCAGTGGGATTGAAAAGGTTGATAAAAAAAAAAAAAAGTAGTATTTTTTAACGAAAGACAACGTGAATATTTTTTCGGAATAATTGAAATAGGTAAATGAGATGAAAAATCATTTTAATCTCTTTTTGACCAAGTGCTCAAAAAATTGTATGTTTTGTTTTATTGTTTCTGTTTCTGTTTCAAACAATACTAATTAGGTATTGCTTTAAAGTTCATGATTGGGCCTATGTCTAGTATTAACTTAGTCATGAAGCCCAAAATCATTTAGTGGTTTGTATTCCCCTGAGCGATGCGTGGTGGGTGCCGCCGAGGCGCGGCGGCTTCTGACATCCATAAACGATGGATAGGCAAACAAATGATGATGGAACGTCCCCTGGCTTCCAATAGGGTAGCCAGACTTTAAGTATTCTTCAAAACCCATTTACAGATGGGCATATGCTTAGCTACAAACGCTTTTTTTTAATTATAAATTTATAAAACGAAATCCCTTTATTTCAGTAAGGGGTTGTGTGGCCATAAACTATGTCTAATCTTTGCGTGTCTAATCGATGCGTGTTTAAATTAAATTAGTGTATCATCCACTACTGAACTGCGGCCTATCTCAAGATGTGCGATTCGTAATACTACCCAAGGCAATGGTTTTAACACTACTCACGATCGTTTCGTAATATATGGTTTTCATACGAACCGTAATAGTGATGGAGTTTCCTGCGCTGCTTCTTCTCGGGGCTACCTATTACTAATTCAGATCTATTTGTTTGTTTGTTGATAAATTAATAGTTTTATTGCTTTTTTACTAGTTATATTGGTACAGGCACTTAACCATGATCGATAATAAGGCATTCTTTATGTTTTCACTTCAATTCTATAAAATTTAAACAAGGTTAAAGTAATTGGGATATTAACAATAGCAGAATAATTGGTTACCCTAGTTTCCACCCACAGAATTCCAAACGATACATCAAATTCGTATAAAGAGAGACGGCGCTATGAAATAGAAAATTGTTAATCAAGTTTGAAGGCTGTGTTTACGATGCATTTCGGTTGAAAGTAAATCATCCTCATATGTAAGGTATTATAGGTGTTTATGTTGTTTGGGCAGTAATATTGCATTTTTTGTAGTGACACGGAAAAAAGCGAAATACTTAAAAAGTAAAAGAACAAATATTACTTATCATGCCTTACATGTATTACAGGGAGAAGCAGTTGGATATCATACCTATGTATACTTAAAACTATAACTAAAATACACGTAAAAATAATGAAGGTACTACATGTAAGGTTGAGGTAAACCTGAAATTTATTAATGACTTCGTTGACGTCACATCACAGAACTTCATAGTTCTTTAAACCAGCCTAATTTTAGCCTTGAACCTTGATCGGCTGCAAATAAAAAGTCTGTGGCAGATTATCTACCAATTCAAAGTAATTTAAAAAGGATTCTGATGATTTGTCGTCAACGCTTACGGAATGTGCGCCGACGTACAATTTCCAGGCTCATAGGAAAGCGAAACGATGTCCTCATGTTTGTTTGAAGTAGGCTACATAGACAACTTAAGTATATTTTGAAACCGAGTTAAGTAATATCCGTATTTATTTAAAATTTTTTGGAGTCTGTAAAAATGGCGAACAACATTATTATAAATAGAATAACTAAATTTAACGTCAAACCCTAAAAGTGTGAAACGTACACCAATTTAAATATTCAAATAGAGGTTCAAGTAAAGGTTTGCTTTTCCAGCCAAGAAATGGCCTGTGTTCAAAAGGGACTATTTATTACCGACATGGGACACATCATAATCAGACCGCGGTGTAGTCCATTGCTGTGTAAGCTGCTACCAATTTATACATGCCCATAGCTTGATCCTCGGGCATTCTTTGAGGCGTAAAATATAAACACGTGTTATTTGAAAGTAAAACGTTATTGAATCGGAAAAAAATGGACATATTGATCAAACGAGGTATGTATTTTTGTTGTTTAATAAAATTGATAGATAATTTAATCTCAAAGATTGGTCTAAAGATGACTATTTCAGGTTTTGTTTTAGGTATGGTTACATTTAGAATAATGGATATACCAAAATAATTTAAATTATAAATATAACTTATCCTCTTTGTAATGATTTATATAAGCACAGAGAGAATAGTATTAGGCTGCTGTAAAAAAAATATTTGTTGTCGAATCGAGAATGAGAATACACGGTGTAGCAGTAAATAGTGTGAACGGATAAAAACGCCAAAATATTTCACAAAAGCCTTTCATTAAACTAATAGCGCTTAGAAAAACAGACACCATTGCGACGTGTGATGTCGTTTGTAAATAGGTTTGAACTGAACATTTCACAGGGCCCGATCGTAAAAACCAAAGAAAATATCATAAAAAAAACTATAAGCAACACATATTACAGGTATTTTTTGTTAAGTGACAATCGATCCGTCTTTATTAAATCATTAGTCGATCGAGACAGTAAGTCTTCTTCTTCTTCATCTATACGGTCAATACCGGTTGTGTCCAAAGCCATTGCTTTGGAGCCCAGGGTCCGCTTTCCGTGATTTATTCCTCCACTTTGCACGGTCTTGAGCGTCTCTAGTTGCGAGATCATTGGCACACATGTCAGCCCTCACGATGTCAAGCCAGCATTTCTTCTGTCTACCCCTTTTGCCAGGACCTGGCGGTGGTGGCATGACCAGACATTTGTTTCCTACGTAGCTTGCCGGTTTCCGCAAAACATGGCCGTACCAGCGTAGGCGACTCGCCTGCAGTTTGATTGCATTATCACGGATACGAAGGCTACCGCGGATGCGCGAGTTCCTCACGCGGTCCTTCCGCGTCACTCCGCACATCCACTGCAGCATATTCATCTCCGTGACACGCAGCTCCTGCTTGTGTCGCTCAAGTAGCGGCTACGCTTCGCTGCCATATAAAAGGACAGGCCTAATGATGGACTTATAGATCTATCCTTTCAGTTTTACCGGCATTCTGGGGTCACAAATGACACCAGTCACCTCTCGCCATTTGGCCCACGCAGCAGCCATGCGTGCTTTGACGTCGGAATCGATGTCTCCCGACGGTGAAGTACAGATCCAAGGTATTTAAACTGGTCCGTGCGCTCGACCTTGTCTCCGCCTATGCGGACGGGCGTTGGATCTGTAGAGTTCGATCGAGACTTTAAGTAACGATGGTAATAATCGGGCAAATCTGTTAGTAGCTGATTTTATTGATCCAAAAAATAAAACATATCGAGAGATAATAACAACTCAGAAATAGCGTAAATACGAAGGCATCTATATGGAATCTTACACATTTTTTATTATTTTAAGTACCTAAAATCTAAACAAAATCAAACAAATAGTTTTACAATGCACGTCACACATGGCTCATTTCAATTGTTTTTAAACAAAAGAATGTATTTTTAAATGTATTCAGTTTATTTTTAACACAATACGAATAATGTCCATGGTACAGCTACATGTTATGCACATGTACTTGCAAAAGCCATAGTTTTCTCATCAAAGTGCTTATCACACAAACATGCCCCTTGCGGGATACGACCCTGTGACCGCTGACTTTGTAGTCCGCAAACCACTAGACCAACCGGTCTTGTTATAAGAATGTTTTTATGTACTTGTGGTTTTACTGAATAAATAATTCAGTGGGCGCTGAAGCGAAAGTCAAACTTTTTATCCAACGGCACTTTTATTATTCCACGAGAATCGGGATTAACGGCCAGTCAAGGTGGAACAGCGAAGTTCTTCGTCTTAGAATAATTTATTATATTGAGGAACTTTGTCTTATCATTTCGATTCCATTTGATGGTGCTTTACTGTGGTACCATTTGTTTGTTACTTGGTCTTTGATTTTATTTATGGTGTATACAAATGAACTATGTATAAAATGTTGCAGTGGTTGTTAATTGACGCGTTCAGTAACGAAAGAAAAGAAAAGAAAATTATTCACTTTGGTCATCCCGACAATACATAATATAACATAAAAACAAACATAAACAGAGAAACGGTTACAAAATAGAAAAGAAAAAAACAATAGATAGATACAATAGAATACATACGATCAATAATTGTCCGTACAGTGGTGTTATAATGCCAATTGCAAAAGGGCCTCACTCAGCTTATGTCGTGACCCACTTTAAAGGCCACGACGTTGGTTTTCAGTAGGCTCCAGCTACAGTTCAGCCACACATAAAAGTTCTATTTCATCAGGACACCATGGCGCCAGTAGCAGTGACAAAAAAAAATTTGCCATAAATAGAGTATGTCACCGGCCTCCCTAGCATGAGCACCAAAACACGATATGATATGATATGATACAGCGATATAACGACACCAACTGTAAAAATATGATAGATACAGTCGCCATTTTGAATCGCCGTGCCGGTGACGTCACATATTATAATCGCTGTTTCGATAAAAATTCAAAAGGCGACTATAATATCTATCATATTTTTACAGTTGGTGTCAATATATCGCTATATCATTCATATCATATCCTGTTTTGGTGGTCATGCTAGGGGGGCTGGTGTCCGCTTGTTTGTACATTTTAACGAAAAAGTTGTGTCAGCGCAGTAGAAAAAGTACAAAATATCAGGACGAGATCACTGAAAATAATTAACGGTCACTGTTACAAAGTGTCCGTAGATCAAGTCGATAAGTGTAAGGTAAATAGGTAAGAATATTTATTTAATTTTGCAATGGGTAAACAGCCTCATACATTAAACAAATCTTCTAGATTTAGAATATAACGTAGGTGTACTGGGACTAAGACGTATGCAATTAAATCGAAATTAATATTTTTTAAGGAAATGTATTAATTATTTCATTCGCTCAGATCACAATCTAAAGCAGAGTTTGTCAAGTATTTTTAAATAGGTAGTTGATTCTAGAATAAGCAACTAAACATCTAAATTTTGTGTTCGTTTATTTTTATGAATAACAAAGTATTGTAAATACTTTGACATACAAGTGACTGTTACAGTCACGTATGGCATACAAACGTATTATTAGTTAGATATAATGATGTATAAAAGTAAACAATATCCAGTTGATTTGTTTACTCGTTTCTAAGACACAAAGGCATATGGAAATACGTATGTACCTTTTAAAATAGAATACATAAAAATATACTTTATAACTCAAAATACATTAAAGTAATTACAAACAAGAGACAGCTGTGTACAATCAGTAATGTAAAAAGGTGAAGGTTTTCAGGTACAGTTTTAATACTTCTTTATTGTGTTAAATGAATATATATGTTAATTACACTAATTATAAAGTTAATTACTAAACCACAACTGATTTGTTTTTATATTTTTACTTAATTTAAGGGTGCTAATTTACATAAAAGCCCTATTTTTTTAAAATAAACTTCCTTTTAGGTGATGGTTTCACTAAGCAAATACAATAATATTTCTTAATCACAAAAAACACACTATCGATTTTCATATGATTATAGATATATACTCTTTAATGGACACCATATATGGAAATTACACATGATTTTTACAGAAATACGTACAATTTAGGCGGTCTTATCGCTTCCAGACAAACTTCAGGTATGTATTCTGTTTCATAGAAAAATTTACCGTTTGATTTTTAGGTGTTGGTCCTTTGATAAAAAATTTATATCCATTTTAGAAGACGAATAATAACTTATGTGTGGTTTTGATATTAATAATTTAATGTAATGTAACTATGAGAATCAATTTCTTGAAATAAATATTATTTAATTTAATTTTAATAATAAAAATACTTTTATTAAAGCGTACAAAATCAATATTATACTAGTGCATCTAATTCAAAAATAAACTAACCTGAAACTAAAATCTATTTACTCAAATATAATATCGAGTCAATGAGGCAAGGAGGAATAATAATTAAAAAGGATGGTAACTATGATTATAGGACCTTATTATGGACCTAATTAAGTGCCAAAAAAGAAAAACAACGTTGCACTGGTTTTTCAGAATGTTTTAAAGATAATTTCAGTGATAGGTAGAACACTTTGTAATTTAAAACGGTAAATCAATCATAAATATAAGACTAAGGAAAATTTGCTAGGGGAAATTGAAATACAGTGTACTTAAGAAAAAGTTAAATGGAGTTAGGTATTACAAAAGCGAACGTATAATAATGAGCGTCCTAATAGGAAAAGTTTTGATACCACACAGTGTAAATAAATCGTTCGTGACAGTACATCGTGGGTATAATAATTAATTCAATCAAAGTCAGTCAGTCAGTGGATTTGGTTTTACTTAGGAGACATACATAAAATACGCCTCGCCACGTTGCGCCCGAAATAGCTTCCTGGGACGTCATATAAAACAGTGTTAAAATTTTGGTTTTAATCCTTTCATACGATGGATTTGACAACCGAGTAAACATTTATTATGACTATGAATATATCCATGATTAACGTCTTATGATTCTGAATATTGATTATAATTTACTTTAAAATTGCAAGTGAGCTCACAGAGTAGCCCAAAACACATATTAATTTAGAATTCGTCAACGCCTCCCTCTCTCAACTTTTTAAACTGTCCTCTAACTGAAGGTTGTCTGAAAGAGATAGCTTCTAGCAATAAGACCACCTAAATTGTACCATTTTAAATGTTTTTTTTTCTCTGTACTGTTTGTTTTGTTTGGTGTGCAATAAAGAGTATCTATCTATCTTGTTAATGCAAATTTTATGTGCCGTAGTGTATATTTCTAATAATTAAGAATACACAACGTTTACTTTGTGTAAAGTCAATTACATACAGTAATTTCAAGGAAAACCTGTTATTAGCTTTTCTAGTTTTAAGTACTACTTAGGTAATATTTGTATGTTACGCAGTTGGTTTTCTAAATAAACAAATAAATAAATATATTACAGCAGTTTGAAATTACTTATACCTATTTACTACAAAAAACATAGAGCATTTAAAATGAAATTTCAGTTAAAATACATTAATTAATTCTATAGTTTTCTCGTAAAGATAAATATAAAATAAATTTCATTGATCTCGTTTCCACATTTTTTATTTCAATTCACCGATTCTCTCGCAAAAACTTACCGTAATCCTAACTTAAGATACACAAAACACGGCACGTCTAGTATTGGGCGGGCGGCATTGCCCGGCGCCTCCGCCCGCGAGCGCTCAGTCTACCTCCCGCGCTCGCTCGGCTCGAACGCTCGTGCGACGCGCTCCGCTCGCCCGGCATAACCGCGTAACTGACCTGAACTTCAGCCATCGACGTTTATCCAATCCTCCGTGTGATTCAGTGGCTAGTGTAAACTGTGACAGTTACTTTTTGTGCACAAGGACCGCTTCACCACCGGCTTCATTGGATGAGGTGAGTTCAGGTTCATCGGCCTATGAAATTGACGTTTTATCCGTTTTTAAATTTTCCTTTTAACGTTACATCCTTTTGTAAATGTAGGTCATTTGTATTTCTGGTAAACAATCCATTGTATGCAAATGTAAAATTGTTTTTGTCTTATCGACATGATTTCGCGTTATCTTAAATTAAATACTGTGTAACGTATCATGAAATTTGAAGGGGCATGTTGTAAAATTACGTTGCTGTCAGCGCGTTATCGTGAAACAAACAAGAGTAAACAATGTGATAAATTACATAGGGGCCGTGTGAGGCAGATGCGTGTGTTTTAGAGACAACACGCGAGTGAAGCAAATGTCTATTGACACACTTCTTGGTGAAGGACCCTCAATTATAAATACTACAGACATTACACACGTTGTCTGGTGTGTAACTAGGCTATTTCCTGTGCGAGTATTAAACAATAACTGGCCCAAGGTTGTCTTTAATCAAACTTAGCCTTTTATCCCAAAAGATATAGACTAGGCATACAATATAACTAGGAAATATTGAACTAATTTTTGTATGTTAACGTTACGGGCATAATTTCTAATCTATTACACATTTTAAATTGTTTGTCGCTTCTTTAGCCTTGGTTTTAATATAGACCTTTTTTGAATAAAAGAATTTACTCAAAATTTAGAATCTGCCATCTGAATGTGCTCATTTCAGTGGAAGAAATTAAAAGTTCTTACATATGTAAGACATATATTACCTAGAGTCTCACGATTAGATCTATGTCTATCCGTAAAACGGCTGGAATGGTTAAAAATCCTATGGTATCTTTATTTTGTATTTATTTTACATATATTCTCATCAACTCTAAGACAGTATGAATACTCTTCCTCTTATTGGGTTTCGTCTATTAATTATTTTTATGTTTGCGTGTCATTATCTGTGACATAATAGGTCTTAAGCAACTTATAACTGTATTCTACCTAAGAAACTAATAATATAAATATTTATTTGATCTGAATCAAATCGGGTTGTGGGCCAGTTCCTCATTATACCATGTATAAGAAGGAACATCGTTTAAGCAGTATTGTTGTTTTGGTTCTAAAGCCTTAGAGGTGTCTAACCATGAACGCCAAACAGTACCTAAGCAGTGTTGTTTTTACGTTATATATACAGAAAAAACAAAATATAGTTAAAGTAATACAGCAGATTTAGCATAAAGATATCATGGCGAGCCCCCTAAACTTAATTATTTTCTTTTTATTTTCTAATGTCTCCAGTTAATGGTAATACATTATTATTTTACTTTTTAGCCATGTCCTGTTCAGTATGATTTCCGAAAGAACAAAAATTAAAATGAAAATTAATAAATAATGTTAATTAGTTTTTCAAATAAATAATCAGCAATAAATTAATATTCAAGTCCAAAATTGAGCCTTAATAAACGATAAATTTGAAAAATATTTAGGCCAACAACGCATTTTTACAACAATCACGTGAGTTCAAAAGCCGCAATTAAAATGAAACATCAGGATTGAATATTATACTATTTTATCAATAGCATTGTGATTCAGAACGTGATACGAAAAGGTTCACAGAGTGTTGACTCTAAAGAAATCTGAACCAAAGCCGGGGTCATCCTTGTGCAAATAAAACTGCTGGCTTTCAGCTGTGAAGAGCGCATAATCTTCACTGCAAGACACTCTTTGAAGTTTGCAATTTATAGTATTAAATTGGTGTAGACGAGCGACTCCGACGTGCTAGTCTTTGACAAATAATATGCACGGATCATTAAATCGTTAACATTATTATGTCGACCTTGGTTTAGTGGTGTGCGCTCTGTACTACAAAGTCAGTAGCGGGTTCGAATCCGGCAAGGGGCCGATGTTTTGTGTGATGAACACTAGCATTAACCTACACATGGATGTAATAATAATTTATTAGGTATGTTTCTATCCCAAAACTGAACTAGTCACTATAATACAACCTTTACCACAGGCTCTTCTTTGTTTTGGCCTAGATTGGAAGTTTTTATTAGGGTTCCGTAGTCCTGACAATGAACTCTTATAGTTTTGTCATGTCCGTCTGTCTGTCTGTCTGTCCGAGGTTTTGCTAAGAGACCGTTAGTACTAGAAAGCTGTATTTTTTTGGTTGTGTGTATATCAATTAAGCCGACAAAGAGGTAGAATAAATTTTTAAAATGACTTAGGGGTTGCAAATCCTATTTTTTCGATTTAATGCTCCATTTACGAAATATTTAAATTTGAAGTGCAATTTTTTGTTCCAGTAGGCGTCCCCCCTCCCCCCCTCTAAAAGCTAAACGGCTGGCTTGAAAAATCTGAAAATAATTCATGATGAAAGAATAACAGAATCGTTCTATAATGTTATAGCAAGGTACTACGAAACCCTACACTGCGCGTGTCCCGACACGCACTGGCCGGTTTATTTACCTATTTATTTAGACTTTATTTCACAGACTAAAAAAAATAATACAAAAGGTGGACTTAATGTCATGAGGCATTTTCTACCAGTCGACTATTAGGCTATATAGAGAAAAACCTATCAGTTTTTATAAGTAATATTGTTACGGTTTCGTATATATTATTATGTTAAAGGATACTATCTAAGTTTATTTCCTAAATCTACATTCTACAAGTATCTTGTTGTACAAGATAGTATTATAGTGTAATTTTTTGTCTCTAATAAAATAGTCTGTAGTTCTGTATTGTAGTTATAAGTTTACGATTTTATTGCAATTTTTAATGTTATTTTAATACAAAATTCGACTTTGTTCGAATTATAATCAAAGTAATGTATGTCTGGAAAATGAGATTTCACACTTTTTATTTTTAAATTAGGCATGACGGTCACGAAACACGTTTCATTTTTAAATATTACTAAAATTTTAATAGGTAGGAAATAATTTATGTTGTAAATATGTCATAAACACATCTATTGTTTGTATTACGAAAACCGTTTAACAAACTTGCACTCGATAACATTTTATCAATGCATTCACATAACAAATTTACAACCGCGTTATCAGTGACTGCGTACTACATTTAGTGTAGCTGAACTATCGATATATGATCTTATTATGTCGATAGTCTCACTTTACAGTCGTTACCAAATTTTTGTTTCATCTGACTTTTTGTGGGTTGGTCTCACGCGTCCTGTTATCACGTTTTGCATCGCGGGGCGCAGAAGATTCGGCATAAGAGTAATTTTTACATTTGAATTTGAAGAGTGTGGGTTGAAATAGGAAGTTTTTTTTTTGTAAATCTATGAATATTTTTGTCGGCTGCCCGATGTATTGATAATCTGATAATCTGATGGAGGCTGCACAAACCTATTGAAAACACGTCACTATACATAAATCCAAACTGTAAATCCTTTGCTCAGTAGTTGACGTCTATATGGAAATAATAAATTTATGGAATTGTTAATAAATGAATCCTAATTTTTTTAACTATCGATAAACTATCAACTAGCAACACTATTTGCCACAACAAACCGCAGCTGCCGCGATCATCAAAGCGCTCGTCTGCAACGCCTCAAATTTTATTTAGATTGTCATAGTGCCAGCGTTATTGCACTGCGGTTATGAATATAAACGTTTCCATATTATAAAATTATTCCGCACTACGCGCGATATTAAATTCGCGCTTCATTTTTCATGCCGCTAGTCATAACTACATAAAGTATTTTAAGCCAATGAAAAAGGGAATTTATCAAATGTAGTTTTTCAAATTAAAATCAATAAATACTGCGAAAAGTTTATGACTGCTACCTGTAATCCACAGTTCAGAAATTAGAGTTGCCAAGAACAATAGTGCCTACTTAAATGAGCCGTATTATATAATAATAAAATAGTTATAAATGGTGATGTACCCGTCGGTACAAATCAATTTTATTAGGTACTCGAATATGCTAAAATTGCACTTTCGTTATAGAAGTGGTAGGACTACTTCAGAAAAGTTTAGCTTATAATGGAAATGTAAAGCTTGCTTATGAAGTATTTAATAATACAAATTGTTTGAGCATAAAAATTGCTATACACAATATGTTCACAAGATAACAAGTATTTTTCAAGAGCGCGAGAAACGTTACTCTACATTAGATAACAAGAATATTTATTATTGATTTCAACAAAAACTTTTGGATTGCAACCAAATTTTTTTTTTATCTGACATTAATTTTTATAAAAACTTATGTAATTTTTCAGCAAAAATACCTATACTTAGGATCTCTTGATGTGCTTTGCGATATTGACGCTTAAGGTCTGTAACGGTTTTTTTGCTAACTGCGTGGTGTAAACCTAATACTTTTTGTTTTGTTTTCTCTGTATAAAGTTTAGAAAAAATTGCTGGCGTCCTGTTTTGAGTTCTTGGTTAGGACCCGTTACTATAAAAGTTGTGCGAATGGATGTATCTATAGCTTGACTTATTTACAAGCTTTCTTTTAGGAACTATCTCCTAAAAAATTATAATATCATGTTGTCACTTAGAGTTTGGGGTAGTTAGCACCGATATAAAAGAAATCTACCGTCAGCCGAGAATGTCACGACTAAATCTAGAGACGAGCAAGATATCGTCGACATACATTTTAATCAAATTTGTCGCAATCAACGGACGGGTACGTAACAAGACGGATTGTGTAGTCTGCAGAACCTTGCGATTACATTTCAGAAGATATTTCTGTTTAAGGGTTATCCTTGCTATTACTTTAAGTTTGAATGGCCCTCTGAATAAACCATCTTAATCTATCAATTCTTAAACTTTTTTTTAATTACATGTATTTTTCTTTTATTGAGAGACTACGAAAATTGGTGTTTTGTTTGTCGCATTTATACTTCATATTTCAAACTTGGTATGGGTACGGACATATTAATTTATTAACAGTGAAAAACCATCTAATTAAAGTTTGAAGTACCAATATCCATTTCAAGCATAAAAGTCACATTCATTATTTCGTAATTTAACTTATTAGTCATAGTAGTCATTTATTCGCAATAATAGGCTTTATTCCGGGCACTTATACACGTCCAAAAATATAGTTTTGTCCTGCTACCTTTTTGGGACTACATATCGTCTGGTAATGAGAAGAAACTGCGCAACAAACTCAGTCACCTTTGTCAGCATTTTTTACAGGAAAAACAGTAACAAGACATATAGTACGTGCGAGCTAAGCAGGTTAAGTTTATGTACTCTTGTCGTTTAAGTAATCGTCTACTATACATACATTATCCTTTTTTCATAAGGGCTTTTTAATTTTTATTTTGAGCTCATGAATAGGTAGTCCAACAAGAGCGAGTGGTACTTAATTGAAAAATTTAATACATTATCCCATGAACGAATTACTAACTTTGTGTAGTCTGAAGCTCAGAACGGCAAGTTTATTTTTATTTCGAGTTTTATAATGATGAAAGTCACCTTTTAAGCTAAATATACTTAGTTTTAGACAGACGTAAACGTATTAGACGTAAGCTGGGTTGAGGGGTTACAAAAATTAATCCGCTGATGGTGGAGCTCTATGGTAATTATTGATATTATATTTTAATCAAATTCGTCCGGATACATAACAAGCTGTGCAATTACGTTTCGGAGAAATTCCTCTCAAGCCTTGTCCTCGGCAGTACTTTCGGTTTCAATGGCCCTTTGGAAATTAACAATCCTCCTCCGTTGATTCCGCGTTCCGCTGAGTCGACGTGACCTATTTTTGTCATCTTCCCTAGCGCATTTCACTTCATCCCTCCTCATACTTACGTGCTATATCTACTCAAATAAAAATATGCAGAGGATTATCCCTAATACTTGTTTGATGTTTTTTGCTTCGTTCGACTAAGACGTAAGGGTAGAGAAGTCTGACATAACAACTTAAGTCTACTTACTAAACTTCCAACAACGCAATTGACGAAAAAAGTAAGAGTGATTTTTCTTAGTTGACGTTAAATTGAATAAAATAACAATATTAAGTAATAAAATAACTTAAATCATTCAAAGCTGAGTAGATAACAATTATTTTCCTGTGATTGAACTAAGTAAGAAGGTGCGTTAATAGGCATGATGACTAACTTTTTTTTCTTCGTCTAACAGGTAGTTTATTAAAGTATTGGACACGTATTGTTTTATTTTTCACATAATCAAAATATTACAGAGATATATTGATTTGAAATGTCGCATTTCATCACGCTTAGATACAATTTTTACTTAGAAGTGACGTCACGAGCCCCTACTTCCGAACTTTGACGCGCTTTATCTTTGCAGTTTTTTGGTTGATTGACAAAACAAAAAAAAGTCCTTAATTTTTTTGATGATCTAACTGACGGACTAAATACCTATATTTTATTTTCTTTATCCAGTCGTCATCCCTATTTTCACATGTATAATTTTTGCATCTATCATTAGTTACTTTTTTTGCATGATTCAATTAATTTTAATAGTTAGCCTATAGATGTATGTTGAATCAATCAAGTTAATACTGAGGTAAGGCTAAGTTCTTTGTAGGATTCACTAAGATGAATTAGTTGCTATAATCATGGATCCTGACAGTGTTAGATTTAATAAGATCTTAGTGACCTTTTATAGTGCCTATTCTTATGGTAAAATAAGAATTTTGAATTGGCATTGGACCAAAGATCTGAAACGGCAGTAACCTTTGAACCAATGAGGTATGATTGAATTATAATTATTCGATCAATGTCTTTTATCACGTTCACTGAACTGCTTAGATGGGATCATCTGTTTCAAGATAGGGATACATTTAGAAAACTTTGAGTATAAAGGTGAAGAGTACATGCCTATTTTTTTCTAACAGTATAATAATAATAATAATTAACCTTTTTATTTCCCAAAACCATCACTTTTTCATCACATTGTGTGTATTATTATAAAATTTAATTTTTAATATAATATTTTTCATTTTGTTCGCAAACATGATGTGTTTTCTTGAATGGGAACCCCTATTTGGGTATAGGCCTCCTCCAGTTTAGTCCAGTTATCCCTGTCTTCAGCTCGTGTGATCCACTCCTTTCCAGCTGTAACTACGATGTTGTCGCTCCATCGTGTCATAGGTCGCACTTTTCTTCTTGTCCCGCTGGGTCCCTTCCATCTAGTCGCTTCAGCCGTTGTCCATCGTTTATCTCTGTATCTCGCTACATGGCCAGCCCATCGCCATTTTGACTTTAGACTGTAGAAAAGGACGTCGATAATTTTTGTCTTTTTTCATATAAATTCACTTCTTACTTTGTGTATTCTTCTTATTTTAAGAAGGCTTCTTTCCATAGCTTTCTGAAAACTGACCACTTTTGTTTTTTTTTTCGTGTTGTAGGTCCTCGCCTGGCAACTATACGTAAGAGTGGGTAAAATCCATGTATCCATCACTGTTTTCTTTAAATAAAGCGGATAGTCTCCTTTTATAATCTTTTCAAGCGACCAGTATTTTTTCCAGCTCATGTTTGTTTGGCGTTCTACCTCTCCTTCTTCATTTCTGTCTTCAAATGATAATTCTTTCCCTAAGTATATGTACTTATTTACGTATTCAAGTGTCTTCCCTTCGAGCTTTATTGCATGTGTGTTTGTCATGAGTTTCGTTTTATATTTATTCATCAGAAGACCTACTTTTTCCTTTGTTCGCTTTGTTGGTTTATATTTTTTTAAGTCTTCTGCTGCTTTCAGCAAAGAGTACTATATCATCCGCGAATCTGAGGTTTCTTAAGTACCTGTTACCCATTTTGATTCCTTCATTTTTCCATTTCAGATCGTCGAAGATGTTTTGGAGGACCGCTATAAAAATCTTGGGGGACAAGGGGTCTCCCTGTCGCACTCCCCGCTGAATTGGTATTTCCGGTCCTCGTTTCTCCAACTTCACACAACTAGTGCTGCCTAAGTATATGTTTTTTAAAAAAAAGTGTACTTTTCGTGGACCTGACATTTGAACAGTGCCTTCCAGATTGCATGGGGTAATATACAGTCAAATGCCTTTGCGTAATCGATGAAAGCTACATATAATGGTCTGTTAAACTCTTTGTATTTTCTATTATTTGCTGCATTACATGTATGTGGTCTATTGTTGAGAATCCTGGCCGGAACCCCGCTTGTTCTATAGGTTGGAGATTTTCAATTTTTTCACTGATTCTGCTTAGTTTTATTGAGGTAAAAAGTTTATAAATACTAGAAAGAAGGCTAATTGGACGATAGTTGCCTACGTCTTGAGGGTCGCCTTTTTATATAGCAGAGTTATATCTGATTTTTTCCATTGTTCTGGTATTTGTCCCGTGTCTATAACTTTGCTGAATAGGTATGATAGTGGACGTGCTAGCAGAGTAATCCCAATCTTTAAAGTCTCATTTGGTATTCCGTCTAGCCCTGAACTTTTTTCTGGTTTAAGATGTTTTATATGTTTTATTACCTCTATGATATCCACTCGAACGGGCTCGTCTTCGATGTTTCTACGATTTTTAAGATATTTGTTTTCACTTGTGCTATTTCCATCGTGTTTATAAAGCTTTTTGTAAAATTCTGTGGCACAATCTAGAACAATCTTCCTTGTGTGAGCTCCTGTGGTTCTTGTTTTTAAATTTTGTATCTAGTTTCTATGTGAATTTATTTGTTTATTTGCTCTTTTTGTGCTCCTATATTGTTTTAGATTTGTTTCTATTATCTGCTTTCTGTATTCTGCATAGTCTTGTTTGATGGCCTTGTTAGTTCTTTTAAATAGCATACTTAGTTGTTTCTTAATTTTCTTAGTTTTTTTAAATTTGTTTTATAAGATCTGAGCGTCTTGTCATTAGTTCTATAGTAGGTTGTTTGAAGATTTTGATTGCTGTGGTTTGTTTTTCTTCTTTTTTGAAACCGTTGACATACTCTTTTTAATTATGTGTTCTTTTATTTTTATTGTATAATGACTGAGCATTCTCATCATCGTCCAAGATTTACAGTTCTCTTATGTTGTTTTCTAAATTTCTAGTGTACAATATTATTTATTCTTTTGTTTTGAATGTATTTAAGGGTGATTTAAATGACTTCCTGCCTTTTATATTTTTTTGAAGGAGATAAGTAGCTTTTACTAGTCTGTGATCAGAGCTGGATTTTAAGCCGTGAAGTACTTCTATGTTCCTTATTTTAGTGTTTTGGTCATTTTCCCCAACGGAGACCAGCTGGCTTAGGGGAGTGTTTTTCTTGGTTGTTTGGTACAGGTTTTTATCTAGGTGGTTGGTGTTCCGGCTTCGGGTGCACGATAATTGCTATGCATTAGTCTTCTCTCTCGCTGAGTTTGATCTCGCCCGGGCCATGTACTCGTACGCATTGGATCTAGGTTCAGGTTTCTTCGGGGCTACGTATAATGGTCTTTCCGTCTGTGGTGTAGTGTGATTGGGCGAAAAAGATAAATCCTTTTTCCTTTTTTCCTGATTTGTATCTGTTTGGTTCATGACTATCAGTTTATCTGCTTTTAAGTATATGGCCCTTCTCCTTTTCTTCTTCTAGCTTTGGTAGTAATGCTTTGCATGCTTCTATAATTTCTTTTGTGTAGTCCTCCTTCACATATATGCCTGTAGGTAATTTATTTTTGGATCTCATTATTTCTATTTTCCTCCAGTACGATACGATGTACAATACAAGTGAAACCAAGATAGGACGCGGCGAACTTTTTACTTTTCCTATTCGAAAGGCGTTCTTAATTTCGTGTTCTTGCACGTTTAATCCAAGGTTAAGTATTTCGGTTATGTTTTTTACCAAATTCAGCTTTTCCTGCTTGTCTTCCTTATTCCGAAAAAGAGGACATTAGTTTTCTTTTTAGCCATTTCCAGTCCTTTCATTTTCTCTTTCAGTTCTTTAACTAAATTTTAAGGTTCCTTGTTTTCTTCGGCGAGCTTTTTAAAATGTTCACCCATTTGTCGTACTACGGTTTTGGTCACTGCTTCCATTATAGTTTCAGTCTGTTGTCTCATTTGTTCTTGAATAAATAATTGAATAATATTTGCATTTTGCTAGCCATTTTCAGTAATATATTTGTATTTTTGTTTATGTGTAATTTTGAGGATATTTTGTTCAAAGATCTGGCAGCATCAAAACAAAATAATAACTTCTGAAGTTCTTGCGGTTGCAACACTATCTGTCAGATTTTGTTCTAGCAGTTGTCTAACTTGTGTAATAATTGTCTATGTTTTGAGTTGCAAACGAACTTCACTGTATCTACTTATTTTGAGGTTATCTTACTTCAGGAAAAAATAGTAACTGACTATGAATTTTGTGGAGTTGTTTTTAGTATGAAATGTTTTTTAAAGTGTTGAATTGTGATACTATTGACTTTAACACTGGATTCACTTGAGTATTTAAGGTAAAAGCGAATATTCTTGTAAGAGCAAATGATAGTACGTCTATTTTTGCACCGGAACCGAAAAAAAAAACAAAAACATTTTTAACAGTATAAAAGGATATTAATATAAATTTATCTAGTTAATAGAAAAAACCTACACCTTTCATTCCATTCTACACAATTTTGTGCAAAAAATAAATATTCCCAATTATTATTTAGTGTGTTAAAAGTAGTTTCATTGGAAGTAGACAAAGGATTGACTTTATTACCGGTTGCGTAGTTATTCGTATTAAGCTTTTCTAAACTGGCTTGAATGTCGGATCTGGATGTTCTGGGAGTCATGTCGAGGTACAAGGAAGGAATTAAGATTTACTTATTCGGAGACCATGGTAAATTTCATAGTCTACTTTGCCAACCCCAGAATTAATTAACCATCACCATCATTCCAATTAACGTTCTTAGTAAATTCATGCAAGAATTTCTGCTTTTGACTTAAATAAACAAGGTCTTTATTTTCAACTTATCAATATTACGACGAGCTTGAAGTTAAACCAAAAACTGCCAATCCCTCAAACACTCCCAATAATGTTTAGAATCTCAAAAGTCGAGATTGAAAGCAGGTCCTAAGCAAACAGGGAGGGATCAGAGGGCACAAAACGCCGCTATTAAAACATTCTTCGAAAAAGTTTTCTTATCGCTGTGCCACTAATATTATGCTCGGATCATCCGCAGCCTATGAATTTAAGGGCCTTACGTAAGTTTATATCTAAATTGCAAACAAAAGAGAATTTCATCATATCAGGACTTGACGGCCACTTGCTAATCCACCTTCAAAATGACAAATTCTCTTAATGATTTACAACTTAAATTTAAACTAGAGTATCAATTGACAAAATGTGAGGTTTTGTGGCAGGTTGATAAGCTGTTTTTTGTATATACAAAGTTAAAGTTGCAAAGGGGTGCCAAATCTTAGGAGTGACTCAGAATCAGTAACCTAAGCGAACTATGCAAAGAACAAAAAAAAAACACATTTGTATATTCCTATCCGCTGTTAAAAATCGTACGCGTAGATAATTTAACTCATTAATGAAAAAAATGCACCGTATGTGCACTGCTTAAAGTCCTTATAGGCTCGCCGTACCTTCGCCTCTGATGGATGACCGCGTGGCTTTCGAAACATACGATTATTAAAAATAATAACGATTATGACGTTTCTTGCTATTGTACCCTATATCTTATTTTTTAAATTTGGCACCCCTTTGCAATGTAACCCTGTATACTTACATATAATATAAAATGTTTTTACCTTTATTAAGAGTACTCTGTAAAATAAATTAAATGGCAGAAATTGATCTGAATTTGATTTAATGTTACATATTAAAAATACCAAAATATTGTAAGTAAGATACTAAAGCCGGCTGTGGCTGTGTGTGTGAATCTCGCTAAGACAATGTTTGTGTTACGAGCACGACTATTAGGATCTGAGTCAAGAATGTTTATTATTGTATATAAGCATGATTATCCGTTATCTAGTCGCTAGTCTAGCATTTTAAAGATTTCTTTTGATAAAACTTAATCGATTTTCACGAAAAAAGAATAACGTAATAATGTTTTCATAAATCACAGTACACAAACGTGGGATAATGATAAGTTAGATAGAAGGAAAATAGAACACAACACAAGTAGACGAAATAAAATAATTTTGGAATGGATTTGAAGACTTCGATAATATTTATACTTTGATTATATTATTTAATAGGTATGCTTTTGTAATTGATAAAAAATCTACAGAAAAAAACGGTAAAACATACAAGCGCTATACTTCATGTGGTTTTATTGGAAACCCTAATTTCCCTAATTTTAACAATTTAATTGTAAAAATTTACCAATTGTACTTCGTGCTAAGTATCCTGAACCAAGTGGAAGGAAATACGATGGTCCGAACCTTGGGCGTGCCAGGCCGACCCGCACTTGGCCGCTTTTTCACGGTTCTATACATCTAATCAGTCAACTAATAAAAAGTGACAGATAGGTGAAATCTGGATTAAAGAAGGTTCTGCGGCGTTAAAGTCTTTTTTAAACATAATGAAACGATATAACGAATTTGATGCTGTTAAGCTTTTATGACAGAAACGATAAACAGAGACAAAATATTTTAAACATGCACTTATATTTTTTTACCGTACATATATTACCAGTACATATATCATTGTTTTGAGAGAGATTGTTGTTGTTAACATTAAAAAGGCAAGTATAAATATTTTGTCGTGCTCATAAAGTTTTAATGTCTTTCTTACAAAACACACTGTGACCTTAGACAAACAAGTTTAGCATAAAACTTGTTTTTTTACGTTTTTAGAATCTTTTACGACATAAAAGTCATAAAAAATAAGTATTTAATTTGGTAGGTAAATTAAATATCAGTATGGCATTTTTGAACTTTTTTGCAGAATAGTGAGAAAAGCGAGTAAAGAGCTGAATAAACGGTTATTTTTGTTGCTCAAACTTGACTTTGCCTTACTAATAATAATAAGCCTCACTAATCTATTTCTCTGAAAGATGAAATCAGTATTGAGGTCATTTGACAGAAAAATAAATTACTTGATATAGCTCAAATGATAAGCAAACTGAAGTAACTATGTGCTAGTCACTAACAAATAGGGTAGATGTGTTTTTGAGTTGAGACGGACGACTTGGCAAGCAGCATAGAACGACTTACGATAAAGTGGAACAATGTTACACAAAGCTGATCGAAAAAACAGCCGATCAGGGTCAGTGGCGTGCGTTGGGAGAAGCATAGGCCCCAGCCACTCATCAGTCTACTGCTGAATAGATCCAGCAAATTGACTGATGTTGGCTGATTATTACTTACTAACTAACCACGACCACCCTTTTTACAGATAAAATGTAAAACCATATCCATTTCCAACATGTCAACTTTAGTTTTTTATCTTTGGATATTTTCCGTATTTTATGAATGGGAAATCTTATCCTTACAAAAACAGACTGTGTTCCAAATATTAACTAGCAGGCAAGCGGCAAGCGCAGCGTAGGACGTCCACCCACTAGGTGGATAGACGACCTGGTAAAGGTTGCAGGAAACCGCTGGATGGTCGCTTCCTACCAATCAATTTGGAATTCATTAAAGTCCTATGACTGAAATGATGATGAAGATTAAGTATTTTTTTATTAGAAAAAATGTAAACTTTACCACATCTTATCTTCCTTAGACTGTGTAGAAACATTCACAAAACCGAATTTACATTTGAATGCATCCCTTGATTGAAGGCTATGATATCTCAACAACTCCGTGCACGGTTTAAGTGTCAATGAACTGTAGGTTTACAAAACTTTGTGTTACTGTTTTTGCAATTTACGAACTGCTTCTTATCTGTTGTATTTTTAAAATAAAAGCCGAAAAAAAACTCGTCTTAAAAAAAATTACCGTTTACAATAAATATTATAGGGTTCCGTGGTCAAATGACATTAAACGGACCCTTTTAATCGTCTGTCTATCCGTCTTTTTGTCCGAATGCTATAATATACGAGTATTATATATGTTTTTATATTAATTTACTTATCTTTTTTCAGTGTTAAGTCCTCAACAAGACAAATTATTTGAGTCCAAAGTAGATACAGCTGCTGTACACCTCTTAACCCCTCAGCATGCAACCGCGCGGAAACCAATAAGTTTAGTCAATTCAATTTATTGTTATCATTACCATTACTTCAGCCATAGGATGTACTGATAAACATTACTATTAATTTAAAAAAAAATATCGAAACATAATGATTCTTATTTAGCGAAGGTATCGTTTAACACACAAAAAACATACCTCGGTCGAATTGAGAACCTCCTCTGTTTCGATGTCTGTTGGTAATGAAATTTGAAATGATATGACGACGTTACTCGTAAGTGATGAAATTAAATGTCATACTAAAATGATTATCTGCAACCTTCTTTACATCTATTTTCTTTTATCCGCGTCCCCTATTGTGTGACGGTTCGTTGAAATTTAAGGCAATATTAAAAAAATGAAATTAGAAAAGTATAAAGGAAAACTTCGTACAAATTGTGACGGGCAACTAGTGACCCTACATTTTGTTTCATAAACTTGGCCTTATTTTTAGCCCCTAAACAAACCTTTTCTGTGCGTGGCCCTTTGGCGTTTTTTTTAGTGATTAAGACAAACTATCATTAAATTAGTATCAAATGATATTAGTCGTTGAACAAAGGCATTAAAGCGATTTGATTACATCTGAAAGTACAAAGGTTAGTCACTTGCAGAACTCCTCCACGAATCCGCACTGGGCTAGGTTGTGGAGTATAACAAACCACCTAATATTTGATGTTTGATGATGTTGTGATGTCCCTGCAGTAGAACGTGTAAAAAGGCTTACCTTACTTATTTTATTATCATTTTAAACTAAAACAGTTACCCCAATGACGAAACTTTTCCCAAAATCTCAAACGGCGGTTAAAACTACCGCAAGCCTAATTCGGACTAGGCGGGTATTTTAGTTTGATAGTTGTATGTTGGCTTTTAAAAAAACCTTTCAGCGTACTATTTATAGAGCTATGCTTGGCGTTTCTTGAGATCAGATCCAAAATGGTGATATTTATAAAAGAACAAAAATCACCGACATACTCTTCGAATACCAAAGCTGAAATTGTAATGGGCAGCCACATCGCTCGCGCCCGTTGGGAAAGAAAGTTTCTTGAGTATTGACCACGAACTGAAACGCAACGTGTTCAGGACCTGCCCTGATGGACTAACGACCTAGTCAAGGTTGTGAGTGGTAGCTGGACGCAGGCTGATGATGATATTGAGTATTTTAGTCGTGTGGCATGGAATAGTAGCTGCTTTATCCGAACATTTTTTTTGTCCATCGAGCTAATTTTATAATAATTTTGTTAATGTTTTTTTGTCATATGCGTTATTTTTGTGTTGTGTCCAATGGATAATAAATATTTTTCTTCTTCTTTTTCCTTTAATTTAGCAACCAAATTACTCGTCATTAAACAAAACACTAATCATCATAAGCAGTCTAAACTAGGCTTTAGACATTGCTCTTTATCCAAATTCGTAACAAAAGGTTTCTTTATAACCTAACAAAATCAATAAAAGAGATATTGTTTTGTAGGTAGCTCCTCGAAAGCTAACTCTGAATGATTTACAAATTTATTTGGACGGTCAAGGAATAAATTTTGGTTTTGGTTTAGGTATGAGGAATTATTCATGAGGATTCCCATGTCCAGCATTACCTAGGACTAAAGTCACCGTACAGTCTAGTATATACACAATTTTAGTATACTAGAGCTGGGATTCTAAAATATTAGGTAGGGATTTCTTTTTAAAATTATCTAAAGAGCTTAGTTATACTATCTTCTTCTTCTTTTCCCCTTGTTCCATTCTTAGTCTAGTTAAAAGATAAGGAACCAAACGAGTTTCAAACCATGGATTTGAATAAGCAGGAATCCTCACTTTGTTTTCCATCACTGCTGAGCAAGTAGTGAATCCATAGATAGTTTCCAAAAACCCAGAGCTCCGTATTAAGATTTAAACTTACGACCTACGGATGTGATGCAAAACTGACCCATTGAGCCACCACTGCTCCACATCAAAATCGATTTGGACTGGTGAAGTCGGTTAAACTCTTTATCATAGTATGATGCACGTTATTTATTGGTTACCTACGCTATACCTCTTATAGGGCGAACATTAAACATTGGCTTTAAGGTGTCTAAGGAAACCATCAGCATTTCAATTAAATTAAATAATATTAGGAAATGAAACAAAAAAGAACTTATTTGTAATCATACTTTTCACCTATGTGTTTCTCTGTGCTTACTTTTCGTTACGTCTGAGTGCCAACTAATAAAAATAAAAGTAACGACACTGGCTGTTGTTAAAATAAAAATAAAACAAATGAAAAATAAACGTCCATCCTGAACAACAGTCTAATTAAAACGATAACAATCCACATCTAAATAAGGGCTCATTTAATTAAAAACAAAATTCTTTTTGACCATTGTTTCTTTTATCGTATCGAGATGGTAGCCGTAAAAAAGATAGATCAAACGTAAAAAGTACTTAGACTAATAGCTAAAAACAATTGGAAAAACCTTATTCAACCGTCTTGGTTTAAGGGTTTGGTTTGGTTGAAAGTTTGTCAAGTATACAGTATGTATCATAGTGTACCTTACCTAAAAAACATTCGTAATGCGATGATTACATTGCACAATGGTCAGCTTCTACTTTATCGAACTTTCCCATCGTCTGATAACGTGAAGTCAAATAAGAGGGTAATATTTTTCCTACTATAATGTTTTGTTCTGTTAAAAAATATTTTTTATAACGTTTGTCGGTCTATCAAAACACGATTTTCTACTTTAGCTTTATACAGATTATTAAATGACGAAGATAAAGCTTCAAACGAATTTTTGTTTTATTTAAGTTCTAATACGATTAGGATAAAATATATACCAAAATAATCGTAATGGGCTAGTTTCCAAAAAAAATCTAATTAGTCCGTCAGTGGGAATAACAGAAAATATTGGACACGTATTTTTTCTTTTCTCAATCAAACAATAAATGATGAAGATATATCCCGTTAAAGTTCCGCGTAACGTCACGCCTTGCGACACTTTTTAGCAAGGCGTAACGTCACTCTCAAACTTTGATGCGCTTTATCTTCGTAATTTTTTGTTTGATTGATAAAAGACAAAATACGGGTCTAATATTTTTTGATAATCTAACTGACGGACTAATTAGAATAATCTTTTTTTGACCCAGGAAACTAGCCAATTGTAATAATAGTGCAATCATTTTTTTTAAACCTTTCCTTTATTCTTAGACATTTATTCTAGTCAAATTACAAGACGGTGTAATCTTCTCACATGTCCATAGACAGAGACAGTTATTTTATTGAAACTTTATCGCTTATGTGTTTTTTTAATTAAAATGATATACCACATTTTTACGTTCTCTTTTAAAGTAATACAGATTATGTAGTCTGTGGCAGAGCATGAAGAACATAAACAATAACTGGCCTTAATCTTTTGTGCTGTATCATTAAACATTGCCTTTATCTAAACAAAGTACAAATAGCATGAATATTGTTGTATGCCAAAATAGTGTTCGCTTTTCGTATATCAGGTCTCTGCATTATTAAGTGGGGCTGCCAGACTATCCCGTTCATTTATTTATACACGACCTTATTCCTACTTTTTCGATCATACCTGACACTGGCTAAAACCTCGAAACCATTATCCAATCGCGGTTTAAACAAAACAAAAATAATTACGTTGTACTTCTGGTAGTAACATACATTTATTAACTGATAATTGAAACTTTTATTACCTATATTTTCGTACTTACTTCGTACCATTTATTTCATCATCATCATTTCAGCCATAGGACGTCCACTGCTGAACAAAGGCAAACAAAGACCCCAATGACTTATCGTCGAAAGGGATTGCCAATACTCGCCACGTGTGTACTGGTATGTGTGTACAAATGTTTTCTTTACGGCCGTTCCCACACGGCACAACATTTATTAATACTTTATCATAATAAAAAAATGGCTACATTGAATCTGGCATGTAGCATAGCTACCTAGGTATAGTCAATAGGTTAGTTACCTATCCAGTAAGTCCCTTCTAGGATATCATTATTATTATTACAGAAATCCTCTGCTAGACATAGTCCTCCCCCAAAGCCGTCGCATCAAGTGGCTACCCGCAACTTAGACTAGGTCGTCAGTACACCGCGTAGGAGGCAGGATTTCTACTTTAACACCATTTAGCTAAAACTTAGAGTTGGACTATAGCAATTATACAGGGTGTTCGAAAGAATAGGACATTCTTTACAAGCACGTGATTCTGCTATCAATCTTGGTCATGGATTTGAGAAATACAACAACTTTTTGTATGTGACCAAGATTGAAATCTTTAAAAAACATCTTCATCTCCATATTTAATGTCCAATCAGCTGTTACGATTTGTGTGAGTTAACGATTGTTTTTAATTTTTAAGAAAACCTTCTAGTTTTGTTAATTAAAAAAATAACAAAGCCAGTTTAAAATAGATCTTCCATTCTCCCAAGCAATTTGAGCAGATGATTTTGTGTTAGTCCAGCTTCAAAACAAAATTGTCTATCCAATTTGTGGTAATACACCGTGTGAATGCCTATAATGCAAACTGCCCTTTTGCGTGTCAGAGAGGTGATTAAAATGTCATTTCTTGAGATTTAAAGAGGTCATAAACATTTAAAAATATCTAACCTAACTTTACTATTCATCTTTTGTAATTAAGAAACAGATTAGGTTCAAAGGCTCAAGGACAAAATATCAATTGTCGTCTTTAGTAATCCTAGAAAGCCTCAAAATAATAAATAACAAAATCAAACAGAAAAAAAAAGATCTTTCATACTTACTAAAGTGTTACTCGATCGAAATGTATGAAACTCAAGAAACATCTGTAGAAATATGTCTCTTTGCAACCAGCAGGTAGTAAGAAAAATATTTGGTTGATTTTTGTTTGATTATAATGGCTCGCTGCTTTAAAAAAAACATCTTCCTCGAGTTATTCTCCCCTGTCGTTAAAATATACGGGACTGATCAAAATTGTACTATTTCTGAAAGCTATCATCGCTTCGATATGAAAATATTTAATTACATTTTCATGTTCGAAGCTTCATTTGTTATTCCCTTCTCGATTTCGAACAACAATAAAGGGGCGGGGGAAATTGACGAAGTTCCTTTGCTTAGGATGAAAAATGGCCCGACCCCCGCGGATTTTCTGTGCGATCTTTTTTGCTAACAGTACCAAGATCAACATAACAGCGGTAGGCACAGTAACGATTTGCATCTACCATAGAATCTAATAAAAAAAATAATTATTTATAATATATTTTAAGATAACTAAAATCTTATTCACTAATGATTAAACCAAGCAGTTTATCTTAGTAAACCCAACAAAGACCTTAGTAAATAATAACTTAATTGATTCAAGTTGGAAGCGGTCTAGCGTCATAATTATGCTTAATATTTAAAACTAATCTCAACATGCAAAAAAGTAACTAATGATAGATGCAACAATTATTATACTTAAAAACTCACAACAGACGCCATAGTAAATTAAACAGCTACTAATAAACTAACTAAACAACCTACTACTAAACCAAAACATTGACTTTGAACTGACAAATTAATCTGATATTTTAAATTATTAATAAACAGGCCCCACCGGTATTGTAGACAATTGTTTTTATCAATGATAGCCTCTACATAACAAAAAAAACCATGAATATTTTAAACAGTTTATTAGTTTTACTAACGTTACATGTAACTTTTTACAAGCGTTGCGAGTGTCTTGACGATATCTGCTGTTTGTTCGAGCACGCAGTTATGGAATGAAGATACTGTATAAGCCTCTACTGTGGTACTAACCTATAATGCGGCTCTATAAGCGCAAAGAAAAACAGCTTCAAGGATTTGAATTTGAAGACGCAGTAATAACCCGTTTGTGGCGAATTACACAGGCTTTGCCGGCCGCCGCAGCTGCTGCGAAAACAGACTTATTTGTGATTATGTTCTTGCCATTTCAATATGGCTTATTGCATTTGTTTTATAAAAACCTTTTCTCGACTCAAGCTTTGTCGATTTTGTCAATAAACGATCTTTTTGTGGAGTAAAAATCTCTTCAGTTTTCGAATTCCAAAGCAAAAATATAATTAAATGAATAATGTTGAGGCTCATGTTTTAATAATCCGTGATGAATTACCTACTTTAAATAATCTAAGGTTTCTTTAATCAGCTAATCGTAATCATTACCTACCTACTGATTATACATATACTTGCAATACGGCGGCGTGAGCGGTAAGAATACCGTTTAATACGTAATGAACGAACATTCTAAAAGATTTGATCGAAATCCATAAAATTAAAAATACACAGTTTTTAATTTTATGGATACTTTTTATCAACCTCTTTTTGAGTACAAAATGATTATTTATTGTTCGCTTATTGATTCGTTTGATCATGTAAGTAAATCAAGTGATAAAGGTGACCAATAGAAACCAGGTACAAGAATTTAAATAAATATCAGGTCAGTATGCGTCAGACAATAAAACTTTAGGAATTAACATCCGTTTATTGCGAGAATAGCTAATAAATTTTACCAGAGGCTTCTCTAACACAAACACAGTTTACTGTCATCATTATTTCAGCCATATGACGACCACTGCACTGGTGAACATAGGCCTCCCTCTCCCCCATTGATTTCCAGATTGGCAGGTTGGATTGGCCTGCATACTGAGGTTCCCTGCAACCTTTACCGGGTCGTCTGTCCATTTTGTTGAGATTTATTTTAAAGAAGTATTTAGTGTCCGGATTACTGTTAGGATTTACTGTTTTACATTTACAGCTTACTGTGCTCAAATTATATTAAGAATGTATTTTGAAACAACTTTAGGAGAAGCTCCGCAATCAACAATAATACAAAAATTAACTCTTTGTAGCATCCCAATGAAATGAAATATCTACTTGAAATTTGAAAGAATTGGACGTTGGCTATTTATCGAAAAATTACATCGAAAAAAAAAAGAAATTCCATTCAAAGAGAATATTTTCACGTCTAATTTCATTACAATTAACTAAGACCGAGTGGGCTTACACCCAAATAGAAACGCAACATCAAATTTCTTGAATTCTAGTTCGGTCTTTATTTAGGAAACCAAAGAGAACTTATTATTGGTAATGCCTTTCGATAAGAAAGACGACTTCTTGTCGATTAGACACAAAAAATTGTTAGTATCATTTTGTAGAATCAGGGTTGCTACACACATAAACGGGCCGGCATTGTCAGTTTGGCAGTGTTTGCCGAACAACGAAGCCGACCTGAAGCAATTACTGTATTTAACTTCAATCGGCTTGTGCCGATCGGGTATTTCATTCGAGTCGACCATTCGATTCGGCAGTATTTGTGGAACAAAAAAGCCGATCCGTGACAACTGCGACATTACATTCGGCTTGTGCCGATCGGGTAGTTATAATGATTAGATTAATGTAGGGCAGCCGAGTGATTTGTGATTCGCGAACATTTATGAACATATGAGTATATTCGTTTTTACCGCCCGGCTTTGTCGATTAATGCCGGCCCTCTTATATTATGTGTAGCATAGCAAACCCAATTTGATGGCAAAAATAACAATAATACTGTTAGCCATACCTTATTGCCATCCCCTTGGCCAGTTGCAAAATAATGGCGTGTTCGACAATGTCTGTGCACAGCATAGCTTTGGCGAGTTAGAGGCGGATAAACCTACTCTACCTAACTCCGTTATAGTTCAATCATATTACGGAATTTCAAATGTGCGTCTATACAATATAAGGAAAAGGTCTTGAGGAAACATGCCCAACAATGGGACCGGTGTATGTGAACGCGGAAACTCTACATTTATGCTATGAATGTATGTATATATGCGACGAAGGAATTTTATCATAGACATCTAAAATGTCCTTAAGGAGGATACAGTAGATAAGTACTGAGATTTACTTAATCTTCATCATCATTTCAGCATTATTAGGCCTCCCCAAAGAACTTCCAGATTGGCCGGTTGAAAGCGGCCTGCATTCAGGGGTTTCCTGCAACCTTTGCTAGATCGTCTATTCACCTTGTGGGTGGCCGTCACACGCAGCGCTTGCCGGTACGTGGCCTCCAATCTATAAGCTTTTTGCTTCATCGGCCGTCAGTTCTCCTCACTGCCACTTTGCTTGCTTGCTGCTTGCTAATCTGTCGGAATATAATCACCGACTTTTGTTTGTTTACGAATCTCCTCTTGAATAAAGTCCTGGTAAATCTAAGTATTCAAGAATGACGACCTACGCTTAGGTACTTAATACTTTGTATTTTGAGGTTACGTTTGCAAAGTACAAAAGTTTTAATTGGTATATTGAATACTTTCTTCTCCGTAATTGTTTTCAAAAACCCGAATAAGTCTATACGAAGCTATATGACAACTAAAACTTAAAGTGGATTGCTTCATAAATTATTTCCAAAAATTATATTGAAAAGACAGCAATATAAAACTTCATTAGATAGATGTAATTAGATACCACTATTAAATTAGCGTCTAAGGAAAACTCTAAAAAGGTAAACACTCCGCTTTAAAACAATTTGGGAGTTTGCCTCAAAGGGACTCTCTCACTCAAAGAGGCGTTGAACAAAAATATATCCTTCACTGATAACTTTAAGGACTATTTCAGGAAAACATTGTCCTCCCAGTGGTTTTAAGCCGATTACGGACAATTTTATCTTTACGCATTATCGATTTTATTGCTTTTAAATAAAGTACGCTAAGTGAATTAGGTTATAAGTCTCTTTAGTTGATTTTGTGTTTATATTTAGAAATAATAACGGAGAATAGACGTTACTTAATGCTAAATCGGAAAGAACTTTCACTCAGCAATAGCTTGTTTATAATCAGCGGATCTTTAAATAATAGGTAATAATTTACTCTGTCATGAACAGGCTTCAACGACAATATAATGAGTTACAGAAGAAATCAAGTATATATTTTCCAACAACTTCCCCAAATTAAAAAAAATGCCTACAGAAGTACTTAGCATTAACTCTTATCTTTAAATCTTGGCTATTGTTTAACTAAAATTAAGTTCTAAAAAAACATTATTCCATTTTTATTTTTATAAGTAAGCTCTTGTTTTAAAAGTAAACTATAACTCACATTTGCAAGTCGTGGCAGCCTGTAACTGAATCTACACTTAGCTCATATTTTAAACTTGTTACTTGTTAATTGTATCATTGGTGTAAGATTTGTTGGTTGCTCCTATTACATAAATAATAATTAATAATAAATTCTTCCAACAATAACACCAATCTAGCCCCAAACTAAGTTCTATGTTCTAGTGAATTAGATCAGGTAACATAGACTTACATTACTTAATTATTGATTCAATTTATTTAACTAGTTTAATTTATATTTGATAATATCATGTAAGTACGCAAAAATTTTGATCTTTTCATAAAAAAGTGATATTCATTCAAATAAAAAAAGAAACAAAAACAAATTTGTAGTCCCAAACTTTAGATTGGCCAAAACAAGTAATTCATTCTTGGGAAATTGTATTTTTTTTTTAATAATATACCTTACAATGTTATCGAACTTCCTATTAATAAATTTAAATCACATGTCTAAGTGGTATTATAAAATTCAAGACTATCTTGATGACAAGAATGTATGGACAGTCCAGCCTACACGAAACTGATGTACCTACCTGTTTATTTTGATTTATATTTTTTTGTTGCAGCTAGTGGACTGAGTTGGTTCCGGCGTTTCTTCTCAGAACTTGCCAGATTGTCTGTGTCTTGTCTCGAAGCGCTAGTAGGGCCCAAAAAATAAGGAGACATGTTCTAGCCCTATATGGGCCTGTAATGTTATTATTGACGTTCATAAGTGGCAATTTTCTGTCCAAAATTGAATAAATGATTATTGACTTTGACTTTGAATCACTTAAAATAAATATAAATACTTATAATATACTTAAATAATATATATAAATACTTAAAAATAACTTTTCTATATTGTCTCGGGTTTGGGTGTTGTTTACCACAACACCCAGACCCGAGACAATATAGAAAAGTGATTTTTCTATATTGACCAACCGGAAACCGAACCCGGGACCTCAGAAATAGCGTCACCAAGTCCGGTATGCTCGCCTCTCGGCTACGGAGATCGGTACTTATTCATAGATATATGATAGTCCAACGGATTAGCAAGTTGTTGTGGCAGTGGACAGGGCACATAGCACGTAGAAATGACGGCCAATAGGGCAGGAAGTTTCTAGAATATAGGTCACGTAATTGCAAGCGCAGCGTAGGACGTCCATCACCACACACACACCACAAAAGACCTAAAGCAAAGTAAAGGTTGCAAAAAACCGCAGGATGCAGGCCGCTTCCAACCGACCGGCCGATCTGGGAGTCATCGGGGGAGGCCTACATTCAGCAGTGAACGTGTTATGGCTGAAATGATGATGATAAAGCTAAACTGGAAGAAATAAATCATTTAATTATTTAAGAAAATCCACATTAAACCTATTTTCTAAGATTGCCAGGACCCTTCCAAAACTAAAAAAACAAACCCAATAAGCCTCAATGATTACGGTTAAACGATTAATTTTTAAGTGGTTTTTGTTCAAGAAAGTTTGGCAGAACAATTCCTTTTAGGGTGACCTTTTTCCGTCTGATTGATCATTAAGGGTCGCTTTAAGACGGTACAACATTTCGTCATTAAATTATTGGTAAGAGCCTTTTTGTCATAGTGTTGTACATAAATGTATATACTATCGATAGTAATCATTGATATCTGTACTGCTGTTCCAAAATATTTGTACTGCTGGTCCAAAATGATAAGTAGGTGTATTTAAATATGGATATTAACTTAATTGATAATATAATGTTGACGATTTTCTGGTGTAGTGGTTCGCGTTACGGGCTCCAAAGCCAAGCGGTTGCTGGTTCGTATTTTTCCGCAGGCGATTGTGTGATTAGCACGAGCATTTGTACCTAAGTCATGGATGTTTATAAACCTATTTAAGTAGGTTTATCCGTTATTTAATCGCTATTGCACAAACTGCTTAAATTTAGGATATCTAATTGGTGTGATTATAAAACAAAGTCTTATATATTTATAATGTTATAAGGCCATATATGATTTCACATTAAATTGTAGTTAAAAAAGATGAATATTTATTAAATAAGAATTTTGCAATATTATTATCTATTAAACCTACTTTATCGTAACAAAATAAAGAAATGCTTACACATAAAACACTCAGATTGTTTTGCAAGGTAAATAAATTATCGACGGAGCCACAACCAACGATATTATTAACACTATCGTTACTAATATTCTTGGCCTCAACACTACTTTGTAGACATCTAAAGGAATGCCAACTCTGCGGGTAGGTAAATTTTGAGTTTCTAAACTGAAATCTCTGGCCGGTGTAAGCCTGCTAATTCAACTAACGCTTACAACTGGGAATTAGATTTGGGTCAAATAATGAATATGGTACAGTAACGCCGATTGATGATAAGTGCACTAAAATAACACCGCAAACACACACTGCAACAAGGCGACTTTATTACCTAGTAATCATTTATAATTTTAACGGGCTAAAACTAGGGTACATGTGTAATGTGTTATAGTAACCAATTCGAAACGAGTTTAAGCGAGATAAGATCGATTTTCAATTTGCGATGCTTCTGTATCTTCCTATGTTTACCCAAATACTAAAGTATTTAGATTCAGTTAGCAAACTAAGTCGCAAGTTTATTGGTCAATCGTCACTTTGAATCTTACCGCAGAGTTCGTTTGAGGCGAATACTAAGTAATGCAAAGTTCTATAAATTTTATAGAATGCATAATTTATCGTCAGACTTAGGTAGGATAGGGAATACCTAGCAAATATACTTAGTTGATATCAATAGCCTCACTTTCACTATTAAATATCGTATGCTTGAACAAAAAAATTTTTTTTTTGTTTTACCGTTGTTTTACTTACAATAATTTTCATTTCTAAATAGATTGTAAATACATCGATACATACTTACATAAGAATAAATTGGTTAGGTTAGGTTAGAACAGTGACCACACACAGCGCGAAGGCGAGTGAACGGAGCGAGCGCAGTGAGCGTAGTGAGCGTGGCGCGGCAGCGGCCGCCGAGCGCTTAAAAACTAAGGATAAATTCTAAGGATAAGGATGAAGGATTAATTATTATATTAATAGATGCATTTTTCTGGAAACTAAATCATCTAACATTAATAGCTTTGGCAAATGTTGAGCACGATTTCAAAACATATAGAATTTAAAAAAAAATACATTCGAAAATCGCAATATTAGCAATATGTCAATTGTGTTTTCGGTATATAAAAATATAGAAAATGAAAAAAAGGCAAAAAGTTTTCGTAAAAATTAAATTCGTACTAATAAAATTCGGATTTAAAATAGGTAATCGTATATTTTATATGCATATTATGATGTTAACACATACCTTTACCATTCTAGGGTCTTAATCTAAAACCATGTACATTTTATACTATTTTATACATATATTCTATAACCCTTTCCTATAGCAAAAAACCGGCTTCGGGAATAACACTAGTTTTACCTATTGCGTTTACTCCTGAACAGGGAAAGAAATATTAGAAAAAAATTATACGTTTTTGGACGTAGGAGGAAATCTTCAGAACTCTCTCTCTTCCTAGCATAAATCCCATATAGTGGTGGGGTCAGCCTTCCGTGTTTTTCTTCTCCACTTCGCTCTTCTCCAGAACTACTGATCTGATTTTAATATTTTTTATATATAAATAATTAACCAATGTTTGGAAAGAGCCCTTAAATCATTTTAAGGCTAAGGCTAAGGCATAGGCTATATTTTACTTCGTATAGACAAAGAAAATTAATAAAGTAAGTATCTTTGGTATAGATAACCTTGTTCCAAAATTAGAATAAAACCGATTTTAGGGTGCTCAAACTCACCACACGTGCCACATCTATCGCAGAACTGATGAAAGATGGAGTAAACGGGTACTCGAGTGGATCTCCACTCCTTAGATAACGTAGTGTGGGACGCCCCCTTAGCTCGATGGACCGGCGACCTTAGGAAGATGGCTGGATTAAAAAAAGCGGGAGATCGTGCTCTTTGGCGGTCTTTGGGGGAAGGCTTGCGTCCAGCACAGTGGACTCCAATAGGCTGACATGATGATAGATAACCTTAGATAGTCTTACCTGTGCAAAACCGAAGCGGGTTACGTCACCTTTAAAACACAGTATAGATTATGTAGATTATGTTATGTACTACAAAAAAGTGTACTTGTGTGTGTTGTCAGAATCTGTACACGGGCGGTCTGTGGACTGTTATACTAAAAGATCGCTAAACACTCTCCGTATCCAATACAACAATATCTTCAGGATGATGTTGGGACTTCCTCGCTTCTGCAGTGCGTCTGAAGTGTTTGCACAGTCAAATACTGACGGTTTTCAGGCTCTCATTCGAAAAAAGGTGGCGTCACTGATAAGTCGAGTGCGGGAAAGTGACAACAGCATCCTGAGGACTGTGGCAGATGATCCGCATGCGCCTATATTGAGGCATTTCATGCGAACGATGACCGAAGTAGCAACCAGCACCATTTCCGGGTCGCGTCCGCACGGAGGGCCACTTAGGTACATGGTACAGTGATAAAGTCTTAAATTAAATTATTCTTACGTTAAATTGTATTTACTAACCCCTATTTTATAAGCTATTTGTAGGTACTACTAACCCATGGACTCATGTAGTCTGTAATAAATAAATTTTGATTTGATTTGATTTATGTACACTCTCACAGTATCCATAACGAACAAGCGGTTTCCTTCAGGCTCCTGCAATCTCCGCACGTTCCTGGAAGTTACCGGTACAATGACTTACGAAGTTTTATCGCAGACAAGATAAGGCCGTTTCCCAGAATACTGAAAAATATAGATAGCAAATAACAGAGGCCCAATTCCCGTAATTTGACAATAGTCGCAATCCGGTGTCGATCCGCTCCCAGTAACATTACGATCCCAAACGGTATTCTCCTAAACCTAAAAAATTCAATAATAGTTCGTAATGCAACTGAAAATGGAAGAAACCAAAATTAGATTTTTTACTGCTCTGTTTTTAGTCGTATTGGGATAGTTTTAATAATTATACGTCAAATTGAAAGTTTACGAGAATACCATTTGTGATAGTAATGTTACTGGGACCGGATCGACACCGGATTGCGACAGTTGTCAAATTACGGGAATTGGGCCTCAGATTGAGTGCAAAGGCAATTAAGTTACAGTTTACATTATCATTTTTATTTTGTGTCCATATTGAGAAAACGCTCGACAACAAATAAACTTGACAATTTAGTAGGGTTTTTTTAATAACAGACATTAAATAATCAATTTCTTGTGTACAAAAGTAATTTACAATAATTGATATTATATATTTTTTAAAGACATTTTCAAATGGAGCGGACTTGTCAGAACGATTCAAATGAGCCTAAACACGAAGGTTTTACTAGTAGTCCTTGAAGAGTTCCACCTTCTGTCTCCATGATCAGATCAGCACGACAGTGCCAAATTAATGTATTGTCATCCGAATACTGATATAAGTATCTGCATACTTACATAGTTTTATACCAAGTTATATGTAGGTTAAAAATATATTCAAGATTTAAATTCATAGATAGAAGGCTAATAAAAGTGTGTTAAAAAAAAAAACAATCCTGAAAGTTCACTTTCATATCTGTGAATTCATCTCTATAGAGTAAAATTATCATATGTAATATCATTCGTAGCAATAGCACAATCAAATAAATGTTTTTGAAATTTTTGATTGGTCATTCACTTTGTGAAAACGTTTTACCAAAAACATTTAGTTTATTATTAGTACTTTGTAAGTAGGAACTAAAAATCGTTTGTGCACATACAGACGTTAGAAGTATAAAATTGGCAAATAGCAAATCGTGAACAACTCATAATAATAAGGTAATATTGACCTTTTTCATAACTCCACAAGTTTACGTTTGGTAGCGGCGAACAAATAAATATTTGCTGTTATCTTTTGTAATACTCGAGTAATGCGAGGATTTGTTGCTAACATAAATAATATTGATAAGTGGATTAACGAAGGTTTGTATCAAGTAGCTTTGAATGGGTTTGCTGCGTACAAACTAGTCTTTGCAAGTCTCTTACAAAAATACATAATTTCTATTACTATCAAAACTGAATCATTAAGTGGATTTTTGGGGGAACTTTTGAATTTTTATATTGTTTTTGAGGTTGCACATGGTACTAATGCATGCGCTATTGTCTCATTAAAATTATAAATGTTAGGAATCATAGATTTTTAATCATAGTATCTTTGGCAGGTAGACTCTTTTTCCTTCAGTTTGTGTATTTCTAAATAATTAAGTGTAATCACAATAAACAAATAAATTGTTTCAACAATCACTATTGTATCGAAATTAAAATACTGTGAGCCAGTGCAACGATTTTACTTTGTGTACATAAACTAGCAATCCTTACAAGTGTAGGTACTTAAGTTGGACGTTTGAGTCGGAAATGAAACAGCGACTAATGAATTTAATATTCAATTTATCTCCAATAACATTCCAATTCCAACTGAAGAACGATATTAGAATATTCGTATTATATTGTATGTCTCTGCAACCACGCATTTCTTACCAAGATTGACGATAACTCTCTCGTCAGACTAATGCTTTGCGCTGGCAATTTGTTATCCAAAACAGAAAGTATCGTAATCCATGGATTAGGTAGCTGTAGTTACCTTTTGCATGTTTAATCGCATTACTAATGCTTGTGTAAGCGTCTGACGCGCCTTTGTCGCGACTCCTCGCGCGCAGCCGACTGTGACGGCAGACACGACGTTAGGCTAAGACTACATCCTATCTGCAATACAAAATAGCTTTTGTTGTGTTAATAGTGAGCTAAAAGAGCGTCTTATTTCTTATATGTATTATATGGAAAACAGCCTTTTAGAGACGCTTAAACGTAATAATCTATTTGCCAAGAGATTGTAGGAATAGTTTTAACACGACGTGTTTTTTTATTTAAACTTAAAATTAACCGTGGTAATACTATTTTTTCTAACAATGCTAAAAGTGTTTATCAAGGATTTACACAATTATAAAACTATCGTTTTTTAATAAGCGAGCTTCATTTATCGGTACCATCGTAGTTTCTGATTTCTGTAACACAAGTGCTTTGGCTACTTACCATACGATCAGAGATATGTATGTGATGTTGTTTGTTCAATATTTATAAATTTATATTTGTATTACATATCGATTTAGCATATAAATAATACAGTGTGTTCTAGTTTTCTCAACCAGGGTACGATGAGACTCCTTAACACCGAATTAAAAGTAACACGTAAAATAATGTGTAAGCTAGGTTTTATAGTGCCTCCCCCATATGTGAATATTAAACAACAATGCATAAAACTAATTACTTTGCAAAATTGCAATTGAAACTGTAAACGTTTCCAATTACCATGTTTTTAGGCTCTAGCAGTAGCAAGTCATGCGAATACAATTCACGAGCAAAGCAATTAGATTTTGTATTACAATATAATGTTTCAGCGTGTAAAGTATATAAAATGAACGAAGCATTTTGGAGGTACGTGTAGTGAAAAAGTTGGTTGATTTTTATTTTAATCTAATATTCTAAAGAGGTCGGCGAAATTAAATGGTAAAGGCGGCAAATGGAAACTAAAAATAGATATATTAAATTATCTTGTTGAGCATAAGGTATCGTGCATTGAGAAAGATGAATGTGGGCTGATGATTAATGTGCTAAAATGGTCATATCACATGTGTTTTGAAATTTTAGTAATCCTCGGATTATGTATAGTATATACAGGTGTCCCTTAAAGAGCGGAGCGTGCCAAACGAAAACTATAGTAGTACCACAAAATACCTAATAGTACTACCGTAGTACTGAGTAACTGTAGAGCATGAGAAGCTCAATCTCCTGTCCAAAAATAGTCCTGATGAAGGTCGAACCGTATTTGGGCAAATTGAGATTCCCAAAAAAAACATGCTAAGGGAAACAACTCAAAATCGCAAACTGTGAATCGTTTTGACTTTTACGAAGTTGATTTCGGACAGGCCATAGAACCTTTTTTGCTCTATCAAACGGTTTTCGTTTGGAACGCTCTTTACGGGACATCCTGTATATTAAAATAAACAAAACAAAATCGACGACGCGCGACAAGTGCGTTGCCTTGAAGTATTGTCTGGCAGTGCCTTGACTGAACAGCATGCTTGACATAAATATCAATGCACTCATACTTACATAAAATAGTACCTATCATCTCTGTCTAGCATCAATTGATTAATATAGAATCCTTTGGTATTAAGTCAGCTATTTGTATTGTTACTTTTTTGTATTTTGACAGGGTTTTCCTTATTATAATAGGGTAATTTCTACCTGCAAGGTTCATGCATATTATATTTTTATAAGAAGTAAAAAAAGCCGATTTTGCTGTCATATTTCAGGCGCTTTCATTGATAACGCTGGCTACACTTTATAAAATTCATAAAAACAAAAAGTCTGCGACAATATGTGCCACAGGATACCCAAAGTAATCATTATTATCTTAATGCAGTCGTGTGAAGCCGGTATGGGTTATAATTAATATAAACAAATAAAACAAAGGTGATCTAATTCACTACGACCTCCACCAGACAAAACCCAAGGTCGGTTCACACCTTAAATCTTTTCCTGTCGCCTCTAAATCGCCTGCCGACGCAACGCGTCTATTTCTGTTTCCATAAACAAAAAGTCGTACGCACTACCGGACTAGCATGATTGTTGTGCCCACCTGTTGTTCTAAACTAACGCCAATGCAGGGTACATTTAGGTAAGACTAAAACGAATTGTGAAAGTTAGTTTGTTTTTGTTTTTTAAATTAGTATCTATGAAGTCAAACCACATTAAAAATGTTGAAATGTAAAACTGAATTATTGTATCTTTTTATCTAAATAAAAGTTGCTTTAAATTGATTCACAGCTGTCTACAACTGAAAAAATACCTAAAAATAGCTTTAAAACCTTGTTTTTTTTACTTAGATAAGGTTTTATTCTATAATTTTATGGTATGACCGCTGTGGTAGGTATGAGCCACAATGAAGTAAATGAAAGACGGAAAATATTTTTCCAACCCCAGCCTGCCTAGCATGAGCACCAATACGAGTCAATATAGCGGCTACATCTATCATATTTTTACAGTTGGTGTTGATATATCGCTATATCATATCATATCATATCATATCGTGTTTTGGTGCTCATGCTAGGCAGACTGGGCCAACTCATTATAACACAGAATTTAAATGTCACTTAGTTAATCGGGCTCGCAAAAAAAAACTTTCCCATATTAAGTCGCCGCCCAGCTGACATCAGTTTGTATGAAGCGGTGGAATTTTCTTTTTTGATTATGATGTTGGTCCCATTAAATAAGTGTATTTGAGCACCAGAACCAGTCTCTAGGTTTATGTTTTAAAATAACCCTGTATTTCAGCATTTATAAAAAAAAACCGGTGGTTAACTACCGGGTTTGTATTTCAAAGACTCGTTTAATGGTGAGGACAAAGGGTTTAGCCCCAGAAACCCTATTAGTGAAGCATTTGGGACCGGACCTGCCCTCTCGATTGCCTTTGATTTTTCTATTTCATTGATGAGTGTCGCGGTTGATAAACGTTATTGTGATGTCTAAATACAATATGTAAAATAAAGAAGGACGTTCCTATCAGCCAGTTTATCTATATCATTCATAGATTAAATTATATTTTTTTTACAAAAATAAGCATGAAAACCTAAAAAAAACGAAATGCCTGTTTAAAACCAAAATCGTAACGCGGAATAGTAGTACCGAAATTTATTACAATGCGCAAAGTGGCAACGTCGCTTTTCTATCTTGCTCGCACGGTGAGATATGGGTCCGACACGTTCATATTTTTTTTCTGTTAATGTTTCTTTTTAAATATGTTTAGACGCTATTACTATAGCGTTATACTTAACAGGTTAACGGAAACGCCTTTCGTTAGTTAACATACTCTATATTGTCTTACATAAAAATTTACGATAAAAATCGGCTTAGAATGAAATGTGTGTCATTTTCACACAGAAAATGTGAAATTATTTTTTTGTTTGGTCTTATATAAAAAGTTGTTATATTTGAGCACCAGAATCACCCTCTAAATGGTTGTTGATGTTTTAAAAATAACCCTGTATAGATATGCTTTTATTCATGTAGTGTATAGATAGAAGGCTTTGTTGTCCGAAGAATTTGTAGAGCAAACCACATTTTCAACAAAATAATCGAAAGGAGATTGAAAGATCCTATAGTATCTAATATTATATCCCTACCAGTAACTTAGTTTTAGTATCATTCGATTTACCAGGTATCTTCGTAAAACCCTAACCTTTTTCTGTTTCTGTCGCCCATCGTTAAAATATCAATTCGATCCCAATATCGGAGTGGCAGCCGCAAAGCAAATCAAATTCCGCACCACTTAAGGGACACTCACCAGAGCTAGATCTGTCTTTTGTTTCAAACGACAGGTCCAATAGATGTTGGGAGTAAAAAAGAAGCGAATACGATACTCACTATAATATACTCAGTTTATTGTACCTATATCTAAATATAAGTTACTAAATATAAGTAGTATCTAAATATAACTACTAATAGTAGAATAAATTATTGTCGACTAAGGGTCGATTTTTCAATCGCAAGATAATTTTTATCCGACGTATAAAAGTGACGCTTTGACACATTTTCTATACGAAAACTGTCAACGTGTCAAACTTATTCTTCAAATGAAAGTTATCTGGCTTTTAAAAAATCAGCCCTAAATCAACCAGCTAGTTTTTTCTTTTTTTTTAAATTAAATATTTACCTTTACCGTGCCACTTACCCGATATAGCCCAGGACCCTTACCATAAGCTTACAGAAAACCATTCAGTTTCCGGGCAGTTCAAAAGCAGGACAATAGTTGAATGGTTGGAAGCCGTACCATAAGCTCTAAAAAGGTGAACGACTTTTGCACTGCTAGACCTCAAGGTGAACAGTTATTCTTGTCTGTGGTCTGTTACATTGAAAGAATGAAAGAGTGAGACAACGTAGTGATTACTTGCTCAGTGAATGAGACAGAAGAATAACAAAGAAAAAGTAGATTCAAACTTTCCATTAAATTTGAAAATTAGTTTCTATACAAATTTCATGATGAAAAAGAAATAAACATGCATATTATCTAAAAATGATTGTTGTTGTAAACATGGGAAATAGATTTAACACGGTAAAGCGATTCGAACGGTTTTCAGATTTAGTTTTGGCGCTAAATTTCTAATGTGTTGAAATACCTGTAATACCTTTTTGTAAGTATTATGATGTTACCGATGCCAGCAAAAAGATGGCACGACTAAAATGGCAATGGGCAGGCCACTTATGCACTTAGTTTTACTGGATCCGTGGCGTATGCCGTAAAGACCACAGGGAAAGACGATAAAAGATGGTCACAAGGTTTTGTTCAGGAGACCCGAGACCCCGTACAGGAACACGAAGAGTGAGCAGACCACCAGCCAGATGGTCGGATGATATTATAAAGACAGCATGCAGGCAGGACCGACCTAGACAAGAATCGCCGCATAAGAGCAAGAGGCATATGTTCAACAGTGGACCAAACATTATGCAGAAGAAGTATGAAGATTTTTATCAACATAGGAAATGGGTTAGATAATTTACTTACATTAGAAATTCTTAAAAAAGAGCATAGCAGTAATTTAATATAGTACCTTGGAATTTTGTGAATTAAGCTGATAAAGTTTACATAAAAATACATACAAGATTTATTAAACATTTTTTGAATAGTGTGATATAAAATCAGATCTTGATACAATTTGTTAAACTGTCCATTGGGTGAATTTGATGTTGCATGTTGTTATTTCGTTTGTTATTATTGCAGCAGTTCACCTGTAACAAGATCAAACAACATCCACTCCACAAGCACTGAAGATCATTGTTGTCTGTGTACCTACAATGTTGCCACATGTTTAGCTTCCCCAGATTAAGCTTTTAGCTTTTTTAAATGAATGCAGAATCTGGCAGAAACATTAATTGTTAACAATAAAATGATGAATAAAAAGTTTATTGTTCCAAAAATTGTTACGATTTGTTGGGGGAAACCTCTCTTAAAGTTTAAATAACCTGTGTTGAGAGGATACCTCTCCTTTATTGCGTAATTTATTGTTTACGTAGGTAATATCAACTGTGAATACTTAGAACTAGCTGTGTTTTTATTTATTATATTCCTAACACCTAACCACTCGTTATCCTATTATTGATTGTTATATATTATTGATAATACCTTCAAACATTCTTATTTTATATAACAATAAAACGAATTGTCAACTTTTCATTATAGTATTTATTGGAATGAGGATAAGTACTATGAAATTTCCCCACCTCTGATTTCAGATTCAACTTATTTATTTTATAGGTTTTTGCTATACTTAGACAATTTGAGTTGAGATGACGAGTTTTTAATTCTTTAACTTATTCTTTATATATATTGGAGAACAAAAGATTTACACTTTATACATATTATATTCTGTTGATATATTAGTGATTCTTGCTTCTTCCAGTTTTATCTGTAGTGTAGTAGTAAAGTACCTTTAGTCATCTTACAATGACACTGTTTGTTCATAGGTACCTACTTTATTTGTTAAGTCCGGGCACACTCTTTGATTAAGTCTTATCCAACATATTCACATATCTACAACAAAGAAAGGAATGTTAATTAAACTGCTGTTTTTAAGAAACCATCCATTTTATTTGGTAGAATGCTTACCAATGTTTGTTTGTGTATTAGTTACTACAAACGTTTTGTAAGACACTAAAACGAAAACAAAGTGAAATCCTACAAGGTCAACTTTAAGTTTGAGAAAAAATATTTATCAAAATAGTCGTAAATCCACCTAAACTACAAAACAATCTTGAAAAAGCTAGTAAATAGTAACTTTTTTTAAGATGGCAAAAGTGACATTAGAGACGTTTAGAAGACGCTCAGCTGCTATCGAAACGACTGTCATGGTACGAAAAGTCCATACAAAAGAAAGGTGAACGTTTTTCGAAACGTCAAAATAGCAGGCCTGCGGGAGTCCTGCTAATAACATGTCATAGTACGAATTAGCAGGGCAGTTCAAAAGCAAGCCTGCTCTAAGGGGTCATGGTAAGGGCCCTGAAGATCAGTAAAAAAAATTATTCGCGACACGCAAACGGGTAATGGATATTATTCCCAATTCATTAAATTATTTGTCAATTTCTTTTAGCGTTAAGACAAATTATCTGAATTGACGAATTTTTTTCTGTAAAAAAAATCCTTAAGGCGTGGAAACTAGACATTTTATATGTAAATGCACGCCGAAGCCTTTTTTCCCAATTTCTACTCGTAACTTTAACATAAAAATAAAAATACGGTAAGCCTTATAGCATATTATTATTACGTATTGTTGTTAAAGAATCAATCTTTTTCCGTATTTAGTTATTACTTCAAGGATGAAAGTAGTCATATTGTAGTAAGACAAAGATATGATTTTCGCACAAATTAAAAGAAAAACCTTTTTTACTGACTTGATATAAATTGACGATATTTTTCTTAAAAAAACGGATCGTGTCACATCATGTGTCCATGCGTTATACTTGCCATGTTATAAAATTGTAACAATTTCATTGAAAAAGTTCTTCTAATGTGTGTTATCGACCAATTTAATATTACCTCGGGTATCCTGAGAGAGAGTAACATTAAATTTGTGTAACACCCCACTGAGAATCAATTGGAGCAGTTGAATGAACAATTTGAAAGTCTTTAAATACATCGGCAATATACTCAAATAAACATTAACAAATAAAATTAAATCGATGATTTCAGAATAATTTTGAGTTGTTAAAAAGTGAAAATGTTCCGCTTTATTTTCGATTGTTTTTAGGGTACCAATACAATGGTATTGTATAAGAAGAGGACCATGATTCAAAAGTTATATTAGAAGGCCATCTTTGAAATGGAAAAAATCTTGCTATGTCACACATTTACGTTCAATCTTAGTTTTTGGCCGTGATTTTGTTCGCGTGATTTTTGTTTTTAATTCAATTCAGAAACCTTTTTACGCGAGCGCACTATAACTCTGCAGTTTCATCGCCATCGGATGAAGGGCTTATTAGGAACGTTCTCATACGAGATTGTTTGTATATACATTTGTAGGTTAATAATTAGCAATAAGAGTCCATGCCAAGGTTATTTTTACGACATACCTACCAAGAAACCTAGATTTTATGAACCTTTTTTGAATTCCGTCAGTAAAAGCGTGAATACGACACGCTGACTGGACGCGCATAATTGTTTACGAGAATCTATTTTAGTGGGCATTTTATTTTTCGGAGATTTGCTCGTCGTGAATCATCGAGCAGCGGCGCTGAAAATTTTGTTTATTGCTTCTCTTGTCCAACGCTTTCGATACACGCAATTATATTAGGAATTGATCATAGCAAGAGATAATGTATTTGAAATTTTTGGCTTTTTTAGGGTTCCGTAGTTAACACGAAACCCTTATAGTTACGCCATGTTTGTCTGTCTATCTGTCTGTCCGCGGCTTAGCTCAGAGACTCTTAATACTACAAAGCCGTCAATAATAATAGTAGAGAATGCCTCATGGCATTAAGTCCACCTTTTGTATGATTTTTAATCTGTGCAACAAAGTCTAAATAAATAAATAAATAATCATGCCAACAAAGTAATGGATAAATTCTTGAAAAACATTGTATTATGGGTATCTTCCCCTAGGGATATGAGGATGATTCTTTATTTCTTCTCTTCTATCCTATAGTGTGGGGTGTCGTTGAATAAGTCTATTTTGGGTGGTTTTAAAACACTTCACTTAAATTTTTCAATTTAGAGATCCGTTTGCTTAATATAAGACTTTGCAAATTTTTTAGAATCAAGACTCCTCATCTGCCAGCTAAATGGTTGCTTTAAGAAATGTGAAAAAATTCAAGACAAGCAGGTAGTTTAATAAAGTTATAACAAAGTTAAATGGAAAACTATCATAGCTAGGTAGGCTTGACAAGTTACAGAGTTAAATTATAAAATGTACTTGGAGAAGAAAATTACTTAGATATAGTAGTTAATTAAGCGGACCCTGGGCTCCAAAGCAATGGATTTGGACGCAACCGGGATTGACCTTATTGATGAAGAAGATAGTAGTTAATTATGTAAAACTTGGAAAAAATACGCATAATTGTGATGAGCAACTATCGCTCAGGGCTAGTTTTTTAGGATTATTATGATTCTTCTTCTTCATCTATACGGTCAATCCCGGTTGCGTCCAAAGCGATTGCTTTGGAGCCCAGGGTCCGCTTTCCTTGATATACTCCTCCACTTCGCGCGGTCTTGAGCGTCTCTAGTTGTGAGATCATTGGCACGCATGTGTTTTATGATTATATTCTATTTATAAAAAATCTTGTGATTGATAATACATATTTTATTAATGTTTGTTTTATTTGTTTCAGGTAATAATCAAGTTACCAGTAAAAAACAACAACTGCCCAAATGCCCCGAGTATATAAGCGTTAGGCAGAAACACTTTCAATCTGTCACCACCACCACGAGTCTTTTTCTCAGTTATAGAACTCTTCTAGATTTTTTCTAACAGGCATTTGGCCAGTTGTTTCTTTCTAAAACAAAGTAAAAAAGTAGCTGCGAACGCGGTATACAATATTAGTCTCTTTTTATAGACTTAAATAATCGCATTACAGGTCTTTCACCAACCATCGCGAATTATATCCTCGAATCTGAAATATAATCTCTAGTCAGGTTAACCAAATTATATTACTATCTTTTCTTGGGTCATTTCTTCAGCACTTATTTTTTGATGCTTCGCGTATTACCTATCAGGATTCTGGCTACTTGTAAATTGTTGGGATGAGAATGATTTTAGCGTTAATACCGCCTAAATATTGCATTTTACTGCAAACATTAACTGTAGGGGAGCGAGGGGCACGTTGTTACAGGGGTAAGAAGTTACACGTGTTTTTTACCGGGATTTTAAACTCTTTGATGGACATAACTGGACTCATTCGTTTTCTTATAACATCGTGCATTAGATAAAAATGATCAGTGACCCGCCAAGTGCTGAGCTGCTAGGCTGTGTGCATGTGTCCCGATTTCAACCCAGTAAGTAAAAAAATCTTTTACGAAATTTTTGATTCCTGATGTTTATATTTTTTATTTTGTCAAAATTTATAACCTTGAACGTTTATAATATATCTACCTTTAATTTACAATATTGTTTTATTCTACTATTGATATCCATTAATAATGACTTCAATTTATACTAACAAACGTGCCATGGGGCAAGTAGTTACAATTGTTTGGGGTAAGTTGTTACATGTAACATCATTCAACTGTATTAATTGCAATTCTGATGAAGACTGATTTAATATTTGTATCTGATATTGTTAACTACCTCTATAAAAATTACTATAATATATATCTTTCTATAATATAAGTGCCTTAAAAATGTTAGAATCCAAAGTATTTTAGTTTGCCAAAAGTTTATTAAAATAACTAATTAAGAAGTGAAAGTGAATAATTTACTACAAGTGGTTATTTGCAGTCGAAGTCTGTGTTTGTATATAAGATTTAAAAATGTTCCTGCCAAAGTGATTGTCTACAAAAAAAACTTAAATAATTACCATAATAGATATTATAATTAGTGATAAATGTTAGAAGACTGTATAAAGTTATCTCTATTGTTTATAACGTTTTGTAATAATAATAAAAAATTATGTATCATTCTACGTGCTATGTGAACCGGCCAATCTGGAAGTCAATGGGGGAGGCCTATGTTCAGCAGTGGACGTCTTATGGCTGAAATGATGATGATGATGATGATGTATCATTGATGATTTTGTTTATTTATCTACCGTAACATCGTGCCCCGATGATGTAACAACTAGCCCCAATTCGGGGGTAAGATGTTACAATCTACATGTTTAGTTAAATTTTACATTGTGAAAAAATTACATAAATTTTAATAATTTTTCAGTCGTATTTTAATAGCTAAATAGACATACTAACCATACAAGTAACCAAATGTATAATTTATTTGATAGCTTTTGTCATATTAATAACTATCTAAAAATTGTAACAACGTGCCCCCCGCTCCCCTACTTGTATATACTACTTTGTATGGTTTAAAATAAGGAGCATCTATCACTATACACGTTCCATATCTACTCCCAATTTAGTTTTTCAGTTCTTACCTTACATACTGAAATTATAAATAAATAAATAAGATTCGTCTACTACTTAACTAGTGACGATTTTCTCCTAAAAGTGTGCGGTCTTTCAACACCTGTACATGTTGGGTGTAAATTACACATTAGCGTGTCAGTCGGAAGCGCGGAATAACGGGCGGATTGTGGTGGGGGGGGGGGGGGGGGATTTCTCCATGGTAGCTGGCTAAATGTAAAAGATTGAGAAAGAATTGCATTGAAAATAGTTTTTAATTCCTTCTGTTAAGATCTACTTGATAAAGAAAACTAAAAAAATAACTTTTAATAACTTTTTCTTATTTATTAAGGAAACCTAATTACTTAAAGTATAAATGTTGTTTTTTTCCAACAACATGTATTTATAATAGTGTAAAGTATAAGTAAGACAATACGATCGCATATTTTGTCTATAAATATCATGTTCGTAACGTGATATTAAATCTGGTATCAAATGAGTGACTTATTCATCCATGTGTGACAGATAATACAAGTGTTAGGTAACTGTAACATATGTCGCATAGGTACTTAATTGCTGTTTGCAGGAAGTTCGATAGCGTTTTGACGTTTAATTTTGAAGATAAGGGCCGTTAAATGACGATCCATTTATTATCATCAGGTTCAAATAACTGGGATGTTTTGATACAGGTGATGCTACAATACAGAAATTTTCAGTAGGATCCCTAACTTGTTATTGACTTGCTGGCTGACGAGCAGTCGCATTAGACCGTGTAGCAATTTTAAAAACGGCAAGGTGAGTCGGACTCGTGTACCGAGGGTTCCGTACAAACTTGTAGGAAATAGAAATAAAAATCGTTTATGTGCTGAAAAACACGGTAAAAAGGTTATTACAATTATGTTTATGTTCTCATGTTTTGCCACTTAAAAGTAGCATGCAAGCATTGAGTAAGCTACAGAATAAATATCAATTATATTATAATTATGAATTAGGTACTATTAATGTCAGTAATATGAACTATGTCAAAAATGTCAGTAAATTATGTCATTATAATTTAAGGGAGAAGAAATCTTTCAGCTCATAAAAGCTTTGCTCATTAAGCCATCTATAGAGCCTACTTTTAAATGAATTAATAGCGAGCATTTTTAATTCATTGGGTATTTTATTATAAATACGAACACACATACATAAGCTACTCTTCCCGTATTTACTAGACCGTGGTATATCTGGGATTATGAGTCGTTGGGGGCATCTAAGTCTCAGATTTCCAGACCTTTGAAAGAGTTCTGGATATTTGTGGACAAATACAGAAACCTCCTGGATATAAAGCGATGCGAGTGGCAGTAATCCGAGCTTTTTGAACAAAGGCCTACATGACTCATCGGGTGCCATTCCGCAGATAGCTCGGAATGCATTTCTTTTGGGCAATAAATACCCTGTTTTTAAGAGTACTATTGCCCCATAGTATTAAGCCGTAGCGTAAAACGGATTCTATATAGGCATGATATGACATAATTGCTGTTTTAAGATTAGTCACTATCCTTATTTCCCGCAATGCATATACGAATTTATTAATCCTACTACACACACTATCTAAATGTGCTTTTCAATTAAGATCTTCGCTTCGGTAACGCCTAAAAATTTAAAAGTATTTGTTTCGTTTATTTTTATTATGTTCAGTGTAAAGTTGTATTTTTTGTGCTTAGATTTATTAAATTGTATGTATTTAGATTTGTCAAGATTTATTTTCAAATTATTTAATTGTAGCATTCAATTATTTTGTCAATAGTGTTTTCAATGTCAATTTCATGGTAGGTAGAAAATCGAGTCTCGAAAATTTTTAACTTAACATTAATCGAGTTTGTTTAAAAATAAAACTTGTGATGTAACTACAAAACGTTTTTCGGACTTTTTCCTTTATGATAGTCAATGGAGAGTACCTTTTATGTTTTAATTTCCTTACGAGTATAAAAAGCGGCATAAACTGTCGTATCTTTTAATTTCATTGACTTAGAAGTTTGATTTTTCACAGCTGCAAGGGATTCTAGACTTAATTATAATCTCAACTTGAAACCTCCATGCGTACCTGATGAAAACGATCTTGACAGACAGACGGACAGACAGACAGACGGACTAAGGGTTTCTTTTGACCTTTTGAGTCACGGAACCCTTAAAAATATTGTTTCGTTGAGCAGGGTTGACATATTACATTTGAATAACATTCTCTTGTATTCGCCACATTAGAAACGCACCATATTATTATGTATATTCATCAAGATCCTCTGGGGCCAGCTTCCAACGACTAGGGGCCAACTATGAGCTCTTATAATAGTATTATTACAACCTTGTTTGGTTTTTTCTGTATAGAATTTGACGTTAACACAACTGCAGTCGCACTATTGACTTTATTTTTCGTATATTTTAACGTACTTTTTTTTCGTAGCAACTAGCTACTACTCGTACTAAAAATAATAACGATTAAGACGCTGCTTCATATTGTTTCCTAGATATTATTTTTAAAATTTGGTACCCCTTTGCAATGTAACCCTGTATAATAATGTACAGGCTAAAGGAAAAAAAAACTTCCATACTTAATTATGTACCCTACGGTATCAGTGGGGTATTAAAATCAGGGGTTTCGAAAGGTAGTTTCCAGAAGAAAAACACCCAAATGCCCCGGATATAGTGTGCGTTAGGCAGAACCACTTTCAATTTGTCACTAACACGATACTTTTTATCGATTATAGAACTTTACGAAAACTTTATGTGAGCAGGCTTGGCTACCCAACTCTAAGTGGATAGGATAGAGCCTAGGTTAGGGAGGTACGCCATTGATTAAATTACTTTCAAATAAGACTTTGATCAAAGAAATTATTCGATGCATTAGACAAAAATATGGAAGCAGTAGTACAAACAATTTTATTGGCAAAAGATAAATTTATTCAATCTTAGACAATGTTACCTAATTGACATAATATACAGTAATTCATATAGCTCAAAGGAAAGCAAGCTAAAGTTGCTGGTCACAGCAGGTCTACTACGAAAAACGAAATCCGTCAATACGATAATCGTTTTTCGGATTGCTTACTACGAAACGCTTCGGATTTTTTGAAATTATACAATAAATAACATTATATTCATTCATTCACGAAGTCATTCCGAAAATATGTCGCATCCGATTAAAACATCGATATCCAAAAGTGTTACTTAGTTAGTAAACCTATCGTTTGCGTATCGTTTGTCTTTCGTTTCGTCCGAAACATCGTATTTCGTTTTTCGTAGTAGGTTTCCAGTTACCGAAGAACCGATATCCAATGGAGTAGACGTGTTCTTGAGTGGAGACCACGACTTGGGAAGCGCAGCGTAGGGCGCCCTCCGACAAGTTGGGGCTATGAATTATAGGTACGCAAAGATACTTACATCCGATGGAGAAAAATTGCCTAGGATCAGGCTCAGTGGCGTGCATTGGGAGAGGCTTAGGTCCAGCTGTGGACTGACGTGGGCTGATTATGATAATGGACAAATAAATTTGACTAGTGGCATAACATCCATAAAATACACCATATAAAGTTTTATGAGTCATATATCTTTGCAAGCTTATTTGGATTTCAGCAATTTGCATTTATATTTTCATGCTTCATAAAGTTGTTACGATCATTTTATGGCTGTTTTAAGAAAAATATATAATTCGTTTATCTTTAACTCTGATAATATAAAAAACATTAATTTGAAATTATTATTAATCAATTATTTAGGTATTATATTCTCTTGCTGAATAGGGTCGTGATTATTGTATGGGATAAAACACAAACTAACTTTCATGATAGTTCTACTACACAGATACTAGGTTAACGCATCTTTACGTCATTTTTGTATGTTATACATAAAAAATATGAAAATTTAGATATGTAAAACTTTTATTTAAACAAAAATTAAGTATTTAAATCCTGAAAAATACACGGTATTATTTATTCTGTTGCTTTTCCCCCATTGGTTATACAATAATTTAACATTAGTACGTGTTAAAATATTATCTTTGGGCATGCTCTATGTGATGAGAAATCATTTAAGATTAGGGGTGCTAAAATATTGCAAAGACGGCCACGCAGCACCAATGTCCCCGGTATTCCATAGTCCAAATTCTCCAAGCCATGATGATCACTTACAAATAATTGCCATCATGAAACCTGTACCTATACTTCTTCGTTCTCCTTCACAAAAAACTATACTTATGGCGGCATAACTCATGGTATTGCCTAAGCCTAAAAGTCAATACCTGTTCCAAATAAAAATACCTTCCAATAAACGAAAGTATCCGAACATGTTCGGTTTCATAAACAGCCCCTTTTCTTTGTTTATCCGATCGCACGCACTTCACGGGAAGTAATTTATGTAATCCCCGCCCTAGGTACCTGCAGGAAACTTTTATATCCCTACGTTTGTTTTACGCTTCTGACAGGGTACAGTCCGTGAATTTTTCGAGACAATTGTAGTGATGTCAAACTATCGATAGTATCGCTATCGACAGTTGAGTTTAAATCAGTTATGAAATTGACTATTCGTATCGATGATGATAAAAAAACTAAGGCCCCGTTTACACTGAAATATTTTTTCAAGAAAACCGAAAGAAGATTCGCATACATTTAACTTTTACAGAACAAACAACGTGCGAATCGTAACGCAAACGCATTGTTATTAAAATGTATATGCAAATTTATTCAATAAATGTAAAAAAATCAATCAATAATATCAAACCCCCATTACCGAACTACAAATCGTTGCTCTCCTATTAATAATTGGGGTATAATTACTACCCCTAAGTTTAGAGTAGATAATGTCGACTGTCCCAAACATTAGCTAAGTAATTATCAAACTTTATTATATCATTAATTTCACTGTACTGCCATGTTGATAGTTTTTTTTATAATCAGTAAATCGCAGTGCAATCGAATCGATTTATCGAAGAGTTCACTTTATGGTACTGTAAACCTCTTTGTTACATCATTAAACACCACATGAAACGATTTTAGTTTCAGTTTGGACCATCGATAGTGGTCGTGTGTCGTCACTAATCAGTTGTTGTAATGTGAGAACAAAGGGTGGAGAGGGCGTTAAAAATGTCGTCTACAGAACCTTTTTAGAGGTGCTGATGTGGTTTTAGTCTTTTAAATATTTACGCGCCTACTTCCAGACAGGCACTTCATAGGTCTTATAAACGTCTGCAAGGAGGTTAAACTTCTTAGCCTATGAATGACAAAGTCCTATTCATAAGTGAGCATAGCACTGCACCTCTCAAGCAATACTGCTATAAGAGATCACGGTAAGCACCCTGTAGATAGCCCCATAGCTAAAAATATTTTATAACCTTTCTTGGTAAATATTGGGACCAGAGAAAAGGTTAAGATTTCTCTAAGCGCAATATTCGGTCAGACACAAAAAGTTGATCGTACGAGCACTAGATGTTATTTCAGTTATTAACTTCCTTACTGTAAGCAATCTTAGTAAGTATGAAAATAGCTTTTAATAAACTGTTTTCACACCAATTATCTGGCCCCAAAACTAAGCAAAGCTTGTACTATGGGGACTAGATAACGGATAAACATACTTAAATACATTTGTAAACGTCCATGATTTAGGTACAAATGCTCATGCTCATCACACAAACATTTGTCCCTTGCGGGATTTGATCCCGCAACCGCTTGGCTTTTTAGTCTAGAACGCGACACTGCACCAGAAGGCCGTCAAAAGAAAAGTAGGGCAACTTAAATAGCGGTTGCCAAATATCAGCGCAGCAATCTTTCTTCTTCTTCCGTCGTGTCAATGGCCACCTAAAGCTGGATAACTTAAGACCAATATTGATTTCTTTAAAACAGAAACAGCTATCACATCTAAATTCCTCACTTAGGACCGTTTTCATATACTACACTGTGTACACTCTTGTCAAAATTTCATACACGCTTCCAATTTTTGAGGCGAATGAGCAACCTGTTTTCCATCGCATTTTTCCGCCTCCAATTACACGCGAGTGTACCGGCTCGAGTGTTGGGAGTTGTGGAACACCACCCCGCTGTAATATCAAAGATCAAAAAGAAGAGCCGGTTCAGTTTCCGCATTTTTTACTAGTCTGGTAGTCTGAAAATACAATCCACTTCAGATTTTAGGTCCTTATAGTTACTGATATATGAGATCGTTCTTTTATATCAGTATAGCTGTTGCCCGCGACATCGTTCGCGTGGTCTTTGCAAAACATTATTATCAATTTAAGTAAACAAACCTTTTATTTTGAATCAGAACACAGTCCGTTCGAAAGAAGCTTTTCCGTTCGAAAGAAGCTTTACTTATTACTTGGATGGTCTGCCAGTTGGTTTATCTTATTCGACCACTTGACTGGACTTAGTACTGACTACACTCAATACTGACTACACTCTGCGTTAAACAATCGTAATATAGCAAGAAGTTGTATTTTATATGACTATTATATGACCTAAGAAAAGGTGGTGTGACGACTTGGTTAACCTGATAAGGGATTGCGAGTCATTTGCGATAGATCGAGATCGATGGAAGAGTCTGGGAGAGACCTTCACCCAGCAGTGGGATTGAATAGGTTATAAAAAATAATACTATTATCATGCAATATAATCTGTTTAGGGGCCTAACTATGGCGGTTTCTATAGGTAATAGTATAACTTAAATCTATTCTGTATCTATATAGAGTTTGTCGAAAAACAAAATTGTTTAGAGTTCATAGTTAGGCTCAAAAACCAAAATCACATAAAAAACAACGTAAAACTGTTTTAGGAAGTCAATATTCATCGTTTCTTAGTTAGACGATAATTACCCCGACACTTTTTATTGAACATCATTATTTTAGCCATAGGACGACCACTGCTAAACATAGGCCTCCCCAATGACTTTCTAATTGGTCGGTTGGAAGCGGTCTGCATCCAGCGGCTTCCCGCAACCTTTATCAGATCATCTGTCAACCTTGTGGGCTGAAGTCCTAAGCTGAGCTTGCTGGTACGTGGCCGGCATTGTAGAACCCTACTTTCTATTATTTGTTTCATAATTACATAAAGCTGTCTGTCTGCTTTTGTTTATCTGTGGCGCTGCCATCACAAATATTTACGGCTTGTCGAGAGATGTGCCTAGAATATGCAACAATATCCGCCGTATTAACGAATCATCGCGGAAGCTTCTCGCCGACGGCTGACGGCTGTCCCGGAAAAAGTCGGTTCGATGAAGGCAACAGGTACATTGTTACACAAAATATAGCCTTTCAATTCTGCTGAATAGGCATAAGGATAACAATGCAACCTTTTTGTCCTTCGCATAGTAATTTCGAAAAATTTATTTGAAATAAAGGCGACCAATTTCAGTGCACTCTTGACATTTTGAACGGTCGATTATAATTCGTCGTAAGTTCAACGCAATTCTATGCGGCCCCGTAATCAAAAACTTCTTAGATCTCGTGTTATACAATTGTAGGCAAGAGTAATTGTAACCACTGAGCTAGATTTCTAACTGAAATTGTAATCCTGTCACTGCGGAGTTACGAGTACAACCTATGTCAACTACTAAATGTCAAAGGTTGTGTGATATTTTATCCCAGTAAACCTCGGTGAGGGTTAGGCGGGTCGGGAGTTAACGCAAGTTTTGAACGATACATATACGTTAATTGGCGTTCTTGGTAATGGTGGTACACTAATGAGGACATTGTGCTATGGTAGGGTTGAATGAGAAGTGTTATTATCCCATTTACCCCTTTAGAAATAAATGAACGTTCTATAACAAAGGAACAGATAGATGGTGTTTTGTTTTATTTTCTCAAAATCGCGAAAACACTACACGTTTATATTTGATACGACATAAAGTATGGTGAAGGTTTATTCTGAGATTTAAATAGCATTCGTTCAATTTATAAATCTATTTTAATTAGGTAACTATCTATAAGACCAATTTCATTCATCTGTCTAACCAGCGATTAACTTTCAACAAAGTTTTCGAGCTTTGGCAATAAAATCAGTTCTTTCAGTTTGGCAATGATTTGGTAAAGCTGTGTATTCAAATTAGGTTTACCTGAATGAAAACTCAAATAACTTCATATTTATATTCTACACAACAGTTAGTGCCATGTAGGGACGGCCGAAAAGAATACACTTCTCCACCGCCAACAGGAGGTGTGTCGTAAAAGGCGATAAATTCCTGTAGCACTGGACGGGCAGCAGCGTCTGTATGTGAAATATTATAAATAACTGCGCTCTCTAACCCGCCTGCCTAGCGTGGCAAGTATTGGCAATCCCCCTCTTTTCGGGGAGGCCTATGTTCCGCAGTGGACGCCCTATGGCTGTAATGATGAATGTTACCCAAGTGTTATATATAATAATAATAATAATAATATATAGGCGTCGGGAAGTGACGACCCCATCGCCCACTGGTTGAGTAACTAAGTGACAGATAGTTGCTCAACCAGCGCAGTCAGTCAGTACCAGCGACTGGTGCGAGAGCCGGCGCCAGTCGCGCTACCCAGGGAAATGGGTCCATAAAACGGCTACCTCGGGGGGAATGAGCAAGACCCCGATGGTATCTTGCTCACCCAAATGATGATGGAGCAAAACTGAGAGCGTATAGGGCCGCTGCCTGGGGGTCATCGCCGGGGCGCGTCTGGAGCTGGCGCTGGGCCGACCACCTGCCCGGTCACCGCCATCATCACCTTCAGTGCGCTTGGCACTAGCAGGGGCTTCCCAGCCCCGGCAATTGGTGCCCGCCACTGGAGGTACAAGGCGCATGAGGTGGAATCAAACTTTGAATGCGAACCTCATGCGCGCTTACTACGGAGCGACAGAGGGAGAAACCGGTAAGACAGGCTATCGAGCACAGATGCATCGCGCATTTCTGCAGCTGGAGCCAACTTTGTCTGTCGCCAAACAAAACCTGACGGATAGAGCTCGGTGGATGTTGCGTTCTAATATCTTTAGCACCACTGAGCTCGAACAATTGCGAAGCAAGGCTGTTTCCTGCGCGCCACCCGCTTCCACTGAGCAGACTGCCACTCCTGCGCCTTCTGGCGGCGAGAATATGGTGGTCGATGACGAGCCAGTGGAGGCTGTTGGCGCGTCGGAAATGAGGGGGATTTTAGAGGAGACGATTTTAGACTACAGTAATACTCCCCTGAAAGAGAGACGTAGGCTTCCGAGACTACCACTCAGCGTTCGGATCCGGGATGTCGTTGAGGCCGTAAGCCAGATGCTGCCCCAGTATTTGGAGAGCAGCTCTAGCCTAAGTGATACCAGTACGATTCTCTTCAGTGCAGCAATGACGGTGTGCCGTTTCACTGGCATCAGAGTTGCACCAAGTCCGAGTGCTGCACGTACTACTCGCAGGAGTAATACTGTGCCAGCCTGGAAGAGGAGAATCGAACAACGTATCGAGCAAGAGATCTCATCGGCAAACTGACATGCTTCCGTTCGGGCAATACCAGGCCAAGAATTGTGCGCTTTGTCAGGAGGGAGTTTTCTGGGATGAACATTAATTTGGCTAACCCAAAGTTTACTCGGAAACTGATCGCTGCGTGGGGGAAGCGTATCAGAAGGTACTCCGAAAGGGTTGAGAGATACGAGTAGAATCGCCTCTTCGGGAGTGACCAGAGAAAGTTCTACAAACTTTTGGAGAGTTCTGAACCTCGCAACACCGGTGAAAGACCGAACAAGGCCGACGTCGTAGACTTTTGGCGTAGCCTATGGTCAACACCGGTGGAGCACAGCGGAGGACCCTGGATTGGCGCGATAGAGGAGGCGTGTGCATCGGTACCCCCGATGAACCCTGTCTTCATCACCGATGAGGACGTAGCCACTGCATTACGTAGAGCCCCGAACTGGAAAAGTCCGGGACTAGATGGCCTGCAGAGTTACTGGCTAAAAAGGTTCTCGGTATGCCACGCTACCTTGGCCCGCCAATTTCAGGAGGCGCTTGAGATCGAAGCTTTCCCGAACTTTCTTACATCAACACAAAACACCGCTGACCCAAGAAAATACCGCCCGATAACGTGTCTGCCTACCATCTATAAGACTCTTACATTCATTCTGAGCGCCAAAATTCGTGATCATATAGACGCGAATTGTCTAATGTCTGACGCTCAGAATGTATGTCGGGCAGGTAGTCGCGGTTCAAAGGAGCTCCTCCTCATAGATACTGTCGCTGGCCAACTGGTCAAACGCAATCGTTGGAACTTCTCTGCTGCCTGGATTGACTACAAAAAAGCATTTGACTCAGTCTCCCATACATGGCTGAAGCCCTCTTCGAGGACCCTTCCTCGAGGTGTATAAAATTGATTATACAGTTCAACCCTTCCTCGGGCAATGTATGGAGCAATGGAGTACAATGCTAAGTCTCCAGGGCGAGAAAATGGCGGATGTGGAAGACCGAATAAGTATTAGGAGGGGTATATACCAGGGCGATTGTCTGAGTCCACTTTGGTTTTGCCTTGCCCTGAACCCTCTAAGCAGATTGCTGGAGAATTCAGGGACAGGATTTCAGTTTCGGAGAGGAAATGATCGGGTATCGCACCTTTTTTACATGGATGACCTTAAGCTGTTAGCCCCAACGGCTCCAAAGCTGAGGGAGTTACTAAACATCGTTGTTGATTTTAGTGGCTCCATCAGAATGGAGTTGGGGGTTGATAAGTGTGCGGTTATCTATGTGACGAGGGGGAAGATAACTCGGTCGCAGGAGGTTGACCTTGGTGTCGTCCGATTGCAAACATTTTCCGAAACTGATACATACCGGTATCTGGGTATGTCACAGAATATAGGAGTGAGGGAATCGTACATAATACAGTCTGTTGGTGAAGCCTTCTTCGACCGCCTTACAAAGGTACTTAATAATTCTTTGTCGGGGGGTCAATAAGGTCAAAGCCTATAACGGATGGGTTATGCCTATTCTCTTACACACCTTTGGCATATTCAGATGGACTCAGACCGAATTAAACGCTCTGGATCGGAAGGTCGGCACGACTATGATACTACATAGAATGCATCCAGGTCGTCGGTCATGAGGCTGTATATCCCGAGGAAGTGTGGTGGTCGAGGCCTCTTAAGTGCTAAGACCATGCATTTGACATACATACGAACGCGAGGTATCTAGCCTCAGAGCCTATTTTCTGGCAAAGACCGACACAACGATGCATTGTGATGTCATAGAATGTGATAAAGGACTCACCCCTGTTGATCTGGCCAACGAGTCATGGCAGTCGCCGGCGATACTAAGTGTCTCTGATCTCGAGAATGTATGGAAAGGGAAAGAGCTGCACGGGCGGTTTTTCAAGCCCCACGTGGACCGAAAAGCTTCCGTGCAATGGCTGCGCTTTGGGGAAACCGAGGGTTTGCTTGTGCGATACAAGACCAGGTTGTCACGACGAACAACTACCGAAAATACATCATAAAGGATGGCACAGTGGACATTTTTCGGGCCTGTCGCCATCCTGGAGAATCCCTCCGTCATGTAGTTTCGGGTTGTTTGGCTCTTGCTAACACTGAGTATCTGCACAGGCATAATCAAGCAGCCAAAATTCTCTACCAAGAGCTCGCCCTGAAGTACGGTCTCGTGAGCCAGAGTCTACCCTATTATAAGTACTCGTCTGAGCCAGTACTCGAAAGTGACAGTATGCGGCTCTACTGGGACCGGCCCATTATCACTGACAGGACTATTCTTGCGAATAAGCCTGATATAGTGCTGATGGACCGGACGCAATCGAAGGTGTTTTTGGTGGACGTCACTATCCCTCATGACGAGAACCTTGTGAAGGCCGAGACCGAAAAGCAACGCAAGTACTTGGACCTAGTACACGAGGTTATCGAAATGTGGGAAGTGGCGTCCACTGAAATCATACCAATTGTTATATCGGCAAACGGGTTAATCCCAGTCACATTAGGTGTACACATGAAAAGACTGGGATTCGTCGGCGGCTCGCTTCCAGCAAAGATGCAGAAGGCGGAGGTGCTTGATACCGCACGCATCGTCCGCCGATTTCTTTCTCTTTTGCCCTGATCCCGGTCCGGATCCCGGTATTGCCGGTCATTACCGCCCAAGAGGCGAAAGGTTTTTGGCCTGTAAAAAATAATAATAATAATAATAAATAGGTACATGAAATAGGTCTTTATAGACCCAGTTATTTATCTTCCTTTCCTTATCCTGCTATATTAACTCTTTTAGAGGTAAATACTTACTTACAGTCTTGTAGCTTTGATCACTTCAAATATGAAACCACTAAACCAAAGTTTCGACCTATCCTAGTAGTTTCTACCATAAGCCTGTCTTTGTGCTCGAAACTTGGAATTGCCAGTTTCGTAACGCTAATTCTGGTTTGGCGTGTTGCTCCCGTAATTTGCAGGGAAACTAAAATTCTAATTTGCGTGAAGGCACCGCATTAGAGTGCTTAGCGTGTGTTGGATGTAATTTCGCGAACTCTATTCGCCTTGTCATTTCCATAAATTAGGTTCGTGATACCACGTTTGTGGTAATACTGTTTTAGCAGTGTTATACCACATAAAATATTTACTAGCACACGGTTTCATTCGTGTAGGTACAGCTTTTACTTGTAGATATAATGTACCTATCTCTCTATATTCACCCTTCACTTATTTTGCACCCCTACCATTAAGACTAAATAATACGTGAGCAGTATTGTTTTTACGTCAAACTCTATACAGAAAAGAGAAAACAAGCTTTTAATACCTAATACAGTATTTTTTTATTATTATTTTGTACTATGGTATTGCCCCAATTCTTCAGTAAAAGATTAAACAAATGCATTTTTTTTTTAAACAACAAGTTCAGAAAGTATTACAGAAGTTGTTTTTTTTTTCAAATGTGGTTAACAAATCTATTATGTCTAAAAAAGGACGAAAAATCTCTATGAGTGTACACAACGACGCTTTACCCCAACTATAATTAAACAAAGCCTGTAGAAGAATAATTAATGTAACAAACACAGGCATTCATTAACCGTTATATTTCATGCGGTCGGTCTGTCACGCGAGCTCGAAGGAGGACGTGTAAATAACTCCTCGTTTCCTCGACATTTCGTGATAACATCCCCAATTGCCCTCATGATATCATTAAGAATTGCTGGTAATATCCTCCATTTGATGCTAGTAGGTGTAAAATGTCAATTTGTTGGAATAAGGACAACAGGGTTACCTATTATTAATCCTTTTGCTAAGTTTTGTTGTGACATTAGAAAAACAAACATGTCGTATAATCGATTTAAGTCCGCGTTCAGTCACCTTCGTCTTTGGTACTTGTCACATTAACTCTACTACATTTTATCTATACCATTCATATCGTAATTTTTTAATAGAACACGGTCGTGAGAAAATATCTGTCTCATTTAAACTAAAGTAGATACCACAAACATTTGAAGAATATTTTCAAGTAAATTATTATCTGTTTAGTTAACTAGTTGGGCTAAGATAATATAGTATTTTTTACCATTAATATTTGAAAACGCAAACTCCTCTTCCATAATTAGTAAATAAATGCGGTGATAAAAAATTACACATTGTCGAAAACAAGCGATTCGATTAAAAAAATGACGCAAGTCAAAAAGTTTTAAATAAGTAGCTCTCCAAATGGGAATATAAATCCACTTGTTTTCATCATTAATAATGTAAAAATATCTCGGCCACACAAAACTTTGACGATGAATGAATTTGTATGATAAAATACATTCTTCGGCGGAAAATCTAGTCGACGGACAATGTCACTCTAACGAAATAAGTCTGTTTTGGTTACTAAATAGCAAATTTGGACCATAAGGTAAACGCAATAAGAGTGTTTTAAATGCATAAAAGTAACTGTTATATCCCCTGTCAGTTTATCATCTTGCAGGCTTAAAGTTGCTTCGCAACGACAGCCGGGATCCTTTTGCGTATTAGAATTAGATTATGGATTTATCTTTCCTCGGGGTATTATAGAAATCCTTATTCGCGCATATTATATGAGTAAATTTGCCTTGAATATTTAAGCAGTCGAGAATTGTGGCAAACTTGTTCTTTGTGTAAAGTTGTGCGGGTCGATTTTTGACTTGTGGCAAGATAAATGAGGCCATAAAACATATTTTCAGGTAACTAAGGCGAATCTAAGTCTGTATTAGACTTGAAGATTTACCAAGTAAATGCTTAGGTATAGGTATCACTTCGTCATTTATTAAATCAGTATGTCTCCCAAACTAAATTTATCAGACTCCAAGTTGGTTAAGTAATTTCATTAAAATTCTTGGATCAAATCAAGTTACCAAATTAGCGTTAATTTAACAAGCCGTAATATTTGTCGGCACAAATTAAATCACGTAATCACAGGTGGGGCGTGAACAAAATTACACGGTCCGAAATATTCGACGTATATTATTAACGTCGGATACGATTAGGGCGTTGTATTTAACGACAGTTTACAACACACAGATTTCCATGCCACGAATAACTCAATGTTCCAGAACACGCGATTTGACGATAAAGCAAGAAAAATGTACTTTCATGCGAAATTGCAAAAAAAAACATTATTGAGAGCTTCATTTTTAGTAAGCGTGCAGTGCCTATAAGAAAATTCCCAGAAATAATTTGCGGCAAATGTCTTCGATGATAATGGGGCAATATTAATTCAAAGTTTAATCAAATGTTTTCCAACGTTTCTGTATTTAATTCTGTATGCCGTATTATTAAAAGTCTGGAGCCATCTGAAAAAAAAACAAAATCGTTGCTCTACAATGTTTAAGCTATCAAAGCTATTTGTAGCGAACAACTCTAAGAAAATATTTAAGGCATTGAATCAAAAACATTTTTACTTGGATGAAAATATAGATCCTTAATGGAACGTTATAGAAAATAATTTTATAATTTAGATATTAACACGTTTTAACACATTTCTATTTCCCATTCCTGGAAAATACGTTCCACGATAAACATTTTTGCATTCCCTTTGAATGTATCAATCTAAATTCCTATGTGTCATTTACACGGCAAAAAGGCGTGGGTTTCAGCAAGCCTTTTTCGAGCGGTTGATGTCATCCCCACCCGTTACGTGTGTGCAAAATTTAATTAAACCTGCACAGCGTTTTGTACGAAAGGATTATGCTACGTGAGATAAGGCAGCTATCTACGTACTAAACCGTTGAAATTTCATTTAAACTTGTGTGTAACACTGGTCGTGGTAAAGCGTTATGTAATTAGCTACATGTTGGTTGCCCGTAAACGCAGATGCAATGACGTAAAACAGGTTTACATAAATGACTACAACTGAATGGGATTACTCTTTTCTACGAGTAACTTACATCAATAGCACGAGAGGTGTCTGCATGTTTTCCCACGTCAACTGGTATAGGGGTGAGCCACATTGTATATGTTTAGCTTTATACCATTGAATTAGTATTGATTTTTATCCCTTTGGCTGAAAGTACGAGAAACCATACATCTGACCTGCCAAAGACAATGTCAGGGCAGATCAACCTAATGAATTTAAAATTGTAAGATTAAACGAATTTACCTTAAGTAAAGTTCTGTCATAATTACTCTACTTCGTTAGACGGTGCGTTTTACACGCATAAAAACATCTATCCCATCATCATCATCATCATTTCAGCCATACAGGAGTTAGCACTATCCCATCAGTTTCAAGGCAAATATGACCAGCCTATTGGCTTTTTGGCCATGTACACGTGTGTCACAGCAGACGGTGTGGAACTACAAATAAAGGAAGGTAATATCGTTTCTATACAGGGTTGATACAGCTAAAGGGTTAGCACACGGCTGCCGATACTGTGAGATTTAGGCACAGTCCGTGTTTGTTCAGGGTGATCTTTGTTTATCTATATGTTTGGTGAGTGACGTCATTCGGGTCCTGAGAGAGTAAAGTTTTATTTTCTTGTGAAAGATCGTCTTTCACGTGAAACGCGATATGTTAGGCTGTTTGGAAACTCTTAAAGTACACACAATAAGTTCCATCTGTTTTAATTTATTATTACGATTTGACTTATAACGTCAAGTACTTCGTCAGCAATACATACATTTATCACCAGAATATGAATTCTGCAATGCTTTTTCTCTCAAACTTTTTTAAGTATAGTATTTGTACTGGTATCGTCATTTTATAAAGACATTGCAATTTTAATAGACATTGTTTTATGAGATGATTAAGCGTTTACGTTGATGCAATTAACGTGGTAATGTGGTGAAGTGTTAAAAATTAATTTGTCTGAAATAGTTAAATACTACCTACATTACTATGTAAGTATATGATTTTACTGGAAACATTGTTGTAATGTTCACCTCATTATTGTAGAATGTGTTAAGTTTAAAAAGGAAAGAGACTTGATAGTGTGAATATTTAACAATAACGAATATAATACAGGGTCAATCCTGAGCATTTTGGCAAAACCAACAAGTGAAGCAGCAAAACTGTAGGTTAAAATGATTTTGCACCATTGATTCTCTTACTTTAGTTTTTTATTTAAAAAGTTAAGTATTTCTTTATCCTTATACGTTAGGGCAACTTTCATCACTTGCTGATAAGTTCCGGATCTGGCACTTGTTTTGACAAATAACCCATACAATAAGCTGTCAAAAAAGTGTCAGATAGGTTATCTGGAACTTATCAGCAAGTGGTGCAAGAGGCCCCAAGACACATTAAATATATTCTATAGTTAAGTAAGATTCGATGAGGCTGACATGTCAGCTTTGACAAAAGACACTAACGAAACAAAGATTTAAAAAAAGATAATGCTCCATACACGTCCAATGATTGGGTAATTCCTTAATTTTTAACGTACACTCATCTCTTCACAGCAACCCTACCCAACAATAGCCAGCCCCTGACCTAATTCAGGCGTTTTGACCTGGTCAACTTCCTATGCTAACCACAATTTAAACGTAGGCCACGTTTAATCATAATATGCACCATTGCCACTGTTTGCCCATTCGTTCAAATTTTAATGGAAATTTATAGTGAAGCACCGACCGTACTTTATTTCCAATATGGTTACATTCAACGTACGTATTATTATATTTGTTTTATTGAAACAATGAAAATAGAACCTACCTACCTAGTTTTCATTTGGAATACAAACATAGATTTTTTACAGAGATAATAATAATTGATATCATAGTTTATAAAACTAAAAAACTCACTTCTATGTACTGGAAGCGAACGAAGCCCAAACACGAAGGTTTTACTAGTAGTCATTGAAAAGATCTACTATATACATATACATACCTCCTGACTCCATCATCAGATCAGCACGATGGTGTCAAATTAATGTGTTTTCATCCGAATGTCAATTAATTACAAAGTTATAAATCGATACGTCAGTTAGAAGTAGGATAAAAACTTCTTCCAAAATAAGATTACTTAGTTACAAGTAAAGCTAATATATTAAATTAATAAAAATCATTAAATTATAGTTTCATGTTGCAAATATAAAATAAAAGAGCTTTAATAAAACGAACTGTACTTTTTTATTTAACGCTTTCAGAGATTTTGCTCTGAATTAATGAGTAGTTTAAAATTGAAAAATGTTATTGCGATTTAACAAACGTCTACCTGAAGCATAATGATAATGGCAGAGAGACAGAAATATCTATCTCTCTGCTTAAAACCCAACAACAACGAGCGTCATCATAGCTCGAAGCTCCTCATTGTCTCCATTCGGAATGGATTAATACCGTTGACCGTAGTAATAATATTACAATGTGTGCGAATATTAGCATTCGCAGCCCGATCGATAGCGCTACAGGTGCACGCAGCTCTCGGCCGGGCTTCATGGATGACTACAGCTGAGAAAACTTGACTGCACGACAGTGTACACTACACGGCTATTAATGCAATACCTCTTTTTACGAAATTTATTTTCCCGACGTTTCGATCTAATTGCATATTAGAGTGATTCTTCAGAAAGCATTCTCCGCGTCACCTTCATGGTCAAATTTTATTAAGCGTTTTTTTGCAAGAAAAAATAGAACAATAAAAAAGGCGTAAAAGTAAGGTGAATTCTGTTTGAAACATAAAAAACTGTACATAATCTACTTCGATATTGAATGATGAAATTTCGGTATCCACGAGAGTTGTTTATTTTTTTTTTTTTTTTTTTTTTTTTTTTTTTATTTATTTATTTTCCAAATTTACAACTATCATTACAGGCTTAACCTAATGCGATAGAATAAAATACACTTATTTCTTAAAATTAAACTTACAAATAACAAATTACGAATAATGCAGCCCTTGTGAACTCACTCAGAGAACAACTAAATAGGTCCACCTGATCTGCCAAGGTATTGATGCGCCGTATGGCGCGAGTGAGCGGCGCCTCCTTCAGCAGGTTAGTGCGCGCGCACGGAGCCTCCAGCAGCCGCGGCCGTCGCCTGCGCTCTACGTATCGGTCCGGCACACTGAACTTTAACATCCCCAGTAGCGAAGGGTTATTTATCTTGCCTTTTAACACTTGGTACATATACGACAACAGTGCAAGTTCTCTCCTGACCCTAAGTTCGTTGTATCCCACCATACCCAAAACGAATAAGGTGGGATATTTCAATGGGTAAAACGGATACACCCCGTACTGTCTCATATATATATACCTAATGAATTTATTTTGTACTCGTTCCAGCATAACACTATACTTGACTTCGTGTGGTGCCCAAATAACTGAGTTACACTCCAGATGACTCCTGACTAACGCGTTATACAGCGCTGTAATCGCTTTGATGTTCTTAAAACCGTGAGCTCTACGCAGAATAAAACCGAGATTCCGATAAGCTTTCTTACATATTTTGAGGATATGATCCTTGAATGTAAGCCCTGATGTAAGTTGAACGCCCAGATCCCTAACTTCACTCAATCGAGTCATAGCTACCCCCGCAACTTTATAAGTATTGAGAATGGGTTTGTGTGCGCGCGAGAATGTTATTGTTACACACTTGGAAGTGTTAAATTGCAACCCATTCTCTTTACTCCAAGCTACCACCCTGTCAATATCATTCTGCAGCCTCTCACAGTCTGCCTGATCTGTAATCTTAAAGTACAACTTCAAGTCGTCCGCAAATAATAAACATTTGGCATTTTTTACGACTTGTGGAAGATCGTTTATCATTAATATAAACTCGAGAGGCCCAAGATTGCTACCCTGGCTAACTCCCGACCTTGTGCAGTATAGCTCTGATACGTGACCAGCATATTCAACATATTGTTGTCTATCCCCCATATAATCAGCGAACAACTGCAAAAGGTGTGGAGTAAAACCGAACCCAGCCAACTTTTTGAGAAGCACGTCATTATCGACCAGGTCGAAAGCCTTTTTAAAATCAAAATACGCGGCGTCTATTTGCCCTCCACCATCGACCACTGGGACGACATCTGCCATGTAGTTGAGGAGATTGCTCGTCGTACTCCGCGCTGGCCGGAAACCGTGCTGTGCGTCCGTCAGCTGTGCGCTTACTTGCGAGTATAAACATTTATGTATGGCAGACTCCAGTACCTTCGCCGGTGTTGATAGTACAGCTACAGGCCTATATCCTTCAACATTAGATGTTGCACCTCCCTTCGGCACCGGAACGACTCGCGTCGTTTTCCAAATTTCAGGAAACACCGCGGATTGTAAACACAAATTATATAAGTGCAAAAGCGGCTCCGCTAATACCTCCCGACAATCTCGATAGATGAATGGAGGGATGCCATCCGGCCCTACTGAAGTCTTAGGCTTTAGTCGCTGCAGGGCCTCGCTAACATCACCTAGCTGTAATCGGTCCAAATGCACGCGTGCTCCCCCATTCGTCCCCCCCGCGCTCGTCACACTTTCGCTTACATTCAGATTTGCTCTACCTGTACTGTAAACCGAATGGAAATACCTTGCGAATTCTTTTGCACATTGGTCTCCAGATAACGCCTCACCGTTCTTTAAAATGGTTCGTGCCTGCCTACTATCTCTTTTAGATTTAATATACTTCCAGAATGCTTTTGGTTCTTAGGTGGTTTTGAACGCGATCTCGATAACGTTCCTGTGCAAGGTTTATCGCAACTTTTAATTGAGCCCTACATCGTGAAAACTTATCATAGTCACTACTTAACCCGCTCGATTTATACCGCTTGTGTAAACTCGCTTTCAATTTTAGGTTGTAGATAATCTCCGCCGTGTACCACTCAGGGTAAGTATTATACTTAGAGTTGCCAGGATTTATCTTCTTTTTAGGAACGCAATTATCTACCACAGTGTTCAATGTTTCATAGAAAAAATTCAAGCTACCTTCTAAATCTAAGTCCCAAATCGGGGTCCAATCTACAGCTGCTATCAACGAGTACAATAATAAATAATCCGCTTTACGAAAGTTCCATTGCGCTGCTACATAAGGGCTGTCTGCATCTCGACTCGAATCGCAGTCGACCGCGGGACCGCGAGGGGCGGGCGCGGGCGCGGGGGCGCGCGCGGGAGGGCCCGGCCGTACCGTCACCGCGAGCGCGGGATGATACCGGTCCGGGGACACAAGCGGAGTCGCCGCGCACACCGACACATCATCGCCGTGCAATGTACTTAGAACTAGATCTAAACAATTACCATCACAATTTACTATGTAGTTGCTCTGAGTGAATCCACAATAACTCTTAAAAAACTCATAATAATTAGCAACATTTCGTGGACAAGACTGCAAATTAAAATCTCCTATAACTAATAATGTACTATACTTATTACAATATTCTTCTATTATCCTAAACATTATAGTATATTCAGTTTCACTGCTCTTTGGTGGAATGTAAATAACGCAACATAAAAATAAAAAACGCTGGTTTAAATAAACTGTAGCACTGACCAGTTCGAACACATGATTGTCTATTATGACGTCGCCCGGGATCGCCGCTCGTCGCAGCTCGAAGCGCGGTGTGGCCACTAAACACGCGCCTCCGTGCTTACGGCCATCCGCTCGATCACAACGAATAATTGTGTATCCAGGTGGTATTAATTCAGCATCGTAAATGGAGTCATTGCAACCAGTTTCTGTTATAGCGAACAAGTCCGCTCCCGATGTCGAAACCCCTTGATAGAACTCATCTAATTTCGTTCGAAGACCCCGCACATTTTGATAGAAGAATTCGATGTAATTATTAGATGATTTTTCACTTGTTTGTGGGCTTGCGAAACCACACCCATTCGCAATATTCGATGTTCACGGCCCAATTTTCCGGCTGACATAATACATCATATTTACTTTCCGATATTCCAATAATGAACGAAGCATAATCTCTTTCTGTCTTATGTTTTATTTTTTCCACTTTCACATCTACTTCTTGACCACATATACCTTTGACGTGTGATTCTAGACATTCTATGGAAGTATCCTTTTTCAAGCGCCAAACATGTAAATATTTTTTCTTCTCAGTGCCTTGGATTCCGAAACCCACTGTGCTACCTCCTTTTCTTACTTCGCTGTTCGGATATCTACTCTTTTTCCTAGCAATTACCGTCCATTCTTGGTTCCCTTCTGGCTCTTTGTTCTTTATTTCTTCCTTTGAATTCAAGTTGTCCTTTATTTTGGTTGGTTCTTCTCCGCTCGGCACTGTTGTTGGTTTCGTGGCCATACACTGTTTCGCCGGTACCGACTGTTTTTGAGTGCGTTTTACCGTACTGGCGAATGATACTTCTAAAGATGCTCGTTGTGCATCAGATCTCTCAGTATTCATTTTTATTTGGCTTTCCATTAGACGATTTTCTAGGTGTTCGTTTTTTTCAATTAGGATTTTAATCATATTTTCCAAAACATCCACTTTATTTGCTTTTTCTTGAACTACCTTCAAGATATCTTGTACATGTTTTAACTCTGATTCAGTGCGTATAAACCTATTTTTAAGCTGATTATATTCCCTAATTTGTTCATCAGATTTAGTTTTCATTTCCAGTCGAAACTCTCTAATCTCTTCCCACACGCAGTGGTCATTATTATCAGTTATTGCCGTTTCATTCATCTTAGACCGTCCGCGTTCCATGGTAACGTAACTGCTCGGCGTAAACGTTTTATTCATAACAGCTGTAGGTCCACGAACAGGTGTGTCGGAGTTACCTCGTTTTGGGACATCACGTAAACATTCGGGGCACCTCCAGTTATCCTTATAGTCTTGAGTATACGCTTCAAATGTTTCTGTTGTCAGCGCAAGGCACTTCGCATGATAAAATTTCTTACAATCCTGTTGTGAACACTCCATATACGAGATATCGTATATTTCATTCCCTTATGTTTTAGGTTTATGGCTCCACGAATGTTACGAAATTTTTTTTTACTAGCGAATGTTATTTTGATAGAAAATAGTTATTGTTATTAATCTTAGTATAATTATTTTGTAATTTAAATCAATACAGATTCATGAAATACAAATTATTGCGTATATACTCTATTTGAAGTAAATTTTATTGAAACAACACAAAAAGAGGCTGACAATAGTGACCTTGCGCTGCTTCTGGCGCTAGCAGACATCCCGCAGCAGTGGTAGGGTAAAAAATATATTTGGACGTGTAAAAGAACCTAATTTAGGCCTATTTGCCTATATTTTATAAATGGGTTTTATGGTTCATAAACCATAAAACGAATTTATAATTTATTTATTTTTTGGATTGGGATTTCGTTGAGGGATAAAATCCCAAGCATCGACCTTTCTATAGCTCGTTGAGTGACGTGAAGTCGGTAGGCCAGCTTTACTGTCGTGTTGCACGATTCGGCTACGTAGGAAATTACTAGGACGCACAGATCGAATACTTTTGCTTTTCAGGTATTGTGGCAGTAGTGACTAGAAGTTATGACCCAACTTTTCAAATGCTGCCCGAGCAAGCTGCACTAAGTGCAGTGCACTCCCTAGCGATTTCCCGCCTAAAGCTTTCTCTACCTAAATGTAGCAATTGTCTGAGGTAGACATAGTACTTTTTGAGAACTTTAAGCGCCACGCTTTCGCCGGAAATCGGTCCGGGGATGACATGGTTATTGATCATGGCTTTAGTCTTTTCCAAGATCATTCCTAGGCCCACATGTCGTAAGGAAGCGTTGAGTCTGTGCTACATTTTTTGCAAATCCTCTAGCGATTCCGCCATAATGACTATGTCATCGCAAATCGGAGATACGAGAGGTGTTTTCCATTGATATTGATGCCCGTCCCTTTCCGATCAAGTGTCTTCTAGTGTGTTCGGTAACTATACTTAAAATCTCCTTGTCTTACGCCTCTTAGCAACTAGATGAGTCTTGTCTGGAATTTTTGGACTTGAGCAGTCATCGATGCCATTTTGTAGGCTTCTCAGCACCTCGAGCTTGGTATCGCATATGTATTCTAGAATAGCCCAGGTTTGTTATACGTTATCTATTATTATTTTTGTTTTTTTTAAAATATCAATATGTATTTGATTATTTTTAATGAATGTCAATTAAGCACTTCCCTTGTGTAAACAGGTTGTTAATCGGTGGACCAACCCAATTTTCAATAATTTTTAGAATTATGCACCTAAAGTTACTCTAGTCAACAAGTTTAAGAAAAAGTAACGTTATTAAAGAAAACATCTTCAGACCACCAAACTGATAATAAATTTGAGATTGCAAAGTAGAGATTTAGTGATCCGTAACCTTTCGTGGTGTGAATGAAACCCTTCATGGACAAATGTCCACGAAAACAGTGCCACAAAAGGTATGACAAATTAACATTTTCAAAATTATAAAAATAATGAATTAACATACATTCAAACTAATTAGCGAAACACAATCTTGATTAAATGTTTCATACTTAATGGTGTCCACGAATTTCGAACTATTCATATGGACCTCAAAATTTACCCATGAAGGGTTACTTGAACTAAGGCTACCAGAAAAAAGTTGGAGAATCACGTGCCTATATTTTCTGTTCCTAAGTGGAGAGCACGCGTGTGTCCTCCTCATATGCCTTGGCGCGACTATAAGCACTGAACAAGTAATACTACGTTTTAACTTTATGTTTCTGTAAGGCTAATGTTGGTGTTGACAAGTCGGAGCTCTTTGAAGTTATGGACCTTTGTATGTCGCATTCGCGAAACTGCCAGAAACGTGTGACCGAGACGAAACACCTTCTAAATCTTTTTGTTTGCAAGGTATCGATATTATTTTTGGCGTAACTGTTCTTGACTTAAAAAGGATTTTTTTTAGGTATAATATGTATATATATATATATATATATATATATAGTGGCAGACAAGAAAGCTATAAGTACACCAGACGGTCGTCAACGGGTCTACAATCGTCTATGGGTTTTGATTTCTTCGCAGCTTTCAAATACAAAATATGCTGCTAGCCTTTCATATCTTTTGATTGCGTTGACTTAGAAGTTTGTTTTTTTACAACTCCGAGGGATTGCAGATTATTTTACTCTTTGGATTGCAGACTTCAGTATTTGATGTTAGTTTTAACTGAATACCTCTATGCGTTCTTGATGAAAAGGGTCTTGACAGACAGACAGACAGGTGGACAAAGAAGTGGTCCTATACGGGTTCCTATTTTCCTTCTGAGGTACTCTCGGTGTTCAACTGACTCATTTAAGAGGTTCTCAATTCGATTGTTGATTTTGTGTTCATATTACTCTCTCTTGCAATCATCGCCAAGTGTGATTCGATTTTAATAATACATTTTTACTGGATAGAGTTTAAATGTCACCTCTAACGGTGCTAAAATAGGGAATTTAATCGGTATACAGTAGATACCTTTTGTTTGGACTCAAATTATTCATCTTGTTAAGGTTTTAAATCTAAAATAGACAAATGAAGTATGTAAAAAGCTGAATAAAAATAAAAACAATATAAAGCTATAAAATGGAGCATACGAAAATAATACCTCATGCCACTCGATCGATGGCGTGAAAACGTCATAGGTGCGGCAAGATTCATGCAGAAAATAGACCTCGGTAAACAGTACAAGAAAATGCAGAAGGTTTGCTAAGATCTTAAAAGAACTGTTTATTCGTGTTGTGACAATGTCATCCAACGATGAAGACGTTAGAACAGCGAGATTAATGATTACTTACACAATTTTCGCATTCCCGCTATTTTGATAAATAAAAACTAGTGCAGGCACTACATACAGGCATACAGTGACGCGAGCGTGACGCTGTTACCGTCAGAATTTCATATTTTTTAAATGTAGGCTTCAATTCAATTCAATATACCTTTAATAGGCCAGTACGTCGGACTTGCCGTAGCCATCTCTGAGGTCCCGGGTTCGATTCTCGGTCGGGTCAATGTAGAAAATGAAAATTACTATGTTGTATCGGGTCCAGACCCGAACAACAACAACGAATGAAAAACAACAACGAGCGTACAACAGCCAGGTGTTGTGGTACCGACGTTATCGTGGTACCGTCGTTGTTTCTGATTTCTAAAACACAAGTGCTTTAGCTACTTCCCTTAGGGTCAGAGCAATGTAAGTCTAATTACATTTTATTTTGTTAAAAAAAATCGGCATCCGCATCCGTTTCCATATTCCGCTAAAATTTACATTTGGCATCTGTTCCCGTTTCTGTTTTTGTTATAACACTTCCGTTGCATCAATAGAAGCAGCAAGCAGGCGTATACATAACAAGCTTAAATTGGCTGTCGTTTCTATGAAGCTACGCCTTCGTGGACAGTCATGCAGAGACTTATATGTACACCCGTAGGTATACACTCGTGTAAGACCGCCTAAATTGTACATCTTTCTGTAAAAATCATGTGTATTTTACTTGTATGGTGTGCAATAAAGAGTATCTATCTATACACTCCTACAAGTTAAGCTATAAATTTTAATTAAATACACTTCGTATACTTCGTACACTGACAGGCTTTCAAGGTTTAAGATGCTCAGTTTAAAAAACAGAAGATTGTTGTTGGATCACATGTTTTTGTTTAAGATTGTAAGGGGTGGTCTGGACTGCCCATGGCTCTTGGAACAGCTTGATTTTAATATACCCTACAAAATCCCGAGACAAGGTAGATATGCTCCTTTCATTACCAGGGGATCCAAAAGTAGCTCGACCATTACTCTGTCATGAACGGGCTTCAACGACAATATAATGAGGTACAGAAGAAATCAAGTATAGATATATTTTCCAACACACTCGCCAAATTTAAAAAATTGGCTACAGAAGTACTTAACATATAACTGTTATCAGTAAATCTTGACTATTGTTTGTCTAAAATTAAGTCATAGAAAAATATTATTCCATTTTTTTTTTATAAGTAAGCTCTTGTTTTAAAAGTAAACTATAACTCACATTTGCAAGTCGTGCCGCCTGTAACTGAATCAACACTTAGCTCATATTTTAAACTTGTTAATTGTATCATTGGTGTAAGATTTGTTGGTTGCTCCTATTAAATAAATTTATTTAAATGCCAAGCTTTTATTGTTCAGAGAGTACCTTTAGTGATAGTTAATATTTTAATAGAAATAGCTTTATACTCGAATGCAAAGCGAAAATTGTAAAAGTAATTACAGGTACATAATATCTTCAGTTTTACCCATGCGTACTTCTTACCACAGGCTTACGCCCTGCTTGTTTGTAAACTACTAGAACAGTAATAATTAAATCTACATAATTTTTTTAATAATTTCTACTAGAGAAGCAACATCGGAATCGTAAAAAACAATACACTATTTCAAATGTGTATTTATTTTACGAACAACTTAATCGTACCTTCATTCCAAGTGTGATAGTTCAAACCGACTATGGTTATGTATTCCAATTCAATTCAATTTTCATTCTTCTAATGAAATCATATATAAAGGAACCTAATCCTATTGATTCTTTTTGAGTCTAAATTAACATAGTTAATCGTCAATTGTCAAGACGCAGATGCCACCATTCTAAATTATTCGAAGGATGAAATGAATAATTCAACGGATAATTGTGTATATTCGTCTCAGACAACGCCACCTACTCGCGGGTTTTACAGAAAATTTCCTTACGCGCTTCCTTAGACGTCATGAATAAAAGAAAAATCTCAGTACCAGGAGGAAATGGTTAAAAGATGCTTATGCGTAACTCGAACAAAACACTTTTATGATCACAAAGCATAAAAGTATGTATTTCATGAAATTTCTTCGATGAAAGTCATATTTACTGTGTAAAGAATAAAAATCTACGCGACTTTCAAACAATAAAAACAAAAAAATGCTAGAGAAATGTATATACACCAAAAAATATATACTTACAGTTCACTCATTAAGTTGTCTATAACGTCCCTATTACTTAATATTCACAAGTTTAGGTATCGTTAAGGTAGGTCACAATAATTCAAAGTAAATGTAGTCTGAAAATTACATAATATTTGACCAACCTCAAGAATCTGATGTAAATATTGATATAATATACGCAAACATTGCGAAACAAAATCTCATGTTTACTCATAGCCTTATCTAATCGACGGTAATTAGCCTTAGGAATACACGCAAAAAAGTATTTAGTTTCCTATTAGAAACATGATATTCGAAGCGCGATATGGTTTTGTTAATTTAATACCAAGTCTAGTAAATGTAAAAATAAGTAGTTATGGTACAGGGAAACGGGGGTTCAAATGCTGTATTATAAATTCGACGCATCTGGTAAAATGACAAGTAATGGTTAGTTCAATAATTTGAAATGTTGATTGAAGTCTTTCATGACTTAAAATAATTCATCAAATCATCAACGTACCTTAACTCTCGAATCAGTAGTTTAATAATAAATAATCCAATGATAAACTAATAATCTAAATAAAATGGGTTATGAATTATGATGCGGTAGCAATCTTCAATAATTTAAATTATTAGACATCCAAAAAACCAGAACATCTTTACAATAAAAACAGCTATAAAGTATTATCCTACCAGTACGGTAGCCATCAGTAACAATATTTTCAACCATCCATAAGACAATAATACGAATTCTATCGGAGTTATTCTAACTACCACTGATAAATCTTCAAGCCCTCGATGTAACGGCTATAAAAAGGCATATAAATGGACGCCTCCTCGCTTTTGATTACTGCCTCTTTTGTGCTCTGAGAATCACTCCATACCGTAGAGCTTACTTAGACGAAGATTTATAAGAGAAGAGATAATAAAGGCTTTATAAATCAGATTTGATTTATAATATAAATCCGTTTTAGAATTATGGGCTAAAATAGTACTACTGATTCAATCATTCATGATTAATGTCACATAGTCATGTAGCAAGCTAAAGTGGCAGTGAGCCGGCCACATCTGTTGCTGAACCAATGAAAGGTGAAGTAGATGGGATGGGATGAGCGGAGACCACATCTTGGCAGGCGTAGTGTCAGGCTCCCCCCAGCTCGATGGACCGACGACCTTAGGAAGATCATTTTCGCGATTATAAAACTGCATATAAAATCGGTAAAAAGATCGATACTTAGTTCGCGTTGTAAACGAACCTACAAGTTTGTATGGAACCCTCTGTGCGAGAGTCCGACTCGCACATGGTCAGTTTTTTCATAAGTAAAGTCAATGCTAGACAGTCGAATTTTTTGCTCTTGCACTCCAAACGTGCAAACTACATTCGAGTTCTTATACGAGGGCGGCTACTTTACCTTTTTGTTTTGTGGCTTAACTTAGTCACGTTAGGAGAATACTCAAAACTCGCCGTAATCACCCATTTGTCTGATAGATGAACCACACCGTAATTTAGGGAAATGTCAACATTTGTCAGGAAACATCTCTTGCAAATAGGTAGATCATATGATCTCCGCGGTAATGTGGCCAATTCAGACATTCTAAGGAATGTCTAGAATTTGTACAGAATAAGGGCAATAATCGTCTATCAGGTAGATTATCAAAACGTATTGGACTCGTATTTTTTCTTTTTACACCTAATAAAAATATTACAGAGATATTGATTTGAAATGTTGCATGACGTCACGTCTGGGTACCATTTTTACTCAGAAGAGACGTCACAAATCCCCACTCCTATCTTATTATCTTATCTCCTATCTTATTATACTATTATCTTTGTAATTTTTTGGTTAATTGACCAAAGAAAAAAAACATTATTTTTTGATAATCAAACTGACGGATTAAATAGAATTTCATTTTCTTTATCTAGTCGTCATTCCTATTGAGCAATAGTATCTAAAATTAAAAGGATCATGCAATTTGTGAGAGGGCGGGCGATGCACTTTGCATTTGCTTGTGTTTGTCCACAGAGTGTGGGTGCACATTACACCACTTGCACCTATTATTATTATAACCCTAGGAAAATTAGGACAAAAGTCAATCATAATCATAATTGAAAATAATATATAATATATATATATATATATATATATATATATATATATATATATATATATATATATATATATATATATATATATATGTATATATATATATATAATAAGTAAATATTATTTTTTACTTTCGATATTGATATTTAACTATCAACCATTGAAGACATTTATACAGATCGATTTTACTGTTTTCTAGTAACAGATATACCTCTGAGTAAAACTGACTTCCAGCTTTATCAAGTTTCCTAATCGCAATTTGCCGATAATATTGTTGGCAACGGATTCCGCCGAAGTTGACCAACAGCAGAAAAGAAAAACAAAATAAACCTTATTTCGCTACTGCACTAACTGTGGCAATAACCTAAGGCTGGAAGCAGCTGTGTGTAATGTGTATCGTAATGTCACAAATTTCGACTCATATGCCAAAAGTAATACGACTCTTATTAGATTGTACTGTCCTAGTAACTAACAACACAATAAATTAAGTCACAATCATCATCATCATCACTATTTCAGCCATAAACTTCCACTACTAAACACAGGCCTCCCCAGTGACTTACAGATTGGCCGGTTGGAAGCGGCCTGAATCCAGCTGCTTCATGCAACCTTTACCAGGTCGTCTATCCACCTTGTAGAAGGACGTCCTTCGCTGCGCTTGCCAGTTCGTGGCCTCTAGTCTAGAACCTTACTGCCCCATTGGCCGTCGCTTCTACGTGCTATGTATAAACCGCCCATTGCTACTTCAGTTTGCTAATCTATCGTGCTATGTCAGCGACTTTTGTTAGTTTAAAAATATCTTCATTTCATGCTTGAATTTCGAAATCAGAATTTAGTTAATATTTTGTTCTTTGTTCTCAGAATGCCGTGGCGAGGAGTAACGAGCGCGGGGTGAGGTGAAGCGTGGGGCGCCATGAGCGCTCCGGAGCCGTTCGTGCTTCAAGCTCTGCAAGGGTTCGTCGAGAGCAGCGACAAGTGGCCGGGACCTCGCGCTGTTAAGATTTTTGTGGCCTCCGCTTACAATGGTACGCGCTTTATTATCCACTGCAGCTTTAGCCCCTTTGAATAATGATACATAAAATGATATTTTGATTTCTACGTCCATTACAAAATTAAAGCAACAAAATAGTGTTGTGTGCAAAAGTTTACACACAGATAGACGCACATATGAAATAGGGTTGGTTTTTAATAGTAGTTTTTCTCAAAATGGGGTGAAATTCGATAAAAGCAAGGATTACATACTATATAAGTGTATTTAATCTAAGGTTAGCCCCTTCATTAACAGCGTAACGCAGGAAGCCAACTTGAGTATCTTAGTGACTTGAATTCCCGTTTTTCGTGTTTTATACGCTTCAACAGTTCACGGGCTACGCCAGCAAGAAGTAGTCTTGTGCTGTCAAGATCTCTGTGGCCTCTGCTTACAATTAAACTTAAAGCGAGTAGTGCCCCTAAATTTGCGACTCGACGAATGTTAGTCCAAATACCGCACGAAAAATTATTAAAATACGGTTCATAACAGCGCGCGATAATATGAAACGTGGCGGTTACGACAATGGCTGCGTCTTTAGGTTGCGAAAATTGAGGAAAATAAAACTTTTCGCATTGACGCAATTATTCGAATTAAAATTCCTATGCTCATTTTGTAGCTATTATGTTTGCCTATCAATGAACATATAAACAAATTAAATCAGTCAAGTGGTTAAAAAGAAGAAGGAGAATTAGCATCTTTTTTGTTGGTTTTTCTATGATTTCAATATTTATTACTCCTGAAATATAAGTAATAGAAACAAATGATATGCTTAGAATGTTGTGTAGGCTTTAACAATTCTCAGCATATTTTTTAAATATTTTTTTGACAAACTGGACTTATTTGGCGACTACACGAGCCTAAATTTGCGCCGACGGCAAATCTGTCACATTGTTTCGCAACACGAACTGCATTACTAATGGCGCGCAGCAGGTCTTACAATCGCAAGCGCTTAAATTGATTTAAACAATGTACAGACAACAGTTCGTAAACTTCCCAAGTCAATCATTGTCATAAGCACTACGAAACCATTCATGCGTCAAGCTCTGCCAGAAAGGGTTCGGTCTATGTAGCGAGAATTTCGAAACAGTCTTATATTTAGCCTAGGAACATCAGTTAAAGAAGGTGTTTTATTCGTGCAGTATGATTTTTTTACCATTATTCCTAAAGATTTCACAAGTTTTGTAAAATAAATGTATTTAAAAACAAGTAATTAGCGCATTCTACAGTAAAAGGCCGACATAAACAATAGAAAAGTTAGACAGAAAACTTGCGACGAACAGCAATATATCACTTTAGAAAGAGCTGAAAGGGCTTTTAGAAATACTACATTTCTGTTGTCATAAACCTGGGAAGTTATCTGAAGAGGTATTGTAAAACACAAAGGTATGTCGTAACAACTGTAAGCCTGTCTGGAAAAATAGAAACTTGAAACACAAACTGTGGAGTTATCTAAGTTCAGGCAAACGAGTCAGACCACCGAGTTATTGTATTCTAACACATGGCACTCCCACAAATAACTTGAGCAATGCCGTGCGCGTGCCAGGCGTATAAAGCCTGGCAATATTTCCATTGTAACTCTTCCTGATTCTGTGGAGGAGAAATTTTATGCGATATTTCCTTGAGTACTTTTTTGATCGCTTGAAACGAAATTGTAATGTTCAGAGCTTGATATTGTGTTTGATAAAATAACACAAAAGAAATAAAGTTAAGACAGGTACGTTTGTATCGAACTTTTTTCTTGCAAAATACGTTCTTTCACATGACTTGTACTGAAAAAACGTTTACGTGAGAGGTTTTAAGTTTAACTACCATTTTCCCGCGGCTTCGCAAGCATTGATGTTGATTTAAAAATTAGGAAGACTTAACTTAAAACATAATACAGTTACTATATTATTAAAATAGAACTAACAGAGACAAATAAACAAAAAAAAAACATGTTTGTAAATAAATGAATCGCAAACATGTACTTCTAATATCTTAGAGCTGTGTAGATTTAAGCGCAGGACATCAATGCACTTCCTATCAGTCTAATAAATATAAAACGATGCCACGTTTTAAAATGTGTTCAACGCCATCTATCGAGCAATCATAGTACTAAACATAAAAGGTACTTTAGTAAGATGATACGATAATGAAAATTATGGAAAATTACCATAACGGAGTGAACTGACAGAGCTGAATTAGCTTATTGTAAATAGCTTATTTGTATTTGCCTAATATAACTCGGGAACAGTTGTTTTGGGATATTAAATTCTCTTCCCGGATACCACAAGGTCCAGTCTATGCTCCAGTTTTCATGTTGCAATCCATCCATTACAGTAGGCCAAGTTGTAATGCTAGACGAATGTTTAAAAAATATTTTTCTCCCTATTTTTTTTTCCAATTTCCATTTATTTAGGCCTATAAACAATAACATTATTGGCTTATGGTCTAATAGGCTAGTTTCCTCGATCAAAAAAAGATTATGTAATTTAGTCCGTCAGTTAGATTATCAAAAAATATTGGACGGATATTTTGTTTGTTGTCAATCAAACAAAAAATAAAGAAGATAAAGCACATCAAAGTTTAGGAGTGACGTCACGTCTTGTTAAAAAGTGTCACAAGGCGTGACGTTACGCGGAACTTTAACGAGATATATCATCATCATTCTCTGTTTGATTGAGAAAAGAAAAAATACGTGCCAATATTTTCTGTTAATCCAAGTGACGGACTAATTAGATTTTGTTAGGAAACTAGCCCAGTATACTAAAAACTATTACTAGTAATGTAACCAGCACCGTTGTCACTCAATCTTCTTCTCTCTCAGTCTTTCTCAGTCTCTCAGTCACAGTCTTACCAATACTAAGCCGCCGACCAGCTGACATCAGTTTGTTAAAGCAGTAAATTATTTTTACATTACGATGTTGGTCCCATAGAAAAAGTTTTCGTTTTTGAGCACCAGAATCAGCCCTTAGGAGATTGTTGATGTTTTGAAAATAACCCTGTATATAAGGTGCTTCATAAATATTTGCAACGGCTGAAATGGGTAAAAGTATTGCTTATATAGATTACGATAGTGAAGGAATTACGTGCCCCGGATCGGTAATTAATTATTTGCGAAAGGACAGTAAATAAATGGTTACTTGCTTCAATTTGCATAACACACGACCCGGGTAGCGACGAGTGCGGGCCGTCGGGCGGTATAATGTGAAACGTTAGCATTTTTGGACAGATGTGGACGGTTTGAAACAGAATAAAGCCTAATCTTTATTTAATTTTTTTTTTTTTTTAATTAATGATGTTCCGGACATAAAATTTCTTTACTATCGTAATCCATATAAGCAATACTTTTACCCATTTCAGCCGTTGCAGATATTTATGAAGCACCATATATATTTAATAAATACATTTACTACGCTGTTAAAGTTTTGCGTTATATCTACATTTTATTTATGTGAGTTGTCGGAATCGGGTTTATTTATCTTAAATTACGCCATGATACTTATCTACAAGTTCCTCAATCATTTCGAGACAGCAGATATGTTTGCTCGTAGAAGACCGTGTTTGGTCAGATAGATTTCAAATTTCCAAAAAGTGCTAGTTAAATAACAGAATAAATAAATATGGATTTACCGTCCAATGTTTATTCATCCTGGACATGTGGAAAACATTTCGGGTGTATCAGATTTAAGAAAAGCCCTAAATTTCTCGTGTAGACCTGTTTATGCAAATATAGACCAGGAGCATAACCACAGATTTTTCATTTGCATAACTATATGAGCTTGTAAAACAGTTTACAACGTGTAACTTCAAATGCGTTTAACCTCTTAGGGGCTGATTTGGTGCTCAACTGTTACAAAAACTTTTATGTGAAATCAACACCGGAAAAAAAACCTATCTAAACTTCGTGATCACGCAATATATTTTATATGCAATATATTTTCGAATTAGCCCCTTAGAGATTTTACATATTTGTTGGGTTGACTAATATGTGGGTATAAGAAAATTTCTTTTGAAATTCTCTTTACTGTCTTTTGAGAAACTGGTTTTTATGAGTTCAGCGGAAACGAAATGAATTTCTACTATAATATGTCAAAAAATCATGTCAATTGTTGCGGTTGAGGGCTTTTATTTTGCCTTATTAAAACTGAATAGACAACGGTACTTTTTATTTCTTTGAACTTTCTTGGGTTTTGATCGTAAAATAACTTTCTTTTTCATGTTTAGTGATATAAAAAATCGAAGTAGGTTGCTCAAAGCACTACGCTTTATATGCCAAAGTTGGTTTCTCAAATACCCTTAGTAGAAGCACAAAACTTGTTTACATGGCACAAAAGTAGGTTTGTTGTCCCACATAATGTTTTATGGCGTGCTAAATTCCTGAAAGTTTTGGCACAAAGTTAGGTATGTACTAGGCTTACACTTGAGCTAGTGCTCAGTACTGTTTTGGAAAGAATCCTTTGTATAGAGTGAAATATGGATACTTAACCACTAGATGAAGTAGGACTACCAAAGGTAGGTCAGGATTTCGTCTGACGTTCATCTTGATTTAAAAAAATAGGTACTCGGTACTGTTAAAAAGTAATGGGGAATATGCATATATTTTTATTTGGTCTTTAAATAAATAGTACTTAATTAAAATTAATAATACTTCAATAATTTGAAAAATATTGATAAATACCTGACTTACAACCCATTAAAGTCGCGCGCTAGACAAAGAGATCCGACATGTACCGTGACGTCACAGTACACGTCCGCCATACATTTTTCATTGTAAAAGTTTTTTTAGAAGACAGGTATATTTCAATTTCTAATTACTGTATTACAGTTATTTTTTACCTAAAATCAATTTTGTTACCGACCTATCTTACATAATATTATAAATGCGACAGTTTGGATGGATGTTTGATACTCAATCACGCTAGAACAGCTAAACGGATCTAAATGAAATTTGACACAAAAATATATACTAGTCAGGAATAAAAGATAGGATTCTTTTATCCCGGAAAAATGTACGGTTACCGAGGGATGCAAGATAACTGTCATTTTAGATGTAGAAAGCGCCCTCCCTAAAGTTAGATGTCGCTGTACAGTTGGCAAAAAAAAAATGATGTGAAAAAAAAGTCATTTGTTTTTTTCTTCAACTTCAAACTTATTTGTATGGTCTTTAGTTTTAACTAACTATGGTTTTGTAAGGACCACGCAAACTAAGTCGCGGGCAGTAGCTAATAAATCATACATTTTAAGATTTATCATTGTAAGTCCTAGTTGGTAAAATAAATAAATTCTTTATTTGCAGAAACATAGTATCAATTTGATGGAATTAAAAAACAACAACAGTGCTAACATGTTTCATCAATCTATGGCATGCAAATTTATGAGATTATGTTTTCAAAGTTAAATTAGAGTCAATTTTATACTTATAAAAGGTCAAGATTATCAGAACAGTCAGTTTATGAATACTTAGTAACGTCTAACGTCGTCTAACGTGTTAGAAGTCTCTCAGTCAACTCAATCAGCACAATCCGTGTTATAAAATATTATTTTTAATATGTTCAATTTGTCCTTTTCCTAGATTTCCGAGAGGAGAGGCGGCAGATCCTCGAGCTGGTGGGTCCGGAGTTGCAGTCCACGTATGACGATCGATATATCGAAGTAAGTTTACAGTTACACTCAGTATTTCATCAATATTGTTCATCAGCCTTGACTGACGCCAGGACAATAGATATTGACGACCTCCGTAGCCGGAAGGCGAGTACGCCGGACTTGGCGTCGCCATATCTGTGGTCCCCGGTTCGATTTTCAGTCGGGTCAACGTAGAAAACGAACAATTCTGTCTCTGTTGTCTCGGGTCTGGGTAGTGTACTACCCTTGTTTCTAATTTCAATAACAAGTGCTTTGGCTCCTTACCTTAGGATCAGAGCAATGTATTTAATGTGTTTTTTTTAAAGGTATTTTTACTCGTTTTCATTACTCAAGCCGTGTTCAGCTTTTTTATAGAGTTTGACGTTAAAACAATATAAGCTGCATGTGTAACTGTATAAAGTTCGTTTTTCTTCGCTAGGTACATGCCCAGCAAAGCAAGCGTTTGAAAAAAAATGTTTTTTTTTTACGAAATTATTCATTTTGAGCAACTATTCGTTGATAAATAAAATAAAAACCTTTTTATTCTAGCACTTTGTTCCTTTTTTTACACATATACAGGATTACATTGCAAAGGGATGCTAAATTTAAAAAATAAGATCTATGGAACAATATATAGAAGCGTCTTATTCGTTATTATTTTTAATAATCGTATGTTACAAAAAAAATGCTGTAAAAAATAAATTCAATAGAGAGATATACTTAATTAATTATTCATTTATCAGAGACGTAGGTACGGCGAGCCTACATGCTTAAGCAGTACACATACTGTGTTTTTTTTTCGTGAGTAAGTTAAATTATCCACGCGTACGATTTTTAACAGCGGATAGGTAGGAATAATTAAAAGTGAAAAAAATATATTTTGTTCTTTGAATAGTTCGATTAAGTTACTGATTCTGAGTCACTCCTAAAGATTTCACACCTTTTGCAATGTAACTCTGTATGGTACACATAATATATTTGTAAAAAAAAATTGAAAACTTCAGTAATTTCCAATATTTGTCTAATTAAAGATAAACGTATTTTACAAGTACCTACTTTTAAAAAAATATGTATGTACTACATGTTTTTGCAAAATCTAGTCAGTAAAAGTTTGCACCTATTCTTGAGATAGGAGATATAATTATGTAAGTAGATGAAAAGTTTGGTTAAATAGATTTAGGGTAGGGTATGAATATGTCAGTGTATTTATCTATTCGGATGTTGCCAAAAAAACTAGGTCTTTTCTATTATTGATTGAAATATATAGCAACATCTTGGAACACGTTAGAGTGTTAGAGAAAACATTGCGAAGTTTGATACGTATCCCACGTAAACAAAAACATTGTTCAGTCCAAAAAGCGAATGCTAACAGTATTATTACTTTGGCCCGCAATACTAAAACTGCTTGTATGGGTGTTACGTTACAAGCAAACTTCGCCACACCAGTAATTCCACGGATAAGAGAATAATTTTATTTATTAATACGGTACTATTTTTTAGTTAACAGCAACCATCTAAACCTCAAAATAAGTTGGAACGTCAATTTAGTATGGGAAAGTGATTTTTTTGCAGAGAGACAAGGTCGAGCGCAAGGACCAGTTTAAATACCTTGGATCTGTACTTCACGCGTCCGGAGACATCGATTGCGACGTCAAAGCACGCATTGCTGCTGCGTGGGCCAAATGGCGAGAGGTGACTGGTGTCATTTGTGACCCCAGAATGCCGGTTAAGCTTAAAGGACAGATCTATAAGTCCATCATTAGGCCTGTCCTTTTATATGGCAGCGAAGCATGGCCGCTACTTGAGCGACACAAGCAGGAGCTGCGTGTCACGGAGATGAATATGCTGCGGTGGATGTGCGGAGTCACGCGTAAGGACCGCGTGAGGAACTCGCGCATCCGCGGTAGCCTTCGTGTCCGTGATATTGCAGACAAACTGCAGGAGAGTCGCCTACGCTGGTACGGCCATGTTTTGCGGAAACCGGCAAGCTACGTAGGAAACAAATGTCTGGCCATGCCGCCACCGCCAGGTCCTGGCAAAAGGGGTAGACCCAAGAAATGCTGGCTTGACGTTGTGAGGGCTGACATGCGTGCCAGTGATCTCACAACTAGAGACGCTCAAGACCGCGCGAAGTGGAGGAGCAAATCAAGGAAAGCGGACCCTGGGCTCCAAAGCAATGGCTTTGGACGCAACCGGGATTGACCGTATAGATGATGATGATGATTCGTAAATAAAAAATGATAATATCAAATTTCTGATTTAAGTATAGTATTTAAATGCATAAGTTTGCTTAGGCTAGTTTCTGCTTAATACACCAATTACCAAACACCCTGTATACTTACGCGGGAAACAGTGTTCACAGTTTAACGCTGAAGACGCCTAAACCAAAAACGAATTATATTACGATTATAACTTATGTTCGCGAACGCGATACTAAAACTGCTTGTATGGGTGTTACAAAAGAAACTTTTCCGCACATAATTCTAGACAATATATTCCAGAAGTTGTAAGTAACGAACAAGACGCCGGAAATTTCAACTCTCGACTCCGAGAACATAGAAGGTCGAGGAATTTGATGCTCAAGTCTTACAAATGTGAAGATATTTAAATAAGACTCGCTTCTAACAAGCACTTTCTTTTGATAATACGACGTGTAGATACACGAATCATATCATATATCTACTTTAGTATTCCTAACTTGATTATCCTTGAAACTTAAACTACTTAGACCGGATTCGACCAAGCTGGTGTAAGTTTTAACTCGAGAGTATACCACTGCTTAATCTAGAGTAAGCTGATTTTTCATTCTACCAACCACTAATCTATAAAAAACCGGCCAAGTGCGAGTCGGACTCGCGCACCGAGGGTTCCGTACAAACCTGTAGGTACCGTTATGAGTAAAAGTTCACCCATCACGACAATCGAGTCATAGTTATGGTATTTTTATTGCAAAATGAAATCCATAACATTACGAAAGTTAAATTGCGGTTTACGATTTATGACGTATTAAAAAAAACTAATTACTTGATCTCGTTCAAACCAATTTTCGCTGGTAGTTTTTATGGTAATGTACATTACATATTTTTTTTAGATTTATCATTCTCTTATTTTAGAATTCTTTTCATTTCATTCTTTTATTTTGGAAGCGTCTCACACGCAAACTATTCAGTTTCAAAAAAAATGATATTAGAAACCTCAATATCATTTTTAAAGACCTATCCATTGATACCCCAAACGTATGGGTTTGACGAAAAAAAAATTTCGAGTTTTAGTTCTAAGTATGGGGAGCCCCCAAAATTTATTATTATTTATCTATTTTTTTGTGAAAATCTTAATGCTGTTCACAGAATACATCTACTTACCAAGTTTCAACAGTATAGTTCTTATAGTTTCGGAAAAAAGTGGCTGTGACATACGGACGGACGGACAGACGGACAGACAGACATGACGAATCTATAAGGGTTCCGTTTCTTGCCATTTGGCTACGGAACCCTAAAAATATTTAAATGGGCGATTTTGACAGTGTATAAATTATACTGAGAATAAGTAAATGTCGAAGTTGTCACTTGTCAAATCCACTCTTGTCACCTAGAAACTATCAAATTGTAATCTACCATTGGCATTCTTTTATCCCACAAAATTTAATTGTTGTGGCAATTGATGACAACCTAAAAGAAATAGATTACATGGATTTTAGTAGGTTTATCCATTCGTTCATCATTCACAATGAAATAAAACTGAGTAGTTATAGTGTATTCCTGGGGTAAGTTGGAAAAACGCAAACGAAGTTATCAAAAACTAAATTTAAGAAGTAAAGTTATACCTGTTATAGTTAAACGGGTTTAATTTTGTGTTTGGTCGAATCGGGCCTTAGTGGTAAAAATCTGTGCCAATCGCGGTCTATAAAATAGTGAAGGACTACTGCTCATCTGTTTATTTTGTTTGGTGTGCAATAAAGAATATAGATCTATCAATCTATCTCTGAGAAAACTTCTAGGCCAATTTTGTAGTGGCTTTCGAGAATTTTTATCGGTTTAGCAGAAAATTGAAATATCTGTGCAATTAAAGTTGCGAGGTATCGCCGACACTTTTCCTAAACATTGCAAAGGTTTCACGCATAACGTTTGTAATAATTGTTTAATCTGCGAGTTAATAATTTTGCTTATTGTTGTAGGTTACTTGTATTTCATTACCAATGCCAATCTATCATTCAAAGACTAGGAATTAGACTATGCATTAGACTTGCGTGACAGCGATCTGAATGTTACACAAAACCACAATGGAACTCTTTATCTAAATAACTATCATACTGAACAAATCATGTTAAGGTTTCAAAGACCATGTAAATGGGGCTATTTTTATTTGAAGATACATATCGCACGCGATGTCACATATGCTGCCCTAATTTCAAACTTGTGGTTTGACAAGATCTTAGTTCACTTACTTGCAATGAAGAAACATTTAAAATAGTTTCATCACTACGTTTACACGGTACTTGTAGGCCTATTTAAATTTAAGCGGTATTGTATTGACTAAGCAGGCCATCACGTCATCATTCAACGGACTGAGTAACAAATGTCTGGCCTGACAGAAAGAAAGATGTAGGTAGTTTCAATGATCAGATTCGGCAGCGAATATAGCATAATTATAATTTTGAATAAACCTTAATGGCCTTAATGACCTTAATCTTCTTTGAATGTTGGAATTGTTTATTTATTAAACATACGTCATTAGTCGTCTTCAGTGTAGTCAGGGGGGTGTCACTCCGCAGTTTAGGTATATTCGGCCAGCGCGCTGTCCGAAGCGGCGTATGGCATAGGGCTGTCGCTCTCAGCTCGCACGTCACGTCGCGCTCGCGCATACTTGAAAATTTTATTTTTGTTTTTCTACATAAGCAATGTCTTCTAAGCCTAAACGTCAATATAATCCGTATAAAAGATATTGTTGTGTTTACGGATGTCTAAATAAAACGAATAGTGAATCAGAACTAACATTTTAAACCTGGAAAAAAAACAATCAAACAGTACTTAAAAGTTTAACAATGATTTTGTAATAAACACATTTTATTTCTTTACTTCTTTTTAATTTAACTTTGTTAGAAATACCCAGTTAATCCCGTTACACCCGTGGGAATCGAACACACGACATTCAGATGGAATTTTTATGTCTACAGAATCAACGTTTGTAATGCTTAATCTACTTATTTATCTTAAAACTAATAAAGGTACAAAAACTTCTCAAGTGACAACCCCGTGCCATCGTTCGCAGCTCGGTCATAAAACTGGGATTATAAGTTTCAATTTTGCTTGCAGGCGGGTAGCTCTGACGAGTCTAGGTATATTTTTATACCTAAACCTGACTTTTGTTAGAGAGTGAATCTTCTGTACGGTAGTACTATTAGGTATTCTGTGGTGTAGTGTGTAGATATTCTTTGGTGTAGTGTATTTTTTATCGATTAAAGTCATTGTTTGCCAGAATTATTTAGTACCTACATATTTTTTGATTTTTGATTCAGCTCATATCTAGCTTCAAATTACTTTTTTTACCTAAATTTTAAAAAAAGTACCAAGCGGTTTAAATAAGAGAATAAAAAAATATACGTCCCTCCATGTCTTTAATAGTAGTAATACCTACCTATAGTCATACGAGTAGTTATTGTTTCTAGCTCCCATAATACGTACAAACTGACTCTCTAACAAGCTCAAATGACTTTTTGAGCCGCAAGCGTAGTGCTTGCCATATGAGAGCACAGGATTTGCAGTCTCGGTTTATGACACCTATTATGACCACTCGGTTGTATTTATTTCGAAAGTGAAGCTTATTATTGATAAAAGACTTCTAAACTATAAAAACAAAATCAAGCTAGTGTGTTTCTGTAGTTTCAAGATAACAGAAAAGAAATTCTTTCGGGTGTAAGCTTAAGTAATATTTCTGGTTAAATGATAAATTTCACCTTTCATAGGTTGAAAAAAAGTAACTGTGATCTACAAACGGACACACATGGCAAAACTACAATGGTTTCTTTATTTATTCCTGTTTATTAATGGAACCTTCAAACATAGCTGTGTACTTAAGTAAATTATTATGTACCATTATGATTTGTTTCTTTTGTGTGGCGTGTACAATATATCTATATATCTATCTATAATGACGTGTGTAAATATTTTTTTTATATATCCTAATAACATAAATTGCTTATACACACTTTAAGAGACCAACAGACAAAGCTGCATTCTTTTGTTTCTGCATGTTACATGGCATCAATTTCAATGCGAGTGCGATATGAGCTGACCTAGTCTCCGTGGCAAGTCCAAATGGCTTTTTGAGCTAGAAGTACTTGCTCGATTTGATGGCGCGTCGTAAAAGTGCTATCGGAAGTTTCAGCCTGGCCACTGAAGTGTTTGGACGTCATCGTTTATGGTTGTATTAGTACTACTAGCCAACATTCTACATAAATGGTACTATAAATAAAGTGTAATCAAGTAAGGCTGTCTAGGCTAGGCTGGATATCTCTTATATTTATTCAGTAAATATAAGAGATATCATAACACTTTAAACTGATTTCAAAAGTACGTTAAGTACTTAATGAGAAAAAATACGTGTCATTTAAAAGGAAACAAAAATATTACTATTATATGTATCTCTCCTACGGGAAATCACGGCACGAAGGCCGGTTCTTTTGGAAGGCGTTCGTGGGAATACAGATCCAACACGAAGAGGCCCCTTTGAGATACGATAATGAGTTGGGTTATGTACACCTTGCATATACTATCTCTGCCTGTACTATTTAGAAGATTACTATTTTGTGACCCCAGAATGCCGGTTAAGCTTAAAGGACAGATCTATAAGTCCATCATTAGGCCTGTCCTTTTATATGGCAGCGAAGCATGGCCGCTACTTGAGCGACACAAGCAGGAGCTGCGTGTCACGGAGATGAATATGCTGCGGTGGATGTGCGGAGTCACGCGTAAGGACCGCGTGAGGAACTCGCGCATCCGCGGTAGCCTTCGTGTCCGTGATATTGCAGACAAACTGCAGGAGAGTCGCCTACGCTGGTACGGCCATGTTTTGCGGAAACCGGCAAGCTACGTAGGAAACAAATGTCTGGCCATGCCGCCACCGCCAGGTCCTGGCAAAAGGGGTAGACCCAAGAAATGCTGGCTTGACGTTGTGAGGGCTGACATGCGTGCCAGTGATCTCACAACTAGAGACGCTCAAGACCGCGCGAAGTGGAGGAGCAAATCAAGGAAAGCGGACCCTGGGCTCCAAAGCAATGGCTTTGGACGCAACCGGGATTGACCGTATAGATGATGATGATGATTCGTAAATAAAAAATGATAATATCAAATTTCTGATTTAAGTATAGTATTTAAATGCATAAGTTTGCTTAGGCTAGTTTCTGCTTAATACACCAATTACCAAACACCCTGTATACTTACGCGGGAAACAGTGTTCACAGTTTAACGCTGAAGACGCCTAAACCAAAAACGAATTATATTACGATTATAACTTATGTTCGCGAACGCGATACTAAAACTGCTTGTATGGGTGTTACAAAAGAAACTTTTCCGCACATAATTCTAGACAATATATTCCAGAAGTTGTAAGTAACGAACAAGACGCCGGAAATTTCAACTCTCGACTCCGAGAACATAGAAGGTCGAGGAATTTGATGCTCAAGTCTTACAAATGTGAAGATATTTAAATAAGACTCGCTTCTAACAAGCACTTTCTTTTGATAATACGACGTGTAGATACACGAATCATATCATATATCTACTTTAGTATTCCTAACTTGATTATCCTTGAAACTTAAACTACTTAGACCGGATTCGACCAAGCTGGTGTAAGTTTTAACTCGAGAGTATACCACTGCTTAATCTAGAGTAAGCTGATTTTTCATTCTACCAACCACTAATCTATAAAAAACCGGCCAAGTGCGAGTCGGACTCGCGCACCGAGGGTTCCGTACAAACCTGTAGGTACCGTTATGAGTAAAAGTTCACCCATCACGACAATCGAGTCATAGTTATGGTATTTTTATTGCAAAATGAAATCCATAACATTACGAAAGTTAAATTGCGGTTTACGATTTATGACGTATTAAAAAAAACTAATTACTTGATCTCGTTCAAACCAATTTTCGCTGGTAGTTTTTATGGTAATGTACATTACATATTTTTTTTAGATTTATCATTCTCTTATTTTAGAATTCTTTTCATTTCATTCTTTTATTTTGGAAGCGTCTCACACGCAAACTATTCAGTTTCAAAAAAAATGATATTAGAAACCTCAATATCATTTTTAAAGACCTATCCATTGATACCCCAAACGTATGGGTTTGACGAAAAAAAAATTTCGAGTTTTAGTTCTAAGTATGGGGAGCCCCCAAAATTTATTATTATTTATCTATTTTTTTGTGAAAATCTTAATGCTGTTCACAGAATACATCTACTTACCAAGTTTCAACAGTATAGTTCTTATAGTTTCGGAAAAAAGTGGCTGTGACATACGGACGGACGGACAGACGGACAGACAGACATGACGAATCTATAAGGGTTCCGTTTCTTGCCATTTGGCTACGGAACCCTAAAAATATTTAAATGGGCGATTTTGACAGTGTATAAATTATACTGAGAATAAGTAAATGTCGAAGTTGTCACTTGTCAAATCCACTCTTGTCACCTAGAAACTATCAAATTGTAATCTACCATTGGCATTCTTTTATCCCACAAAATTTAATTGTTGTGGCAATTGATGACAACCTAAAAGAAATAGATTACATGGATTTTAGTAGGTTTATCCATTCGTTCATCATTCACAATGAAATAAAACTGAGTAGTTATAGTGTATTCCTGGGGTAAGTTGGAAAAACGCAAACGAAGTTATCAAAAACTAAATTTAAGAAGTAAAGTTATACCTGTTATAGTTAAACGGGTTTAATTTTGTGTTTGGTCGAATCGGGCCTTAGTGGTAAAAATCTGTGCCAATCGCGGTCTATAAAATAGTGAAGGACTACTGCTCATCTGTTTATTTTGTTTGGTGTGCAATAAAGAATATAGATCTATCAATCTATCTCTGAGAAAACTTCTAGGCCAATTTTGTAGTGGCTTTCGAGAATTTTTATCGGTTTAGCAGAAAATTGAAATATCTGTGCAATTAAAGTTGCGAGGTATCGCCGACACTTTTCCTAAACATTGCAAAGGTTTCACGCATAACGTTTGTAATAATTGTTTAATCTGCGAGTTAATAATTTTGCTTATTGTTGTAGGTTACTTGTATTTCATTACCAATGCCAATCTATCATTCAAAGACTAGGAATTAGACTATGCATTAGACTTGCGTGACAGCGATCTGAATGTTACACAAAACCACAATGGAACTCTTTATCTAAATAACTATCATACTGAACAAATCATGTTAAGGTTTCAAAGACCATGTAAATGGGGCTATTTTTATTTGAAGATACATATCGCACGCGATGTCACATATGCTGCCCTAATTTCAAACTTGTGGTTTGACAAGATCTTAGTTCACTTACTTGCAATGAAGAAACATTTAAAATAGTTTCATCACTACGTTTACACGGTACTTGTAGGCCTATTTAAATTTAAGCGGTATTGTATTGACTAAGCAGGCCATCACGTCATCATTCAACGGACTGAGTAACAAATGTCTGGCCTGACAGAAAGAAAGATGTAGGTAGTTTCAATGATCAGATTCGGCAGCGAATATAGCATAATTATAATTTTGAATAAACCTTAATGGCCTTAATGACCTTAATCTTCTTTGAATGTTGGAATTGTTTATTTATTAAACATACGTCATTAGTCGTCTTCAGTGTAGTCAGGGGGGTGTCACTCCGCAGTTTAGGTATATTCGGCCAGCGCGCTGTCCGAAGCGGCGTATGGCATAGGGCTGTCGCTCTCAGCTCGCACGTCACGTCGCGCTCGCGCATACTTGAAAATTTTATTTTTGTTTTTCTACATAAGCAATGTCTTCTAAGCCTAAACGTCAATATAATCCGTATAAAAGATATTGTTGTGTTTACGGATGTCTAAATAAAACGAATAGTGAATCAGAACTAACATTTTAAACCTGGAAAAAAAACAATCAAACAGTACTTAAAAGTTTAACAATGATTTTGTAATAAACACATTTTATTTCTTTACTTCTTTTTAATTTAACTTTGTTAGAAATACCCAGTTAATCCCGTTACACCCGTGGGAATCGAACACACGACATTCAGATGGAATTTTTATGTCTACAGAATCAACGTTTGTAATGCTTAATCTACTTATTTATCTTAAAACTAATAAAGGTACAAAAACTTCTCAAGTGACAACCCCGTGCCATCGTTCGCAGCTCGGTCATAAAACTGGGATTATAAGTTTCAATTTTGCTTGCAGGCGGGTAGCTCTGACGAGTCTAGGTATATTTTTATACCTAAACCTGACTTTTGTTAGAGAGTGAATCTTCTGTACGGTAGTACTATTAGGTATTCTGTGGTGTAGTGTGTAGATATTCTTTGGTGTAGTGTATTTTTTATCGATTAAAGTCATTGTTTGCCAGAATTATTTAGTACCTACATATTTTTTGATTTTTGATTCAGCTCATATCTAGCTTCAAATTACTTTTTTTACCTAAATTTTAAAAAAAGTACCAAGCGGTTTAAATAAGAGAATAAAAAAATATACGTCCCTCCATGTCTTTAATAGTAGTAATACCTACCTATAGTCATACGAGTAGTTATTGTTTCTAGCTCCCATAATACGTACAAACTGACTCTCTAACAAGCTCAAATGACTTTTTGAGCCGCAAGCGTAGTGCTTGCCATATGAGAGCACAGGATTTGCAGTCTCGGTTTATGACACCTATTATGACCACTCGGTTGTATTTATTTCGAAAGTGAAGCTTATTATTGATAAAAGACTTCTAAACTATAAAAACAAAATCAAGCTAGTGTGTTTCTGTAGTTTCAAGATAACAGAAAAGAAATTCTTTCGGGTGTAAGCTTAAGTAATATTTCTGGTTAAATGATAAATTTCACCTTTCATAGGTTGAAAAAAAGTAACTGTGATCTACAAACGGACACACATGGCAAAACTACAATGGTTTCTTTATTTATTCCTGTTTATTAATGGAACCTTCAAACATAGCTGTGTACTTAAGTAAATTATTATGTACCATTATGATTTGTTTCTTTTGTGTGGCGTGTACAATATATCTATATATCTATCTATAATGACGTGTGTAAATATTTTTTTTATATATCCTAATAACATAAATTGCTTATACACACTTTAAGAGACCAACAGACAAAGCTGCATTCTTTTGTTTCTGCATGTTACATGGCATCAATTTCAATGCGAGTGCGATATGAGCTGACCTAGTCTCCGTGGCAAGTCCAAATGGCTTTTTGAGCTAGAAGTACTTGCTCGATTTGATGGCGCGTCGTAAAAGTGCTATCGGAAGTTTCAGCCTGGCCACTGAAGTGTTTGGACGTCATCGTTTATGGTTGTATTAGTACTACTAGCCAACATTCTACATAAATGGTACTATAAATAAAGTGTAATCAAGTAAGGCTGTCTAGGCTAGGCTGGATATCTCTTATATTTATTCAGTAAATATAAGAGATATCATAACACTTTAAACTGATTTCAAAAGTACGTTAAGTACTTAATGAGAAAAAATACGTGTCATTTAAAAGGAAACAAAAATATTACTATTATATGTATCTCTCCTACGGGAAATCACGGCACGAAGGCCGGTTCTTTTGGAAGGCGTTCGTGGGAATACAGATCCAACACGAAGAGGCCCCTTTGAGATACGATAATGAGTTGGGTTATGTACACCTTGCATATACTATCTCTGCCTGTACTATTTAGAAGATACAGCCAAAGACAGCAGCACTCGCTAGGTGCAAGGACTATTGCAGATAAAATGGAAACTATACCGGGTCTATGGAAAGGAACTTGATGGACTGGTTGCCGGGATATTGATGTGACAACGGGACGCTTGCCATATCAAATGTCTCATTTCGATAATCAGGGCATACGGTGACTCGCCGTTTACTAAATGGGCCGCCCTATTAAAGCCACCAGAAGGTAGCGAGGGTAGCAACATTAGTGTGAACGGCTAAGGTTGTAGAGAGGTGAGTCTGCGGGGTGCAAGATCCCAGTGCTAAACGCACCAGTCAACGGGCCCCCGGCGTTATGACATTTTACACTTCCAACCTGGAGCACAGGTTCTGCTCTTGCAACTCCGCTATTGGCCGGCCAGTTAAGGCAAGCACAAGAGGCGAAGGCCAAATAAGTACAGGCCCTCTGGAGGATCGGGGTCCGAGGTGTCGCCACTCACCTACAACTTGCCACAAGCTGCCCCTACTATTATTATTATTAAAGTGAACACAACCTAAAGCAGGCCAATCTGGAAGTCCTGAGGGAGGCCAATGTTCAGCAGTGGACATCCTATGGCTGAAATGATGATGAACACAACGAATGAATATTAAGCCCTACAGCTACGTTTAACCTACTAGACCTTATAACAAAGGAAATAAACTAATATTGTATTAGGCTATGGAAACGTTTTATGTTGATATTATGGATATTTTTGGGTAACAACCTTTTTTTTAGTCTAACTAGTAGTCATTATGTACTATCTAAAAGTTAATTAACTCCTAAACAACAGACAAAATTTGCAAAATTGACAGAAGACCGCTCAACGAAAATTCCAGATGCAATATTTTAAAAAGTAAATATCCAACAAATTCGTTGAATATTCACGTTGGGCAAAAGCATGGCACCACATAATAGGATAAAGTGCCATAATGCACTCCAAACTCGCATACCGAAACTGTACTAACTTTCTGTACTCTCGTATAAAGCTTAATCGAAAGTAGTTCGAGTACATTGCATCGTGATCGGATAAGGACATTATAAATGTTCTTTTTAGGGTTCTTTAGCCAAATGGCAAAAAACGAAACCCTTATGGATTCGTCATGTCTGTCTGTCTGTCCATCCGTATGTCACAGCCACTTTTTTCCGAAACTATAAGAACTATACTGTTGAAACTTGGTAAGTAGATGTATTCTGTGAACCGCATTAAGATTTTCACACAAAAATAGAAAAAAAAAAACAACAAATTTTGGGGATTCCCCATACTTAGAACTGAAACTCAAAAAAAATTTTTAATCAACCCCATATGTGTGGGGTATCTATGGATAGGTCTTCAAAAATGATATTGAGATTTCTAATATCATTTTTTTCTAAACTGAATAAGTTTGCGCGAGAGACACTTCCAAAGTTATAAAATATGTCCCCCCCCCTGTAACTTCTAAATAAGAGAATGATAAAACTAAAAACATATATATGATGTACATTACCATGCAAACTTCTACCGAAAATGGGTTTGAACAATATCTAGTAAGTAGTTTTTTTTAATACGTCATAAATTGTAAACCGCAATTTACCTTTCTTAATGTTATGGATTTCATTTTGCAATAAAAATACCATAACTATGACTCGATTGTCGTGATGGGTGAACTTTTAACTTATATAGGTGCCTAGGTTTGTACGGAACCCTCGGTGCGCGAGTCCGACTCGCACTTGGCCGTTTTTTTATTTATTTTTTAAATCCAGCAGAACAATTTTGCTGTCATAAAGAAAAAAGACGTATCTGTCACTTTGTTGCGAATTAAGTTACACAATTATGACACATATTCGGAATCAGTAAAAAAAGACTCATCACAATAAGTATTTTGCAAAAAATTTTTTTTAAATGTCAGATACGTCTCCTTATGACGGCAGTACAATTCTGTAAGACCTTATTTCAAACTTCGCTGTGAGTTTTTTGATTGGCGTTCTAAAAACACGATTGATAATTCGAATCTAAATGGACGCTTCGATGCTTACTTTACTTCGCAAGTGGTCAAGATCATTTTGAATCGAATACGAAGTGAAAGTGATCGGCGATGTTGACATGCGAGTTTTTTTTAACGACGGTATCATAACACCCAGACCCGAGACAACGTAGAAAAGTTATGATTCTACTTTGACCGACCGGGAATTGAACCCGGGAACTCGGAGACAAGGACGCCAAGTTCGGTATGCTTGCCTTTCGGCATCAAAGGTCGTCGGTAATTCAATAAGAAGTAGGTTTTAATCGATCTTCTAGATTTAGTAATCTGTAACGTATGAAATGTTTACATAGTATCAAACTTGGAATCATATTAATTATAATAGAGTAAAGTATCAACATGCATTCAGAATGAAGCTGCCATTTTGCCAACATTCTCTTCCCGTTTGTATTTATCGAAGCTATTAAACCATGTAAATCCACTTGTATGTTGAAATGTTCGGCTTGCGTCGGGTTTGGTGAATTGTTGAGAGATTGAGAGTGTTTAATCGTATTCGTAATTCATTTATTTAATTCGTTCATATTCTTAATGTATAGTGATTATACAGGGTTATTTGTAAAACATCAACAACCTCCTTGGGGCTGATTCTGGTGCTGAAATACAACAACTTTTTCTATGGGACTAACATTAAAATCGCAAAAAAAAAACACTTCCCCATACTAAGCCGCCACCAGCAGTTTTCAATGTTGGTCCCATATAAAAAGTTGTTGTATTTGAGCACCAAAATCAGTCCCTAGAAGTTGTTGATGTTTTAAAAATAACCCTGTATATTAGATTGGGTATATTCTTAATAAGTATTATCTATCTAGTATAAAATATAATACATTTTACACATCATTTAAGTTATGTTGGTTTCAACAAATTCGTGGTTAAGTGTAGGTCCTAACAGTAGGGACTTACAGTAAGTAAGAGGATTTATTAAGAAGGCATTTACGGTAAACGCATTACTCTTAGCTTTTTTTATACCTATTTATGTTGTAAGTACCTAAATTTAAAATAAGTGCTATTTATTTTAAATTTATGGTTATAAAATATTCAGGTTTAATAATCACAAATAGAATACATCATAATGTTAAGCTAAACATAACTTATTTTAATACCAACTTATCCATGTTCTTAGAACATTTTCTTGAAAGCATAAAATTTTACATTTGGCCCCATTACACTTTATGGTAAGTGACGCCGAGGCTGAAATGGAGCGCGCTCGCCCTTAAAGTGCCTATTCATTCTTGTTTTGAGGCTCAGGTACCTAGTGTGTTGTCAAGATGGCGGAAAATTCTCATGTAATAACAAAAGAATGAACTGAAGCAAACAATATTGTTCACAGAGGGCATGCATTTAGATAGTTAAATAGATAGAATTTTTATATTGCAAAACAGACACATACACACAAAAACAAGACAGAAAATAATAAAATAACAATAACTAACAACGAAAAAATAAACATAGCTAAAACATACGAAATATTTTATTTGCAAAAGTATCACAGTAATGTAAAGTTAATAGATCACCAAATTACAATATTAAACATTACATCAACAGAATTAGCTTAAGGTTTAAAATCGAAAGGATAGGTTGACCTAGCCTTATCATAAATTATGTAATTTAAAAACTATGTAGTCTCCCCTTTTTTGTATTAAAAAATGCTGGCAGTCTCACGAAATATTATCATCATTTCAACCATAGCTCGTCCACTGCTGAACAAAGACTTAACATATACATATAACATAACATATGACTTCCAGATTGGTTACGGAATATGCCAGAAAGCAATAAAATACTTACCAACATGATTTTTACACAGAAGCGGCCAGTGTTTTCTTAAGCGCGATTTATGCACCGCTCGATTTTCTAGCGATTTTATTACTTCCTACTTTGTAAAGAACCTTTATCACAAATGATTATGTTTCTATGCAGTTTGAGTTCGTGGACATGCACTACGGCACCGATGGCGGCGATGAAACCAATCCGAAGTTGCTACGATACCACCTCGATGAGATCCGTTGCTGCAACCACACCTCTAAAGCTGGATACTTCTTAGTAAGATTTTTTGACAATTAAAAACAAGACCAAAAATGTTTATTAAGTAAATAATATTTTTGATATGTGTATTTAGGCTTTGTGCTTCGTATTCTCTGTGCATTATTTAAAAAAACGTCTCGGCGGAAATAGTTATAGGTAAGTTTACCTGTAACTATTTCCGCCGAGACGCCGAAACAAAAATAATTATGAAAAAAATGAGTCTATTGGTACGAAAAGCTAGAAAACTACTTATTTGCTATTTGAAAAATCCCTGGCTGGCATCGAGAACATTCCACGGTGCAAAAGAAAGAAAAGTAATTTTCCGAAGTTATTCAAATTGCCTCCTTTGTTAGAGTAACTTTTACCTTACTTTTAATTTTTTGATGGCTGAGTTTTTGAATGAATCTTTTATTATTTCTAACTTTTTTCTTTATTAAATGCATTTTGAATACTATTTGAATAAATTAAGTAATTCTATCACAGATTTCGAAAACCTAGGTATTGCAAAGCTATTGCGACATTCAAATATTTTTGTTTTGTGTTTACATTTTTTAAAGGAACACGGATAAGGAAACTTCTTCAAAACGTCAGACGCCAACTTTTATTGTTTTCTTTTTTACATTTTCCTGACTCAATTTTATTTAGACCAAGGTATTCTTATTTATTTAGTTCGACTTTGGAATTCAACCTGTTATTATTTCGTTACCCACCATTATTTTCCAAACCTTCATTTAGCTTTTGTGCCTCATAATATATGTATAAGAGAATGTTATATAACGTGTAATTTGCCCTTTTTGAAACTATTATTTTATGTTTATGCCTTTTATAACTGAGTAACTTTTGAACTTAAACATCTAATTTAGCTATCTTGTAAAAATATGGATGAGCAAATGGACAGTATCTCCTGCAAGGTTCGCAACAAAACTCGATGACTACATTCAGATTTTCAAAATCGCTATACACCATTTTATATCTAAATCGTTCAACTTGAAGAGCGCCAGAATTGGATGATGATCATATAAGGCTAATGCTTGCTATATTAAATGATTTAGATAATAAATATGGTGTATAACAACTTTGAAAATCTGAATGTGTTCATCGACTTTTAACGCTGACCGTACCTGTTGTTTGGTTCGAACTTATTGTTCTTCTTGAATCTAGACTCAATCGACTAGCTAATCAGATTTAGGCATTGAACTGGACGCATCAAATGAAAAAATAAAACATTTTTGATATTGTTTATTCTAATGCGACGTGTTCCGATAATCTCCGTGTAGTCGCCAAATCTAAACTAGCATGTGGTTTCAAAAGCCTACTACTTAAGCCCTGTTTATCAATAAAATATTTTTAAAAATACGCTAAGAAATTTCAAAACCTTCACAACATTCTGAGCATAGCATTTGTTTCTAGTACTTATACTTCAGGAGAAAAAAATATATTGAAATCAATGAAAAGCAAGCAAAAATGATGCTAATTCTCCTTCTTTTGACCGTTCTGTTAGACCGGGCCCCTTTGCAAGGTTTTTAAAAAAGGAAATTTAATTAAACTGGAATAATGAATAAAACAATTAATTAATTATTAAGAAATGGCAGCCGTCACGCGCGAGTGGTAGGAAGAGACTGGCGAGCCCGGGAAGCGGGCGAGCGGATTCTGACTAAAATGCTGATGCAGCGCCAGACATGTCTGCTCAGCAATTATGCTTACAGCTACAGGGTGTAACACCTCCCCCCAATAAGACTAAACTTAGGGGTTTAATCTTCTAAGTTTATGGATGAGGAAAAGGTTAATAGTCTATAAATTTCTTCGCGTTTTTGGAAAAGAGGTTTCTTTTAATATTGTTACAGTTTGTTCTGTGTCTGTCTGTTGGTCATTTACTTCAGTTACCTTAATTTTAGGATTGATTACTGGGAGTTCAATTTGTTCGTCATCGTGAATGCTGCCGGATTTATTGGTAAGTTTCTTATACAATAAAGACAAAATTACTATCAAAATAGTAAGTATTACAAATAACGTAAGTGAAGAATAATGTGCCCCGTATCTTATGATATGTGGTTCTTGGATTATTTTGTCTAATTCTGTAATCATTTTATTGTTAGTATTTTTTGCAAAATCTATTTTATCTAAATCTAAATCCTTTAAACTAATACTGGGAACATCATTCACTAAATTATTAAATTTAGAAATACTACAACATGAATCATTAATTAAGTTAAAATCTAAATTTGTGGAAGGTAAACTAATATTTAAGACAGTATGTTTAGGCAAAAGTAGGGTTTCTTTACAATAAGCTTTACAAAATGGTGGAATCTCTATAATTCCTGTGCCTAAAATGTTTATTTCTAATAATTCCGAACTTATACAATCTATGGATAATTTGCTTGAAGTGGATTGAATAAATATCCACTTGTTATTGCGGAGTGGTTTCCAAATATCTAAGTTACCACGAATAAATTCCGTTCTGCACTGATTAGGGAGGTTTATTATCACTTTTGACAAAAGTTCACTTTCACAATTGGGGTTATCACTTGTGGGGAGCACATTCACTATTTCGCAGATATAATTTTGGTCGTTGGTATTTTTACACTTTTCTAGGGAGTCCAGGTTGCTGTAATATAATTTGTCTTTTGTAATTACAATGTATTTGTAATTGGGGATTATTACGCTGAATGAGTCTGGTCTTGTTGCATTATGGGGAATAGGTAGCGGAACAATATTATACAAGTAAAATTGGCGTTTACTTACTAGAGGTATTTGTAACACATACATAATCTTATCATTAATATAATAACTAACTAATTTACCTATATTCATAATAACATGGATTAAACTTATATCTAAGTCTACAGCAAGTTCTAAATCATTTGGTAAGTGTCTGTAGTTATCGGCAAGCTCTCTGTAAAGTTGTTGTGGAGTTATAATAGATGGATGAATAACATTAACACTGCTAAAAAGAATTGAGCTGGTAATATCTTCAATTTGGAAAGATAAAACCAGAAGGGATGATTCTAAGTTGGTAAACATCGTGTTTATTTCTGAGGTTATTAGTAGACTATTTGTAGTCTCAGTTATATTTTTGAGTTTAAATGAGAGCTTGTTGATAGCTGAGTTGAGATTATCTTCGTTAATTTTAACCTTATTAAAAGTTTCATTAAACCGTGTTAAGGCAGATTTAGTGATCAATATATGTTCTTTCATTAAGGAAGCTAATCTCTTTTGGTTATCCTGTACATGGTTAATAGCTGTTTCGTATTTGATGGCGTCATCTTCGTCCAAAGTGCCGAAGATTTGTTTCATGACGGAACCTATACCACCAATCCATGCGTTGCGTTTGAGTCTACTATCTATGAGGTGAGTTATTGACGAGTATTCCTTTATGATGTCCTTAAAGCGGACAATAAAGGGTTGGAGGACATTATGACACTCTGAATTGTCAATCAATTTAATTTGTTCGCATATATATTTTACTTTGTCTAATAATAAGTTAACGTTTTGTAGATGTGGTCTAATATAAGCAATATCTACGGGAATTAATATACTTAATTGGCCATTTATAATTCTAGCTTTTCCAATATAATCAAAGTAAATGCCTGAACTTGATGGGATTGGTTTTATGAAACTTGGCGTTGCGGAAGCCGACGCACTGAAAATAAAACAATTTAATAAAAGTGATGCTGAATAAATTTAAGCCTTGTTATTATTACCAACCTATCTAATAAATGTTCTAGAATTAACATGAAAGAAATCTTAATTAACTTATCTAAGTAGAACTAGGAAAAACGCCAGCTAGTTTCACCTCATCATAGTGGTGTCTGACATGGCGTCGATTTATTAACAGAGTTAATGTATTGTTGCCGTGAATAGCAATGACCTTGTATGGCCCTTTCCATATGGGCGATAGAGCTTTACGTAGCCTTAGGTGGTTTTTTAAATATACAAAGTCACCTACTTTGTATTGGACTGGACGAGTTCTGTTATCATAATAAGCTTTGGATCTTTCTTTGGATTTTTGTACATTTTCGACAGCCCGTTCCCAGGACAATTTGAGTCTATGTTGGAGCATCCGAACGTAATCGGGGTATGTAGTGAGGTCTTGGCTATGGACGGAGTCAGGGATGAAAGTTTTATGCCCGAACAGGAGTTCGTAAGGAGTAAAGTTCGTGGTACTGTGAACGGCGGAATTGTAGGCCAAAATGGCAGTATAAACGTAGCGAGGCCAGTCATCCTGGTTCTCGTTTACGTAGGATTTTAAATATTCTTTGAGGGTTGAATGGCTTCTTTCCAGTGCCCCTTGGGTTTGTGGGTGATACGGAGTGGACCATATTTGTTTGATTTTTAAGAAGTCGCACGTTTTCTTGAAGAGATCAGCAGTAAAGTTTGTCCCCTGGTCGGTAAGGATGGATTTTGGAATTCCAAATAAGGAAATAAAATGAACGAGACAATCGGTGGTTTCTTCTGACGTAGCACTGCGTAAGGGATAAGCTATAGAGAATTTAGTAAGGTCGTCTTGCATAGTTAGGATGTATTTGAGTTTGGCAGGACCCGATTCAGGGAGTGGACCGACAATATCCAGGGCGATTCTTTGGAATGGACTAGTAGAAGTGGTAGTGATTTGCATGGGTGCCTTATTAATTCTTCTAAGGGCTTTGTTCTCCTGACAGGAGGTGCAATTTTTTATGTAGGTTTCGACATCAGTTTTCATACCTTTCCAGTAATAACGTTCTTGAATTCTATTTAGCATTCGATTGCAGCCAAGGTGGCCTGCAATTGGGAGATCGTGGTTTTCTTTCAGGATTTTCTTAATTTCATTGAGGTTTGGATATGTGATATTGTTATGATATATGTTTACTGTAATATTTGTATCGTGGAAAAGATAAACTAGTATGTTATATATTTTAGCAAAGAAATGTTTTTCGAAAGGATTTTTAAAATCAGATATAGCAATTTCATTGATTTCGTTTTCGGTTGAAATGATGTGGTTTCTTATGGTTTTCAAAGTTAAGAATATTTCAGGATAGGTGCAGTCTTCAAAGTGATGGACTTTTGTGAAAATGAGGTAAATAGATTTGTTATTACTTTCAGGAACTTTGTCGAATGAATAGAGTTGTCTTTCTTTTTGAAGGAATTCGTTAGGTTCAGTGAGGTTTTCTACGATTTCGGGAATGTATACATTGGATTCGTCTAAATCCATGGATGTGGGAATAAGAATGGTTTTGCAATGGGTTTTTAAAAGAGATTGGTTGTGTTCGAGGATTCTAGTGTTGAAGTTCTTGTTTTTGTTGTTAATTTCTCTATGGAATCTGGAGTAGTCATCGCTGAGAGAAGTATGATCGGAATTATCAGTTGGGGATTGCGATGATAAGTTAAACGGATGACTCCGTGTTTCTGATGTTTCAGGGTTTTGTATGAGCGGATCCAGCGGAGGATGTTGTAAAGGTAAGGTTTCTTGTGTTTCAGGATTAGGAGGGGTATTTAGTAGATTTTGTATATCAGGAGATTCAGTGAAGGGTTGCAACAAAGGTAAGTATTCTTGATTTTCAGGGTTTGGATTTATATATGTGTCTTTACTCGTGGAAGGTAAAGGTTCATTGGAAATAGAAGGTATTGGATTAGTAGATTCAGTGGATTTTGTTGGGTTAGTAGATTCAGTGTTGTATGGAAATATGATTTCGTGGTCGTCATCCAGCATGTCAATCGACGGCATGCTGTCACCATCGTTGTCAGAAACAGTGGGAAGTTGTACGTTCAGGTCCTCCAGTGTAAGGGGACTGAATGGTAATTGTTCGTTGCTAGATGGAGTTCTTGGATTTGGGTTTTGTACTGGATTAGGATTACTGGTATTTTCAGATTGATCCAGTAGGTCTGTAGGAATTATAGGGTTAACTGGATGGCGAGAGAGAGCGTCAGCTGCTGAATTGAGTTTACCCTTGCGGTAGATGATTTCGTACTCGAATTCCTCGAGTTTTAGACGCCAGCGTTGCATTTTGCTGCTTGGGTCCTTGTGATTGAATAGCCACTTGAGTGGTCTGTGATCAGTTATAATTTGGAATTTCCTTCCATATAGGTATGGTCGGAATGTTTTGCAGCCAAAGAGTATTGCCAGAAGTTCTTTTTCGGTTGTGCTATAGTTGGTTTCACTTTTATTGAGGGTACGTGACGCATATGCAATAGGTCGGTCTTTACCGACGGGACCCTGGGATAGAACGGCGCCTATGGCATGATTAGAAGCATCGCATGTGAGAATGAATGGTTGAGAAAAGTCGGGATAGCAAAGGACTGGAGCAGTGGTAAGTTTTTGTTTCAAAAAATCAAAAGCTACTTGTTGTTGATTTTCCCAATTGAATGGAGTATCTTTTTTGAGTAATGAGGTAAGTGGTTTAGCAATTTTGGAGAAATCAGGGATAAATCGGCGGTAGTAGGAGACGAGTCCAAGGAACGATTTTATATCTTTAGGGGAACATGGAGTTGGAAATTCGATGACTGCTTTGATTTTGTCGGGATTAGGCTTGACTCCCTCGGTCGTAATTATGTGACCAAGGTAGGCGACTTCACGTCTTAGGAATTCGCATTTGTCAGGTTGTAATTTGAGGTTAAATTCACGAAGTCTTTGGAATACTTCCGCTAGGTTTTGGATTTGGGAAACCAGATCAAACGAGTATGTGACGATATCGTCGAGATATACGAAGCAGCGAATGCCTTGTAGGCCAGTTAGAGCTGTGTTCATCAGCCTTTGAAATGTAGAGGGTGCGTTTTTCAACCCGAACGGCATGCGGGTGAATTGGAAGTGTCCTTGAGGCACATTGAAAGCTGTTTTCTCGGGATTATTTACTGGAATTTGATGGAATCCGGAAGCTAAGTCCAGGGTTGAGAAATATTTGCTGTTTCCGAGTTGATCTAGTATTTCTGTGATTTGTGGAATGGGATAGGTGTCGCCTATAGTGATGTCGTTTAACTTTCGGTAGTCGATGACAATGCGCCATTTTTGTTCACCTGATGCGTCGAGTTTTTTAGGTACAACCCATATTGGTGAGGACCAAGGAGATACAGAGGGTTCTATAATTTCTTGTTGAAGCATTTGGTTTACTTGTTTGTCGACTTCTTTTTTGTGGATTTCGGGGAATCTGTATGATTTAGTATGAATTGGGACTTCGGATGTAGTTTTTATGTCGTGTTTGATGGCGTTAGTAAAAGAGAGCTTTTCGTTAGGGAGGTGGAAGATATCGGAGTAGTCGGAGCAGAGTTGTAGAAGAGCGTCAGCTTCTTCACTATTTAAATGATCTATTCGTAGCATGCTTAGGACTTGTTGAGTTCGTTCAGCGGAATTAGTATGATTAATATGGTTAATAGGAATTGAGTCAGAATCACAATGTTGAGAAATAGCACTAACAGGAGTAAGTTTTAGATTAAGATTTGTTTTCAGGGTTAGTGATGATTCAGAGGTGTTAACAACTGTAAGGTTAATTCTTTTGTTTTCTTTAACTTGAACGAGACAATTTGCAATTAGAAGGTTATCGGATGGATTTTGATCTAGTATGAGGCCTTCTTCGAGGTTAGGGTTGGAAACCGAGCATTCTATTACCTTCTCGGTACGTGCTGGAATGATATAGTAGGGATCTGTGAAGAACAATTTCAGATTGTGTTTCCCGAGTTTTAGGGTTTCTTGCGTAAAGTTGATACTGCCTTGAAATTTGCTGAGAAGGTCGTTGCCTACAATGCCATCGTAGGGAAAATCGATGTTTCCAACTACGTGGAATTTGTGTTTGATAGAGTCTTTGTATTTATCATTTATGTACATAAACAAATCGAGAGAGCCCAATGTTGGGACGGAATCATCAGTGGAATTAAATCCTTTTAATTTAAGCGTTTCTTTACGTAGCGGAGTGTTGGAGTTGATTACTGATTCTTTTAGAAGACTAATTGAGGAGCCTGTGTCCACTAGAAGGGACAGGGGTATTTCAGAAGTTGTGGTATTTATTACGACATGTGGCAACGATTTCTTTGAGGGGTCGAAAGATATTTCATAGATTTGTGATTCTTTATTTATTTTTGGAGATGGCAAATGAGATTTTGATGTATTAGATTTTGTAGTTTTTGTGGATTTAGTATAATTTGTACATCCCTCGGATGTAGTGGATACAGGGGATTTGGCAGATACAGTGGATTTAGTAGGTACAGTGGATTTAGCAGATACAGTGGATTTGGTAGATGCAGTGGATTTAGTAGATACAGTGGATTTGGCAGATACAGTGGATTTGGTAGATACAGTGGATTTGGCAGGTACAGTAGATTTGGCAGATACAGTGGATTTGGCAGGTACAGTGGATTTGGCAGATACAGTGGATTTAGCAGATACAGTGGATTTGGTAGATACAGTGGATTTAGTAGATACAGTGGATTTGGCAGATACAGTGGATTTGGTAGATACAGTGGATTTGGCAGGTACAGTAGATTTGGCAGATACAGTGGATTTGGCAGGTACAGTGGATTTGGCAGATACAGTGGATTTAGCAGATACAGTGGATTTGGCAGGTACAGTGGATATAGCAGATACAGCGGATTTGGCAGATACAGTGGATTTGGTAGGTGTCTTTTGATATGGAAATGGTATAGTATGAGGCGTTGGACTCGCGGGACACCGCCGGGAGCCCATTACTCGTTTAAATCGGTATTGGAAGGATCAAGGTCGACCTCATCATGGCCCTCATCTTCCGACTGGTCTTGAGTGAAGTTGACCCTGCGGGGTTGGTAGTTAGAATTGGAAGGAAGTGGAATCTTTTGATTACGGAGCTTGTTGTTGTATTCCCGTTTCCTACAGTTTTCGATACTGTGGCCGGGGAACTTGCAGTATCGGCAGGTCAAAGCCGGGTTAGTATTAGCAGTTTGATAGGACGAGGGTTGGTTTGGACCTTGTGAGTTATTTGGAAATGGCCTTGGTCGCGCGAACCGATTGTTAGATGTATTGGGTCGTTCTGTGGGAAATGGTTTTTTATTAAGGGTTTGTTGTATCCTTTCTTCGGATACGGCGAGGTTGACAGCCTCGTTTAGCGATTTAGGAGACCTGCATCGGACTATATTTGATATCCTAGGGTAAAGCCCCATAACGAAATGGTGAAGAGCTAGGTCCTCCATGGCAGCCGTTCTGCCAGGGAGTTCCCTAACTTTCGTGTTTGACAGAGAGATTTCGGTGAGTAATTGAGATAGGCAGGTTTCCACCCGCAAAGAATATTGGCTAACGTTTTCGTTGGGCCCTTGTTTGCTTTCTTGCAAGTCCATGAGTAGGTGCGCGTAGTGCTTACGCTCACTGAATTGTGTTTTTAAAAAGTCCTTTAATTGTTCCCAATTATTAAATTCTTTTATAGAGCACGCGACCTCCGCTTTTCCGTGGAGTTGACATAGTATGTATTTAAAAACAACGTGTTTTTGAATTTCAGTTGCCAGGTTGTACGCATTATTGCAATTAATTAGAAATGAATTCAGAGTTTTCCTACTTCCGTCGTAAGGTTTGATGAATTTTAACAGTATATTTAGGTCAAGATTCAGTGCAGTGGCTGAACATGTTTGAGGTTTCTTTGTTTTTTTCTTTTCTACGTCCACGACTGGGCTTGGGGCTCTTTCGTCCTCCGATATTGGCAGATCAAGATCCGCAGGGATTGTAAGAGATTCTTTAGGCACCTTGGAGTCCGTTGACATTTTGATTAATTAGTTTAGAACACACACAAAAATAATTCTATAATGCTTAAAAGTTTAACACCAATAATTTATGCACGGGAAATGAATAATTGGATTCTTGTAAGTAATTGTTTATACAGAGCGAATAACAAAGACCAGACTCACTGTAACAATGTTGCGTAGACGGCGAGCGCGGCGACGGGAAGTGGCAATGGCATTCCGGAGCGATAAGGAGCGTCTCGGACTCGGCGATACACGGTGCACGGCGATAGCGAGTTGGAATTAAGTTCGGCTCGATGATGTTGAACTGGATTAATTTTCGGGATGCAGTGGAGATAGTCGGGACGAGATACAGCGGCGAGTTTTCTTTTCTTTCAGGATGCAGAGGGGATGATAATCAGGATACAGTTGTAAGATTCTTCTTTTTCAGGACACAGTGGATATAGTAATGAAGATACAGCGGTGATGGTGAGTCTTCTTCCTTTCAGGATACAGTGAAGCGGTGACGACGATGTAGAATGGTATTAAGACAGTTTACGGGCACAGTGACACAGAGAAACAGTGATATTTTAGCGGGGCGCGGACACAGTTCACTAAGTTCACGTTTTTTTTTTTTTTTTTTGAAATAGTCACTTTTGGATAAGTTTCACTTTGGTTATGGGTTGGAGACGTTTACCGAGGATTTACGGAATTTAAATCCCTTGAGCTGCCACCAATGTTAGACCGGGCCCCTTTGCAAGGTTTTTAAAAAAGGAAATTTAATTAAACTGGAATAATGAATAAAACAATTAATTAATTATTAAGAAATGGCAGCCGTCACGCGCGAGTGGTAGGAAGAGACTGGCGAGCCCGGGAAGCGGGCGAGCGGATTCTGACTAAAATGCTGATGCAGCGCCAGACATGTCTGCTCAGCAATTATGCTTACAGCTACAGGGTGTAACAGTTCGTTTATACGTCGATTGATAGACCAACATCATCATCATCATCATTTCAGCCATAGGACGTCCACTGCTGAACATAGGCCTCCCCCATTGACTTTTTGGCGTCCATGCAAAAAGTATTATTTTCCTTAATTTTCTCAACCTAAAGTACCTGCGACTGTCGTAACAGCCACGTTTCATTGCGCGCTGTTATGAACCGTATTTTAATGGGTTTGCGTGCAATAGTCGTACTAACATTCATCAAGTCGCTAATTTAGGGGCACTACTCGCCTTAAGGTATAAATGGGTAGCCAGATTTATCGGAACACGTTGCATTAAAATTATCTTTCTCTCTCTCTCTCTCTCTTTCTCTATTCATGTCAAATCTTAAACGTATTTTCTTTTCTAGTGCCTCATCGGTGGAGACGCGACGACATACCAGCCGGTACTGCCTTACACGATCCCCGAAGCAAAGTTCGAAGAGTTGGTTAAGTCAGAGTCGGATCAAGCGGCACTCGTACGTTCCTACTACCGACTCAACGGCGACGGAGTTTATCATCTGGAGGGCGATGACCAGTGGTAAGATACCTAACTAAATACACGGGATTTTTTTTTGGTTTAAAAAAAAGTTTATTTCTATAACATAAATTCTGACTAATAATCTGTGGCTAGTAAGTGTAAAAATATACCTGTGTCAGAAGGTCCCGCTCTTCTTTTGAAGCCGCAAAAATCACTTAAGGGACCAAAATAAAATTGCAATAAAATATTCACATCTCCATATTACGCCGCCGACCAGCTAACATGCATCAGTTTGTGTAAAGAAGAATAAATAGCCGAGATTTGAGATTGACAATTTGATGTTGGTTTTGTAAAAGTTATTGTGTTTGAGAAGGAAATTATGAAATTTGTAAAAAACCATCAAAAATTCGCAGAGTATACGCGTATAGTTACTTGAAGTGTAATTACATTGGAAGAACAAAAATATTAAAATAGTTTATTCGTAGCCATCAGATAAAGGAGTAGGCCATGAAAAAGGTGGCAAGATGATCTAGACAAGTAGGTACTCCCACGATTGGCAGAATTCGGCTGTAGATAGAGACGGCTGGGGGGATTTTTCCCTGCTGTGAAAAAATACCAGTATTTAAAAAAGATTGCTTAGGCGTGTTTTATTTTTTTAAATTGTCTTGATTGCATTTTCTAACGACGCTTACCGTAGTCCGTATTGAACTGACTCAATCTTTAAAAAATGGTATGTATTCAGTGGTGGCAATTGATTGAGCTATTGAAATGGATTAAACTTCTTTGATATATCGGATAAACAGAATTTAACATTATTGGTTATCAAAGCTGACACAAAATTTAATCTAAATTAATATGATTGAGATTGGCAGGCAAAATGAATCAAATGTGCGGTCTGCGTTTATTGAAGACATATCATAAGGGTTTAGGAATTTAGGAAATTTAATTAATAACAATGGTATTTATTCTCGTAAGTCTTAATGTACTTTATAAAGTACAACCTTATAGTAGCAGTTCAGACCTGACATTTCTATTGTAAGTATTTATAAAATAACTGCCTGATGTGCCTGCCTAGCATGAGAACTAAAACACGATATGATATGATATGATATAGCGATATATCGACACCAACTGTAAAAATGTGATAGATATAGCCGTACAGTTGAATCGCCGTCACATATTAGGATCGCTGTTTCAATAAAAATTCAAAATGGCGGCTATATCTATCATATTTTGAAAGTTGGTGTCGATATATCGCTACATCATATCATATCATATCTTGTTTTGGTAGACATGCTAGGGGGGCTGAATTACAAATAGATAACCATGTAGGTACTTAGAGCTTGATGATGAGGCATTTCGCATCGCAGCACTCGCCCAGTCCGGACGCTCACCCCGTTCCGCTCTGCCTCGAGTCTCGAGAGTCTGTTTTCGCTCGAGTGACGATCACGTGGTCTGCCCGCGGCTCACTGGGGGATACCTTACGGTGACAACCAACCCAGTTGAGTTTAACGCCTTTGTCAAGGCGGTTCCGCTCGTTGGGGAGCGTCGGACAGTGCCTTTTCAAGGCGCTGAAGCACTCCCCCTTCCGCCGGTACGTCGGTAAACGGACCTTGGCCCCCTGGAGGGCACGCTCGAGAGGGTGAGGCGTTCCTCCTCGCCCTTGAGGCACTAGGTCCGGCTGCCTGCCACTGCCGGGGTTGACCCCCCTTCCCATCCCCGTATTCCATCCCTTAGGGAGCGTATCCCGGGTCCGCCCGGTCCCTCCCGAAGGTCAGATAGGAGTAGGCTACACACCATTACACATTGGTTAGGGCTCACTTCTCGACTCACCCCGACCTGTTTACTAACAGGGAGGGATCTACACACCGCTACACCTCACGAGTTTCTCCCCGGCTCTTCTTGGAGATGCGACTATCGAACCGGGAGTAAATTCACGTTTACACAATGTCGGTCTTGGAGGAACTCCTGGAGTTCCTCCAAACCGCGTACCCCGACGCTTTCGAGCGCTTTAACGCCCTCCGGGCGTCCCGCTCACGGGACAGCCCCCTCTCCCCCGACCCTCCTCCGTCTGAGGAGGGTTCCTGCCCGACCCGCGGGACCGATTCTCGGTCTCGCTCTAATTCGCGCTCTCGTTCGCGCTCCCCCCTCCCGCTCTCGCGGCCTAGAGACGGTTCGTCCGTCTCGCTCTCGCCCGCGCCCGTCTCTCGGCCTTCAGCCGAAGACGTCATGGACTACACGTCCGCCCCCGAATCCGCCGAGTCCGGTGACGACTTCGTCACCGTGACAAAAAAGGCGAAGCGCCCGCGCAAATCGCGCAAGTCCCCGCCGCCCCCGCCCCCTGCAAAGGTCGTTAAGACCAATGCAGGCGCGGCTAAACCGGCGCAGTCCCAGTCCTCTGGGACTCCCGCCCCTCCCCGCCCTTCCGGCAAAGTACCGCCGGTATTCATCCAGGACAAGTCGTCCTGGAATACCGTATCTTCCGCTCTAAAGGAGCGGAAAATCTGCGAATTTTCCCATGCCAGGGCCTGTGCCGTTGGCATCAAGATCGTGGTACCATCTCCGATGGACCACCGCGCCCTTACAAAATTCTTGGACGCCGAGAAGATCGGCTTCCACACTTACCCTCTCCAAGAGGAAAGGGAACTGCGGGTAGTAATCCGCGGTCTCCCTAAGGAAATGGACACCGGGTCCATCCTCCTTGACCTCCAGGCGCAGGGGTACCCCGCCAAACAGGTGCACCGCCTGTACAAGGCCCGCTCTCGCGAGGCCTACGACATGGTCCAGGTGGTCCTGGACCATTCTTCAGAAGCCAAGGCCGTCTTCAATGGGAAGACGGTATGCTTTATGTCCGGCCTAAAGGTCGAACCCCCGCGTAAGCGAGGGGCTCCCGGGCAGTGTCACCGCTGCCAACTCTACGGGCATTCCGCCCGTAATTGCCACGCCCGCCCGAGGTGCGTCAAGTGCCTCGGGGATCACGGCACAGCCGACTGTGTCCGTGACAAGGCGACGGCCACCACCCCTCCCGGCTGCGTATTGTGCGGCGGTCTGGGACACCCCGCGAACTATCGCGGATGCCCCAGGGCCCCGCGCGTCCAGCCACGCGCCTCCGCCCCTGTCGCCCCTAGGACGGCGCACGCGTCTTCTACGCGTGCGTTTGTAGCGCCTTCGGAGTTCCCCGAACTCCGCCCATGCAGGCCTAATGCATGGGCCAAGCCCTTGGGCTCCCCCAAGGCAACGCCCCCCGCACCCGCGTCACCGCCCCCCCAGTCGGGGGCCGTCCCGCGCGCATCCCCTGCCACTAAGGCAACCGCCCCTAAGGCGACTGTCCCCAAGGCGTCCGCCCCTAAGGCGATCGCCCCAAAAACTGCCGCCCCTAAGGCCCCTACGGCCCCAACCCCCGACGGCGTGCACAAACGTGCAGCCGATCTCGCCGCTGTCGCCTCCTTTATGGGAGGTATCGACTTCGACGAGCTAAGCGTCGTCGCGGAGAAACTCCGCGCCTCTAACGGCAACTTCATTCTGAGGATGGCCGTCCTCGCAGAGCACTCAGAGTTCTGCGCGTCCATTACTTACTCCGTTCCATCTTAAATGGATATCACAACTTCTAGGAAGAAACCACGGTCGATTTCCGTAGCATTTTTCAATGCGGACGGCCTCAAATCGCAGAGGGATGAGGTTGCCCTCTTCCTTACCGAACACCAGGTCGACATCCTCCTGGTGCAAGAGTCCCTTTTAAAACCTTCAATTCGCAGTCCTCGGATTGCGAATTACAATCTCGTTAGAAACGACAGACCCACACGTGGCGGCGGAACGCTTATTTATTATAAGCGCTCTCTGCACTGCGCCCCCGTTGATCCTCCGCCCCTGACCGACATGGAAGTCTCGCTTTGTAGGCTTGGCATGACCGGTCATCAATCTATACTCATCGCTTCGGTGTATATCTCACCCCTCAAAGCTCCCCTAAGGAGCGACTTCGAGGCACTCTTCGCTATGAACGACGCCGTCATTTTGGGCGGCGACTTTAATAGCAAAAACACTCAGTGGGGCTGCTTATGTACTACCCGAAACGGGACGGACTTGAGCACGCTCGCTGAGGAACTCAATTTTGACGTTATACCGCCCCTGTCTCCGACACACTACCCGTATAACGTCAACCACCGCCCCGACATTCTCGATATGGCTATTCTAAAGAACGTAGGCTTACGTCTATGCTCGATAGAAGTCTTTCACGCCCTCACATCCGATCACCGCCCGGTGGTGGTCCAACTCGGCTCTCCTGAGTCCTCCCCTGAAATGAGAACAGTGGTAGACTGGAACAAACTCAAGTGCAAACTTGAGAACTGTGACAGTCCCCAGCTGTCCTCGATCCCCGATGACATAACGAGGCTATTCATGCGATCGACGCACTCACTAGCCACATCTCGGTCGCCATAGGCGATTCGTCTAGGCAGGTGCCTGCGATGGGTGACCATCGTTTCAGGCTGCCTGACGACGCGCGAGAACTACTGAGAGCTAAGAACGCGGCTACTAGAGCCTACGACGCTTATCCCACTGAGGAAAATCGGAGAAGCTTACGCAGCTTACAGCGCGCTGTCAAGAAGCGTATTGCGGAGCTCCGAAATAATCGGTGGGACGATCTACTAAAAGAGATCTCGCCATCTCACCAAGCTTATTGGAAGTTAGCGAGGTCCTTTAAGTCGGATGAAACAGCGTCTATGCCCCCCCTGACTCGTCCCGATCAATCCTTAGCGTTTGACGACGACGACAAAGCCGAATGTATGGCTGACAGTTTCGAGGCGCAGTGCGCCCCTAGTACTCTCCCCGTAGACCCCGTCCACCTCCATACGGTGGACGCCGAGGTCGACCACCGCTCGTCACTCCCACCCACCGCCCCCCCTCTCTCCCCTACTAGTGTGGACGAGGTACAGGCGATAATTAAAGGGTTCCGTCCCAACAAGGCCCCCGGCCCGGACCGTATCTCTAACAGAGTTTTACGCGCCCTCCCCGCACAGCTTCTCTGTCTGTTGGTGTCTATCATCAACACCGCCATGGCGCACTGCATCTTTCCCGCTGCGTGGAAGGAGGCAGAGGTCATAGGCATCCCTAAACCGGGTAAAAACCGGTCAGACCCCACCAGTTACAGGCCCATCAGTCTCCTAAAGACCATGGGCAAGTTATACGAACGAGTATTAGTTTCCCGACTAAAAGATTATATTTTCTCTAATAATCTTTTAATTAATGAGCAGTTTGGCTTCAGAGCCACTCACTCTTGCGTCCACCAGGTGCACCGCTTAACGGAACACATTCTGGACGGACTCAACAGAACCCGCCCCTTAGAGACGGGAGCGCTATTCTTCGACGTGGCGAAAGCGTTCGATAAAGTCTGGCACAATGGCTTGATTTACAAGCTATACCAACTCGGTGTGCCAGATAGGCTCGTACTCATCTTGCGAGACTTCTTATCGAATCGTACTTTCCGCTACCGCGTCGATGGCACCCGCTCGTCCCCCCGCCCCGTCCGCGCCGGCGTCCCGCAGGGATCGGTGCTATCGCCGTTACTATTTTCGATCTATGTCAACGACATACCCAAGACGCCGGACGCGGAGTTAGCCCTATTCGCGGATGATACCGCTCTCTATCGCTCAGGATACAACCGTCGCTACATCACGATAGCGCTACAGCGCGCCGCTGATGCTCTCGGCGAGTGGTTCAGGAAGTGGCGTGTGGAGGTGAACCCCGAGAAAAGTGCAGCAGTGTACTTTACTCGAGGTCGCTTCAAAACGCGGCCTTCCAAACAACCCCGCTGCAAGAAAGTCCGTTTTAACGTCACCTTATTTGGCCGACCGATCCCCTGGGTGAGGGAGGTCAAATATCTAGGTGTCACTCTCGACCATCGGTTATCGTTTGTACCCCACATTACGCGCGTTCTCAATTGAGCGAAGTTCTATGCCCACCGACTATACCACCTTGTCGGTAGCAAGAGTAAAATGTCGCTTAGAAATAAGTTGACAATTTACAAAACTTGCATCCGCCCCGTGATGACATACGCCAGTCCGGTGTTTGCTCACGCTTCTTCAAACAGCATTAAGAAAATGCAAAGTTTCCAAAACAATTTCTTGCTGAGAGCCTCGGGTCAACCGTGGTTCGTACGCCGCAAGAATCTCCATAAAGATTTCGACATGCCCTCAGTAGCCCAATATATGAAAGAAGCGTCTGAGCGCTTCTTTGATAAGGCAAAAAACCACTCCAATCCGCTCATAGTCAAAGCCGCCACGTACACGCCCCAGGAGGATGTCGCTGCCCGACTCCGTCGGCCTCGGCACGTTTTGGACGACCCTGACGATTCCTACACCGCGTACTGTAGAACAACAGCCAACACCGCCTTAAGCACTTCAAGTACTGCACAACATTTTAGTTCGCATCACCGCACCCGCCGAAGGGTGCGAGGTCCCGTATTTCATTTCGGCCGACACAGACATGTGCCTGGCCGTTTTTCCCCTGCCCACCCTACGGACGACGGCCCAAGCCGAGGTCCGAGCCTATAGAGGCGCCCTTGAGGCCAGAGTCCGACTCACCCCCAGATCGGGCCCGCTAGAAAGGAGCCCGGCAGCGGTCCGGCCTGTTTCGGCAGTTCCGGTCCCGTCGGCGCCACCACTAGCGGGTTCGCCGCTTGGTAGGGTGCCTTTTGCACTCCACATTGGCCCGATCACGCCTGCTAGTATGGGACTCGACACGTACGAGTCTGAGGCTTCGCTGCGCGAAGCCTCACACTCGGCCGGGTCGGGCGACCGCTAGCGGGGCGGACCTAGGCTGTGCGCCTTCAGCGCACGCCACAACTGCCCGGGTTAAGCTGGCGAATGTCTTCCTCAAAGACACTCAGCGATAGGTCCGTCCTTAAAAAAAAAAAAAAAACTTAGAGCTTTTTGTAGTTTTCATGGTGAACTTTCAAGAAACCTAATGTATTATTTTATTAAAGTTATTTTATAGTATAATATTTTACTATATTTTAAACTATAACAAATATACTAAAAATAAATGATCAACCAGGCATCACCTCTAAAATTACAAAAAAAAAGTAGTACATTAGATTGTTAGAAATATATATATATATATATTGTTTAGAGACTTACGAGGTTAAACAGTGCGTCAATGTGTGTTTTATTGTTTTTGTTTGCGTCGCTTTGATATCAGGTTAGCAAACACCTTTTTACAATAACATATGAATGCAGTTTGACTAATTTTATCAAATTAAATAAAAGTTACATTCGTTTATGCCCTTTTGAAATCTTTTTCAAATATGATAAATGCAGCTAGGATTATATCTTCAAAATAAAGTTAAAAGTTGTTAAAGTCGCGGACAGCTTCGGCGGCGTTTGTCTTCACAAACGCCTGACTATTTAATTAGAGCCTATGGACACGAATAATTTACTAACAAAGCATCTTCCACTTTGCTAACCGTTTGGATATAACACTGATAAGTTTTAATGAATACTAACATTGATGCTCCATGGTAGCGTGGACTAGTAACCAATAAAATGCTACAATACATCCAACTAATAAAATATTTAAAATGTATAGGTTTTGTTTGGATGTTTGTAACTAAATGACGTTTTAACCGCTTAATAAAATTAGTTAAATTTGACACACATTTAAATAGATATTGATCTAGTTTACCACATCCCTGTGGGAGGCTTATTATTTTTACTTTAGCTTAATTTTAAGTCTATGCAAACAAAGACGCGGGCAGAAGCTTGTTTTCTATATTCGTAATATCTAATTATTTCTGATCATTGCCATCCCATTCCTATTTACAGGGGTCCTTGTATTTTTAAAAAACTTACTCAATACCCAAAAAACCATTCTGAATTCTAATTGTGATTAAACCATAAAAGTACATCAAAGGAACCCCTTTTTACGCCGAGACAATTTATTTTCTACTCGAATCTGAGTGTCCGCGAACGATTTCAAGGGTTATTTCCTCAAGACAAGTTTCCTTTATTGTTTTTCGGGCTCACCTGTTTCTGGTCTGATAATATTTTCGGGAATACTTTGATCATCCTTATTCCTCTTCTCATCTATTTAGGCAATAACAATTTACGGTTATTTCCTTCCAACGAGATCCGATTACTCAGTGGGATCGTAAAATAAATAATTTATCTGATCAGCTTCGTTCTTTGTTTCCGCTCACCTGGAGGCATCGCGTTATCTTTTATTGTGGCGAAAGGAACGTGCATCCAATACGTGTCTATCCCTGCTATTAGCAATAATAATATAAATATAATATAAATAATTAAGAAAAAAGGAATATGCACATATATTTATGTGGTCTTAAAATAAATAGTACTTAATTATAATTAATAAAACTTAAAGATTTCTCGAAAAATATTGATAAATACTTGACTTATACTTGATCAAAGCTTATAACCCATTAAAGTCGCGTGCTAGACATGGAAATCCGATATGTACCGTGATGTCATCGTACACGTCCGCCATAACTTTTTAATTGTAAAATTGGTTTTAGAAAGAGACAGGTGTATCTCAATTTCTAATTACTGTATTACGGTTATTTTTCACCTAAATTTTTTTTTTTTTTTACTATTAGCACTAGAATAATTTTATGTAATTTGTTATGAATAAAAAATAAATAAAATAAAATAAAAAACTTTATTTCGTTTAGACACTTTACAATAAATTATAGTGATCGAAGTCACCTTTTAAGCAAAGAAATGCCTGTGATAGGTGACAACGCTCTTACTTAGCTGTACGTGTTTACATGCTACTTATGCTATGAATATAGTAAAAACAAATAGGTACTTTTGAAAGTCATAGAACAAAAATTTATCACTATGATGTATAGAATATACAGGGTTACAGGGTTATCCTAGAGTTACGGGAAACCCTGTATATTATATTTTAGTATATATTATTTTTATGTACCTACATACCTATGTAAGTATTTTTTTAAAGTTTATTTCCATTTGGATTCATATATTTATTCATTAGATATGTTAAAATTCACATGAAGCTCTCCGCACCAATTTCCCATTTTTTCTTAGCTATCCTCTACCTAAAGATTGACTGGAAGAGATCGCTTTCCGATAAGAGCGTAGAAATTTTGCCTTTTTTTTATCTGTAAACCTCAATAGTAACTTTTTAGTACGGTGTACAATAAAAAGTATCTATCTAATGTACCTTTGCTGCATTGGTGACACCGAGTACCTTCCATCCAGTTACAGTGATCGTTTGCTTTCTCTAAGTATAAAATGTTACGACCATAAATCTACAGAGCAAGAGACATAAAACCTGTTTGCTATTAAGTACGCAATAATGTGTGGTCGTTAAAAATAATGAAGATGTATTATCACCTGCTGGGAACACTCACGACTTACCCCCTACAAGCATTCCTATTACATTTAATGAATAAATAAGGAATGTTTCGGCTTTCGTCTGCAGTAGCCAATTTGTCTCTGTCGATAATGATTTGCCTGGTTAACTTGACGTAAGTTCCGTAATTACTAGTCTATTGCAAACGGGAAAGAGTGTAGAAATAATAAAGGCTCTATTAGTTATTTGTAGTGGTTAATGGTTAATGATTGGTCGGCAAATGGGGGTGATTAGTCCACGTAAGTTTGTGACGTGTGTTGATCGGTTCGACTGCTAACATAAAAAATACAACATGGTTACGAAAAAGAAATGTTTTTACGAATAACTATTAGCTTACTAACTATGAGTAGGTATGTCATTTAATCTCGGAAGTCGTTTTTAAAACTTTATTTTTATTTCCGAACTCAAAGTTTGCCAAAGGGCTATGGAGCGGAGCATACTAGGTGTAAAAAGGATTGATAGAATCCGCAACACCGCCATCCGCTCCAAAACCGGTGTAGCAGATGTAGGCGAGAAAACTGCAAAGCTAAAGTGGGAGTGGGCAGGACACGTGTGCAGAATGCATCCAGACAGGTGGGCCCAAATCGTCACCCGATGGGTGGGTACCTATAGACGGCGGTCGCCGAAGAGGTAGACCCAAAAAAAGATGGTGTGACGACTTGGTTAACTTAACGAGGGATTGGGAGTCATTGGCGATAGATAGAGATCGATGGAAGAGTCTGGGGAGACCTTTGCCCAGCAGTGGGAATGAAAAGGTTGATAAAAAAAATTTTTATAACTTTGTAAGTCTAAGGCCCGATTAGACCAAGCACAAATTTAAACCAGTTTAAATAGTTAAACTGACTATTCCCGTGATAGCACGGGAATAGTTTTTCTCCTTGTATTTACTTGTGAATAATTTTGTTTACGTTTTTCCAACCTACTTAAAGAGTAATATACTTTATTTAGTATTTCTATTCTATGGTTCAAGTGTGAATGATGAACGAATGGATAAACCTACTAAAAACCATGTAATCCGTTTCTTCTAGGTTGATATGAACTGCCACAACAATTTAATTTTGAAGGATACTAGTGTCAATGCCAGATAATGACATCTTGTCAGCAAGGTCTCTAGGTGACAAGTGTGGATTTGACAAGTGACATTTACTATTCTTAGTCTAATCTTTTACTCGGCCCAAAATCGTCCGTTTACTCGTGTTTTAGCCTAATTTATGTGGTTGGTAATATGCAAAAACAGCTTACTCTAGATTAAGCAGTGGTTTACGCTCGAATAAAAAACATACTCCAATTTGGTCAAATCGGGCCTTAGTGACATTCGGATGCCATATTTTTTTTATCATGCTGAACTGATGATGAAGCCAAGAGATGTGCTATTAGTAAAACCTATGGCATGTGTTTGAGTTCATTTGATTCATTTTGATAAGTCTAATACATTCAAAGGTTAGGTTAAGTTTCATAGTTTTTTAATTTACCTTTAATATTAAAATTAGTTATTAAAAACAGGTTTACCGATAGCTTTACATTTAGATCTATCAGGTTTTTAAAAAACATGACTGACCATGTCAGTACTTATGTAAAAAATGAAAGCAACGCGGGGTCGGTACAGTTTTATTTTATGAAAATTCTAGATTTAGTAAGTATCTCAGTATGTTTTAATAATCATTAAAAAATATTTATTGTGAAAAACAGGTACAAGAATCTAGGGATAGTGTACAATCACGTCTCACGATGGGCGCGCTCATAATCCCTGGAAGTTGATGAAGTAGTGTGTGCAGGGAAAGATATATACTTTTTATTGCATTTGCACACCATAAGAAATAAATTACACATGATTTTGATTTATGTATTGATTAATTTACCGACCGATTTAATTATTGAAACTTCTATCGAGCGCTTGGGTGATAGCCGTTTTTGTTTATTTGCAATACTTTCAAGGAACAATCATTTTATCACATTATTATGGTAATATAATGATTGATCATCCAAAATATTGCATGTTCTCTTCTTAAACCGTGTTTAAATATTTGAACATTTGAGGTTTGCAACATTTGAGATACAGAAATATCATTACAATTGCGTCAAATATAAATTTGAATGTCTCAATTGTCTAGGTACACCGATCTGCTGGAGCGCGAGGAGCAACGCAGCCGCCTTGCAGAAGTACAGAAGGCGTTTATCACTTTAGCACTTGAGGTGCATGCGGAGGGTACCGAAATTGCTGACCTGTTGATGAGTTCGGTCGAGCTACAGTGTAAATTGGCCTTAGGTAAGATTCTTTTATGGCAGGCGTAAAAACTGACAGATGTAAGTGTTCGCCTATTAATGCGAGTATAATCGTCAAATGTAAATAGCATGTGGTTTCAAAAGCTTAATACTTAAGCCCAAATTGTCAGAAAAATAATTAAAAAAAATGCTAAGAATTGTCAAAATTTTCACAATATATAGAGCATAGTGTTTGTGTCTAGTACATAAACTTCAGAAGAAGAAAATATTGAAATCATTGAAAAAACAAACAAAAAGGTGCTAATATTCCTTCTTCTTTTTAACCACTTGAGCGATTCAATTCATTTATACGTCGATTGATAGGAAAACTTGATAGCTCTAAACTGAAAATAGGGTTCTTTAATCGAGCAATAGGCTAGTTTCCTGGGTCAAAAAAAGATTATTCTATTTAGTCCGTCAGTTAAATTATCAGAAAATATTGGACCCATATTTTGTCTTTAGTCAATCAAACAAAAAATGACGAGGATAAAGCGCATCAAAGTGAGCACGTTACGTCAAGCCTTGCTCAAAAGTGTCGCAAGGAGTGACGTTACGCGGAACTTTAACGGGCTATATCTTCATTATTTTCTGTTTGATTGAGAAAAGAAAAAATACGTGTCCAATATTTTCTGTTAATCCAACTGACGGACTAATTAGATTTTTTTAGGAAACTAGCCCATTGCGTCTATGCGACGAGTATTATTTTTCCGAATTTTCGTTATCTAAAGACGCAGCTACGTTTCATCGGGCGGTATTATGAACCGTACTTGAATGAGTTTTCGTGCGATATTCATACTAGCACGCGTCGAGTCACTAATTTAAGGACACTATTCGCCTTAACGCTGATTGATCAACGTTTGTGAAACACAGGATTCAGATGTAAAAAAAATAGTTCAGGAATTACACTGCCATTAGGCATGTAACTGTTATGAGTAGGTACTGTTACTACTGTCAGACTATAACTTTTTGATTACATTTGTAGACCTCCGTAGCCGAGACGCGAGCATGCCAGATGCGTCGTCATCTCTGAAGTCCCGGGTTTGACTCTCGGTCGGGTCAATGTGGAAGACAAACTTTTCTGTGTTGTCTCGGGTCTGGGTATTGTGGTACCGTCGTTGTTTCTGATTTCTATAACACAAGTGCCCTGGCCTAGGATCAGTGCAATATATGTGATGTTGTCCAATTTTTTTACTATTTTGAAGAAAAAAAACAAAGCAAGGTTATAATAATATAATATATTATAATAATATAATATTGTTTTAAGAGCTTATTGTTTGACGCCTAAAATGTTTTAGGAAAAATTAATTATTTAGAAATTATTATATAAATAGATAGATTATAAAAGTATCTTTGAACCCTGATTTAATAAAAAGCACAATATACAAGGTAAACTTTAAATTCACTTACCTTTATTAACCAATAAAAATGTATCTCCAACAAATTGGTTTACCGCTTTATCCCACTTAACTTTTTTATTAAAAATGTCAAACAAGCGAGTCGTAACATTGTTAAGTTTAAAAGCGTGGACGCTATCGGCTAAAAATCGCAGGCAAAAAGAAGTCCATAACGGCCTCTGGCCAGTGCACGAGAAAACATAGAAACTCTTTCACAAAATTCTTCTAATTTTGTTTATCACGTCCGTTTACACAAAGTATTCGAAATTTCATAATTATAATGTTATTGTATCGCATCAAGTGCATTTTTTCCTCTCCTATTCTTAATAGTTTGCAGTTTTTTCTGCTTTTAGTTGTAATTGATAGAAATGTGATAAATAGGAAAAGGAAAAGAGAAAAACTTAGAAGATCATATTTTGGACCTAGTGAACGAAAAGTTTGGCATTGTGTTTTATACGAAAGTCAAAGAGTTGGTATGAAATAGAGCAACCTGAAAAAACTCTACTGATAAGAGCACTATGTGATTAAATCAGTGACAATGAATGCTACTTTATAAGGTCGTTGTTATATGGCTTGTCTCGTCATAGGTCAAGCCAAATATACCAGGTTAATTTGTTTTGACGTTTCATTTCTATGCTTGTTTCATTTACCGTCTCTGACTTAATTACACGGAAACAATGGCGCTGGAATATCGCTAGGTTCCTTTTTAAAACAAAATTGAATTAACTACGTGTTCATGTAATTCAGGTCACTTTAAACGTGGAAACAATACATAAATGCTTGAAATTTGTGAATTTTCAGACAGCATTTTTATAAGATTGGCCGTTTTTTATTGCATCAATTATCATATTATTACTAAATAAGCTCAGGAATACAAATTATACACAAAAAAGCAATAGTTTTAAAATGTCTTATTGTCAATCAAAGAATTTGTGATTTATGTTTATATACACGGATAAAATCCATTAACCCAATTGATACATTGCAAATGTATTTTTTATTGTCGTGACCATCCAGTATCATTTCACGTCACCAGAATATATTTTCCAGAACTTTTAACCACTGGCAACCACCCGAAGGGCGTCATAGTCGTGTTCAGGGACATGCCGGACCCTGAAGCTGACGACTCCAAGCTGGCTGTGCTGGCACACTCGAGGCTCAAAGAACTGAAGAAGAAGCTAGAAGATGCCTTACCAGAGAGCCATGTTATCGTGCTAGAGTAAGTTTTACTATCCGATAAAATTTGCATAATAATGCCTTAAAAGGTCTTAAGGACACAGAATAATCATGCTATGCTCGTTTCAATTAAATTATATGTTAGTCTAACGATCAATCAAAGTTGAGTAGCCAATAACATGATTGACAATCATATCAATGATATTTCTTGATTTTATGGTACCGCAATCAATTTAGCTGAATACGTGATCATATCAATTAGTTGCAAAACTTTCAATGTAAAAGCGAACCTAACAATTAGAATTCAAAAGCCAAGATGTGTAAATAACTTCTCAAAACCGATATTTTTTGTTTTCCAAGCTTTAATTACAGCGCTGGTGATAATTTATTGAATGACATCACGGGCAAGTAGCTCCGTGAACCGTGAACCCGAAAGGGGAAGCGATGACCTCTACCGCAAAAATTAACGGGAAAATGAGATCGCAGCGAAATTTAATGACTGTTTTCATAATGCCTAAATTACTTTTTCATCTTAAAATGAGAGGAAACGGTAATGGGAAACACAAACTTATTAATTATGAAAGTAATTCGATCGTAAAAGTACGAAAGACACTGTTTTATAATTTTTTAAATATTTTTTGCTTGAAATATATCGATTATATTATCTAAGTCTATCTACCGATACATGAAAATGAAAAACCAGCGGTTGTGTATTTGAATCCCGCGAGGGGCAAGTATTTGTGCTAATCGAACTACTGATTAAAATAAAAAAAATATTTTTGTGTTAGATAGTCTATTTATCGAGCTAGATTAAATTTATTATGCAACGGCTAATAGGAGCGGAGCATCAATAAAAAAAAATGCCAAAACGTAAAAAAATATTCCTTTTGAGAGCTTCTGCTGCTTGCGCTTCGCAAACTGCTTAATTTACGCAAAAATCAAGTATAACGGAATTGTTTCTCATTAAAAGTTCAAAAAAAAAGTGAGTGACAGCATATATCTATCTTTTAAGGTTGACTCACTATAACCTTTTTTATGGTAATCAAATTTGTTCTAAAATAATACATTATTTGGTCGCTGATAAGTGCGAAGCCGCGGGCCGAAGCTAGTAAGAGTATAAAATAAAGGTAATGCAACCTTCACTTTTTAACTAAGAGTATAATTTACTCCTCCTAGGTCGGTGTCAGCGGAATCGTCACGGACGGACGCGGCGTCCGATACGGAGGAAAAACTGAGTCCGTTCAGGGAACAGGTGCAGGCAGTTATATGTTCTCTGGTCGATAACAGCGTCAGCACCGAGCCCGATCAGGGAAAGGGAAGGAAAAAGACTGTACAGGTAAATACACTATTATCAATATATACAAAATCAAACTATTAATTATTCAAAGACAGAAAAGAAATTCAGTATATTAAAGTCTTTTTCAGCAACGTCCGGAATTTCCTTTCATAAAGTTGGAAACTACTTACTCATTTTGTCCGTAATGAAATACCGCCTACTACGTCTTGAAAGTTTCAGCTTGCCATAACTTTACAACAACTCGCACAACAGGCGATTCATTAATCAAAAGTTTTTATTTAACGTCCATCTTTTGCAGGAAGTATTTCTGGAACACATCACTCATCTTAGGATATGTATAGAACATAATAATTTGTATAAAGTTACTGTTAAACAAATCGAAGACGCGGCTAAGAGTATACTAAATAACGCTAAGGAAAACTACGAGAACCGGAATCGGCACCCTCCGGTCCTGATTTACGGCCCAGACGCGTCCGGAAAGAGCACATTACTAACCCATCTGTACTTCAAGTTCGAGGAAATATTCAAAAAGCCAGTGTTAAGAATCGTACGGTTTTCCGCTTCGACGCCAAGATCCGCCTACAATTTGGAGTTGTTACGAGTGATGTGCCAACAGATATCGATAATTCTGAACATTCCCGAAGGGTACCTACCGAAGGATGCGAGTTTTGATCCCTTGTACATAAACAATTGGTTTCAAAGTTTGTTGAAGAGATGCGAGGAGATGCAGAATGAGGTTCTGTTGATATTCATAGACAATGTTCATAGAGTTAATCCGCTGGAATGTGATATAGTAACAGGGCTGTCTTGGTTGCCGATGTCGCTTCCGCGAAACGTGTATCTCGTTTGCACAAGCGCAGTGTCTCTCGACCAACTTCAACTAACTCCGGCTCAAAAGGAGAAGTTCAAAGTTCACAACTCTTACTACTTATTGGACGCGATTGAGGAGACTCCGGATAATAATCGCTATGGAGACTATATTGATGGTGCCTTTGATAACTTAGAATCGATGTTTGGTTCAAAAGCGTTTAGTAAATTAGCAAGTGAGTATCAAAAGCCTGATTACAACTTTAGTGTGACATCATTAATGCCAAAAAAAGATTTTATGGCCACATTATAAAGTCGTGGGATTCGGTGGGGAGTAGTCGAACGAAAAGCATGGTCGATCTATTTTAATGGTTTTTATTTATCATTTAAAGAGCTTTAGAGTGCAAGTTTGGTGTAGTTTGTGTTCTAATGTTTGGTGAAGTGATAAAGACCTGAAACTATTGAAATAACATTGTATTCAACCCCGCATCGAGTGTCAAGTGACTTGTCTCAAGACAACTTGCTTTAGACCCGATAGCGTCTCGAAACCTGCTTCTACGGGAAGAGTAGCCTCCACTGAATCCAAGAAAAGCAATAAAAACTAAACACCCGTTATTTAATGTGAACACTATACCAAAAATACTCGACATTGGCAGAATCACCGCTCTGCATATAGAGCGGGATAAGTCCATAATAAAAAAATAAAGTTGTCTAATGAGGGTGATAATTTTTTTTATTTAATAACTTTTACCGTATTTGGTCATTTAACTAGAATGTTTTTGAATGAAAGGTAATCAAAATATATCCTGAGAACATTGATCTATTTAATTGAACACTGTAAAAAATAAATCACAATTTGCAAGTAATTTCATACAGCATTACAAAGATCTCTGTGTTCTTCAAATAAAGTGGCGTATAACGATTCATATTATATATAAATATAATATATCAAATCAAACAAATTAAAACCCTCGAATACAATCTTCTTTCACTAATTTTATTACTCTAAATCTAGGATAAAACATCATTCTTTAAATCACTTTGGTTAAAGTTGATAAAGACATAATAATGTTAAAATTAAAGTTTTGATTACATCTAGTACCTATTAAGAAAACATTAATTATTATATTAGTTAAGTATTAAGAAAGAAACCTGTTATGATGAACACTACACTGCACTTACATTACAAATAAATTAAATACTTTGTTCTTATTTTTCATTGTCTAAGATTTTAAAAAAATTTACATGCCTTGTTTTAAACTATGTCTTTGTTTTTAGGTTACATAACTTGTTCCGAGTTTGGGCTCACAGAGCTAGAGTTGCTTGAACTCCTAATGCCAACTAGCAACAGCGACGCTGTCATAACTCTGAAAGACGCTAACTTTAACTTCTCTACACTGTGTGCCGCCAAACATATGATGAGTAAGTTTCTTAGTCTTAAATAGAACAAACATTTTGTCAGTTTTAGTGTTAGTTTTAATGTTACATTAGTCAATGCTCTTTTTGCATTGGAGAATTCATTTAAAACTTAGTTCAGCTTCAGGAATACACTTAAGAAATATGAAAAGAAAAAGTTTACTCAGTCTCAGACTTACAACAACTTTATAATATAATAATTTACTGACTCACATTGTCTGACTATGAGAATTATGTAGGTATGTCTAATAGTGTACTTATCTGATTAGTACAGTCAACATCTTATAAACCTATCACTAATAGCCAAACATGTTCAGCCGATTTTCAACTTAAACTTCAAGATGTAGAGTTCAATATCAATGTGAAAGCACATGCTTAGCTAATCTCAGATGGCGCCAGCGTGTTTGGTCTTGTCAAACATTGTCAACACACTGTCAACCATTGTCCACATTTAACTAGGCATTGTCAAAAAATATCTGACATTAACATCAATTACAGTTTGTTTTGTGCTCTTTAAATAAACACAAAATGTATTTGCTAATAATTAGAACTAGTACACAGAGGTGTCGTTTAGAAAATTACTAATTTATTTACTTAAAGTTTTAATGTTTTTGACACACGTTTGACAACTTAAATAAAAAACAGAACTACTGAATCAGTGATCAAATAATCACTACGTGCAAGACCAAACACAATGACGACACCGATCGGGATAAATTTGTAGTAGATCGATAAGATAATGACAGTACCAATTTAATATCAGAATCATTAAATGGACAAATGAGATACACGTGATTTATTTCGTGGACCATTTCGTGTTATTGCGGCAGTTTAAGTTTGCATGAATAAGAAGCTTTACTTATAATAAATTCTTTAAAAACTTACTAACGCATAAAACCTTTTCCTAGTTGATAACTACAGTTTCAAAGTAAGCAAACTTCGTCGGTAGTTTCTATTTCAGTTAAAAATATGCTGTTTTGTTGTCCTTCGTGTGAGTTATTTTCCTCGTGAACCAATGTTTGTAACTACCGTGACCCAATTTCTAACACTGTATTGTATGAATTAAAACTAGCTCGTCCATAACTGAAACTATTCCGATAACATTTATTTCAAATGCAATTTAGCTTGCATATCGGACAAAGCGTGTGTTTTTACATTTTTCGTTCAGAACAAAAGTGCTCACTTTCAATCCGTCGAAAAATATGGCGGTGCGTTTTGTTTTCGTTTTTATTACACGAGTGCAAAATTTAGGACGAATTATTTTGAGGAAGTCACGGATTTACACCATTAGTAATTTAAGCGGCATTTTGTTGCTAAATTTTTAACGCTTTAAAATTTTTCTTTTTCCACTTACAAGTATTTTTTCTTAGCGTTTAGTGGTTTAAAAAGAAATTTACAAGTATTTATAGGTAACACAACTCTAAACATCGTGCAATGGTAAGCCTACTTAACCACTGACATGTTAAACACTTCACGTGAGTGTGATTATTCTGGGACCTTATGCTACATATTATTGACAACCTCCGTAGCCAAGAGGCGAGCATACCGGACTTGATGTCGCTATCTCTGATGTTTTGAATTCGATTCCCGGTCGGTCAATGTAGAAAAATAGCATTTCTATATTGTCTCAGGTGTGATACCGTCGGTGTTTCTGATTTCTGTAGCACATGTGCTTAAGCTACTTATCATAGAATCAGAGCAATGTCCAATATTTATTGAATTTACACAGAATCCCTGATATCGGAAAGCGTGGTGTCTGGAAGGTGTACCTGGCGGTGGGCAGCGGGGGGTGCGGGGGCGCGCGCTCGGAGGCGCTACGTGCGAGTGCAGGCCGCACTGAGAGACGCTCACTCGGACTTGGCCGCACTACATTTCGCACACTTTCTACACGAAGCGGATGACACCGATACGTCGGACGCCCAAGAACCAGGTTTGTGTTCAATACTTACTGTTCGTAGCACTCGCGTAGCCTACAGCTGCTACGAGGATGCACGACTAAAGGAAACAACCTCAGAAACAAGTGCATTAAACTGTATATATTCTACAACAGGGTTACTCAAAGTGGGGTACGAGAACCCCTATGGGTTTGCCATTTGACTGTCGGGGGTTCGCGATAAGATTTACGTAATGGCGGCTGGAATACACGACAGCAAAACTGGTTATGATAAAAACAAATTACAGAAACCGACTTGATGATGAGTCAGAATTAAGGTTAAAATTACTCCTAAAATCAACTCAATTTGCGACAAGAAACAAACCCACCCAACGTACTTGTATTTCTTACTTTTATTAAAATAAAAACTGTATTTTCTTCTACAATAAGATTTTCTTTTCTTTTGGGGTTAAGGGTTCGCTGTTATCTGGGAACTTCAATAAGGGTAGGTGGAGCTATAAGTTTGAGAAACTTTGTTCTACAAGAGGCAGATAATGCTAGTAATTCTGACAAATAAGGTAGTCTAGTACGCCTATTCTATGAGTGATTTTTTTCGCTTCCTTCGTAGCATCCGTATTCAAAGTTCTTAAACCTACGCACATTGATTGTGCTTTGTGTCTGAAACTAAAAACACCAATACTCGTAGCAAACGTAGCTAATATGGCGTGAAAGATACTAAGTATGCAAAATCCGTTTTTTTTTAATGAGACGTTCGATGTTTAATAGCTCGCGTAACTATTCGTAAACGCTAGGTAGTGCTGTAGGTCCACATTTTCAGCTTTCTTTCTGGGCTGGTTCATAACATAAGCGCTGTATTTACTTTGTTGTTACTAGACTAAATGCCGGATTAGGTATTATGTGTACAATACTCACGAAAGCCACATACAAATAGCGTTTTAAACTTCTCGAAGTAACTATGTTTGACCGCTTATTTTCATTTCGTAGCAGTGCTACGAGAAAATGCTTGTAGCACTGTTACGAAATAAAACTGATAACTAATGCCAGTTATTCACTAGCCTATCAATAGCTACATGGAATTTGTTCAAGTGCCAAACATAATAGAAATACCTAGAGGTACCCGACGCAACACAACTTGTGGACTGACGTCAAAGCCATTGCTGTATCCATTTTTATATTAATAATACAACAGATGAAAGCTACACAAAGTTCGGTGACGTGCACTCATAATCAATCTATTTTGATTCTAACATTGTCAACATCATTTCTATAGAGAAATAGGCTAGCTACTACTAGCTACACTAATTGCCAATACGCCTCCAGACTTCATTTTATTGATTTTACAATATCTTACTTTTCTTGGCCTAATAATTCAAAAGAGCCCAAAAACTAATCAAATAAAGAAGGATCGATAACTTATCATGATGATAATAATGTACGAGTATAACTATGTATAAATATACGTAAACTATTGTGTTCTTGGCTTCAATGGTCATTAGCCTAATTGATATTCAAATTACGTTTTGTTTCGTTTCTTCTTTTCTTTAACTTTAAAATTTTTTTACTTTGATAGATTTATTATTATTTGTTATTTGTAACGTTCTTCAGCGCTTTAAAGTATTTCCAAATTGTAAGCATCTACGAGTATATTCATACATATTTTAAGATTACGATCTATCACGATCGATGTAATCTGTTAAATAAATTAATTCAAAAAACACATTATTATTATTATACAAGATGTCTCGTAACTCAAGGTTACAATATTTATATATCCACATATTTTATGTGAACAACTTTTGCGCTATGACATTTAAAAATATGAATATATTTTTTTTATTTTACTATACAAATTCAATCGTCTGTTTGGTAATTTTGTATGGGAAGTCAATAATTTTTTATGCAAATTTACAAAAGTCATATAACAAAAATTGTTCACCATTAAGTATACAATATGTGGATAAAAGGTTATCCTTGAATTACAGGACTACCAGTTTATAGTATTTTTATATATCTTTAAAATATTTCATCTACTTTTAATGAAATATTTCCTCTATAATCTGTAGTTTAAAGGAAAAAAAAATACGAAAAAATTTTCAACTGCCTCTGGTGGGATTCGAACCCACGACCTTTCGCTATCCGGGCGACTGCTCTTCCAACTAAGCTACGGAGGACATAGTAAAGTTGGCGAATTTCTTCAAGTGTGTATAGCTGTTAGTAAGGCAGCATTGTTTCATCCATGTCTTGGATTTTATACCATCAATACTAAAAATTTAATTATAATCTGTAGTGTTTTCAGTATCATGTTTCTCCCACCAGGTTGTGTGGACGATGACGATGCGCTACTAGACTCGACTCCATTCCACTCCGGCAGCAGGACAGCCGCTGCCTTTACCCAGAGGCACGTGGAAGAGTCCTGGCTACATCTTTTGTTAGCTGGCGACTTCACGAAGCTGAAGGACTTGACTGTCTGCAATTTCGACTTTTTACTAGCTGCTGTAAGTATTAACAAGCTGGTCAAAGGTGAAGATAGAGTTTTAAAGTTTAGGAGAAATATTTTAAGAGGGAATGATTTTTAAAATCCCTTCCCTTAGGCGATGAGACAGGAGATTAATGTTATATGGGAAATTCGATATTATCGCATAAAGTCGCGGAGAACTACTTGTTAAACTATATTCGGTGGTTGGGGCAGGGGTAGATTGGATGCGGTAGGCAAAGTTTTGGGTTGTTTCAGAGAGTAGACGACAATGATAGGTTGATTTAAAAATATTTTATTATCTAATACAAACTAAATAAAATTACACAAGTAGAGCCTACATAGAACGCCATGAAATTGTTGCAAACAGTTCAATAAAAGTGTACAAAAATCTTGGAGGAGCAGAAGTTACTCCGTCAAAGTTGCAAGCTATGAATGCTCTTGAAACTGCGATGTAACTGCAGCGGTATATCATTCGACTTGTTTGTCTATATTTAACTACTAGAACTTGATATGCACAGCTTACTATTAGTTTGTGAATATGAGGAGATTAATCTGTCGTATTATTTTACCCGTACAGTCACAGTCATTTAAACACAAACGTTTATTTAAACTTTTAAACTCTTTTTTGTTTAATACTTAAACTTAAATAGCTAGATAATGTTAGTTTTGGTTAAGCTAGCAGTAAATATGTCATACTTTTTATTGGTTTTTGATATTCGAAACTTTCAACCGATCTTATTGATCTTATGTTTGTTTCTTTCTGTATTACGTTTTTTGTTGCACCATTACAGATAATCAAAATGTTTTTATTAATTTATTAAGTTTCGGCTTGATACACACAGCATTCTTTTTTCATGGTGATAGTACCACAGTGTAAAGAAAATACAGTGATCCAACGCCCTTGAACGACGCTTTCGCTAAAAAAAACGCTATGGAATAATGTCATATCCTAACATTTAATATGAAATGTTGGGCTCGGTGCTGTCGTCTGTCGAGACACATTTGGCTAGCTGTAAATGAACCGACTGTGATAACACTGTTCAGAAACCTTTTTTCTTTACATTACCTTTTTCATGCATAATTACATAGATTACATCATGCCGTGATGTCGTTACAGCATAAAGTAATTAATGTCGGCTACAAAATAGCGCTAGTAATTTACTGAACATAAGATAAAATTTATGGGACTTTTTAAAATATTTTACTGAAACTTTTCTCATTTATGCGTGTACATAATGTAACACCCCTGGCTAAGTTAAGCAGAGTCCAGCGCTGGAATTTGCATAAAATAAAAGGAATTTTAAATGCGCTGGGGTAGACTTTGTACATGTGTAATGGAAAAATAAATATTTGCGGTCGGGTTTTCGCTTTCAGGTGTATTTCAAAAGGCAATTATTCTTTTAAACTCTTTTCCAGCGTTTTCAATCGATTATGTATTGTTTGAGTCATTAATGTCAATGCAAGAAATACATTTCTAAAGTTTCATAGGCCTTTGTTTCATGACAGTTGTGGTTTTTATAGGATTTCTGCAACATAATAGGTTTTATACTATAAGAGTCGTATTGACGGTTTGCTTGCGATTTTAATGCGGAGCGAAAACATTGCGGTCAGCAACCGTCAGTATGTTAAGGCCTTAAGTTACCATTTTTGTAAACACAGATTTTGAAAGTATTCTGAAGGTTACTAGTAAGCTAGCTTGCTAAGATCTAATTTCAACGAGTTTTCATTTTGCTCTGTTTCGACATCATGATGAATGAAGTCATATAAGTAAACTTCCAAGGGGAAGTTGCATATTCGTCTTCAAATTAAAAAGAATAAACTAAAATAGCTAAATAGGCCTATGCAAAAAGAGGTTAATATTATGACCTCCACTAAATTATGACATGTTAACCTATTTTGTTCTATCCTGTTTTGTTTACTGGCGATTTCGAATTTGTTTTCTTTTTAAACGTCTTATTTTAATTAGCTGATTCCATACTATCGAGAAAGCAGTTATACGATTTAATATTTACCCTGTACTTAATTTCAGTCCACAATGGTACCTATAGTACGCAACACTAGAATATCTGTCAGTGTACAATTAGGAAATTGGGTTACTTAACTATAATCGTCTTTCCCAGGTCCAGACAGTAACGATATCATACCTGCGATGTATATTGGAGCACGTGCGATGCTACATACTCGACAGAGACGTGGAGCTAGTCTACGGCGCTGTAAGAAAATCAAGTGACATACTAACCCGCGATCCTATGCAACTAGGCGCTCAGGTAAGCATTTTAAGTATCTTGGAGTAGTGATGCCTAACTATCGATAGTTTCGCTATCTAGTATCGATATTTAAAATGATTTAGTATATAATTGGTCAAGTCTGAGGATTGTTCCAATTTGTCTAGGGGTTTTTAAACGCTCGTTTTTTTCTCATTCGTCAAATAATAACTTTGTTATGATTGTCAAAGCATTCGATGGTTCTGTTTGGGCAGGTCTTTATACAGTTCTAATTCATCAAGTCTATAATAAGTTATATTTCGTCAAGTGCATTTTATATGAGGTCTTATTTTATTAGTAATTCTTTGAGGGTGATTCTACAGCTTCAATACAATATCGTGTCGACAACAAACAATTTAATTATGAGATGCCGAGCTAATAATGAAACAGTATACAACTGTGACTAAATCAAGATACCCATAACAAGTTGACTAGTTTTTACAGTTTGCAGTATTTTAACCTACTTAAGATATAGTTATATTAGAAAAAGCAGTTCTAAATTTAAGATTTTTATTGAGAAACTGCATGTAATCTCATGTTTTCTCGTTGCATGTTATCTCGAAATCAGCTTTCCTTTATGCAACATCGTAGTGATTTAGAAGGTGATTTGATGGACAAAAGGATGTAAAATTGCCATGCCTTTGTTACCTTATCTATTAAATGACACAAAGTGTTGAAATCTCATGAATCAGTGCATGCTACACTAACTACATAATTTTTCGATTAAAATTGATTGCTTTTAAATAACAAAAATTTATATAGCGAGGAACATGATAATAACTCGAATGGTGATTAACTTAATTTATTTTGTATAGACGAATTTAGGGTCCGACTACATAAGAGTCTTATATATAGTAGGCTCATTCTAATACTTAGTAAGTTATATTACTAAACTATAATTACGACTGTAAACCTTAAATGAAAACCAGTCGATACCAGGGTAGTATCGATACCATTAGAAGACATTAATAATACAACCGCATTTGTGGTATCAAAAATACTTTATCCATTCGATAATAATACCGTCATATGAATGAATTTTTAAGGTCAACTATAAATATTTGAAATATCAATAGTTCGCCGTCACTAGTTCCCAAAGTGCAAAGTCACGTGAAGCGACGTGAAACAACCCGGTACAAATTAAATGAAATTTCCTGAAAGCATGCTGTGACACTAATAGTAACTTTAATAATTATAGTTCCATCTAATAAATTAAAATCTACAAATGACGGATTTCATTACTTGAGGCATTTTTTAAAACTAACCTATTATGCAGTATTTAGACAAAGACAAAAAAAAACACTGCTTCATACAAAATGATGTCGGCGGCTTAGTATTAGTCCCATAGAAAAAGTTATAGTATTTGAGCACCAAAATCAGCCACTAGGGGGTTGTTGATGTTTTTAAAATAACCCTGTTATGCCATTCGATGCAATTACCTATCAAGGCGTAATTCCGATTTAACTACTAATGGAGCGATTTATCACTTGGGAATCCGAACCATGTTGGTATCGGTAAAACGTCAAACGCATACGCGATCCATGTTACGAAGTCTGATTCCATAATAATAGGATAGCTCAGTAGAACTACGTTTTATTTTCAAACAGAACTGATACTGAAGCGATGAATCATTTGATTTGTATCAATTGTAATCAATAAATAAAATTGATTATTTTATTTATTTGCAATCTTACCCGCAAATACTGAAATAAGACAAAAGTTACGTTTCGTTATAAAACATAATATTTCTCATACACAGTTTTTTAATTTATTAAGATTTTATTTGAATGCTATCTTTAAAAAGCTAAACAAGTGCACATTCCGATTTCTATACCAGTCCGTCGTAATGACGGACAATATTAATGGAAAAAAAATCTGCAAAAACGTCAACTTTACCGTATTAGGAAATTGTATTTAGTGGCATTTAGACCAACCGTAACCGCAACTTACAGAAATGATACTAAACTGTTTTTTTAAAACAATAAATAATACAATAATAATAAACTTTTTTTTTAAATCTCTAGTCAAACTACACCAAACTTTGAGTATAAGATAGATAATCAAAGACACCGAACAACAAATAAATATGAACCAAAAATAGAACAAAAATAGACGAGTGTAAACGTCAGTGAACACACGTCAACTAAAGGTAAACTATGTATGAATGCAGCCGCACATAATCTATTGCTTGCAACAGACGTGCGCGACTGATGCGATATATGCGGCCCAAAAAATAAGGAGACATGTTCTGGCCCCCTAAGGGCCTATAATGTTATTATTGACGTTCATAAGTGGCAATTTTGTCCTGAATTGAATAAATGATTTTGACTTTTTTTGGACTATCACAGTTTAAAAAATGTATGGCGCCACTTCAGAGCTTGGAATGAACATGCTGTATCTATTTGTACTATACTAACTCAGACGGAATCAATTTCTCGTAAATACCTACTTACGACCGAGTCTATCAACACAAAGCCGCACGTCAGCAAAGACCATAAAGTCCTTTAACGAGTTGAACAGGCCTTCCTTCGACGGATATAGGTTTATTCCTATAGGCGAGGTTGCACTACGCAATATAGGTTAGGTACGAGGAAAAGTATTTTTTTATATTAACCAATAAGTAGGTTCTACTGACTCTATCAACATAATTAAAGCAAATCACTTTGCAAGTATTGCGGAATACAATTATTAGAAAGGTCAACTCACCCGTACTGAGACTTAGACCCCGCAGTCCTGCATAGATCTTAGGTGCTTTACCAATTAAACTACGGTGGACTAGCCCAGGACGTAATAGTTTTTTCTTTTATTTACACTATCGTCATCTTGTAAACTTAAATCGAAAATTTAACAGTCTATAAGGCAGGACATGCTAAACATTTTTACCAGTTTTCAACATTATGATAAGATTAAAACCAAGCTTTTATAGTCAAGAGTTAAACATTTTGGAGTTCCTCTCTTTACAAAAAGATGTGTTGTGATGCCGTACTTCACAAAATGAATAACGTAGTCAAAAGAAACAATTTTTTGAGGCAAAATATTTTTTTCAATCAAGCAAACAAGTTGAAAAAGCATATTTCAAAGTTAAACTTCTTTTCAGTAAATCCTTATAAAAACTCCCGAGATATACAAGTACGTTAAGCCCAGAAAAGTTACTTAAATACGTGTAACTTTTCAAAAGTTACTTCAAGTTACTTTTACAAGTAACATGATTGCCTGTGTTACTTTCAAGGGCTTACATGACCAGACTTTACCAAAGGACATTGTTAAAACTCGCCTAAGAATCAACACACATATGACTATTACCATAATTCTTGTTTTATTTTTTGCATTAATTATCATTAATTACTTTGTAACGGACACTTCAGGATCGTGAAATCAAATAAAAAAGGACTTTTATGATTTCTATCATTTGTACAAAATATTTTTATAAACTACTGTGCTACGTATGGGCTTCTGTGATTTGGCCAATGTGACAATACCATCAGTTACTTATTTTAGTATGTAAATAGTAAATAGAATGAATAGACATTTCATATTATGTGTCTTAGGGAAATATAATACTGTGAAATCGACGTTTTCATTAAAATAAAAACAATTTATTGTAACTTCATTGGGCTAAATCAGCCTTGTGCCATGCAAAGAAAATAAAAGTGTCAGTAACGTTGACAGATGACAAGACGTTGAAATAGCCCTTTGAAAATCATTTTCAGAATCGGGGTGCAATTGTTAAATTGTTTTGTGTTAAGTTTTTATAAATTACGACAAGGCTCTAACAACGGATATCGATACGTCTCTTTAGCGACCTATCTGGCTTGTTTTATTACGGACTCTGCATTCATGACGTACTAACGATGGAATCTACATAATGTTGTGGTTCAGCTAGTGGCTTTATGGTGCTGAAAGATGAACAGATTATTTACTGCATACAATAATGGGTGGCTTTCCGTAAGTTTTAACATAGTTTATTCCGGAAAGTATAAGTTATAGTCATTTTTAACCTACATAATTATCATTTAAATCACTAAAAAACATGAAATTCCAGGTGCAGCCTCATGATTTCATATGTACGACTTGTTGGATTGAAGCCAATCAAGCAATTACAAACATGAGCTCAATTGGGAAGAACTGTGCGCATTGTAATATGGTGTTACCACTCCGCACACAATCACATCAATTATTATATCAACGCAACATCATGTCAATATCAAAAACATCCTCTTAGAAAGACCTTTGCAGCTATGTATTTTTTACATAAAAACTGGAATCATTAACACTTAAAATTATAATTCAGTAATTTGTCAATTTTAATATGATTTTAGGTTCATGCATCACATTACATTTCTCATCCTTGCTGGCAAAGAGCTGAAAGGGCTACAAAATTGTAATTATTGCCATCACCATCAAAAGGTACTAAAGCCACAAGAGTACCTTTAAGATGCATAAACGTAACATTAATTTATTGTGAGATAACATATTTAAGATGATAATGTTATCCTGTTACAAGTACAACAACAGATTACACCAAGGATTGTAAGTGTTTTAAGCTTGGTTTCAATTGTAAACATTTTATTTTATTGCATAAAGTTGATCGAGTCAATTAACATTTTTCTCTTGATTTAATTTTTTTTTTATATTACAGGCTACTTTGGCTGACTACATTTGTGATGCTTGTCACACATTGATATCTGAGAGAAGTGCAACAATAGCCTCACAAGATTCAACTCTTACTGCGGGTCACCAAAACTTGCATATTATGTGGTTGTTCATTGTTAAATGCTCAGAATGTGCATACAGAAATCAACCGCCATATTGCAATTAATAATTACTGTTGTATTTGTTTTGTTGGGCACATGTCATGACCACAATATTATGGTACTTATATAACTTGGGCCTGATAGAGAATATAAACCCCCTGGACAATTCTTAGATTACATTTTGCTCGAAAATGTTGATCAAATGCCTAATTAGAGTAGTTAATTGTTTTTTATTATTATAAATGAAATAAATACCTATGTCATCACAACCTGAGTTTCATTTTCTTAATTAGTGCTAGTGCATAGGTAGGTATTGCTTATTGTCTTCTGCATTCTTCAGAGAAATCCCAAGATAAGAAATGAAATTTAAATAAGTAGGTAGGTAATTGTAGAGTAATTAATATACCTAAGTATATTATAAAACATTGCTAGTGAATTATAGAAGTAGGTAAACTAAAACAAGTACTTAGTGTGACATGATAACTGTTTAATTCTGTGCCTAAAGTGCCTACATTATAATGTTTTATGACAATGAAACATAACCTCAAAATCACTATGATAAATGCTAATAAATAAGTTCTCAGAAGTGTCCGTCAAGAATTATTGTTCTTATATACAAATGCGTGTCATATCGAACCTAGAAAGGTACTTTTTATTACTGTTGGTTCTTAGGCGAACAATGTATGGACGCAGAACAATGTCCTTTGTAATTTGAATTTACGTTTTTTTAGTAAACTAACAACCTGTCCCATCCCATAATATAAAATAAACCGACTTCAAAAAACTGAAAAGCTAAAAATAATATCAACACATAAGTACCTTATCAGTTACTTTTGGAGTCGGTGCAATCCGATGAGAGTTTGAATGTTTTCGTTTGCACCGACTCCAAAAGTAACTGATTAGATAAAACTGAAACTGAATAAAATTTACTTATTTCATCTATTTTTAGTGATACATACATATAGTGATAATCCTCAACAAAACGAATCATTTGAGTGCAAACATAAGATAACGGCTAAACACCGATTTCATCCCTTATTTTTCCCATCTTAGAGGTAAATTTTTTCAAAAAAATTTTTAGTATACCATTTTTGAAGTATAAGCTATTCGATAAAGAAAGAATCATCAAAATTCACAAATGCCGAAGATATTGGGCTACATAGGTACAAAATCAGTCGGCCCGGTATGGAGTTCATGCAATGTTTGATGATTTTCTTATAGATCCCATCATCAGAACTTGATCAAATTTATATGGGACCAATCCGAAAGTATTCCCTTTCGAACAAAAAAATAAGTATCGAAATCGGTTAATCTGGTAACGAATGATAGCTGAACATACATATAAAAAAAAAAAAAACAAAGATACTGACGAATTGAGAACCTCCTCCTTTTTTGAAGTCGGTTAAAAAACCGGCCAGTGCGTGTCAGGTCACGCGCTAGGGTTACGTAGATGCCTATCATAATATGCGGTGTTTTCTACCTGTCACGTATGTCTTTTTCTTCTCCAAGTACATTTTAAAGATTAACTCATTCACTTTTAAAATCTTCCTAGCTCTGATAGTTTTTCTTTTAACTTCGTTATAAAGTATTATTCAAAATTTAAAAAATCACATGTCGTTTTATTTTTCAAACCTCTTAAAACAACAATTTTGCTGGAGAGACTTGACTCTAACAAATAGCCTATCGATTGTAAAGGCTAAAATAAGTTTCAATAATAACAATACTAACGACTGATTTTAAAGTCAATTCTCGACAGTCAAACTATCGATAATATAGTTCGGCAACACTACTATTGGTGAATTTGCACAAACAAAAAGGGTTTTTACCTAAAATGGTCCCACAATAGTTATTAGCTAAGTTACTTTTGCCATAAAACTACAAAGCAAAATATTAAATTTGTTAGACCAACTTAGACTGCGACAAGCTGAGATTTCTCTTGTGACCCCTAAGCACGAGCTTCGAAATAATCAACAAAGATCATAGCTGCACTGAAGAGCTTGAAGTGGCCGTTATATTTAATGCGTATAATAAAACTACTACTTGAGTTTGTCTGATATTTTTTGTCTGAATCTGAGTAATTTTTTATTATTCTTTCTACAATCACACTAGTTATCTAGCCCCAAACTAAAAGCTATTAGTACGGTAACTAGATAGCGGATAAACATTCATAAATAGGTTTATAAACGGCTATGACTTTATTACAAAAATCATTTGCTCATCAGGCTCATCACAAAAACATTTGCCTCTTGCGGGATTCGAACCCGCAACCTTCTGCTTTTTCTGAGGCAGCACGGACGGTCGTTAATTGCAGTCAATGATTTAGATATTCAAGCCCGTTTGATAAGAGTATTAAAATTATAACTATACCTACACGGTGTGATAAAAATGGTACCTGTATTAAACTAAAACAGGGTGAAATAGATGCCTATCAACACAAATTAACATAACATATTATGAGAGCTCATAACTATCAGCTGGTCTCCCACTACAGCCAGACAGACTCAAATTAATTTAGAAAAAAACGGTTTCTGTCATGACCCCGATCGGGAATCCAACCGTTTACTTTGTCGAAGAAAGATGATTAACATAGTGGAAAGAGCATGATATATATTATTTTCAATTTTTAAAACTAATTAACTTTAATAAAACAAGGTGTCATTTAATTTTTTAAATAATAAAGTTTGATGTCCGGTAATTAAAAATGCATAGGTATTCTTCTCTATAATTCATTTGACCTGTCTTATATGCTTTTTTTTCTCACCCAACTAGAAACCAAATACCTGAAGCTTGCAAATTTTCTACTGTAGGCTAGTTATTAATTATAACAATTCACTCCATGTTTTTGCGTTATACTGAAGTTAGTTGGTCATTCATTATACTGTATATTTACTTAGCCTACCCCGAAAAGCTTTATTCATTTGTCTTCGCTTTCGCTTGACATGGGTAACGGGTTATACCAGGCTTTGCAACGTAAGTTTGGATTGTTTCACCTAAACATAACTTCGCGAATATTCGTAACGTCCTTTCCCCGCAGATACGCCCGATACGCCCGAAATTCAGTTTCTCACATGAAAGCATACCTAACCTTTGCCTTTTGGATTAACAAGCTGAAGTGGCAGTGGGCTGGGCACATAGCACGTAAAACTGACAGCTGAGGGGGCAGAAAGGTTTTAGAAATTAGGACCACGTACCGGCACAGCGCGCAGCGAAGGACGTCTACCCACAAGGTGGACAGACGACCTGGTAAAGGTTGCAGGAAGCCGCTGGATGCAGGCCGCTTCCAACCGGCTATTTTGGAAGTCAATGGGGGAGGCCTATGTTCAGCAGTACACGTCCTATGGCTGAAATGATGATGATGAAACTCAGGAAAAATGTAGGAATCATTTCATTAGCGCTACAGTGAAGCAATCTTCAGGGATACGCATTTCTGATGAAGATCACTCTAGATTTAATAGATTAGACTTCCTGCATCTAAGGACTATGGCCAAGTGTACTTCGGCTATGAATGGTGCAAAATGCTAGCAGGATGGTGAAGAGTAATATAGTATTTTGTTTCCAACAGATAATAGCGTGGCTTCGCCCAGCCGTCGCTCGAAGAGGAGTCCTCGCTACTCTGGTGACATCAGCGATGGCGTGGTGCGATGGCTATGACAAACCTCTTCTGGTGCCTTTGAATGGGTGGTGAGTATCTCATAAGATTTTTTAATGATTGAATTTAGCATTGTTATACAAAATAATAAGCCATATTTTAGATATGGTTCGTCCCCATAAGATGGTGCCTAAGAAAGATTCAAAAATATTTTTTACATTTTGGCCCTTTGTTTCTTCGACAAAGTTGTTTAGTTTCATAAGCACAAACTTATACTAAATAAATACGTATGATTATTGGTAACAAGGACACTTTTGTCTGTAGATAACTACAAACAGTGGAAATAGAACGACCTGCAAGTTCAATATGATAACGCACTGAGGGTTCAGCTGTTGGGGTTGCCAAGAAACTAGCTGCGCACCAAAAAGTCGAATAGATAATTGATTCTCTTTGTATGTTAGTAAACTGAAAAAAGGCTGCATTGAATCTAGTAAAAAAAAATCACTAAAGGTGCAATTTTTTTATTTGATGCTTTTAAATAATTACGCTTTCATGATTGACGACTTCCGTAGACGAAAGGCTAGCATGCCAGACTTAGTGTCGCTATCTCTGAGGTCCCGGGATCGATTCCTGGTCGGTCAACGTAGAAATATAACTTCTCTGTATTGTCTTGGGTCTGGGTGTTGTGGTACCGTCGTTGTTTTAGATTTTTGTAACACAAGTGCTTTGGCTAATTACCATACGATCAGATCAATGTATGTGATATTGTCCGATATTTATTTACTTATTAATCAAATATTTAATATTACTCGTATTAACGATGTCGACCACTTCAACCTTGACGTTGATCGTAATCAAATTTATCAACTAATATTTATTCACGGTCTACGAAAATATAAATGTAGCGCTTTCCGAACCAGAAATAATAAATACAACGGAATACAAACATTTACTGATCAAACAATAAGCAAATGATTTAGCTGCGAAAATATATTTTAGGGCTGAATAAATCGAAGTTGGCCGTTTTGCTTTTAGTGTAAATAGAAGTGTTTAAGACAAACAATTGGTTTGGAAGCCACGGCACGAAAAGGTCCTGGTGAATAATTGGCAAAGTTTGTATAAATTCCCCTGTGGTAGTGTAATTACGAAGGCAGTCTTGCCACAATTGAAATAATAATAGTAGATTCTTCAGTGTAATCACGATAACATCGTATTTTAGGTCGTTACGAAAAATGTGTAGTAAAGGTAGACTCTTTTTTAAAATTACGTTAAAATATATATTTCATGTACAAGTCCCCGTAAAAAAATATATTTATGAAATATGTCGTTTAGTTCTTATGAAATTACCTGACGTAAATTTCTGTAAGCCAATTATTTCAAGCATGCCCAGGGTGGTGATTATGGGCATATTCATTTTATGGCAAGCCATCATAATAGCCGAGGATTAAGCTTAGTGGCATGCATTGGGAGAGGCTTATCATCATCAGCCTTTGGAAGTCCACTGCTGGACATCATCATCATCATCATCATTTCAGCCATAGGACGTCCACTGCTGGTCATAGGTCTCCCCTATAGAACGCCTTAGTGAGTGGCTCTGAGTCGTTTGCATTTAACGGATGCCTGCAAACTTGACAAGATCGTTAGTCCACAAGGTCTAGAGGAGGCCTGCCAACGCCGCATCTTTCAGGTCGTGGTCGCCACTCGAGAACCTTTCTGCCGGTTTTCAATTCTGCGAGCGATGTTTCCTGCTTTACTTGCTCTGCAACTAGAAAAGTTGTGTCAGTAACTTTTACGGATCTTCTCATTTCGGATTGTATCTCGCAGAGAAACGCCAAGCAAAACTCTTTCCATAGCACGTCGGATGACTTTGAACTTGTTTAAAAAACCAACGTAACTAGATAGATAAGCTAAAGCTAAGGTAAGCGAATTACCAAGCTGAAGTGGGATCGGGCTAGATAGAGAGGACGGACTAAAACAGTTATAGAATGGTGGCCAAGATATAAAAGAAGGACAGTGGGTGGACTATTAGCTTGCTAGTTCATCGCTGCGCTTGTATTATGTCATCATCACATTGAGATAGATAGAAACAAGACGATAAGAACCGGGGCGCTAAAACTGAGTCCTATACACCGTTTTGATATCTATGTATTTATATAGTATGTATGTATTCATCTAGTCTGTGTTTGTGTTGCTAGATTTTTTCTAACACTCATTACTGTTTTGTTGCACCGCCTGTACCATCTCTGTCTGGCCCCTTGGTTGACTGGTAGAGAATGCTTTTGACATTAAGTCCCCATTTGTACCACTTATTTTTGTGTCTGTGCAATAAAGTATAAATAAATACACATACTGGGCAGATTTGTTTAGCGTGATTTGTAAGAAGTGAGCCTACTATTTACCTTTTGACTATGGTTGCGGTATATGCCTGGCTCACAGGTGCTGAACGCTTACCCTGCGTTACTAGTACAAGTGAAATTAATCAGGTGTGGTAAGTAATTTAGCTACTGCGTATTGACTAAGTGATTAAAGAAATCCATTGTGACTTAGTTTTCAATGTGATCAATTTTAATTTGTTTCTGAGACAAAATTCTGCGTGACGAGTGTTACGAAAAGATACAGGTATTTGATAATAATAATATTCAATTGCCTTACATTTGCTGCGTCTAGCTCTTGAGTATTTTTTGTTTTAATATTAGACAACATTACAGGCGTTGCCCTGATCCAATGGTAAGCAGCCAAAGCACGCGTTACAGAAATCAGTAACAACGACGGTACCACAACACCCAGACCCGAGACAATATAGAAAAGCTATTTTTCCAAATTGACCGACCGGGAAGCGACACGAAGTCCGGTATGCTCGCCTCTCGGCTATGGAGGCCGTCCGTTTTCCTGACCAAAAATCTAAAAACGGGAAAAGTTGACATAACTACACATGCGAGAAAAACTGTTTTTAACTATGATAATCTACATATATACTAGCTGTTGCCCCCGACTTCGTCTGCGTGGTCTTTAGGGGTATGAAAAATAGATGTTGGCCGATTCTCAGACCTACTCAATATGCTCACAAAATTTCATGAGAATCGGTCGAGCCGTTTCGGAGGAGTACGGGAACGAACATTGTGACACGAGAATTTTATATATAAGATAAAAATGAATCTCTATTTCCCTTGGTCATCTCATCACGCGTGAACGGATGGAACAATTTCAAAAACTATTTTTATGTTGTGATCATTATTATCAGGAGATGGTTCTTATGAAAGAAAAAAATGAAAAAGTCCTTTATGAATAAACTAAAGACCATGCGAACGAAGTCGCGGGCAACAGCTAGTATTAAATGTTTCTAGGTCATACATTTTACTGTCAAAGTGTTTCAAACGTAATAAGTTCTCCCCCCTCTCTCCATATTCTGCATTATACCTATCGTATTCTCGTTAAACTGTTCACATCTCTATTGCGTGTGTTCAACGTTACGTCTCGTTAATTCGGTTGCCCGGTGGGCCAGCGGACATAACACCGAATTAGGCGTATTGATCTCTCCCCGCAGACATGTTTGTAGTTCCACGAGGCCTTTTAATTGCCCACCGGTCAGCAACGACAAATGGGGCATTAAGGAAGAATAGTGTGTTGATAGCTAAAGATTATTGCGAAGGAATAGTTGACGATGTATAAACTGTGGTTTTCTTGCACGTGCCGAAATATTCTGTCTACGATCGTCAAATGCATGATCAAGTTAAATATACTGATAATACGGTACCTAATAAATCGAATGGGCAGAATTTCTAAAATCTATAGGTAAAGCAAAAATATAGGTACTCTAAAAATTAATTCGTTTTAACTTTTGAGAAACTGTGAGTCGCTTTTCACAATCAATACTTATAATAGATATTTTTATCTGTGATTATCAGAATATGTTTACATTCGAATATGTAAATCCTCGGTTAGAACCAAAAGCTACATTACCCTGCGGTCATTACAGTCAATACGCAGAATGAAATAGGAAAATGGACTTGATGGTATAATAATATAGTTTTTGATAGTAAATACAGCCAACAGTCGACCTACCACAAAACGTCAAATTTTCTCAATTGATATTGATCTCTACGTGTCGGACTTAAAGTTGAAAATCAATTCAATGACCTTTTACTTTTTGGGTAGGTTGACTTCACATACCAAATGTTAAGTTCTTACTTAAAATTCATATTCAAATCTTTCACGTGTTATATACTACCTACACATCCACAAACTTGAATGCCTTTCTTTGTTTACCTGCCCTTATTTTCCATATTGGCATTTTTAACGGATTTCACGTCACGCCTTACATATTGCGATGTTATCTAAAATTCACCCAATTCCAATATTTTGGGACCGATATTAAAAAGATTCACGTATAAATGATAAGCACGTACGAAGAAACGAAAGCCGTGAAACCCGAGGGTCCATAGCTCCGTGGATTTTGTGTTAATTAAGCATCTAATCGTCCTGTTTATCTATCCCATTAACTGCCCGCAATACCGTGATGAATGGCCCCTTCCGATGAGCGAACAGGAAAAAGAGTGGAGCTATATCACAGGAAATTAGATTACCCCGGCAGTTTTTTCTTCCGAGAAAAACATCACGGTGGAAAACGTTACCGATACCGTTCGAAAGATTCTACGCCAGTATTATTCTATAATACTTTATGATGACGTTACGTAATTCAATAAAAAAAAAAAAATTCAACTCAAGTTTAAGAGCGCCGACGATAAAAGGGCGAAAAAGAAAGTTTGTGTTTTGTAATGGTTCGAAATTTAGTGCTGTGTACTAAAAACGGCTTAGTAAACATATTTAGATTTTAATATTAAAATGTTTAAGCTCTAAAAATACCATTATATCTTGTAGCAATATTTTTGTAACCTTGTTTTCTTTTTTTGTAGTTGGACTTTTTAGCCTTTATAGTTAGGCCCCAGCACCCCTACTACGAACGCTTGGTAAATACGAGTAGTATTTAACGTACCTACGTATGCAGTGTTGTTTTGACGTCAAACTCTAGAGATTAAAGTAAACTCCCTAAAAAGTAAGCCATGCTACCTACCTATTCCTGTAATTTTACTTTTTTGGTGCTTTAGCTGTAGTTTTACATAGATCTCTTTTAAAACTTAGCTAGTCAGCTACAAATACAGATATAAATGCTTTCTAGTCAAATAAAAACGTCTCAGTGCAAGTGGCATCAAAGAGAACGCTGGAAGCGTTTTCATTTTTTTCTTTAATGTTCCTGCAGGCTTTTCCGCTTCTATTTGATATCACATAATAGCATAGTTTTTCAGTTCTAAATGTGATCTGTCTCCGATACTTCTAAAGCTTTTCGTATGGAGAGTGGAGACCTGCCTGCCGTGCCTGTCTCGTTTCATTTAGTAGGAGAAAAAAGAGATATTTGATCCTATATTAAGTTAAAAGAGTGAGAAATGGGAAAAAATACGACAGAAACATACCTAATACATAATAAAGGAGTATTATTAAAACAAAGTTAAAAGGGAAACTGTTACAACTAGGTAGGTTTTACAAGTTACTGAGTTAACTTATGAAATTTACTTGAAAAAAAAAACTTTGATGTTGTTAATAATTATATATAAACACATTTAATAATAATAGGCTAATTAAAAAAAGAAAAGATAATGTTAGCGAAAATTAACAAAAGCATCTAACCTCATTGTGTAAAACAGGTTTTTTTTTGCATAATTGTGACAGACACTAAGGAGTTCTTAATGCGCGTGGCCCGACACGCACTTTTTTATAGTAATGTTACTGAGATCGAATCGAAACTCGATTATGACCACTGTTGAATTACGGCATTAAGCTTTAGGCCCAATGTCTTTTTGTGACGAAGCTTCAATGAAAACGTTGTCCGCAGGTTGCAACCTCCAATCGCGTCTACAGTCCGAGTGGTATCTGTCGGGGGTTCGACTCCCGGTGCAGGGGCGAGGCTGCTGCAACTAGCGCCATCTGGTCAACACTTGGTACTTGCGCCATCGTCCGGGGACCCACAGCTTTGGCATGTCATGTCTAACTCCAGAGTCCATACGTTCAAAGGTATTTATGAACATATTTGTTTATTTTTTTCAGCATTGTTTTGTGTTGTCTTATTATAATCCGGCATTTTAGAGTTATCCTAGTACCTATACTTGTTATAGGTACTCTTTCGTACATATAACAACTGTGTTCATTAAACACATACGGTTATATATATCCAGTATAGTTCGGATCGCGGCTGCGCCCGCGTGGAATTCGATTTGTCACTCAAAGTCTTAATCAACGATCCGTCACTTCCCAGCTCAGAATATTGATACATTACATTTAACCACATCAATGCCTCGCTCTAAAAGTTAAAAAAGCGAGGCTAGCGCTAATGCATTATTTTAGAACATATATATATATAGGTATTACGCTGTTGCACTTTTTCTAGAACTTTTAAAGGTGAACAATTCCGTCATATATGTTTTTTGCGTAACTTTAAGTTTACGCGGCGCACACAAAGGAAGCTTTTAAAAAAAAAAACATTTTTGCAACATTTTTCATTCATACTTCCTATTGGTTGTAGCATAATGCCTATATAAATACAGGGTTACATTGCAAAGGGGTGTCAAATTTAAAATATAAGATCTAGGGAACAATACAAAGAAGCGTCTTAATCATTAGTATTTTTAATAATCGTATGTTACGAAAAAAAAAACTGTATAATAAATAAACGGTACAGCGAGCCTACAAGGACCTGATGCAGTACACATCCGGTGCAATTTTTTCATGAGTTAAAATTTTCCACGCTTACGATTTTTAACAGCGGATAGGAATAAATAAATGTTTTTTTTTCTTTTTGCACAGTTCGATTAAGTTACTTCTGAGCCACTCCTAAACATTTGCAATGTAAGCCTGTATAGTCTAAAACCTTCCTCGATAAATGGACTATCCAAAACAAAAATGTTTTTTCAATTCGAACCCGTAGTTCCTGAGCTTAGCGCGTTCAAACAAACTCTTCAGCTTCATAATATTAATATAGATTTACACAATATCTTGAAATCATGTCATCATGACCTGTAAAACGTGATTAAAATGATTGCTTAATTAACCTACCACTGTTGCTTGCTAGGGTTCAAATGAGCGAATTCTAGAGTTCATTAGGGGTATTTGTGGGTGAATACAGTCAACCTTTTGCATTATTTACTCTATGTTAATCCCTAACGGAGTTGAATTAAGGTTAAATTTCGTTATATGCTATTTGTGACTGCTGGTACTCTCAGTTTCCAAGCAATCAAGTGTTTGTTTTCAAATCTTTGAGGGAACTGAATCATTCGTTATCGAGGTAAATAATACTTCGATACCTAGAGAAATTGATAATATTCGGCAAAGGCTTTACTGTAATCATTTTTAGTCTGGTTTATTAAGAGAAGTAATTTTGAATAATCCTTTGGTAATATAAATATTGCTTGCATCGAGAATTCCTTTGAATTCAATGCTTGCTTTAACTCAATTTGTAGAATTAATAATTAATATCACCGTTGTATGTTAAATGTTTATAAGGTAAAACGTTTTTAACGTGGCTAATTCAAAAATGTTTTACTCAGTCGATGAATATTTTAATTCCTTCAGACTATGAGCGTTGTAACTCGCTTATTTTGCCTATTCCTTTTTTTTAATTGACATATTTAATTGTAAATGTAATTAATTGCTGATGACCATCGACTTAATAGAACTATAATTCTAAATGTTGATATTTGTATACCGGACCCTGGGCTCCAAAGCAACGGCTTTGGACGCAACCGGGTTAGACCGTTTAGATAAAGAAGAAGAAGAAGAGTTAATATTTGTATACCAGGTTCTGGTAAAATGTGAGAAGATTTTTTATTTATACCACATTTCACGCAAACGACTACTTAAAAAACTATGAAACACGCTTTTATATATATTAGATTTGTCAAAACGAATCAATCAAGCTAAAATACAATGGTTGTACTGAAGTAGACATTGAAGAGTTCTAGTGCTTACCTCCTAGCTCGATCATCAAATCAGCACGATGCGATGGTACCAATTATTTTATTGTCATCTGAATGTCGGATACTTACAAAGTTTAAAATCGATGATTCAGTTAAAAGTACGTTAAAAACTACCTCCGAAATTAGATGACATGTTAGTTAGTTGCAAGTGACGCTAATTAAAGTGTGTTAAAAGGAGGTGGTTCACTAAACTTTTTCATATTCATTTGATTATACGACGCTATCTTCTGAGTGATAAAGACTATGCAGACTAAAATATTTTTATCGTGTTTTAAAAAATAATAAAATAATTATTTTGGATAAGACTAGGGGTTCTGTAAGCCTTATTTATTTATTGTTAAAGCACACCAACAGCACATATATTAAAATTACATTTTAAAAGCCTTCTTTTAAACTCTATGCCAAGGTACTCCCTGACCCTGCAAAGCACTTTGAGTTTGTATAAGAAACTCCTGGCCAATTCGTAGATGTGATCCTCAAAGCTAAGGTAGGCGTCAAACATTACACCCTTTCAAAACCGTAATTTTGATACAGGGTAGGTACCTACTTATTTTTAACGGTTTCTATTTGCTTTTTTGTACCAATTATAACAAACTTAGATTTGGTGAAATTAAGTGTTAAAGTGTGACTTACCGCCCAAGGACTAATCCTGTTAAGTTCGGAAATCAGCTCGTTAATAGCTTCGGAAGCTTAAGACAGATATACCTAGAGGTTAAATCGGTGTACATGAAATGTTGATAATTCTGGATCACACTAGGCACGTTGGCAGATCTGTAAAGTAAGAACAGCAGCGGCCCCAGAATGGATCCCTCTGATACCCCTTTATGCACTGTTTGAAGCTTCGATTGCTGAGAACAACTGTTAGAGGACAAGTCCACAAATTAAGAACGACCTCCAAGGTAACTTAAGAACCAGGCAAAGGACTTTCTATCAAACTCACAGAATAAAAGTTTTGACAATAATAATGGAATATTTATCGAGTCAAATGCGCGAGTACTGTCAAGAAGGATAAGAATGGTAGCCATACCCCGATCCTGTGCACACAAAACATTTCAACTATGTCAAGTAGTGCTGTCATTGTACAGACACGTCAACTTACCACAAAACGTCAAATTTTCTCAATTGATATTGATCTCTATGTGTCGGACCTAAAGTTGAAAATAAATTCAATGACCTTTAACTTTTTGGGTAGGTTGACCTGCCGTTGTCTGTACCAAGTCCTAAAGTTCTAAAGCAATGAACTGACTGATGGATTGGTAGTATACTGTTTTTATCTAAGTATTTAGAGACTTGCTCATGTACGATCTTTAAATTTTCGGCGATTATTCGATTTTAGAAGCGTTACGACCTTCACTGTCTTTCAAACTTCAGGAAATGAATGTGTGGTAATCGATTTGTTCATAACGTGTGTTATATGAGGCAGTGTAATGAGAGCCATGTGTAGAGAAATATTGTCAACCCCTCTTGCATTGGCCTTCGTGGCGAACAAGATTTTGCCAACTTTATCAGCGGAAACAAAACAACTTATGTTAGAAGATGATTTTCTTACATCAATAATTAATTCATAACACTACATTTAAAAGCTGTCAAAGCCTAACTTACGTATAAGTAGAAAATGTTAAATCTTATTCTATTTTATAGAGAACTTGGTTCTGCTGTAAAATATTGTTATGACTTCAGACAGTGACCTATAAACCGCTTACTATAACTCCGAAAGTTTCGCCGTTAAATCCTTATTTACTTGTATCGAGTTTCGTGTATTTTCTACGAAACAAGTTAGCCTTACAGTAAGCGAACACAACATAAACCGGGCAAGGATTAGCCCGGCCTTCGTCACGGCACAACTTGAGTAAATTATTACGTCTTCCGTCAACTTACTATTTGTACGTGATATAAATATTTAACACAATTAGTGTGAGCACTCTGTACCTTTACTTAACAACGTCAATATATTATTTTCGTCAAAATGTGTTGATGTTTACAAACGAGCAATTATTAATGTGGCTTCAAATACCCTTCTGTTAATACGTCAAGTATACTGGTATATCACTTGACCAGTAATCACATCTCAACACTAAATAGTTGACCAGCTGACATCAGTTTGGATAGAGAATGATGAAAATACCTACATATTTTTTGATATTTCGATGTTGATTCCATTTATAGAAAAAGTTGTTGTACACTAGAATAGAAGTAGAATCCCTTAAAGTTTCACTGTAGCTGTTTATTTAGAAATTTTTGAGTATAAATCAACTATAATTCTTAAACTATAATGTTACGTTATTTTTTTTTACGATTCCGCAAGTTACGATTTCGCTCTCGAGTATTTTAAATACGTAAAACAAGGGTTTCATAAGTCTTTTCATAGGTACTTAAAATAGTTATTTTCAATAATAATATCGCATTTATTTTCTTGGAAGTTTATTGTGATGTTAGTATGAAGAATTTAAATCGTGGAATAAAACTAGATTAGATTAGAACGACTTAAATGACAAAAATGGAGCCAACCAGTACTAATTGTTTTTGGGATGTTCAAGGGATGCTAAGAAGGTACCCCATAGGCAAAGCTTTCTTTATGTAGTAGCGCGTTATGTATATAATACACTAATGGTAACGCCTATATTGAAATACTTTTTTTATGAATGCAGTTTACGTATACCTACTGTAAGTAGCTAAATTTGTAAATGTTTGGTGTTTTGGAAATAAATTTAGAAATAATTTCTCAACTTTTCTCACATTACAAAGCATAATTAATAAGTATAGCTCGCGAGTGACTCGGGGTGAGTTACAGGACAATTAACTCTTATAATAATTTAAAGCTGACAAAACAAACGGCATGAAGCATATGCGTTAATGTAACTTTAGTGTTCCTACATTAAAATTCACTCAGATTTACGATCCAGTTTTGCAGCTAGTCTGTTTGAGCGATATTTTATGCTGAAACTTACATTTACGAACTTTGAGTTTAGTTCCTAAATGTAGATGTGGATAGCCACACCCTCCGAATGAGTCTAATATTTATAACGAACCAATTATTTTTTTTAATAATACCCAATTCACTCAAGTTCTGTCGCTAATTTCCCCTGACTTTGTTCTCTCTTTTGCTGTTTCTCACGTCAGGGGCATCATAACAGTTTTTTTTTTTTTTTTTGATAAAGCGTACTTTGGAACTTGTCTGAACAACGATGCTTTCGGGTTACGTCGTTGTCAGCATTGTGTTTAGTTTGGAGCAGTGGCTTTTTAAATTTGGGAATGCATTGTCTGTGTTTGGTTAATTACTTATTGAAATTTTTGATTTCGGCTGCGATATAAGTAAGTAGATTATGGAAAGTATTTATTGTGTCCTCTTTTTTGATGACATCGGTGAGTTTATAGGCGTCAATTCGGTGGTTGTTCGAAGCGATAGTGTGGTCCGTCCGCTTGGCGGCGAAGCGCGGGCAGTGTTGAATCAAATGTTTTATGGACTGGGGTGTTAAGGAGTCACAGGGACAGGTGTCCTCTGCAAGGATTTTGAAGCGGTGCAAATACTGTTTCTGCCAGCCGTGGTTGGTCAGCATTTGAGTGATAGCGAATTTAAGGGTGACAAGAGATAAGTATTGTTGAAGATCGGCGTAAGATGGTAGTAGAGTTTTGGTGTAGCTGCAATTATTTTGGTCAGAATAGAGTGCTTCAGAGGCGTTAAGGAATTTCTGCTTGTTTACGTATTTCACGTGACTTATGAGGATAAGGTTGTATTAAGGGCTGCGGTGGAGGTTAGCTGCTCTTTTAGTCTCTGCATCCGCTGCCTCGTTGCCGTCGAATCTGACGTGGGCCCTGATCCACGCAAACCCGATGGCAATTTCAGATATACGGGCGTTGTAGAGGTGACGATGGATGCGTGCCGCAAAAGCATTAAAAGAGTTTGGGTTCTCTAGTTCTGTAAGAGCAGATTTGCTATCAGAGAGGATGACAAACTCTGTCTGTCCGCTGGAGATGATGTACTCACAGGATTTTTCGATTGCAAGCATCTCGGCTTGAAAAACCGAGCAGTGGTCATTGAGTCATAGCAGTATTAGGTACTTCAACCTTGTTTTGCTTCCTCTGAATAGTTTGATGTTAAAAGAACATGCCCCAGGACATCGCCAATTTGAGAGAAAATACAAATCGCTCTCAAATTTGCGATCGAGTGAGGCAATCTACTTGTGTGACTAGATCTTCTAATCAAGAAAAGAAGAAAAACTGGGAATATTCGACTCGAGTTATTTTCTTTTCAGATTTCGTCTGTCTCGCAAAGATAATTTAATGCGTTTTTCCTTATTTATTTATTATTATGGCACAAAAGCACATTAATTTAAAAAATACAACAAACTTTTACAGTAGATTGGTTTTGATACATGTGCCAATTATAGGTGTACACAACTTGCATCGGCTTAAATTAACTAATATCGAAAACAGAAAATTATAGGAAAAAGAAAGCAACTATACGCCTTAAAAAAAGATAAAATACATTTAAATTCAACACCCCGGCAAGTTATTTCCTAAAATAACTCAAAGAGCCGGAGAAATGCATAGGCGCACCATCCTGGCAACAAAACAAAATATTTAAAGCCTTTGTTAGCGCTCATCTTTGATTGCAAACCTTTTTTATTTCTGAGTTTTTTTCGAGTTTCGAGTTTCTTGTTTGATTCACTCCTAAACCGAATCTATGCCAAATGGTTCTACCAATTCATTTCCGAAACTGACTAAAATGGTGAAAGTAAACCCCGATGCCGAGTTAGCTAACGACGACGGAGTTGCAATTATCGTAATAACCCGATCGTTTAACTGTATTGGACGCCCCGCATTAGGATATCGGCTTTCGTCCAATTTAAAATAATTACGTGTGCAGAATAATGACATTGTTTTAATTACACTGTATTATTTTTTTAAATGTTTGGATATACTTTAAAAAATATTGAATTTCATAATTTAGATGATAGTAATGATGAATTTATTTATTTAAAAATGATAACAACTCGATTTTACTTTTAGCTCGTTAATGATCATTTAATATTGCTTTACTAAAAGAACATAATGTAGACTACAGTATAAAAATCTATTTCGTTAACTATGATAGACTCAACGATTCTTCTCTCGTAATTCTCTCGTAAGTATCTTCTCCATTGAAATATATACTATTTAGGCATAGGTACTTTTTTCACGTTTTGTACAAGAAGATATGAATGATAAGATTTTCTTATGTTTAGTTTATACAAATTGTACCTATAAGTGCCACTACATAAATATTAAGTTCGACGTAAATTATATTTTTATTTCTAACTTAATTGCACGTAAAGCAGCAGACAGCAGACAGCTATTTTATGTCACAACACAGATGGTACTTACCCTACACAAATCGAATATAGTCTCAAGCGATGAATCGATCGAATGTTTTGGCACCATTCTTTGAATACTGACTTAAATACCATACCGTCTGGTCTAGTTTTGCGTTACGCATAACAAAGTTAAACAAGTTGCGGGTTCGAAGCCCGCAAGGAGCAATTGTTTGTGTGATGAGCACGAGCAATTGTCTCAAATGCTTAGTTAAACATTTTAGGTATGTGTACCTACTAAATAGTTGTCATAGTAGTTAATAATAAAATTGGCTATTTGGCTACACTCTTAGGATAATTTATTTCTTTACCTACTAATAGGTACACAATAGATATATTTTAGTACCTGATATTTTATTTTATACAGGGTTATTTGTAAAACATTAACAAGCACCTAGGGGTTGAATCTGGTGCTCAAATACAACAACTTTTTTTTGTTGTTGTTGATATTTTACTAATAACCCTGTATATTTATTTTCAAATAAAGAAGGCCTTGCCATAATCTTCCAAATACAATTTAATAAATTGAGAATAGTAATTGTATATTTATCTGGAACCCGCAGCCGGTCCATTTGTTGTTAAAACAAACACGGGTCGTAAACGCCCGGCAAATACTAATAACAAGGGAAACGGTGGCCTTGCCAGGTGTCCCGATTTATGCGGGACATCATGACTTTCAAATCCGTGAACCATTTGAATCTGCTCTTGTTTGGCCGCCTTATTTTCACGTTGGTGAAACAAATTTCTTATTTGCACCCCCCCCCCCCTCTCTTTAGGGGTCGATTCCATATCATCAACCACACTCATATTCCCGCAATATGATGTAAGGGTCACATCAACTCACATGCGCATTTTATGAATATAATGATAAATAATTTTGCTGATACGATACCATTAGCGATAATTGCAGTAAATCGTCACCGATACAGATACTGATAATATTTTTCAGGCGATAGTAGGTACCTATGTGTCTTTATTAGGCATACAACTGTCAATCTAGCAGCGGATTTTAACTCGGATTGATAAAACTGTCAGGTCCACTTGCGCACCACCGAATTCGTTTAGTAAGGAATTAATCTATCTGTCACTGTCAACGCTATAGAATTATATTTAGTACCGTGTTAGTGGATAGTTCGGGATTAAATTCGCTAATCCTGAGATGCGCAAGTGGACCTCAGGCGCTTCATTTATTGGTTGCTAAGCGGTCGCGTGAGATCAAGTAACAATAACACTTCTATAGTATCTCGTTTTGATCGGCTAAGGGGTTAAATAAAAGTAGCATAAAAATTGTGTTGACCAAGTGACAGTGAGTGTACAAATTATAAAAAAAACACTGCAATGTTGCCACGTCGCTGATTTTGCGCTGCTCCCTCGCCAGCGATGAAACAGCAAAGTCGCCGCTTTACAAACTTTTTGATGAATATCGACCACTTTATTGACATCATTATCCCTTCTTACAGTACAGTACCTACTACTTTATAGTATGTCAATAAATTGGTCGATATTCACCATACTTAAGTACATCTCAATTATGACAAACCGATGAACATTAAACGTTAAACTTTTATATAGGTATTCTCGTCTGATTGTCTAAATTGTGGTGTTATTAAGCTTTAGTAGAGTCACCAATACATAGTCTTGACTGTCTCTTATTTAATCCCTTTGCCCCGAAATGCTTACATCTGCCAACCAAGTCAGCAAAGTAATAAAACTAATTATATTTACGTACGCGCAGAAGCACGCGGATCTCTGTTTGACAACCCACCTCACCTTTAGTGACGTTGTTGTTTATTTATATTAATCTTCATAATTTAGGTAAATGCTAAATTACTTTTTCTGTATTAGGTACAAGGTCCTTCTTGAGTGAACAAGACAACTAAGAATAATCGACCTAGGCTAGGATAATCGACCTAGCTAGGCTAGGATAATACAGGGGGTAATAGTAAAGTTAAGACATCTTAATATACTTTTATAATGATGATGGTGTCACAAGCGATAATGTGATGATTTAAAATTAAATTAAATGAAAATATTGATATTGAATTGAATCCATAAAAAACATAGAAACATTCATTTTTGTTAGTAGACGGCAAGACACTTTAATAACTATGTACTAGTAAAATTTATAGTGCTCATTGTATTGCCCATGCAATGACATCCAATATGCAATAATAAGACTGTCCATCTTTTCTGCCACCACTTTAAGGAGAAAAAGCATTTTTAAACATGATCCGCCATTATAGTTTTAGTTAAGCAAGTGAAAAATACTTTTAAATGGATAATATTCATTATTCTGTCGACAATAAATAGAAAAACCAGGTGCAACACTGGTTCAGCAGCCAAACTTATTATTATGGTCAAATCAGCAAATATTATGTCAGCTGGTTACATCATACATCTGCTAAATACATAGTCACGATCCAAATATTACTTGATTTACCCAAAAAACGCATTTTAGGATTGTAATTTTCCGTCAGTAGTGTGACTCCTCATCATCTTCAGCATCATCAGCCTTTGGGAGTCCACTGCTTTATTTGCAAGGCTTATGTCTCGCCAAACGCCACAGCGAGCGACTTTGGAACGTTTACATCAAGCGGTTTCATGCAACCTCAACTAGGTCATCAGTCTACCGGGAGGGAGGCTTCCCCATGCTACGTCTTCCTGATCATGGTCGCCACTCGAGAACCTTTCTTAGTCAAGTTGTCAGTTTTGTGAACGATGTAGCCTGTCCATTGCCACTTCAGCTTTGCAAAACTCATATCTATAACTAATATCATAAAACTGAAGAGTTTGTTTGTTTGATTGAACGCGCAAATCTGTGGAAATATTTATTTGTATTGTTTTTTTTTTGTTTTGAATAGGATATACATTTATCGAGGATGGTTATAAGCTATATAACATCTCGCTAGAGAGTTAGAGTTATCAATAAAAAATGTAGCAAACACAGGAAAAAATATTCCTTTTAGGAGTTTCCGTTGCGTGCGCTGGGAAGAAGAACCCGGCGGTGGCGGCATGGCCAGACATTTGTTTTATACGTAGCTTGCTGGTTTCCGCAAAACATGGCCGTACCAGCGTAGGCGACTCTTCTGCAGTTTGTCTGCAATGTCACGAACACGAATATGTATGTGTGACGAAATCGTTTCCCTTTAAAAGTAAAAAAAAGTCCGTTAATAGCATACGTATGTCTATCTTTTGGTTGACTTACAATAACCCTTTTATGGTAACCAAATTTCTTCTAAAATAATGCATTATTATGTCGTTGATAAAGACTTTGAATAACAGACCGAACTCCACGCGGACGAAGCCGCTAGTTTGGAATAAATATTGTCCCCATTTCAATCACTATGGGAGGCCTATGTTCAGCAGTGGACGTCTTACGTCTGAAATGATGATGATGATGATCACTTTATTACATCAAAGCGTTTTTTTTCTAGGTCACTCAGGCAGGATACTCTGCATGTGCGTGACGCGAGAGTCTCAGTACCTCCTCACCGGATCCGAGGACACCAGTGTCATTGTATGGGACTTGCACACGTTAGCAGTCAAGACAAAAATATTGTAAGTACTTTTATCACTAGACTCGTTCGTTTAAATACCTACCTAAGTAATAATGGAAATCGTTAAATTGAATCTACTGTGTAATGTATGCTTTAGTGTTTCTGTAGAAATATGCCTATAATATCGTGTTTATTTTCTAATATTATGTTTGCGTATCAACTCGTATATAGACTATATTAACTAATTTCGACTATTTCAACATCCAACAGAATGATCAATATCCTTCAAGATTTCTAATTTCTAAACACTGACTAGTAGTAGTTTGCGATCCGGTCTACAAAGGCTGTGGGTTTGAATCCCGTGTATCAATGTTGGTTTTACGTATGTTTATCCGTGGTCTAATTGTCATAGTAAACGCTTTGCATTGATCGGGGTTAAATAATAGTGTGATTATTAGAAAAAATATTATATATACCTATTTATATAGTTACACACAAGTATTCAATAAAATAACGTGATTGAATAAAATAATAATTAGTATAAAACTCTACTTATGTATTAAAGTACCTAATTAGTATCACTTGATTTATCCAGGCCATTTTAGATTTCAATCCATTCTTATCGAATCAAAATTAAATGTACAATAGGTAATCTAAAATCAATTAATCGAAACAAGGACCAGCTAATTTACATAATTGAACCTTAATACCTATATCCTCTGTGGGAAATAAATATAATGGAATAATATCGTTCAAAACCACGGGTCGCATACGTGTGGTTATTAATTTAATGAACATTACTCTCATTGGATATACGCTCATTGGGTTACCATCACCGTCAAAACTGAAGAGTTAAAAATCTGCCTACAGGGTCTGAGTGCCAATTTTATAAATACCTAGATGACTTGCTGAACTTCGTACCACCTAGAGTGCTTTCCCATACAAAATTGCACATTTCGATTCTTCGTCTGTTTCTTAGAGTTTTCTCTAATTTTCTGTATTCTGACATAACATAAAAATGTGTATACAAATCGGTCGAGCCATTCTCGCGTTTTTGCCAAACCAAAAAGACAATCGATTTGATAGAATGTTTCAGTAAAAGGATTGTTCTGGATCGAGTACTTATAGAAGAAAGAAAACTATATAAAAAAAACAAATAAAAAACCTATCAAAATCCATACATCCAACACTTGTATCGGCTCGTACACGATCGCAAGGTTGACATTTCGTATAAAACGAAATTTTAAAAATCTGCTATCTAGACTCGAATCTGACCCACACTCTTGAATTTGGCTTATACTTTTGTACCTTTATGTAACGTCCGTATGTATCATTAACTGATACAAACAAAAACGGGAAGCGAATGCGAAATTGTATTGACAGCACTTTTTTTACTCGCCAATTTTTATTTCTATTTGTGAAAAAATGTTTAGAACCTTTAGGGAAACCTTTAAATTGTGTTTTGTAACTCAGTTATAATTCAGCCAAATAGTAAGAGAAGAAAGAGTATACATACTTACTTACTCGTATTACTTACTTTGAGATAACATCCTACAAGTAATAAAAAAACTTGCGCTTGAGTGCTTTTCCGAGTTAGTTAGAAAAAAAAGTGATGTGCTTGACATTATAGACATTGCTTCTTTTCAAATTTCATGATTCTAGGTCAACGGCAAGTACCTGTAGGTTTTAGATTCCCTTGTGAGTATCAAAAGCCCAGCATTAACAGCCGTATCTTTTGATTTCGTTGACATAAAAGTTTATTTTTTTACAGCATCAAAGAGTTGCAGACTTGAGTACCTATTTGATATTAATTTCCACTTAATACCTCTACGCGTTCCTAGTAAAAAGGGTCTTGACAGACAGACAGACAGACAGACCGACAACAAAGTGATCTTTTAACTTTTTTTGAGGTACATAACCCTAAAAAGTGTAAACAGCCATGATGTAGCATAGAAAAAATATATATAAAAATCAAGCAACATCTGTTTTATACTAAAAAATAAAAAAACGAGGGCAGTGAAAGACAGGCCATATATATATAGATATATATAAATGTATACGTCAACCGATTCTTAACTTTTGTATTAGTTAAATCACAGGACTGTTCACTATTCACTAGAAATAAAATTGAAAGATGAAGTTTATATTTTTATCTGTAGAGAACACATAGCACCCGTGTTGTGCGTGGCAGCCATCGTGAATCGGTCTCTGGTGATCAGCGGCGGCGAAGACTCTGCGGTCATCGTCACTTCTTTAGTCGATGGAGCACTGGTAAGAACGCCTTAGTAAAGTTATGTTTGACATGATTCAAGCTACATCTATCAGGAGCCAAATTATAAACTAAACAGTACCTAATCAGTATTGTTTGAACGTCAATCTCTATACAGAAAAAACAAAACAAGGTTGAAGGAATACAGTTTTAATTGTTCATGGTGCGGCCCCAAGTACTTCTTTTAAGCTATCATTTCATTCATTTTTTTTATTACTAATGTAACATTATAATATTCAAGAACTTGTAAATCACCACTTGATGGTAAGTACCGTTATTATTTAAACAGAATTTACTTACGTACTTATAAATGGAACGTAGTAAAAGCTTTTAAAATATTTGTAATTCGTTTTAACTATGCAAAAGGCTCTCAGGTATTCATTAGGTAAAAGTGTACCTTAATAAGGTAAAGCATTCACTCATCAATTTAAACTTAGCAAAAGAGACATAGATTTATATTATCATTATTTTATAGTAATAATATCCAACATCAATATTATATGTATGAATAAAATTCTAGTTCCACATCTACATTTAGAAGCTATTACTAGGCTCTTGATCAAAATATGTCCAATATCAGTTACGGACTTAATAAACACAATTACAGAAGTAACCCGATAAAATGACTCAGAGAATTTTCATTACGATGTCAAGAAAAGTAAATATTTGATATTTTTTATATTTGCTTGTATAGTAAAATGAAAGTTATTTGATACTATAAAGAAAGTTTTTTGTAACTGAGAAAGGCTTTGGAAATCTGCATTTAATTACAAACTAAGGGTAATCATAGACTTTGACAGCGTACGTTTGCTCTTCCAAAGTCAATAAACTAAGTTTTCTCGTAAAGGAATATGAGACGGGGAGAATATTTACCGTGAAGTTTCTTTAAATTAAATGAGTTATTAGATCTGCGATATACCGAAGCATCCAGATTTAGTTTTGCAAATGTCTTTTATGATGATTCTCATTATTATCAGAACAGTAACATCGGAAAAGTTTAAATAAGATTTAACCGAATAAAATGACTGAGCATCTAAATTCGCCCACTAATTTATACACAACCGTTATTTTCCTAATGAATTCCGAGAAGAAAGGATTGCTTTAGGTGGCTTAAATAAGAACAGTCGCAAGACGAAACAACTCGACAACAATGTTAATTATAGATTCAGCTGCTTAGAAAGTGGAATTAATTATCTCAATTTCCTAAATAGGTCACAAAAATCGATCACCACCGGGGCCCGGTTACTGCGGTGAAAGTGATTCAAGATGGAGAGATTTTAGTAACGGGGTCGCAAGATGGGACAGTCTGCACCTGGAATGTAGACAACTTCACTTTGCTAAGTACCGTGACCGCTGGAGTGCCAATACACGCGATGGAAGTGACTGATGACAATGTATTCCTCATCACGCAACAAGGCGAGAACGAGCTGCACTTGAGAACGTTTATAACTGGAACGTATTTGCATATGCTGAAGAGACATAAAGCAAAGGTAAGTTTATAACATACAAAACTTAATTACTGAAATATAACCTAAAGTAAGAGTCTATTATATTTCGCTTGCCTTCAATTCAATACAATTGCAATAATTCTTACATGCTTTCCTACTAATCTGCTCCATGTTTTTTATTCTCTGTTGAGGGTCAAGGTCAGACATATGGACCCAGATCATTACTTAATGGGTCCCTGATTATCACCGTAGGGGACACTGGGGGACACCCAAAGTAACGATGTCGTGATGACTTATAGAGCCACACTAAGAAATAAATTTGAAATTTGAATTGAATTGAACAGTAAAAACTTATAAAATTAAAACTTACTTGAGTCTGAATGTGTCATTTCATATACCATAATATTCTAACTACAAAAAAACTATGCAACAAAAATACAAAAATAATATTACGTTATGTTTTGGTTATGTTGGAATAATTAGAGGCGTTGATCAGAACCCCAATTTTGAGTAATACCTAATTACAATTATAAGGTTCGGTCGCTTTCTTTTTAGAGTGAAGACGAACGACCAAGACAAAAAAACGCTGGTTCGCTGTACCTCTACAAATAGTAGTCAATAGTAGTAGTTAGTCAAACAATCTAATTTAATAACTTGACATTGTTTTAATAATATGAAACAACATCACCACGACGACAAAATTTGGTTTTCATAATTCAATAATCGAATTAATCCTCCCAAAGCACAAGATGAAATTAGTTTATTTTGATTTCACGTCTTCACAGTAGCACTTGCAAGAGCTTGCTTTTGAAACAAACTCAATTTAAACAAAATTTGACATTTATACTCTTCAACTATCTAAAAGTCAGGTTTGCATTAACCAGTATGATATCCTACATTAGTGAAAAATATCCCATCAGACTGAATATCAGAAACCATTATCTTTTTCATCTTAAACTCATTTTGGTTTCCAGGAATTCTAATCACTTTCGATTAAAGAACTTTTGACATTAAGAAACCAAAGGTCACTTCTGAATGGATGTAGCATCTCGACCCTTCGCCGTCGTAATTGGGGATCACTAAATTGCTTTAGCTCCTACTTATTCGTTACTAGTGGCAATAAATTACTACCGATTGCTTGTAAGTGCCTTCAGACCTCGCCTTTTCTAATTTCATTTGGCAAAAACTGAGTGTTAACTACGTCTCTTTACAAATCAAATGGTAATGAGATTTCAGCAAATTTTCTCTTCACATGATCCTTAAGTTCTTCTATAGATCGACTATACGAGATACAACCAACAAAGTTGCCGTATGATTTGATACGTTCGTTTTATCGGTCGTGTTACGATCAAAGTTATGGCTTTAGTTACCTGCTCGTCTAAGTACCTAAGCTATAAAATTATTCTCATCAAACTTGTGCAGTATCAGCTTCATGTTTACTTTGTCCAGCTAATGTTTATTAATGCAGTTTCCTTGATTTTACATCTTACAATTGAAAAAGCTTACACTTGTGTTCATTCCATATCATAAGGAAATATTTGAGTACAGTGACAGCTGCAAAACTATTACTTGATTACAAAAAAATTGACATCCTAAATAGTTCTAAAAAATTGCTCATTTTAAAAAACTAGTGAAAAAACGATTTTGTGAGAAGTCTAGTAATAACAACTAGCCAGAAAAATCAAGCGACAAAATGAATCTATTTGTTTAATCCTCACTTTTTTCACTTAGCAATGTGATTTAAGCTCAAGACTTTTGTGAAAGATTTTAAATTAAATTTAAAATATTTACCTATTTAAAACTAGCTTCTCCGACGGGCGTTTCTTGTCTTAATTTTGAAAACGACATTTTCGCCAAATATTAAGCAAAACTCCCACATGAAAAAGGACGTATAATTTTCGGAAACCTTTCCCACCTAAAAATAACGGACACCACAAACAAGAATTATCAAAAGAGGTGCAGCCGTTCTGAAGTGATGCGCTGACATACATTCAGCATTATTTTTTCATTCTAGTGTAATGTAATGTAATTCTATTTATGGGACTGAAATTATATAACAATAACTTGCTTCGATAACCTGCTCGTGGACTTATTAGCTACTTTGCGGAGAATTAAAATTACAACACTGTCTTTGATACGAACGCCTAAAATAGAGTATACGTATTACAGAAATAACCAATGCCTTCTTTTTATGTATTTCGTGCCAAATAAAGCATTTTTATTAACCTCTAGCGCTCTGACCCAAACGGCTTTGTTGTCATTATTTTGTCAGCTACAAATTACAAACACTCTATGCCTAATCTCGTGTTTTAAATAAATATTGCTATTTCTGTCAAAACAATATTATTTTCTACTGTAAAGCAGAATGCAAACCGGCACGATTACTTAAGCCGTACGAGTACATTAACACAGGCAATCAGGTACGTATTCGCATCCGTTGCACGCGACAACGATCAAGTCTGTTTGCAGAACGCATACGTATATATCTTCGTTTGTTTCTTTGCGACGCTAGTAGCCTAAATTAAAGAGATATTACATCCCTGAAATTTCCTATACTGCATTTATGTTTAATTTTTCTCGCCCGTCTGTTATTAATTACAACTCGACTTTTGATTCTTGAAGATAAAATGTTTCTGCGTGGCACACGACTCCTCCCGAGCGGCAGTCGGATGTTCTGATCAGCGCATCTACGTATACAGTCTGCACAGTGGCACTTTACTGCGGACACTTGCTGCTGCCCATGACTTGGCAGCACTGGCCATTGCTGACAAAGACCACTTCTTATTAGCTGCTGGTAAGAAGTTTATCAAATAATTTTACTCATTTCAGGTGATTGGTAAATTCTGATGACAAAATCTATTCCAAGATGAATTCTCAACTTTTAGTAATATCAACTTGTATGAAATAAAAACGGGCAATTCTAAAGTATTTTAGCCTATCTTTGTTTTTCGTAGGTGGCAATAGAGTGACAATATATTCATTCCACACAGAAGATAACTTAACCAACTTCAGGCCAACGAAACAGTTGAAGAGAAGACAAACTAAATCTACAACAAACGTAACTCTATTACAGGTAAACGCTGCATGGTATGCCAATTTATGGGTTTTGTAAAAAAGTAACTAATAAATATGCTCTTAAGCTCATTTTTCTTCAATAGGCAGAACAAAGCGAGCTAATACCGATAAGCTGTCTGGAGGTATCCAGGGATGGTCAGCTGGCAGTAAGTGGTTGTGCCCGCGGCCTAGTCCGTGTTTGGCAACTATCAACTCACAGACTGCAAGCCACCCTCAATGGGCACATGGGCCACATAACCTGCGTGTGCTTTTCACCAAACAATTTGATAGTGTTGAGTGGATCAGAAGATAGAACCGTGGTAGTGTGGCAGCTGGCAGATAACTCGCCTTCTTTAACTTACAAGGTTAGTTAAGAACGTATTACATGCAAAAAATTTGCCTAAAACTAAAACAAAGCAATCTATGTCCCGTATTCTGAAATGATCGTCGCGCATGTATTTAGTTTTGAAACTATATTTGAGTAGAGATTATCATACAGGGTAAATATTTTTAATAGGATTCATGCTATAATCTATGATTTTGTCCCAATTTAGGCAACGTTGCTTTCATGAGCATCTTTTTCCAGGGCCACTCAGCAGCTCTCCAATCGCTATTGATGATGTCGGACGGTCGTCGAGCGATGTCTGGAGACAGGGCACGTAACGTCCATGTCTGGCTGGTTGACTCTGGTATAGTCCTGCTCTCAACGGCTGGGCCAAGTGCAAGCTTGGACGTGACATTAAATATGAAGTATGCGGTAAGTGAAAATTCAATGATACAGCAGATTCAACCTTTGCAAAGCTTGTAGTTATTAACTTTGGTATAATCTTTTGACTAGTTAGGGGCAATCGATTTTACTCGTGAAATACATGTTTTCTATAATCACTACGTAACTCAATCATCTACTTTGCCATTGTAAGTTAATGTAAGTAATAATTTAGCGCTTTGGATATTAAAATTATGAAATATAGTATCAAGATTAAAAAATAATACCGTTTCCTAACAGGTTTTATCCGACGGTGACAATTCTGTTCGTATCTGGAGACTCGCCGGTGGAGATAGTAACGAAGAGCGACGTGCCGTGTCACATGCAGAACGAATAACGTGTTTCGCGCTCACAGCTGACTCGCAACATGTCGTGACAGGTTCTATGGACATGTCTCTAAAAGTGTGGAAGCTGGATGGAGGAAAGTTGTCACAGGTATGACAAAACACGATTTAGATATTTTTCGTGTATATGTATGTAATGGAGAAGGCAATGTCAAACCACACTGTTAAAGAGAGTCCTGCGTGTGTGATCTACAAGATATAGCCACGAGGTACATAATTGAGAAGATTAAGAGGAAAGTGCTTAAAGGGGTTTGATAGTAAACAGATGCCGTGTTACATGCAGAACTAATAACGTACGACATGAAAGTCTATTTTAAACATGTGGAAGCCAAATGGATACACTTTTACAATATTTTTTTATTAAACATATTAGAAATATTGTTTAGTTATTAAATTAAATTCTAAGAAATCTCTACTAGGCTCTTCATGTTTAATTACAAGATATTGTCGTTTCAATTAATTACTATGTCTATAGGTATAATTGTGTATCTAACTCATAGTAATTACACTATCTAATTCGCTACCGCAATATTATATAAACTGAGATTGAGCGCATGTTCATTTAACCTAAATGTACAAGTATCGGTTTTATATGCGACATTTCAATCCATAAATTATATAAACAAAACGTAGTAGGTATAAGATAAGAATAATGCTAAAAACCTCTTGAACTGCTTGAAATTTGGTAAAAAAAGAAACAAAAATACAAGAGAGGCGGCAAAGAATCAGGGCCAATATTAAATTATCAATATTGCCTCATTGAGTACAATTCAAAGTGTTTGCAAATAATGGCTGAAATGATGATACTTTTTGCTGTAAGGTATTATTTTTTGAAGATAGTCGTTAATAAAAGAGCCCATTCAATAACACCTTTTATATTAATAAAAAGTCATCTTATTTCATATTGTTGTGATTTGATTCAAAACAACAATATGAAATAACTGTCCTTGACCCTTGTCGTTTCAGTTCAATTTCGGAATTCCTTAGAAATTCTTTACCAAAAGATATAAATCAAAGACGGCAAGATGGACTCAAGAGTCTCAATGTCGAGTATTATGACAAAAGATGGTAAACCTGCATACTCGTACTACTGAAAACACTGAAAAATACGATACTTTAATACCCAGAATCTTTTGTGTGAAAATTCTTGCTTTTCTGTGTAACTAAATCAAGCTAAGTTTAATATGTATAGCACCGTTGGGACGATTCATCTAATTTAAAATTCCAGTTTCCGACACTTTACGTAGGGAAAATTGGCGACGTTCACTAGGGTACAAAAATAAATTTACTTGCATTAGCTAGATAAACGTCAAATTTTATTTTTTAAAGAAAAAATGAAAGGGATGTTTTTATAAGCTGCTCTCTTGTAATACGCAATTGTAAAATTTTACTAGAGATTTACTTCAATAATAAGGGTGATTGGTAAATTAAAAAATTACTGCTTGTGATTATTAAATATTTTTTTTTTGATGACCTCCGTAGCCGAGAGGCGAGCATACCGGACTTGGTGTCGCTATCTCTGAGGTTCCGGGTTCGATTCCCGGTCGGTTCAATGTAGAAAAATAACTTTTCTGTATTGTCTCGGGTCTGGTTGTTGTGGTACCGTCGTTGTTTCTGATTTCTGTAACACAAGTGCTTTGGCTACTTACAACAGGATCAGAGCAATGTATGTGATGTTGTCCAATATTTATTTATTTATATTTATTTATAATTTAATATGTGCCTTTGAGACCATTTACCTTTTTGTCTACCACTTAATCTACCAAACTTGCGTATTCAACTAATTGGTAAATCAATGTAGAACGATTATTAGTAATTTAATCAAATGCTCTTTCTTGATTCAATAAATCAACTTTTGCTTACTCTACACGATTTATCTTGCAATATTCTCACTACTTATTCTTCATTTCGTAGGTACTCGTCGGTCACTCAGACATCGTGACTTGCGTGGCGGTGTCTATCACAAACAAGACTCAAGTGGTCTCGGGCTCTTGGGATTGTAACTTGATCGTGTGGGATATCAACACTGGCTCTGACTTGCATTTACTCTCTGGACATTTAGGCAAAGTTACTTGCGTGAAAGTGACTGGCGATGGGACTATTGCCGTCTCAGGTGAGCATGTTAATGTAGATTCTAATTAAATTTAAATGAATTGCCAAATGTAGAAAAAAAACGGCTCGACCTTGGCTTGGCTGTTTTTTTGTAATCAAGGAATATTTAATAAAAAGTTAGTAAAAAGATAACCTTTGTCTATCTGATTTTTCCTACTACGGCCGCAAATTTCGTTTGGCAGCAGATCGTCAAAGTTGTACAAGACAAGTCTGTTGGGTCAACCAATATGAAATATTTCAAAGATATTTTTTTATCATAATAGGATATAACAAAGTATTATAGCAATCTCGGTTCTTTATTATTACTTTTGAAGTGCCAACCTATGCAATCATAAAATCATGATCGCTTCCACACGGAGACTAAATATTTCAAGCTTTATCAGTTCCTTTGAGCAGGAAAATAAAATAATGCCATGGGAACGGACAGATGTTGTGCATGCTGATAATAATAACAATACTATCGCTATGAAAGTGTCATGAGTCATCATAATATAATCGATACTCTTTACATGCTTGATTCCTTAAATCTTCAGGTACTGATAGTAATTTAAAGATAATATTGTAATAGTAATATTTACAGCGGCCCCCATACTAGGTTACCCTTTGAATCACGGGCGGCCCGGAGTGGTTAACAAATCATTGCCTAAATCATAGTACAGATAACGGCAGGTTAACCTACCAAAAAAGTTAAAGGTCATTAAACCGATTTTGAACTTTAAGTCCGACACGTAGAGATCTATATCAATTGAGAAATTTTAACGGTTTGGAGCAGGTTGACGAGCTGTTGTCTGTAAAGTCAACGGTAGGTCAACCTACCCATAAAGTTAAAGGTCATTGAACCGATTTTTAACTTTAAGTCCGACACGTAGAGTTTAAATCAATTTTTTTTTTTTTTTTTTTTTTTTTTTTTTTCCTAAGGCTTATCATGCTATCAGTCTTTCTGACTATGAGCAGATGTGATGACAGGTGATTCTCGGGTGGAGACATTCCTCATAAGAAACGTCATCCATATTAATATAGTGGCTCAGACAGTGCAGCCGAGTTCAAGGGTCCTGCGACGTTTTAGCCGATTTATGCAGTCTGGTAATGTGAGCTGAGCAGCTAGCTGGTTTGGATGGTTGTCCAGTCTAGATTTGTACTTCCCTGCACATGTCTTTATTTCTTCCTTTACTGTTGGTAGATTTAGGTGTTCGTGTACTTCCGAGTTTCTAATAAACCAGGGCGAATTGCTGACTTGTTTAAGGATGTAGTTTTGTGCTCTTTGAATTTTGTTTATGTTGGAAACGCAAGTGGCCCCCCATAATTGAATTCCATAGGTCCAGACTGGTTTAATAAAGGATTTGTAAATAAGGAGCTTGTTGTCAATTGACAATTTAGAATTTCTACCCAGAAGCCAGTAGAGCCCTTTGTATTTGAAGTTGACCTCATTTCGTTTGTACTCGACGTGTTTTTGCCAGGTCAATCGGCGGTCTAAATGCAGGCCTAGATATTTTACGGAGTCACTGTGAGGTAGCACTCTACCGCCTAGGTTTACAGGAGGACATGTATCTCTTCGCAATGTGAATGTGACTTGGATTGATTTGGTGGCACTTGCCTTGATTCTCCATTTGGCAAACCATTCATTTATTTCGACTAGACTCTGCTGCAGTGTTGCCGAAGCTTCTACTGCGTTCCCGCTGGATGCTAATATTGCCGTATCATCTGCATATGTTGCAATGGTAACCCCAGGTGTTTGCGGTAGATCTGCGGTAAATATGGTGTACAAGACTGGGCCAAGTACTGAGCCTTGTGGAACTCCAGCTAGTATATCGTAGAAGCCTGACGTGCAATCAGACTCTTTCACTTGGAATATTCTATCCGCAAGATAGGATTCCAGTATCCTATAGAATGTGTGAGGTAAGAGCGATTTGATTTTGCAGAGAAGACCCTTGTGCCACACCCGATCGAAGGCCTGTTGCACGTCTAGGAATGCTGAGGAACAATATTCCTTTCGCTCAAGGCTGTTACTAATGAATTTGCACACTCTATGTATCTGTTCAATTGTGGCGTGCTCTGGTCGAAACCCGAATTGGTGGTTTGGAGTTATAGAGTTTTCTTTCATCGCGTGCGATAGTCGTTTCAATATAATTTTTTCTAGGATCTTGGAGATGATTGGAAGCAGACTTATTGGTCTGTAGGATGACACTTCATGTGGTGGCTTCCCAGCTTTATGGACCATGATCACTTGCGAGACCTTCCATAGTGCAGGAAAGTATCCTTTTCTGATTATACAATTGAATACAGTTGTCAGATAGACTATTGCTTTCCGAGGCAGTTCAGATAGAACCTTTTTATCGATGAGGTCAAATCCCGGAGCTTTTTTGTTTTCCATTTGGTTGATGGTTTTCATTATCTCTCTTGGTGTAACTACTTTTAGAGGTAGGTCAAGTTGGAAATCTTGTTGAAGAATGTTGTCCATATCTGCTTCATTTGATCCAGGGGTAGCTTCATTTGGGACAAATACCTTGGCGAGGTGATCAGCGAATGCATTTGCCTTATCTTGTTTGGATCTTGCCCATTTGGTACCATTCAGGCGGAGAGGCGGCTTTGGATTTGTTGGCTGGTTCATACTTTTGCACGCTTGCCAGAGTGAATAATTTGTATTAGCAGTAGCGGTTAGCGACAGTAGGTGTGCCTCAACTGTAGCATTTTTGATTTCTTTTAGAGTCTGTTTTAGATATTTAGTATAACCATTCAATGCTCTCTTGTCATCAGGATGGCGGCTGTTGTGCCAAACTCTGCGTAATCTTCTCTTTTCTAGAATCATGTCTCTGATTTCGTGCGGTACATAATTTTGTCTCGTGTTCCTTTTAATGATCTCTTCTGTGCTCCTCCAGCAAGATTCCTGCACCATGCTTGTAAAGACTAGAACTGCATTATCAATTTCATCTTCAGTCTTTAGAGAAATCTGTAATTGTAGGGAGTCCTCAATCATGGCGCGAAACAGATTCCAATTTGTTCTGAAGTTATATAATCTCGGTTTTCTTTGGGAATCCAAGACATTAGGGCTAATAGATAGTATTACTGGGATGTGATTTGAGGAACCATCAAGGCAACTGTCAATCTGGTAGAAGAGACGAGAGAGCCCTTTCATTATGAAAAAGTCTAGAAGGTCAGGCGACTTATTTGGGTCGGACGGCCAGTGGGTAGGTTCTGGGGTAGCTATCGTTGTCAAGTAGTTTTTGTCAACACATTTTTTAAGTTCTCTTCCTCTTGTGGTAATCAATCTCGAGCCCCAGTGCAGGTGCTTAGAGTTCCAGTCACCTCCGGCTATAAAGCGTGGGCCGAGACATTTGATGTATTCGCTGAAGAGCTCCTCGGTTATTCTGTGCTTCGGAGGGCAGTAGACAGACGAGACATTAAAGTTCGAAGTTCGATCTTGTATATTTATTGAGGTAGCTTGAATGTGTTCTGTTTTGAATTGAGGGAGTTCATAATGTTCAATGGAAGATCGAATTAGAATAGCTGTGCCCCCATGTGCAGTCCCGTCCGGATGGTTTGTCGTGTACATGTTGTAGTTCCTTATGTGTATTTGGCTGTTGTTAGTGAAATGTGTTTCTGAAATAAGTAGAATATCGAGGTTGTGCATTTTTAGCAGAACCTCGACTTCACTTCTGTTGGGTGATAGGCCATTTATGTTCCAAGTGGCTATTTTAATTTGATTTAGCTCTGCGTTAGTTTGTTAACTATTGTTGTCAAGAGCCCTAACATGTTGCTCATTTGTTGTAAGATGATGTCGATTTTTTCCGATTGTTTTATGAATATTTCTTCAATTCTATTGTTCGATAGCTGTTGGCTGGTTTCTTGTTCAGATTGTTGGTCAGCAATTCTGTCCAGTGAGTGGATTTTCACGATTTCATTGTATTTCCTTATTGATTTACTGTTACTGTTGGTCGGGTTTGGAGTTTCTTCGGTCTGTTCTATATTACGTTTTGTGCTAGAGGGTTGGTGTGGAGAGCTTTTTTTCACAAATACGTTAGTACGCTTTTGGGTTTTTCTGGCCAGTATCTCTTTATACACCTCACAGCCTTTGTAGTTTGAGGGGTGTGGACCAAGACATAAGGCACATGTTGCTGGGGTGGAGCGGTCGGCTTTAGGACAGTTTTTGGTCATGTGTGATTCTGCACATTTGACACAACGAAACGGCCTCATGCAATAGTTCTTCGTGTGACCATACTGCTGGCACCTTTGACACTGGACTATAGCAGTTCTCTTTTTTGGGTCTTCTATTGTAACAATTTGATGAAATATGTATCTGATTTGTCTTGCTGCTTTATTATTATGCCCGGGTTGCAGATTAACAAAAAATGTCGAAGTAGGCTTTTTATCTGGGCCGTATCTGGCGTTAATAATTTCACCAACTACTGCGTTTCCCGTCTCTTCGAATGCTGCTTTGATAGCGTCATGTGGAGTTGTGTGGTGCAAATTTTTTACTACAAGTCTGCAGTTTCTTTCCTCTTTTCTATTGAAGGTGTGGCCTATCAGTCCTTTCTCTCTGACCGCTGTTATGAGTTTTTTGTAAACATCTATGTCTTCACTTATGATTCTTATTTGGTTTTTGTTAACAATTTTATAATTGAATGTCGGTCTTTCAGCTACTGATTCTAAGAATTCTGTGAGATTATTTACATTTTCGATTCCGTATAATATAATCGGCGGAGGTTTGCTAGGCTTCTTTTCCTTCGGATGGCTATCTTCTTGAGACTTGTGTGTTATTGGTAATCCAGAAAACATATTTGATGTTGGAATTCTTTCAGGGGACTGCGTGATTGAGATTTTCCTCTTTTTATTAGGATTCCTATTGACTGGTACTCTTTGCCAGTCAGGCAAAAAATTATCTCTCTTATTTACTTCTTTTTCAATGTTGGCAATGGGGGAGGCGCTTCCAACTGATGCGCACCTCGGTCTTGTGAAAAGACTTGGGTGGAAGGCTTGCTGCACATATTTTTTGCTTTGACCAGTAGCATTAACTGTCACGGGGGCCTGGGTACCCGCCCTCGTGGAGTCTTCGGTAGCTAATTTCACACCATCCAGCCCGGGTACTGGATGGCGCCGGGGGTTGGCCGGAGCGCATGACATATCACAATCACTATTATTCGACATTTTCATTTTTAAAGAGGTGGGAGTAGTACAAATAGTGCTTTCCCAGGGCACTATTTGCCACGTTTTTGAGGCTATTTAATTCCCCTTGGCCTGTGGAGTGCCAGTGTCAGGTTATTTAACCGCCGCCTGTTGCTCGGCGTTGTTGCACGTTTAGCACCACCCGGGGGGCACGTGTAGGGTGGGCCTAGGAAAAGGTGGTAAGTCCTACGGACGCGAGCAACATCACCCCCCTTTTTTCAGTTTAAATCAATTGAGAAAATGTTACGTTTTGTGGTAGGTTGACGAGCTGTTGTCTGTACAAGTGAGTAATTTAGTAAGAATTATCAGTGTGTGATTTGAATCGAATCGAAATTCGTGATGTGTTTCGAACTATTCTTATATATACAGAGTGGCTACCCAAAAGTGACGTCCAAAAATTTTTTTTAGGTGCCTCGTGTTGATATGTATCTGAATCACCCCTACATGATCTACGATTTTTCGTAGTTTTCGAGTTCCGATTTTTTTTATTAATTTTTGCAAAATTGCGACCGGATCAGTTAGATTTTTTTTTTTTTTTAAAGCAGAAGGTTTCTTTTATTTTATTCTCTTGCAGCTAAATCTCTATGAACTGTGCATTTATGCATAAAACAGCCTCATAATTCATTGCAAAATAACTATAAAAAACACGGAAATATTCACGAAAAAAAAAAAGGATGTAGGGGCGGTACGAAGTTCGCCGGGACAGCTATATAACTAAAACAAAGTCAGGCGGGTTAGTTACACCATTCAAAAAAAAAAAGAGTAAAGATTTGTACCATCAAAAATATTTACTCTTTCTCCCAAACCGCGGCATTTTATCACAAATACCGCAAATAAAGTGTAACTTAATATTATTCGTATCAGGTGCGGAAGACAAGACTCTTATAATTTGGGAGACAAAACGAGGACTGGCACTGACGTCGCTGGCACTGCACGTTCCCTTGTTGGGTTTCCAAATTACAAGCGACTGCTCACGGATCGTCGTACATCTACTAGACAGAGGTACGTGACACGGAATACTTGGATTACAAAAAACTTTGTAAGCAAAGATGAAAATCGAATTTGTGAAGTTTTATTCAATACGACGAGGTAAAATATATCTTTTAATGAATTCTGGTAAAGTTTTAAACAAAAGCTTATCTCAAATTCAGATGAGAGTTAGGTAATAACTAATAGCTCCTTTTTAATTAATAAATTAATTAATAAATTAATTTAATAATCAGTTAGGTTTTTTTAAATCACTAATTATTTATTACTACTGTTTAATAATGAAGCATGAAGATAATAATAATAAAAATCTTATCAGTGACAACATTGTCAGTAATTAATAACAAGGCGTGCTTACTGGGTGTACGCACACCTTGGTACTGATTACGAAGTAAATAAACCGTGTTACACCTCGAATAGATTAAAGGTATCTAAATAGCTAAGGGATATAGTTACGACATACCAACTAATTGAACTCAATGATCATGTGAAGTTAATTCAACTCTCAACTCAACTCAGTTAATGGTCTTCAACAGGTTGCCTTCCCATTATTTGCTTACACAATACGCCGGCTACATATGTCAAGATACCCACTTACGCAGCTCCGACTAAAGATGTGGATGGTAAGTGTAACAAAAATGTAAATTATTTGAGTACTATATGACAAATCTTTAGTTTGATAAAGTCTCAATTGTCTCACATTTTATTGACTTTTTCAGAAATGTAAGTAACTTAAATGACCTTACATAGTTAATAATCATTAAATGAGTTCAATATGCTGTGGAAACTTTAATGCGTATTTATAAGCTACTTTTACGATAAAATAAAAATTTATTCGTTTCAATATTGTGATTATCCATTACAAACACAATCTACATGAAGCGGTGTGGTCGAATTGGCTTTGTTTGGTAGAAGTTAACGAGAAAACGTAACTTGTTGACTTCGTCATCTATCAACAGTATCAACAATGTGATGCGTTGAATTACGCCACTAATATACACTAAGTAAATAATGATGATTCATACATTTTCGAGTTGTTTTTCCGTAGTCATGTTTATGATGTAGACTCTTCCTCACATAAATATTGACAAATATTCAATAAATGCAGAACTTCGCCCATTGGCTCCGAAGAGGCCCATGAGGAGGTTATTGAAAAAGGAAGTCTCTCTGGACACGTATACATGGCAGAAAAAATATGGGCACCTCACATCTGCTGCTATGATGGCACAGGTCGATGAACGATTAAAACGAAGGTACAGTTAGCCTCTTAATATTCTATCTTTTCCTCGCGGCTTCACCTGCATACATAATTTTGTCACACACACACAGAAAATTCTGTTTTATAGATTTTATTTACCGACTTCTTAGTTGTTTCATTGATAAAATAAAAAATTGAAGTCATTTATATCTTCTTATATTATATTTGCTTTTTTAGGTTTTCGGTGTCAGCTTCGATGGAAGAAATATCTAAAATACAGGAAGCAAAGAATAAAGATATTGGCTCTCAGGTAACTCAACTAACTAAAATAGAGTTCTACTAGAATTTTCCCGTTGATTTTGGTTTTAGAAATCTCAAAACATGTTTTTATTTTAAAATTCAGGTGAGCTTAGGTCCAGAAGAAGCGGCCATAGCTCAGTCGCAGCACTTTGATCAATTAGAGGCGCTCTGGAACAAAATATCTCCTCCGAGACGGCGCTCTAACAAGGTAAGATGGAAGAAGCAGAGCGTTAAATTCGCTCAGCACACACCTCTTGCCTCTTCGGCAAATACGGAAAAGCCGTATAGTCAAGTTTATACATGAAAGATCGCAAAAGTAATTTTCAAAGTACACTTTTAGATATTACGCTTTGGTTTATCATTTTGGGTTGAGTTAGAATTTCCTATTTGACTTATTGGGCGGTTAAAATAATATTTTCATACTGATCCGGTGTTTAGTAGTTTCATCTATATGTTCGGAGCTTGATTAATGTTTGTTTAATATCAAGTTACAAATATACTTTTTAAAACTGATTCTACACCAGCTGTGCAGTTCTTGGACAATTTGTTATTATTAGAAATTTTGTATGAATCCATACATACATTTAGTAATTGGAGTAATTAATATTAAGTAGAGAGCAAAGACACAATACTCATCAATTATTTTTTTACAGTCGCTATCAAAACAAAGCTCCTTGATTGAGCGTTTCGATTCTTCAGATGAGGAGCACACTCCAGTTGAAGAACAAGGTAAACAACATAAAAATGTGCACATAGCCTAATTATAATTATAGTATAGCTTGAAAATAATGAAAAGAAATCAGTTGAACAATGTTTATAGTACCAAAAGTTTAGTTACAAAATATTTTTTTTTTTCATGGAAATATTCATATTCATTAATTGCGTCATTGTGTCAGATCATACTTATATAGACCCTGTAAGGGTATAGTAAGTATCTATTAACTATTTATTATCACATCAAATCAATAGAATGTACAGTCGTTGAAAAAGTTATACATGTATTATTAAAATGTAAAAATAAAACGGGAAAACTTTGTCAATACATTTTAAATAAAGGGAGTTCATAATAATTGAAACAAAAAACAATAAACAACTATAAAAATCAAACCAAAAAATAAAATTTAAATCTTTATTAGAGTAGAAAGTAGATTTTCACTACCGTTTGTGTAATTACAATAAAATTTCGTCTTTCCACAGAGCACATGGTGGAATGAAGAAATCATCGATATAGTGTTATCGAACTAATTAATAATTAAAAGCAACGTTCTATTGACCTCATTAGTTTAAGTTGATTATTCATAGTATAGTGAGCGGGTCTCGTTAATTTCCACAACTAAGAGTTTAGATATTCGTTAAAGTAATTAATTTTATCAACATCTACATTTCATTCATTTAGATTTTACATTTTCGCGTTGTGATCGGTTTGTTAAAATATTTCAGTAAAATCTAACGCATATTATTTATTAAATAAAGTTACTTTTGGTAAAAGAAAGTTTTTCTAATTGTATTTAAGTGAATTTGTGCGTATGATAAAGAAAAGTTTCTGGGTCATAGTGTTGAATACCTTCAAGGTTTTGTAAACATAATTATTATCATACCTAAATTAATTAATCTTAGAATTCCAGCCTCTACACAATGTGATCTTCTAGATGTAGCTTATATTGTTTCAGGGCCAGTTTTTGTGTTATTTGAGCTTCTCTGCAAACTTTGCAATGGACGACATCGTCCTTTAATTTAAGATAACACAACATTTTGGAAAATATTTATAGACAGCAAATAAAGACACTATTCTGAAATGTTTATGCAATAAAGATATTATAAGCATTTGTACTAAAATATTTTCAAATGCTGAAAGATAAGAACAAAAACTGTATTTAGACCTAAGTAAAATAACAGAAATCGTACTTTTTGGATACCTACTGTACTAAGACAAATACAAAAACTATTATCTTATGACTATAATGACAATAGGTTTTACTTATAAATCTATCATTATCAATTTATCGAGATCTTGATCAATCAAAAATCGATAGATAGAAAATTTCTTTCACGATTTAAGAACTGGTCCTAATAAATTAGTATAACATTTGACGCTAAAGTCCTAATAATGTATTAACTAAAATATAATAAAGTAAGTAATTCCTTAAAAAACAAACAAAATACATTTCTTTAATATAAAAATAATGTTCTTGCAGCATCACTAAGGAGCACCACACATTAAACGCAGTTCAGGGGCGGTGCGGTCGCGACTTGTTTCCAAATCAACCGCGGTTAATAATTTTAATGTGCTGTCAACGGCACAAAATGTCAAATTTCCTCAACCGATTTTCAACAAAAAATTCAACATATAGAGTTCAATACCAATTGAGATAACACTTTTGACTGACTATTCGTTGTCTTACACAGATTCATTTACGACTTGGCAGTAGCGGTTGGTTTTAACCGTTCTACGACCGCACCTGCCCTTAATGTGTGAAACTTCTTACCGTCTGGTGTCAGGATTAAATTTAATGCTTATTTAGTCACAAAAAAAAACTATATTTCATTCAAGAAATACTCTAGATTAGTAATTCCATAATTTCAAAATAAAGATTATATTGGCTATTATTGGTTTGAACTAGTAAATATGACTAGCTTAGAAATAGTTTACTTTAGATTAAAGTGTACCTAAAAAGTAAAAACTTCAATTAAATTAACATTAATTGGTGGAAATTGTGTCTCTATTTCTGTTACACACCAAATTGTAGGTAATAATCTCCAAGTCACAAGTGATTACCATCCTTGCGTTACGACACCAGAAAATATTATGTGCCAGGGGCGTCACCAAGGACACCCAGACTCGAGAATTAGAAAATCGGCTGAATCGAACCAAAAATGAATTATGGCAAGTTTACATCTAGCCAAAGTTGGCATACTAGTTATCCGGCATGGGATAACTGTGAGCTCCTGTATTATTATTTCAACCTTGTTTTGTTTTTTCTGTTTAAAGTTTGACGTTTAAACAACACTGCTTAGGTACTCTTTAGAGCCCTTGCACACTACGTGACTAGGCCGCGCGGCTTGACTAACTCTCGTCCATGTAAAAATGACAGTCGATGTACTATGACACAACTTCGCGACTAATCAGCGCGTCTGCCACGCGGTTAAGTTGTCTAGTGAAATCACTCTTAGATTTTATAGTTAGGCCCTAGAGCTGACGCAAATATATTTTCACACGTCAGTTACTGGTGCTGCACAGCTTCAGGTTGACAAGGAATGGTAAAGGCAATCGAACTTCTTATCCAAGTATACTTTAGACATAATCTCCCTGATTAATGTTATATCTACCTAGTGTTTTCCAAACTGTGATCCCCTATAAAGACTTCTATGTAAGGACTCATAATAATCAATAGTATCCTTAACGTTAAGAGTAATGTTACGTCTAAAATAAGTTTAATTTCACCAACTTTTATATTGCCCTTTTTACAAGGGCTTTCGAATATTTATTTATATCCAAAACATCTATTTGAAATTAAGATAAGTTACATAAATAAAAATATGGCTTCTAAACTTTTATAAATAAATATTTGGAGAAAAAAAAAGTGCTATATTTCAACAGATGGAAAGTGATACGAAATAATATAAAAATGATAAAATTCAAAATCAAAATGAAATGCCATGAAAAATTGCAATAAAAATTGTGAATCTCTTAAACATACATCATTAATTATAATAGTACATTATATTTTAAAGTGCATTTAGCCGTGTTACATTAGATAATATAGTATTTGCTTAATATTACCAAAGAATTTAACAAAAAATCCAATGCAGTATCCCAAATAAAAGCTATTAAAAATGCTAAAAATTAATAGATTGTTTTAATGTGTAGAATGTTTAAATTAAATGTTGGTATTAGATGTTAAATTAGAAAATGCAATAATAATTCATAAGTAGATGCACTTACTTGTAGTTAAGTCTGTTTAGGCAACTGAATTCTCTTCGTGTAAGGTTTTGACTTTGAGGCACTACATCAATATAGCAGACACGCTTATACCTTCATCCAAATAGTTGCAAGTAATCAAAAGTCGCAAGGGAATTCGGTGTACGAAAATGAGCGTGAAATTTTCGATATAAAAAATGTTAACCGTATTCACAAATCTGAACTATCGACATAAACAGCTTCATTGATTGACCTTCTCTATATCGAAAATTTTTCTCTCATACATAGCGTAGGGTACACAGTAAGTTTATAATTATCGTTAGACACTGTCACCTTGTTAACTATTTGTATAGAGTTTTATAATATTTATCGTTTCTTATTCCTCACTTAAGTGAGTTTTATTTTTGACCTGTCGTGGTATTATATCTGAAAATATATTCTCTGTGTTTCTTAAAATGTGTTTCATTTTTGATTATCCAAAAAATGCAGCAGCAGTTCCGTTATTGTATGTCGTATTTATCTTTGACTTATTGTGACATAAAGAAAATAAACAACAAAAGTCCTGTGTGGTAAATTAATGAATGTACGATAGTGGATGGTAGTACCTATACATAAATATTATGATCACAGTCATGTCAAGTGTTGCACCTATAATGTTATTACTAAATTAATGAACAACGTTGATGGAGCTATCGCTGATATTATGATATTACACCTCTTGCTAGGAACGAAATTGAAAAATACAATCTAATCGTTACAAGATAATGGTATCAGTAGTATTTAGCCGATAGCCTCTTCATCTAACTGTCACAAGATGTGCGTGAACTTGATATAACAACACTTACTCAGGTGTTGTATGGAACAATAACGACAAACTTACGAAAAATGTTCGGACAGGTTCTAAGTGTGTTTGTCTTTGTTACAAACAAATTTGCGCTGACGCGTCGTGATAGAACGAAATAATCCTTTAGATTAAGAAAGAAACGAGAAATATACAAATATGATTTAAAATGGAAAATCCTATATTGTGGCAAAGCGTGATTTATGTTCCTCCAGGTGATGCATCATGTTTTACTTTAATATCGCTCGTGGTCGCCTCCATCGGGGTCGGATTATCTTTCTGTGCGTTTATTCTGCTGATACTTACAGCGGCTTTGTTTGCGGAATGGCGGCAGAACCAGAAGAACCAACTACTTGTACAGTTCATGCTTGCAAGAATGATGTACGTGATCGTAAGATTCTTGATCGACTTCGAGAAAATTGTGAATTATTGTGACCCAAAGTGTGCGATACAGTTCGATATCTTAGTGCTGACGTACACGGAGTGTACTCTTGTGGCGTGGATGTGCAGGTTTAGTAAACACATGAACGACAGTCTTGTAAAAGTATTCAAAGTAAGCAAATATAATATGTGGGAACTATCATTTGTTACGTGGACTGTACCTGGTATAATATCTTGTCTGGTGTACATTGCTTATTCTATACAAGACAGCAAAGAGGCGTATATTGTTACAATAATATACTTGTTATTTTTAAAATGGCCTATTTTATCTTTGAATGCTTATTTATTAATCACTGCACTAAAATCCATTTTGATAACAAACAAAAGTCATACCGAGAATAACGTGCGCATCATTATGGTCATGATTATTTTGATATTTATTTTTAGTTTTCAGCAAGTATTAGTAGATATATCCAAAATTTTGCATCATTTCCTACGCACTGATTACCAAAACACATATTTAATAATCCTTAACATTGTCGCTGTTTATCAATGTGCTGTGTCTATAACTTTTTGGGTATTTGGCAACTCTAATACACGAAATCTATGGAAATTTGGAAAAAAAACTAAGGTTGCTTTACCGAGTCAGTTAAGTTTTCGGATATCAATCAGTAAAGAAACGGTGCAATATGTATAAATATTAATAGTAATAGATAAAAGTTATGTATACCTATTTAATGATGGAGTATGGCCCAAACCAAGTCATAGATAGCTGTTGACGTAAGGCCTGTGCCCTGTAGTGAGACTTATTTTCTTTTTTTATTTTTATACTTATATCATTTTATAAATAAAATCTAAAACAAACATACTATTGTGTTTTCAAATCTCAAAATTGGATATTAACCTATTTGTTATACAGTATGTTAATTAACGAAAGGCGGTCCCACCTACCCGTAAACTATAGCATCCATTCATACAAAAAAATTACAAAATATGTATTTTATTTATTTAAAAATTGCATGAAAAATAATGAACGTCCGACCCTTTTCTCACCGTGCGAGCAAGACATAAAAGCGACGTTGCCAGTTTGTGCATTGTAATTACGCTTGTTACTATTCCACGTTACGATTTTAGTTTTAAACAGGAGTTTTGAATTTATTTCATTCAGTTTATGTTTTGGTTTTGAATTTTTTATGCTTATTTTAGTTAATTTACATTTTTATTTTAATAAACTGGCTTAAGGAAACGCCCTCTGTTATTTTACATACTGTAGGTAAGGACAGTAATAGTGCAAAATAACCTGGCTTAATACTTATTCATGCAATATGTACAATTATTTATGCTGTTAAAAATATATGACGGAAAACATTTGTATACAAACATATCCTTTAAATGCGTGAAATTTATCGAAATTAATGAAGGAACTGTAAGTATTTTACATTACTTCTAATAAAAATAATGCAGTACTTGAACAAGCTTGTGTTATTCATTTTCATTTATTTGATGCTATTTTTGTGATTGCCAAAGCATAATAAAACGGATAAAAAATAAGAATATTAATGTATGCCGCCCATCTTCTCGAAAAAGCTTAAATGGATGTGAAATGTATTGGTAAAGAATTCATGCTGAGAATGTGAGTGATGAGGGATAGACAATATTTCAGCGTTCAACGGATACGTTGTTTCCATTCAAACGATCAAAGGCCTCTTACTTTTTTCGAAACACTTATTTAATGTTATGAATACGAAATTTTGAGTGATTATTTTGTATGTTTTGATATTTCTAATGCGGAACAGTTGGTACGTGATTATACAAGTATGTAAAGCCTAAAAGTTTAAAAAAAGTTTCACTTGTAGCTATAAAGCGAGTATATTCATGAAATGTAAACTAGCATGTGGTTAGATAAGATAAGAATTGATTTGCATAAAATGTGGTACAAAAGATGGTATATATAAAAATTCTTGTCACATGTCAACAGAACCTGGTATACAAACATTAACATTTATAATTATAATTATATTTTTTAAACGTGATGGTCATTAGCAATCAATTACATTTCCAATAGAATATGTCAAATTAAAAAATAAAAAAGAGGCAAAATAAGTGGGTTACAATGCTCATAGTCTGAAGGAATTAAAATATTCATCGACTGAGTAAAAGCATTTTTGAATTAAGATATATTACATAAATAAATACTGGACAACATCACATACATTGCTCTGATCCTACGATAAGTAGCTGAAGCACTTGTGTTACAGAAATCAGAAACAATGACGGTACCACAACACCCAGACCCGAGATAATATAGAAAAGTTATGTTTCTACATTGACCCGACCGGGAATCGAACCCGGGACCTCAGAGATAGCGACACCAAGTCTGGTATGCTCGCCTCTCGGCTACGGAGGTCGTCGAATCGAATCGAATTAGCCATGTTTTTAGTTTTACCCTGAAAACATTTAATAGTAGTGCTTTTATTTCATCGCCCAATTTGTTGTATATTTTTACTGCCATGCAATACGCATTTCGACTATACAATATTGTAGTACTATTGGGCCAGACAAGTCTGTGAGGGTATCTTGTGTTAAAATAGTTAGTGTTTGGTTTTAAAAGCTTACTAAGTAGTCAGAAAAAAAATCAAAAATATGGTAAGAATTTTATTCTCAAAGCTACATAGCATTTGTTTCTAGTATTTTTACTTCAGGACAAATAAATATTGAAATTATTGAAAAAACATAAAAAATATTTGCAAATTCTTTGTTCTTGTAACTAAACCGGTTGACCGATTTAATTCGTTTACGTCGATTGATTGCTCTTGATAGCTATAATCTGTGCAAAGAGTTTTTTAATCAAACAATTGCATCTACCAGAGGCCCAATTCCCGTAATTTGACAGTAGTCGCAATCCGGTGTCAATCCGCTCCCAGTAACATTACGGTCACAAACGGTATTCTCGTAAACTTCTAAATAGACATAAAATTATCAAAACTATCCCAATCACGACTAAAAATAGAGCAAAAAAAATCTAACTTTGGTTTCTTCCATTTTTAGTGACATTACGAACTATAATTGTATTTTTTTGGGTTTACGAGAATACCGTTTGTGATCGTAATGTTACTGGGAGCAAATCGACACCGGATTGCGACTAATGTCAAATTACGGGAATTGGGCCTCTGATCAATTTAGAATCAATCATCATCAGATCAATTTAGAAAACACTAAGATTTGTGGTAGGTTCATGAGTAGTTAACTGTATTATACGTTGGAAAATAATTGTAGGTAGACTTTAATGACTTGTAGTAAAAAAGATACTAAAATTATCAGGCAAAGATTGCTTACTATAAAAATATAGAATGCACTGATAGACTCAAAAGTACAGCAGAACTCTTAAAACATCGTGTTAGAACAATATTGTATGAGAAAGTTTACCGAGACAGTGACAGTCCTAGAGGGAGTAACTCCGTATTTATAAGAAGTACATCTCCAAGTGCCGTGTGGGGACGGCCTTAAAGAATACACTTTCCCACCGCAAACAGGAGGCGTGTCGTAAGAGACGACGAATTCCTGTAGCACGAGACGGGTAGCAGCGTGCGAAATCTTACGTATAAAAAAAACTGCGCTCGCCAACCCGCCTGCCAAGCGTGGCGAGTATTGGCAATCCCCCCCTATGAAATTCATTGGGGGAGGCCTATGTCCAACAGTGGACGTCCTATGGTAGAAATGATGATGATGACATTTCCAAGCATTCTCCGTTAAAAAGTACCACAAAATACAGAGGCACAGTAAATCCAATATCTTATAAAAAATAATTGTTTCAAAGTTTAAGAAAGTGTAAGTTAAGCAAGTTAAGAAGAAATACCTACAGGTGTACAACAGAAGCTGCCGATTATTGAAATGTACACTTCGTACTGTTGCGATTGTGGGTCCTACTTTAGCGTTTTTACACAAACTGATTAGGTATAATGGATGTATAAACTCTGGTCATACCTACAAGAGTTTTAGTTTTGAAAACGAAGTAAAGGGGCACACCTCTGAGCAAAAATGCTTTAAGAAGGTGTATCTGCTGAGATCGCAATCAACGGCCGCCTGTTAGTGATTCGTGACCAGGACTAAGACAAGCAGTAGCTTGTCTGATGATAATGAAGAATGCATCTGCATTTATTACCTTTACCTACTTGGATTAAGGATGTAAGTAATGTAAAGTAATTATGTTTGATTCTTATTTACATAGGTGCTAACGTACAAGCTCTTGTTAGTTTGAGAGCGCGTATCAATAAAATTTCTATTGTCTCGTTTTTCTGGGCTAATGGGTTAAATTACCTACTCGTAATCAATATACAGGGTTACATTTCAAGATAGTGCCAAATTTAAAAAATAAGGTCTATGGAACAATATAATAATACTAATTTATCGTAACTAATTTCAGTCGTCGTATTTCTGAAGTAAAACATTCTTAAAAATTTCCTAAAAAAAACGCATTCATCAGAGATCACAGGCGTACGCCGACGCCGCGCTCCAACAAGAACCTCATGCAGTGCACATACGGTGCAAATTAATCGAGTAATCGTAAATTTTCTACGTATTCAATTTTTTTTTATGCAGAATAAAAGAATTAAAATAAAAATGAAAATAAAAGAGTTTGTTTTTACGTAGATCGATTTAGTTACTGATTCTGAGTGACCCCTTAAAAATTGGCACAACCTTAAAATTTTACCCTGTATTTGTAGTTACTTATTTCCCTGGGTATAAAGAAACCTAAAAATGCTAAGAAAAAGCATTACAAAGCAGACTCCTTTAAATGCCGCAGCATTTTTTGGAGTTTAAAAGTCTAAGAAAAATGCCACTGTACCCGTTTACTAGGTATTTATATTATGCATAGAGGGAGTTAATCCTCAGCCGTTTCCGTCCGAATGGCTGCGTTAGCACACATCAATGGTCAAAGGCTTTACCTACGTGAGCATTTTACCGCCAAGTCTGCAAAAGGGAGAAGGTATTTACATTTGCCTTTTGCCATTAGGTATTTATAATTCACTCTTTCTGAAAATACTCTACGTGAGTGTTAAAATGGTTTGCCGGTGTTACGAGTCGTGACTATATTAAGATAGACTAGTTAATTAATCAATATTTTGTGAAAATATTATCTTAAAAGTATAATTGTCAAAACATAATTTGCTGTTTTCCCATAGTACCTACCTACACAATCTTTGGTGTTAATATAATTCAATATATTGGATTTTGCTTGAGACTAATATACCTAAATATAATAACAAAATAACCACACTTTTGATAGTTTTATAGTTTAAGATTCAACCTAGGGCTCAAAAGTTCTCATCATCATCATCATTAAAGCCATAGGACGTCCACTGCTGAACATAGGCCTCCCTCATTGACTTCCAGATTGGCCGGTTGGAAGCGGCCTGCATCCAGCGTCTTCCTGTGACCCTTACCAGGTCGTCCCACCACCTTGTGAGTGGACGTCCTACGCTGCGCTTTCCGGTACGCGGCCTCCATTCTCATACCTACCAAATAATAACATTTATTTTTTCTTAGCCACAAGTAGGCACAAAAACGTAATTATACAAACAGCATAACTGTTAACACTAGTTAAATACGAACGCTTATTCTCTTTACACCTACTTAATTATGGTCTGAAATTTAAGCGTTTCTTAACTCAAAGTGTTTGTAATTAACGGCATAACTTAGAGCCATAAACTAAAGAATTAATTAAACCTGCGGTGTACATATATTTAGTTATCACGTCACGCTGAACTCGCGAAGCTGGAATGTGCTTAACGCCACCCAAATTGGTTGGTAATTAGCGCTTAATCACCGTGAGGAATGGGCCTAAGATTTAAGTGGATTTAACTACCCCTAGTATTATATGGACCTACCTATCTAATACAAGCTCGTTCCTATAAATAAATAAAGTGTTTATTTTCTCAACACAAATTAGGATTATAAGCAGTAGGCATAAATATTTCGGAAAACTAGTTTCTGTTCTTTATGAGAGACTGGTGCCTGAAATAGGCTTTATAAGAACCTGAGACCTGTACCAGGATTCCCTTGGTCATCGTATCACGCGTGAACGAATGGAACAATTTCGCTAAATCTTTGTTTTTTTTGTTTATTATAGTCAGGAGGAGTTTCTTAAGGAAAAAAAAGAAAGTTGCGCAGAAAATTAAATAGGAATAAACTAAAGACCACGCAAACGAAGTCGCGGGCAATAGCTAGTAAATGTAAATAAATTCTTCTAACAATCACAAAAAAATTATACTCCTTAACTAAGCAAAACTTGTACATACAACAGCTCGTCCACCTTCCACATAACGTCAAATTTTCTTTATAGATATTGATATATACGCGTCGGAGTTAAAGTTGAAAATTGGTTTAATGACCTTTAACTTTTTTGATAGAGTAACCTGCCTTTGAGTGTACTACGGCGACTAGATAACGGATGATGAACATGCTTAAAATAGACATCTTGTCTCAGTACAAAAATTCTCCTTAGCGGGATCCGAACCCGCAACTTCTGGTCTTGTATTCTGTTTCTCGCGCCTCTAGACCAAATGCTAGTGAATGTCGTGATATATGGCAGTGACTAAATATTATCCCACGGAAACGCTTATCTGGGATTAAGTGCTTATGTTGAATCTGAACATTATCTGTCTTTATAAGAATGCGTTTAGCTGTTAATTACATGATTAAGGAACAAAAAAATAAAGCATAAAATAATAAATAAGGGGAAAGGGATAAAATTTTAATTTTCAATGATATTTTATAACTTGCTTTTTCGCCATAAAGGTTATCTCATAAAATCTCCGAACGTACCTAGCGAAAGCTTTGAGAAACTAACGAATTAAGAGGAAACTATGCTAAATATTCATAACAGGTACCGACAACGGTAGGTCAACCTACTCAAAAAGTTAAAGGTCATTGAATTGATTTTCAACTCTATGTCCAACACTGATACCAATATCAATTAAGATAATTTGACGTACATATAGCATATTACACTCAAAGGATAATCCAGAAATCTGATAAATATTTAGATTTTGGTATTAATCAAGTCACAAGGTTTTACGTACCCAGACTATCATTTTTCTCTACATAATTAATTTTAAAAAATTAACTTGCGACATTTATTTTGTAAAATATGCCTTCAGCAAAAGGCCCATCTTACATCGATCGCCCTAATTCATGCAAATCCTAAGCGATAATCTGAACGAACATGGGACTAGATAATTGAAAACCGTGAGAGGTGAGCACTGAACGACGAATATTATACAACAATAATACAGGGTGAAGAAAGTATTATCTATTTCTTTGAAATAACGTAATCAGCTGATAATCAGAAAACTATTAAAAACAAATCACATAATTGAACCGAAGATAAGTTAAGTAATTATCAGCAAAGAATAAAACGCAATGTTTTATTTTAATTTTTGATAGCTTTGATTCCATCAGCATATACATATAAGTTTACCAGGCAGGCTACCAGGAAAACCATAAAATTGGCAATAGTTGTCGATGTGCGCCAGGGTCTGGTCTGCGCGGCACCACAATCATCTAATAGGTAGGTGACTCTTTTAGCTCCCATTTTATGTTTTGAGCCACAGAATTATTTTAGCACAAAATATTCTCGATAGCTCGAATTATTTACGTTGACATTGTTTCCCAAAACCAAACTCGCTAGCGCCATCTGAGATTAACTTTTCCTGTCATTGCTTCCCCATTTAATAGGCTAGTTTACTCATATCAAAATTTATTAAACAGATGATTAAGATGATTATTTCATTTAGCATTTGGCTATAAGAACCTAATTATATTTACTTCAATACCTATAAGTGCAAGATGGCTGTAAAAAAAAAAAACTGTTTTTGAAAGGAAAATTTGAAAGGCCGAAAAAGACGGTCGTTATGTTCGTGACCCAAGTGACGTCAGACAATTAGTAAACTATTACTTAAGTAAATATCATTCTCATGTTTCACGCGGTCTTTTCAACCGACTTCAAAAAAGGAGGAGGTTCTCAATTCGACTGTATGTTTTTTTTTTTTGTATGTTTGTTACGCGATTACTCCGCCAATTATGAATCGATTTTAATGATTCTTTTTTTGTTTGGTAGATCATACTTTAGAGGTGGTCCCATATACATTTTATCAAAATTAATTTAGAACTTTTTGAGAAAATCAACAAATATATACCCAGATAATACTTTGGTTGCGGTTCTTGTTACCTATCTTCGACAAATATGAGCCGATTTTGATGATTTTTGTTTTATTGAATAGCTTATACTTCAAAGATGCTATAATAAAAGTTTGAAAAATAAAAATCACCCCTAAGGGTAGGAAAATAGGGGATGAAATCGGTGTTCAGCAGTTAGATTAGGATTTATCACTAAAAATAGATGAAATAAGTAAATTTTATTTTTTAAAAAAAACCGACTTCAAAACACTAAAATGCTAAAAATAATCCTAACACTTAAGTACCTAATCAGTTACTTTTGGAGTCGGTGCAAACAAAAACATTGAATGTCTCATCGGCTGGCACCGACTACTACTAACTATTATCTTCTAAAATCTACTTTAAAAGTTGTTATTTATTTGGTTTATTGTTTAAATATTATGGACGACGGCGACGAATCCGACGACGGATTCGTAAAAGCAAATAGCACAAACCTGGCGATAGTCGACACATTAATGGTTGGCAAATGATGAACCCAGATTTTTGCTTTACCGAACTTATGAACGTCAAAACGTCTATGTAAGCACAGTGAAATTGGTGTTAAAATGTAATACAAGACCTAAAACAAAGAATGGTTCGTAAGTACGTATTTGTTTACAAGTGTGGTTACGTCATTAGCACAGATAATCTATCGATCACATGGCTGACAGCGTTTTCGTCTGTTCTTGAAAAGTTTATTATATAGAAATTTAAGTAGTTTTCGAAGTTTTAAAAAAATACTATCATTTTTTTTTTCGGTCTAATAGAACAATTATCATTAATTTAAGATCTGTTTCAAAAATGTGTCAACTAGCCTGTTATACCTGTGTTATATCTAATAAATACAATGTACTTTATTGCAAAAATAAAACGTAGGATTGTTTAAGCTGTTCTTATATTTGCACATGATAGCGATAACTGTAACTATTATAGAAATAGGTGAATCGTAGCAGCAAAAACATATCTCATGATTTTTTTATTTAGTTTTGTACAAAATATACCAAAAATTTAATGTCATGGTATCAATAGATTTACAATCAAATTTCCCATGTTACAAATTAAAAGTGCTTATGTTTCATTTAAAATTAAAGTCTAAGTCAGTGTCATCGTGGGTGAGCAAGCCGTATTTGCGTTTGATCAGAGATTAAGAGGCCAGTTTGTATAAGCACTCGGCCTGATTGGGTCTTCTAGTGTAGCAGCTGCGGCGACGCGTGGTCGACCGCTCGAAATTGATTGAAAACAAATGAAAAGGCAAGATTTCATCTTTAATTTTTAAAATAGTTTTTGATGTTCTTGTTTTTGATATATTGTGATGATGTGATGTGTGAGAGAGAGATAGAGTTTTTGATATTATTATGATAAAGGTTAACAGGAAATGATTGCAAAATATTTCTCAAATTATACTCTATTACCGCGCCACTATGCCAGTCTAATCGTCCAGTTAAAATTACCATCTACTACTTTCAAACTTTTGACAAATTAAGAACAATTGAAAAAAAACCGTGTTTTTAATAAGCTTTTACTAGCTTCTGTTGTAACTAGTTGACTAACTATCAGCTAACTATTAGAACATTTGTAAGTTTGTGACATTCTGATGATAATACAATAATTTGACACCATCATGCTGATCTGGCGATGGAACCAGGAGGTGGATAATAGAACTCTTAAATGCCTACAAAACACACATAAAAGTGTGTTTTATAGTTTTGTAAACTATGACTTTAATATTGTCACGGCTAGTTTCAGTTGTTTATATTTTGCCAAAGGATTGAGACAAGTGAATGACCATCTTTATTTCATTTTCGTAGTACTTAGGCCTTCTTAACTGTACCGCTACTATTTATACGCTTCAATCGCGGTGAGATCGCGATTCCGCATCGCTTCTTAAGTCACGAAGGCCTGATAAAGTTCCTTTACTTACTGCGACTTTTTACAGCACTTCTGTTACGTCTTGGTTGCTGGAATCGTCACATGGGCACAGGAGGTCATCGGAGATCTTGAATGCAGGTAATTTTTATGGCATCTTTCGTGAAAAGCATGAGTCGGCTTTTACTGAAAAATTTGCAATTCAATCGGAAACCGCTATAGCGAATGACGTTGTCGCAATCCCGCTGTTGCGGGATGCGACAACGTCATTCGCTATAGCGGTGACTGCGGTGATGCTTTGAATAGTATCAAAATCAACTACTGCGAATAACGCTGAGTATGAAATTAAAATACAATTAGATTTAAATCAACACAAATTTATTATTAGTTGAAATATATTATTTGCAGCGGTGAATTTTGATACCAAGATTTTCAAACTAGCGTACCTTACACTTGCAAATTCTTTTGCAACTGCGTCACAGAATATACATAATATGATAAATACTGCGTGCAACGCAAGAACGTCATTTAAACCTAGTTAACAGAGCCGCAGTTAGAAATTGGGTCGCTACTAAAATCGCGATCCAGTCGTTCGTATCGATGCAAAAAGGCTCGACGTAGGGTCAGGGCCTAATAAATTGCATAATATGTTTTAAAGCAAATTACAAAACGTTACACCAAATACAAATTGTACCTAAGTACATCTTCGTTAAACTGGGACGTCATTTAGTAAGTAATTATATTTTATATTAAACTAGCTGTTGCCCGTACTCCGTTCCCGTGGTTCTTAGTTTATTCATAATATAATATACTTACATGTATTTTACTTATAAACTTTGACCACCTCCGTAGCCGAGAGGCGACTGGACGCTGGACTTGGCATCTCTGAGGTTTCGGGTCCGATTCTCGGTCGGGTTAATGTAGAAAACCAACTTTTCTATTTTGACTCGGGTCTGGGTGTTGTGGTACCGTCGTTGTTTCTGATTTCTACATCACCAAGTGCTCTAGCTACTTACCTTAGGATCAGAGCAAAGTATGTGATGTTGTCTAATTATTATTTTTATCTTCCTTTTGAATCATTTTGTCTATTGATGAAAACCACATCAAAATCCGTTGCGTAGTTTCAAAGATCTAAACGTACAAACGGCGGAGAATACATAGTATAAACCTTTGTTAAACTGTATTCTCCAAGACACCGAGTCAAACCAAAAAACAAAGATATTTTATTTATAGAATTTTATTTAATAGTATCGGTTTTTTTGGTAATTATTTTGTTTTTAGGGTTAGCTTATTATCTTTTCTTTTAAGTGTGTAAATATGTGTTTTGTTTAAATAAAATTATATTCTCCTCCTACTGTTTCGATCAAGTGTGGTGAACATTTTAATGGTTCGCCGATAAATCGTCAATACTGGCATTGATCAGATGTTAAGTGGGCCGGTTCAAACAAGCTCTCACTCAGATTGGATCTGCTGCTGGACTGGCATGAAGGGCCCTTGGGAAATACGCGACCGATTCTAGATGATCGACCCTCAGCGTCGACTTGTACAAAGAGGTTAAAGAGTAAGTGTCTACTTAGGGGAATCCAATTAACCTGTCTGTAGTCCGAAATAACAACAAACAAATATATTTCTGAAGTTTGGTTTGTATTTCTTAGAATTTATTTACGTAAGTTCTGAAATTGAGTGTCACCTTATATTAACATAAGCTGTCTTTTATTCGAGTTTTAAGAATAAGAAAATTACGAATTGAGTAGAAGTGATCCTATTTTTTAAAATATTTACAATATAAAAATATTAATAGTTTTATTAGGTATTACCAAGGTACCGATACGTTGCCTTGCGTCGCGTTTTAAAAGTATTTTTTCGTCTTTATGTTAGTGACAAACACGGCGCCACGCGACACGACAGGACGCGCACTGTGCGACATTTAAAACCCGATGCAACGCAATTAAAATGTTGACACCCGATATGCACTGTGCACATTACCAACACGCGATGCCATGACACATAAGCAGTATCTGGTATTTTTCCAACGACAGCATTTCCAGTAAAATGGATAAACAGATATAGATTATGTATGAAGAAGATTTGAAGCTTCGGAGATGTTATGGTCCCTATATAAAGCTATAGGTTGTGTCTCGACCTCGTACTAGTACGTAGGCAGCATTAAGCAGGGAATGTCTTTTGGTTTGATCGTCTCGTCACGCTCCTCTCGTTGCCGCGTTGCATTAAAATTTGTCTCTAACGTAAAACACCGCCTTGTTGCCTTACTATTTTGTAAGTTTTGACTAAAATTAATCATCAACATCATTTTAGCCATAGGACGTTTACTGCTGAACATAGGCCTCTGTTAATACAACTTTGCAGTACTTTGGTTCTTAGGTATAGCTTTAGATAACATTAAGCACTTGTGTACTCACATGACAAAAAATATTTAATATTACAAAATAAATGTTGTGATAAATCAAATTCTATCAGTAAAGAGCTCTTACGATAAATACTATTAGCAAAGCTATTAATCTTAACGACCACTTTTATTTCCAGAACTGTTTATGGTATGTCGTTAAATCTATCACAGTTTTAATATCACCATTCGCCACTGATATAAAATAATATAAAAATATTAACACTCCTTTTTGTAAGTTGTCGTTATAAATACTCATCAAGCAATCAACATGTTTTGGACAATTAGCAAACCCTTATTAAAATATAGACTAGATTTAATCTATGACTAAAGAATTTATCATGACAACATTTGATATTGTATATTACGTAGATTAACCTGAATCGATGGCGGGTATCGAACGAAAAGCATGGTCGATCTAGTTTATTGGTTTTAGTTTATCATTTATAGAGCTTTAGTGTGCAAGTTTAGTGTAGTTTGTGTTCTAATGTTTTGTGAAGTGATAAAGATCTGAAATTATTGAAATATCATTGTATTTAACGCCGCATCGAGTGCCAAGTGACTTGTCTCAAAACAACTTGCTTTAGACCTGATAGCGTCTTGAAACCTGCTTCTACGGGAAGAGTAGCCTCCACTAAATCCAAGAAAAGTAATAAAAACTAAACACCCGTTATTTATTGTAAACTTTAACAATATACACTCGACATTGGCAGAATCACTGCTCTGCTTGAAGAGCGGGATGAGTCCATAAAAAAGAATATAGATAACTTTGATGTAAAGGTTGGTTCCAAGGATAAAACGAGTTTATTAAGAGTTACCGGTGTCAGCATTTACCGGTAAAGGACTGAAAAAGTCACTAATCGAATAAATATCTTACATTTGCCAGCTAGCTTGGACATCCATACATACAACGTAAAAAAGTAAATTATGCTTTTACACGTCCCACCGCAGAGCACAGGCCTCACCTCAACTATGAAGTGGTTTGGGCCATATTCCACCACGCGGGACCAGTGCGGATTGGCGGAGAGGTGTTGTAAGGCCACTGACTTAACCTTACTGTCAGGTGTTATTAATCCGCACTAAGGCCTCAGACTAGGCTTCACGTCTAGTATCAAGCGATATTAGCCGGGACCAACTTTTAACGTGCCTTCTAAAGCACGGAGATATTTGTGATAAATGTCACTAAATATGGTTGGAATGGTCACCCATCCACTCACAACCGCGGCGTCGGTGGCTTAACTTTGGTAATCACTACGAAAGCGCTGCTGCTACTGAGCTACAAACCTCTTCATACATACAACATACGGATCAGAAAATACACTATGGTTTAGACTTTCACGTAATAAAGTAGATACATTTATCGTAAATGACTGTATAAAATATCTCATGATTGCGTCTATATTTTGAAAGATGATACGTATATCGGGTATCAAACGTCAGACCGTGGCAGCGTCATGTCCTGCCTAAGGATGGAGCTCGGAAACGGAACCCACCCGCATCCGGCAATCTGACGAACGGGGACGCCGCAATCGTAGCTCGCTAACGTTCGCAATTTTCCTATTTAATATACCTAAATACATACATAATGCCGTGAGGGGACTGCCGTAAAGAATAATACTTCCCCACCGCCAAACAGGAGGCATGTCGTAAGAGCGGACTAGTTCCTGTAGTTTGAGACGGGCCGTAGCGTCTGCGTGCGAAATGTTATAAAAAACTGCGATCGCTAACCCGCCTGCCAAGCATGGCGAATATTGGCAATCCCCCCCAGCTACAAGTCATTGGGTCTGTGTTCAGCAGTGGACGTCCTATGGCTGAAATGATGATGATAAATATACATAAATTATATGAAATAAAGGTATTTATATGAAATAGGAAAATTGCAATACTTAGGGTACTATTAGGTATTCTGTGACTTAGGTACTGATTGCTTTCTTCACGAAACAACACAGTATTATTTATGGTTATAATTTATTAGCTACCTTCCTTCTAGTGCTTAAATACAGCAACTTTTTATATGCAATAAACATCGAAATCGCAAAATAGTACTACTCCATACTAAACCGCTGACCAGCTGACATTAGTATGTTTTATAGAGAAGTGTTTTTTTAATATTTCAAAGTTAGTGTCATAGAAAAAGTTATTGTATTTAAGCAGTAGAGTTACTCCCTTAATTAATAATTAATTATGATTATAACATTTAAATATAACAACAAAAATATAAATATTACATTGTTTAAACATATCACTATATCTAAGTCACATACCCGTACAAATACAGGAAGTGGGCAGAACAATCAATTATCAATATATTTTTTTATGAGCTGTCAAAACGTAATTCTCTCATAGAATAATTTGTGTGGCTGTATCAAGCCGTGACGTCACGCCTTATTTCAAATGCAATAAAGAAACAAAAAATGGATAATTAATAACTTGGAATAATTTGTACTTAGACTAAATTACGATATCATATTTTGTATGACATAGAACAAGCATTTCTTGGTTTGGGGCTAGATAACAAGATCAAAAAGTATTGGATACGTTTTTTTTTTTACATGATCAAAATATTACAGAGATATACTAATTTGAAATGTCGCATGACGTCACGACTTAGTACAATTTTTACTTAGAAGTGACGTCATAAGCCCCTGACTTCCGAACTTTGACGCGCTTTATCTTTGTAATTTTTTGGTTGATTGACAAAAGAAAAAATAAGTGTCAATTTATTTTTTGATAATCTTACTGACGGATTAAATAGAATTTCATTATCTATACCCAGTCGTCATCCCTATTGGTGTGATTGTATGAAAAAAATCGCGAACTTTTCTTTGTTGTTTTGGGTCTGGGTGTTGTGGTACCGTCTGTGTTTCCGATTTCTATAACAAGCACTTTAGCTACTTACCTTAGGATCAGAGTCTGAATGTGATTTTGGCGAAAATTTTATTAATTTGTTTATTTTATTTATAATGTAAATATCAGTGTCTAATTGACAAATAGCACTTTAGCGAACAATGCAAGTCGATAACCGTGACAACAATAAAACCTCTATTGCATATGATTGGTAACAAATATGGTCGCTCTACAGACATTGACGTCTGCTCCATGTCATTGGGTAAATTTAGAAGGTCAATAATAAATAAAAAAGAGTAATTCTGTTGTAGTGTTGTCCCTTTTATAAATAGTTTGTTGTCTTGTGTATTAATCTCGATTGAGTGTAAACAATGCATGCTGTGTTCACCTTTAAGAGACTTTACATTTAGCATAGCAAATAGATTTAAGTATATTGTAACTTTTTTGATGTAAAAGTTGTTGGTGAACCTTTTTAATGAAATAAAAAAATAAAAAAAATAAATGATTGCGTATACCTACTATCTGCAAATGTGTTCTAGCATCCTAAGGATTATCGCCTATTCAAATACAATTACACGCGCATTGCATACTGCTTTGAATATGGATATTAGTGCGTAGATTAATTACCTGCCCACTGTAGACCTATACATAGCCATGCTAATGACGTCCCAATTAGTGCTGCTGCTTGATAGCCTATCGATAGTATCGAAAGTAGCCAAACTATAGAAGGTTTATCGATAGCATAGGTGTGCTAGTTCCCTAAAAAATCTAATTAGTCCGTCAGTTGAATTAACAGAAAATATTGGACACATATTTTTTCTTTTCATAATCAAACAAAAAATGATAAAGGTAAAAAAAAAAGGTCCGTTCAAGTTCCGCGTAATGTCATGCCTTGCGACACTTTATAGCACGGCGTTACGTCACATGCTCCCATTTCTAAACTTTGATGCGCTTTATCTTCGTAATTTTTTGTTTGATTGACAAAAGACAATATATGGGCCCAATAATTTTTGATAATCTAACTGACCGACTAAATAGAATAATATTTTTCTGACCCAGGAAACTAGCCTAATGTTAAATTAAAATAGTATTAAATAAACCTAATACTAACGATCGCTTCGAAAGTATTGATTCCTCAGAACTAATAAACTATGGTTAGTATTGATAGTATTACTTTTCAAAATTATTAAAAAATACACTGAAAATTAAAAAACACACAAAATATATGAAACTGCCATGCTCGCACAGGTACATTTTATCTTGTAATGTAAACACACTATTTAAAAAGAAGCTCACAATAGTGACCGAGTTTCTTGCGCTGCTTCTTCTCAGCACTAGCCCACAATATTATCACGAAACAGTGGCTTAACTTTGGTAATCAGTTTGTTAATTGTAATAAGCAGTGGCTTCGGGACAATATTATGGGCTAGTACCCACCACTGTACGGTAAATAAAAATTTAAAAAATAATTAGGACGTGTAAAATAGATTAATTTAAGCCTATTTACAGAAATAAATTGGTTTTATTGGTTTAACTGCAATAAGTAGTAACATAATACAGTCTACAATCAATAGTCTGAAACTATTGATAGTATTGTTGCGTATCAATAGTATTGGTATAATTTAAGCAATCGATGGCATCGATAGTTTAACTGAATTCAAAGGTCAACTGTCGATAGTTCGGCAACACTAGGCCCAAGCGCACATCGCATTTAGGACCTTTTTACAGACACAGACAGACTTAATTTAAAATACAAACAATACGAAAACAACTTGAATCAGCAACTGTCGGGATAAATAAGAACTTGGGACATGAGATTAAAATATGTAAATATAAATTAATATTGTACAACATCACATACATTTATCTGATCCTAAGGTATAGCTAAAGCACTCTTCAGAAATCAGAAACAACGATGGTACCACAACACCCAGACCCGAGACAACTTAGAAAAGTTCTACATTGACCCGACCGAGAACCCTGGACCGCAATGATGGCGACGCCAAGTCCGGCCTACTCACCTCTCGGCTACGGAGGTAGTTAAGTTATCCTTATTATTATTTTTTAAGGTCCTATTGGGATAAAACTTCTGCTCGAATACAAATAATTTTACTAAGAACATATTGCACCACTACTCCGCCATTCAGAGAGCCTCGGTGGCGCAAAGTAAGTATTTTCTAAACAGACACACGAAATCACGAAATATGACAAAAGGTATATAGTTCTACAATGCAGTAAAGTAATAATGACAAACGAAGCAGTTTTTCATTAGTCATCAATTTAGTTTTGTGTAACAATCCTACATGTGAGTCGAGCTTAACAATTAGGTATACTGGTACATTATTTTCCTTTTGTTCCATAAATATACAGTAAATTGTAAATGTCATATGCAGGAAGCCTAAATACGAAACATTAACGTTTCTATATATTTCGTTCGTTCGTATTTATGTATGAATTAAATACATTTTAATGTAAGTACTTTGATAGATTATTTACAACTTCATTTTATAAAAATACGGCCCGTTTTAATTGTTTAGGAGGTCGAAAAAAATTGTGTGTCTAATAACAAATAAGCACACTACCGAACCGAATTTTAGGCAAACCATAAATCTTCCTTTATTTTGCTGTCCTTACACGAGTTTAGGTACAGATGTCTCAGAGTTGCAAAGTTTTACCTTAAGTGAAATAATAAATGCTTTCCAAGTTTCTGCGTTTTAATGTCAAATTCCGCAATTTTCAACTCTGAGAGTGCCATATTTCAGCATTAAACAACTAAGAGTGTTGCCAACAACAACTATCATTATTTTAATGCGAAGTTGTACACAGAGCGAGCTAAGACAGGCGTTTAAACTTCTTAATGGGTTTTGCATCAGAACTAAAACAACGTTAGTGTCTGTGAGTTGCGGTAAGCCGGTTGGCAGTTTGGCAGCCACGGAACTTAAGGCCATCCGACCAAAACTCGTTTTTTTTTACTTTTTAGCAGCTTTCTACTCCTTATTTAATGTATAAAACAATTGAAAGACATAACAATAATCTTTGAAGTTGTATCTTTAAAATCCCCATTTATACTTTATTTTATGTTTACGAAAACAGATAAAAACTACGTATTCCATGCATCTCCTCCGTAAGTAATCCTTATCTTAATTTTTGGCTTTGACCAATCGATAAAAACATTTAAGAACTCAAAATTGGCCATACATTTTTTTGAATTGGTCTGTTATTGATTATTTCGGACAATTAGGTATTCATTCATCATCTCAGAACTTCTGTTCTGTCATTTTCTCGGGGAACTGCTTCAAGGTGCATGACACATTTAAAGCAAGGACGGAATTATAATAAATGATATGATAGTCGTCTTAGATGAAGTATAATTTCTATGACCGTAAGCACAGTACCGGTTGGCCAATCTGGAAGTCGATGAGGGAGGCCTATATTAGCAGTGGACGTCCTATGGCTGAAACGATAATGATGAAGTGCAGATCAATAAGTATCTACGTATGAAAATATTTAGGACAGAGAAAAAGTAACAAATGTAACAGTTATACAAAAAGAAACAGAAATAGAAACGTTTAAACAGAACAGTTGCCTATGGTTACACCTGTGTTATAGGCAACTTACTGTAGGCCTACTGTGAAAATTTTTCGTTCGTTCGGACGTTAAGACCTATTAAATTAAAATAACTATTCACTTGTGAGGGTCTCTAAAACTATATTACAATTCAATTTATGCTTATTTAAAAACTATAGAAAATGACCCATATTTGCAAGACTTTTTCCTCTTTTATATTATGGATAGTGTTGTCAAAACACCACCGATTGGTAAAATAAGTAGCACTTCTTGTGCCGCCGACATACCGCCGACTAGTTTTCCGACTTACTATATGTGAATCTGCGAACAAGGCCGCTGGCAACAAAGTCGGCGATATATGTCAGCGGTCGGCTTTGGTGTTAGAGTGCATGACGACTTAGGATTATTTTAATATGTTATAATATTAATTTATTTTACTAATTAATAATATTGAATTTCGATTTCTGGTTATAAATTGTCCATCCCTGTAATATTCTCCTCCCATCCACACCTGTTCCTCGCCTACGAGTCGCGGTTCGATTCCCGACACATTATGTAAACGAGGGTCGGTGACAAATAGCCCATAAACAGCCCTAGACAGCGCAAACACTTTCTATTATCGGGCTACGATCGATCGTGGTTGGCTAGGTCACGAACTCACGACTTAGAGATATATTTAACTTATTGGTAGCCAACCGGTCTCACGTGACCGCGTGATTATTAAATTTCTAGTGTCTCGTTGTGCTGGGCTAAGGGGTTAAGCCCCTATCTGCCTAATGGGCAAGAAAGGAACGAAGGATGGTCTTAACTAAATAACAGTGATCGGAGTAGGTAGATTGATTTGATGTACTTTGGCAGTGCTAGCATAATATGGATATGCCTTTTTTTTTCAAAAACTGATACCAAGAAATTCCGGAATCCCGAAGGCATGTCCATATTGACATCAATGTTTGAGATCATCGACCCCAAATCAATCTACCTACTCCGATCACTGCTAATTATATTATTATGTAGAAGTTTCTTCAACTAAAGGAGAGACTTTTGCTCTAGTATAATGTAGTTGTATGATTCTTACTCCATAAAATCTATTCCTATGGAGCGCGCGCTTTGGTAGGTATGCATCGTAAAATAAGGATTTGGGGTGTGTTTTCATAACGTTTTTGGGTCTAATTGCCTGATTGGATTGTTAATAAAGTTGCAATTTTCAGATAAATAAACTTAAAAGGTACTATGGTGTATTCTGATAAAAACTTTTGATTGTAAATATACTCAATTAAAAACTCACCACCACATACCGTTTTCATTCGGGAAAAAGGTTCTTTTTTTTCAGTTATTGATAAAAAAAATACATTTTCTTGTACATTAAACGTCACAAAATTTTGTGTTTCATATTTTGCCTTTTTTTAGCAATTACAATGAATTTAAATTACCGACATAAGTAGTTGCTTGGAGTTGAAAAGGCAAACAACATTTTTCGTAAATTGAGGCGGTGGGATGGATAACTTTATAAATGAAAAAACCGGATAAGTGCGACTAGGACTCGCCTACCGAGGGTTCCGTACAATTATAAATAGTCCAGGAATCAAGTCTCGTAGTTTAATGACAAATTAATTACAAAAAATATAAATGTGTAGGTTTTAGATTTTTCTCTGTTCTTGTAGTACCTATAATACGACATTACTTGCCAAATTTCATAGTTCTAGGTCAACGGAAAGTACCTAACCCTATAAATTTTGATCCCCTTGAGAGTGTCGAAAAATACGTTTTTTGCGGCATTCTTTTTTAATTTGATTTCTTTACTGTTTCAAGGGACGGTAGACTTAAATATACAGTTTTAATTTCAACTTGATACTTCCACGCGTTCCCGAGTTATAGGTCTTGACAGACATGTGGACAACAAACTGATTCTTGTGTCCCGTTTTTTTCCTATTGAGGTAATGAACTCTAAAAATGGTTTCATTTGAAAATGGGAAACATTAAACTTATAAATAAGAGATTGTGTTTGCTTGGCATGTATTAAATAGTCTTAAAACCTTTTTTAAGGTCGCTAATTATGCGCTGGAATGTCAAATGGCTCTTATGAGAAAGTGGAACTTAAATAATATGATCTATCACACGGATGTATAGCTCACTTTTATAGTCTCTTATACAGGGCTACATTGAAAAGGAGTGCCATATTTTAAATAAAAGGTCAAGGGAACAATATAAAGAAGCGTCTTAATCGTATTTATTTTTAATAATCGTATGTTACGAAAAAAAAATACTTTAAAATATCCGGAAATAAAGTCAATAGAGAGAATACGAAAGCTCGCGGTCATTCATCAGAGGCGTAGGTACGGCGAGCCTACAAGGACACACAAGTGCACATACGGTGCAATTTTTTCATGAATGAATTAAATTATCCACGCGTACGATTTTAAACAGCGGATAGGAATATTTAAGAACTGTTAAGTTACTGATTCTGAGCCACTCCTAAAGATTTGGTACCCCTTTGTTTGCAATGCAACCCTGTATTTTGGTATAGTTGCAGCAGCATACGCTGATTCTCGCTCAGCTGCTCAAACTGTATTTAACAGCGGAGTCTGCTATATTTAAGCGACTGAGCAGTAATTACCCCCTAGAAAGAAGTTAATTAATAAATTATGATCTTATATAAGAAACCCAGCACCTCCCCATTTCTCTATAGTCGTCCTCTACCTAAGGCTGTCTAAAAGATCTCTATTATAGATAGAACTGCCTAAATTGCAAGCCTTTCTGTAAAATCCGTACCTAAAAACACAGGTACGTTGTATGATTTCAATAAAAAGTATATTTATCTTTATATATTCTTTTAGTTAAGTGCCATATAAGTTTGTAGCAGTATATCTTATTTTATGTGCTCTTAAAACTTTTAACTACTTGTGCGGTTATGAAACAAGCAGTAATTTGTAGTAAAAGCTTATAGTGGTATATTTTGTAGGTAGGACGGGCGGTGGCGCCGGTAATGACCAACCACGGAGGCATTACGAAACGTGTGGGTGGGTTAACACAACAACTTCATATTACAAATTGAAACTCACGGACAAAGTAAAATAACATGATACTTAAGTAACAATGTCAAAATCTTAACTAAAACGGCAGTACTATTAGGTATTCTGTGCTAAAACTAAGTACGAATAGAATGAGTAGGTCCATGCAAAAATGGCTTTGATTTGCAATAAAATAGCTAGACTTTACGTAGAGATTGAAGTCCTCATTTAAGAAATCTAACAAATCATTTAAGATTTTCTTTTAAAGAAATCTTTTAAAAGTTTAATACTTACATAAACATAAACTAAAAATACTTGTACTTTTGCGAAACAGGATTTACTGTCAGTAAATCCTGTAATGTTACAAAAATCTTTACATCATACATCTTTATGGCGCTTAGAAACTTTTTAACCGTTTACTCAGACAATGTACGAAATGCATTAGCCGTCTTTACACGGTCATAAATCGGGCGGGTGCCGTGCGTTAGCAGGCCTGCTGAAAACGTGTATGTTGAAAGAACCCTTAGTGTCATTTTTCTGTCTTGCCACCGTGCACGGTTCGTGCTTTGAGTCCCCCCTTAGAATATTTTCGATCTACCGTAGAAACTGTTATACATTTAAGCTTGAAACTTGGTGTGATTATAGTTGTAACGAAAAACTACTTATTCCTAGCATTTTGTCCTGTTCCTATTCAGCGTATCATCATCATGCCAGCCTATTGCAGTCCACTTCTGGACGTAAGCCCAAAGAGCGCCATAGAGAACGATCTCCCGCTTTTTTCATCGGGCCACTCCCCGCCATCTTCTTAAGGTTGTCGGTCCATCGAGCTGTGGGGCTTCCTACATTACGCTTGCTAAGACGTGGACCTCTCGAGAACCCGTTTACTCAACCTTTCATCAGTTCTGCGACAGGTGTAGCACTGTCACTTTAGCTTGCTACATTATAGGACTATAATATCCATTACTTTGGTCTTCTGCCGGATAACCTCGTATGTTTTGACCATAAATCTTGATGCGGCAAGTCTTGTCTGGTCCGCAACCCTTTGACAGGAACAGCATAGTATTTTTATGTATCCAGTAACACTATCTGAGCATGCAGGTTTCCTTACGATGTTAACGTCACGATGGTTTTACTCTAAAGAAAAACTAGAAATGTTAAAATCCGGTTAAGCGTAAGTCAGGCTTGCGTTATGATTCCCAAAATTCAAGAACAAAGTACAGTGGTTCTAGCTTTGGCTGGTTTGTAATAATTAAAATCTTATTTGTCTCAAGTCCCGTCAAAAATCATTTTCTAAATAGCTAAGTAACACTGCAAAAAGTCACTTCCAAAACAGTCTGAAACTCAATAACCAACATTGTTCAAATTGTTATCAGACAAAATCCTTTGATGTTTGAGTGGTCAAGTTACATTTAGATAGGACTTTTACTCAATCAACTTGTTTAAAGACGTTTGATAGCTTACGCCAGCTGAGAACATTGTTAATGTTCAGTGCCTTTTATGTAGTCTAGTTGCTGCCAGCGACTTCGTTCGGGCAGTGTTTAGAAACTCTGGCAGGTTTTCAGAAAACCCTACCAAATCTTTATCACAATCTGATCATTGGACCCACAGAGGACAAACATAGAAACATTTATTTTTATTAATACAGATAAGGTACGATTAGGTGTCTATGTATCCGTATATATGTTAGTCTATCCATCCGTACTTATATGTGCCTGATTTTACATGTGTTAGTTACTAAGTACTATGGCGAAGCACCAAATAAATAACAGTAATTTAAAATTTCACTTCTAGCCCGTAAATACCTACTGAATAACAATAATAATTTGTACAAATTATAATAATACAGCATATACAGCATGTTAACTAACGAAAGGCGTTCTTAACCCGTAATACTATAGTATATAACATATTTTATATTATATATCATATATACTATAATATATATATATATAATATATATATATATATATATATATGTATTTACATTTAAAATAAAGATTTTTTTAATTTTAAAATTTCATTTAAAAAAAATAACACCCGGCCCTTTTCTCACCGTGCGAGTAAGATAGAAAAGTGATGTTGCTAGTTGATGTAAATTTTTTTTGGTGTATTTTTTTTTGTATTTTTTTTTCTTTTAGCAAGTTTATATACATGATTTATATATACAAAACTAAGCATAAAAAAATAAAAACATAAAAAATCGAAACGCCTGTTTAAAACCAAAATCGTAACGCGGAACAGTAACTAGCGTTATTACAATGCGCAACAAAATGATTACAAACATCTTATTGAAACCTAATAACCGCCATTGTTTAAATTGTTTCCAGACTAAATCCTGTGAAGTTTGAGTGGTCGAGTTATATTTAAGTAAGACTTTAACTCAATTAACTTTTATAAAGACGTTTAGTAGCTCAAACCAGCTGAGAACATTGTTCGAAACGTTCAGTTCCATTTATGTGCGTTAGTGTAAGTTGCCATTAGGTGACTGTCTATTCATCTGTTCGTCTGTCCATCCATACATAATCGGTTCCCGGTTTCACATATGTCATTTATGAATTTATTTAAAACGTTATTGCATAAACTTACTTAAATGTTAATAATGAAAAAAGGTGGACTTTATGCAAAAGTCGCTGACATAGCCCAAGTATTCTCTGCCAGTCAACCATTGAGTTATGCAGAAAGGTAATAAATATGGCGTGAAACTAAATAAACAATAGTAATAATAAACTTTACTTCTGGCCAGTAAACAACAAGCGTACAAATAATAATTATGCTTATTATTTCAATCAACAAGGATCATAATATTACAATTAAATTAAATTTTAGAATGAGCCTAGTTTTTTTAAAAATAACGCTGTTTGTCGAAGTTTGGGGTCATGATAACTTAAATTACTCATATTACTAAACTATAAACAAGATCGGGGAAACATTTACCTTTATCCCTATTGTTAAAATGTTGGCGGCAATAGAGTGACAATATGTTTTAATGTTTTATATTTTATCTAATATATTGCCGCGAATCCGTTTTTGCATAAGTCAGATTTTAGAAAATTATATACCTTTACTTATGGCCTCTTTCACCACTTGCTGATAAGTTCCAAATAACCTATCTGGCACTTTTTTGACAGCTCATTGTATGGGTTATCTGTCAAAACAAGTGCCAGATAGGTTAACTGGAACTTATCAGCAAGTGGTGAAAGTGGCCCTTAAACTTATATAATTAAATACTCTGAAACTAGCAAAGAATATAATTTTTATCTGTAAAAGGAACAAGGTGCTTCAAAAAATGTTATTTTTTTATCTTTCAAAATTAACAATGTAACTATTTATGCATTTGTATTTCGTCGTATTTTCATTAATAGGTAGTTCCTTTTAGTTATAAGAAACTTAGTAGCTAATACTAATTACTTTCTACGCTAGTTTCCTAAAAAAAAACTAATTAGTCCGTCAGTTGGATTAACAGAAAATATTGGACACGTATTTTTTGTTTTTTTTTCTCAGTCAAACAAAAAATGATGAAGATATAGCCCGTTAAAGTGCCGCGTAACGTCACGTCTTACGACAATTTAGCAAGGCGTGACGTCACATGCTCTCTTTGATGCGCTTTATCTTCGTCATTATTTGTTTGATTGACAAAAGACAAAATATTGTTCCAATATTTTTTGATATTCTAACTGACGGACTAAATAGAACAATCTTTTTTGACCCAGGAAACTAGCCTATTACATGTTTTCGTATTTCAAGTCGCATAATAGACACCCTGTTATGATTGGTTGTATAAATAGGGAAACTGTGGAACATCTTGCCAGTGTAAAGTATATTGTGTAATAGTCATCATGTTGATCAATATATCGTACATTTTGCTAGGATACATGTTGGTGGAGACTTGTTTTTTGGAATCTCATGCAGGTATACTATTTTGTATCAATTTGAGATGCGTTGTCATTCATCACAGATTACAGGCGTACGCCGACGCCGCTTCAACAAGAACCTCATGCAGTGCACATACGGTGCAATTTAATCGAGTAATCGTAAACTTTGTGTTCTATTTTTCAATGCAGAATTGAAGAATTAACAATGCAAAAAAAAATTGATTGTTTTTTACGTGTATCAATTTATTTACTGATTATGTGTAGTCCCTAAGAAATTGGCACTACCGTGAAATGTAACCCTAAAAAATCGTTTAAATTATAATGGTTGGTGGTAACGGTTATGTAAGTCTCTTTAGGTAGGTACCGTTCTTACCTAACGGTGCCTACAGATACTTACATAATCGTTTTTATAACGAAGCGAGGTCATAATTTTTCTCTTGTTTCAGCAAACGTCACTTTAACATTTGATTTGGACCAACAGCAACACAATGGTGAAACCAATTCAACCTGCATATCAACTGTCAAAGAAGGCTTACTTACTAACAATACCTTGACAGTGAATGATGGAGATCAACTGACAGTAATTTTCAAGAACAGATTGGATATACGCTTTATACGGTAAAGATGTCCCTCTGAACAAAGTATTTTAACTGTTCTTATCTTGTAGTCTCTTAATACTGACAGAGGAGTAAATTGGCACGTTATTATGATAGTACGGTATCCAATATTATTACTTAGGTACTGGTCTACTTTAGAACGACATTTCTCCATTCGATAACAAATTGTCGACTTACACTCACACTCGACAAATACTCACTATATCATTTGACATTATTGTCACGTGATTTACTGGTCTAAAATTTGATACCAAACGGTTCTAAATCGGGGTGTCTGATACGAATTAAATTTTGTTTTTATTTGTCGTTTGACCTCGACTATCCGTCTATGAGCGACGGCGGTCCATAATGTATAAGTCTACAATATTGTCCGGAAGCAGAGTAAAAACCTGTACAAGTGCGATTCCAACTCACCCACCGAGGGTTCCGCACAAATTTGTATATACGTTTTATAAATAGTTCAGAAATCGAGTCTCGCAGTTTAATTACAAATTAACTACAAATGTATAGTTTCAGATATTTCCTTGTACTTGTAATATATAAGTACTATAAGATGACATTACTGGCCAAATTTCATAGTTCTAGGTCAGAACGGAAAGAACCCTATACATTTTGATTCCCTTGAGAGTGTCGAAACTTACGTTTTATGCGGCATAAACGGTTGTATCTTTTTTACGTTAACTTTGGAGTGAAATTTTTTCACAGCTTCAAGGCACTATATGGTTTTAATTTAAACTCGATACCTTCACGCGTTTTCATGTGTGCCTTGTGGGGACGGCCGTAAGTGCCGTGTAGGGACGGCCGTAAAGAATACACTTCCCCACCGCCAATAGTAGGTGGGTCGTAAGAGGTGACTAATTCCTGTACCACGAGACGGGCAGCAGAGTCTGCGTGCGAAATGTTATAAAAAACTGCGTTCGCCAACCTGCCTGCCAAGCGTGGCGAGTATTGGCAATCCCCCCGATGAAATTCATCGGGGGAGGCCTTTGTTCAGCAGTGGACGTCCTAGGGCTGAAGTGATGATGATGACCTTCACGCGTTTCAGAGATAAAGAGTCTTGTTGATAGTCATACGGTCAGACAGTCAGACAGACAACAAAGTGATATCCTATAAGGTTTCCGTTCTTTATTTTTGAGGTACGGAACCTTAAAAATGTCTAAAAGTGAGTTAGTTCAGGCCTAACTTCATAAACAAATTAGTTTTCTTAGTTTATATCTTGTTCATCTACCTGCAAAACGGGCTTGCCGTCAGACGGAATTAACGGGAAAAGGGTTAACGCTTTACCACAGATCGAGATAAAGTTCGAGTCAATTTAGAAAAGTTATATTGATTGATTATATAGTGATGATGATATGCCGTGGCGTGCGTGTGGCGAAGACCGAGTACCTGGTCTGTAACTACAGATCCAACGCCCGCATAGGCGGAGACAAGGTCGAGCGCACGGACCAGTTTAAATACCTTGGATCTGTACTTCACGCGTCAGGAGACATCGATTGCGACGTCAAAGCACGCATTGCTGCTGCGTGGGCCAAATGGCGAGAGGTGACTGGTGTCATTTGTGACCCCAGAATGCCGGTTAAGCTTAAAGGACAGATCTATAAGTCCATCATTAGGCCTGTCCTTTTATATGGCAGCGAAACGTGGCCGCTATTTGAGCGACACAAGCAGGAGCTGCGTGTCACAGAGATGAATATGTTGCGGTGGATGTGAGGAGTCACGCGAAAGGACCGCGTGAGGAACTCGCGCATCCGCGGTAACCTTTGTGTCCGTGATATTGCAGACAAACTGCAGGAGAGTCGCCTACGCTGGTACGGCCATGTTTTGCGGAAACCGGCAAGCTACGTAGGAAACAAATGTCTGGCCATGCCGCCACCGCCTGGTCCTAGCAAAAGGGGTAGACCCAAGAAATGCTGGCTTGACGTCGTGAGGGCTGACATGCGTACCAATAATCTCATAACTAGAGACGCTCAAGACCGCGCGAAGTGGAGGAGTAAATCAAGGAATGCGGACTCTGGGCTCTAAAGCAATGGTTTTGGACGCAACCGGGATTGACCGTATAGATGAAGAAGAAGAAAGAAGAAGATGATATAGTGATATAGTGCCGTGTGAGGACGGCCGTAAAGAATACAGTTCCCTACCGACAACAAGAGGCGTATCATTAGAGGCGACTCATTCCTGTAGCACGAGATGGTCTGCGTCTGCAATTCCCCACTTTTTGGGGAGGCCTATGTTCAGCAGTGGATGTCTTACGATTGAAATGATGATGATGATGATATTGATTGATTCGATTGGGTATCAAACTCAAGACTGGTCGAACCGTTACAATAAACGACTTCTAAAACAATTCTAAACTTTCAGATGCAATGTGATATCAAAAGAAAAACGAACAAAAGAATATAGCTTGCAATTTGATACTCAACACCTAACACCACATCAAGACTGGATAGAACACATTGTAAGTGATTTAATTATATTTAAATATTATAAGTATTAATATCTCTGTCGAAATTTTGAGGCAAGAGATCGGACCCGTAATTCAGGATATTCGGGATATTATTCCGATATATGCCGTGCCGTCGGGACGGCCATAAAGAGTACACTTCCCCACCTTCAACCAAAGACGTGTGTCGTAAGAGGTGACTAATTTCTTCACGCGCCTTCGTGCGAAATCTTATAAAAAAACTGCGCTCGCCAACCCGCCTGCCAAGCGTGGCGAGTATTGGCAATCCCCCCCCCCCTCGGTAATAGTTTGATAATAAAAAAACGATGAAAAAAATGATGAATGATGACTCCGATATAGAAGAGTCTGCTCCACCTGGGTCGAATATGAGCAAAATGTGATATCTGAGACAGTCGTAGACTCAAATTATGATAATGTTTCCATAATAACTTTGCGAGATAATAATATTGTCATATATTTATTTAAACTTTATTGCACAAATTAAAATCGTACAAAAGGTGGACATGTTGCCATAGTCGCATTCCCTGCCAGTTGACCATTAGGCTAAACAAAAATGTTTGTATGCGGGGCAACATAACGTTAAAAAAAAATAACATATTATTAAATCATAGTATTTATCAACTACACACAGTATCAACTGTAATCTATATCTATATACTCGTATATAAAAGAAAGTCGGGTAAGTTACACCATTTATAAGTCAGGAACGGCTGGACCGATTTTTATGATCTTTGGTTTGTTGGATTTGTCTCCGCCCCGAATAGCAGAATAACTTTATAAACCACAAAAAAAAACCCGGAAAAAAATATGTATGAAGGGGCGGTACGAAATTCGTCAAGACATCTAGTATATATAAAACAGAGTAGGCCGATTTTTATGATTTATGATTTTTTGGATTTGTCCTTGTCCCGAATAGCAGAATAACTATTAAAACATCAAAAAATTTACTAAAAAAAAAGAAAGGCGGTACGAAGCTCGCCGGGGCAGCTAGTATGATATAAACTAAATAATATAATACATAGACGACATAGTCAAAATACATACATACATGAATATGATGACGAATACTGGAGAGTAGAGAAGCACGGGTCTAAGATGACGATTCCATTTTACTTAGAAAATGAGTGCGTGCAAATATACAATACTTATAAACTTATCCAGTTCCTACTAAACCACCTTTTATGCTATATTCTTAACCTTTAATGTCAACTTATAATTAGTAAATCCGAGCATCATAATATTAGTCTTCGGCCGCATTGTCTTCTATTCGGTGCTCTATTTTGTTCCCTAACTTTTTTATCCATAATCTAAAGTGCAATTTGTCCGAATGATAACTTGCTCGAACTTAATGTCACATAATATTACATGAAATAAAATTGAAATCCCTAAAACCAATATGCCCTAAATTTATTTGGCATAACTATTACAATCAAATATACATAAGACGTAAACCGTTTTCAATAAAAGTTGTCCTACAAATTATAATGTTTATTTATCCTAATAATAATAAATGCATAGTACAAGCTAGCAACAAGCATCATGCATGCAAGCAATCAGCATGCATTGAGCATGCAGCATGCATGCAGGTGCCAAACATCATGCCTGTAACCTATCAGCACGCACCATGCATGCATGCAAGCAGCATGCACCATGCATGCAGGCAAGCAGCAACACTCGTAAGCATGCAAGGCTTATGTCACGGCTCCGGCGCTGCGGGTTTCCGGTGGTCCCACGAGTGCTTATCGACGCAGACGGCTTACGCTCACAACCGCAGCTTCGGCTTGCTTTCTCAGCCGCGGCGGGTCGCTATCAGCGTCCTGCTCCTCAGCCCGTGGGCCGCCTAGCCCCTACGCGCCTACGCGATTTTGAATTACACTCTAGGGGTAGGGCAGACAAGACTGCGTGGAGTCGGATTTACGACGGTTCGTTTCTGTCACTAAAACCTAATTTTTAGGTATTGTTTTAGGACTAACAATAATATTATAAATGAACATTCGGAATAATACACAGTATAAAATACAATACATATGACATGTGACTTTATTTCATGTAAAATTAATAGATTCGACTATTATAGTAATCGATATTATGACAGAATAGTTTTAGAACTAAAGATAATTATCATATAACACAAAATTTCGAATTTTTGAACATTATGGTTACTGAAGTTTATAGCAAACGTTATGCAATACGTTATTATGGATAATGATTTTCGGACAAACAATGTTAGGAGAAGAAAGGGAGTAGGTACCCTTCTTTTCTGTTTTTTTCTAAGGATAGGTTTCTCGAGACAATCAGGTGGTTTTTGCCCTTGATACCCCAAATGTCATAGATACCGCCTGAGAACGACGTTGTGAGGCGTTCTTTCAACCATTGATCGCGTCAAGATGGATTGCATTCTATAGGCGATTTGAGGTATCCGAAGTATCCGGCGATTAATGGGAAAACGTAATATTCTATCCGTATCCAGAACTAGGTATATGTATCTTGAAGAATTAAGAACAGTAAAGCATTTATACAACCCAGAACACAGGGCTGAGGTAGCTTGGGTCACACTGTCATAGACTCTACCATGCAGGCTCATAGAAGGCTGGTGTATTTTTTTATGACCTTCAATCCCGCTCTATGTGTAGAGCAGTGATTCTGCCAATGTCAATTATTCATGGGAGACACGTAGGAGATTGGCCGGTGTTATGAAGTCAAATTGGGATTTAAATGCAATATTTGTAAGTCTTTTATCAGGGATGGTGTAAGGCTAATGACTAAAATCTTACTGTCACATGCAAACAAGCCGCTATGAGGCCTCTGATCAAAGCTTCACACGACTTGAAGTATTTATATTATATTTATGTTTCCAGGAGCATATATCAAACTCAGACGCAGGACTGTGGACTTGCTCAATCATTTATTTTAAAAAGACTAAGGCTCCGACCTACAATGCGTTCGTGAATAAATTTTATATGCTACAAACATGCTCTGTCAACGTTGCTGTTAAATGTAAGAATTTGTTTATATTTTATAGTCTTGCTGAACGTGAACTAACTTGACTTTTTGTTTTTAGTCAGTCAGCAAAATTTCATCACATCCCTTTGAGTCATTGTGAAAAATCAGCTGTGATCATATCACATTTGTACAAGCAGAAAAGGAGCTACATGAGGATGTAAATCTTGGTTTTGAGATGAGTTGGCGAAGTCTTTTCAATAATCTACAAAGACGCTGACACCACATCTCTTAAAAAAAATGTGTCATAATCGTTAGGTTTTTTTTAATCAATTCAATGTTATTAAAAAGTATAATAAAATAATTCATCATATCACTCTTGTTTTATTCATTAAAAAAACCGGCCAAGTGCAAGTCAGACTCACGCACCGAGGGTTCCGTACAAACCTGTAGGTAGCTATACCTATATAAGTAAAATTTCACCCATCACGACAATCAACAAGTCATAGTTATGGTATTTTTATTGCAAAATGAAATCCATAACATTACGAAAGGTAAACTGCTGTTCACGGTTTATGACGTATTAAAAAAAAACTACTTACTAGATCTCGTTCAAACCAATTTTCGGTTGAAGTTTGCATGGTAATGTACATCATATTTTTTTAAAAGTTTTTACCACTTTAGAAGTGTCTCTCGTGCAAACTATTCAGTTTAGAAAAAAATGATATTAGAAACCTTATTATCATTTTTGAAGACCTATTCACAAACATCCGTAACGTATGGGTTTGATGAAAAAAAATTTTTGAGTTTCAGTTCTAAGTATGGGGAACCCTCAATTTTTTTAATTTTTTTTTCTAATTTTGTGTGAAAATCTTAATGCGGTTCACAGAATACATCTACTTACTAAGTATCAACAGTATATAGTTCTTACAGTTTTGGGAAAAAGTGGCTGTGACATACGGACGGACAGACAGACAGACAGACATAACGAATCCATAAGGGTTCCGTTTTTTGCCATTTGGCTACAGAACCCTAAAAACGGACGAGTAAATCGCCGATGAGTATGGATTGTAACCGCATGCGCGCAACTCTCGGGTCCCCCCCCCCGGATCACGTGGTGCAGTTAACGTGATATTACTAAAAGATATACAGGATATTGGCAGAAATACAAATGTTTTTAAAATCACAAACAGAATAGCGTATCTTAGAGTAAATATGTGGAATTTGAATAGAATATCAATTATTTAATTGTAGGACTTCAGTAGGGCACAAAAAAAAAATTAACATAATAACCTGAATTAACAACCGCGCTGATGTCAGTTAACCTGATATTTAAAATCATCATTTTAGCTAGAACAAAGGCCTCTCCCAATGACTTTCAGATTGAACGGGTAATTTACGACCTTCTAAAGGTTTTAGGAACGTGATTTTACCAAAAACAAATACACGGCCTGCATTAACTTAAAAGAAAAATAATTGTATCATATCACACTCCTGATGTTTTATGCTTCCCGGGCTCGGAACAAAAGTTTTAATTGATTGTCCGCTGTAGCACCGATAGGCGCAGCCCCCGGGCCCTATCTCCGGCCTTACCTGAGTTTGATTAAAGTGGTTACAGGCCCTGTTTGCCCTCCATCCCAAGTAATTAGGCAATCACTATAAAAGACCAATAAAATTACAGAACACTTCTAAACTACATTTTTGCGAGCTCGACCTGGTACCACCGTTTTAGTACTAAGTAATAACGTTTTACGGGGTAAGTATTTTGGTTATTACCGTGGTTTAGGGGCCTACATTCTTCCGCTTAGATTACGAGTAGGATACTCATTGGTCTGGGAATATGACTGCGGAATAAACCTGTAAGCCTGCTGGAATTTCAGAACGTTACAGTTATAACGCTTTTGCCTTTCTAAACGTATATGTAAATCTATGAAAATTTGCTGGTAACCAATATACCTTTTGAAATAATTACGTGAGCACAGTGATACTGAGCTGACCAACCTCGTAAAAATTCTTATCATCACCTGGTCTGGCTATATTTAGGTCATTCGTCTTACAGACACAACGGACAGAATAGTATGTGGTCAATAGTTTGTGGATCCGCACTATAGTCACATCCACTCTGTCGCTTGTTCCCCATCTCCCATTATACCAGATTTCGTCTATAGTGGTCAACCTCTGAACAAAGTCGGGTTAGCGCCCTCCAGTTAAACCCCTATAATAACGACCATTCAATTTCTAAAGCAATAACCTTTTCTAAAAGTTTGTATTTATCAATTCTATTTATAGTAAAAGTATTGGCCTTAAAATATATGAACCAACTAAAAGCTATTTTCTCTTTATTGACGTTAAATTGAATAAAATAACTACGATAATACGTAGAATTAAATCAGATCTGGAACTGAATAATAGGGAATATTCATGAAAAAAATATATTGTTTTTACTAGATTTATAAGAAAATATACGAAATTATATTGCTAATTGTGAAAACAATTTTAGGTAAAAAATAACCGTAACATAGTAATTGGAAATTAAGGTATACCTATCTCTTTATAAAACAACTTTTACTATGAAAACTGTATGGCGGGCGTATAATGTGACGTCACGGTACATCAGATCTCCTTGTCTAACACGCGACTTTAATGGGCTGTAAGTCAGGTATTTATCAATATTTTTCGAAAATTCTTAGTTTTATTAATTATAATTAAGTACTATTTATTTTAGGACCAAATAAAAAAACAGGCATATTCCCCAATAACAATACATTTATCTGTAATTGAACTGAACAAGTACTATTTGTATTTGACATATAACACCCGCCAATCTCTAAAGCTTGTGTCTTTTTAATCACTGAACATTGACAGAATCACTGCGATTTCACTGCTGGGATAAGTGTCTTTAAAAAAAGGTATTTGTTGCATCCATCATTAGTCACATTTTTGCATGATTTTAATAGTAATTTATATAGCAATTTTAATAGTAGGTAAGCATAAGTCTGTTGAATCAATAAAGTTTATATTGACTAAGGTCTTTTTAAATTTAAATACTAAGATTAATGAGTTGGTACAATCATTGGTCCTGTTAGTTTGAATCAGATCTGAATTGTACTTAATAGTAAAAGCAATCAAATCCATTTTATTCGATGTATCAAACGTCCTGCCAGGCTCGTATGGGGTCAAGATACTTTGTCAAAATAGTCACAATCTTGTTAGGAGCAGAAAAATGTTTTTCAGTTCTGAATTCTAGGTGACCGCCATACCATACTCAAGACCCCACTAGGCAAGTGGCAAAATCATTTCAATGCAAATTTAGACTCAAGGATTTTGCTGATGGGTTAAAAAGTCCTAGAAGTAATGGTAGTTCTCATCGGGCTTTTTTAATGTTCCGTAGACCAGAAACCATTCAATTAAATTAAAAAAGTCAATTAAAAAAATGATAGTAGCTAGCGAAGCAAATATTATTTTGTCCTATACATTTTCGACTTACTTTTCGGCACCATTACCTTAAGACTACGGAACCCTACTGTGTGTCCGCGTGTTCCTATAGGCTTGGCCGTTCTTTTTTCTTACGCCCATTTTATTTGAGACAATGCGCGCGATCGGACTTGGCGCAAGAAAATCGAAAAAGTTACGATTAATCACGAAGACAGAGAAAATAAATCTTAAACGGTTTTACGAAACTTTTATTCAGCTTTGTAAGATAAATCCCTTGTATTCGAATTAGAAACATTCGAATCTCGACTCGGTACATCACTGGCACACAAAGATTCGGTAGGTTTACTGCAGAAAGTTTTTGACTAGCTGAGTAACTTTCAATCTTTCAAACACTTATCGTCTCAATAATACCTGCAACTGTTTTACGTAAAACCCTCTTTTCTTTTTTGATAGCCAGTTTTAGATCATACATTTTTATCGTTTTAATAAGAATAAGAATAGAATAGAATAAAACTTTATTGCAATAAATGTGGTACATTATGATGGAACAAACGTTTGGCATCTCACATCTAGCCTAAAACAATTGGCATGCAATATAGAGAGAGGCAACAAGAATTTAAAACAAGAATTAGAATAACAATAAAATAAGATAATTTAAAAAAAATAAAAAACAAAAAGGATATCATCATTATTCTATTAATAACATTTAAATTGTAGGCATTATTATTATAAATTCATTAATTAATTAGAGTTTGATTTTATATTGAAGAAATTCATTTACACTGTAGAAACAATTATCACATAAAAGATTATATAAACAATATCTAAATTCTTTAATTGATAGATCTTTCATAGCATCTGGTAGCTTATTGAATAATTTAATAGACATAACGTAACAATTTCCCTGACGAACCTTCGTAAAAGACCGCGGCAGCACTAAACGATTAGGATACCTGGTCGAGAATTTACAGAGTTCACCCTTTTTTTCTGAAAAATTCTAAATGTTTTTAAGTGAAAACACATACATCAAAAATAATAAATATCTTCCTTTGATGTAACCCTTCATTTAAATAATGTGGTCATAGAAAGGTAGACCCTGGCCAACAAAAGTTGAGCCAGTCATAGTCCATGATATTATATTGTTAAAAATTACGAGGCATATTATCGAGGCAGTCAATTAAATAGCACACGTATCGTACATACATATGTTACGGTTTCGATAAATAATAAATAAATAAATACATAAAATGCGCTAGAAAAACAACACTATTAACAATAAATGACATGACAACATGGTCTCAAAGTAAAGAATTAACAACCTTGTGTTACGAGATACCTGACATTGGATATGTCCCAGGGGCGTATCCTAGTACACGCAGACCCATGACAATTAAAATAAAAAGTTTTTAAATCGGCCCGAACCGGGAATCAAACCCTTTGCGTTTAAGGCAAATAATTATAATTAATACATCACTAATAACAAGTAAGCCTGCTATACTGAAAGTACTTTGTGACTAGAGGTAATGAAGGACGGAAAATAATTTATTCCGCTGCTCTTATTCGGTGGAACAATGCCGCCTATATAAGAAAGTATTTTATATTCGTCACGCTCCATGAATAATTGAAATGCAAAGGCGGGGGAGGCGAATTAAAAATTTAATTCGTTTAATTTAATCAACCTCTCCTGAAAATCCGAAATTCGCTAGCCGTAACAAGGTTACAACCGCCGGTGGTGTAATCAACTAAGCCTGGAATCACTGTCAGGCGCTATCAAGAATAAATATTGCAAACTTACTTGCTATTCTGTTAATCAAAGTTAATTACGCTTTCGCTTGAAATATCATTCATCCTAATCTTGAATGTTGCTTTTGGAATTAAGCATATTTCTATGCCGGTATATTCTAAGTTACGCATTATTTAAATGAAAATTGCAACTACAATTCTCTTAGTTTCACGTAAGCAATATTTTCAAACGTTAAACATTGATTTATGTAATTATGTCCTTTTGTAATTGAATAATGTGGTAGGCAAGGCAATCTTGTTATATTTAAAGGTAGAAAAATTTAATATTATAATTATGAACGCTTAATGACAGAATTTGAGAAATAAATGAGGCAGCCCTACTTAGGTGATCGCCCTAATTTGCATTCCCTGGAGCGGCATTCAGATCCATCGTTTATATGCGACTGCTATTGAAATAGTGATGCGTCTCCTAGTCCTCTTTGAGTAGTCGAGACAATCGAGTCGAGTCATTTTACAATTGCATTCGAGTGGTAACTACTTAAATCCGCTCGACTAGGTAATTTTTTTGTAGTTTTGTTGGTTTCGGTACCTCGGCTTGGGCCGTCATCGTCCGAGGGGCGGACAGGTTTCTTTGTACTTGCAGTTTAAAATTTACTATCGATTAATTATCGATTGAAATTTATTCCAAGTGAACTCAAGTCGATGTTTTTTATTCGAATACGTTTTTTTGCGTTGTTTCTAGAGTAAAAAGTAGATTCGAGTCGCATCATTATATCGGAAGGTAGATAACTTCGGTTAATTCGCAATCAGCGTCGGCTGGCTCGCGTTTTCCGTGATTTAACGTGTCCAATTACATAGCCCAAATGAATCCCTTATAATTGGCGCGTAAAACGTTAAGACAGCGAAAACGAATAAAATTTAAGTTAAGTTTAGAATTTTACAGCAGGATGCGTTTGACAGCACAAATAAGGTAAGACAAGATTATATTTTAGGGCATCAGGCTAAAAATTTAATTTTTAATAATTTATGATCAACAAAATCTACAACCTTATCAAATATTGTTTTAACACAGTCGCTTAACTAAACATACAGGCAATATGGCACTTGTAGTTTTTTAAAGGACGGTAAACAAATGCAATTCAAAACCTAAATTTCCATTATGTTTTTGAAATTTAAATTATTTTTGTCAGTTTTAATTTAAATTAAACAAGTTTTGGGCAAAAATCATTGAATTCCTGAAAATGCAAGGGACAGAAGTGACAAGGCATCTACAGGCAAGAACAATGGGCTAGTTTCCTAAAAAAATCTAATTAGTCCGTCAGTTGGATTAACAGGAAATATTGGACACGTATTTTTTCTTTTCTGAATCAAACAAAAAAAGATGAAGATATAGCCCGTCAAAGTTCCGCGTAACGTCACGCCTTGCGACACTTTTTAGCAAGACGTGACGTCAAGTGCTCACTTTGATGCGCTTAATCTTCGTCATTTTTTGTTTGATTGACAAAAGACAATATATGGGTCCAATATTTTTTAATAATCTAACTGACGGGCTAAATAGAATAATCATTTTTTGACCCAGGAAACTAGCCCATTATATCCAATAATGGGCATTTTTAAATTAGGTTTCACCTAAATAAAATGGTTAAGCAAAATGAAAATTAGCCAACAATTACAAAAGAACCATCTCCATCTCGTTCACGGTATAATACTTTTATTAAAAATAAACCTTACTTTTCTTTTATTAAAGACTAGCTGTTCCCCGCGGCTTCGCACGCGTGTAAGTTAGTTCGTCACATAAATTCGTGACTAAGTAATGTCAGTATGTTTTGCGGAATAAACAACAGGTAGTTTTTGTGCTATATACAATTGTATATTCTATCTAGGTGCAAGACTATATTAAATGGAATCTTCGCAAGATTAGTAAATGCGTTACAAATATACCATTACATTTAGGTTTTCTTTAATTGTGACTAAGGTCATAAGACTACTTTAATGATGATGAAGTCCAAGGTGGATCATCCTTACTAAGTAAATACGGTCCCTCTTATTCGAAACGAAAGTAAGCTAATTTATAGTACTTAGAAATTAATAGCCTAATTATTAATTCCAATGATTTAACTACAACCACTTTCTTTTTTTCTATAGTTATCCGTTTGTCTGAATGTTTGCTTTTAGAGATAAGAACTTAAAATTTTACATTTATCTATAAACATAAACTTAACTTAACATAACTTCTTTGTATGGTGTGCAATAGTGAGTACTATCTTCAAGAATGATGGACTTCCAGACAAAAATGTCCTCTCTATTTTACACTTTTGGAACTAGAATCTTAATACCATCCCTTTTTGGTAGTAAGCCTTTATGACACACATACAAATATTATTTCAAAACAGTAGCCTAAATATTAATTCTAATGTAATGTTTCTAACTTCAACCACTTTGCTACCTATCCTATCCTATAGTTATCCTCTACCCTAAGGTTGTCTGGAAGAGATCGCTTTTAGCTATATGAACGACTACATTGTACATCTTTCTGAAAACATAAACTGTAACTTCTTTGTATGGTGTGCAATAGACAGTATCTTTCACTATTTATTTTATAGAATATTATATAAAAATCTCCCTTCTATTTTAATCTCTTGGGGGTTGAACTTCAATGACATCCCTTTTTGGTAAGGTGTCACAAAATTCATCTAGTGACTAAATTTCAACTTTTTGACCTAAGCCATTTGAGCTGGGTGAAAATTTTGCATACATACTTTCATCCCCCATTTGACACTCTAAAGGGTTGCAAGTTGACAAATACTGAAACAGGTATTTATTTATTTTTGTTAGTAAGTATCTGTGCCAAATTTCAAGTCCATAGATTACAAAAAAATATTTCCCCATACAAATTTTTCCACTCAATTTCACCCCCTTGGGGACGCACCCCAAAAACTGTGAAAATAGTATTTTTTATTTACAAAGAGTAACTTGAATACGAATTTAAATCATTCGCTTCAGAAATGACGAACTTCCATACAAAGTGTAATCGTCATTGTCACCCCCTTAGACGTAAAATTTCCAAAAATCCGTTCTTATTCCTTGTCTATGTTATTAAAGGAACCTCTGTGCAAAGTTTCATCATTCTAGATCCAAGGGGTTGGGCTGGGCGTTGATGAGTCAGTCAGTGAATGAATGAGTGAGTAATGACTTGTCTTTTTATATATACCTGCGATGTTTGGGCTGTGTAATTTTTGTTTTCATATCTTGCCTCGATTAATTAGTAAATGTTTCCATGTTAAAATTTCTTATTAGTTAGATATAGAAAAAGTTGATTGTGCTGTGTACGCTCCTAACGCTCATTACCTATTATTACAATAGTGTTTCAACTATGTCCAAACGATTTCTCAGTATGTGAAATGTATATTTTTTATGAGAAATAAAGTTCTTCTAAACCTAACCTATATACCTATAAATTTGTTTTTGCGTTATACAATAAACACTCAACCATAGATTCACTATTCACAACACTTACTTTCAAAATAAATTTATTAGATTAAGGGCTGAATAAAATTTACGTTTTGACACATTTTTTATGGAAACATGGGCAACACATTAAACTTATTATTCGTAAGTTATCTGGCTATTGAAAAATCGGCCCTAACTCTTACAACGTCAATAAAAATATTGACTACGTTTTTTAAATAAACCACGAATAAAGATAAGCCACCTTCGGGTATTACCCACGTAAGCCACCTAATTTAATTAAGTACTATGATGTATGTTACCGTTATCAAGACCTGTCAATTTGAAAACATTTAGGGCCTTCTACACCACTTGCTAATAAGTTCCAGACATGGAGCACATACCCATAGAGTAGAAATGTCATATGATTTGTTCGACAAAATTTTCCGCCATATTTTAATCTGTATCTGTGCTGTTTTTGTATGGGCGGTTGACAGGAGCTGTCATTTCATACTAAATGTAAGTGAAAAATCACTTACTAGTTGCGGAGAAAGATGGTTTGTATTGCTGCTCTATAGTGTATGTACTCGATGGTTCCAGATAACCTATCTGGCCACTTGCTTTGACAGATAACCTATACAATTAACTGTCAAAAAAGTGCCAGATAGGTTATCTGGAACTTATCAGTGGTGAAACTGGCCCTTATAATTGTAAAATCCATAGACTAACCTTAATGCAAAAGTTACTCCGAGGATGAAAGGAGTTTATTAATGAGACGGTTACTGCTTGAATATATTTTGACGTAAAACATAACAAAGACGGGTCGTATATCGTTCTATCAATCTTTGTTTGTTTTAAGGTGTGTTGACCTTTGACCCCTGTCAAATAAAGTGATAAGGTCGGAACTCACCGGCTGCGCAGACCCTTGCCATTTATCAACGTAGCAATTTACGCTAGTTTTGATATCCACCCTTATTTGATGAAAAATGATCTCATAACGGACCATCCATAACACGTTTTAGGGAAGTGAAATCGATGAGAAAACAATATGAAAGGAAACATGTCGTTGTTTTTTTACATCTGCTATTTGCGGTGTAGCGTGTGTTCGATTCTGGTCGATCCTGCCTCGATTGAATTCAGAAAACGAACTATTCTACGTGCACTGGGAGACGCTCCTGGCATAATGCATTACCTGGTACCACTTAACACAAGGAATTAATTCTTTGCTTCAAGCGCATCACGATTGTTTGTATTGTCTGGCGGAGGGAAAAACCGAAAAGTACCCACCTATACTAGACAGCCACCAAACAGGTACAGTCCACGGTTTTTACAACAAAATGGCATCTCAAACTATTTTTTAAAAGTTTAACATCAATTGAGAAAACTAGACGTTTTGTAAGTAGTTGATAAGTCGATGACTTTACCTTGAAGTAACTTTACTTAAATATAAATAAGTACCTAATGGTTTTTAATAAAAGTTCACTCAATTCTCTCTCTAAATCTGGTTAATTTTCATCTATTTTGTAACCGTGAAAGTCTCACTCTCCTCTCAAATGCAACTTTTTCTATGGGACCAACATCAAAATCTCAAAAAAAGATATTCACTTCCACAGAGTATCCAATAAGCTGCTACGATTTGTATTGTTTTTTTTTTTTGTATAGTTTATAAACTAAAAATGTAATAGAACTAAACAAATTACAATTTACAAGCGCCTTTAGCAGCGAATTCAAGCTCTAAAGACATCTTTGAAAAGGTTCGTTTTACCTTAAGGGATCATCTTGTGCACCTTTCCTCTACACTGCCAACTATGTAACCCAGTGACAATGTGACAAACCGCGGCGTTATCGGGCAGCACCTGACGTCGGTCCGTTGTCGCAGGTTAATTAACTCCCTGCCAATCCAGGGATTATTCCCGAATGCAATCAACTGGTCGGGAGGTCCTCTTTGCGGTACAATTGGATACAGGTTACAAACAAGCTGTATTTACCTGGTATGTAATATAAACAAAATACATATTTATTAAGGTTTAAATGTATTTAAAAAAATTAAATAATCGCCTGATTTGAATTTCTATTCAAGGTATTAAAAAGTATCAGCCAAATGTTAGGGGATAAACATCACAACACACACACTATGGCCGAATTATTACCTTGTTTTTTTAATAAATTCAACTGGATGTGTCTACAGCGTTGCTTGTTTATTTCTCGGCCTGAGCGCCTAATAATATCAATATCCAGCAGTGGACTGGTTTTACAAATATATCCAACAATTCTATCAAACTAACAAAACATAATCAATGAATAATCCATTTGACTGAACATCTGAATATTATACGAGTAAATGTACCATAAATTCCATCGCATCTCCTAGATGAAAGAACGTGAAATATATTCGGGACACGGCTCTCCTCGACAATGAGCGGCGTCGAACGTCGGTAAAGCCGTACAAATTGAAACATCAGCAGGCCCATCAATATGTATTAAGCAAGATTTAGCTCCGGTATTTTCGGTAACATCAAAATATTTACAGGTCACGCTAAAGACAATAACAGTCGCTATAGTCTAAGCCCAGGTTCTAATCACCTCCTGAGGGTGCCTCTACGTCATTCTGCTGTTGATTTCGTAAGCGTCTCATAAATTGCACTCTCAACTACTTACCCCTACACACACCTCAGGGAACTCACCATGATCTCTTAACTCGTGAAACCTATATCCACTTCAAATCAAATCGAATGTAAAAAATCAGGGGAATTAATTCGTGATTACAAGGTATAACAGTGGGTGGTGGTGGTGGTTTAGATGAACATACTAAAGTCCTCTGGTAAAGCTCTCTGGTAACTGTACACCCAGTAACTCTAAGCGTATTGATCGTTTACATTTATCACATTATTTTATCAATTCTAGTTACCGTCGGCTGGGCTAGACTAGACACAGTATCAATTAGAGATCGTATCAAAAGTTCATTTAATTAAAACTTTTCCTAACTTCATTTTAATTATGAACGATGGGGACATTGAACCGAATACATAAATCTAATTTCAGAACACGACTTATTTCCATTTTCACAATTTTGTTACTTCTATCATTTCGTTTTAAACGTAGTTCTACAGCTGTAGTTTTTTAATACTTGATAGAGATAGAATGATGATAGAAGAGTAGTCTGAATATGTGATGAAAACTTTGTCTTGAATTCTTAATGTCAAATTAATCGTTTGGCCCTAGACGGCACAAGGCACATTTACAGAATAAATAATTGTGTGTCCTATAGCAAAAGTTATGCCTCAGAACGAATAATAGTTATGGGTATGAGAAGTTAAGCTTCAAGCAATGCCCACTAAAGCAAAGCATAAGTATGTCGTAGCTGACTGGTTAAAATAGCCGTTTAATTGCACGGCTAGCCAATTCATTGAACAATGTAACCCATTAACTACACGCCTAATTTTATAGTTGAATAATTATGACTATTAAAACCTTCAATATCACGGCTGACTTAAAAGCCGCCTTAACATTGAATTAGTTTATTTCTTCGCCACCGCGGCTCTGTTTCGTTTTGTTTACAAGATGGTGGTGGTGGCAACAGAAGGTGGTTTTTGGTCGTTGTGGGTTGTTTTGTGGTGAAAAAACAATACCAAAATAAGTTCCCAATGTTATTTAGACTTATAATGGAGTTACCTACCTGCGTTTCAAGTGAATTAAAATATATTGACATTTAAACAGCTAGCTGTACTGTTGAACATTGTGTTCAGCCATTAGGCTATTTGACATTTAGGCGTGTGGTTGAATGACGTTGTAGGTACAATGAAAGGGCTAGCCGTGCAATCAAACGGCTATTGGCTGCGACACATACATCGACATCGCTCATGGACACGAAATCTCGGAACACTGATAGTAGTTCGAGCATGACCGTTCCGAGATTTCGTGTCCGTAAGTGATGTCTATGTGTGCGTTGCTCGCCGTGCATTGTATAAAGCTTAACTTTTGATACCCTTATACATAAATAAGCTAAGTTTTTTTAATACATTTTACAATTCGGCATAGTAAAAGTTGTGCCTCAGAATATTTAATTAAATAAATGGATAAAAACTCAACTTCATACTAAGTGCTAGTGTTACTCGACTAAAACTTATGGCACAAATGTTTTTTTTCCTCGATTTCACTATTGGCCCCATAGTATAAATTGTTTATATTCATAAAAAGAACAACCTGTAGAATTTATGTCTTTCATTCATCTTAACAGCCTGTATAGGTATTTATTTTATCTCTAAGTGTGTATATATAATGTTGTCTCGTCTATAAAACCGTGGCGTAGTTAAGCTAATTTGACACATCTTTAATGTAATTAAAGAGTTTACACTGAAATTTAAACAAACAATCATTTATCACTTGTATGGGACCAAAATACGACCCTTACGAACCTCAAACTAAATTATTTTGAGTGCCCTCTCAGCCCAATTGTAACTACGTTACGCATACATTACGGTATATGATGCAGATCGGTGTTGCCATATGTCTTGGCAAATTATTACATTTACTGAATTCCACAGACAAATAAAAATGAATAGAAAAGATACAACTGTGAGTTTTTTATTAAAAAGCAAAAAGTGCTTAGTATTCTCAGACGATAAAACCAAAATTAATTTCTATAAAATTTCAAACAGTTTTTTAACTGTAATCTATATCTTTAAGATGTAAATATTGACTGACCGAATGACAGATAAGTTAAAGTCTGTGTCGTGGCCAGATCGTAAAATTGATCATTTCGTGATCTGACCGATCATTTCATAAAATTGTGGTATTTCATGATATAGAACAGAACACGCTGCCTACATCATGATATGGTCTGACCAGATCAATGAATACTCAGCGTTATATAAACAGCTAAACGCTCGAATACTTCATGAAATGGTCAAACATTAGTAATCATATCGTAAAATCGTTACATTACCCACCGGTAGAGGCGCTAATGTTGCTTTGTTTTTGTGATGAGTAATGGCGGCGGACAAATAGTTTATTCTCAAAGTGAATAATAATGTCTAAATTGAAGGTGAAAGTGCAGTGAAATATCGTTACGACACCAAGCTAGGCGATTTTTATAAAAGTCACTCAAAAAACGAGCGCAACGTCAAAAAATCAAGGAGAGCGGAACGTAATTTCAGAGGTTAGTTAGGTTATTTAGCTATTCAAGTGTTTTTATTTATTAGTTTTGTTTAAAAATAATAACTATTTAAAATGTTTAATTTATCTATCGACAAAGATTACAAATAATAAACCAATTCACGTAACTTGTAAACATATTTTTATTTCAATGATCTAGCCAAACGTGGATTGACATTTCATAGAATGTTGACGTTTAAACGATATGGTCAGTTTTAGTTGGCCATATCATGAAATACCACTATTTTATGAAATGATCGGTCACGTCATGAATTGGTCAATTTTACGATTTGGCTACGACATCTACACCACTAAACATAGAAACGAAACTTGGACGGGGTATTGCAAGATGTGTGTAGGGGGGCAATGGGGATGCCAGTCTGTAAAGGGAATCTGATAGTTGCATGAACGAGGTAATGGAAAAACGCTACAGCTCAATTTCTTGAATAATTTATCATATTTTTCTGTAAAACATGCTCTTCAAATCAAGTAATAGGCAATTTTAAAAAAAATACATCAGTAATATTGAATCAGCTGGACATAGGCCTCTCCTACTGCACTTCAGTGGGATCTTCGGCTATTAATTTCCATTAATTTATCAGTTTCGCGAAAATTAGCGTTACACCTTTTGGAGGGCGCTGTACGCCAAACCAAGTTGCGGTCTCCACTCAAGAAAGAACACGTCTACCCGATGGGGTAACGTCTAACCGATAACTGATGAGTTATCGGTTCCACTGTCATTCAGCTGGCTTATTTATGAGCTATATTGATTACTTTCGTTTTCTATCAGATGACTTTTTTAATATCCATCGGAGAAAAATCTACAAAATATTCGAGCGTCTAATCATCTGGTAACACTGCGCCCTCCTTCCAAGTGTGGGGCATAATTACGAAGGTAGAGTGCCATTACGGAGGTAATATGGTTAGCTACGCTATAACACGCAGAGTTATGAGTCACTAAAATGTTTTTTGACAATATCAAAGGTACCCTTGTGGTCAGATATAGATCATATTTAATAATAGTATCAAAGTAGCTGCTTGCTTATTTAGATTCGTATAAACATTACAGTAACTCTGGTTGACTGAAAACCGTAGACATTGAATAAGTGTAGAATAAAAATACTTCTTTAGAATTAATGGGTTTACCTTTAAGATTATTGTTTTACATACTAGATTAACATACCTTCCTGACCCTGACACAGAATCGTATAACCTATTAGTTACCTTAATAACAAGCGCCATTATTTGTACTTATCAACTAAAACTTAGTGTTTTAATAAATAATATCTTTACATGATTGAACTATAGCGTACTGCCAAGAAGTTTATTTTATCAATGTAGGTAAAAAATATATCGTAAATTTTAATGGGTTATCAGTTATTTGGTTTTAGATTTTATATTTCTTACTAGCTGACCAAGCGAACTTCGTTCCGCAAATTTGTTTGACAGGTACTAACAGTTTGTATAGGAAAATAAAATAGTTGTTTTACTACTTTCCTTGCATTTTTTAAATATTTTCTGACCTTTTAAACCTTCCCTGAACTTCCACAAATATTTCAAGATTACAATTTGCCAAATCGGTCCAGCCATTCTCGAGTTTTAGCGAGACAGACGAACAGCAATTCATTTATATATATATATATATAAGATAGATAAGAATAAACGTATCAATTCGTTGTCGTTTAAGTACTTTTTCGAGATTGGTAGCTCCATGTTCTGTGAATATTGAATTTTCGGGGCGTAAATTATGCGTGAAAAATCGCGAGGTGAGTGAGAGGCTTCATTTATTAGCTAAATCTCACTTTCGTGACTGAGTGGTTTTTACGTGAGGTGCTTTGCTTGATTAAATGTGTCGTTATATCTTTTGTAACCTTATTCAGATTATTAATTTTATCAGTATCTTGGAACGGGGTGGCAAGTGAAGTATTTCTTAAATGTTTTAATACTCCGACAGACGATTTAAATAGACGTAGACGTAATAAACTAAACGATAACGCTGTATTTAAATCGTCTAAAGGAAAACTCCTTTCATAATAACTTAAAATACAAGCATTTTCCTAATCAAATTTATAAATTTATCATTCTCATGTGATGACGTTAATCATAATGTAGACAATTCAAGAGATCTCCAAACATTTACATTTTATACCTACCATATTTAGCACCACTCTATATTATTAATTAATATCTGTAAAACGATGAGATGTCGGCGTTTCGCGAATTTTCTCGACATAATGCAAAAAAAAGGTAGACTCCATGTGATATAGATCTGAGCTGTTGGTAAAATATTATTTTTTAATCATGACAATCTACTTACATATAAAATTAAATGACAACGTAAAAGTTGTAAATACGAAACTAACACAAATACACCAAGATGCGCAATAAACAATGGTTCTTCACGTGTTGCTTCAATATACGTGCATACATACATGTCGGACCTTATAAGGTTGTAAATAAGTTTCTACCTGGTATAATTTTCTTCCCTGATGTCCTATTGAACTGTACCCTTTATTTAGAGATGTGTTGGGGCTCCTGACAGTTGTAAGAAAAGCGTCCTGTCTTCAGAAATTTTGGAGGGATGACAAGCCTCATCCGGCGTCTCACATCAGCCTATTCAGCCTGGATCTTATCAACGTGCGCAAGAATTGAAAGTGAGATACTCACCGTTTTAGAACAAGATAACCATTATTTGCAGTAAAATATTAACGCTTTCGTTATCGTTCAGTTAAAGAGATGGATATAAAAATATGATTATGCAGATCATATACTTAGACCACCATTAAATAATGAACTTGTTTGCCAAGGCATTAATAAGTTACGAAATCACACAAGTAGATAGTATCAAAAATATAAAAATTATTGTCTTATTTTTTATTTCTTTATGAATTAGTTACACTTTTGTTGAGCGCTGATATTTTCGGGACTTGAGCCATAAGAACGAAGACATTCTTTGGAAGAATATAGTTGAAAATTTGTAATAAGGTTATTTAAGAAGTTTTACTGTATTGTGGACACTACAGAATTACTTTTAGACGTATAAGTTGTCTTACCAAATTTACGTTTGCTGATTCAGGTTCCGAAAATTCTCTAACAAATTTCCTGCCACTACGATTCGGCATCTAGTTTATACAGTAAGCTACCGGGATGTTTGTTAAAGCGGATAACGTTAGTCTCCGTCCCGACTGCATATTGCCTGCATCGCGTATGCATGCTGGCGCCGGGCGACGGCATAATCGCCATGTGACAAACTTAAATGTCCGTTATTCATACCACGTACTTTACATACTGTGTTTTCATTTATTAACGTACGTCTTCACCCTTTATGAGGTCATTTTTCATTAGTTAACTTAGTATTATTTAACTGTTATGTAAATAATTTTAACATCGAAATCTCAAAAAATGATAATTTTCCCATTCAATCTCTAACAGCTGTTTGGCTATTTAGTATGTCTGTCTACTTTACATCTTGATATAGGTACATAAACAAAGATGAAGCGATCGGTCTTGCGACCGGTGAGCGAACAGTTAGCAATACGTAAAGGTAGAACACTGAATGCAAGCTGCTTCCAACCGGCTAATCTTCAAGTCATAGGGGGAAGCCTATGTTCATCAAAGACGTCCTATGACTGAAGTGATGATAATGATGAAAGGTAGACTTCCGTACATCGCCGCGAGCGATCGTTCACTTCAGTCGTCGGCCGCGCGCGTCTGACGCATCCCTCGGAAGCGGCGCCATACATCTTTATAAGCGAGTATTGTCATAACTATGCGATCTGTGATGCACGGAGGTCTACCTTTAGGCGCGCGGAAGGCACGCATGCATATCCTAATATCTATAATCCTTACTTAATTTATTTTTCATATAATATAATCCGTAATTGATATTGTAATTACTAGAGGAGCTTTGGTTATCTGTTACGTTTTTACGCCTATGTTGCTGAGCCAATTTTGATGATTTTTGGTAGAGAGTTAAATGGAATCCTGGAAAAGGATTTTGATGAAAATTTGTACCGAAAATGCTTGAACCCTAGAGAAGGACATAGGCTACTATCTTTCAATCCACCTCCTAAGGGAGTAAAATAGAGGGTGACACCGTATTCTACGCGAGCGAAGCCACAGGCACAGCTAGGAATCTATAAAATACCGTTTACACCGATATTAGATAGATAGATAGATACTCTTTATTGCACACCAGACAAGTAAAATACACATGATTTTTACTGAAAGATGTACAATTTAGGCGGTCTTATCGCTAATAGCGATCTCTTCCAGACAACCTTTAGGTAGAGGACAACCATTAAAGAAATATTATTATTATTATTTTTATCCAAAGCTAAAGCTTTTGAATACCTTGAGCTTTACCTACGTCTATGTTACCACACGTTTGAACGGGATATCGCTCAGCAAGTAGAAGCCATTTCCACGTCTATATTTGCCGATCCATCATGCCCTTTGAAGCTCGAGAAAACTGAACCATTTTCTGCAGGTGAAAATATGGCGTTCATAGAATTGATATTTCATACAAGGTTTAAGTGTAAAGCAAGAGCTTCAGTGTTTTTAAAGTTTTTAGAAAATTGAACTAATAACCACTAAATTGGCATTGATTTATAACAATAAAGCCAACGAATATGAGAGTGGTTTGATAAATCTATGACTTTGCAAAGCAAAATAACTTTTTTTTTGTTTTTTTTTTAATACCTTCTTTTAACTTAATAACTAACGATGAACCAATTAAGGATATTTTTTTCAAACCCTGAAAGGTACAACCTCTTCGTTTGATGAAAATCTTTGCGATAGGATTCTGCCTATGGCAGAAGTCAAAATAGGCTAAATTATTGCCACAAACTTGGTATTTGCCAGATTTTACCTGCGACTTCTAACTCTTCACAAAAATGACGCTTTTATTTACATTAGAATGTTTTTAACGACCTAAAACTGTGGCCTTTTTTTCTAAACACATTTTCAATGGGTTGAAGAGATTGAAACATTGCTGTACGCTTTGCATATAATTATAATTGAATTATTTGGATGCTCAATGACATATTATTGTAATTAATTAATTTTCCTTCATATTTGCATGCTATCGTATATGGCTAAATAGGTGCTTCATGTAATATTATTTTTTAACATCGACTTTGTATTGTCTTAACCCTATTTAATGGCAAATAAACTATTTGTATTTGTATTTGTACTACGTATATAAAGTTAAACAGAGAGAAAAAAATACATCAATATTTTAAGTAGTTATTTCTTCTTTTCAAAGTCATTCATTTATTAAACCGCCCTCATAGTTACTCTACCTACGTAAACCTCCTTCCCAACTCATAATTACGATTAACCATCAAAGAAAATATAAAACTACCCAGTTTAATCTTCAACACACTTAAATACATTAAATAAAGGCCCTAATTTTTTCAGCTATGTTACATCGCAGTAAAGTTGTAGCCCTTGGAGAACCAACTCGAACAAACGTCGTCAAGAGCGGTGCCTGGGGGAATTTTAATTAAATTAATTAATAAAGCCAGCCTAAAGTAGGACTTGCGTAACTGATATAAGGGCGAAGGCCGATTTGAGGCAGGTAATTTTGGAAAACTTAAGTTAACGAACATGTTAATTTCTTTTGAAGTGAGTCGTACCGTGTGTGGGTTTTAGCTGTTGTTACGGTAAGCCAATTTTCTTGTTATACACTCAGATAAATTGTTATTTTCAAATGATGAATTTATAAGTTAGATCCTCTGAATCATATTTAATTAACAATCAGAAAATCCGAAACGATTGCTATTTTTAAAAATCGGCTTAAAGCACACTTTCTTTCTTCTTGACACAAACTGCCTTTATATCTTAGAATATTACTGGTCACTGTTAGTTTCGACATCTCCTCGCATATATCAAGTAGTATGTATGTTTATTGTATGTATGTATAATTATTGTTATGTATTTATTTTATTTTATTTTTATTTATTTATTACTGTATGTATACGTTTATGCCATAAATTTATGCAATTCTATTTGTATCAGGTAAGAATTTTAAGAACTCTGCAACACCTTCCCCTTTCTTTAATGGTTGTCCTCTACCTAAAGGTTGTCTGGAAGAGATCGCTATTAGCGATAAGACCGCCTAAATTGTACATCTTTCTGTAAAAATCATGTGTATTTTACTTGTATGGTGTGCAATAAAGAGTATCTATCTATCTATCTATTACGCAAGTCTGTTAAACAGAATCCTTGCAAGTAGCAAATACTACGAAATGTCGTAGCAATGAAAAAATGCGTAGTATCTACGTTACTACGATTTTTGACTACGATGTACGTAGCACTTGTGGCTCGTAACTTTTGTACTACGACGTAGTATTTATTTTTCTTGTATGGAGGATAATAAATATTTTAGTTAAACAGATACGAATTTAGACTTATTACGCAAAGAAATGAGGAGACTCGTAAACGAACAAAAGTCGCTGACATAGCCCAACGGATTAGCAAGCTGAAGTGGCAGTGAGCTGGGCACATAACACGTAGAACTGACTGCTGATGGGGCAAAAAGGTTTTGGAATGGAGGCTACGTACTGGCAAGCGCAGCGTAGGACATTCACCCACAAGGTGGACAGACGACCTGGTAAAGGTTGCAGAAAGTCGCTGGATCCAGGAATTTGGAAATCACTGTGTTAAGCAGCGGACGTCTAATGTCAAAAATTATGTATGATGAATTGATTTAAAATAGTTTCTGAGATAACATTGTGTAGATTTTTTTGTTACTAATTATATGTATAACTAACAAGTCACGAATATGTTTTCTATTGTCTCTAATTCTTGGCACAGTAATTATTTTTCCTCTTAGCGGTAAGGGGAGAGCAAATCTTTGTTCGAACGGGAAAAAGAACAAGATAATGTGGAGTGCGCTTTCATGTAATGTACGCGATCGATCTTAGTCAGAAAATATAAGTTAAGTAGGTTAGGTACTCGTTTTTTCTCGTGATAGGTATGTAGGTAGAAAACAAACGATACAAATTCAAACTATTCTTCATCATGTCAGCCATAGGACGTCTACTGCTGAGCAAAGGCCCCTCGTTTTTTAAAAGATTTCGCACAAAGACGCTACTGCCCGTCTCGTGCTACAGGAATTAGTCGCCTCTTACGATACGTCTCCTGTTGACGGTGGGGAAGTGTATTCTTTATATACGGCCGTCCCAACACGGCACAAACGATTCTTACTAGTACTTAAATTCGCTGTTAATGTTTTATAGTTAAATATCATTTTTAAAACCCGATGAGTGCAGTGGCGAAGTAATTCGCGTTGAACACAAGGGGCCTTGGATCAATACCCGGTTCGAGTCAATTCAGAAAAACTTTATTTTCTGAACCGACTCGAAACTGGGTGTGCTGAGAGACGGCCCTAGCAAAATACACTGTCTGATACCTCGTAACACAAGGATAGATGCCGTGTCGGGACGGCCGTATAGAATACACTTCCCCACCGCCAACATAAAGCGTGTCGTAAGAGGCGACTAATTCCTGAAGCACGGGACAAGCAGCAGCGTCTGCGTACGGAATCATGTAAAAAACTGCGCTCGCCAACCTGTCTGCCAAGCGTAGCGAGTATTGGCGATCCCTTCCAATGATATAAGTCATTGGGGAAAGCCTTTGTTTAGCAATGGACGAAAGCGTGTCGTAAGAGGCGACTAATTCCTGAAGCACGGGACGGGCAGCAGCGTCTGCGTGCGAAATCATGTAAAAAACTGCGCTCGCCAACCTGTCTGCCAAGCGTAGCGAGTATTGGCGATCCCTTCCAATGATATAAGTCATTGGGGGAAGCCTTTGTTTAGCAATGGACGTCCTATGATTATAATGATGAATGATGATGATGATACATAGTTAGATGGATACTCTTAATTGTACCCTACAGAAAAGAAACATCACAGGAACGAAAAAAAACACATTTAGAATAAGCACAATTTAAGCTGTCTTATCGCTAGAAGCGATCTCTTCCAAGATGTTAATTCCTGAAAACATTACAGTCGGTGTGTTGTCTGGCGCATATTATAACATAATAATAAAATTCGAAATAAAAAAAAACTAAACTAAATCGTCGACCAGCTGACATCAGAGGCCCAATTCCCGTAATTTGACAATTGTCGCAATCCGGTGTCGATCCGGTCCCAGTAACATTACTATCACAAACGGTATTCTCGTAAACTTTCAATTTGACGTAAAATTATTAAAACTATCCCAATACGACTAAAAACAGAGCAAAAAATAATCTAATTTTGGTTTCTTCCATTTTCAGTTGCATTACGAACTATAATTGAATTTTTTAGGTTTAGGAGAATACCGTTTGGGATCGTAATGTTACTGGGAGCGGATCGACACCGGATTGCGACTATTGTCAAATTACGGGAATTGGGCCTCAGTTTGTATGGACAAGTGAAGAAAATGCTCCTTAATAACCTGCATTTGCAAAAAGTTCAATAGTCCTTTACAACCTGTAACAGCTGATCGGCTATTTAATTTGGAGAAGTAATTTTTTTTGTGACTGCGACTCTTAATACAGGATGTTAACTATTAGTTCTTGCCTTAGTTTTAATTATGTAATAAATTATAACTAAAAAAGAGTCTACGGCACTTTAGGCGCCCTCGTAGTCAATTGAACTAACATATCTAGCCTCTGCAATTTTTCTGGCGGGGCATTGCTCATCTCCTGTTTTGTAATGACTAGATTTATTGAATGTAGTGTATTTAGTATCAGCATTGCACCCGTGCGAAGCCGGGGCGGGTCGCTAGTAAATAAAATAAATAAATAAAAGATCACAGTGAACAACTGTTGTGCTGTGACTTTTAAAAAGATGTTTTTTTTTTGTCTTTCTGTTTCTGTTTCTTAAACTGTTTTATACAAATTCAATCAGCTGTTTGGTAATTTTGTATGGGAAGTCGACAAATTTTCATGAAAATTTGGAAAAGTCACAAAACAAAGGTTGTTTGTTCATTTTGATGAATAGAGTATGTGATTAGTTACGAGGTTGTCCTTTACGAGAGTTACGGGATACCCTGAATCAATAAAAAATAATGTTTGTCCTTTATGTGTTCCTAAACCATTGTTTAGAATTTAATGAAACATTGGTAGAGTCCTGTCTGACAGGGTTGCTGCCGTTAACAAGAACAGTATAGTATGAGTAATAGACTGGACTCCCTTTTCCGCACTTAGACTCAAATTCGGTCCTCTGTGCGTAGGGGTGTGATATAACCAGCCTAGCTACGCCCAGAAACGCAGAAGTTTCCTGGGTTTTTCACAGGCTTCACGGAGCGACCTTGGGTTGTCAAGGAGTTCATTACGTTGTGATGCAACAACATGGTTATTTTACATTTATTACATATTAATACAGAATAATGTTTAATCCATTTTTTATTCCTGTAAGAACAATATGGTTTTGTTACATCCTGTAGATATCGATCTAGTTTAACACAGAATAATGTTTAACCCGTTTTTTTTTATTTCTGTAGGATATCACTCATTTCTCTTTGTTTTAACTGCTCTAGAGGCTACGCTGATGGGCAGAAGCTGTAACTAATTATTCGATTACGTAAACATTATCGTTCTACCAACCTACGTTTTTACACTTAAATAGATTCGAGTGCATTTGACAGGGTTTCACTGTGTGGTTGCCAGCTCCATTTGTAACTGTCAGTCGTTGTTAAAAATAATAAGGTTTTACATAAACCAAAAAGATAAGCCATTATTTATATCTTAAATTAGAGCAATAAATCTAAGCCTGGTGTATAGAGGTTCATGCTCCGGATCACAAAGTCCGACGGTTGCAGGTTTAAATCTCGGTTTTTTATTGTGATGAGCACGAGCATTTGTACCTAATTCATAGACACTTATAAATTTTAATTTGCTAAGGCATGTTTGTCTGTTATCTAGTCGCTATAGTACTTTCTTTAAACTAGGTTAAGCTTGGGGTCTGGCTGTGCTGTTGGCACTCTTAACAAAATTTATTGTCTCGTATTTCGCGTCATTTTTTTGCATTGACCAAAGCCGGGAATATTAGTATCAAACTGAGGCCCAATTCCCGTAATTTGACAATAGTCGCAATCCAGTGTCGATCCGCTCCCAGTAACATTACGATCCTAAACGGTATTCTCCTAAACCCAAAAAATTCAATTATACATATATAATGCAACTGAAAATGGAAGAAACCAAAATTAGATTTTTTTGCTCTGTTTTTAGTCGTATTGGAATAGTTTTAATAATTTTACGTCAAATTGAAAGTTTACGAGAATACCGTTTGTGATAGTAATGTTACTGGGACCGGATCGACACCGGATTGCGACAATTATCAAATTACGGGAATTGGGCCTCTGTAAAACATTGTGTTAATCAATTAAGACATGCAATGCCGGTTCTTTTTGCGCTATAACCACCGTACAAACAGGCCGAGCGAGCAACAGGTCGGCTAAACCAACGCTTTTTGTTCACTAAAGCGGCCCAAATGAGCTGCTTTCACACATTCAAGGCTTCTTCCATCTCAACGTGGTTTTTCATCGCGTTAATAACTTCAGTTAAAAATAAAATCTTTGACGAGCTCGAGTTATCTCGACCAAAATATCTGGAACATCTGTTTTTTAACATGCTATAATAGTTTCATCATCGTCATCATGTCAGCCTATTGCAGTCACAGATCACGATCTCCCGTTTTTTTTCCAGCCACAAAATTTTCTTTGTGGCTAGATTTAAAAAAATCTTTAATCGCACTATACTATTGATTCTATATCATTTAAGAGAAGAATAATCTCTTATGCTCATTTCTTATTCTACAAGAATTTTGTCTTTTTCATGAAACCACAAACGGAACGAACTTGCAATAGATATCTTCTAACGCATTAAATCATACCGCTTGCATCGTTAGCCGAATACGTGTCTAGTTTCAGAACAAACGGTGGGAACGTTTGGGATGAACACAAATCCAGGTTTCACGGAACTAATTCCGCTGCTACTCTGCCGTGTGCAGCGGGAACGATTTATGCACTGGTGCTTAGTAAACGTCCTTTATTTGATCAATGGCGAGCGACATAGTTCGACATTCGTCATTTTATAACATTTCAAAGTAATATTCCTTTTTTTTTGTCACCTATGTATGTTATCAATATCACGTTCCATTAATAAAAAGTTTTGTTCTTATGTAAAACGTAATTGATTATTTTACAACAATAACAGTGTCGTTATTCAGATTTAACCGTATTTTGCAATGCAACTCCGTAGATCAAAAACAGCTGTGTTCTAATAGTGTTGCCTACCTAATAGTGTTGCCTACGGATAAGTTGACTCGACTGGACAATTTTGTAATAGAATTTAAAAGAATACCTACATATAGCTTATTTGTACTGGACAATGAAACAATTTACATCAACCATGTAACAACTTACCGTGCCGTATCGTGTGGGGACGGCCGTAAATAATACACTTCTCTACCGCCAACAGGTGTGTCGTAAGAGGCGACTAATTCTGTAGCACGAGACAGGCAGCAGCGTCTGCGTGAGATATTTTATAAAAAACTGTTTTCGCCAACCCGTCTGCCAAGCGTGGCAGTATTGATAATCCCCACCAATGAGTCATGTTCAGCAGTGGACTTCGTATGGCTGAAATGATGATGATGATGTAACAACTTTAGGTACAAGTTCCAAAATGGTGTTAGCTCAGATAAGGTCGTGACGGCAGAGAGCAAGTCGCGATTGCGAATACCAGTAGAGAGAAGGGACGCAGCCCGCTTAATGTTACTTTATTATATAACTCATTTTTTACGAACAAAAACAACCTAAAATATTAGCAAGGAATATTTTTATTTAATTTAATTAAACAGACTATTATACTTTTCTAAAAATCGCAGCGTGTTTCTATCGCCCGTGTAACTGGCACTACTAAATAGCGGAGCGACGTGCTGCGCTAAGCCGGTGAATAATGTATAAAGTCATTTCTTGCGGGTTTCGCGGAATATGCTCCCAGTGACAAAGCTGTGGCTCCTACAGCCATTTCTAACGTTTTCTTTGTCTTCGGAGTGCTGTAAAAGTGAAGCATCTGTGTGAGAAATGTGATCTAAATAGTGCGTTTTAAGAATTTTCGCTCTGCGCAAAAAATGTAAGTGACTCGATTACGAAGATATAATTCGATAAATCATAGGTAGCATAATTACTTTTAGGTTTCAATAAAGTTTATAATTGGTTTAAACCATTTTTAAATGGCTTTTCAGAACTGTAAAAGCAAGTAAAACTTCCAAGATTAGTTTGTAGATTAGATTGTTCAGGAAATATGAAAGGATCCCATAATAATTCCTTACCAATTAATTATATTTTAAAATTTTATCTTATAAATTTGATTTTAAAAAATATAACTGACTTCGAAAAGCTAAAAATAATATTAACACAGGTAAGTACCTATAATCAGTGAATTTTGGAGTGCAAACGAAACTCTCATCTGCTAATCATCGGTCAATGTAGAAAAACAACTTTTCTACATTGTCTCGGGTCTGGGTGTTGTTATTGATTTCTGTAACATAAGTAAGTACTTAAGCTACTTATCATAGGATCAGAGCAATGTATGTAATGTTAACCAAAAAATAAAGGTGAATTTAGAACCTCCTCCTTTTTTGAAGTCGGTTGAAAAACTCTCTGATTAAAATAATATAATAAATACTCGTTGAAAGCTCTAAACATTTCTGAATCTACAAACTACGTGGAACCTGTTGCTTCGTACCCGAGATTTCCTACTAATTTGACACGAGAATATAAAATAATTATGATATCGGATGGTAAATTCAGTTCCCAAAAAGCTACAAAAATAGTTCCAAAACAAATTCTTCTGGTTCTCCAAATTATCTTAAAAGGCTTTTGATAGGACATCTTTTTACAGATTAATTAAAGCCCGTCAAAGCAAACGTTAGGCATTCCTTGCCTTTCCTATCGAATGCCATTCCGTGCATTTTAGCTGTGACGCTCCCGATAAATGAACAGCTTGCGCCAGCTTCGGTAACCAAATGGGAAATTATTTTGGCAAAATATTTTTATTTTTAACTTGCAATCTTTTATTATGTATTTGTAAATTATACAAAACTCTGACAATATGCAGGGCGGCCAGGAAAGTGACATCTAAAAATTTTTTTTAGGTGCTTCGTGTTGAAAGGTATCTGAATCACCCCTATGTATGCTCTACGATTCTTCGTAGTTTTCGAGTTTTTAAAAAGTAGGTTCTTTAGATTATTTTTCTTGCAGCTAAATCTCTATAAACTTACATTGCATTTATGCATAAAATAAACAGCCTCATAACTTTAATGGAAGTTACTACAAAATTGACCTTAAGTTGAGAATTTATGTTAAGTGAGTTATCATTTAAATTTTCAACTTAGAATTTAAAATCTAAACTGATATTTTCTTAGTTTCTAAGTAGCTTCAGAGAATACGCTAGACTCTAAACTTCCATAATAATTACAATACAAAATTAGTACTTCATAGGCTTCATAGGCTATTTAAAAAAATCGTAACTCGAAAACTACGAAAAATCGTAGAACATACTTATGGGAGATTCGGATACCTATCAACACGAGACACCTAAAAAATTTTTGGAACCCTGTAAATATAAATCGATAGTCCTACGTATATACAAAGCGCCATGTGCACACAATTTATTAATCGCATAATATTGATAAAATTAAGTACTAATTTATTATTGCAAAATAAATAAGCAATGGAAATATTAATAATATTATAGTCTTTTACTCGTATTATATGTAATTCCGTATTTTGCATAACCATACTGTCACATGAAGTAGTAGATAGATTTAAAGACTAAGATGTTTTTACATAAACATTTATTAACGGAACATAACTAATGAACCAGAAAAAAAACATTAATTAACCTATAAGTGAGTAGTCGATGCCCTGCCCTAAGGAGTTCACTCACTTGCCGTAATACAGTCAGATCCAAAAATGTACTAAATAGACATCTTTATGGTCTAAACTTAATCAGAACACTGAACAAATGGTGTTTTCAAATTCATTGGAAATTACACCTAATTTTTTTGCCTATTTTTGTGTCGTGACCATTTTGGCAAAGTGTCACCTACAAATGTTATGTCACGCAAATGTATAATCATGTTTATCTCAAAATAAACCCGCCAATCAAGTGTTCTTTCGCGCCAATTAAACGAGTAACCTTTTGCAAAAATATCCTTTTAAACAAATCACCCTTTGCGCAAATATCTTTTCGCGAAATTTTCTTTTGAGGAGGTATCTTTTCGAGCAAATATCTTTTGCGCCAATGTTTTCTCGCAAAAATGACTTTTTACGCAAATATTCTAGTAATTATACCTTGACTGTACCTATAAAAACAAACGACAAACTTGTATTCGATACAGGTCTGCCTCAATGTTGACCTCCCAGAGGAGCTCGGGTCGAATTGGGTCTAGATCGAATTATATAACGTCGTCGAAACTAGTAGGAATCCGAATAGTAATGATAGTGGTAACAATCAAACCAGGTTGAAGGTTAAGGTGTATATCACCGTTACCAACATCATCAACAAACTACAAAATTACAAATAGTCTTAGCTCAAGTAAGGAAGTTAAGCCAATGCAATCATCTGTGAATTAGTTAACGTTGTAGTAGAGAATGACTGGACTTGACTGCAGTGCATGCAGCATGTATATCACTGCCCTGTGACTGCCTGAAATCCTAGTTAGGCTTGTTAGGTATGGCTAGGCTTATTTATTGACTTAAACATATAATCACTAAGGTAAGAGCTTAACGGGGCCTAACCATACTTTAAACAGTGAGCAATGTTATTTTCATGTCAAACACTAAAAGATAACTCAACAAGATTAAAGTAATATTGTTTTAGTAGCTCATTAGCTTCTACGAATAATACGAATTACTAAGATGGGACTTACCCGTAATTCGTATTATCTCACTCGCTTGTAAAGTTGCATTTAGACCAAATAAGCGAATTCTTATTCTACCGGGTAGAATAAGAATTCGCTTATTTCCCCGACTCTATCAAGTTCACTTTGAATTTGATAGGGTTAGTTTGATGTTTGTTCGAAAAAGATTAATACTTACCTACTTAAGTATTATCATAATTCAAAGCATCAGATTTGATTAGCTAAGCTACTTAATTTATTACCAGGGAAAACTAAATTGCTAGAACAGAGCGAGAAAATAAAACGGGTCCATAGATACAGTAAGGTAATTATCCCAGTCGCCATTAGCGGGATTACTCGCGGAAAAGCTAATATTTTATGAGGCTTATCAAACAAAGTAGAAACATATAGAAGGACCTCTAAAAGTGAGCATGAAAACACTGTTTAACATGGTATCTATCGTAGCCAACTGGTTGAATCAGCCAATAAATAGAATAGCTACACTGTATATTGGTTCATCTTCGTATCAGCCATAAGACATCCACTGCTGAACCCAGCCCTCCACGAATGACTTTCAGATTGGCCAGTTGAATGCGGCCTGCATCCAGCGGCTTCCTGCAACCTTTAACAGGTCGTCTACGCTGCGCTTGCCCGTACGTGGCTTCCATTCCAGAACCTTTCTGCACCATCGGCCGTCAGTTCTACGTGCTATGTGTATTGATTGCTGGTATTGAATCAAGTACGTCTTAACTGCAACAATTATTGAAGGAAAGGTCGTTTAGCTAAGTCATTATGTATGAGAAATGATGGCATAACTAAAATAAAAAATAATCAGAATAACAAGAAACTAAGATTCTTTTCTCTTGCTATCTCATGACACTAGACACGAGGCACCTGGAAGTTCTGCCGCTGCCAGTTAGTGTGATTATAATGGAAATACAATAGTTAAATAATAACCGCTGGTGAAACGTCAGTCGGGCGCGCCTTATATACCTGAAGTGAATGAAAAATATACATGGTGTTAGGTTAAGTTGCTCACCCACAAGATGTGCTAAAACTTACAGAGTTAGATATATACATATAAATTTTACTTTTCGAAAGATTTAAAAACAGGCAGAAAATAAAGATTAACATTAACTAAAAACAAAAAATAAAAATTCCTAAAAATACGAGTGATCTCGTACGTAGCGAACCTACGACAACTACGTATACTGTGCTCTTCTCGTCTGATGCATTACTTATGTTGAGCCGTTATTTTTTATTCCACGAGATATGCCGTTACGGCCCTTGCGATGCGAGAGGTGCTCAGGTTGATTAAAATTGTTTACGACACCGAAAGATTTTAACGCAGGTAGATGTTACGTTTTTTATTTTTTGTTTTTCTATAATAAAAACTTAGTGTAGAGCTGATGGACGTGAGCTTACCCATTTTTGACGCAAGGGGGGTTCATGTGCAATTTTCTTTATCTATTTTTCAGATTCTACTGTGTTTCACGGGATGGCCTATATACTGTTTCGAGATGGATTTTGTCTGACGCGGTGCAGTGAACCTTTAATAAAGCATGAAAGAAATGCTATTTATAATTACTCGGGGACCTCGGGCATGTTGATGTGCATTTAAAATCCCTGGAGCTTGTAAATTTAATCAATGAAATGGAACGGTTAAATTTTCTATCAAGTTAATTGAACAATTTTATCGCAATAGAGCGTTGAGGCCGTTGGCTGTAGACATAGGGTTGACAGGGTCAGAGAATCGAATCGAAAAGAAGGTTCAGCTTACACTGGAAACTTATAGCTTGATGTACTGTCGACTTTTACTTAATAGCCAAATCACGTGATAGCATGCATGACGGTTTTAAAAAAACGGCCATGTGTGACTCGAACCCGCGCATCGAGGGTTCTATACAAACTTCCTACAAGTTTGTGTAATTTTATGTAAACAGTTCGTCATGGGATTTATTTTTTTGTTGTGATGTCACTAAAAATTAATGGTTTTCGGATTTTTCCCTTTAGTTGTACAAAGTAAAGAGAAAAATCCAAAAACCGGAAAGTAAATACATTGCCAAACTTTATGATTCTCGGTCGACGGGAAGTGCCAAAAAGGTTTTGATTCCCTCGAAACTGTCAAAATTTACTGCATAACCGTATTGTTAAATTGCTTTGACATAGAAGTTTGATTCTTTCGCAGCTCCAATTTAATTTAATATTAATTTCCACTTGATACCTTCACGCGTTTTGACAAAAATAGAGGAGACAGACGGACAATTAAGTGATAAGGGTTCTTTTTTTCTTTTAGAGTTAGGGAACCCTAAAAATACAAATTATTTGCGTTGCCACAATCTTTTTTCATATCTGACAACCCTGCAAAGCCGTAAAGCGACAAAGGACATTTTTATGAGTGCTTTATGAGCTACCGCGGGGAGGGGATGTTATTCCCGTAGGCAGGTGAGTAGAAATCCTCGTAAACTAGCTAATGGTATGTGGTTAATTATTTCGCTGCTGGCCATATAAAACGCATAACGCGACGCTTATAGAGCTAATCAACATTTGAGTGTTTGAACGTATGTACCTATTGTATCAAATTAAATTATTATTGTGTTAAGTAATACGAAATAATCCTTATGTTTGAACTGGGTTTGAATTATAATCACTAATGCAAAACTCAGTTAAAAATCTGTGCGTGTAGTGAATTAAAATAAATAATGTAGTAAGGGGCCTTTATGTAATTATTTGATCCTTTGCGATGTCTGTCCTAAAATACAGGCTGTGACAAAAATTATTAAATGATTGCGTTTGTTTTAATAATCCATTTGTTGGTGCTCAGGCAAACAATACTTGGGTGTAAAAAAAAACCTTTCTGATAAAATAGAAAGAATTTCGTATTAAATCCTTTTTTACTTCGGTTCGACAATTCATGATCTAGTCTCTCAAGCCCAGCACGATCTTGACATCCTTCATGATTGGTTTCAGTACAACTTACTAACTATCAACATCTCCAAAACTAGCTATATAATGTTCAAATCTAAAACAAACCAATACCCAAATACTCACCTCTCGCAATAAATAATACACCTGTGCAAGAAAAGTCTCATGAAAAATACCTTGGCCTTAACATGGATACCTATTTAACATGGAATGTCCACGTTAAGCATTTAATAACCAAATTAATATCACTCCATCCACTCCGAATTAATTTTCGATGCATACCACACAAATTACGTTTCACAATATATAATGGTCTAGTAAAACCACATCTGATATATCTCATCGAAATCTGGGAAAGCGCTGCCAATGCAAGATTTAAAAAATTACAGGTCCTACAGAACAAAATAATATAATTGCTATTCAACTACAACTTCCGATCAGCCACTTCAAAGATTTATCGAGAAACCAATTTGATGAACATCAAACAACTATACATTTATAACACCTGCATTTTTATTCGTAAGACCATAAACAAAAAAGTCCGCAATGACCTGCAATTTACCAAACGGAAAAAAGTTGGGCGCACCTGCACTCGACGCACGTGCTTCATTGTTTTGCCCAAGACCCGAAGGTACGGCCAAACCACTATTACATACGAAGGTGCGCGCCTTTTTAACAGGATACCCTCAGTAATCAAAAATATTGACTCGTTCCTCGTATTCAAAAAGCGGCTAGCAAATTACATTGTCTCAAATATATCTATTTGAGTGCGTTGACTGGGTTTGTGTCTTTATTGGTATACGTTTGGTTTGTATTGTGGTGTTTGTTAATAGGTTACTAACTACCTAGACAGTGCTTGTGAGTGGCTTGCTTTGGGTTATCGTTTTACATATTTATACCTATTTATTTTCAACGACTTCAAAAAAGGAGGAGGTTCTCAATTCGACTGTATGGTTTTTTTTTTTTTGTATGTTTGTTACGCGATTACTCCGCCTATTATGACTCGATTTTAATGATTCTTTTTTTGTTTGGTAGATCATACTTCAGAGGTGGTCCCATATTTTTTTTATCGAAATTGATTTAGAACTTTTTGAGAAAATCAACAAATATATACCCAGATAATATTTTGGTTGTGGTTCTTGTTACCTATCTTCGACAAATATGAGCCGATTTTGATGATTTTTGTTTTATTGAATAGCTTATACTTTAAAGATAATATGATAAAAGTTGTCATAGTAAAAATCACCCCTAAGGGTAGGAAAATAGGGGATGAAATCGGTGTTCAGCAGTTAGATTAGGATTTATCACTAAAAATAAATGAAATAAGTAAATTTTATAAAAAAAAAAAACCGACTTCAAAACACTAAAATGCCAGCCGATGAGAGATTCAATGTTTTTGTTTGCACCGACTCCAAAAGTAACTGATTAGGTACTTAAGTGTTAGGATTATTTTTAGCATTTTAGTGTTTTGAAGTCGGTTTTATTTTTTTTAATAAAATTTACTTATTTAAAAATCCTGTCGATTTTTTACCTAGATACTTGCCAGTTCATAACTGTTTGTTTTCTGTTGTCAATGTACACGACAACGAATACTTATTTATGTCTTTTTATTTATGTTCTCATGTAAGTAGCGTGTAAATGTCTTTAAACCTTAAACCTTATATACTAAAGCATATTTTCTTGGGAAATTTTATAACGAGGCACCTACGTAACCAGAGATGATTGACTAAAAACAAAATGTATTCTCATAACGTTGAATTTTTAACAAACCCGAGATGAGGGTTTTTGAAACGGGTAGAGACGGGTGTCTCTACCGTCGGAGGAAAATGAAAATATTTTTCACAACAATTCATGAGCGGTAATATTTTGTACGAACATGAGATCCGGGATGGGAAAGCAGCGAAAATGTATAAATTAAGTAGCGGTTAAACCCTCAGAAAATGTCAGAACGAGCGTGGAAAATTTATCGAGTTATCATTTCGTTACCGCTGTCAATTTAATATATTTTATGTGCGCGAATATTTTCCGGACCCCTTTTGTAAGTAAAAATAAGTCAGATTTTATTCTCAGAAAACCACTCCCTACAAATCTATCATAAAAACTTAATTTGAACCGATGTATGTATGTAATTAAACCCCGAACCATTACGGTTACGGAACGATTTTATCTTAATTTCCCATATTCTCCTCACAATGGGCTATCTTCTGCAGTATTGCATTAGAATTTAACTAACCATAAACCGATTTTATCGGCTGTATCCTCGTACCGCAATTAATTGGAATATTGATTAGGTTAAGAGAAACTGGAAGCGGTCTCATACATCGTCGTGATTTAAAGGACGCTGTTTCTTTAGGCAATAAATTAATTTGCTATGCATACTTTACATTACTTATTTAAGGTATACTCGGAGATGTCAGACACACACGATACTTAATTTTCAGCTTTTGCACTATAAAATACTTTAAAAAAAAATTGCCTTAGAATATACGCGTCTTCACATACGTTATGTGTTCCATAATGTGTCGAACAGTAAACAGTTTGTTAAGTCTCATTAATTTATGAATGCGCACGATGTGTATGCATCAGGTGTGATGAGGCTTTAGGCCGAAAAACGAACGAAATAAACCTTGTTTACACTGCTAGACAGCTTTACTGCTTTTTTGTTAGAAGGACAAGATAGACAGCGCAATACACTTCACCGAAACATATAATACACACTTACACCCATGTCTCATGCAAGGTACTATGCAACGAATGAGCAGAATTCGAACTACAAACATACCTAAAGTTTTCAGGTTGATTATCTACCTACCTGCTTTTCCAAATGTATTGCATAAAAAATGTGCCCAGTCGAAACTGTAGAGTGAAACTTAGAAAATGCTTTCACTGTGTTTGTTTTATTTCTGAAGTTAAACTGGTATTTTGTAAACTCAATAGTCAATATATTCCGCGCTTTTCAGAGATAATAAAAGATTGAAATGTAGCGTAAATACAATCTGGGCTGATAAAGAACGAATATTCAGAAAGAAATCCGAAATAAGTTGAGTAAAACTGAGGCAAAGTTTCAATGACAAGCCCAAATATGAAAACTTTTGTGAAATACTTGGGGAAATAGGCACAACTTGGAGCGGCTTTTTGTTATTCCAAAAAGTTAAACTGTATGTCATTCGAGTAACAGGATTCGTGCGATTTTAGGTCAAACCAAGAAAGAACATGACAACTCAACAAGACAACAACCGTCTTGTTGAGGATCTCATGTTGTTTCTTATAGCAAATGAACTTGCAGCTCTGCTGAAGTTTACATGCTGGTTTTGTCAACAACAAAATGTTCCGCTATACAGAACAATGTTTTCGAATTATTTTATCAGGAAATCGCGAATTCGATAAGGCCACATATGTTTTGGTACAAGTAAGAAGAGTAAGTATGCCTACGTACGTCCCACTGCAGGGCACAGGCCTCACCTCAACTATGAGATGGTTTGGGCCATACTTCGCGCGCGGGCTCAGTGCGGATTGGTGGAAGGGTGTGACCTTCTAAACTTTCAGATATAATTAAGCCGCCTAAAGGCCCCTAACCAGGCTTTACGACTAGCGATATTAGCGGGGACCAACTTTTAATGTGACTTCTGAAGCACGAAGATGGTTGTGATACCTTAATGTCACTAACAAGTAAAATATTGGGAAACATCACATACTAACACTATACGAGTAAACTACACGGGTATTATGCAATTATATTTTGAAACATCACATTGCATCGGTTGCTCTGATCCGGGCTCCGAATGATTTACAGAATTACCCTTAAACGATATAATTGTACATAGAAATCACTGTTCATCGTTCATCGATACAAATATTTTTTTTTTACCGACAGCTCGGTTCGAGCGATGAACGATGAACAGTGATTTCTATTTACAATTATATCGTTCAAGGGTAATTCTGTAAATCATTTAGGGCTCCTCTGATCCTAAGGTAAGTAGCCAAAGCACTTGTGTTACAGAAATCAGAAACAACGACGATACCACAACAGAGACAATATACAGTTCGTTTTCTACATTGACCTGACCGGTAATCAAACCCGGGACCTCGAGATAGCGACGCCAGGTCCGGTGTGCTCGGCTCTTGGCTACGGAGTTTAGTCTTCACGTAAAATCCAAACATTCAGTTTAATATTTCAACGGTATTTATTCCATGCAGAGCACTTTTACATAGAATACAATAATTCAATTCGTCCGTTCATCACAATGGTTTACGAACGAATGTCTGCCCTTGTAACGCGACTGCCCGTCGTGGTTTTTGCCTCTGTCTGACCGGAAGCGGAAACTACGAAGTTTATAAAATAATGTAAATTAAGTAAATCAGACTTACAACAATATTATTCTCATAAAAATATTTTTGATAATATTTAAAATAAATATGACATTCAAAGTCAAAGTCAAAGTCAAAGTCAAAAATCATTTATTCAATTCAGGACAAAATTGCCACTTATGAACGTCAATAACAACATTATAGGCCCCTAGGGGGCCAGAACATGTCTCTTTATTTTTTTGGGCCCTACTAGCGCTTCGAGACAAGACACAGACAATCTGGCAAGTGCTGAGAAGAAACGCCGGAACAAACTCAGTCACCACTAGCTGCCACACAAAAAATATAAATCAAAATAAACAGGTAGGTACATCAGTTTAGTGCAGGCTGGACTGACCATACATTCTTGTCATCAAGATAGTCTTGAATTTTATAATACCCCTTAGACATCAGTGTAGTTTTGACATGTGACTTAAATTTATTAATAGGAAGTTTGGTAACATTGTGAGGTATATTATTGAAAAATTTAATACAATTTCCCAAGAATGAATTACTTGTTTTGGCCAATCTAAAGTTTGGGACTACAAGTTTGTTTTTGTTTCTGGTGTTATATGAATGAATATCACTTTTCTTTATAAAAAAATCTAATTTTTTGCGTACGTACATGATATTATCAAATATGTATTGAGAGGCCACAGTGAGTATGTTAATTTCTTTAAAGAAATCTCTTAGGGATTCACGCGGACTAAGTTTGTATATAGCACGAATAGCTCTTTTCTGTAAAATAAAGATGGTATCGATGTCCGCAGCAGAACCCCACAAGAGAAGACCATAAGACATAATACTATGAAAGTAGCTGAAATACACCAGCCTTGCCGTTACAACGTCAGTTAGATGTCTAATTTTTCTAACCGCAAAGGCAGCCGAAGCAAGTCTCCCAGCCAGAGTGTCAACATGTGGTCCCCATTGCAACTTCGAATCCAATGTTAGTTTGATTTGTAAATTTATATTATAAACATTTATTTCAAACCGCTTACCGGAAATGCTATACAACATTACTATTATTATTAATACAAATTAAAATATTAAGGAAAGGTCTAAAACTAATGTAATAATTAGGTGGTCGTTATGGTCGTTGACTCGTATTAATCGTCAGATAATGCAGAACTCTTTTTTTTTTTTATTGTGATACCATTCAACTGGTCACCCTCACCCAGTATAACAGATTTGGTGCAAAAATGGCTTGTTTGTTACAGATACCGTGAAGGTACCATAGTAAAAAGGCCGTCTAGCAGCGTCGACAAAGCACCAGTACACACATAAAAAGTGTAAATTATTTCCTTAGCACACACGGCACAGTGAAAACCCCAATTAATATCTACCCCGAGGTGTCTACCAAACATAAAAGGGAAGTTATTGTCTCATAAGGTTGTAATATTATGTAGACATACCTTATTATAAAAAGAAAAAATACATCAGACTCTTTTAATCAGTAGGTACATAAAACTTTGCTCTTGTCTATGTTGCTTTTCTTCATGTACTATATTCAAAGCTTTGTCTTTGATCTGTTTGTACCTTATGTCCAAATATTTTTTTACCTTTGCCTTGTAAATATGATTTTATGCTTTGTACGTAGGTCATATAAGTTTTGCGTAATTTAAAAAAACAACATGTTATAACCAAAATATTATGTTTATTGCTTTTTAAAATACTCTCCTTTACATTTTAAACATTTTTTCATGCGATCAAACCATTTTTTAAAACAGGAGGACCACAGATCTGAAGGCATGTTTTCTACGTGCTGATTGAACGCTATCACTTGGTAAAAGTAAAACCTCTCATCAAATCTTTGATTTTGGGGAAAATACAGAAATCACAGGGTGCTAGGTCGAGGCTATGCGCAGGATGGGTGACGAGTTGTACTTTTTCGGAAGCTAGAAATGACTTTGTTTTGTTGACCGTGTGTAAAAAAGCGTTGTCATGATGTAGGAGAACGCGGCTTTTGGGTCGTCTTTCGCGAACTTTTTCTAAAACCCTGGGTAAACAAATGGTAGAATACGGCATTAACACTCTTTTGATCTTCAAGTGGAATTGTATAGATGGGAGAAGTAGCTGAGAAAAAAAACGTGATCATTTTTTTACCAACGTTTCTCGCCTGCCTCACTTTTGTTGGCCTGTTCTCATTTTCAAATACCCATTCACAAGATTGCTGTTTTTTTTTCGGGTTCAAAACAATAAATCTTTCGTCTCCTGTGACAATGTCATACATTTTATTTTATTTTATTTGGGATAAAAAACAATTGTACAATTCTTAGGCTAAACAATGTTTTGTAAAATAGTTTGCGTAATTGTACAACCAACATCATTATCCACGTTTTATAAATATGAATTAATTTAATTTGCGACGCGCGGGCTGGCTTATTTTATTAAAATAAAACTTATAAGTCTGATGGACCGCCAGGCATTCCGCTTCCGCAACCACACAGCAAAAGAAACAATATTTATGTCATTGCAACAACAAAAAATACAAAATAGTACCTATTCATTTTCCAATTGATAGAGTTTCCGATTGATAAACAGCATTAGAATGTCCGTGGTCGTACTTCAGTAGCATCTGTGAGCACCATTCCACGCGAGCCCGCTTCTGCTCCGCTGTCAGTTCATGAGGAATCCAACGACAGCAAAGTTTCCGAACTTTCAATTCTTCGTGTAAAATTTTCTGAATTTGGCTCATACCAATCCTCAATAGTCCTCAAATTGTCTCATAGGTAATCCGCGGGTTTTCTTCAATTAGCCGCATAACAGTTGCCACAATATTTTCGTTGACGGCAGTTGAAGGCCGCCCTTCACGAAATTCGTCATGTAAAGGAACTCGACCTTTCTCAAATTCAGCAAACCATCGCCTCACGGTGCTCAAACAAGGTGCTTCTCTCCCAAAAGCATTTTGAAGACGAGCGGCACGGTCTTGCGGAGAGAGAGAACTTTTAAAATCATAAAAAATCATCGCTCTAAAATCTTTTCGACTAAATTCCATTTTCGTTGCGTACGTAGAACTTTGATGTGTGATAAAAAACAATTGACAAATCATTTCCCGCCAATTGTTTTTTTTATTACTTATCACACGTTTAAAAAAATATAACATTCGAAATTCAAATAGTTCCGATTAGCTAGAAGTGCAAAACTTTTAGTATGCCCCATGTAGTACATTATTACTTGCAGAATGTTAAAATATAATTCCAATAAAAAAAAAACCATTTATCATTCATTTCCATAACAGGGCAGGATTTGTTAATAAGGAAAGTGATTTTTGCGATCTTGATATTAGTATATTATTCATATTAATATGACATACTGACGGCCGATGAGGCAGAAAGGTTCTATAATGGAGGCCACGTACCGGTAAGCGTATATAGCGTAGGGCGTCCAGGGCAGGAAGACACTGGATGCAAGCCGCTTCCAACCGGCCAATCTGGAATTTCAGCAGTGGACGTCCTATGGCTGAAATGATGATGATGATGATGATTCATATAATTATCATAGGTATTTTAGCAAGTAGAATCTACACAAAATAAAATAAAACCCTATTTAGCGGAATACTGCCGTCATAAAGTAAAAAGACGTATCTGTTACTTTTTTAACGAATTGAGTAATATTCTTAATCGGAATCAGTGAAAAAAGACGCATCTCAATAAACATTAATTTATCAAATTTGACTTTTGTAATATCAGATACGTCTTTTTCCTTATGACGGCAGAATAGTAAAAGCGAGGTTTCCAAGTATAACATTTTTAGTTAAGTAAAAAAGAACGTCAATTCGAAAAAGTTCATCGCAGTTAAACAAGGGTAAGTTGCCAGACGCAGCCAGTCCTTCGCTGCAACCCGATAACCTCTTTCTGAGATTGCTAAGTTCTGAACTTTAGATAGCCTACACTTTTTAAATGTTTGTAGCAATTTTTCTGCTGGATTAGTCGCGCGGACTACATTTGTAGCCCACCTCTATAAAATTGAGCGTCCTGCACCGCTGGGTACTTTCAAATTAATGTTCGAGAGACGCGATCAGCGCAAAAGCGTTGTGTCACGGGAGCTTAGAAAGTGCGTGGACTACAAATGTATAAGTAACTTATTTTTTAAACTTACCTAAACTAGCCGTATTTTCCTTAAAAAGTTTATTTTTTGAAAGAATCTATCCGTTTTATTTTTCCAATTTTGTTTTGTAACTTAAGAGCCCGCGTTATTATTTAAGCCACAGAATAAATTGGTATAGGTATTATGCAGCATACATAAGGCTAAAAAGCCTAAAGCTACGCTAGAATAAAAAAAACTTCAAAAGAAAATAGAAAAACCGAGGTTTGTAAAGCCGATTGATAGAATGTTACATTCGCTACACGAGCTGTCTGCCTAGCCTAGTTGAATTGACTTGGGCTTGCTTTTGTGTAGTGAAGGTATTAGATAGGTATATGCGTAGCGTACTCAAAGCATTCTGAAAACCGAGTGGGATGAACAACGGAAAAATGCAATCCGCAACGTTTGCGTAGATAAGTTTACTAACTAAAAGGCAAAATAGGTCTAACTATCTACTATGATAATATGAACCAAATAAATAATTTTCTTTCTTTCTTTCTTTCTTTACTATTTTTTTGTTATTATATGTAGTAATAAATGCATTTCGCATACCTACCGCCCCGAGTGCAGCGCTAGGTTAAGTGAAACTCCCACAAAACAGTGGCTTCTGCAACTGTTTCCCAACAAGGTATCACCCGCTAAAAAATCTGCGGTATACACTCGCTACATAGTATGTCGACGATACATGGAAATCCGTACCCGACTTCTATGGTTCGGCTACGTACAGCTCAAGCCGGATCACAGGCATAGGATATACCTAGGTGATAGGTACACACGGGATCTCCCCAGTCAGGTAGGCCGTGCAATGTGAGTACCCCCCCCCCCCCCCGTTCGTAAAAAACCAAGAAGGTGTCCCAGAAGTCATAGTTTAAATAAAATAAGATGACAGCTATGATAACAATGGAAACTAACATACTTGACCTTTAAAGTTGGATAGAATTAACATCTACTGAGGTAAATTTTGATAATATGAAAAAAGTGTGACGAGACAAGATAAAAATCGTGACAAGTGACCTCATTTTGTTTTACCTGATTTATGGGTTTGGGCCACCCTATACCACCTACAACCTCATGGGGACACCGCCCCTTAAGAATACATTTTAATAACTATAAGCCATTCTGTAGGTTTGTAAGTAGGTAAACTTCTGCACATGGCTCTATGAACCCTTAAACACAGGTGTAGTAGACAAGTGTCTTCGAACTTTGTTAGTCTCTTGTTCGTAGTTGCGCCGTCTCGACCACAGTCTCGACTAAGTTGAACCTATTGTCTGTACCCGACTTTAACCTTGCTGAAACTGCTGCGGTTGATGTTTATAGCATCACTTATTATGACCGAAGACAAAGAAAAGTATTTTTAAAGTACCTGGTATGGCGTGTAAATAGCTTAACACCTACAGGAGGGATGAGGGAAACCTGTTTTACATCAAAAACCGAAATATGTATGACCGAGTTCCTTGAGCGATGGGAGAAAAATGGTGCGACCATTGAGGTGCGACAGTAATTCAAAATCTATAATTGTAATTACTACAAATTAAACTGCACAAGGCTCTTACCAGTCTGCAAAACGCTGGGTGGGATCCTCCGGAGGTGGATGGATTCTTTTTAAAGACAGCAAAAATTGGTGACGATCTTCGAAGCAAAAAACAGTTTTTTAACACTGACATGACAAATAATTCAAATTTTGTCTGCCACAATTTTTAGGTCGCCATCTATGTCCAAAGGATGGCGTTAATTATGTCCATACACATGGGTGTATGGACATAATTAACGATGCTGTATAAAGCATGGGCTTTATACAGCATCTTCCAGCATAGTACCAAGTGCGTGCCGTGAATGGCAGATAGAGCAATTAAAAATTTTACACTGCGCGCAACCACTACCAAACATGATTTCTGCCTCGCCTAGTGGTTGATTGGTAGAGAATGCCTTTAGGCATTAATCCGCCGATCGTTTATTTTCTTTCGTGCATTAGAGGATCAAAATATTTTTTTAAATAACTATTTTGTTTTGCTAAGAAAAAATATCACACGATTAATAACTGTTCAGCGAGCTATGGAAAGGTCGATGCTTAGAATTTCGTTAAGATATAAAATCCGAAACGAGGTTATCCGGCAGAAGACCAAAGTAATGGACATAGTTTTAAAATGTAGCAAGCTAAAGTGGCAGTGGGCCAGCGACATTTAATTCAATTCAAAATATTTATTGCATTCTATAATGTTACACAGGTGGTATAAATAGATACATAAAACAGATCATTATAGACCCTGTAGGGCTCAACAATAAGATAGGTATTGTGGGCAGAATGGATGACGCTATGCATAATTAGATCAATTTGTTTATTTTAAGAAGTTGTAAAGAATTAAAATACATTAAGAAATCATATGATAATTATTGAATAATATATTGAATAACATAATCGAATAAATAGTATTTTTAGGCATTTAAATATTTATTTATCTTTGGATTTCATTTATTGTTTTAGATTATTGTCATTTAAGTATTCGTTTATTGTGTAATAACATTTTTTTATTAACAAATTTTAATTGTTTTATAAATTTTAAATAATTTACTTCATTTTTCATAAACTCCGGCAATCTGTTATAAATTTGTATGGACATAACGTATGGGCTGGAAGAATGAAGCTTTAGACGGACAGTAGGTAGAATCAATTTATTTTTATATCTTAGCGAGTAATGTAGATTAGCGCGGTTTTGATATAAGTTTGGGTGTTTCCTAACAAATTTACACATTTCTAGAATGTACATACATGGCAGGGGAAGGATGTTAAACCTTTGAAAGTATGGTTATCTGTCGCAACCCACAAAAGGTGAAGTAAACGGGTTCTTGAGTGGAGACCATGTTTTGGCAAACGTAGTGTAGGACGCCCTTTAACTCGTTGGACCAACGTCCTTAGGAAGATAGCTGGCAGTGGATTGATGTAAAAAAGCGGGAGATCGTTCTCTTTGGCACTCTTTGGCTTCTTACGTCCAGCAGTTGACTGCAATAGGCTGTCATGATGATGATGATGATTAACTGTTTATGCCAGTAGTTTATACTGAAGTGAACTTTGAAAAGTGATATCGTTTGACTTGCATAAATCATATGTATACTGAATATCAACAGGACAGGATTCTAACCGTAAAAAAGAGAACACAAAAATCAATATGAAAAAAATAATTTATTAATTGATTAAGGTATAAAAAAATATTAGGTACTTTACATTCAAGTGGCAACTTACAAAAACTATAACATACCATTATACACCATAATTATGCGTAATTATAACTCTGATAAGGTACACAGGTATCAATAACATTAAAAAATGTGGATATGTTTTACGTGAAATAAATTATACAAATGAAATAACACTCCTTGTCCATACCTCATGGTATTATCACATATCGCGGCCTTTTAAAAGCCATAGCAACCTTCATCATGACACCCTACACTTCCCAAGTATCACAATCGTAACTCGAAATACAAATATAAATTTAATTAATCACAGATCATTGCCCTGGTTTTTAATGGCAACCGATATTGTTATACAATATTGACTGAAGTAAATTATATTTTTATAATACATATAAATATACTTTTTGTGAACTTAAACCTCACTTATAGTTATAAAACTTTTCTCATCTTTAATCATCGGTATATAAACGAATAAGTAAAAATTGTGATATCAAGACATATGATCAATGGTGATATTTTAATCTTAACATTTTATCCCCAACTTTACTAATATTTAAATGAATAAACCAACTATTTTCTTTAATCTTGAGCTTTGGCTGTTATGTCTACACACATTTAATCAGTAATAATTCTAAGAAATCTCAGAAAAAAATTGTGATGGACATTTATAAAATATAAAATAGAAAGAGCAATTAATACTTTAAGGCAATATGGAACTTTATAAATTCCTTTAAATATTTGTTCCATGGACTTTGTTTAATTTAGGGTCGATTTTTCAATCGCCAGATAACTTTAATTCAAAGAATAAAAATGACGTGTTGACACATTTTCTATACAAAAACTGTCAGCATGTCAAACTTATTCTTAAAATAAGAGTTAATATGTAGCTGTTGAAAAATCGGCCCTTAAATAAAGGTAGCGGTTTGGTTGCACCACTCTCAACTAAACTAAAAGTCAGTATAGCATTTTTTCTTTTCAGTGAATGAAAAGGAAAAATAGTAATAATAACTTAGGCCTTACCACAATACTAAGAGGATGAATCGCCCGCAAATTGCCACTGTGAAAGACAGCATCTACCGACCATTAAACTAAATAAGCTTGTCTCTCTCGTTTGCTCCTCAGTTATCTCTCTCTCTCAGCTAGCTCCTCTATTATTATAATTAGCTATTTCTCATCATGTATTTTTTTTCTAAAATGGCCTGTGAATCGTCAAAGATTTTTTTTTCTGACAGCTGTAAACCTTTCATTCGCTTTAGAAAAAAAAGTCCTACTGAACTTTAATTTAATTTGGACTCTGAAGTAGTACGGTCGGCATCAAAAGTAGATGACCACATTCAATTCTATGATTATCATGTAAGGAATTTTTGGGGCTTGTCATGTTTTAAAAAAAATTGGACAGCATTACATACATTGCTCTGATCCTATGATTGAACGACGGTACTACAACACCCAGACCCGAAACAATATAGAAAAGTTATTTTTCTACATTGACCGACCGGGAATCGAACCCGGGACCTCAGAAATAGCGACACTAAGTCTGGTATGCTCGCCTCTCAGCTACGGAGGTCGTCAAATGTTAAGCGATTTAGGTATTTGTAAAATTGTGTATAGCGATTTTGAAAATGGACATCGACTTTTTATGCTGACCGTACGATTATATCGACACCAATACTGATATTCTATTTACTACTTTATTTATGACTTTGAGACAAAATACCCAGGGGGCGAGCGACCATCATAATGAAAAAAGAAGCCGTCAATACAATAATGATCGGCGATCAAATTTTTTTATTTTAAGTTCTACTCAAATACAAATAATACAGAAATTCACGTGTGATGTCTACACTAAGGCTTTTGAATAAAAATGTTGTACTTATAAAACTTAAAAAAAAACAATATTTAAGCCGTTTATTATAACCCCCACTTATATGCATTTTGCTAGGAATGATGATACCAATATACTATTGACGTACTTTTTATAAGTTGTCAAAACGCGATATTCCCATGGATTTTGTATGAGGAATACTTAGTTGTCATCTGAGTAGTCTATGACGAAATAACTGATTGCAAAGCAATTAAAAATCGATTTTCACGATAATATCGAACGGATAGAAATTATTCGCCAATGGTATCAACATCCCCATTACAAGTCTTACGAAGCTCAAATGTCCACAATCATCTACTCCCTAACAACCACCGTAAAGGTGATCGTACCATCTAGCATCCTACACTACATTTAGCTACACACAGTATTATTCTTTTCAGAATCCCCAAATGTACAGTCAACGGCAGGTCAACCCACCTAAAAAGTCAAAGGTCACTGTACTAATTTTAGACTTTAAGACCTACACGTAGAGATCAATATCAATTGAGAAAATTTGACGTTTTGTGGTAGGTTGACGAGCTGTTCTCTACATACAAAACAATAAACCCCTCTTGCATCTCCTCGTTAATTTACACAGACATGAAATCTGATTATTTCAAGTCATTGTGAAACAGTAAATAGTCTAAAGATAAAAAGTCTGCCAACGTATTTTATGGAACTAACACCTATTGCAAAAACTTGAGCCAAGTCATATCGCATAAAACATTAAATAAATTTTAAAAATTAAGCGTGGCTTCGTTGAAACTTATTTTTCGAGAGAAAATATCCCTAGTTCTGAATTTTATTTTCTAAGTAAGATTACAGAAAAACATGTAGTTGCTTTTCATTTTAAGCACAATTTAAACGATAATAGAATCAATCAAATTATAGTTATGGAACGCAATAAATAATTGAGTATGTTGTAATTCCAAAAGTTCCATTTGGCAACCTTGATTCTGCGATTTTGACAGCAGCTTAGGACGAGGATTATGGACTAAACTCGCATTTCGGATGTTAGTTACAAAAATCAGCAAACAACAGCTAAATTTTGTATACCTGTATTTCTATTAGTTAGATGAAGATTCCATTAAGTCTCTTTAAATGTCAATTGAATTTTGTGGGCTTTTGTGTCGCAGTCTTACGAATTATTCATGGTTGTGGTAAAGATTTCAAAGAGATCACAGCAATTGAAGCATATAGGTCTGTGTTTCACAATAAAATAAATATTACGATGTTTGTGTTTATTTCTAATAAATATTCCAATATTGGAGCTAAACCTGATGGATTAATTGATTAAATTAATAAATAAATATTATAACCAAACATTGGAAGTGAAATGTCCTTTGTTAATAAGACGTGTTTACCAGTACAAATATTATTATTATTATGATTAATATCATTGACAGGGCCTTACTCGTCATTGGCGCAAAAATGGCGACCACGAAAACGATAGATATAGACGTGAGTTCCAAAAAATCAGTTGCTAGATTTTTCGCAAGATTATAATTCAATAATATACCATTATGAATAACCTCCATCCAAGCTACCTGTAACTTATTCCGTATCTCGCTGCAACTTGCGGCGTGTGCGTGGTCGCGATGGCTAACAGCAGAGGTACGTCGTTCACGTCAATGCTTAGCGATTTAGTAAGCGTGGCTATATCGCAGAAATCTGTTGTCATCAGCATGTCTGCTAGCGTCTTGGATAACACGCAGAACTCGCGGAGTTTGCTCTCTACGAACGAAACGCACTGGAAAGAAAACAAAACAATTGTTAGTCAAGCTGTATACTTGGGGCAAAAGACGTCATAGTTTTGGCAATGATTGTATATCAATCACGTCATAAATTAAACTGACGTGAGCAATCTCTGTCTGAGTTGATGTTTTTTTTTAATTTCGACTTTTAGAAAACACTTTAAAATTCGTGCAATTTTTCCACATTTTGATTATTTTCAACAGATTTCGAAAAACTCACAAAGAAATTCTTAATTAAACGCAAAGGTTTTTTTTTAGGGTTCCGTACCTCGAAAGGGAACAACGGAACCCTTATAGGATCACTTTGTTGTCCGTCCGTCCGTCTGTCTGTCTGTCAAGACCCTTTTCTCAGGAACGCGTGGAGTTATCAAGCTGGATACCTACAGGTTTGTACGGAACCCTCGGTGCGCGAGTCTAACTCGCACTTGGCCGTTTTTTTTCGTTTCGTTATAGACAACCTACTTATGTAAACATTATGTATTTCCCTGTACCTTATTTACTTTGTGTGGTGTGCAATGAAGAGTACCTATCTATCTATCTATAACCAAGTCAAGGTTTTAAATTGACCAAGGAGTTTGTACTTCTTTTGGATATTTTTTATCTGGTAATAAACATTAATGTATCGGGAATACATACAGGGTTACATTTCAAGGTAGTACCAAATTTTAATGATAAGGCTATAGAACAAATAAAAATACTAATTTATCGTATTTAATTTCAGTCTTCGTATTTCTGGAGTAAAGTATAACTTAAAAATTACCGAAAAAAAAGAAAACGCAAGATGCGCCGTCATTCATCAGAGATCACAGGCAAACGCCGACGCCGCTCCAACAAGAACCTTATGCACATACGGTGCAATTTAATCGAGTAATCGTTAATTTTCTACGTATTCAATTTTTCAAATGCAGAATGGAAGAATTAAAAACGAAAAAAATTCGTTTGATTTTTACGTAGATCGATTTAGTTACTGATTCTGAGTGGTCCCTGAAAAATTGGCACTACCGTGAAATGTAACCCTGTATAAGATACGACATTGTATAACTTTATAAATAGTCGACCGTGATAATAAATATAATTGAATCACACCATTTCCCCTTGCCCGACAGGGGATTGACCTTGCGTATCAGATAACGTCAGGTCATGTGCTAAATGCATATTCATGTCCCATTCCGAACATCCGATAAACTACATGTTTGCATATGAACCTTTTAAAATGTATGTTATAAAAGAGTTGAATCCAGAAATCACTTTCATCAAGTTGATACTATGTCAGTTTGCCTGTCATCGCAACATAAATATTAAATTAATTCTTTCAACAACCACACCAGTCATCTAGCTTCAAACTAAGCAAAGCTTGTGCTGTAGCGACTAGATAACGGATAAACATACATAAATACATTTATAAACATCCAATAATTAGGTACAAATGCTAGTGCTCATCACTCAAACCCTTGTCTCTTGCGGGATGCAAACCCGCAACAACTGACTGGAATTGGTTTGCATTTGATCGGCAAAGAGACAAAATCAATTAAATATTAGTGATACTGTCTTTTGGTTCATCAATCTTTGGTTCTCTTTCCCACCAGTGCTTCGCCTATATATCTAGCTTAATATCAAATAAAATCGCACCAGTGAAGGCTGGGTAGTCCCAGGGAAAAAAAAAATCTTGTCTTGGACAGCCAAAGGAAATTAAATATAAATAAACCAATAAAACTGATCTATAAATAGGTCTGAAGGCTCTTTTACTCGTCTGAATTTTTTTCCCCTACTACTTGCTTTAGGACATTGTGCGCTAGCGCCGCGAATTCATTCAATATCGGTCACATAATCTATTTAGTACCTTATAGTTGAAAATGTTTTCCTTTTAAAAAAAAATGCTCCGTTTCCATTCCGCGGCAATGTTATTTGTGCCCTTATTCGATTCCATGTATTATGAGGATGAATAAAAATAATGGCACTCAATTTCTTTAAAAACAGCATATAATTCCCACGTCTACTCATTCACTGCAATCAACAAGGGCAAAGGAATGTCCTGTAAACATTCCAGAATGTCCTAGACTAATGCCCCACTTCTCCTCCATGACATTGAACGAGTATACATGCGTAAAGCGAGCAAACAAGTTGACACAAAATATTTATATTTATTATTTTACGACTGTCGGACGCTTCATAGGAGATTAAGATGTTTGTTCCGCATATACTTTAGTAATGAATTCTTCTATATGCAGCAGTGTGTTTAATAATTTATGTGTAACCTTTGTATAAATAAAAATAGTTGTAAGTAATTTTAGACCAACGGCTCATATTATTTTTTTGATAGGCCTTAACAATTGTATTACTGTTTTGACTGATTTTAATTAAGGACGTTAATACCCAGGTGCAATTCTAGTCGCTTTTTAGAATAGAATATAATAGAATAAAACTTATTTATTTGACACAAAAGAAAATACATAACAATAGAGAGCATTTGTCGTGACATTATCGCTGATTTTCGGCGAATTTTACGTTGTACCCGTAAAAAATAGACTTACCTGCGGCGCGGGCACTCTAGCCTGTCGCATGGCTGGCAGGGCGTCCAGCATGGCGGCCACTAGCGACGACATACCCCCAGACCCGCACTCACGACCCACTACACGGACTTCCCTGAAAAGAATAACTGTGTAAAGCTGCGTTTCCACCAGAGATGTGCTAAAAAAAGGGGGAAGGCTCGCAAGAAAACACAATTCGTTCTCGCAGCTCTGGTGGCAAACCAGCCTAAGGCTTAGAGCCAAATTAAACCATAAACGAACCTAAAGCTTTTGTAAATCATAGACGCGCCTGCATTAGGCGGCGCGGGCGATAATAAATAAGTATAACATGCGCCTGTCTCATCATCATCATTTAATGCCATAGGACGGACCACATGCTGAACATAGGCCTCCCCCAGTGACTTCCAGATTGGCCGGTTGGAAGCGACCCCCATCCAGAAAAGAAATAAGAAAGCTCAAGGTTGCACAGCGTGCTATGGAAAGGACAATGCTCGGTGTTTCTTTGCGAGATCGAATCGGGAATGAGGAGATTCGTAAACGCACAAAAATTCTGGCCTGTCTGGCGCAAACAAATTGTCATGGTCTCTGTATTAAATTAACATCTTTATGTTACGAGATACCATACAGTTGACTTTGCCAGGGGCGGCTCCCAGCTTAGCCCATCATCATCATTATCATTTCAGCCATAGGACTACCACCGCTAAACTTAGACCTCCCTCAATGACTTTCAGATTGGCCAGTTGGAAGTGGCGTGCATCCAGCGGTTTCCTGCAACCTTTATTAGATCCACAAGGTCGACGGACGTCCTACGCTGGCGGTTCGTCGCGACGCATCCATTCTAGAACCTGGGGCAGCAGAACCCCATGCTAAGTGCCCCTCTCATTGCCACTTAGCTTTTTAATCCGTTCACCCGACTTGAGAATTTAGTTGTATAATTGAGTTAATAATATTGACCTAAACCAGAAATCGAAACTCGGGGCCACGTGCCAATGGGGTCGTCGCAAATGTATATGGTATATACTGTAAAAACCTGCCTAAAGGACCGTAGGATGTCACCAAATATGGGGAGCCCTCAGTAAAAACAATATATTATTTTAATACTCAATACTCAATAATTTATTGCTAAACCATAATGTACATATAGATGTTACAAATTAAAGAACCAGTGTTATGGACCCTGTTGGGCACGCCACTTGGGGGCTAGGGGTTAGTACATATTATCTGTTTAATTTGCTTATGAGCTAATCCGGCACTAATAAAAAGTTTGTCAAAGAACTGTTAAGATGCCGAATACTTACCAATTGTTAGTATCGCCAATAATCGCTACGGCTTGCACGGGCGAATCCAGCGCTTTGTTGAGATACGCTGTGAGGTCCAAATCTCGCCGCATCTCACTCTCCCACACATCAGACTTTGATATTGTTCCTGCAAAAAATAATATGATATTTAACAAAATAATAAGATAGCGTTAAAATAAAAATATAAGGGTTAACTAATAATAGGGGCAAATTGTATAACCTGAATGTTTGGCCTATTAGAATCAAAAACTTTTACTATTGCACAAATTTTTCCATACATGTTGTATGGGAATGTATTTCCAAAAGTGTTGAGGGTCGTTGGATAAGTCGTTTAAAAATATTGTTGGTTTGCAACATGGAGTTCATACCCTATAGAGTAGAAATGTCAAAATATTATTTGTTTGACGAAGTTTTCCGCGATTTTTTAATCTTTATCTGTACTTTTTTGTATGGGCGAGTGTTGACAAGACTTGTCATTTCATACTAAATGTAAGTGAAAAATCACTTACTAGTTTCGGAGAAAAATGGTTCGTATTGCTGCTCTATAGAATATGTACTCGATGGTGCAAACACCGTTTTTCGATCCGTTTGCGTTGCTTTAAAACATATACATATTTGACATTTAAAAAGTTATACTCAGTTGGCAGACCTTATAGAAAGTTAAGAAAATGACTTAGCGTAGATAATTTAATATTTCTAATAAAACGTTAGTAAAAAATGAGATAGAAAATGGACATTTGTAATCATTTCGCTTGTTATACTACGAGAGCAAAAGGCGACTACAGTCATCGGGACTTCCAATCTGCACGCGTTTATTTTATTTTGATATATACAGGGATATTTAAACAGCGAAATTAAAGAAATGCGAATGTGTTTATCAATACAGTCAATTTTTACTAAAGAGTCAACAATAATATCGTTTAAAAAATATACACTTTCGCCTCCTTAAATTTGAAAACTGTTTCAAAGTAACCCCGTATAGTATTACTACATTACCTTGTAATATTAAATCAGGTACATAATGGTCCGTGACGCCACCGAGCAGGGAGGCGTCGAACCCCGCCGGCGTCTCTTCGGGTTCAGTACGCGAACACAAGCGCGGCAAAGGCAACTCTACCACTCTCTTCACTCCCATCGCTCTGTCCTTTTCTCGCTCTTTACTAGGCGGCTCAACTACCAAAGGTTTCTCTCCATCCGAGGTTGAAATACCAGGCTTCAGAACGTTCACTACCACAGTGTTCTCTTTCCTTTTCCGAACGAATGTTTTAGGCGTTGCATCTGAAGTGTTTATATCAGGAACGATTGTCTCCTTTGCAAACTGGGGCTCCGCTCGTTGAGGCATATCGTTCATGTACTCCATTTCAGAAGCGTTAGTCGGAGTCTGCAGCATTGATTCCATCAGCTGACACTTGTAGCAAGCCTCGCATCTCTCCTCTTGAATCGGCGGAACAATCGTCGGATCGAACTGGTAGTTGTCCAACTTCAAATTCCCCGGTTTACCTATATAGTGCCTATCTAGTATCTCTAAGTTTTTGCTCTTCATATAATTAGTAACTATTTGGGGGTACTTATCAAATTCGAACTTAAAACCGGAATGTTTTATAGGTTTGGAATGTTGAAGTGTCTGCCCGCAACATTTCGACGGGCTCTCGGAGTTGCGATCACAGTTTTCTTTGGCACACACCTCCGTGAGATCAGTCGGGGTCTCGGTCAAAGGTTTGGTTGACTTCTTGACGCTCTTTCCTCCGTTTGACTTATTCTTCAAACCGACTAACTTCTCGTCATCTCCCAGAACGAACAAAACTTTCTGTTCTGGCTCCGACTCCTCTGACACAGAAGAATATAGACTAGAGTCGGAAGAGGATTTTAAAGACAGCATCACTGTAGGGTTCCTTCTCAGTTGGCTGGTCATAGGTTTTTCACTCTTTACACTCTCCTCCTCCATCGTACTCTTCGTCGCGACATCCAAACCAGTAGAGAGCTTTTGACTAAGGTTAGCGAGGGTCGAGGACCGTTTTATACTGCCATCGCTGGCGGCTAACGTACTGACACTACTATCACTATTCTGAGTATTGATTTCTGGCACCCTTAAACAGTCTTTGGAGTCGAAATGTCCTAACTGATTCACGTGTGTGGCGGTTCTCTTGAGACCCGTTGCTTTCACGTCGACGACTTTTGTTTCGGTGATGACGCATTCTTGGAATTGGAAGTTGTTTCTTTTGACGTTGCCGCATCTCAGGAAGTATGTTAGGACGAGGAGTAGCCTGTTGATGAACTGCGTGTTGGTGTTTCCGCTGATGACTGTTCTGGCGGCGCGCGGGGGGAAGCCGATGCTTCCGCAGAGGTCACTGAGTTGGGCCCAGAGCGCGTTGTACGGTCTTTGGGATTCGAAGGTGACCTCTGAACGCTGGTGGGGGTCGACCGTGTCGTACGGACTAACTGTTGTCACCCAACCCAGATGGTATGTAAGCACGTGCGTTAGAAGCGTGCTGATGAAGCTGTAACAATATCAAATATAAATAAATATGCGTATTGTATTGTATTACGAGGTACTATAGACAATGTATTTTTACCAGAGGCGTCACCCAGCACACCCAGACTCAATCCAATAAAGAAAAGATCATTTCCTAAATTCGTCTAAGCTAGTCAGCTAACTCCTACGACTCAATTGAGTTTATAACGCGGGTAGTAAACTAGACACCGTGACGCATTGTTATTTTATCATACATTTGGGCGGCTGATGTTTCTAAAATCGTATCTGATCAACATGTGATAAAATCCCCAGACTGCCAGACAACAGTTGTTTGTCTGTTCCTTGTTTCTATTATTAATAAGCAACAGAAAAACCCATCAATGTCGGAAAGTAGTTAAATAATCTTAATTAATAGTACTTTAAAAACGTTTGCTCCTTTAAAATAACAAATTAAACTCTCATTTGCTTCGCCCACGAGTTCAGTTACACAACCCAACTAATGGCGATTTGTAAACGTCAGTTCATTCAAATATAGAAAAATCACGTGAAACAAAACGTAAACAACGCAACATAAAAATAACCAGCAATAAATATACTGACGCGATACCACGAGATTGGGTTCCGTTTTACAATAAAAATATTTTTTTTTTAGAATCCTACTTTAACTATTAAGAACCAGTAGTATTTTCAGATAAGATAATTGTTAATCATCTCCTACTTATTTATGTGAAATTGCCCAATCTATATATTTTTATAATAATCTATTGTAACAAAACAATTATACACATCGTTTGTCATTCTTTTATTCCATAAACAAGCTTGAAGAGGTACGTTCTTGCGAATATAAATGACAACAGAACGAAGTCATGTCTATAAATACTTTGACCTACGAACGGGGAGAGAGCACTTCCATTCACACGTACTTAACAATTACCTGCATAGAACGAGCCAAAACGTAGGAATTTATTTTCCCACATCCTTAGACGTAAATACAATCACTCATTGGGCCAATTCCAGCGGACGGATATAATGTTGCTAGTTCTTATATTCGGTATCGATTAAAAAACAATTGATCGCTCCAGGGGAAGCCAGAATAAGTTTACGGTCGGCGCAGAAAAACAAATTAGAATTTTTAGAGCCGATAAAACTTTTTGCTTGTGAAAAATAATCGGCTTTTTATAAACTTTGCATGTTTTCGAAAGCTTAAGATGAGAATCTTGTTTGCATAATCCATACTTGTAGATTTAAAAGCAGTAACGCTTTATTCAGAGTTTTATTCCTAAAACCAATAAGTTAAATAATAGGAAACAGTTTCAATATAATATTTGTTAATACACATTGTTATCTAGCAGTCTATTTCAGTGTTCTCTCAATCGGAACATAAACAATTTCTTCTAATAAGCTCTCCCTTAAAATCACATGACTAGAGCCGGTTATCTAACTATCCATAAAACACTTCATAAATAGACGCAATCGACTGGCGTTTTTCGCACAATTCCAAGCTTTATGTCTAAAGCAATAGGCTATAGCGTTGATGACTAACATTCTGATCGCACGCACGTAAAACATACATCGCTGTAAAACATTTTATCACCCGTCACGTGCATTGAGAACTAATTTACACATTCTTTTGTATTTGTTGAATTAACACTTTGCGTTCCCAATAATCAAATGTTAATTACTATGCAAATATTTGAAACAAGAAAAAACATTTCACTAACGACAAGAAGTTATGTCAATTTAAGTGTGTGGTCTATCGTACTTACCTTTCACTTAGGAAATAAAAGTGTTTATTAAAAAATACTGTTTTCTATCTCCGCGTATATATAAACTATATGACTTTATAAACTAATGACTATACTGTGCTAAACAGTCATAACCTGATCATAAACATGTAAATAATACTGACTTTAAACATCATATAGTGAATGTGGAATAAATAAATGCATGTAATTAAATTCAAAGATAATAGCAATATATTATCCTTTCTACCCTGTCATCGTTATTACTTCGTGATAATATTATTTAACTTCTCATGACATGTAAGAACAATAATAAATTGTCGTTAAGAAAATAAACGTAATAATTTGTCAGGTTTATCTTTTCCCTTAATTTTTTGCTAAGCGAAAAGACGAGACGTAATACCTATTAAATAGTAAACAACCAAAGGTACTCAAATAGGATAAGTGTTGTGATATAGTCGTTGTTTCTGATTTCTATAACACAAGTGCTTTAGCTACTTACCTTAGGATCCGAGCAATTCGGTATGTAAGTAAAATATAACCTATGCTAATTCCAAAACCATTTGGAGATTTTAAGCTTTTAAACAGTATTTTGCTATTAAAATCACTTATAATTACGAGATAAGGTTTATTTTTACTTGTCGAGCCTTACAAAATGCGTCATCAAGTCAAAATATTCTAAATATTATAAAAAAAATACCTACTGTTTAAAAAAATATATTCAAATTAGTTTCTTTAATTATGAAATACTTTCAGAAAAATATATTAAAAATATACACTGAAAAACACTTTACATACTGAATTCATGTGATGTTGTCTAATATTTATTTATTTATTTAACATCGTTGTTGATCCCATAGATACATCTCTCTTTAAAACAAGTCGACGTTAAAAAAATCATTACAACAAAATTTCAAGTTCAATTTGAGCTTAATTAAGATAAAGTATTATTTTTAAACGAAATTAAGAATCTATAAAAAAAATTCATTTTCTTCAAAATAGTCAACCAATTAAGAATTTTAAGGTTTTATAATGGATTTTACTCTTAGCGCCTACTTTTCCATGAGCGGATATTTTGCTCGCAATGATAATCTATTTGCACAGGAGCGCAACGGATGGATGTTTAGTCTGCGAGAAGCATTTGTATTATCTTAGGCACGTGGTAGAAGTCGCATTAGTCGACGCTTAATGTTCAAGGCCTTACCCGTCGCCTTAAGAAGCTTGTGAGAGAGAAATGAACGAAGTAGCAGTAGAAAGAGACCAAGTGACATTGAGTGTTGTAGGCATGATACTTACAAGTTGGTACTCTTGGTGTCTCCCACAGACAGCACTGAACAGAGATCAGTCATCAGACTCTCAGCACTGGCGCTGGCGGCGCGGGGCTCGCCCATGACTAGACTCAGCCACAACGGCTGAAGGCGGGGCCCGTACATTAGGTCAGACATCCTGGATAATAAAAAGGACTAATTGAATTCAGTACCGTAACTAGGGCGGTGCCAGCAGTGCCCAGGCAAAGGGCATAGAACCTGTATGGGCGACAGAAATTACTAGACGAGACAAAACCATGTTTTGGGTATAGGCGAAGTTATACGCGCACCAGACACATCGAAGACCGGTTACGGCACTGCTTGAATCCATAAAGATGTGAAACATGTTGAGAGTTCCCGATTTCTAGTAGCGTATAGGATTCTGCAGAAAATATGTCAGAAGAAACTTATTGTATAAACTCAAACTTGTCATTAATGGAAAAATTTATAAATTGCATATTTTCCCGCAAGAACATTAACAAATAATGATAAAACTTTTAAAAATAACGGAAGATAAAACGGCTTATTTACTTTTTTCTCTCGGAAAATCCCATTTCAATATTTAATATAAGTGTTCTTTAATTATTTGTTATCTCTGAGCACCGTTCCAAGAAAGTTGCCAATATTGTAAAGAAATTCTACCAATCAAAACGAAATGCTATGTCCAGTTGGACACTGACACAGTTATTTGTTCACATTATTATTTAAATTCAGAATCAGAGAGAGAACTGCAACATCCATAATAATATCAGACTTGCGATTTTTCTTTGCCGCGGGCCAATATAGAATGCAGAGAACTTTCCTCGTACTTCTTTCTCAGTAAAGTTGTCGTGATATTAAAAGATACTTCAATTAGACAATAACATAACCCGCTCCTCGGTAACCTCGACATACGTTGGAATCAATAGAGAACGTATGCCTGTGTGTAAATGCATAATGTAAATGAAAATGTGACTGTGATGTTTTACGCAAAAACACATGCGAAGTCGAATGTTGCTGAAGTCTTTAGATGCATCACAAAAAAAAACACGGTAATGGGTTATAATAAGAACAGTTCGGTGACCCACATGTGAAATTTGAGCGAAAAAGAAAATCACCGCAATGAAGAGTAGGATACTCATTCTTTCTGACCGTATAGAGTAAAATTCCATCCACTACACAACAGGTTCAATCGTATAGCCTAACTTATCAGCTATCCTTAATCAGCAGACAAGCTTACATTTGCGGATAATTATTTTCCTAACGTATACAGGGTTACATTGCAAAGGGGTGCCAAAATTAAAAAATAAGATCTAGGGAACAATATAAAGAAGCATCTTAATCGTTATTATTTTTTATCGTATGTTACGAAAAAAAAAATTACTTTAAATATCCAAAAATAAAGTCAAGCTACGCGGTCTTTAATCAGAGGCGTAGGTACGGAGCCAACAAGTACCTTACGCAGTGCACATACGGTGCAATTTTGTCATGAATGAATTATCTACGCGTCCGATTTTTAACAGCGGGTAGGAATTTATTTTTTTGTTCTTTGCATAGTTCGATTAAGTTACTGATTCTGAGCAACTCCTAAAGATTTGGCACCCCTTTGCAATGTAACCCTGTATTTTACCTTTAGAATAAAGATTATATTTTAGTTTACCATGTTGCAGCTTGCAGCATCATACGCAGATTTATACGATCAGAGCCGAAACTACCCCAATCTGCAAATCTGTGCTGATGATAGGTTAGAGAACTTTTCGAATTTGAACCTTATCGCTCCACAATAGTAATCAATTACTTATATTCAACGGATCGTTCCGACTGCTTCGGCAGTCAAAGTGGCCGGGCTGGGTCTGCAAACCATAGCTTGTCAACAGGAAGGCAGTGTTTCTAGAATTTGGGCTTAAAAACGATGCAACAAAGATTATATTGCTTCCTTACCATTTAGCAGCATCGCGCGCAGCTCTATACAGGATGGAGACAAAACCTCCGCCCGCACCCGCTGTCAAAGTAGCTAGCTTCAGTCTGCAAACCAGGGCTTGTAACTGGGGGGAATGTTCCACGCACCGCCGCACTAGGTCCCTGCAATAAATACCTTATTACAACGACTTAAAAGCCATGGCGCTTGGACAAAAGTGTGGAAGTGCAGTGTAAATAGAAATCTCTGCATAGCTAAAAGACTGAGATTTTGTTGTTACGTGCAATTGGTGTCTAAACTTTTAATCTAATGGCACCTATTTATACCACGTTGCTATAAATAGGTGCCATTAGATTATGACCAAAGGACGTGCTCTGCTGAACATAGGCCTCCGCCAGTGACTTCCAGATTAGCCGGTTGGAAGCAGTAGACGTCCTATGGCTGAAATTTTGATGATGATGATTATGAAATTGCTCTTCCACTTTACAAAAAAAATATACTCGAGATTCATTTATCTATCGCTCCACCAACCTTTACAACAATGAATTTAATAAAACTGATTCACATATTATATCACATAGCAGGCTAAAATAAAAACTAAACACGTACTGTTCAAAATTTATAACTTTGTACTATTTTTATTTTATTACCTAACTAATTTAACAAATTACCTTGTATTTAGTTGGTCACGTCGGACCATCTTAGCTTTATTAAAGCCCATATTTTTATTATGTATACATTTTAGGCACTACTAGGTCAATTAATGTAACACAATTTTCAACTACTTACATCTGTTTCGGTACATGACTGTTTGATGCCAAAATAAATGAAAAAAAAGATATATATGACCTCAATGGTTAAAAACTCAGCCTTGATAAAATTTGTTATTTTCCAAGAGTGGATGCTAATCATGATTAGTTACATGTTACCTTGAAATGTGCCGTAATAATTTCATGACCAAACATGGAGCGAAATGTTATAATCACATAATTTGCAAATCCTATTTGCCCGTTAAATATGTTTGAAAAGTTCTATCTTGAGGAAAAAATACATTTACGTATTTTGTCAAAATAGAACCGTAGTCATAATCGTAGTTTGTAGTATTTTGACCGATCCGATGCGGATAGCGGCTGATAATATGTAAAACAAGTGATATAAGTAACAAAGACATGTAAAGCATAACAATGTTGTATGTAACTGAATAGGAGAACATTATACAAAATCCGTTCCAAACAATGCACCCTATCGTGGGCTCTATCAATGGCTTGAATAATGCCATAGCATTATTATGAACGAGATAAAAACATATTCATGAGATCATTGTTAGACGATGAAGTAAATAGATAACGTTTTCATTGGGTATTGTTTATTTTTCCTTCCGCCTAGTCTATAGATTCGGGAAAATATCGTATTTAAACGGATAATAAATGTATAGAGAACAAAATATATGTATGTTTAACGTTTGTATAATTCTACTAATCAGTTGCTTCTAACCGGCCAATCTGGAATTCACTGAGGGAGGCCTATGTTCAGCAGTAGACGCCTTATGGCTGAAATTATGACGATGATGATTAATCATTTAAAGTATACTCGACACACAATTATAGACACAATTATATGTTTTGGCACCTAATTGGCTAATAACTTATTTTATAATATTCTTGCCTTTTTCAAAATTATACGTTACGTACCCACAGGACAAGTAGGACTGATTATCCCAGTGCATCAGAACGAATAGAGTAGCTCCTTAATACAAGAAAAATAAGAAATTGAGTGAAGTCAAATAGTAATAGTGAAGTCAAATAGTAGAAGATTAAATACCTTTGGTTTTGCTCACATGCGCCGTGACGTTAAACGTACAGGTATTTCCGAGAAGTAGAGAAAATATAGGGTTAGACACTTACATCTCACCGGCATCTCCGACAGTGAACAGAAGCGCAAGACCCAGTTTGTTTTTCCTCTGGGGAGTGAAAGCGGCACTGAGAAGGCTATCGGTGGTGCCACTTGATGAGCTTCCGCTGTACACCTGTGTGGAAAAGAATTGTGTTACAAATCTTTTGCAGGTCACACCATTTATCACGATGAAATTTTATTAGAGTAAAAGCATTTCATTGGGTTTGTTTATACTCATGATAACCTACAACTTTTCCCAAGAAACTACTTACCTAGCTCAACTTAATTTTGTTAGTGTACATTGTTGTCCGCATTCATGTTAAGCATAGATATAGATGACTAAATAATACTAAGTCAAGACTTGGCGAACTTATAGGACAGAACTATCACTTTTTGGCGATTTGTTGATGATGTGCCAGAAAATAAACCGACCAGAAAGATACCATGTATGATGGCTATGATGCCATGGTATATGGTTTAATGGCATAAATCCCTAATGTTATTTTTATGGGAACCATGATTATTTTACTTGGTCAACGTCATCAGAACTACAACAATGAAAAAAGACATGATAATATACAAAGTCAAGGCTTCTTCAACCACATTTAGAGCAATAAAGTAATATTCTATTCTATTCCATTCAAAGATAGAATATATTCCCATAACTGATTTTAGCACCCCATGGGCTATTGACAAGGGTTCATATTTTTGTTGGGATTTAGAAAACATATTATTGTCAAAAGCAAAATTAACACCTTTTCCTTTAGAACTCAATAATGTAGTAGACATATTGTCATTTTAACAGTTTAGCAGTTTACAGAGTAGACACAGAATACCAGTGTCGTGGCCTATGCCATGACTTAAGCTAGGCAGAAGACATTTTTGGCACCGACAAACCTGATAAATCTGTATTTGTATATTGTATTTATTTTGGTGCCAAATAAATATTACTTTACTTTACTTAACACAATAAGTAAAACAATTGCATATGTTAGACTCGACCTCAAAAGTGTAAAACCATCTGAATAAACGCAAATCTATATTTTGGCATACGCGCAATGAAAGGCTAGATAGGTCATTGCCATTGCCGTAAGTGTCGTCAACCTTTTGTTCGCTTTTTTTTAACTTGACTAGATATTACAAGTACATAAACGTAGACTAATGGATAAGCGTTGTATATAACATTTTGTAAAAACTAAAAGCATTGGCATAATGATTTCGTTATTAACTTTAAAAAAACGGGAACAATATAAACTGAAAGAGAAGTACGTTACATTATAGGCCAAGGTTTAGTGTTATCGCGCTTTTGCCTGTAAATTTTGTAACATAGATGAAGATCCGAAATCGACATATACAGGCCAGTGCTAATTATTCGTACATGAACATTATAGCGTGGTGTTTGCTATTTAAGAAACAACTCTGTTGTAAAACACCGTTAATTGCCTTAAACGTAATAATTACACGAGCAAACACATTCGGTTCTAGAAGTTGTTGTAATAATTATTGCAATTTCTTTAGGATGGCTTCACACTACCGCAGCTTCGAAAAATATTTGCAGAACGGACAGAATAAAATTGACGAAAGATGAACATTGATGACATTCACTCCCACATTGACTGCAGCTCTCCTTGAGTGATGACGTCTTTTCTGGTAACCTGCAATTCACTATGCAAGTATATGCATTGTGAACATTTCAAATTGTATGACCTCAATCCAAGGCCAAATGTCTAAAAGTTTTAAAAAGATGAGCGCGTTCTCAAGTCTTATTTTTCTAAAATGACAATTTATTTTTATTACTGTTTTTTATTGCCAAGCCATCTTTCGACGTTTCTTTGTATTTGCTATGTGCAAAGTGGTGGGGGTCGTCAAATCGATCGCAGCACTAGAATTGTGAAATAACTCTGGACTGTCATGTGTCAAATTGCTATATTTCCTTCATGGAAATATAGCAATTTGACACATGTCCATACTAACGTTATTAACAATTTTTAAGTAAAAACGATAAATTTCGCGATATGGGTCACAGTACGTGTTGTGTTATAAAGTGTAGAATCAATGGGAAAAACTGTTTGTGCATGTTTTATTCGTTTCCAACATCAAGATGGTAATTGGAGCAATGAAAAAAAATTATAGCTGCTGTGAAAAGAAATAAGATCTTATAAGGTCTTATGATCACAGCTCTTAATTAGTAACTTTATTCGTTGGTTCTAAGCTCTTCAACGTGTCTCACATGCTGTGATAATACAATTTTTTCCCTTTTTGCAGTTTAAGGTTGGAAAGTTATATCATGTCGTATCGATTCAAATTCGGTATGTATTAAACATTTATATTTTCAAATTCAAGTAAGAAAATGACTCATTATAATATGCACAAACTTTTTAGATATTCTCATCTAACTTAGAAGAAAAACAATTCGAAAATCATTCTTAAACCAAGTTGCCATAATTTGTGAGAGCTTAAGTCCACAATAATTATTGTGCTCACTAGGGGCGCTGTCATCGCGCACACAGCGAATATCGGATAGGACAGAACGACCAACTTTGCCGGAAATTCAGTATGTGCAAAAGTTTGTAATAGTTAGCAACAAACTTTTTCTTAAATTTTTAGCATCATAATAAATTATTTTTCATCTTATGTCAACCTTCATTATCATACACTTGACCCTTAGACCATTTTTATTTTATTTTATATGGACACATCCCGCAGTGAAACCGCAGCGATTCTGCCAATGTCAAGTGATTAAGAAGACACAAGCTTTAGAGATCGGCGGGTGTTTTATGAAAAATACATACTCAATACGTTGACCCATTTACCTGACAGTAAACATTGACTAACTGTAGCTCGATGCGAAGGAAAACGTTGACATAGTTCCTTGAGTTGAGACCATTTTTAAGACAAGGGCAAAATAATTCAATTGTTTATGGATAGTCGGTCGTTGTGTCCTACCCTGTATTTGAAAATTATGTTTGTTTGTCTCGTATGCGTTCCTGAACTATTTGTCCGATTTTAATAAAGCGTTGGTGAGTTCAATGAGCGCACGCTTGAGAAGGTTTCTGAATTGAGCTGATGCCACGCGAACGAAGTTCCAGGCAACAGCTAGTTGATCAGAATAATGATACAATGTAATATGAGCCTAGTCCAATTTATCATAAACATATTATGACATTATTGTCACACTAAACATAATTTTTTATTTAAAACCACTAGGATTACCCGGCTTTGTAATTGCAAACATTCACCGTTAGTCAACATCGTCGAACATAATCAGTGTATAATCACCGTAATCGGCCTGTCAGGGTCTGATAATATCTCACCACATGACTTGATAGCCGATGCGGTCACTCATGTGATGCTTGTCACGCGCCTTAGCGCCCTAATAACGAAGATAACGGAGTGTAAATAAAGTATTATTCGAATTTTGAGAGGTCAACTCATGACCAGGGGCAATAATAAAGTTAAGGAAAAACAAAAACGGAATATACAGTAAATGAGATGTATGCAAATTAGAAGCGGATATATTATATGTTTGCTAAGTAACCTCGACTTAGTAGGTTTGGTGTCATTTCATTTAGCTTTGAAAAATGCTTACATCAGATGCTTTACGTTTTTGAATAGTCTTACAAAATTAACCAACTGGAGGCACAGTACAGTGTGAAGGTGTGTGGGTTTTCACCAAATCGGAGAGGGGATCCCTCTCTGTTTCCATACAAATAAAACCAGAAATTAATGTTTTATGCATGAAATTAGTTTGGCAGAAACCATCCTGAAGAAGAGAACTACTATAAGTGTGTTGCCTCCTAGACTACTCGCTAAGTTCAGCAAGTCAAAATTTAGACATGCTGGCTCGCTATTTTTCTTACTGTTACGGTTTTTAGTATACATTCCACCTTGTCATATCTGTTAGTAGTAAGATGTTTTTTTAAAATAATTATTCAACAATTTCAAGCCCCAAACTAAGCAAGGCTTGTACTATGGTGGCTAGATAACGGATAAACATACTTAGTTTATTAACATCCATAACTTAGGTACAAATGCTCGTGCTCATTACACAAACATTTGCCCCGCAACCGCCTGGCTTTGTAGCCTGGGTCGCGAACCACTACACCAGACGGTTGTCAGTCAAATGTCCCCCGCCTAAAGATTGTCAGGGAATAGGTCGGTAACATCTTTTTATAAATATAAACCGTAATTTCCACTGTAAGATGTGCAAGAAAAGAGTATGTAACTACATGGTGTTATTAAAATAAATTAACGGTTTTATGCTCAATTACATCAACTTTTTATATCACACACAAAAACTGTTCGGCTATTTAGTACATCTTAAATATCTCATTTCAGTTGCTTGGTCATTTCTACTATTCCTAGTGGCCATGTTATAAAAGGATAAATATGTATAGTCGACAAAGAAATTATGTACCACCCTAAAGTTGAATGCTTGCATGCTCATATAAAACTTTATGGGTTATTTCTGTCCTTCAACAACAGTAAAGTCATTTGTGATTACTTATTTGAACTTTGAAGTGTAAGTCTTACAATAAGCCTTAAGCGAAATAATAATTTACTGTGATATGTCATTAAAAGTGGTAAAGCACTTTCTTGGTCAACTATACCTAGATATTTTATTTCGTCTCCTAACCTGCGAGTCGCTGCTGGTAGCATTACTGCCAGCTGTCGGTACGTTAAGCAGATTTGAGCTCTGATGTCCGAGGTCGAAACGAGTGGCCATGTTCTGGAAGGTTCTACGCTGCCAGCTACCATTGCTTGATGTGCTCAACTTGCGTCCGGGTGGTGCTAAGGGAAAATACGATTGCTCTGTAATGATGGTTTTTCAAATTATAATACAGCTTCTAATATTTGATTATACAGGATTTCGATTTTAAATAACTAAAGAGCCCTAATCCACCATGCCAGTTTTCGTAGCGTTGCTGAATCGAGAGGCGTGTGGGGATCGACCATTCCCTATTTTTTCTGCAATAACGACTTTATAATAAATCATTTAATAAAAAAAAACTGTCAAATTAAAGTAAAATAAATACTTCGTCTGTAATTATGATAATTAAATTCGTAAGCCAAGTACCTGGTACCTAATTGGCTCAATTTATTGACACCCTGATTACGTGCCTCATCGTCATCACAGCATTATAATTAAATATCCATCTATCATAACCTATTATCACTAAGCTTGGCATTGATAAACTTATTTGTCAAGTAAGTATTTGTTAAATCTAATATGGGTACTTGGCAGAAAAAACAAAAACTGGCAAGACTGCAGAATTTTGCCAATTATGAGCATAGTGCCTAAAATACCACTGTCATTGGTTTTGAAGAAGTTTTCGCCTGCCTAAACACATTTTTTTTATAGGTTAAACATTGAAATCAGCACTGCGTTCTAGCGCTTTGTTACATCTCTAGTTAGAATACGCTTGACTATGAAAAAAGATGGGACAAGTCTAGTTACCTATTATTTGGAGCGAAAGATTGCGGACCTTCGTTACCTTTAGACATAACTATTTTCGGCCATGGCTACACATCTACTATCATCTGAATGTGCTGGCTTCATAATGTTTTCTCTAACCGCCGAGCATGTTGTATAAATTCGTGTTTAAACTAACTATAAATACGTAAGTCAAGAAATATACTTACAATGAAACGAGTAGATATCATCCTGCGAGTTCTTCCCGTCCCATACGTCGAACATCGAGAAGTAATCACAGGTTGAGCCGACGCTGCTGTACGGCGAGAGATCCCCACAGAATCCTGCGTTAACAAACTCACATTTATAATAAAACTAGCTGTTGCCCGCAACTTTGTTCGCGTGGTCTCTAGTTTATTCATAATATAATATGCATGTACTGCACTCTATCTATTGTTGAAAACTTAAAATCTGTGGCGTAGTTCAGAAGACCTAAGCGTACAGAGAGTACACATACAAAGTTTTATTTAAGCAGCTGAATATAACCTTAACGGTTTTAAATATTTCAAGGTAAATATTTATTCATTCAATGGGGGGGGATTGTTCCTGTATATCAAACAGTGCGCTGGCTCTCTCTCATTTATTTATTTACAGGTTTCCAACGTAAATGTAGGTTAATTTGTGTTTTATTTTTAAATTACGTCTAATTCTACAGGGTGTTAAAAAGCTTAAAGAAGCCAGCAACCACGCATTCTGTATATTAAACAAAATTAAATACAAAAAAAATGCGTACAAAAGCAAATTGAAAAAAGAACACCAAGAAGGTTCCGAGTCTGAGTTTTTAACAAATAAAAAAAAAGTTGTATGATATATTCGGCACCATAGAGGTAGCAGTAAATAGGTTTAATGTTTTTTTAAATTCACAAACTTAGTGCACACCATGTTCTAAATTCAATTTACTTTATCCTCTAGAGAATAAAAACGGCTTTTCCACTCAGATATTGAAGATTAAAAATACTCTTTCCGAGATGGTGGGATGAAAATGAATTTAATTTCTAGGTGTCAAAAAATCACCTTTTAAAGCCTTTTTATAAAAGAAGTACTGAAGATTTTAACTATGTTCCTTTGGAACAAAGTTTAGTTATAACAAACAGAAGCCATTTTCGTAAAAATACTTAATAAAAAATTGTAACTGGCCGTCAATATCTCGGTAACCAGTCATTTCCTAGGTATGGTGTATGTAGATGAAAAAAACTATCGTTATAATGGGTAGAATATGGTTTTTGGCTTCATTAAGCTTTTTTTTATACCCAATATACCTACAAATCGATCTGTCTGTTGTCAAGAATAATCTTCAGAACGGCTAAACTGTAAGTGTATTTTATTTGTAGGTGTGTGTAATTTTTATCAAAACGTTACTTTTTATTAAATAAGAACTATTCGTAAAATTACTATTACTGAAAAAAAAAACTCGTTGATCAAACAGTTAGCTTACGATTGTCATCATCAGACTAAGTAAGATTTAGCACAATTATTTTATTTTCTTAACAAAAAACGCAGACGGCAAATGTACACTGACAATATTATGATGAGATTAATTTTATTTATTTTTATTTTATTTTATTACAAGATCCACAGCTCTAATTACAATTTAGATGAACTTATGAACTAAACTTACAGCCAATAACGGATCTACTTTTTAATAATTTTTTTTTGAGATAGGCACTAAGTTTTTTCGGCAATGTTGTTTGTTATCACAAGTATAAATAAACCCTGAAGTGTGATTGGACCACCATTACTAAATCGATCAGCCAACTAAGCCTACCATTTATAGGAGGACCAAAATTATTTCTTCACATATTATACTAACTACATCTAACTTAGCAGTGCGGTAACAAAACTTACCAGAGTCACCCCTATCCAGCGAGAAACTCAAAGATACCCCCTCTTCCCTCAGCGACGGGACGTTCAGTGGCTTGGAGCCATTCCTAAAATTCCCACTGCTGGCTTCGCTGGTCTTCCTATCGACGCGACTGACCTTGCGTGAGTTCGGTACCCAAAATACTTTGGTGCACATCAGCCTGTGGACAAGGTATAAGTAAAAACAGGCAACTGATCAGGACCTATCATCAGTAGCATAATAATTAATAGATTAAAAAATAATAGGAAAGTTAATAATAGTGCAAAGGGTCAAGTCAACGATTTGGTGTTAATGTGCTTTTTTTACTTATTCAACATCTGGCTGTAATGTGTGATTGATTACGAGTTAAGATTAATATTATAAAATCAAAGTTTGGATGGATGAATGTTTGTTAAGCAATCACGCCTTAACAGCTAAAAAGTGTAACACTAGCTATTGTCTGCGACTTCGTTTGCGATGGTTCGTTCGGTCTTTAAACGGCTAACTATGGTTTCACAAGGCGATGCGAACGAAGTCGCGGGCAACAGCTAGAAGTGACTATAAGCTATGGCGCTTCTTCAAAGCACCAATTTAGAGCAGCCCTTGAAATTGGTGGCTTAAAAAATCTTTACACTCAAGTAACAGCCGCGCCACTACTAATACAATCCCTAGAAGCTGCAGTAGCGCTACTGTAACGCAACTATGGCGCCTATGTATTTTAATTAAGTCACGCGTCAGTGGCGCGCCGTTTCTTCTCATCACCAGCCAATATGTAGTCCCGAAGCGGTGGTAGGGCTAAGCTATATTTTGGGACGTGTATAAGTGCCTGGGAGAGGGCCTATATACTGAATAAATGATAATATATATTATAGCTTATAGCACTGAATATATGATAGGATAGATAGCGCTTCGTCCTTACTCTTTCCCCAATCTACCCTATAAAAATTTTCAGAGGTCTGCAATACAAAAACGGAGGTGCAGACACCTTGCTATATGAAGTAAACCCGCGAACTTATCAGTTTTGTACAACCTCACTGTAAAAGACACCCCTCCCTGACTGACACCATGACACCATCATAACGTTGTAATCTAAGACAGACACTATTTTATTGTTTAGTTCACTACTTACCTTTTAGGTTCTTCCATGATGTGTATCTTCAGTGAGACCCTTTTACAGTTGACGGCCACGGCGCCAAATATCATCTCACCGAGAATATTAGCATCCGCCGCCGGGCCCTTGTACTGGACAAAGAAAAAATACAATATTAATTGTTAAATTGTTTTTATTTACCCATTTCCATGACACCTTTACACCACTCGTAAATAAGATTGCAACCAAAATAAGTAATAATAAAACAGTTTTTTGGAAATATGTAATTTGTATTCCACTTCAAAAAAGAAGGTTCTCAGTTTGACCCGTACGTTAGCTTTATTATGTTAAAAAATATTAGCTGGATACAGCTTATACAGATAATCACGGAAATCAGAGCTGAATGGTGAAAAATACAATAAGTATTCTAACATTTAATAAACCTACCTACCCTAATTTACAATAAGAGATACCAACCTAACGTTTAAAACGCTTTTGAAAGTTCAATAAAAAATATGTGGAAAACCTTTATTTCAAAAAACTAGATTCACGCTATCCGATTTTCGGCGACATAAACGTCATTCATACGTCTTAATTTCTTATAACGTCATGTCACACATGTGTTTGAGTGTCAAAATAGCCAACATCAACTCGAACTGTGTGTAGTGCTTTAATTTTAAACTTCAACATTACTTCCTATACCTAGAATAGAATAGAATAGAATAGGTTTTTTTATTGCGGTAAATGTGGTACAAAAAGATGACACAAAGTATATGGCTGCTCACATTTAGCCAGAAAACAATGGCATGCAATAAGTGGAGAGAAGCGGTAGTCAATACAATTATACAAATAAAAACACAACAAAAAAAAATTTAAAAAATTAGACAATAGATCGATCATTAAATTATATAACAATTAATTTAATTCACATTTTACAATTAATAAATTCATAAAAACAATATACAGCTTTCTCTGTAGTTAGGTAGGTAAACATTTTATTTCAAGACTAAGCTAATTATTTGTTTTCAATAGCACTTTACAACATGGATAAAGAAATTAAGCAACTAAGGGCCGATTTTTCAATAGTCAGATAACTTTTATTAGAATAATAAGTTTGCAATTTGACGGTTTTCGTATAGAAATTGTGTCAAAACATCAATTTTATTCGTTGAATAAAGATATCTGGCGATTGAAAAATCGGCCCTAAATCAAATCATGTTAGTGGGATTCAAAAAGTGAAGTATGCTATATAGGTACGTCCCACTGCAAGGCACAGGGCTCACCTTTTAACTATTTGGTGGTTAAGGCCGTACACAACGCGGATTGGTGGGAAGATGTGATAAGGCCAGTGACTAAACCTTATTGTCGTAAATCTTTATCGGGTCGCCTTTAGGCCTCTAGACTAGGCTTCGACTAGTATCAAAAGAAATTAACCGCGAACTGGGACAAACTTTTAATTTGATTTCTGAAGCATGTGATAAATGTCACTAAACAAGGTCACTGAAGCTACTCACAAGTTCCACAACCGCGACGTGGATTGATTGATAGAAATCACTACCAAGGCGCTGGACGCTAGGGAGCTACGCATCTCATTATGAGTATTGTGATGATGGAATTAGGACCAAATATTTTTGAGGCAATGCACAGTGTTAGGTGGTGTTGGTCTTTTTTTTGTAGCAGAGTCTAAAACTTCATTACAATTTGATATGCATTTGGATGGATTGGATGCGTTTAATTTTACTTGATAGTTGCAGCCGCGTCACGGTGACGTCGATATCTTATCAGAATCAAAAGTACATAAATGATTTATGTATTACTTTTATTGTATTGCCATGGGTGTTAACTGTTATTCTAGATCAAAACTTAACGGGCAAATCAGTTTAAACTGATCTTTATTTACTTAAATACTGCCATTTTTAGATGCCGATACATAAACAAGAACGTCTTTCGTTTCGGCGCAGTTGATTTAAGATAATAAACTTTTTGAATTATTTTTAGAGCTTTCTGCTTAAAGCTTCCGCGCAATTGCGCCACATTCCCTTCGGGAGAACACATCAGACCGCCTCTTATCAAAATCTATAGAAAAAAACAACCCCATTTTATTAAAATCCGTCATTCGTCAGTGACGTCAACAATTTATAGCTCATAAGCCTACAATTGATACTGAACTCTACGTGTTGAACTTCAAGTTTAAAAGCTATTGACTTGTATCTGTAAAAGAAAACATAAAGAACAACAGTCTTGCCAGACATTAATAGGCATATCACAAGTAAAAATGTAAACTGTGTGGAATCTTTTGTCTTTTAGGATGGAGGACCAATGACTAATAAAGACGCCCGTCGTAAACTGTAATGAAATCATCTACAGGGAAATCCCCGAGCTGAACTCAGTTAAGCCCTACGCAAGATGTGCTATCGAACGAGTAATAATTATATCAATTAATCCACCTGGCAACTCGGCTTATACGCGAATCAATTGTGTTATCTTTAGAACCAGTACCACTGCCGCTCACGTGACTCCCGTTTGTATAGCAGGCATAAATTAATGCGTCGTTGCCGGTCACTTCGCTAATCAAACAGATTAAATGGCACTCGAATTATTCAAAGTAGGTAGTCATGGTAAGGATGACTAACAAAACTTTGAATCAAAACAATAAGATTTTGATAGGTACTCAGATTCCCGATGGCACGAGTATTCATGCATTCATGCTTTTAGATAATCTAGGACAATCCAGAGAGAGGATAGGGACAAGTGGCGAGCTTCGATGTCGTAGGCAGCAAGATCCACTTCGAGTCGCGGAGCCAATGAAGTATGTAAGCAGTAAGAGACAATCCATGGGACAATAATATAATCGAATTACAGTAACATCACATTATTAGACACTGCCACCACATTTGGACGTTTTCATACCTCGAAATAGTATCGACGAAAAGAGAGTACATCGTTGTCGCGTAAAACATTATAATACCAAAACAAATAACTCAAATTAAACAATGCGAAAGAATCGAGTAATAGATAATAATTACGTTCGCAAACATTGACCAAAAGCGAACAATAAATTATCACGTACGAGTTGATAATACAAATGTTGTTTCATGTACAATTTTAGAATCGTTAACAGGGCATGTGATGTCAATTAATTAGCAGCAGGCTACAGTTACAGTCCCACGGCGTGGTTCATTCGTCCCACTTACAGCTTTAATCAAAAAGGCTAACGCTCAAATGATCTAAAATTAGACTTTGCAAGTGTCCGTAAGGAGAACCGAGTCTTGTGACTGAGCAATGTGTCAATTGCGACGATATTTTTAAACTCGTAATACAATGATAACGATCGTTAGTACACCACTTTATGAATGAGAGACGTAATCTCCGGTATAAATAGATCGAATTTTATTTTGATGGAACTAGTCAAAAAAATATTATTTTTTATCAACACATTCAGGTACCCTCTATTAGTAATAGCACAGCAACAGTAGAAGTCTTCAATCCAAATGCAGAATTCTATTCTAGTAAAGTACTCAAAAAAATAGAGGCGAACTCATTTTACCCAGTCTTTCAGTTCTTAAGGTGGTCTACCGACGAAGTTCGGCGATCGTTGTTTCAATTCAATTGACACTTTAGACACATTCCTTTTGCCGAAGCAATAGGCGTAAATTTTTAACGAAAATACTATTATTTTACAACCTAAACTTATCAATTGGAATACCTGTATTATAAATCGCAATAAATCCAATTTAAAGCTGCACATGATGCGCACTTTTGTTTTCTTCTTCAAGCTACTTAGAACTGTCGCATCTATAAAAATATATTTTAACCTTCTCTTGTTTTTTCTTCGGACGGACATAGGTCCGTACGCCTTTGAAGAAGGCCTTATCCAGCTTCACCTGGCAGTCCGCCCCACTAGCAGTGGCTGCGACCCGGCCAAGGGTGAGGCTTCGTCTAGCAAAGCCTCAGGCTCGTAAGCCTCAGGCTCGTAAGCCTCAGGCTCGTACGTGTCGGGCCCCATACTAGCGGGCGTGATCGGGCAAAATTATCTTGTACGCCCAAACCTCGCCCTTTTTGACGCTTTGGTAAGCCGCGGCAGCGCCCCGTAATGAAGAATTGAGAAAGCGTAACAACGCGCAAGACGGGTGCGTAGCTGAAAGTTCTTAGCTTATTAAAAGAACTTGCTTAATTTGGAAGAAGAATTCCAGTTTATTCCAAAAAGAGCATTGATTGAATCGATCTTTTCACATTATTTAGTTGGGTAATTGTAATCTATTTCAAATAACGCGTTCATAAATGACGTTTAGCAGATCACCACCCCAATGGTTGGATAATATTAAAGCCTAGCCTAGCCTAGCCTCGGTGTTTCCTTGCGAGATCGAATCAGAAATGAGGAGATCCGTAAACGAACAAAAGTCGCTGACATAGCCTAACGGATTAGCAAGCTGAAGTGGCAGTGGGCGGGGCACATAGCACGTAGAACTGACGGCCGATGGGGCAGAAAGGTTCTAGAATGGAGGCCGCGTACCAGCAAGCGCAGCGTCGGACGTCCACTCACAAAGTGGTCAGACGACCTAGTAAGGGTCGAAGGAAGACGCTGGATGCAGGCCTCAGCTCAGCTTTGCGACTAAAATACGAATTTATTTAGTATAGCAAACGGGAAAAGTGGAAACTTCAAAGCCATGAAAATTTGTGTGTTGTTAGGTGCTTAAAAAAAATCGACGTGCGAAGTAGATACTAAGCTAATTGTATAATTTATATTGTATTCTTTGTCTAATTGATAAATAAATAAATTCTTTTCACAATGACACCAATTATCTAGCCCCAAACTAAGCAAAGCTTGTACTATGGCGACTAGATAACGAATAAGCATACTTAAATACTCTTATAAACGTCCATTAATTAGGTACAAATGCTTGTGCTCATCACACAAACATTTGCCCCGTTGCGGGATTCGAACCCGCAACCGCTGGCTTTGTAGTCCAGAGCGCGAACCACTACACCAGACGGTCGTCAAATTTTTAATTTTTTTTTAATTGCGTGTGTGTCCTGTGTATGTATAATTGTTTGTGTTCCACAATTATAGTTTATGTAAGTTATCTGGGATGGTGGGTTTCGTCATGTGCATCGTCGTCGCCGAAAATCAGCTTCGTCATACTGTCACGACATAATAATATGCTCAGCTGGGTCCTACCGAAACGTGCACTAAGTCAATTGGGAGGGTAGCTTTAATATAGAGACTTTTCCTAAAAAACAAGGAAGAAAAATGCTTACTCAGACTAAAATACATATGAATGTTACTTATCAAGCATCTGGAAATCGAGACACTATAGAAATTCTATTGTCATGTGATCTCATGAGACTGCTTGGATGTCAATGGGTTAAAATTCAAATGGCAACATATTTTTTGTTTTAACTAATATCAAATAAAAGTTTTTATTAAAATAAAAACAAAAAAAAAAACAATGTGAAAATCAAACTCACCAGGTAAGTGCATCCATCTGATACCTCCACAATGCATGGGAATTCATCCGTCTGTCTGACATTTGGTTTGTCATTTTTGTTGGCAGGTACTTTTTCTATAGTAGATGAATCAAACAGAAGTTTTCTTCCTCTCCAATCACACTCTTTGAACAGAAGCAATCTCACTTGCTCTGAATTTATCTGACAAGACCTAGGTGACAAATAAAAAATACAACATTAAAATTTTGATAGGGTTTTAAAGTGCCAATATATCATGTCTAGCAACAGTTATGTATAATTTTGAAAAATAAACAAATAAAAAACTTTCATAGGATTTGATTTAAAAAATGATATTTTTCTAGTAAGAATTTTATTAGAAATATTTTTTGTATCTACTTAGGCTTCTCTACTCTAATTACTTAATTTGGATTTTTTGTGGTTTTCAGTAGGTAAAGAAAATTTAAAATTGTCATAAATATAAGTCTGACACAATACCTACACAAAAATAAAGATATATTTTTATGTATTTTGATCACCTAGAACAAATTGAAAGCAATAGAGCTGACAACAAAGCATTTAGTTTTATATGCCAGAAGCCAAAACTATGTTTTTAAGTAATAATAAAAAATTGTAGCTTATACATCATTTATGGAAGTGTAAATAAGTAAATATAGCATTGAAAATGGGCAGCCACACTTGAATTGTTGATGACACAAATGGAAACAGAACTTTCTCCTCTATATTTATTCACACACAAGCTATTTGTCAAGGTTCTGTTGGTGTAACTATGTATTTTTTTGACATTTGTAATAATAGTGTTAAAAAGGCTTTGACAACAGCACATTACAGGATAACATTACAGTTAAGGCTTTTTAATAGAAAAAAATACATAGGAAACCTGTGGGAAAAGTAACATGTTTACAAATTACTCATGTGCCAACATATAGTTTCATTGTATTTTACAAATTAGATCCCAATTGGCAAATACTTTTCTGACTTCTACCATATCTCTCCAAATGGTAAATTAATAGCTAACAAAGACAGGTTTACACCGCTTTGAACTAACAAGCACAAAGTTTAATAAGCTGATATATCTAGCCGCTATTCATTTATTCTGGACTTAGCCAGACTAGCAGGTCCCTAAGATGTAGTCACAATCGTTACAAGCTAATAAACACATTACCTAAATTTCATTTTATTTCATAGTCGCTATTTTGCTCACAGCTGTTTATCAATAACGAAGTCTACAAGAGAAATCTGTGTCACATGCACTCACTACCCAAACACGAAATCATTGTAATGTTTTCACTAAATGCACATCGGTGGCGGGATGACAACTGACGATCGCCCCAAGTGGAATGTGCGGGTGTACTAATACAACTAAGTTTGAATGTAAATAATAAGTAAACACTAAACGGCGCCCCGCCCCTCTCAAGTGACACGATCCGGCGGACGCCTACGCCCGCGGCCCGCGGCCCGCGCCCCGCGCAATCATATGCTCGCCGCAACGCCAGCATCCCGTGCGTCACCAGTACCAACGCAAGCAAAGGTCCATGGAGCGCCCTCCGGACACCAACACTGACCGATCATCGTACGTCAACCTCTCCACCGCATGCCGCACCAATCAAAAATAGATTTACTTGAATGAAAGGCATTCTATGACGTACCTGGCCCGATTTCGTGATCCGCGATGATCATTGTCCAGTTTTCTCTTTATTGAAAAGAATTTGTCGAACAATGCCATTGCGTCACCAGTAACATATCACGAAGAACCCGTTCTTCGATCCACCTGGCATCTTTATTTTGTTAGTTCTTAGTTAATTAAATGAAGAAGTTTGCGCATCTTTATCCAAATTTTTAAACACTTTTTGTAATTAATTTGACAGATCAGATCACGTGCGAAACAGTCATATGATTTATCATAGACAAAACGGTGTTTTTTACGAAAAAGGTCAAGGTCAATGAAAGTGATGACGTTTATATCAAGTTTCCCTCTAATTACGTAACTTACGCCTAAAATAAATGAAAGCATGAACAACACATTTCAATCTAATATTTTTATTAATGTAACTTACATTTTAAAAAAAAGGTACCAAAGCATAGACTAGAGAGCTACGTGTGTTTCTTTGCATGCACAATTCTGTTGTGTTTACTAAAAAGGGTTATAGGTAGCAGTCAGCAGACCACTTAAAACGAGCCGCAAATGTCAAAACAAAATTGATTGATTTATGTAATTGAGGTTATTTTGATTCAATCTTTTATAGGATAATCGCTTTAACAATTAATAAAAACACGATTTGAAAGTAAGTTGATCTGTTTCAAGAATTCAACCAGTCAGTGTAATTTTGCCCACCTAACATAGAAAGTCTAGTCATTTGTTATTAAAAGTTTACAATGATATCTTGTAATGAAATCTTTAACAAACTGGAAGAGTTCAAAACATCTGTTTCGGATTCATTAGAAGAAGTTACCGACCTTGATGGCACCTGCAAATCAATGCTTAGAAGATACTTTACGGACACAGAATCTATGAATCAACTTGCGATTGTTAAAATCCAAGCTATTATCGACTACATGTATGAACAAGTTAATATTGGAAGCTGGAAAGAGGTAAAGCTTTTCCTAAGAAAAACGATTACTATAGCATCTTATTTAAAACTGTTAGCCCTTACGAAATCATCTAATGAAGTTACCGAAAGTTTAGTAAAAGACTTGTTCAAAATCATAGACTTTGGAATACTCTTTGGATGTCCTATAGATGAAGAGCCTGAATTGCTGCAAAGTTGCGCAACTTTGTTAAGTTCTTTTAACTTAATTTCACACAATTTGGCTGTAGGCTGTAGTCATAATCACGAAACTATAGCGGTTGACTGTGAGAAGTACAATGCACAGCCCATAGAAGTGGTAGACTGTCCGAGTATGGAGACTTTTTACAACAACTACATAGTACCAGAGAAGCCGGTTATATTAGAGAACTGTGTAAACCACTGGCCAGCTCTTAGTAAATGGAAAGATCAAAACTACTTTATAAAACTAGCAGGGCCTAGAACTGTCTCAATAGAGATTGGACGTGATTATACCGAGTCAGACTGGACACAAAAGTTAATGACCATAGAAGAATTCGTTAAGAATTTTGTCTACCAACCAAATGGCCCTACAGGCTATCTAGCACAATATCAGTTATTCGAGCAAATTCCAGAATTAAAAGACGACATTGTTGAGCCTGAATATTGTTGCTTTTCTGACGCTGATGAGCCAGTTGATGTGATGGCGTGGTATGGGCCTAAAGGCACAATATCACCATTACATCATGATCCTAAACGGAACTTACTGACTCAAGTTGTTGGTGAGAAACAGATATTCTTATTTTCGCCAAAAGATACAGAGTACTTGTATCCACATGAACATGAGTTGCTAAATAATACAGCAAGAATAGATCCTCGGTTTCCCGATTTTAAAAAGTATCCCAAATACAAAGATGCTAAGGTATATTTTTGCGTGCTGCGTCCGGGACAGATGTTGTACATTCCTCCAAAGTGGTGGCATTATATAGAATCACTATCAATAAGTTTTTCTGTCAGCTTCTGGTGGAAATGAAATTCTGCAAGAGGTTACTGTGAAATTAGTCACTTAGGATTTACAACAGCAGTTACAGAGGTGTGTATATTTTTTATTGTTTTATATTTAAGAACAATTAGTTACATTATAATTTATAGTAAGTTATGTTTTTATTTATATTTATTGTTTGAATAAGTAAGGCTTCTTGGTCTAGTAAATCCAGACTAAGAAGCATACTACTGACTGCAACAATGTTGTAAAACTTGCCCCAGATTACCTTTTGAAACAGCAAGAAGTTGAGACTCTATTAATGTTGTCATTTGGCCATCATAGTAAATTGTGATTTATAGACAAAGAGAGAAGAGTCACAATATTCTACAGTCATATTTGACATAATTTGGCAGTAGTAGTAGCAAAGTAATAGTCTCAACTTTGAAGGTTGTTTTAGGATTTGCTTGTTGTTGTCGTTGAGTAGTTAGCTAGCAACTTCTACAGATTGCTCAATGGTGCCAATCATACAAAACTGGTATAGGAACTACATACCCTCATATCTACTAAGTCTAAGCTATAAAAAATAGGCAACAAATTATAAATTTATGTAACCAATATTGACTTAAATATGTTTCAAACATTTTAAGCATTTTTAGGCCTGGGTTAACCCTAGAAACATAGATATTCTTTATTGCATACCACACAAAGCAAAGTACAGGAAAACAAAACAGCTTGAGAGCTGCACAATTAAGGAGGTGTTATAGCTTGAAGCGATCTCTTAATGACAGTTTTTGGGTGTATTTAGGACTTAACACAGTAGATTAAGAGATTTGTATTTATTTTATCATTTTTAATAACATGTAACAGTAAAATTTTTGTATAAAAACATATTATTTAAACATTGTCTTATTTGTATTCATTGTTCAATGCACGGCCAATAAGCATTCTTCGGACTTCTGATGTGCCTGCGCCAATTTCGTAAAGTTTGGCATCTCTGAGCAATCTGCCAGTAGGGTAGTCATTGATGTAGCCATTACCACCTGAAATTGAAAACATATTCAAATAAACATGTATGTCCCCTTTATTCAAATAAACTACATCAGCATCTACGCATTCCCTGTTTTCCATGTTTAAATGTATATGTTTCGCAATAATGTATGAACAAGGCAAAATAAAGTGAACACATACATATGACGGATGGATTATCGCAAACAATTTTTACCCGCTTGCCCTGTGTCCAAGGGTCCAGCCCTGTAATCAAAGGGCTTCAGGACTGATCTGTCTGCCAATGTTGACAGCGTGAAGCGCCAGACTCTAAATTACAAAAATTTCAAGATTTAACTAGAACTAAACTTTGCCTTCTTTCCAACACTTTGCCTTCTTTCCAACCGAATAACAGGATAATGCCTAAGCTGCCGCACCATTGACCTGGCTCTTGCCCCCTATGATAGTTTTTTACCCCGAGCACAAGGGATACCTTTTGCCCTTATACGCGAGTACGTTTGACTGTGATGTCTATAATCGGACCCGCCGTCAAGTTATTACATTTAGAGCGATTCCCATCAGACCAGACAAGGGAACCAGACTATTTTGGACCATTACTTCAGACCTTGTTTTCCTTCACGGCTGAGCAAGTGGTATAATTCCGTACAATTTTGAAATAGGTATCTAGAAGTGCTTTGATGAAAACCCCGCAGAGGCGTCTCTAACTAACATGTAGCGCCCGTGTGCAAACATCGCGCCCTCTAGTAAGCGCGTGGTCTAAATGGAATAGGTACTAAGTAGCGAGCGGCGCATGGCGCTCCCTAGGACCGCTGCGCCCATGTGCAACGCACACCCTGCACCATAGATAAAGACGCCTCTGAAACTCCGACTACGACTACCGAGCTACCACCGTTGCCGTATACATACGTTATAATGCTAAGTCATTATTACCAAGTATTTGAATAGCGTCTAACGCAACTTGCGTTGCCTTCTCCGCACAGTACAGGATGACGCCCGCACAGTCCTTGCTGCTGACGTGGCCTTCATCGCACGCCCTCGCCACGCTGTAGAGGTAGCTTCGGCACGCGCTCAAAGTGGTGTACATGTCAGCCATTTTACCCTATAATGTTAATTACATTAGTATAATTCAAAAACATATTTCTATTCGATCGGCGGCATCAGTAGAACTAGTTCTAGAATCAGTAGAAGCAGTAGCCCACATATTGTCCCAAAGCAGTGGTAGGGTAAAAAATAATTGCTTATTCACTTGTCAGATCAAACATATTTTTTATAGTCTGTAGAAAGAAGTCAATCAATATTAGATAAATGAAAAAATATATAGTTTACATGCCATAACATAATGTATGATAAGCTGCATTTACGGAGACTCAAGGAGTTGCTTGGCGGTTTAAATACATTCGCGTCTTGCGCTAAATCGAATGGGTATTAGATTGCATAAGTTGTGCTTTACTCAACTCATTTGAATCAATCTGTTCTATGAAAACCGAATCTATGTAAAAATCATAAATCTTTACAACGTTGAACGCCACGCGGCTCACCGGTGAGCCGCGAACCATAGATTTTCTATTGTGTCTAGTTTGTGGCAGTCAAAGTGTTACACTACTCAACATAACGAAATCTATAGGTCACTGGTTCATATCCGGCTCGAAGGACTAATTTAAAGGTCGGTCTCTGCCTACTTATCAAAACTCCTTCAAATATATTGAATTTAACCTGTATTTCCATATTAATGAAATAATTTACGTGAAAACACACAATATGGACTCTATTAAAGGTACAAACCGGATGTGAAAAATAAATCATATCATAGATAGACAATGAATTTGCCACAGACAAACTAGAAATTAGCTTGATTAAGTCGATTTTAAATTAAGATCGAAGAGGAGAACAAACAGTACACATTATACCTGTAGTAGCTGGAATTCGCCAATATTTTTTCCGAATTGTTTCCTTGTATGAGCGTACTGGAATGCAGTGTCAATCGCCGCTTGCATAATTCCTACCGGCCCACCAGCTAGAACCAATCGTTCCAAGTCCAAGCCAGACATCAGGACGTAGACTCCTTTGTTCACTTCTCCGAGAACGTTTTCCGCTGGTACCTGCAAACAAAATTCAAACCATCTCTGTATGGCCCCATGGTTGACTGGTAGAGAATGCTTTTGGCATTAAGTCCGCCATTTGTACAACTTTTTTAAATGTCTGTGCAAAAAAGTTTAGATAAATAAATACAATTATTGACACAAGTTGGTAAATTTGAAATTAACACACACACATTGTTATGTATCTGGGCATTTGCTGATTTATCTGAAGGCCCAAAATTTACTTAATCACAACGCTGCGAAAAAAAGGCTATATTCAACGGAGAACCTTGGCCATTCTCACGATTATTACTTATTATTACTGTTTGCATTTGAATATTCGAAGTGCGGATTTTTGACAATATCTACTGGTGTGTATTAGCATTTTACAAAGTATTATTTTAACCTTCATAATATAAATTATACATCTTTTTGTTTGTGTAAAAAGTTTAATTCGATTATTGCATGTAAAAACCTAAGTTACCTTACAGTCTTCAAAAACAAGCTCGCAAGTGTTTGAGCCTCTCATGCCAAGTTTGTCAAGCTTTTGTGCCGTGGAGAAACCAGGGAATCCTTTTTCTATCAGAAATGCTGTTATTCCGTGTTGTGGTTTACTTTTCAAGTCTGTTTTTGCGTATACCTGAAATTAGAGCAAGATAACGTACTATCTGTACCATTATATAATTATTTTCATGTTTTTTCCCTACGTTCGTTTGTCGCTATACGTAATGCGGGCCACTGATCAAGCAAAAAACTGCGGGCTACGACTTTTTATCTTTCTATGGATTTGACAAGATAAAGATTTTCGCAGTTTTTGCAATTCGCGAACAAATGTATCGTTTATTGGTGATTATAGACACCCGATGCTTATTCGTAATAAACCAAACAATTGTCATCGCGCTGCAGAGACGAGGACTCTACGAGAGATTAAGGAGAATAATATAGATGATGCCCTGGAGATGTGGTGCTGGAGAAGAATGCTTAGATTGTTATGGACTGAGTCTAGAACTAACATGTTGAACTCACTTGACCACAAGATATTAATGGCAAGATAAACCGAGAAACATCATTATAATTAGCCACTTTAATCCACTGCTAGACATAGGCCTTTCCCAAAGCACGCCACTAAGCCCCATCCCAATACGCCCAAAAATGTTCTTTCCATACATGTACAGTAGGAATGTTTTATTTTTTCTCGTCCATCGCATGGTGTGGGGTGTCGTTGGATAAGTCATTTTAAAATATTAAGAGCAGTCGTCCGGATTCTCATCTGAGACTGTTGATTTTTTCCAAGTGTAATAATATTATCTCAGTAACTCGTCGTTCTAATTAACAACTTTTTTATTTATTTATTTGGAAACTCAACAGCATTGTTTACAATTTTCATGCTACAATAATATCTACCTATAACTCACTCTAGCCAATTACAGAGTTCCTCCACTTATACAATATCATCATCATATATCATTGTTTTTTTTTAAAGTTTAAAGCGACCACAAATACTGTTGAATTATTCTAGTAAATGGAAAATATTGATAAATATTGATTTGCTGGTTAGTACTTGGCAAAGATGGATAAGTTCTGCTAGAGAACACAAATACTTAATAAATAAATAAATTGTAACATAAAGTTAACATTAGAATTGGGATCAGAAATAGAAAAAGAAGGTGTGATGTGTGGTAAAGATATAAAGTATTCTGCCATCTACTTCTTACCTACCCAAACAAATATGAAAACAAATGCGCCGTTATACATATTAATTATAACTAGACATCGGATTATATGCACTAACAAAATGCCAAAATATGCATGCAATGCAATGCAATAAAAATTGCAATATGCAATAAAAAAGGCCGAAATATGCACTGAAAACGATTGATATGCCTAAAATATGCACAATACAAAACCAAAAAACCTTTATTATTTTTATATTTTAATCGAAAGAGTGTACAAAAAAGCGAAATTCTCTTAAAATAATAGTTAGTTATAATATATATAAATATAAATTAATAATAGTTAAATAGTTTTGGTGGCAATATACAATTAAGTATTTTTACAAATTTTCGAGCGCAAATTTGTGACGTTTGTCACCCAGTATCGATTTGTACGCCGAGAATGACCTCTCCACATCAACTGTCATCATTGGGCAATATTTAAAAGTTGGCGCCATTTTTGGAGATACCTGTTCAGGCAGGGTACGACCTGTGCCGTTGATGTAGCCATTAATGTTATACTTAACGAAATATGCACGGTTTAAAAAAAAAGGTAAAATATGCACTAACGCCGTAATTAGGGAGTTTTATGCATTTGCATATGCAAACATGCAAATGCATATAATCCGATGACTAATTATAACATGCCTATACCTACTAGGTATAGGCATGTTTCAACCCAAAATGATTACTTTAATTTTTTTCTTCTTTCCTATCCACCTATACTTTTTGATTGTTTTGATACCTAAATAATGTTGTAGTTTTAATTAGTTTGTTTATTTTTTTATTTATTTAATATAACTTACCACCAAAACATCAGCATCAGGCCCATTTGTAATCCAGAACTTGTTTCCATTAAGTACGTAGAAGTCCCCCTTCTTTTCCGCCCTGGTTTTCATGGAGACGACGTCTGAGCCGGCCCCTGGCTCTGACATGGCAAGGGCGCCCATGTGTTCTCCTGAGCATAACTGGATATTTTTTTTTAGTTTATAATTATTTTCTGTTTATTATAACTTTTTTTTTATACTTAACTTAAGTGTTTCCTTTAAATTATTATGATTTACAAGGTGTGATTGGAATAACGCAAAAACTTGTAGGGGAAGATTCTTTTCTTTACTTTTCCATAGGACCTACATCGAAATCTCAAAAAAACTTCTCGATAAAAACAAACTGATGTCAGCTGGTCACAGTTTCTTATGGGAAAGTGATTTTTGTGATTTCGATGTCAAATCAGCTGCTAAGAAGTTTTACGTTATTTAAATTAAACCCTGTATTTTTGTGTATTACTTGTAAACCAAAAATATTGAAATAAAATAAGCAGGTAGTTAAACACTCGCAGTACTGATGTGTTTTACGAGTTACTTCCTATATACTATAACTAATAAAATACTACAAGACGTTACACAATATTAATATGTAGTAGGTACACACGGATTATCCTCCGTTGAACAGCTTATAATTGACTCCACCTTGCTAAACATTTAACTTCTGACACCGAAACTTAAGCATGGCCCTTGGACTACATCAACAAATGCCTATTTTGATAGCGGTTCCTACTTTTAGTTGCTAAAATGTTAAGAAAAATGTATTTTGACTCCTTAAAATGCACGTTTCTATGCATATAAAATGTCTAATACGATCACAGTTGATATTTAGATCAGAAATGTTTTTTTAGGTATATTCGTTGAGCCCCTATGTGTTTTGCTTCGCCCTCCACCTTTTATCAAGACTCCTTTTACAACAGAATGTTTACAAAATGATAAAAAACTCATTCATTACGTATCTTATGTATTTTACCTGTAATTATAGCAGCCTAACAGCCTAGCTTTGGGTATCCCAAAAATCACTATATAAATCAAATCCTTCAATATGCTGGAGAATACTGCTTACGAAATGTACTTTGAGAGGCATAGGTAATAGAAGAACCTTCCTGTGAGGTGTTTATTTGAGGTTTTTATGGCAATTTATTTAAGTGGCACCTTTTTACTAAGTTTATCTACTTACTTTTGGTAAATATTTGCTTTTCTGTTCATGTGTTCCATTTCTATTAATTTGGTTTATGCACAAATTGGAATGAGCTCCATACGATAGAGCAACGCCGCCGCTTGCCCTGAAATTAAAAAAAAAAGATAGTTATCCCGCCGAATAATACTTCATGAGTAAAAGAGACAATGCTTACTAAACTTAAAGCTAAAGCAGCATCTCATTCAACCATCATCATCATCAGTCTTTGGAAGTCCACTGCTGGACATAGGCCTCCCCCATTAGAACGAAGCATCACTAAAATACCTGTATTGTTAATTTTATTGATATTTATTTACAGAATCTGTTTGGTATCTGTAGAATAACAAAGTGTAAAAATTACTTACCTGGATATTTCTTCCATTATAACGCAATGATCGGAATATCTTCCGCCCGTACCGCCATAGTCAGGATTTGCGGTTATACCTGTAATTTTATTAAATGGCGTATTATTATCAGCATTAAAGGAAAAGTAGAAGGACTTGTTCTTCGCCCTACACTACATACCTACCTACCTGCGACATAAATTACAGCTTGTCAAGAGGCGAATGGGATTTAAATTTTACAAACCCTTTTGGCACAAATGTCCTCCCTTTTCTCCCACGATTTTTTTTAGTTTTAACCAATAAGATTTATAAATGTTTAATTAAACAATTCCATCTTTGCTCTCCATCATCATAAACTCTTAGAAATGTGCATAACTTAATCTGCCCGTGTTTGTGTCCAGTGCAGCCAGACTCGTGACCTTTAAAACCCTTTAAAATACTGTCAAGCTTTAAAATTACACTTACCATTATAGTCTAAGAACTTACCTAATAAACCCAACTGTCCAAGCTTCTTCCAGAAGTCTCGTAGTTCTGCAAAGTTGTTTTGTTTGTCAATCTCTGTCGCTTTGGGCGCCAATTCCTTTTGAGCGAAATCGAAGACGACTTGTCGCAGCTAAAACATACATGTACATATCTGACTTTCCACGACCGTCGAATAACAATACCTATTATAATGTAAAACACTTAAGTAGGTATATGATTTCACATGTGTAATAGGTTGTATTAGGGACCACGATTCGCGGTTCAGACCACGGTGTGCCTTAAGTCTTAAATGCACAGGCACGACCAAAGGTGTTTGACGATTTTGTCACCATGATCAGCCTCTTTTTTTCCAAATAGGCGTCTTCGGACAGTTCCGATTATGAATGGACAATGAACAAATCAGCACAAATAAAGGTAAAGGTTTGAATTGTTAATTTGGTGATTTAAGTAATTTGATACTAGGTAAAGGAGTCATGACCTCAAAAAAAAAAGCGAAACCCTTTTACATCAAAGTAATCAATATAACAAGATGCTTGAAACTTTTACATCTCCGAAGAACATTAGACTTTAGTATTTGATATCAATTTCGACCTTATTCCCTTACCCGTACCTAACAAAAGGACAAAAAAGTTATCATTTAAAGATTCCGTCTCTTTTTCCTTATAACAAAAATATCTATAAATAAAACATTGTGTACCTCAATATTTAAGATAATGCTATACTTACACATTTTTCTTTCATTAGTCGTTTTATAGTGTCTCTTCGCCTAGCGTACTCACCACACCGTAGCGGTATTTCATGAATGCCAATAATTGATTCCTAAATAATTCTAAATAGTGCCCAAAGGAAATAAATACCTCCCTTAAACTTACGGAAGTATAGCCATATTATGGTAAGTACGCTAGGGAGAGGTTTCGCCCAGCGTACTCATCTCTCGTGTGGGAAAACTATACAAGCTATAATTATAATTCATACATAAAAAAATAGTGTATAAATGATGCCAAACAATGCCCAAACGACAAAAATAATGCCCTTACAATTACGAAATTATAGCTATAAGTGACTGATGCATTACAACATGCTTTGAGATTGAAATGGCAGTGGGCAGGTCATGTTACACGGCTCACGGATAAAAGGTGGACTATTAACACAACAAAATGGAAAGGACCAGGAGGTAAACGAAATGTTGGTAGACCTGTGAAGCGGTGGGCCGATGATATCTCAAAAATAGCAGGGAAAGATTGGATAAAAATAGAAAAAGACCGAAAAGAATGGAAAATGATGGAGGAGGCCTTCACCCAAGATGGGATCCAAACCTCCAACTAAGATAAACCAACTTTACTAACCACTAGTTATAAGTTATACTAACACACTATGTACTTATCAAATGTAAACTAGGGAGTTTTGGATCAATAAAGGCTTTATTTATTTATTTATTTTATATTATTTAGCTATAAGCCGGTGAGTACGCTAGAAGAAGCTTCTACGCTTAGCGTACTCACCTCCGTGCGGGAAAACCGAATAAGCTGTAGACACAATTCATATCTCAATAAATAGTGCTTGAAATAGTTCCCACAATGAGTGTAATTTTTGTTTGATTATTGGCGTAGAAGGTTGTCAAATTTAACGGTAAACATCTACATACATTTTCTCTTAGTACCGTCGAGTGACAATTAACTCAGGATACGTACTATGGTAATATAGTTTTTTCGTTCCTAGTCTAGAATATTGTTATTATCCTTAACTTCCTAAACTATCATAAACTAACTATAAAAACTCCGTTATTTGACTCTTTTGCCTTTTTGCAAATGTTATCTCGTTTTCTCGTGCTTAATGAAAAAAAAATGGCAACGCAAACAAAACTCGTAAGAAAAATCCTCTGTCCATTATTTGGCATTATTTATACACTGTTTTTTGATGTATAAATTATATTAATAGCTTGTATAGTTTTCCCACACGAGAGGTGAGTACGCTGGGCTAAACATCTTCCTAGCGTACTCACCAAACTATCTATGGCTATAATTTCGTAAACTTACGGGAACAATTTTATTTCCTTTGGACACTATTTAGAACTATTTAGGAATCAATTATTGGCATTCACGAAATACGTTACTACTACGGTGTGGTGAGTACGCTAGGCGAAGAGACATGTTTTATAAAGTAAACAACTCATTATCTGAATTTATATTAATTATTTTATTCAAACCTGTTGCTGTTCGCTGGTCAGACCAAAAACATGCTCGTCTATGGGATAGTGTGTCATACACCTCAAACCGGTTTTCTTCGTACATTTGCTGAGCAACTGTTTAACCACTAAACCGACCGACATATTGAATACAACCAGTCACCGAGACTAACAACTCGTCACTGACTTAAATTACAATATCATTGCGTACAGAACCGAGTGTAATCTTAACTGTCGTGTTTTGTTGTCAATAGAGTCGATTATAGCGTGACTCACAACGATAGGTATACGACTTACTGATAAATGTTATCGTTATCAATTCCAACTGATTTTTGGTATGCTAATTACGTACATAGTTTACTCAAGTTGTTGATTAAGTAATTTTATTAGAAGACAGTGATTTAAAAAATAATTAAGGCCAGAATGCATGATTACCAGCGTCTCTTAGCTAGGGATTACAATTCGGAAATACGAATCCAGCATAGATGTCTACCGGATCTTGACCGGGCCCCAAATTCAGAACGTTTCGATAACGAGTTGTCAACCGGTGAATCACGTGACACTAAGGTCAAATCCTATTCGCTGTGTGCGCGATGACAGCGCCCCTAGTGACCAAAATTATTGTGGACTTAAGATTTCTAAAATGATGGCAACTGGATGATTTGAGAATGATTTTCGGATTGATTTTCTTCGAAATTAGATGAAAATATCTAAAAAAGTTTGTGCATATTATAATAAGTAATTTTCTTACTTCAACTCAAATATGAATATTTTAATACGTACGGGATTTGAATTGATATAACATGATATGTTTTTCTAACCTTAAACTGGAAAAAAGGGAAAAACTTAGTATTACTACTACTTAGATTTTGAAGAGCTTAGAACAAACTTAACTCGTCGACCGTCCGGTAACCGGGCAATGACAAAAAGTTCTTCTAATTGTATCTAATCAATTACTAGGCAGGTAACGGTTTAAGAATTTTTTTTTCAAATTGATTTGTCTGTAGAAAGTTAATTTATCTACTTGTTTTATTATTATTATCAGTTTATTCTTTAAAGATTAATATCATATTTTCTTTCGGCAGCGGTCTATCTATGTTACCTGCATCTACATTATTAGGCTTTTCTGAGGCTTCTAAATAAAAACACTGTTCTTGATTGTATACTATATTATACGTTCATTATTATAATACTTTGACTATTACATAGTTTTAAAAGCACCTTCACTGATGTTACAACAATTTATAATAATATACCTCTTAAAATTAACAATACATTTACAATTAACTTCCACGTGTAAAATAATGTAAACACAATAATAACAACGTTACATTAATGTAGGCCTATTTTCCAAACATTTATTTTGTTGCTTATTTTATAATATTTTTCTCCAAAACGGAATGTAAATATAATCTCATGAAAAAATTCGCAGGGAATGTGTAAATTACCTAATAAAATAAACACAATTTATTAAAATAAATATTGCACCGGATACAACAACAGGTATTTAGTACAAAAATAAAATTTTCGTTAATTTACAATAAAAATAATATTCAATATAATTTATAATAGTATTTACCTAAAAATAAAATCAGTTTACAAGTCAAAGCAGGATAAATCTTAGGATAATATTATTATATCATTATTAACCATTTTAATAAGCGAATATGATAAGATTTAATATAATTTAGGAAGTGAATTTATTTATTTTTATTCGAAGATTTTTTATATAATAATTTCGAAATATATTTTCCAAAACTTAAATGACTAGTTTTAGTGAGACACGTATCAAATAACGCCTATTAAAATAGTTCTTGGCTAAGAAATATAATTATCTCTATATTCAGTTTGTGTCCATCTTAGATTTGAGAGATTGGTAATATTCGGATAGGACTTTCCATGCGGTAGGTGCCATGAACCCTTTTGGTGGCTCTTTGCCTGCTCTTGCAAGACCTGTAGAAGAAGAATAACAGTGTTAAATAAAATACTGGTACTTAAAAGAATAAATCAAACTTAATCGCCACCTAGTTAACAAAAATTGGTTCCGCACCACTCTATTTCCTTTCATATTTGATTCTGTGAATTCACTTACTCGTTTTTCTTTATCTAAAATAGTATAAATCGGGAGGTTGAGAAATAATAATTCTAAGAAACCATGTATAAACAAATATTATAAGGCTAAGGGCCTCTTTCACCACTTGCTGATAAGTTCCAGATAACCTATCGGACACTTTTTTGACAGCTAATTGTATGGGTTATCTGTCAAAACAAGTGCCAGATAGGTTATCCGGAACTTATCAGCAAGTGGTGAAAGCGGCCCTAAATAATTTATTTGTTTGGTTGGTTGAACGCGCTAATCTCAGGAACTACTGGTTCTAATTTAAAAAAAACGTTTTGTATAGTCGCTTTATCGAAGAAGGTTATATGCTATATAACATCACGCCACGACCAATAGAGGCGGAGTATCAATAAAAAATGTTGCGAAAACGGGAAGAAATATTCTTTTTGAGAGTTTCCGCTGCGTGCGCAAACGATTAAAGTTACGCAAAAATCATGTATGACGGAATTGTTCCTCTTTAAAAGTTCTAAAAAAAGGTTCGTGACAGCATACATATTAAGTCTATCTTTTAAGGTTGTCTCACTATAACCTTTTTATTTGTTAAAAAATAATTGGCGCTAGCGTCGCTTTTTCTTTTACTTATAGAGCAAGACATTTATGTGGTTTATTTTATTATTTAATTATTTTGAGCTGAGAAATGTCATGGATCGTTTATAAAGACTATAAGTGACAGATCGAACTACACGCGGGCGGAAGGTAGTTTCATTTAAAATTCTCAATTATTTGCAAGGATCGATTAATAATAGCTTTGAATTTAATCAATATTTAGTCATGTGACTTAGTTTTGGGCTACATAAAAGTGATGACACAACATCAAAATCATACACATAATCTATGGGGAAGCACATTCATACTAATCACAGGTGGCGCCAGCGTGTTTGGTCTTGTCAAACGATGTCAACGTAGACTTCAATATTTTGCGCCATCAATTATAAGCAATGAGGAAAAAATTATGTGGCTCAAAACACACAGAAAAGTATTTGCACTACACACAGGCACCGTTTTAAACAGAGATACTAACTATTATCTGTGTGTCTTGCTTTTTGGGCGAGATCACAACATAACTCATTGACCTATAATAACGTGGACTGACTGCTGTCAAAATAAATTAATGCCTATTTGATTATCGCCATTTTGGCGCAATAAGACACTGTTTAGGCAAAGTCATAATTATGCAGGCAGGCAGTATACGTCAAAATTAATTCTGGGTACACTTGTGGTGTTTTGAATAGGCACTCAAAATTTGCTGTCATTTGAATGGTAAAGCTAGTACCGGTATTTCAACAGGTCAGTGACAGCAGAACCAATGATCAAATAATCACTAAGAGCAGACCAAACACAATGCGACACCTATCGGGATAAATGTGCAGTGTGCTTCCCCCATTGATTAGTGGTGTCATGTATCATGTCATCCCTATTCGTTGACACAGATTACGCAATATGACACTAACACTGTCACGTAATAACTTTTTATTCTAATCCTGTTCCCCAGAAATATATTATCGCTTTATTATTAGCATAGAACGAAAACAGTAAAGATACCAATTGAATAGCAACACTGATTTCGAATCCAGATTTGCACAAAAATTATAATAGTACTTTTTCCACCGCCATTTATGTTATTGTTTGTCATTGTTGCAGGTTAAAAGTAGTGGTTTACCTCTCATCCTAGTTCCAGATATGAAGTCGAAGTCCTCCTTGCGCGTCGGGTCGAAGAACGCCATTTTGCCGATCGAAGTGTCGTACGCCGCGACGCGGAACGGGATTATCTATAGCAACATTTTATAAATTAATATAAATATGCGCTAGGCAACACACTTATTGTCATGGTCTTAAAGTAAAAAATAACATCATTGTGTTACGAGGTACCAGACAATAAATTATGCGTTTAGGCGTGTCCCAGACACGAGCCAATAGATTTTTATCCTGAATTAACCCAAACCGTAAATAGAACTAGGGAATATTTGCGTTAAGGGCGATCAATCTCGTTGCTAACTGGGTCAAATCTTACAATCTTACATACTAACTAAAAACGCTAAACAGAATAAAAATAAGGCCGAAACACAAATTCAATCTTGTTTATGGTAACAATAGATATTTAGGTTATGACTTTACTATTTGTTTGCTGTTTCTGTATTAGGTATTTCTAAACTGTATAGAGAAAAACATGAAGTAAGCTATTCATCTGCTACTTAAATGATTTATTAGGATATGAATAATTTTATCTAATTCGCCATTCCAATAAACCTAGGGTATTCGGGTAGATAGGACTTTGGTGAAATCGTGACGTAAATAATCATTAGATATAAAACGTAAAAAAATTGTTCATTAGGCTATTTACATTCGCAAACTACCAACTTATTGCGTAAATTAAACATTTTTTACTAGAAAATTTAACATAAGTAGTTCAAAGAAAATATGTTTTAATTAGATTTTTTATTCCCTAGCCTCGCAGTTTGTGGTGAGAGAAAACATTTTTCAGACTGGCTAGGCTATATTTCACTATCCATAAAATCAAACCAAAGATTTTAAATGTATCTAAATAAATATAAAACCTGCGTAGAATCAACAAACTGTAGTCACCTCTCGCTCGTTATAATACTGTAAAAGCGAAAAGTATTAGGAGGTTCAAATCGATTTCTTATTCCATTCTTTACTTGTGCCTGCGCGGATTGTTTTAAAGTAGATAATTTGTGTATGTGTCTAAAATTCAAATTAAATAAATAAATAATTCTTTATGGAAATTATCTTTCATTTTTGTTATCTTTATAGTAAACCGCCTATCGAGAAATCTGGCTCATAAGAGGTTGAATGTAGCCAAATTGTGCTAACAAAAGGTTTTGTGAAAGACAAGGCAGTTATAATTGATCGTAGTTTTGATCTAATGCTTATTTCCAAAACACGATTCCACAAACTTCACTCAATGGAAAACATACATAAATTTACCACCGGAAATACCTTAAATTTTTCTCACTTGTACTTACAGTAATGTTGATGGTCTTGAGGCAAAATTATAAACAATTTATATTTCTACAGCAATTGGCTACTTGGATTTTCAATTTTCAAAAAGTGGTTATTTCCATTAAAATTGTGTATTTTGTGGTTTGGCACTTAGGCCCTTTTATTCCAAGCAGCACCTTATCTGTATCTCCTACTGAATCAGTGATCGCTGACGCGCTGCTTGACAGACCTGTGTGTATTGCTAAAGGTATTAGGCGCTAGTTAGCGTCTTAAGAACAAAATAGCTCTTGGCGGGCCAAAATTTGAAGTCACTGGGGGAGGCCATATCCTATGGCCATCGAGTATAGAGCAGCGATACAAACCATGTTTCTCCGAAACTAGTAAGTGATTTTTCACTTACATAGTATGAAATGACAGCTCCTGTCAACGCTCGCCCATACAAAAACAGCACAGATACAGATTTAAAAAAGGGCGGAATATTTTATCGAACAAATCATATGACATTTCTACTCTATAAGGTATGTTCCATGCTTCTTCTTCTTCATCTATACGGTCAATCCCGGTTGTGTCCAAAGCCATCGCTTTGGAGCCCAGGGTCCGCTTTCCTCGATTTACTCCTCCACTTCGCACGGTCTAGAGCACGCACGTCAGCCCTCACGACGTCAAGCCAGCATTTCTCGGGTCTACCCCTTTTGCCAGGACCCGGCGGTGGCGGCACGGCTAGACATCTGTTTCCTACGTAGCTTGCCTGCATCCGCAAAACATGGCCGGACCGGCGGAGGCGACTCTCCTGCAGTTCGTCTGCAATATCACGGACACGAAGGCTACCGCGGATGCGCGAGTTCCTCACGCGGTCCTTCGGCGACTCCGCACATCCACCGCAGCATATTCATCTCCGTGACACGCAGCTCCTGGAGACGTATTTTTGAATCATGCTAATTCCAATCCGAATACGAAATCGCAAGATTCGAATGCGAATTCCTAAAATCACTATTTTTGAAAATTCATTCCGTGAATTCTGCAACGACGACTCGTTTTTGTTTTCTACTAGTAGAAAGTACGGAAGAATTACATTGACAAGTAAACGTATGTTTGACAGAAATTTGAAATAATAACTTTTTATTTACGTTCGTTAGTGAGTTTTTGCTTTATGGTTTATGATATTTTCTGCGTGAAACTAAAAAAGTTACAAGATTTCAATCTAACAGCGACACCTATTTCGAGTGATTCAAAAATGCGTAAAATCGTGAGCAATAGAAATGAATTTCATACACGAATTGTTTTCGTGTTCGAATTCGAAATTCATTTCTAATGATTCAAAAATACGTCTCCTGCTCGTGTCGCTCGAGTAGCGGCCACGCTTCGCCGCCATATAAAAGGGCAGGCCTAATGATGGACTCATAGATCTGTCCTTTCAGCTATATGTGTATGTATGGCTGTAATGACGCCGAGATGATGCAGCAGCGTGGGTACGGAGGTGGGTACCTCGAGGTCGCTGAGCCCCGGCGCGGCCCCGAGCAGCATGGCGCCGTGGCGCGGGTCGAACAGGTCGCCGGCGCCGCCGGGGTGCGGCAGGCCGGCGGGGTCGCGCCCCACTATGTAGTGGTTGGCGCCCGCGTTCATGCGGCATTTCGCGTGCCATTGCACCTGTGGAAATTATTGAGATTAATACAGACCGACAAATGTTAGTGTGATGAGCGCGAGCGTTAGTACCGAGTCATGGATGTTAATAAAGAGTATTTAAGAATGTTTCTCAGTAATCTAGTCGCCGTAGTGCTAGCTTTACTTAGTTTCGGGCTAGATAATGACGAGAATTTTTTTTTCTTCGTCTGTCAGGTAGATTATCAAAAAGTATTAGACACATATTTTTATTTTTTCACACAATCAATATATTACAGAAATATATTGATTTCAAATATTGCATGACACGTCTTGGTACAAATTTATTTAGAAGTGAGACGTCACGAACTCCTGAACTTTGGCGTGCTTTATTTGTCATTTTTTAATTTTATTTATCGAAAGCAGCAATTTTTTAAACAACGGACTAAATAGTATTTCATTTTCTTTTCCCAATCTTCATCCCCATTGGTGTGATTGTGAAAACAATTTATGCCTTTGTTTTTAAGCATTATGACTCGTCAATGTACGATGTAAGCTTCGTTGGTTGTCCTTAAATAAACAGATCGTTTAAAATTGACTCAAACTGGTAATCTAACGGAGCCTTTGCGTTCAACACGAATGACTGCCACTACATCAATCTAGTCGTCAAATGGTAATGATGACTAAATCATGACTGACCTCAGTGGGCCCGGCGTACATCATGGGCGAGGGGAAGATAGCGAGCACGGTGGCGCGCGGGTCCAGCACCCCCTCGTTGAGGACGGCTTTGTGCTGGTTCATTCGCACCTCCAGCGGAACATCGTCGTCTTTGGTCCAGCCACCTATGGTAAATAAAATAAATTATTTGGCCTTGATAAACAAAAATCACGCCTCAAAACAATTATTATATGATCAATTGTGGGATCGTTATCATATTAATTATGTATCAGATATTTATCATATTAATTATCATATTATGTATGTCATCATCATCATCATCATTTCAGCCATAGGACGTCTACTGCTGAACATTGGCCTCCCCCATTGACTTCCAGGTTGGCCGGTTGGAAGCGGCCTGCATCCAGCGTCTTCCTGCGACCCTTACCAGGTCGTCTGACCACCTTGTGAGTGGACGTCCTACGCTGCGCTTGCCGGTACGCGGCCTCCATTCTAGAACCTTTCTGCCCTATCGGTCATTGTTATTATGTATGTATCAGATAGTTATTATATTAATTATTGGATAATTATCATGTTAATTATGTATCAGATTTATCCGATAGTTATTATATTAACAACTATCGGATAATTATCCATATTAATTAGATGCCAGATAGTTACTATTTTAACTATCGGATAATTAACATAAAATATCGGATACTTAACATATAAAATTTCGGATGATTACCATTTACACTATCGGGTAATTATCATATTTATCAGGTATCAGATATTCATAACATTAATTATCGAATAATAAGACATACATTATTTAAAGATTATCATATTCATTAAAGGATAATTTTAAAATTACCTATACTATACTTATACAGGGTTATTTGTAAAACATCAACAACCTCCTAGGAGCTGATTGTTGTGCTCAAATACAACAACTTTTTCTATAGGACCAACATAGTTAACCTAAAAAAAGATTTCAATGCTTCATACAAACTGATGTCAGCTGGTGGTGGCTTAGTACGGGGAAGTAATTTTTTTGCGATTTCAATGTTGGTCCCATAGAAAAAGTTGTTGTATTTGAGCACCAGAATCAGCCCCTAGAAGGTAGTTGATGTTTCACAAATAACCCTGTATATCTTTAATCGCAGCGACTTTTTTCAGCGATTAAGTGTGTTATTCAACACATACGTCCGTTACTTTGTCGCTGGCTTCTTCTTACTGGCTGCTCTCAGCAAGAGTACGCGGCCGATTGCCCTTAATTTGTAACGTGACATTACGACATACGAGTAAAAGAGATAGCAAGACAAGCATATTTAATTGCAATTTTTTCCACTCTACTAATGGAAAAAAAAACTATTGTCATCTTCTTTTCCAACGAAACGAAAAAAATAACTTACCTAGAGGATGTAACAAGAGAACAGGTTTCTTAAAACCTCGTTCTATAAGTTGACGTTGCGTGTCCTGCATGAGGAGAGCGTGCCCGTTGTGGATGGGGTTTCTTAGCTGAGAAATTAAAAACAAATGTTACGGTTACGTTAATGATACAGCATTTAGGCGGTACTTTGCTGAGTTTTAGACAAATTTGCCGGCAGCGAAAAGATGGCGGTCGAGATTGGGGGCTAATGCTAGGTTCTATAGCTAAGGTTAGGTTGAAGTTAACTCGTAAAATGTATGTATGACGTATTATTATTATTATTTCATTTATTTAGGACAATAAATAATTGTACAATTATGATTACAGGATCTTTTACATTAATATTACTTATTGTACAACCAGCACCATTATCCCCTACTTACAAGTAAACATTTTGCCTCTAGTTCTATACTAACCTATTGAGTTAAATAGACAGAAACTGTGCAGGTATCACTGAAGAGTTTTAAATAAACAAGTTCTACAAGATAATGAACACAAAATATCATTATATCATTATTATGAAAATGAAAATTTGAAAATTTGATTTGAGCAACTGCAGTAACGTGGATAATACCTACGGTTTTATAGGTTCCTAGGATCATTTTGCGATTACAAAAACTGCTTTGAAGGATCGAATGTTAATAAAATAAAATATGACTCAGTCAACATTCAAGACATCTAGGTAGTAGTAGAATTAGTTTCATTAAGTATAAATATGTAAATAAAAATAAATATTACATACTAAAACTGAAATTCTGAACAAAGTATATCATTTACGACATTCTGTCAAAGAGTATTTGTTGTTTATAATTATATTCTCTTCCGATTAACGTATGTTTCACAGGTTGTACACCACCAAAATAACTTAATTTTAGGTTACTTGCAACTTTAGGTATGCCAGGCTTCATACAAAAAAGTGTTTTTAGTACACTAAGTATACCCTATAGTCGATTACATATTCCGCCCGAACGAGCAGGAACGATGTCAGTAAACTAACCTGGAAAGCGAAGACAGCGTCAGCAGCGAGTTCCTTGAACTTCTGCCGCAGCTCGTTGGGCGTGAGGCGGAACGAGTCCAGCCCGTCGGCCCAGCGCACGCGCTCGAACACCTCCAGGTTGCCGCCGACCAGCCAGTCTCCCGACTCTTCGATCATCTGGAAGAATACTCACTTGTTGGCCACACGTCTAACGCTAGTGCTTATTAACTTAAAACCTACATAGAACACATTGCAAATGACGCGATTTACTTCTGTTTTACATGGTGTTTTAGTATGACACGTAAGTACAAAGTTTGTCGCATTCTTGCTTGAGAGGCGATTCCTAATACTTACATCTGTTAACTGCTGGACAGTTAGTAATTACCTACATAAATTGTTAATTTCTCATGTAAGTGACTGTATGTTTTTTTTTAAGAAATAAATATTCTTTAACCTTAATAAATACCTATGAAAATGAAGAAATCCATTTTTGTTACCTTTCTTGCTATAAACCATGGAGCACATACCTTATAGAGTAAGAGAGTAAGAGTGTTCGACAATTTATTCCGCCATTTTAAATCAGTATCTTTACTTATCAGCTGTTTAGGACGTCCAACAAGGTGGACAGACGACCAGGTGAAGGTTGCAGAAAGACGCTGGATGCAGGCCGCTTTACATAAATGGTAGTTAGACTGTATATTATATTTACCTGTATATATTTATATACAGGGTGTTAGACTGAACGAGGAACTTACTTCTGGAGGCTGTTCCTATCATGAATATAACAAACCCAAAAAATATAGTCAGAGATTGAGCACCCTTGAGGTTAGCCAAATCATGATGTATGTTTTCTGATTTTAAATAGTTTTTATTTTTATTTATGAGAAATTTTATGGCGCGATCGACACACATTGATTGATTTTATAGATCTGTCCGATAGTCATAATACTAGTGATATAATTAAAAAATACTAAAAATAAATCAAAATTCGAAATCTACAAAAAAAATGCTTTATCTCTAAGCTTTCTCCGCTTAACACATTTTTTTTTAGGTATTTGTATATTTTTTTAGGGTTCCGTAGTTAAAATGGAACCCTTAGAGTTACACCATTTCCGTCCGTCTATCTCTCTGTCTACGGCTAAACTCAGAGCCTCTTAGTACTAGAAGGTCATAATATGTCGTTGGATAGGTCGTTTAAAAATATTGTGGGTGTGTAAACATCATTTTTAGATTTAGGGATCTTTTGCGTATCCTTTAAATTGCATTTTTTGTTAAAGTCAAGTGTTCGACGTGTCTGCTAGCTGAACAGTAGTATAGAACGAAGTTAAAAGAGAAACTATCCCAGCTAGGTAGACTTTAAAGTTACAGGTTAACTTATAAAATGTACAAACAACGGCAGGTCAACCTAACTTAAATGTTAAAGGTCATTAAATTGATTTTCAACTTTATGTCTAAACAATTAGAGATCAATATCAATTGAGAAAATTTGACGTTTTGTGGTAGGTTGACGTGCTGTTGTCTGTAGTGGGTGGAAATGGAAAGTATACTCAGATGAAGTTGTGGCCGCTACCAACCTCTTCATCGTGCGTCGATGGTTCTCTCGCGGACATGCGTGACATATGTCATGTCTTTCCTGCTGCTGACGGGCTCGCGTGTGATTTGTCTTTTCCTTATTTTATATTGTAAATAATTATTTCTCTTTATGTTCTAATATGTTTGCGCTTCTAACCTTTAACTAAAAGTAGCATGCTCTAACTTAAATAACTTCTATCATCGGGTTCGAGTCCCGATATCGTATGTGGGAGGATAGTCGATATTACCTCCAAAAAGTAGTAAAAAGCAAAACAGTTAGAAAATACCGCATATTATTGTGACAGGCTACTACAGAACTCTACAATGCCCGTGGCCCGACACGCATTTGGCCGGTTTTTTTTGTTACAAATACAGGGAAGCGAAATAAACGTCATTCGTCTCACTTAACTGACCTTGATATATGGGTGGCCAGTGTGGTATATCCCGAACTGCCTCGAACACCGTTCCACCTTCCTATGCGGGTAGAACTCCGGCGCACGCAGCACGGCGATCACCTTTCCTCCATGCGACAATGCCAAAGCCGACGCACCGGACAGACGCTCCTTTACTTCCGTAGACACAGGGAGAACGACCGGAACCGATTGGTTTATCAGAGACCCGTCGGGAAGGGTTAAACAGTTTGAGTGAAGAGCCTGAAAAAAAAACGCACAATAAGCTATGCGATTTTAGACCTCATTTCTTTGGGAGTAAAATTGATTTTGTTAGGGTAATGAAGCAAATAGGAACATCGGTATAACTTGATATTTTTGTAAATTTTTCTTGCAACTCACGAAACTTGCAAAGTCTAAATTAGATGTTGAAATTATACAAGGGATGTTGAAGAGATGGTTAACAAATTCTGCAGCATAATTCATCTAGCTATTGGTCATAATTATAGTAAAAGACTCGAAGTAAGGGATGGAATCGGTATGGGATTTCTGATATAGATGTTTTGCCGAAGGGAGTTTTCTGGCACAACCAGACCTCTTTCATTTTAATATTGGAAACATCACAAACATTGTTCAGATCCTAATCTATAGTATTTACATAAATACTTAGCAACACAAGGCACTTCATCCGTTGTTAACCAGTAGTTATAATGAGTTAAGTACATCCGAGAAATAGGTCGGTGCACCAGTTTACGGAGTGAAACGTTTGAACGCCACGACCTCACCCACTGCTAGCGTTCACCAATCACATCTATTGTGTTTACCACACGCTACTTCTCAATATAACAGCAACATTTTTCAATCTTTCTGTTCTAGACTTTTCGTAGGCACTTTATGTTAAAAGGTACAATAACATCTGACGAGTAATAAATTATAGCTTCCAAAAAGTCAATTTATTTTTAAACGATATTGCAACTTATCAAGTTGTCAACGCGATAATTTTAGCACAGAGGCGGAAAACACTCGAACACATTAGACTAATCTTATACGACGTATTTACAACAGCTGATTATTGACACTCACCTGTAAGTACTCATTTTCTCTCATAAACCCCTTGAGGGGATACGCCCAACCTTCCGATAACACCTGGAAAAACAAATAGTATAAGAATTAGCTTTAAATGTGATACAGTAAAATTAATCCCTTGATAAATAATTTTGTAATATTCCTATGTCATGTCATGATGATGCGTTGTTTTGTTAATGCCATTATCAGTTTTGCATCTGATAGGAAAGCAATGACGAAGGTTGGATTTATGTAATAAATTACAATAGCAATTATAATCGTATAAAGGCTTCCGACCCTCCCCAGATGTTATTAAGTGCGATAATGTATTGGAAGATATAATAGTATTTAATGGATTAGTTTAGGTCCTAAAACTTTTAACATATTATAATACATAGAACCGCAGACATTATTTTTGAAGAATGAAGTAATTTTGACAGACGACGAAATTAGTATCATGTGTACAGTCTTTTTTTTACTATTCCTATATATGATATACATATAGTAATATAATATTAAGTACTTTAAACCAATAAAACCAATTTAAATAGTTCTGAAAATACGAGTAGGCCTGAATTAAGCTCTTTTCCATGTCTCAAGTTTGTTTTTACCCTTCCACTGCTTCAGGATATTGTAGGCTATCGCCGAGAAGAGGCATCGCAAAAAACTCAGTCACTATTGTCAGCCTGACAACTTGAACTCGTGAAATTTAATTACTTTTTCTAATGAAACAGGACGAAATATTCGGATGTATCGCGACTCAAGGGTGTAAGGCGAGACTCTCACCTACACCTACCAACTACTAAACTACTAATTAAGGTTTACTAACACAGCTAAACCAATATGCATAAAAATATATTGCCGTGCATTACCCAAACCGCACACGGGCCACAATCGACAGCCACAAACGCCGCCACAAGTAGCAAGCACCGCCACCACCGGCGACAATAGTGTGCAGCGTTTTGTTATTACAAAGTGAAGGCTGTCTCGCATAAACTAGATTGGCTCGACTTATTTGAATGATTTGTTTTTTGTTTTAATCGACATAATAATGGGGTGATGTAGGAAGAACAAAAATCCGAAAATACGTAAAAAGACAGAAACAGAACAGAAAAATCGAATTTTGCGATTATTTTTTATGGGAGCATTCCCATAAATAATTGCAATTTTCGTCTTAAAGTGGTTTATATAATATTGGACAACATCACATACATTGTTCCGATTCTATGGTAAGTAGCCAAAGAACTTGTATTATAGAAATCAGAAACAACGACGGTACCATGACACCCAGACCCGAGACAATATAGAAAAGTTATTTTTCTACATTGACCGACCGGGAACCGAACACGGGACCACAGAGATAGCGACACCAAGTCCGGTAAAATGATAATGGGGTGCTGTAGGAAAAACCTAAGGGATCAGCCAAAAAATCGAAATTGGCAATTACGTATGGAAATGTACTTTGTGTGGTACGGAATTCACCGAGACATCTATTCAATAAACATTTTCATACCTGCACCCACTGTAGGTCCAATGTAGTGATCTCGATGTGCGGTAATCTAGTAGCCTCTTCGATGGCGCTGGTCAGCCTGTTGCCGTATATGAACAGCTCTTCTACCGTCACTGTGCCGTTCTCGAACCGCGGAATAATGCTCTATGGAAAAGTCATAAAGTTCAAATTCACCTGGCTCATCTTAGCCCGCAGCCTAGCTAGACTTATAAAATGGTACGCCGATTTAAAAAAACTAATATTTATAAAAAAATAATGTTTGTTTGTAATTTCCTAAATCATTCACCCAATTGCGATGAAATTTTGGTGACTTGTGGTTAAGCCATAGAGGATACCAAAATTTAATAAAGACTAGGCGAACGAAGTCGTTGGCAACAGCTAGTGAAAAGGTTTCGTTATTTACCTGTGACTCGAGTAGCCGGATGACTTCCATGGTGGACTCCTCAATGGAGCGACCCACCGTTTGAATGATAAGCTCTGGCGCTTCGGGCCTTTCATATTCCTGTGTGATGCCTGTGAAACCCTGGGGAAAACATTTAAAAATTATCAATAATTGATTTCGTAGTTTAAAAAACTATAAAACACACTTATATGTACTGGACTCGTCAACACGAATCGAATAAGCCCGAACACGAAGGTTTGACTAGTAGTCATTGAAGAGTTTTACTACCTACCTCCTGACTCCATCATATCAGTAAGATGATGTCAAATTATTGTATCGTCATCCGAATTTCAAATACCTATAAAGTTTTAAATCGATACGTCAGTTTGAAGTAGGCTAAAAACTACTTACAAAATTTGATTACATAGTTAGATACAAGTGAAGCTAATATAGGTGTTTTAAAAATGAAATGAAAGAGAAAGTTAGAGCTTACAGCTACGCACGTGTATTAGACAGGCCGCATATTATAAGAATCTTCTAATAAGTAAGAAACATTTCGGACCGAACTGTCAAAGCCCCGCACATTATCCGGTTCGGCGATCCGGCGCCAGTTGTTGCTGACTGCGCCGCCACGACACACCTCTCCGTCTTTTGACGTTCGCAAAGGGATGTTAGGGAGAGCGACACGTTATTGTTATTGGCACTATTGATTAGTTTATTAAAGAAGAAAAACATTGTTTATATTTTCTCCTAAGCTAGGTCCAGCTGTATTTTATTTTAATAGTGTTCACTTTCCACATTCCAAATGCACGGATAGTTTTCCACTTCAGCTACATAATCTTTAGAATAAGAATAATAAGAAAATAATACGTTTATTTGAAACAAACCGGAAAAATATATTTCAAAACACGAATAAGTATTAAACCGAATTAAAAGCTAAAAATGCATTGCAAAACTGTAGGAAATCATTTGCGGTCGACCTTTAGAGTGTGTTTAGTCACGAGCTAGCAATAATAAGAGCATACATAATCCTATTTTTCCTTCTATCGACAAAACCACCTCCTTTTTAAGTCCATAACCCTCTCTCTTGGTATAGCCGTGTTAACTTCTTTCTTTTTTGATGTCGGTTGTAAGGGTAAAAAATTGAGAACCTCCTCCTTTTTTGTAGTCGGTTAACAAAAGTAAACTTCTGGCATCCCTACTTTCATATTTGACATTATGCAACAAGAAGCGCGTGTACAGCATACGGCGACGTCTGCCAAACTGACACAAATTTCTGATAATATCCCGCATATCCCGTCTAGTACAAAATGTATGGTAGACGGGCCTCTCAAGAATTCTGATGACGTTTCATTAGAACCGGATGACCGGCAAGAAAGATGTCTTACAATATGCGGGGTCTAGTACAAAATGTATGCACCGAAGTGCCTTCAGGTTTGCGCTAGAATGTTTCTATTAGAAGCATCGGATAATATGCGGCCTGTCTTATTTGCTTATCATCAATAGAATAGTGTAATAGTCTATCCGTAAAAGAAAATAGCAGATATTTCTTTCAGATTTTTGTGCTGCTTTTCTCTTTCGAAATGCGCCAATCTAGGATTTTGGTTTGGGAGGGAGTAAGACCCAGTTGAGGGTATGCTTTATCAAGATATACATTAAAAGTATTAAAACACTAAAAACGTTGCGGTGTGTGGCGCTGTCACCTGCGTCTCATCGATTCAGCATACGCTTAGACGCTTACTCGTGTTAATAGTAGGCAGTATATTACTTCAAATCATAGTAAGAAAATAATCGTATTCGGTGTACTAAGGTGTAGTATGATTTCAAGTTTTAATTTAAGATTTGTCTTTTTTTTTTTTTTTATGGACGGACCTATCGCTGAGTGTCTTTGAGGAAGACATTCGCCAGCTTAACCCGGGCAGTTGTGGCGTGCGCTGAAGGCGCACAGCCTAGGTCCGCCCCGCTAGCGGTCGCCGCGACCCGGCCGAGTGTGAGGCTTCGCGCAGCGAAGCCTCAGACTCGTACGTGTCGAGCCCCATACTAGCAGGCGTGATCGGGCCAATTAAGATTTGTCACGGTCGACCATGATTCTTTTGGCTTGAGCCCCCCCTCCATGGATCCGCCACTGCGCTACTGCGCCAACCGATGAGAACAAAGCCCTGCCTGATTGGTCGGGAAGTGACAGTTGTCACCGATACTCGCCTTAACCGCGCGGCCATATTGCCTTATGTGAATGAATTATTTATTTATGTGACAACGGTCGTCACAGAAATAAAGGAATATGTTCTAGGATTGCTTAGCATTCCTTGACTGGATTATCAAAGGAGGACAAATTAAAATTCAGATTACATTAATGTTATAGGATTTCCACTATATTACTAGTATGAAGTACTATTAGTATGAAGATTACGAACTGGGTTTTGTAGGAGTATACATTTTTTTCTTGGTAAAGGCAAACATTTATTTACTTTATTTTTACCTGTTTATTTCTCGAATTCTGAAAGGACATATACAAAGTTATAGCGCGTTTCTGATACTCATACCTGTGGATTATAGGAACTAACACAAATGGTACATTTTATTTTAGCTATTAGCTAATTAACACAGAATTAATTTGAATATAGATTATTCCCAAAACGTCCACTAGATTCATGCTATGAATACCGTAGACGCGTCATAAAAATGTATTATTTATTTATCACGTTTACAGAACCCGATAGCAGACCCTTAAATTTAAGTATCACTTCAGTATTGACCCGTAAATTAGTATAGATAAAACTATTTATTTGTAAAAAATACCTTGATTTGTCCTTCTCTAGCTTTCTTGTAGAGACCTTTAGTGTCTCTCTGTTCGCAGACCTCCAATGGTGTGTCAATGAACACTTCGAAGAACGGCAGATCGGAGTCCGTGTGGATGCGTCGCGCCACTTCCCGGTCCTGCAAAAATATTTTAAGTCAAGTAACTACTTGTATTTAGAGTAATCTGCCCTTAGACCTCATCATGCCTACTTCATAGCCTACATCAGCCATAGGACGTCCACTGCTGAACAAAGGCCTCCCCCAATGACTTATCATCGAGGGAGGATTGCCAATACTCGCACGCTTGACAGCCATGTTGGCGAGCGCCTTTTTTATAAGATTTCGCACGCAGACGCTGCTGCCCGTCTCGTGCTACAGGAATTAGTCGCCTCTCACGACACGCCGCCTATTTATTGTGGGGAAGTGTATTTTTTACGGCTGTCCCCCACACAGCACGATATACTTAGTTAGCCTTTATTCATTTTTACCGATATCTTTTTAAATTAGTATTACAAACTGACTTTTTAATTCTAATGATTTCCTAATACGTAGCTTTGTTTCGTGCAAAATAATAAATACCTACCATTGTTTCATAATGACGACATACCTACTATTAATTGATTAGATACGCAAGCTTTAATAAACGAGCATTAATAGCCATTTTTAACAAACACCATGTTCGTAAAGTAAAAATCCGTTATAATTTTAAATATAGAACTAAATTGGTTCTGTGAACATTGCTGCCAATGAAACTAACTAATAATGACTGCCCTCTATTTCGGGATTGTTATCTTTTAAAAGTATGAATATGTTTATATTTCTAAGGTACACAAATAAGTGTAATTATTCTTTTTAGCAATACTTCTTCATACTTAAATTTTTTAGTAAACGGTAAAATAAAACCATGATAATTTAATTTAAATTTAAAGTAAAATATTTTTACATATTTTATTTCTCTCATAAAGTACATTTGGCCGAAATAACATAAGTACAGACAACAACTCGTCAACCTATACCAAAAAACGTTAAATTTTCTCAATTGATATTGATCTCTACTTGTCGGACTTAAAGTTGAAAATCGGTTCAATGACCTTTAACTTTTTGGGTAGGTTGACCTGCCGTTGACTGTACAATACTATTACGGTACAAGAGGCAAGTAGCAACCCTATCTCTGTTAGTCAGTGCTAATGAGCGATGCCTATTAATTTGCAACTATTCGAATACATTGTTAATAAACCAATTAAATACGTTGTTAAGTCAGTTCCCGTCAGCATTGGCTTCGTTAAAGCTCAGGTCACACTGAGAGCAAAGCGAAACGAAGATAAGTTCGCCTCGATCATTTGCTCGGCTCATGTAGTCCAACTATGAGATCTAAGCAAAGTGATTTCACACTGGAAACGAACTATGTAGGTCGCATTGTGAACCTAATTAGACGCGCAGCGCAGCGAATAACTCACTTAGGTATGTTTGTTTGCTTCGCTCTCATTGCAGTGTGGCCTGCGTTTAAAAAGTAAATAACACGAGGAAGTTATTTATTTTTGAACAAATCACGACCGAATAATTAACCTTTTGAGGTTGATGAACGATCAAATTATCGGTCGTTGTTTTCGAGCCGTCTATCGTGTGACACAGTGATCTTAATTTTAATCTGGTTTCAAAGATAAAGTCATTATATTACCATTTCTTATTCCCTATCTATTAAGCGTGAAGAAGTGCATACAATCTACATTACCATTAAAAATTGTTGGTTTAATCTAAAATTTTGTTTGGTATTTATTATATTTTGCCGACTCCCGCTACGAAACGAGCAAGAAAAAAAAACACTGTCCAGTGCCATACAAATATCTTTGTCCCTGATTATCTCAAGTAAATGTCACTTTAATGTAATTTGAGTCGGAAACCTGTTTAGTAGGACTTGGATTGTGCCCTTCCCTTACAAAGTGGTAAACAAACAAATATGTAGAGCACGTTTAAACAAATATACAATACTGGTTTGTGAGATACCTATTGACTTAAAAACAAGGTACCTAGTTCTTGAAGTTTTTGTCGAACCATTGCTGCACAATAACAAAAAAAAATAACATGATCAAGACACTTTTAAGCCATCAGTATATTTCAATAATTTTCGACCTTGGTGACCAAAACAATTAGCCGCATGACAGTAAAGGCCGGCGCATATCAGGGCTGGTCGCATCGCAGCGCATCGCAAAACCTCTTATGACTCTTCCGCTATTCAAAAAAACAAATGAGATGGTATTTTCGCGTTGCGGTGCGGTGCGTCCCAACTTAGTGCGCGAGGCATATGACGTAATTTAAACAAGAAAGAATATCAATTAATAAATTATACTAACATATTAGAGGCCAGGTGTTGGCTTTGAAATATCTTCCCTCGTACAGCTATTAGGAGAGATGAGTCTAAAATTCCTGTTCGGAATTCTAGACAATATGTAAATATTAGTTCCTCTTATCCATAAATATATCAAACAAAATCGTGCAGTCCTCATATGTTAACCAGACATAATAGTCAGCTAGATAATTGTCGCATAAACTAGCAAGTAAGGGCAATGCGGAAGTGCTCAAGGGCAAAACAGATGTATGCTAAGCTAACAAAAGTACTTATTCATCTAGAAAAATCTCTTTATTAATGCTCTCCCTCGCTGATCGCTCTTCGTAATGCTAATAAGGAGCACATGAAGAAACCTAGACTATATACACGTCTTAAAATGGCAAATATACTGATTTTGCTCATAATGAAAGAACGATAAGGAGACTAAATGATACGAACGCCAAATAACCCCATGATTAATATTTGTAGAATTCACTGATGAACTCCGTAACCCACATCTATGTATATAACAGAAAGTCAGGTTAGTTACACCATTTATAAGTCAGGAACGGCTGGACCGATTTTTATGATCTTTGGTTTGTTGGATTGGTCTCCGCCCCGAATAGCAGAATAACTATAAAAACGAAAATATTCATAAAAAAAAAATTTATGAAGGGGCGGTACAAAGTTCGCCGGGACAGCTAGTTTAACATAATTCGTCAAATTTTACTTTAAACTAAAGACCCACAATGCGCAGCGGTACATTTGCCAGAAATTATTATTAGAAATATAATTATCTTTTCCAAATGTCACTTTGACAGATCCGTATTGACCAGTGGCGCTACCATTAATCGGCTAAACTAGTGTACTGGACCTCAGTAGTTGATCAATAAATACCAAATAAGGAAAGTAAAAGTGATCTACCTCAGCGAAAGGCGAGACGAAACTGCACAGGCAGACGACCCCACTGTCAGCGAATAGTTTGGCCACTTCAGCTACCCGTCTGATGTTTTCCTCACGATCCTCCTTGCTGAAGCCAAGGTTTTTGTTCAAGCCTGTTCTGATATTGTCTCCGTCAAGACCGTATGCTGGTATACCTGCAAGAACAGTGTTTTTAATGGATGATGACTTTAATCAAATGAGTCAGATTTTCAAAAGTTTTTTAAGATAATATAAACCTTGAAAATAATTGACTGTAGATAATTACTAACTTAGGTACGTATAACCGCAACATTGATCAGTCATAACTCTGGCTTCGACAGCGAGTAACAGTTGACAAATTTTAAGAGGTTAGATAACTTCTTCGCCTCAGTAGCTCAGGTAGAGCAGTCGCCAGGATTGCGAAGAGATGTGGGATTCATTTGCCGGTTGATTTTCTTCAAGTGTTATATTACTTTATATATAACTAGAATGTAATCGACGACCGTCTGGTGTGGTTATATAGTACAAGCTTTGCTTAGTTTGGGGTTAGATAATAGGCTAGTTTCCTGGGTCAAAAATATTATTCCATTTTGTCCGTCAGTTAGATTATCAAAATGTATTAGACCAATATTTTGTCTTTTGTCAACCAAACATAAAATGACGAAGATAAAGCGCATCAAAGTGAGCACGTGACGTCACGCCTTCCTAAGAGTGTCGCAAGGCGTGACGTTACGCGGAACTAACGGGCTATATCTTTATCATGATTTGTTTGATTGAGAAAAGAAAAAATACGTGTTCAATATTTTCTGTTAATCAAACTGACGGACTAATTAGTTTATTTTAGGAAACTAACCCATTGGTGTGATTGTGAAAACCATTTATTAATTAATTGCAAAAATAAAACCGACTTCAAAACACTAAAATGCTAAAAATAATCCTAACACTTAAGTACCTAATCAGTTACTTTTGGAGTCGGTGCAAACAAAAACATTGACTCTCTCATCGGCTGGCACTTTACTTTACAATAAAATTTACTTATTTCATCAATTTTTAGTGATAAATCCTAATCTAACTGCAGAACACCGATTTCATCCCCTATTTTCCTACCCTTAGGGGTGATTTTTATTTTGCAAACTTTTATCATGTTATTTTTGAAGTATAAGCTATTCAATAAAACAAAAATCATCAAAATCGGCTCATATTTATCGAAGATAGGTAACAAGAACCACAAACAAAATATTATCTGGGTATATATTTGTTGATTTTCTCAAAAAGTTCTAAATCAATTTCGATAAAATTATATGGGACCACCTCTGAAGTATGATCTACCAAACAAAAAATTGGCGGAGTAATCGCGTAACATACATACAAAAAAAAAAAGAACATACAGTCGAATTGAGAACCTCCTCCTTTTTTGAAGTCGGTTGAAAACAAATATACTTATTTTCTGACACGAAATAATTTCATAGCAACAAATCTTTATCTAGTAGTAACAAAGTATCGTGTCCTAAACGACCATAAAATTGTCGTTCAAACACATATTGTACTAAATATGGCAAAGCGACCTTGTGACGATGACCCCTGAGTAATATAATGCACAAATACTAACTGTAACTGTGTCCTCTCAATTCTTCACTCAGTTGTTAGACATAAATATCTAGTTAATTTCGACAAGAATTATTTAAAAAAAGCACATTTTTTAAATACTGTTAAGAAATTTTGTTGTTTTAAGTGAAGCCAGGTCCTTTACCTAAAACAACAACAATCCTTTACAATATTTTAACAAGATGTTTTTTTTGGTTGCACGTAAAAAGCGTAATTTCATCAGCGTAATTTCATCATCATCATCATCATCATCATCATTTGATCCATAGAACGTCCACTGCTGAACATAGGCCTCCCCCATTAACTTCCAGATTTGCCGGTTAAAAGCGGCCAGCATCCAGTGTCTTCCTGCGACCTTTACCAGGTCGTCTGTCCACCTTGTTGTGAGTGGAAAAGGCAATTACGTAAACAAAAAACATTTTTTATGATCGTTAGATCTCTACATTATCAGCGGGTGATACTAAAGATAAGATACTACAGACTATCAATGTGCGAGTAATATCCGGGCTATTGGGTCATGATTATGATTTTCGCAATTTAACTTGATCGAGTCATCTGGGGCTCCAGCTGAAAATCTGCGTTCTCTTTTTTTTGCAGAACATGCTTAGCTGGTAACCCTAAACATCATATTATTTGAATAACAATTTGTTTTTAAGATTATTCATAATTATGTTTTAAAACATCCTTCTTTCTCTCTCCTACATGGTAGACACTTATTGAATTTATTACAAATATTTAATTCAATTTTATTATTTTGATAGCTTGACCGTGGTCTTTGCGATTGGCATTAGATCTTCGTAACCCTTGGTCCCTGACGTAACCTTAACTTGATAGTTTTGGCCTATTGGTATTTAATCAAGCCCCCTAGCATTGACCACCAAAAAACGATATGATATAGCGATTTATCAACACCAACTTTTAACGCGCCGTGCCGTTGACGTCACATGTTATGAAAGCTGTTTCGATAAAAAAATTAAATAGCGGCTTTAGCTATCATATTTTAAAAAATAATACAGGTGTCGGCAATCGGTATATTATATCGTGTTTTGATGATCATGCTAGGGAGGGGGGGGGCACAGGTTGTATAAATACGTACATAGATTACAAAATATCCATAGGTAATAAGGGTCCCATCGGCACTTTATCGGTACTGAATCCTAAAAGCTACTAAAATACATATACAGCTATGAATAAAGACGTTATTCAGACTGACACAATGCTTGTTAGTTTTTGTAGGAAAAAAAAACTTTTTGTGTAGTCTAAAAACACTGTTGGAAAAAAAAAGCCACCGTTTGTTTATTATTTTGCTAAGCGACGACCTTACCAGAATATAATTAAAATGTTTAAAAAGTTTTTATATACCCCTATTAACAAGCCATGACTAAGTAAATTTAAATTTGTATAAGAACTCTCAAATTGGACAAAAAGTTACTAAATCTAAATTATTGTCCTAAAATAATTACATTAGTAAACTTATTATGTAATAATTACGGTATAATATTAATATTAGACATATTATGGTGTTGTTTCATAATGAATTGTATACCACTTATTTTTAGGAAAATACTTTTTGCTTCAAGTTGCAACAGGGCACAGCAGCAATGAATTCAAAAAATCATTCTATTGGACATCCCATTTTTTCACCCTACCACAGGACAATTTGTGGGCTAGCGCTGAGAAGCAGCGCATGATACTCAATGACTATATAGTCAGCCTCTTTACAAATAAGATTTTCGCAAGAAAAATATTCTGATGCAAGGGGTAAGTGATGAGATGACCTGCAGACGTATTATTGAAGCAATAGAAATTTATCTTGAATACGAACATAAATGATAAGTCATTAGGGGCGGCCTTTGTTCAGCAGTGGACGTCCTATGGCTGAAATTATGATGATGATGATGATGACGAGCATAAAAACCATTCGTGTATGAAAGGACATCGAACCTAATTGGCATACCTGGCTACACCTATTAAACATACGCCAATCGACAGAGAAAATAATTACAAACAACAAATACACTTTGACAAAACGTCGTAAATGATATACTTTGTTTAGAATTTCAATTTGAATATGTAATCTTCTTCTTCATCTATACGGTCAATCCCGGTTGCGTCCAAAGCCATTGCCTTGGAGCCCATGCAATGGGCATGCAATTTGAATATGTAATATTTATTTTTATTTACAATAACTTAAGTAGGTACTTAGATAATAGGCTAGTTTCCTGGGTAAAAAAATATTATTCTATTTAGTCCGTCAGTTAGATTATCAAAAAATATTGGACCTATTGGATTAATTTTGTCTTTTGTCAATCAAACAAAAAAATACGAAGATTAAGCGCATCAAAGTTTGGGAATGATGTCACAATACATGTCCAATATTTTCTGTTAATCCAACTGACGGACTAATTAGATTTTTTATAAACTAGCCTATTGGCGGACTTAATGCTATACCTACAATATTCTCTACTAGTCAACCTTAAGGCAATGCACATACTTTTCTTGTGTGTTTGTTTCGCCAGGTGTATTTTCTTCATTCAAAAACTGATTGTAATACAATCATTATCATTACTTAGAAGTATTTAATTACATACTACATATACTCGTAATCTAGTAGTCGTTTAGTATTACATAGATAAATTCAGGTCATAATCGCACGTGGATTTATTCAATAGCATACCAATTAATACACGTGTTCGTGATGTATAATGAAATCTTCAGAGAATGTAATTTATTTTAACATGCTATAAAAGGCCATGACTTGTTTTCTGAGCATCATTTTTGTTCAAAAATAAATTTTAAAAGAACAGTTTATTTAAAAATAATCATATTTGAAATATGATTTTTGCATTCACAATGTCCTAGGTAGCTCAGTTGGAAGGGTCACGCGGGTAATAAAAACTAAAAGGACAGACATCGGTTCGATTCCCACCTAAGGCAGTCGATATTTTTTACAAGTGAAATATTATCTTAGACATATTTATATCTAATCGATGTGATTCATGGTAAGCCTAATTATGATAGGCTAAGGCACTATAATAGCACGATAGCATAGCAAACTTGCTGATAAAAATATTTAATTCTAATAATGGGCAATTAATGACACATCAACCAAATGATATGTTATTGTATTCTATCATGGTATTAACTATTACTTTGTCTCGTCACTTTTGTTACTCGTCAAACGCCATAGGTCTTTAAGAGACCGCATAACAATAGAATTTCCATTGTGTCTCGTTTCACTGGCGTGGCTGACTAAACAAAAAGGAATCGAACATCACACCGACAGAAGCCTTAATCGATACACATAAAGGAAATAAACTGAAAACAGGGTAGACAGGTCTATGCTAGCAATATAATAATATCTAGCCGTTAGATGAAAACTGAGTATAAAATGGTCGCTCTTAGTTCTCCTCTCAGCGATTTTACGAGACCCGACCCGCGGATGGCATGATTGCAGAAGGCGATGAGTAGAAAACCTTTATAAGACCACTACAGGAACTATTGGAAGCCCACTTGTAATGTCTCTGAAACGTCAGCCCCCCTAGCATGTCTACCAAAACACGATATGATATGATATGATATAGCGATATAACGACACCAACTTTAAAAATATGATAGATTTAGCCGCCTTTTGAATTTTTATCGAAACAGCGATCTTAATATGTGATGGCGATTCAACACGGCGGCTTTATCTATCATATTTTTACAGTTGGTGTCAATATTTCGCTATATTATATCATATCATATCATATCGTGTTTTAGTGCTCATGCTAGGCAGGCTGATGTGTGATAGTATAGCATTATGAATAAATACTTTTGTTTTTGTTACGAGTTAAGATCATGATCAGACATGTCTCTTTGTAAAAAAAACTTTAAAAAAAGTTTCATTGTTTATTATTTATTAGGAGTCAATTATAGAAGGGGAATTCGAAATATATAAGCAAACCACGTGACTGTGAAGTGTGAACCGATTATCTAAATTAATATTAGTAAGACGATAATATTAATAAGTAGAGTAGTGACTATGACTACTGCATATTTGAAATGTGGCACTACGTTTTTCAGAAAACTAACAATAGTTTTTCATAATACGGAAAATTTATACAAAATACCTAATACTGTTACGCATATACATTTGTATCATAAAAAACTATTTTACATAACTAGATAAAATCGTTTGTACTATGATTGTATGCATATAACGGCAGAACACTGAAACGAAACGATACACAAAACATCTGTTATCGCGACAATATGACCACAGTACAAGAATAATGAGAAATTTATAGGGTCATAATTCACAATATTTTATGGTTGGCCACCCACGATGACAATCAAAGAGACAAAGACTACTTTAAATATCGTATTAAAATAATTAAAGTCATAGGTTACAAATATATAATAAACACACTTTTATATGGATTGGACTTGTCAAAACGAACGAATCAAATGAGCCCAAATACGAAGGTTTTACCAGTACGCAATGAGTTCTACTATTCTCCTCCTGCCTCCATTGTCAGAACAGCACGATGGTGTCAGATTATTGTATTGTCATCCGAAAGTCTGATACTCGCTAAGTTTTAAATTGATACATCAGTTAGAAGTAGGTTGAAGAATACTTCCATTGCAAGATTTTACTACATATGTAGTTAATTAGTTACAAGTGAAGCTAGTAAAAGTGTGTTAAAAGCTGTCGAACTAATGTGGTTGCAATAATAAAAAACCGGCCAAGTGGGAGCCGGACTTGCGCACGAAGGGTTCCGTACCATCATTATTAATATCATGCAAAAAACGGCAAAAAAATTACGTTTGTAGTATGGGAGCCCCATTAAAATATTGATTTTATTATTTTTAATATTTGTTGCTATAGCGGCAACAGAAATACATTATGTGTAAAAATTTCAACTTCCTAGCTATCACGTTTCAAGAGATACAACCTGGTGCCAGACAGACAGACGGACGGACAGTGGAGTTATAGGTTTTTAACCTTTGGGTACGGAACTAAGGACTAAAATGGGTAAGGCCAACATACTCTGTTATAAACATGTTTCGTTACCAATAAAATATTTGTATTTGTATTATTTGTATTTGACTACTACTTAGTAATTGACCAACATATCAAAAAAGTTAAAAGTAAAACGATAACAGCTGAATTCGTAAGATCATAGTGAAGCGCAGAATTTATTCAAACATATTCCGAATGAATTTTTAATTAACTCATTAAATGATTAGTGGGATGATAATGATTATATTAACGGCTCGAAAATAAAAATCATAATCTTACAAAAATCATCTAAAATACGCCTGTTAGATTAAAAAAAAACATTGATACATAAATAAAATATATCATAATTAAAAACTCATAATAATAAATTTTATTAAAAAAAATAAAACCGACTTCAAAACACTGAAATGCTAAAAATAATCCTAACACTTAAGTACCTAATCAGATACTTTTGGAGTCGGTGCCAGCCGATGAGAGATTCAATGTTTTTGTTTGCACCGACTCCAAAAGTAACTGATTAGGTACTTAAGTGTTAGGATTATTTTTAGCATTTCAGTGTTTTGAAGTCGGTTTTATTTTTTTTAATAAAATTTACTTATTTCATCTATTTTTAGTGATAAATCCTAATCTAACTGCTGAACACCGATTTCATCCCCTATTTTCCTACCCTTAGGGGTGATTTTTATTTTTCAAACTTTTATCATATCATCTTTGAAGTATAAGCTATTCAATAAAACAAAAATCATCAAAATCGGCTCATATTTGTCGAAGATAGGTAACAAGAACCACAACCAAAATATTATCTGGGTATATATTTGTTGATTTTCTCAAAAAGTTCTAAATCAATTTCGATAAAATTTATATGGGACCACCTCTGAAGTATGATCTACCAAACAAAAAAAGAATCATTAAAATCGATTCATAATTGGAGGAGTAATCGCGTAACAAATATACAAAAAAAAAAAAAAAAAAAACATACAGTCGAATTGAGAACCTCCTCCTTTTTTGAAGTCGGTTGAAAACAATAAACAATGCAGATGACGTTCTTAAAGCTTCGTTCAATTTCGTTTAAAAAAAAAACATTGAATAGGTATAGTAGTACAAAGGATCTGAAAGAAGAAAGAAAATTCAAACAGTTCTAGTGATCTGTAAGCTAAGCACGTTGTCGTAGTGCGAGAGAACCACACTGCTGACTGTACATTATTTTAACCAAGTAGAATTAACATTTAAAATCTTACCTTTGGAGACTAAGTAGGCTTCTAGCGCAAAAGCGATGCTGGTCTTGCCAGCGCCGCTGAGTCCTGTGAACCATACTGTGCTGCCTCGGAATGCTCTGCTTCCAAGGGCTCGACTCCTGGTAGCTCTGGACACCTGATGCTTTTGCTCCACCACATTCGTCGCCACTTGAGCGCACTGAAACAATAAAAATAAACATCAATGAAAATTTTAAATCAACAAATGCTTTTTTTAAACTTTTTCGAACGTTTAATAAACGTTTTATTCCTTAGTGCTTTATCTATTTATCGGAGAAACTAATATTTTAAACTTTATTCACTTATCATATCGATAACCAATAGTTAAATGACTAACATGTTATGCCTTACGCTTTTCTACATAGCTATCAAAGGCAGATTTAAAAAAAAACCTACAATTTCACATGACTTACTGACACATTTAATTCCTGGCAAAAAGAAAAAAAACATGCCAGGGCTCCATACATCAGGTTGCATCACTTGCATAGTTGAATCTGACATTTGAAATCTTTCAAAGTAGAACATTATTATCTATTCTGATATTATCAGATACTAAATGTATAAACAGTTTTCGTATTTAATGTGATTTGTGATATGTATGTACCAAATTAAGTATTATCTTTCTGTCCTTTAATTCAAACATAAAAAATCGAAGTGGTTTTTAACGGTTTTTACGTGATCACGAAACGATGTTACCTCAATCATTATTATCAACAGATTTTAAGATACGCTAGTTAGTAAGAATGTAGAAATCAACGTTTGAACACCGATTTTTATATCGAAACCGAGCAGCTTGGCCAGCGTCGAATAAGGGTAGTACCTAAATAATATTATTCGTATTCAGAGCTTCTAATCTTTGAGAGCGTACAGGAAGAGACCTTCCCGTGTCACTAAAACGCAAACTTGTAGGCGTATGTAAATGCCTGTCCTCACCTACGGTGCTCAAACGTGGTCATGATCAAAAATCACTATTGGTACCATGTAAACTGTGTGCGTGCTATTGACATATCGCTATGCAAAGTGGGTGGTGGGAGAAGTCAAATCGATCGCAGCACGCTATTTGGCAGAAATGTGAAATAACTCTGGACTGTCATGTGTCAAATTGCTATATTTCCATAGAATGCCATACCAACGAAATTAAGTATTTTTAAGTAATAACGTTAAAATTCGCGATATGGGTCACACGTGTTGTGTTATAAAGTGTAGAAACAATTTTATTCGTTTTCAACATCAAGACGGAAATTGGAGCATAGAAATAAATGGACAGCTGCTATGAAAAGAAAAATGATTGTAGGGGGTTTGTGTCACAGACTTTAATCATATGATTACAGCTTTTTTAAGTAGCTTTGTCCGTTGGTTCTAAGCTCTTTAACGTCTCTTACATGCTGTGCAAATACTAGTTCTTTCACTTTTTGCACCAGTTTGAGGTTAGAAAGATATATTATGTTGTATCGATCAAATCCCGTACGTATTATAACATTTATATTTTAGTTCAAGTAAGAAAATAACTTATTATAATATGCACAAACTTTTTAGATATTTTCATCAAATTTCAAAGAAAAACAATCCGAAAATCATTCTCAAACCATCCAGATGCCATAATTTGAGAGATCTTAGTCCACAATAATTGTGGTCACTAGGGGCGCTGTCATCGCGCACACAGCGAATAGCGAGATCTTAATATACCTATCGAAATTTCGATTGTAATCCTAGATAGCAGATCATGTGTGTTACGGATGGCAATGCCAACAAGGTAAAAGATATTATTATTGTTGTCATGTATTGTTACGTCGGGTCTATTGAAGTGTATGGTTTTATAGGCGATAATGATGCGATCCCAGTATATCAGTTGTTACTGAAGTGTTTGTTTGTAATATGGACCTTATGTGAGATGGTTCGGTGTACGAGGTATTTGTGAATGATGGACATAACCTGTTCATCTTGTTGCTCCGGTTATGTGCTGGATCGTTTCAGGTGCGCTGTTACTGTGCAATGTTCGTAGATATGGGAAGTGAATTCTTTATTTATGTTTACGGTAATTCGGAGTTGCGATTACCTGATCTTTGTTTGTGTTTGTTTTGCTGAAAGGCCTTGGTCTTAAGAAATAACTCGCCAGTACACTACGCTACAGCCATGCATTTGATGCATTTTTGTCGACATGTGGCTAATTGAGATCAGATTTATGCATTTTGTGCAGACTTTCATTTGTCTATTGATCAAGTTTTCGTTGATTCTCAATGTTTTTCTCAAAACTTTGGGTATTTTGACACTTAAGTTTAATTCTGGATAAAATTCTGGATATTCAAGAAAGTATCTTATATTTTCTAAAATCTGTTTATCGTGTAGGTTACTTATTAATATAAATAATTCCTTTGCCTCTTTCACTCTGTTATAGCAGGAGCCGTATTACTAAATGATTGTATTGATTTGTACATACAGACTTAGACTCTTTATAAAGAAAAATAAATGTGACACTGGTGAAGACATGACTGAAGATAATTCCGAAAGAGTAAGTGAATTAGGTACTACAAATTGGTATTAGGTACAGAACAACTGATAGTTGCCTATAACTTGCTGTTAGTGTGTCATAAGTAGAGATGTGTCGTTTTCGGAATCATTCCCCGTGTGAGGAATATTCCCCATACAGGGAATAATATTCCACGCATTGGGAATGCCGCGCATGCTCTTGACAGAACAGAGCGTTCGTGGTAAATTCTAAATATTATATCATAACAAATTGTACTATGTAATAAAATAGTTTAGCTTACAAAAATACACAACGGACACGATTTATATGTTTATAGGTCGAATAACCATAGCAACGATCCTCCATTTACCAATGCTCTAAAGGGCATTCACATTCTTAATTGGAATTGCGAGAGCACTTTAGCATCTAATCAAAATACCCACTTACACTACAATTGATTTATGTAACAGCGAACTTGACCTGAGTCACGGAACTAGATTATTAACTATCAAACCAAAACAAAGTTTTTTCTACACATAATTTTGTAACTAAATTTGAGAATTGCAACAAAACATGCATTGAAATCATATCTAAAAACAATTTAAAATGACCTTGACGAGTGCAGTTACAGTGTACAGCATTTTCCATTATGCTGCCACGGGTAACTTCCTGGTTGTTCAAAAAGAAAAAACAGAATTTAGTAAATACACTAGTCCAAGTTCACTAAACTTCCTCTTCCCTGGTTTTTAATTTGTGTTATTTTATTTACAAAATCCAATCAATTAATGCAAAACCAATTTATTGGCACTAAATATAAGTTTGCACTGTTACAAATTATAAATTTCATAATGACAGCAACGAATAAAGTGGACTGCAGTTAAGTACTATATTTATCAGTTACCACCATACAGGTCGCATGCTAAGCATGCTAAGATTAGGATTTTACTAAAACCTGGTCACAAAGGTAATTTTAAACCTATTAGTCTAGTAGAAGTTGATAGCTCAGACAGATTTAGGCTAAATATAGAATAAAAAGAGAAGTGCAGTGCAGTTAGCTTTGCACTTAATTAAATGCGTTATTATAGTCGCCAAATATAAGCTAGCAAAAACTTAAGCCCAAATTTTCCGAAAAATATTTAAAAAATACGCTTAAATTGTCAAAATCTACATAAAATTTTGAGCATAGCATTTCTGGTAAGTACTCATACTTCAGGGGAAAAACATATTGAAATCATTGAAAAATTAAACAAAAAAGATACTAATTCTTCTTCTTCTTTATTCAGTGACTTCCAGATCAGGAAGTCACTGAAGGATTATATAAGATTTCAATTGTAATTAAATCTTGTTTTTTTTTAAATCGTGTCCAAAAAGAATATTTTAGTTATAAACAAAAGAACTCGTCCAAATCGCATAGCATAGGGAATGCAGAGAAAGTCAGCGACTTACGTAAACACACTAGCCGGCTACATAACGCGTGAGATAATACTATAACTGCTGCACATTACTGCATTTTACTCATTAATGTAGTGAGTCTTAAGTAGCGTATTAGCAAATATGATGCGACGTATTATGTACAAGAATTTTTTTAAAACGTTAGAATTCCAATTCGTTTATGGAATCCTAGGAATAACTATACTATTATTGGGATGGGAATTAAAATCATATTTCAAAAAACCGGCCAAGTGCGAGTCGGACTCGCGCACCGAGGGTTCCGCACAAACCTGTAGGTACCTATATAAGTAAAAGTTCACCCATCACGACAATCGAGTCATAGTTATGGTATTTTTATTGCAAAATGAAATCCATAACATTACGAAAGGTAAATTGCAGTTTACGATTTATGACGTATTAAAAAAACTAGTTACTAGATCTCGTTCAAACCAATTTTCGGTGGAAGTTTGCATGGTAATGTACATCATATATTTTTTTTAGTTTTACCATTTTTTTATTTTAGAAGTTACAGGGTTACAGTTACACACATTTTACCACTTTGGAAGTGTTTCTCGCGCAAACTATTCAGTTTAGAAAAAAATTATATTAGAAACCTCAATATCATTTTTAAAGACCTATCCGTAGATAACCCACACGTATGAGTTTGGTAAAAAAAATAATTCAGTTCTAAGTATGGGAAACCCCCAAAATGTATTGTTTTTTTTTCTATTTTTGTGTAAAAATCTTAATGCGGTTCACAGAATACATCTACTTACCAAGTTTTAACAGTATAGTTCTTATAGTTTCGGAAAAAAGTGGCTATGACATACGGACGGACGGACAGACAGACAGAAAGACATGACGAATCCATAAGGGTTCTGTTTTTTGCCATTTGGCTACGGAACCCTAAAAACTAAAACACACTGTCATATAGGGGGTCCTGTAACCCGTAACTCAAGGATAACCTTAACCACATATTATACATCATAGAGAATAACTTTTGTTCTATGATTTTTTGAATTTATTAGTATTTCTTTACAAATTCAATCGGCTGTTTGATAATTTTGTATGCGAAGTCAATAAATTTTCATGCAAATATTAATACTATATTGAACGTAAGTTACATTATTAAGGTTTATTCATTCAATTTATTCTGACTGTTCGTGACCGACTTACCTACCTAGCTACGACTTCCGAGTCAGAACATCATTATGGCATATTAAAAAAAAACGATTCGCTAAATAGAATTGAAACACAAACACCACATGATTGCAATAAATGATTGAGTTTGATATCATTGTACGCACTCTACATTTCTACTAGATGTCTCATAAAATACTACATGTCTTTACTCTTCTGGTTCTTCGTGGTAAAAAGGTTAGAATAAATCGTACCTGTACTAATTTTGCGCGACAAATAGCATTAAGTTTATCGATATAATTACTATAGTAATTCTCGATAATAACGTATTTTTTTATTAATGTTATCTTTTTATAGAGCCTTGTTCTCTACTGATAAAACTTGCGGTTGCATTGTATGATGATTACATAAATAAAATAATTTGATACGTGACACCTATTAAATACAGTTAGATAAAAAAAACCTAAATGTATAAGTACCTACTATTCTTTAAAGTTTTTGTGTTATAAAGTATCTATCTATCTATAGTTTATGTACGAGAACATAGTATTAAAAGTGAATTGACTGAACTTGAAAATATTATTATTTTTTCACAATCATGTAAAAACTTAAAAGTTTAAATTTGGTCGCATTAAAATAAGTTTCCTACAGATTAAATTTTAATATAAATAATTCTGCGGCGTCCTCCAGTCCAAAAAAAAACTAAATAAAACCGAACCGGAAATCAAACCACGTTCGACCCTTTGCGTTTACTACAACAATCGGGTCGTTACATTACACATCAAGTTGTGTGTGAAATAAAATGTAGAAGATCGCGATTTTGCACAATAATGTGAACCACGCATGAGAGTGCTTTCGGACGGAAAGAAAGCTATCATTGAAATAAACAGACGGGTGAAAGTTATATTTTAATTAAGCTTAATTAACACGACAAAATTATGAAACGTAATTGCGGAAAACATTTTGCCTGTTTTAACCCTTTCGCTGACAACGAAGCATAGACAATGGGTGTTGTAACTCATGAAACCCCGAGCGGTCGCATGTGACCGCATCAGGGCTGGCACGATTAAATAATTTTGATTCAAATCATGATTTAAATAACGATTTAAAACAAATGAATTTTTGAATAAAAACCAATGAACATCATTATCATCATCATCATTTCATAGGACGTCAACTGCTGAACATAGGCCTCCCCCATTGACTTCCAGATTGGCCGGTTGAAAGCGGCTTGCATCTACCGTTTTCCTGCGACCCTTAGCAAGTCGTCTGACTACCTTGTGAGTGGACGTCCTACGCTGCGCTTGCCGGTACGCTGCCTCCATTGTTCCAATGAACAAATGCATTTAATTTTCCTTTCTTTTCAGACATCAACATGAAAGAATGATTTACAAATTATATGTAGGAGGGTTGATAAGGGTTCTTTAAAACTGAGAAATCAAAATTATTATTCTGATACAAAAAAACTAGTTACGCACGCAAAACAATGTGTAAACAATATAAAAAACTAGACGAATAAATTCTTGTTGGAACGAATCTAAGTAAGACCGTAATAAAATTGCATGCGAAGGTTACAAAAGCAAGGTTAAGGGTGCGTTCTGTTTTACGCGAAAATGTAGTTTAACTGTAGGGAAAATGAAAAAAATGTTTATAATTAGGATATAAAAAAAAAAGATTAAGCATTTTATGTTTTTTTTTATGCCTTACAATAATAATATGTAAACTTTTAATACGACTGAAATTAGAGCAACAAAAAATCAAATTTTGGTTTCTTCGATTTTCAGTCTAATTCTGTACTTTAAGTAAAATTTGCATTTTTTGGGTTAACCAGAATACCGTTTGTGATCGTAATGTTACTGGGAGCGGATTGACAATGGATTGCGGCTATTGTCAAATTACGGGAATTGGACTTCTGGAGTTGGACTTCTGGAGTTGGACCAAGTATGACGATAAACCATAGATTTGTATTTTAGATTTACATATCTCACGGGATACATGTTCCGTATTAATCGATATTATTTTTCAACCTTTAAGTCAAAGTAGTTTTATTCTTTTCTCAAAAAAGTACGATTTTAAGTGTAATTTTTATCTTTATATCTATAAAGGTATGTTTTGTAATAATTTTTTTGGAACAAATATATATTTCTTTTTTATTTTTATTTTTTTACGATTAGTAAGCACTATATATTATAGTAAAGTAATATTGCACACGCAAATCGTCATGGTTAAGTAATCGGTTAGTAAACATACTTGTGCATATTTATACACAAACCTATTTGTATTTCTATGTAATAGGTAATGTGTAAGGTATCTGTCGTAGGATTTTTCCGGTGTTCCCTAACAGTCCCAGCTCAGTACACCTAGACCCTAGCCGATCTAGAAAAGCTTTTTTTGTGCATTAGTCTGACTTGGAATGGAACCTGCGCAATCACCTAAAATATGTTTTTATAGTTTAAGAAATAAAAACCGAGAGTCTTTTTTTAAAATGTACACTTGCCAAACAATCATTATGCCATTTAATTAAGAATAACTAAAGACCAGACCTATTGAGTAAATAAACATTAACAGTTTCTAAAAATAGTTTTTAACCAATTTACGAGAAAACTTTAAACAGATTCAAGCACATGTTAGTAAGTTTCATTTATTTCGTAAAATTACTTAATTAGAAAGAAAAAAAGAAAATTGCCATTTTGTATTATAACAAAAGAAAACTTCATGTTTTGCTAATGTGTTTTTGTAGTATGATCTTGCTTGATAATGCTAATTAATTTTAGAGTGGGTAATTGAATGGGAAGTGAACATATTTATCCGAGCAAATTTTGTAAATCTTTAAAAATAATAAAATATTATTACGTGCAATGAAAAATAAATAAACTAAAACAATCTAACCGTCCTGACGTTTCCATTCCCGTTGCCCCATTCAGCAATTTTGTATTTCTCGAACGTTTCACAGACCTTTTGGTTTCTTGTTTCGAGACTCATGTTGTTGGATACAACTTGACAGTTAAGTACTAAAACTTTCGCTCGGAGCAAGAATGCGCGCAGGCAACGAAATCGAAAACACGTCGGCGCGTGCGCAGCGCGAACCAACACTGGCGCGGATCACAACCGCCGCCTATTATAAATTGGCAATAAATAAATTGTATTTCAATTGGACATAATACCCAACCTTGTACAATAGCTGTTATGAAAACCAAACTTTATAATAAAAGAAAATTTATGCCAGCTAACCAGTTGTTTGTCGATTTTTATTAATTTGGTATTTAATTTCAGTCAGTTACATACGAATATTCCGTATATTGGTTTAATTACTTAAATAAAGGATTTAAAATTTATTTAGCTTGTGATAAATTCCGAGGTTGTCTTATTACTTCCCAATAAAATAGCTAAAAGCATTTTAAATAGTTTCCTGACTTGGTAAATTGGCACAATTAAACATTTTATTGTTATAAGTTCAGTTTTATTTTGTGAATTAGGTATAATATTATTAAAAATCTTTTACCTTACCGAGGTACCTGTCCTATTTTCTAGAGTAATAGGTGCAATCTTAAGTATGGAAAAGATAGTCAAAGGTCTGATGAACAGCTGTGGGAGAGAACAGGCAATGCTGGAGGGATATGTCATTGTGTCTGACAGATCTTTCAACAACATTTGTGGATATTTAGTAATATGATACCGATTAGATAGAATAAAATCATGTTTAATGGAAAGTATCCGTATTGAGTTAGTCAATGGGGAAGCATAGGCAAAGCTAATCACAGGTGGCGCCAGCGTTTTTAGTCTTGTTAACCAATGTCCACATGTCTAAATGTTTTTTTGTACTGTTTTTGTGTGTGAGTGTGATGACTTTAACTCGTACACAGAAGCATATTTTAAGAGAGATACAATTATTGTGTTTTTACAACAACAACAACTAAGTGAACGTATAACGCAGGTAAAGATTATTTCACCTGCCTACAATGTTAAACATATTTGAAACAGCTGACGGCTAATCAAATTTCTTGAGCAAATACAGATTAATTAAACCTAGACATTATAGATTTCAACAAGGCAAATCCATTTCCTCAGCTGCTTTCATGATAGTTACTAAAGTATCATCTTATTTGGACAAGCGTAAATGAGTTACAACGGTCTTAGTTTTTGATATGAGCAAGGCTTTTGATTTCGTGTCACACAATACCCTACTAAATAATTTAGGTACGCGGAATTTGTAATTGTAATTTTGTAATTGCAAATAAATGGCTTAAGAGTGAAAAGATTGCTGACCTTCTGGGATGATCTAGGCTGGTTGGAGTAAGAAGGAAAAGGTAGCACGCACAATGGCCCAATCAGGAGGCTAAGTGCGGAAATAGCCCAGACAAACTAACTAACTAACTAAATGGCTTAAGAGTATAATATGTCATCAATAAAATAGAAAGAAGTTAGCGTGCTACTAGGTAGCATTTTGGGTTCTTTATTATTTCTAATCTGCTTAAATGATTTTGGTATGGTAACTTCGCTTAGTGTGAAACTATCTTTGATGGCAGTGCCGTAGCTAGCCCTTTATGCGCCAGGTGCAAGTTTCTATAACTGCACCCATGCATGACCAAAACATGGTCTGTTCTAGCCATTTCTGCGCCCTGGCCACCGCTAGCGCCGCTCTATTTACTGCAATGCTTTGAAGTCAAGGTCGCGGTCCTACAAAGATGCGTGCTAAGTCCCACGCTTTTCAATATACTAGGTAAAGGACTACTACATAACTAAATTGAATATCTTCAGAAACGTGATCCATATATGCAGATGAGGTGATCTTAAGTTGGGGGATTATTGCTAGAAATTGAAAATAATCTTATTGGATGACGCGTGGCCCTGGACGGCAGCGGTTTTACGAGTAGGGTATAGGTATTGCTACTATCGAAATATCAATCAAAGAAAATTTAATTAAAAATGTTTGTATAAAATCGTCAATATGTGGCACTCGATTAAATTAATGTACAGACAACAGCTCGTCAACCTACCACAAAACGTCAAATTTTCATAATTGATAATGATCTCTACATGTCGGAGTTTGAGTTGAAAATCGGTTCCATGGCTTATACATTTTTGGGAAGGTTGACTTGCCGTTGACTGTACTACAGTTGATGACACAGGAGTCCGTTATCAAGGTTTTTAAAATATCCCATCGATTAAATGACCCGTCGGTCTGCGGTGAATAGAGTTGTAGAAATTAACTTCGCGAAAATGTTTTTCAATACAAGAACTTTCGATTCCATACAAAAGATAAGTGTTGCGGAGATAAAGAATACCTTCGAGAAACCCAGCAGTCTTTAGTATATGATTTTTTCTAGGCAGAGCTTGACGAGCATAGGAATGGACAGTCGTGTTGCGAACTACCTGTACTAAGGTTTAGAGATCGTCTGCAAGGAATCATTTTAATTAAGCAGAGTCTACACTCGCTTGTGAATCGCTCTGCGAACCTTTGACACGATTCGTTGACTCGACGCAAAAAAATTATGGCCCTTCTAATGCGAGACGTTCACGAGCCCTTCGTCGCGGGACAAAAAACCGACACCGGTTGGGGAACGCCACGAAGCGCAAACGCGAAGCAGCGCAACCATCGACACTTGCGATTCGTGTCTTTCACAAGCGTTCTCACTGCGAATGTAGAGACGGATACGCCTTGGCTTAGCTGCAGTGCACGGTACTTAAGCGTAACACACACAAAGAGCGTGCGCAGGACGGCAACGGGCCACGAGGGGAGTACGGCGGGACTGTTAAGAGGCCGTCCTAGAAATCGTCGTATTTCCGTACATTTCGTTCTCTGATTGTAAAGACGTGAATGATAATTGAAACAAAATAACACGTGATTTAAAAAGATTATTTCTTATTCTTGCATGTAACATGAATGGATTTTTCATATAATTTCAAAAATAAAGGTAAATCACCAAAAGAACTAGGTACCCCCCTTATTACAGAAATGATGTTCGAGTTACATTTGAAAATCAGTTTACAAGAGACTACAAGTTATCTTGACAATTCGATTTTAAATTTAAATAACATTTAATTGAAGATATCGATGGTGGAAGTATCAATTAATGTAAGGGACAAAACACGACTTTTCAGGATGGCCAAAAAAAGGTTTTTTTTTTCTTTATACCTCAATATCTTTTCATGGGAAGTTACGATTTAAATGGTTTCTATAGCAAAGTTTCTTAGATTTTTTACTTCTTTCATAATATAAACGCCAAATTTGGGAAAACTTGGTAGTTTAAAGGATAGCATGTCCCTTACATCAAAAAAACAAGCTTGACTGTACCTTACAATGTTGGAATTTCACAATATGGAACGTCCTGTATGTTGTAAGGAACATTAAAGAATAAATACACGGTAGTAAATTATTGTAACTGACAATTTTAACAGTGAAACATGATGTAAGTCACTAAAATATAATAATTATATTTGTTAATTTTGCTTATTTTTTTTATTAAAATATTTTTTATGAACTTAATTAGCCAGTTACCTAAGAATTAAAATAAAACCAATTCATTTTTCATAATTCAGTCGTTTATTTAACATTAAGACCAGAAAATGTATGTAGATAACGCTATGATAATATTAACATTTTGTTAACACAGTTCAAAACAGTAACAAAAAAAGAACTTCTCTATTTAATGTCTCATATTTATTAACTATTATGTTTATTAACTTTAAACATTCTTGCAAATAATGGACTATCTGTTAAGAGTACCATCCCAGGTATTTTCCATACAAACTAATCTTACAAATTATTCAAACATAAATAAATGCTGTAATTTTTTTATCATTTACAGTTAGATATGAAAGCATGTTATTTTTCTCTTAATATTTAGACATTTTCGGTTTCTGTAAACGTTAAAATTTTAACCATTTAGGGCCATTTTCACAGTGCAGAGTAAAATTTTAGTTCAGAGTTAGTCCTTAACCCTGGGTTTAATCAATAAATTTGCATGTCAAATTAAATTATTGATTTAATCCAGCGTTATGGACTAACTTTGAGTTAAAATTTAACTCTGGAGAATTAAGAAAGAATAAGGGCCACTTGCACAGGCAAGTGGTCCTTATTCTTGTGTTTTATTTATACAATATACACTTCTCATAATATGATTAGTTAACAAATAGTATTCTAAAGACTTATAATTTAGAATAATTTGAAAATTTTGTTTATATCAAAACTGCCAAGGATGGCATTTGTGATTTTAACAAGTTATACATTTAAAACTTATTTAAACAAAACATTCTTACTTTATATTTTTGACACATATCCAATCAACTCTTAACTTCTAATTATTATAAATTCTGTATTATATTTAATCTTCATCAGGCCTCCCGTCGATATCATCCTCATCAGTTTCATTAAGGGTGTCCTTTACAGGTGCTTTATAAGGAAGGTTTAGATATTCAGCATGAAATCTTTTTGGAATTATTCCAGAATCGCATAACTTTTTAAGATCCTTGTATTTTGGAATAGAAATTGGCAACCTTTCTTTATAAAGATATGGAGAATTATCTGCATTGCTCTGAATCATATTACAGCTTGTACTTTCTTCTGGATTTCGGTATGCATTGTCTAACATCTTTTTTTGTTTGCCTCTCGTTAAAGTCTTTTTTCCAATTTGTTTACCTTTTCCTTTTCCTTGTGATTGTTTGGCGAGTTCTATGTAGTAAGTGGTTCCATTTTCTGACATGGTATATTTAACTTCCATTCTATCTAAGCTGCCTTTTTTAAATGTGCACACTCTTATATTTTTCATTCGCAAATCTTTATCTTTAAGGGTAGCAGGAGTGAATTCCTTATCCGCTAAATTATTAAAATCAATGAACTCTGTATGTTCCATCACATTTACAGAATATGGCCGAGGTTGTTTTCTGGAAGACTCCATAAAGGTTGGCCATTGAGATGGTGCCCAAACTATAAGTTTTTTAACTTCTCTCTCAATGACTGCATGCATACTATCGACAGGCATGTATGTGTGCCCGGCCAAAAGGTAATTAAGTTGTACTACTTGTAAATTTTTGGACTGCTTCAAGAAATGTTTAATCATTGAGAGTATTACTTTATTTTTATTTTGGCCGGCGCAGTTATCACAGTATAATAATAACGTGTTTACTCCTTTGGAATCGATTTCTTCCAGGTATCGCAAAAGACATGTTGCTATTTCACAACTACCTCGCTTACCGTCCGACTCCCCCCATGTGTAGCAATATCCGTTTTGCGTTCTACTCTCATACACTGTAAAATTATACACAGCATATTTTCTGGAATAGTATAACATCATACTTTCTCCACAGGGGGTGGCCAAAACTTTTTGGAGGTCGAAGCTAGCCACAATCAATGTGTCATCGGTTGTAATGTTTTGATGAATTTTGAAACGCTTATAAGTTGCATTTTTTTCTAATAAGTGAGACTTCAATTCTTCATTCGTCGTAATATCTGGATTATTTTCATTCTTAGTGCAGAAAAGACATTTGTCCTTTTTAGGTACATGAAATGCAAGGTTGTACTCATTAAACAAGTTTTTGAATAGCTTTTCACTTAAATAGGTTTTAGATCTTTCCTGGCATTGTTTAACATATAATCTATATAAATTTGACGTATTCCTAAATTGTTCAGGCAGATATAATTTTTTTGAGTCCTTTCTGCTGTAGTGGGATGGTAAGGCCGGTAATGTTTCAATGTATGTCCTGGCATAAAGCTTTGTGTCTTCGTCGTATTTGTCTGGAGCAGTCCGTGTTCGAGATTCATGGCTAGAGAGCCCTTCTTTTGCATGGCTAATATTGTATAAAATGAATGTTTGACTTATGTCCAATGTCTTAAGTATAAATTGCTGGCAGACCTGTCTTCGTCCTTCGCCTTCGTTTATAAAGTACTCATAGGTTGTCATCCGTCTGCTAGCTATATTTTTCGTCTTTTTGCGTTTTATTTCGGTTGGTCTGCAGCATTGTACAATCCAATCTCGTTTCTTTTCATCAGTGAGTGTCCAAAAATAATCAAATATAGATCTCCTTCTTTCTTCTGTTATTTCATGACATTTTCTAAAACACTTCTTCTCTTTACAAGGATTTTCTTGTAGCTTTCGGGCTTCTTTAACTTTACCAGATAATGATACGTACGATAAACCCTTTTCTTTTAAATTTTTTCGTGATTTGCGTTTACTTTCAGTTTTTCTTTTCTTTACAGGGACAACTTCTTTTTCATCAGTTTTTTTTTTTTTTGTTTTAGATTTCTTTATTTTTTTAGTTTTATCATTTTCTTTTGACTCATCTGAAGAATTGTCTTTTTCTGACCAAACGTCAGAACTTCCCGAAGAAAAATCTTGCTTTTCATCATCTATATAAAAATCCATACAAGATTTTGTAAACATCGAGCGTTTCTTTTTGTTATGAATGTTATTACTTTCATCCTGTGTCTTTTCCTCGTTCGGTATCAAAGCATCACGAGAAGTACTAGGACGTGGGTCCATAATATCACTATCACATTGTAGTTCTTCTATATTATTTTGCAGGGTGAATGTTGTTTCATTTGTAAGTATGGTCGGAGATACTACGTGACAATCTTCTTGTGGTGCAATTAAGTCTTCAGAGACAGTTTCTTCGCAGCCATCTGTTGGATTGTGCAAGATAACTATCCTATCATCAAGTAATGATGCTGTCTGTATCATTTGTGTTGTCACATTTTTGTCAGTATGTTCGATTTCACCTAGTATTTCAGGCATCACAAATGCGTCAGAATTGTTTGCGTCAGTTTCTGTTACAACATCAAGATGTTTTTCGCTTTGTACAATATTGATGACATATGATGTGTACGAAAAAGTACTTTCATCGACATTATTATCACCCTCTGCAATATTTTTGGAACTTTCGTCAAGTTTATTAAAAAATGAATGTGTTCGAGACAAGGACAAAGTAGATGTGTTTAGGATGTCCATAATATTATTATTATCTTCAATAGTACATATTGTTTCGTTACTATCATTGACAATAATGTTAGATCTATCAATGTCCGCTTCTGTATCAGCATAATTTATAAGTGAAGTAAAAGTATTTATCCTCTCTGAAGTATTTATTTGGTTTTCAGCAGATCTAAAAAACAATTATTACTGTTAGTTCAAAGGTACGAGACAACAGTTGCAATCAAATACCTGTTATCAATTTAATGTAAGGGACATCATCTTTGAGGATACATCTTTTTCTAACGTAAAGACAATTTTTTTTTGTAAAATATTTTCTAAATTCCAATTTCTATATTTTTTTTTATCTCATTCATTTTATTACTAACTCTGACAAGTTTTATAAATGTAAACAAACATTTTTCCATTTAAAAAAATATTATTAATTAATGTATACGATTTTCTACTAAATGATGATGTTACTTACAGTAAATTTATATGGCTAAATCATGGTAAGTAAAAAAAGTTATATTTAGATGATAAGTATAGAAAACAATCGAATAAAGGTAACATTTTATTAACTTTAAATGATTATGTTTTATGTAACTAAATATAGTACCAATTTACTTAAATACTAATGTAATTGCCTTCATGATTTATGAAATTAGTTATCTGTAGGTAACTAGAAAATAAAAAGTACTACATAACCTAAACTCAATTTAAAACGAGTCTCACACTCGAATTCTTTTAGGTAGTCATTTAAGAGATTAGGTTACAAAATAAACATACCTACATTCATTTATAAAACTACATTAATATTGGCATGCTAAACAAGGTTTCTGACGGCACAGATGTAAAACTATTATAAGTATTCAGTAAAACTAACTTACCTCTCAATGATTATTCTTTTCATGTTCAGTAACTCGTTCTTTCGGGCTAGTAAGTCACACAAATCATCATCAGTACATTCAGACATTATGTAAACAGTGTTATATACATTAACAACACAATCATAACAGCCACAGATGCGGGTCTTGCATTAAATCCCGTATAAGAGAAAACTTCAGGTTGCAACCTGCTCTGACGCGTAAGTGACTACCCTCCCGCACCTCGTTTTACTCTTGATGCGCGATTACTTAGGGTAAGGAGCAAACATTATAAATTCCTGTATGAATATTAACGTAAGGGCTTAATTCTAATAAATCAGAAAGTTTAAAATGAAGTAAGGTTCAATGAGTTCAAAAGTTAAAACCAACAGTATAAGGTAAGGGCCAAATTGTGTTATTAAAAAGACTTACTTTATTTTGTAAGAAGTAAAATAAATTTAAGTCCTTTAACTTATTTGTTTCGCCAAAAATCGTACTTAGATGACTAAAAATGTGTAACGTAAGGGACATTTTTTTAAAGATTTCAAAATTTCAAGTATACCAATCGATAGAGCCAAAAATTCTGAATACGGTGGTATATAAAACTCATTTTGGCCAACATGTCCCTTACATTAATTGATACTTCCACCATCGATATGGTCTACTTGCACATAGGTTTACTTTCTTACAAAATATAGCAGAAAAAAAAAGCTGAAATAACATAAAATTTTAGAAATTTCTATTCAAATATAATTTATTTTTCTATCGTTATGAACAACTATTTATTATAAGATTTAAATACTACACAATAATCTTCAAAGTAAAAAATAATTAGTAAACCTTAGTCAAAATTAATTATAAAATGATATTATTTGGCATACTGATATACCATGGCCTGGATTAGCACATAGGATACTTTTTATTTGAGTAAGGACAGTACAGACGACGTTGCGGGCAAAAGCTAGTATTAAAACATAATACAGTCCATTATTTCAATTTAAGAATTCTTAACCAAACCCGAAAAAACTATAAAAGTACCTATAGTGTTTTAATATTTAGTGATCATTAGTGTTGCATTATGGTTTTGAACATTATACAACACTATGCGTGGCTGTTCTTGCAAGTTATAAATAAATTACAATGTAGACAATAGTCTACATGAAACAACTTGTGTACTTATTTAAAGGTTTTAAGCCTTTCAATTTTGTTTAAAAAAATGACGATTATTTTAACCTTGGTTGCAAGTTACAAAATAAAAATAAAATAAGTACAACATAATGTAATTGTCTACATTCCCTTGGCCTCACTTTTCTGTAGTGGATTTAAAGATCAGATATTATAATAAAAGCAAGAGCCTAAAGAAGACAGTCCGCTAAAGCTTGCTTGCTTATCTTTTAGAATTTTTGATACCCCTAGCCCAAGGGTCATCATTATTTGTCTAATCTAAACAAAACATGATTTATTCGTAGCTACCAAGTGGACGCACAATTAATAATTCGAATAGGTACTTAGATTCACGTTACTCACGAACACGAATACGGAAAGTATTACAGAAGATATTATTTGTATAAGGTGTACAATCGGCAACAACAGCAAAATTATTTTCATGGTATAACTTACAGTTTTGAGCTTCTTTTTAGGTCCAGACGGTCCGTCCATTATATATGTAAATATATTTTTTGATACGAGATGCTAGTAATATTGATTAAAATACAATATTCAATTATTTAATTTTAACACGAGTACAAATTCATTGATGAAAATTTTTTACTGAGGAAACACAGATTCAGATGCAGATCATGCAGACTACAGCAGAGGCAAATGAATGACAACAACAATGATTGACAGTTGACAGTGAGTGACAGTAGTTTTTTTATTTTTATTATGGCCATTCCCGCTCTGTAGATTTTTGCCAATGTCAAGTAAAACTACTTGGGGAGAATAGCAGGGCCGTCAGGGACGAGTCCGGAGCCGCGTCCGCCGCCATCTGTCACCGGTATTTTATTTATAGCTGGTGACAAACTGCAAAAAAAACAAAAAAACTCTTGCTCATGGATTTAACACTCTTTCTAAAAGGATTGAGTACTTCTATAATGTTGCTAAAGGAACTTACACTTTACTACTCAGCAATAAAGTTTAATTTTCTTTGATGTAACCAAATTGAGGGACTGTGTAGAGTGAGACCCAAAAGGGGAGGAGTGGGTCCCGCTTGCACAGTTGCCATTATGAAATAATATTACTAAATGGTTGTATACAATCTGTTGATCGATCTTTTTGAATCAATACAATAAAGTGACTTGATGAAATTTATATAGGGAATTAACAGTTTTAACGCGTTTTGCTTTTTTTATGAAAAACTATAATTGATTTATTATCAAATTAATCAACGGTGTTGATAAATAATTAATTATTACGTATTATTTTGGGTGTCTTACTGTCATTCCTGAACTTAACACAGTAGCAAATATAGTGTCATGTCATGATTGTCAGTTCGTTTTAAAATAAAAAGTGCAAAATGGTAAAAGTTTGTTGTTTAAAGGGTTGCAAAAGTGAAAGTTATCCCAATTTTGGAATATCCTTTCATAGGTATGTCTTTAAACCTGTTTAAATCTGGTAAAAATGAGATAATAAAATAGACTATTTCACATGATGTAGAGTGACCATAATTTCGAACTTAAAAAACCCAAGATATGAAAATCCGGCCAAGTGTGAGTCGGACTCGCGTTTCAAGGTTTCCGTACCATTGTCTATGCAACATTAGACACTATATTATAAACTAACGGCAAAAAATCACGTGGTTGGAGTATAGGAAACGGGCGCTATGGGGCACGACACAGAAAAATGTTCATTGATTTTATATGGAATATTAACAGCCGAATTTCTGAAGTCAATTAGCACAGATTAATATATTATGTCTATTATTCTATTAGTATAAAGCTGGGACTTGTAAGTTTTTTCACTTTTCCTTATCCTTGTGTCGCATAGGGGATCATCTTATTCTGGTTCTGAAATTAAGAAAATATTCCCTTATAAAATCTGCAAATATCTCAGTAACGGTGCGTCGGATCCAAAAAATAAAGAAATTAGGGGGTCCGTTAAGAACTCCAGACGATACCCGGCTCATAATATTTTGACCTCTAAAAACGGTCAAGTGCGAATTGGTAGTTTTTCTCAGTAAAATTGCAAAACAAATTAGTCCCAGCTTGAATTCAGACCGAAACGAAAAATTCGGCTATGTCAATATTATACATGGAGCACATACCCTATAGAGAAGAAATGTCATATAATTTGTTCGACGAAATTTTCTGCCATTTTTTAGTCTGTATCTGTACCTTTTTGCATGGGCGAGAGTTGACAGGACTTGTCATTTCATACTAAATGTAAGTGAAAATTCACATACTAGTTTCGGCAATAGATGGTTCATATAGCTGCTTTATAAGGTATGTGTATTCAGTAAAATGGAGCCTTTGATACCTACTTTTATAAAATCATTTTTACATTCATACCCTTTTTTGAATAGTTGTAACTTATAAGCGACCCTTCAGTTAACGATCTTTAAAATTATTTATTTCAATCCCGCCTAGGCTTACAATTTGGTTACGCTATTTAGAAAGGGACACAGTCCATCAGTTGGTTGTCTCTGTCGGCACGTTTTTTTGAACACTGTTCAATCCGGTTAGAAAGAGTGTTAAATCCATGCTCTTGCTTGAGTTTTGCTTGGTCAACATCTTAACAACATGTCAAGCACAGATTAGAAGTCCAAAATTCCAAATGTCAAGTCGATGACAGGGGAAAAAGGCGGGAAATCTCGAGGCGGGAGGTTTAACTTAATTTTTTTTGCGCTTTAAATATAATTTTCTCTAGTTAAATTTAAAGTAAATAACTAGTAAACGTCGAAGATGAGTACCGACAGTGGCGGTAATAGTGGTATTTCATCAAAAAAGAAGCGAAGAGCTGCTGGACCCATCACAGATATGTCTGACGAAGAAGAAGAAAACTTACTTGCGCCTTATTTCAAGCAAGATCATATACGGAGCTACCCAATAAATTCACCTGGTACTGTCTTTCCTGTATATATTGAAAGTGTCAATGACTCAGTTAAATTTGGTAACAAAGATCCTATATACCTAAATACAATATTCAGTCGATACAACAAGGGAGTGAAAGAAATAAAAAGAGTTAATGCTTTGCGTTATGCCATATTATTTGATAATCCAAAAAATGCCAACTCTCTTCTGACCAACACAACATTCTTATCATCACACGAAGTCAAAGCATTTATCCCGGCATCTACATCAGAATCCACTGGAGTAATCAAATTTATCCCAACAAACTTAAGTTGCAAACACCTCTTTGACAAATTGATAAGTTCTCAGGAAATTCTGTCTGTTCGTAGATTTACAAAGAGGACTCCAGAAGGTATTGTACCATTGCAGACGGTGTCAATCACTTTCTCAGGTAACATTCTCCCGGCTCATGTAAATTATGGTTTGTGTATCCTACCTGTTGAACAATATATAAAACCTGTTATACAATGCTACAAATGTATGGCATTTGGCCATACTACCAAATACTGCAAAAGAAATGTTGTGTGTTCGATTTGTTCTCAATCCCACCACTATAAAGAATGTACTTATACTGACAAGCCGCACTGTGTAAACTGCAAGGGAGAGCATATTGCTGTCTCTAAAATATGTCCGATAAAGCAGCAAAAAATCATTGATAATAAAGCAAAAATTATGAATAAACAGACATTAGGAACATTTTTCCCACCACTCAACAAAACTTATGACAAAACTTATGCTAAGATAGCAGCAATAAACTCTCCATTGCCAACACAAAACAAAAAAAATATTAAATCTGACAGAGACATATTTATTGATGTAATTAACAATGACAAAGTATTGAAAGCCATAATTGATACACTGATAGGATTTTGTAATAAAAACAATGACGTACCTGTAAATACAACTACTATAAAAGAAACTTTTATTAAAAATTTTAGCTGCAATAATGGATAGAGGTTCTCTAAGGGTTTTGCAGCACAATATCCAAAGTTTAAAACCAAAGTTAGCACTGTTAAGTCATTTATTAGTTACGCAAGAAATAGACATCTGTATTTTAAATGAAACTTGGCTTCGGCCTTCAGATTCTGTCAAATTAAAAGGTTATGATTTATACCGTCGCGACGGAGTTAATGGTCATGGCGGTGTTGCCATTTTTTGTAAGAGTTATATAAAAAGTAAGTTACTTATCACTCAAAGTTCAGACAAAGTACAGACAGTAGCAATAAATGTTAAAACAAGAGATAATTATTTAACTGTCTTAGGAGTTTATTGTCCACCGAGAAAAGGCCGTTTTCCAGTGTCTTCTCTTAAAAATAAAATTACTTCTTTACCTTCTCCTATTCTAGTAATGGGAGATTTTAACGCGCATCACACAGCTTTCGGATCGATGACCAATAAGCCCAGAGGAATTCAGATCTACGATATGATAGATGAAATTGATTTATTCATTTTAAACACTGGTACAACTACAACACTCAACCGACCTAATCAATCGCCTTCAGCAATTGATATATCTTTTATTTCGCCATGTTTAGCTACCTCTTCGGAATGGTTAGTTTATTCCGAAGATACTCTTGGCAGCTATCACTTCCCTACAATAGTAAACTTGGATATTAGTGTTGATTTATATCAGAATACGCAAAGTCATGAAAAATTTGTATACAAAAAGGCAGACTGGTTTGGTTATACAAACAAATCTAAAGATTTTTTTAATGATCTGACTGATGAGATTAATCCTCTTTTGGCCTACGACAATTTTTGTAAATTATTAAATGATCTTAGAAATGAATATGTACCTGTACACAAAACTGTAAATAATAAACAAAGTCACAAGCCAGTTCCCTGGTGGAATGCAACTTGTGCCAATGCAGTTGCCGAAAGCAAGCTTGCACTACGTGCTTATAGACGCTACCCTACTATCGAAAATTACATTTTATATAAAAAAATTGATGCAGCCAAAAAAATTACTATAAAAGAACAAAAGAAAAATAATTGGCAGGCTTTGTGCTCTAGTTTCGATAGGAATACCTCCACTAGTCATGTCTGGAATCTTATTAAAAGATTTAATTATAAATATAACAGCCCTAAGCCGAAGGAGGATTGCTTTGTAAATGATTTTTTAAATAAAATTGCTTCGCATCAATCTGCAACCGACCCTGAGCTTCTTGATAATTATTTTAAAAACAACGATCTCAATGCACATTTAAATCTACCGTTTTCTGAACAAGAGTTTAATTTGTCCTTAAATAATAAAAAAAACACTACTCCTGGCCTTGATACTTTTCCTTATATCGTCATCAAACATCTTGATAGCTCTGCCAAGCGTGTATTACTTAATATATTCAATAAATTGTGGCAAGACAATGTTATTCCCAGCTCCTGGAAATCTATAGCTGTAGTTCCCATACTAAAAGCCGAAAAAGATCCAAAATTAGCAGTGTCATATAGACCTATCTCACTTTCATCATGTATTGGTAAAATCTTCGAAAATATGATTAAAACCCGGCTAGAGATTTATGTTGAGTCCAGATGTATAATACCACATGACCAATTTGGATTCCGAAAGGGCTGTAGTACTACTGATAGTTTGTTAAAGTTTGGAGGGGATATTCAGGAAGCTCTTTTTAATAACAATTATTTAGTTAGCATCTTTTTAGATATTACCGGCGCTTTTGACAACATAGATTTATTTACATTAGTTGAAATACTACATGACTATTTTAATATACCTGGAAAATTATGTCACTGGATTTTTAGTTTCTTTTATTCTCGGGAAGTCTTTGTTAAATTTAATAACTGTTTACATGGGCCTAAATTAGCATTCAAAGGGGTTATGCAAGGAGCTACACTATCGCCCTTGATTTATTTATTATATACTTCTCTAATTCATAAATATGTTTCCGTACCGAATCTGGCTATCCTACAATATGCAGATGATATTGTTTTGTATACATCACATAAGAATGTTTCACAAGCTGTAAATACCCTAAATGAATCTCTTGACTTATTATTCTTATATTATAAAGTCAAGCTTAAACTAGACATAAATCCTCAAAAAAGCTCTGCCCTAATTTTTAGTAATAAAATGGATTATGATACTGTAAATATTAGACTTAAATACTGCTCTGTAAATATTGATATTGTACATGAAAAAAGATTTTTAGGTGTTATATTCGATTCTAAATTTACTTTTAACTCGCACATCTTAAGCATTGTACAGAAAATGCAAAAAAATGTTAATATAATGAGATCTTTAGCTAGCATTACATGGGGAATGGACCCTAAACTACTTAATATTGTATATAAAGCAATTGTAAGGAGTCACTATGACTATGGTTTGATTGTGTATGGTAACTTTTTAAGCCAGCATCTATATCGTAAGTTAGAAGTTATACAAAACAAAGGGCTTAGAGTAATTACGGGCGCATTTTGTTCAACGCCCATTAATTCCTTGGAAATAGAGGCAGGTATTCCACCGATCTTTATTAGAAGAAAATATTTAGTTGAAAAGTATTATATTAAGGTTTTATCTAATAGAAACTATTTAAATAGATGTAAGAATAATATGATTGTACAAACCGAACACACAAATGATTTAAATAAAGTTTGCAAAAATATAGATCATAATATTAAATGGGAGTTAAGTACTTTAGATATTCAAATCACTAAACCTGTTGTTTGTAAAGAGAAAGTGTTTAACAATAAAGAGTTTCTCAATTTTGTAAATACGAAAAAGAAAGGATATAGAAAAATATATACAGATGGCTCAAAGACTGACGATTTAACGAAAGCAGCGTATTATGATTCGCAAAAGAAGTTTGGCAGATGCTTTACGCTAGACCAGAATACATCCATATTCACTGCTGAAGCTTATGCAATAGACTCCGCATTGCAATATCTTGTTGGCATCACTGACACATGCTTGTTTCTCATTGTTACCGATTCGTTAAGCGTACTGAGCTCACTTGAGAATCCTATCATTTCGTACAAGAACAATGTATACATAACAAAGATCAGACAGTTTTTACATGAAAATACAGACAAGCAGATAGAATTTTTATGGGTACCATCACACAGCGGAATAACAGGAAATGAAGTAGTAGATAAGTTAATGAAAATACCGACTCCTAAAATTAACACAACACAATATTTAGTACCACCTGTTCCATTAACGGATTACTATCCCTTAATCAAACTCCGGATGTTTAAGTACTGGCATACAGCATGGGTAATCACAAGACAACAGAAAGGAAAATGGTACGCTGAGATACAAAAAACGATCCCAAATAAACCCTGGCATGCAAAACTTAAATCACCTACTAGAAGATATATTACCACACTCAATAGATTAAGATTTGGCCATGGAAAATTTTCAGCTCATCTGAAAAGAATCAATATCATCAGTTCGGACAATTGTGAATTTTGCTCCCGTGAACAAGCTACACTAGATCATTTAATACTGCAATGCCCGGCCTTTAGTATGCAAAGACTGATTTTAATAGATGGCCTAATTAGGATATATGAAGATAAAGAAATACCCCGCCTCCTGCCATTTTTGCTTCAGAACACTGATACCTACGAAGTAATTTACGCATACGTAATGTCCACATTCCAAGATATATAAAAATGGTTATCAAGACTGGACAAGAATAAGGAAGAAGATTGAATTATCCAAAGTGAAATAATCTGTATTATAATGATGGCAACTTAAATGAAGGTTTGGCTGTATGGATAGCTCCAAAGCCGTGAAAGTTTAATTAAAAAAAAAAAAAAAAAGTCGATGACATATATTAATCCAAATATTAATCTGTGATGAGCATTGAAAAAATATTATTTGTGAACGGTGAAAATAAAATTAATAAATTAAATCTATATTAAAGTTAAGCTCATCATCAGTTTTACATCAAGCAAGACGATTATTTTAGTGAAAAAACTGTAAATTTGTATGTTTGTCCAAACTGTGTGTGAGCTTGTAAACGTGAGGTGTTGATTTTTGTATTCCGCAATGCCTGCTGTGACATCAACAACGCAAGAAGAACAAAATGACGCTGATCAGAAAATGTGGAATGCACTCAAGCGGTATATTATACGAGAAAGACAAAGGAAAAAAGAAGGTAATTGACCATTCAGTGCTTGATAATCAATACCAAATTATCGTTCTTGTAAGTTCATGCTACACTAGATTAGCATTAAATAAACTTGAGTTCCTACCATTACATACCGTGTGGTCCATTCTATTCATCATCATCTTCATTTCAGCCATAGGACCTTCATTTCCACTGCTAAACAAAGGTCTACCCCAATGACTTATCATGGGGGGGATTGCCAATACTTGCCACGCTTGGCAGGCGGGTTGGCTAGCGCAGTTTTTTTATAAGATTTCGCACGAAGACGCTGCTGCCCGTCTCGTGCTACAGGAATTAGTCGCCTCTTACGACACGCCTCCTATTGGCGGTGGGGAAGTGTATTCTTTACGGCTGTCCCCACACGGCACTCCATTCCATTAAAAAATTCAAATAAGGGCAGCTAATTTGCTTTATGTTTACTCATTAACTACTCTTTAAGCTATTATTTTGGAACTTGAGGCTCTGACCAAACTGACTATAATGCTCGCCATTACCAGTTAATTACTGGGCTTTGATTATATATGTAAAGACAGATGTTCTTTTGTTAAAACTTGCATTACACTTTTACCTAACCCGTTGAAAATCCAAAACAGCCAAATTTATAAAACTAATTGAATAAATAAAATAAACTGTTTTCTTAATCACACCAATTATCTAGCCCCAAACTAAGCAAAGCTTGTATTATGGCAACTGGAAAACCGATAAACATACTTAAATACTTTTATAAACATCCACGACTTGGGTACAAATGCTTCTGCTCATCACACAAACATTTGCCCCTTGTGGGATTCGAACCCGCAACTGCTGGCTTTATAGTCCGGAGCGTCAACCACTACACCAGACAGTCGTTGAATGTAAAGCATTTTACCATCTTACGAATCTAAGCTTATGTTTTTGTTTTCATATCATCTGAATAAAACTACTTCCTGATTTATTACAGTATGACAGTATGCGACTTATGGTTGATTAATTAAGAATTTTGTCTATATTTTTATTATTTTTCAGAATATGAAGCAGAAGTTGAAGAAGAGAGATTACGCAAAGAACGAGAGGCTAGGGAGAGACAGGATGTCATGACCCTTGGTATGGTTATTTTAAATTTTAAAGCTGTATTGAATCTATGAATTTTATGTACATAGTCATGTTTTAATTTAATTTGTGGATCCCTGTTTGGGTGAAAGCGTTCTCCGTTTCACTGTATATCTTTCGCCTTGAGCAAGATACAGCCAGTTTTCTCCTCCTTAACTCTTGATGTCATCAGCCCACCATTCTTTAAGAATCAACAAGATAAAAAAAAAAAATAGTGATTAATATTATTAATATAATAGGTACATACAATATTTCTATCTCTAGCCATGATTATAATAAAGTTGTTCATGTATCACTCATTACTTCACAAAAATGTTTTCTGAATAATAATAATATGAGCTATAATTACCTTAATATTTATAATCAACATTGGGTATATTTCCAGGGAATTTATGTCACCTGATTTAGATACAGATATCTCTTTCTTTCCTAAGTGAATGAATAGGACGACAGTAAATAATAATAAAAGATTTCGAGTAGTGTTTTAGTTATTTTCAATTAATTAACAGACAGAATGCTATGTTTTTTCGAGAAAAAAAAGTGTTGTTTAGTTACAAAGATAATTAATATCTTGATCTTAGGAAGTGTGTCGGTTAAATAGTAAATACTTTAAAATAAAAACTTTACAGAAGAAACAAAGGAACAGATTGAGCAATTAGAACAAAAGCTTAAACAATTGGAAAAAGAAAAACAGCAGTTGTTCATGCAGTTGAAGAAAGTTCTCAATGAAGATGAGATCAGAAAGAGACAACAACAGAAGGAAACTAAGTGAGTATAGGAATGTATGCTCAGTTCTACTACCTATCTAGTATAGTAAGAAAGACTAACTAATTTGCCACACAATTGTATTAAACAGGGTACTCTAGCAAATGTTTTAAAGCTTACAGCTTTGTAATTAGGTTGACTGTGCTCTGATAAGATCCTAATGTTACAGTATGACTTTTAGGGTTGATTTAAATTTAACAAAAATCAACCTTATGCTTAAGCCAAGCCAAGCGAAACTGAAATGGCTAGTTGTCATTTAACTCCATAAACTCATGCCCAAGTTAATGATTGTCATTTAGTCAATCATCTGGAAGTCACTGGGGGAGGTCTGTTCAGCAGTGGACGTCCTATGGCTGAATCTTACACATACATCTTACTTACTCACTCAACATATTTTTTAAAATAAAAAACTACAAATCCCTACAGGTTATTGACGTAAATTCTAGACCTAGGCATTCACCTTCAATTATCATCAGATAGCCTTTAGATCTGTCACCACAAACATGTCATGAGTAATTGACATGAAATTAATTTTCTTAAGTATAATTACGACCACTGATAAACACATTGTAGTACTCCTTGTGACAAACTGGAAAATGGCAAGGTATTTAGTTAGCTGTAAATGTTAAAATAAATATGTTAATACATGTGTACATTTGCTTGATTCAACAGTGAAATGCAACCGATGAAGATGCCAATGGGCAACATTCAGATCCCAATGTTTCCGATGCAGTCTTCAACGGGTCAAGGAGAACCGCCCCCTTCGCAGGGTAGACCGCCACCCCTATCTTCACATATAATGAACAAGGTATGGAGTAGATTTATTTATCCTATTTTATGTTTAGTGGATATTCAAACTGACTGCAGTGTCTAAAACATGACGAAACATGCACCCTGACACTACACTGATGCCACACAATTATCAACCTGTTTTATTTAATACATCAAGATTTGGGTGTTGTAGTACCGTCATTGTTTCTGATTTCTGTTACCCAAGTGCTGTGGCTACTTACCATAGAATCAGAGCAATGTATGTTGATGTTGTTGAATATTTATATTTATTTATTCGCCTCCTTGCGCTTGTTAAAGTAGCCTGTATTTGACCGAATCTAAATGTTCCCAGCAAACTATCGTCCGCGGCCCAATCCAGGCCGGCGTAAAGCGGCCCCGCAGCCCCTCGCCCACATACGCGCTTTACACGCATCGCCTCCAGCCACAGAATATGAAACACCAGCCCGTCTACTCTGACCACAGTAAGTTTACTTCTAATAGTCATATACTTTTTTAGGCTGTAAGCACATTTGCGAATTAACTGGACATAGTTTTTGGACATAAATCTCATACCCTATAGAGTAAGTTGTTCGACATAATTTTCCGCTATTTTTTAATATGTATCTGCACTGTTTTTGTATGGGAGAGAGTTGACAGGATTTGTCATTTCATTCTAAATGTAAGTAAAAACCTCAGTCCGGAGAAATATGTTTCGTATTGCTGCTCTAAAGAGTGTGTTTGATGTTTTTGAAATTTATTCATTAACGTTGGAGACGGTTTTCTACAAGATGCGATGCGCAGCATCAAGCCGCCATAAGTAGCGACCACTGGCGACAACAGTGTGTGATGTCCGGATTAGTATTGTGACCGTCGCGGCGGTAGTACTTTTAAAACTAATGCAATGCGAAAGGTGTAGTTCGAATGTTGATTTCTAAAGGTTGTTCTACTCTTAGATATGAACTTTTACTATTTACCATCATAGTGAGACATAATGTCTGATGTCGAAAAAAAAAAACAAATCCTTCAATACAAGTTAGTGACTAAACTTAGTAAACTTAGTAGAAATGAACAATAGCGCTTTGTGCCGTCATTACCGGATAAGTTATTACTTTTTAGTACATGTACACAAAACTTGCACAAAACAAGACGTTGACGTGAAGCATGCTTGGTATTCACGTTGAGTGTAACATAATCCGGGCCTGCAGCGAAACCGTATGTTTGCTTGTGCGTTTGCCCCTCCCAACGAGTTTAGCCTGACGATAGCTTATTTTGTTTAGGTCAACTATACAAATTCTTAATTGTTCATATGCACGAGTGAACACCTGAGGGTCAATTCCCGTAATTTGACAATAGTCGCAATCCGGTGTCGATCCGCTCCCAGTAACATTACGGTATTCTCGTAAACCCAAAAAATGCAATTATTGTTCGTAATGCGACTGAAAATGGAAGAAACCAAAATAAGATATTTTTTTGCTCTGTTTTAAGTCTTATTGGGATAGTTTTAATAATTTTACTTCAAATTGAAAGTTTACGAGAATACCGTTTGTGATAGTAATGTTACTGGGACCGGATCGACACCGGATTGCGACAATTGTCAAATTACGGGAATTGGGCCTCTGGTTAAACATAGTCAAGTCATCCCCTTTAGTATGACCACCAAAACACGATATGATATAGCGATTTAACGATACCAACAGTTCTTTTTTTAAATATGATAAATATAGCCGCCATGTTGATTTTTATCGAAACAGTGATCATAACATGAGACGTCAATGACACGGCGATTTAATATGGCGGCTATATCTATCATATTTTAATAGAATTGACAGTTGGTGTCGATAACTTGCTATATCATGTCGTCTTTTGGTGGTCCTGCTAGGGGGGCAGCCTGTATTTTTAACAAGTCCGTACAATTTGGACCCTTAAAGTTTAGTTCTTTATATTAGTTTAGGTCTTTATATATTTTTATAATTAATATTTTTCTACTCTAAATGTGTGTTTTGCAGAGGTCGAAGACGGCCGCATGGGTCGGCAAATGGCCCGCGCCGTACTATGGAACAGTGAGTTGAAATCATATTAGGTGTCACCACTGTCGCTTACCAACTCTTGCATCTTACTCACACGTTTTCCATCTTATTCTTACAGTATTTTTTGTCAGCTAATGCATCGTTTTTTTTTAAAGGTAGATTATGTTTTTCTGGTAACTCTTGGTAACTGTTTTAATTTCATCACGAGAAACATCTTGTCTAATCGCATGTTACTTATTTTCAAATTAATTTCAAATGTGGCTGTTATAATTAGTACGAGGGAAGTTGTCATCACTCACAAAGACACAAATAATAATTCTAACACAATATTTCTTTAACACCTTATTAAAGTTATTTGTAAAATTAGATTTTTGATTGCTTTAAATTTAATAAATGAATAATTAGTTAATATATAATAATTATAGTAAGGCGTCACGCCACGGCCTGCTACGCCACAAAATCTATGAAACAACTGCGTTTTGACAGCTCATATGGCGCTAATTCGGTATGTAAAGTAAAATATAACCTGCAGGTCTATTACGAAAAACGAAATCCGTCAATACGATAATCGTTTTTCGGATTTCTTAGTACGAAACGCTTCGGATTTTTTGAAATAATACGATAAATAACATTTTATTCATTCATTCACGAAGTCGTTCCGAAAATATGTCGCATCCGATTAAAACATCGACATCGAAAAGTGTTACGTAGTTAGTAAGCATATTTGCGTATCGTTTGTCTTTCGTTTCGTCCGAAACATCGTATTTCGTTTTTCTTAGTAGGCTTCCTGTACTAATTCCAAAACCATTTGGAGATTTTAAGCTTCTAAACAGTAATTTGCTATTTAAATCACTTAGAATTTCGAGATGAGGTTTATTTTTACGAAAATACAAAAAAGCATTTGTCATTCATACGACCTCTAATCACGGAGAAGCTTACATCTTACGTCATATCCGTCCACATACTGACCTGTAATTAATTGGACAGGTTGTCGGATAATTTATTAAATTCGTGCCTATTTGATTATCGCCATTTATTACCTTATGCACTAAAATAATATTCCAAATCAAAAATCATGATCGTATTCGATTATAGTTAGTTATTAATATTATTACGTGTCAGTTTTAGCAAGTATTTTTATAGATTCTTTTATATTTTCTGTTTAGACTGCCACCAGCTCCAAATGAACCTGATTTTGCCAAATCATCGGAAAAGTTGTCGGTTTTGTTTTTCTTCTTCTGTTTTGGCGATGAACGTGTGTTTTGCCGCGTGTACACTGTTCCGCCAGAATCACTTAGATGGAATTTGTGCAGTAGGTGGATAATTATATTTATAATTGTAAATACTAACGGTTTTGTTCGACAACTCAAAAATTATTTGGCAGCAGCCTGTCCAGTTTATAACAGGTCAGTGTTGCAAAAACGTCTAGTATTTTTTTCTGCGTGTGCCAAATACATTTTCTTGTCGAGCCTTAAAGTGCGTCATCTAGTCAAAATTTTTAAAAAATTCTAAAAAAATACCTACTGTTAAAAAAAAATGTTCAAATTAGTTTCTGTAATTATTTTTTCATATTTTTTTAAGTGTTACACTTTCAGAAAAAAATATTAAAAAATACCCTTAAAAACACTTTACATACCGAATTAATTGCTGGTGTCAACTTCCCATGAATTGTAGATAATTCTTTATCACATTTATTTTGTGTTTGTTCAGTTCCTTGTTTTGTGATTTTGAATCCCATAGTGCTTTATGTGTTTGTTGCTATTACTTTTATTAGCAGGGTCTTAGTGATGACTCTATAAGACGATAGTCTTAAATATGATTTTGAAATGCTTTGCGATTTCGTTTTTGATAACTTTCTGTAGTGATTTGTACCATTGTCCCCTGTTATAAATAAAATCCCAATTTAATTATGTTAACTAGTAAACAATATCCATTATCCTGTAAATGAATAAGCGCGATTTGTTTTCTTCTATCGAATGACAAAAATAGAAAAATCATTATGTAATTATTCCTATGTTTTGCTACGTTGGCTTTTTGATAACTTTATTGATAAAAAATTAAGTTGCAGCTTGTCCCTACTTTAACATCTTAAAGAAACATGAAATGCTATTATTATTATTTGTCACAACAAAATACTAAACGAAGAGGGGTTTTCGCGTGTCTGTCTATTTGTGCGGGAGATATAAGGACGCTTTAAAATGTAACAGCAGTTTTAGTACCAGTTGTAAGACACATGCACTCAACTATAACAGAACCATCGCAGTACGGGTCATCAGTAGGCGGTTCGTCCGTGTCATCCGGCGCTTACTACGCAATGCCGTCGTCCGGCGTGTCCGGCGTGGGCGGCGTGGGCGGCGTGGTCGGCGTGGTGGGCGAGCGGCCGCCGCCGCTGCTGTACCCGCACCACGCGCACACGCCGCACACGCCGCACACGCCGCACCACGCCAGCCTCATGTACGCGCCGGCGCCGCAACAGCAGCACATGTACCTCGATCTGCTCAAGAACCGCGATGCGCAGCATCAGGACGCGCCTAAGGATAAACAGGTAAGGGGGCGTTCAAGTATTACGTAGCAATTTTTGAAATGTAACGCGCGGTAACGTTTTTTTTACCCCTTCCCCTCGTCCTTAAACTTTACGTGACACCCAAGTGACCATCTTTACTTTTGAAAAAAAATTGTATCGCAAAATAGTTCCCAGTAAAAATGACGTACAATACAATCCAGGTATTCCCCGTAAAGCATAAACGGAAAGGGTTGCCAACTTGAGGATTTTAATTCTCTAGATTTTTATTTAAATAAAAAAATAATGTTACGTAACGTGTTGTTTAAACGCATTGTAACGTTTGACAAGACCTAAATTGCGTTACGTAATACTGGAACGCCCTCTAAGGCTTTATAGAGTACCTAGAGTACCATGGAGAACATACCCTATAGCGTAGAAAAGTCACCTATAAATTCGCTTGCAAATGGCCAGTGTGATAACGCTCTAGTCATAACAGGTAGTACGCACTCATTAAATAATTTCGTCTTCAGACTGAGAGATTGGTGATAAAAAAACAACTCGAGTTACCGCCGCCTTACACAGATTCGCGGCTTTGTATCTGTTGTCTCAAATCAAATCGAACGCAACACAATACTCCCCTATTTCCTCACAAGCAAAGCTAATCTTAGATGGCGCCAGCATGTTTGGTCTTTGTCAACTATAGTCAACACATTGTCAACCAATGTCCAAATTCAAACACAGACATTTACCTTTTTCTGCTCTTAAAATGTATTGGCTAATGACTATAGCTAGTCTAAAACAATAACAGAGAGACACTGGGGAATATGCATGTTTTTTTATTTGGTCCTAAAATAAATAGTACTTAATTATAATTAGTAAAACTTTCAGAATTTTCGAAAAATATAATTATATATAATATAATTGATAAATACCTGACTTACAGCCCATTAAAATCGCGTGTTAGACAAGGAGATCCGATATGTACCGTGACGTCAGATTTCACGCGCGCCATACATTTTTCATACTAACTTAATTTCTAAATACTATATTACAGTTATTTTTTACCTAAAATCAATTTTTCAATTCAATAAAAAAAAAAAAAAACATTTTCTTATAAATATAGTAAAAACGATATATTTTTTTCATGCATATTCCCTATTATTTTGTTTATTGACAAAAGTATGTGTTTGTCGCAAGTTTGACACACGTTCGATAATTAAGCATAACCTAAGTAGTGATTTATTTGATCAGTTAATCACCATGGGCAATTACTACACAAAATGCGACACCTAGCGGGATAAGCGTGCAGTGTGCTACTAAAATTTCCCAATTATTCGTAGCCGCCCCAGGTACTGATCGGCCTCACCGACGCCCACCACCCTTCCGTGAGCGTGAGCGGGGTGGGGTACGCGCAGCCGCCGCCCGTCAGCCGGCACATCGCCATACACCCGCCGCCGCAACACACCACAATGCAGGTGAGTTAACAGCAAGACGCGAACTAGCACTTCTGCTATTCGTCTCCACGGTAATAGGGATGATAGAACTACTAATCAGTACCTACTTTGATTGATTTTGTATGGGAATACATAGTTATTATAATGTCACTTAAAAATAAGATCTAGGTAACAAAATAATGAAGCGTCTTTTAATCGTTATAATTTTTTAATAATCGTATGTTACGAAAAAACATTACTTTAAAATATCCGAAAATAAAGTCAATAGAGAGACTACGAAAGCCGCGCGGTCATTCATCAGAGGCATAGGTACGGCGAGCCAGCAAGGACCTAACGCAGTGCACAAACGGTGCAATTTTTTCATGAATGAGTTAAATTTTCCACACATACGATTTTTAACAGCGGATAGGAATAATAAAATGTTAAAATAAAAATGTTTGCATAGTTCGATTAAGTTACTGATTTTGAGCCACTCCTAGAGATTTGGCACCCCTTTGCAATGTAACCCTGTAAAACAATATTTTTATACATTGACCGGGAATCGAACCCGGGACCTCCCTCAGAGGTAGCGACGCCAAGTCCGGTATGCTCGCCTCTCGGCTACGAAGGTCGTCAATAATATATTATTGATTTTAAAGCGATTAAAAATAAATTTTGACTAATAATTCAAAATAATAAATTAAATTCTTTAATGTTGGAGTCATTTACGAATTGTGACCACGTCCAATCGATAAATCTGTTGTATAAGATAATCTTATGATGCGATTGTTCTCACTAAGTAAGAAAACAAAATATCAATTAATGTTATAGAATACGAGAATAATGGTAAAATTGGAATTAAAAAAAAACATTCTCACAAAATCTTTCTCGCCCCAGAATACGAAGCCCGGCAGCATCACCCAAGGCTACCCAGTCCAGCAAGCCAACCCGAACGTGCAGAACCCGAATATATATCCGAACCGACACCGATATTAGCTAGTGATAATCCGCAGGCACCCGGTCAAGCCGCCGCCCTAGCGGTCACCGGACCGCGCGGGCTCCTACACCGAGATGGTAAGGCTCCACGCAGGTGGCACCGACTACAGCCACCGGCCGCTGTCTCGTGTCACTTCATTCGGTAGCGCGCACACGGAAGCGTTTAGCTGCTGCCACGAGGGCTGGGAGGACGGAGCGACGCGTCAGTGACGTGTCGGTAATACGTTTAGAGAATGGCCGCCACGGGAGGCGTGTTGCAGACACCGAGTCGCGAGTGGCCGACATATGTGCGGCGAGTAAATACAAAACCTATGAAAAATAATGTAAATGGCCGCGAGCCCTGTGGCTGTGGTGGGTGGCTTATTTGCACGGAGCCTTAGTGGTAATGGCAACACTTACTGCCCTAAAGGGGCGTTCCTAAAGTTGACCAGCCCAAAACTAAAAAACATGTCCCTGTTTGATGTCAAGTTCAAGAAAAATAAACTTTCCGAATGCGTTTAGGTCAGACGTGATCTCAAGGGTCACTTCAGAAAAACAACATTCGCCTGGTGTAGCGTAGAGACGTGACCTTAAAGGTCAATGGCAATACAACTTTCACCTGGTGTGGCGTTAGTTTTTATGCACCTGTTATCTGATGTTGACCCCATAGTTTTTTGTATTGATGTACACTTTCGCCTCCTAAAAGGCAACTGTTCAAAACCACACCTGTTTAGATAATAGAATCGATTATGAATTAAATAACATCGCAGTAAATCTTCAAACAACAAATCGATGTGTATCTAAAAGAGATTCCTCCAACGTGATATGTTCATAATCGAATGATTTTTATAGTATATTATATCGGCCACCACTCTTAAATACAGAATGTCAACAAAAAATGTGTCAAACGGAAGTTAACAGATAAAACACCCCCTTTGAATTATCGTCCGTTTTAAATTTTTACTTTCATTGGGACTTAACTTGACAATTTAGTAGAACCTATAACTTGATTATTTGATATGAATATTGATTAAATAATTACTAAGGGCAAGACCAAACACAATACAACGCCTTTCGAGATAAATGTGCAGTGTTTCTGTGCCTGTAATTATAAACCTATTTAAAAATAAAAAGGAACCTACATTCTCGTGGCTCGGTTTCCCCTACTATTGTTCTGGTGTTCTTTTTTCTCGATTCGGCTTGACACATTTTTTTGGGTTTATCGTTTTCTCATAGGTGTTATTATGGACATGTAGTATTTCAGTAGGACAGTGTTACGCAAAAAGGTGCAAGTGGACTTAAACCGGTGTCAAGTTCAAAGTGCAGACAGACAATCACAGATTACAATATAGTGCTGATAATAATATATGAACTGTTTCATAGTCATAAAAATGCAAAATAGTGTACAAGTATGCTTTGTTTTATATAAATGTAAAAGCATTTATAGAGCAAATAATTGTATAATAATAAGAAAATATAAATATGAAATACCAGAAAGGTCAAAATGTTTTTGTTGGGATCCGATTGGGCCTTTATTGCAACTTGATTTATTTTTTAAATATTTTAGATTGCTGGGTAAAAGTATATTTACAGGATAAATATTGGTTGGTTAGCCAATCAAATTCTTATAAAATTTAATCTACTTAAGAATTGTTCCTCTTCCAGTTCTTTAATATTTTTAACATTTTACGATTTTTTAAATTTTCATTTTAATTCATTAATATTTAATTCAACCACTAGTTAAACAAGAGATGTCACATCTCTCACCAGCTCAATTTACTGCCGTCGTAACGCAAAAGAGAACATTTAACATCTTCTATGACTTAAGAAAATTAAGGTTGAATATATTTTATGTAACCTTTTTTTTCTGATCCCGAATATGCATACATCTCGATTTCACAAAAAAAGATAGTTGTGACCTTTTTTGTTACCAGTAAAAAGAAGAGCGAGAAGTGATAGACAACACCAAAAGGCTTCCGTAGTTGTTACAATCCAGTTTCGATTCGATCACTAACAGTAGTATCGAAAACGGACTTTTTGTACACTAATAGACTTGTTAAAAAATTCTTAAAAAGGAACAAATGAAGATTAAATCTTTTTTTCGTTCATTTTCTGTCGACTGGCTTTGTTTTTGACACCTTAATATCAAATTATTAGTGTACAAAAATACCGATTTTGATATGTTACTGGAACCGGATCGAAAATGGATTTTGACTTATTTATATTTTCGGGAATTACGCCTCAGTAAACTGTAACAAAAATTATTCTTGTAGTTGATTGTTTAACAAAATATTCAGTGTATAGCGATACATAAAAATAAACATTTTTATTACGTTATGTATGTCTTTCGTTGTTAGTATTATAGGTATTTTTTTTAAGAAAACGAAGTTTCTTATGTTATTTTTATTTATAAACTCTGAATGTAGTAATTACACAGATTTTACCGTCTTTACTAATAGACGTTGTGTGATTGGTAAATAAGCGTACACACAAAATATGTGATACTGACTCTCTGCCGTAGGTTGTCTAACATACGAGATAAAGAAACAGAATCACTAGGACTACTATGAGCTATCAGTCACACGAATTGGTACAGTGCTTCCATACTGCTCTTGATGCTAAGATAAAAACGGTAGTTATTTATTTTAAACAACGTGTATTAAGGAAATTGTTCATTGTAAGTGGCTAGATATACAAGCTGACCTTTGATAAGTGAACTCTGTAACTAAAACAAAAATATTATTGTAAGTCGTATTAAACGTGATTTTGAACAGTAACTAAGTTAAAGGAAAAACAAACTCATGTTTATTAATCGTTTTTTTTTCTATGTGGTCAACACTGAAATCGCGTGTTTTTTTTTGTTTTTTTGTCGATGATACAGATAATATATGAAGCGGCAATTAAAAAAAATTTTTTTTAATGATTTCGATGTTGACCCCAAAGAAAAAGTTGCTTCTACTGATGAACTCATTCGCATCTTTTAATTTGGCAACTGTTTAAAACTACACCTTGTATAAATCATTCTGTACCTAGAGCATAGAACAATAATTATAGCCTATTTTATTTGAAAGCTATTGTACGTAGAAAGCAATTACTGTTAGCTTGAAAACTACTCAATGTCGCAAATATGTACAAAGAAAACACGAATACATAAACATTGCTGGAAACATCTGTATTTTATTTTTACCATATCATTTTATCCCTAATCATGTGAACAATAAAATGTATAAAAATTGTTAAGTAATCATCATCACCACAGCGTGCTATGGAAAGGGATATGCTCGGTGTTTCTTTGCGAGATCGAATCAGGAATGAGAAGATCCGTAAACGAACAAAAGTCGCTGACATAGGCCAACGGATTAGCAAGCTGAAGTGGTAGTAGGCGGGGCACATAGCTGGTAGAACTGACGGCCGATGGGGCGGAAAGATTTTGGAATGGAGGCCACGTACCGGAAAGCGCAGCGTAAGGCGTCCACCTACAAGGTGGATAGACGACCTGGTAGGAAAGGTTGCAGGAAGCTGCTGGATGCGGGCCGCTTCCAACCGGCCAATCTGCAAGTCACTGGGGGAGGCTTATGTTCAGCAGTGAACGTCCTATGGCTGAAATGATGATGATGAATCATATAACCCTGTAGAAGGCCACCGCTGGATATAGACCTCCCCATAGAACGCCACAGCGAGCGTCTCTGGGCCGTTTGTATCCAGCGGCTTCCCGCAACCTTGACTAAGCTGTCAGTCCACAGGGTGGAAGGCAGTGGCTGTTTAAAGTAATCGTTTTTAAAAAAGCACCTCGTCAAGTTTACCGAACGAGAAAATACGGTTTTTACAAGATAAGACATTTTTCTGTGACAAATTGAAGTTAATCATCTTTCTCATAGAATCATCTCTCTCATAGCGTATTATCAGTCTGTTAGTGCGATTTAGTTTTTCTAAACCGCGCAACGGATTTTACTTTTATTTTGAGAAAATTATACGGGCTGTTCAAAAAAGTATTAAATATTATTAGGTAGCCTTATGTTGGAGTAGGATTTCGAATCGAGTCTAGAATACAGAAAAAAAAGTAAGTTATGGTACTGTGATGATAAGACGACCTCGGTGGTCCAATGTCAAAATGCTGGCTCATTGACAAATGCCAGAGGTTGGAGGTTCGAATCCCTTTTTCAGTGAGGTTTTTGAACTATACGGGCTGTAGGCACTGATCAAGTAAAACTGGCTGTAGGTATCAATCGTACGACGTTGCTGTAACAAGTTATGAATTAATTATACCTATAATTATAATAATTATTTCTTAGTTACTTATAACAATTGATAAAAAAACTGTCCCCTACCTAAAGTTTATTCGGGCGATGAGACCGCCGCCTAAATTGTGCTATTTTGTTTATTATGCAATAAAGAATATCTGTCTTATATCTAATGTAATTTAAAAAAAAAAACTTGTATACTAGATTCGATTCGATTATTCTGTGCCCAAACCACTGATTTGGTACCCCAAACCAAGCAAAGCTTGTACCATGGCGACTTGTTATCGGATAAACATGCTTACATTTTATAACCATTCATGACTAAAGTACAAATGCTCGTGCTCAGAACACAAATATTTGCCGCTTACGGGATTCGAACCCGCAACCGCTGTAGCGCTGCTTTTGTAGTCTGGAGCGCGAACCACTACACCAGACGATCGTCTGGTTCAATCAAGGGTTTATCATCATCATCATCATTTCATCCATAGAACGTCCACTGCTGAACATAGGCCTCCCCCATTGGTTATACTTAACATAAAATAATGTAAGTAGGTGCTACGGAATTCCAGATCTTGAAAAGGCCTGCAGAAAAGTCCGCGATAGAATATCTATCTCCTAAGGAAGACGGCAAAGCTATCAATTTTATATTATTTTACCCTTGCCAAGCGTGATGCCTTTTTCAAATTATATTTCTATCATAAAACCATAAACTACTAATTGTAATCCATCATATAACACAAAGTCCTTTTTATTCAACAGTTCGTTGATTTTATACAACATTATTTTTATAAGAAGACACGATAAGATTGTTTACAATATTCGCTAGGCAAAGAAAAACGGACTTTACTATGAAGTATAGGGTTATAAAAGAACACTTGGCTACATTTTTTATAGTAACCACAGTCCCAAAAACTTTAAACGCGATCCTTAAAAAGCGAATGAAGGTCATTCTATAATACGAGAAGTAATAGGTAGGTATTTAATAATAATAGGAACGTAAGTAACCTAGAGAAACATGATTGATCACATTTATGAATTACACAATTATTAAGAAGGTACACATTTTTATAATATCTTTTCCTTAATTATCCGACAGAAACAGGAAAGTTGGTCAAACTATTCAGGAGAATTTGACCTGCAAGTAGGTCGGTGCACCGGCGATCGATGCGCTGCAACTCCGCACAAGGTATGTAATGTTCGAGAAGGTTTAACAGATCAGGCATAACTAAATTTGTTATCTTACAAGTAAGTAAGTATTATGTAGGTACTTTTCTTATTCCTGCGAAGTTATTGTGAAGTGAACAATAACTATTTCATCCCACCATCTCGGAAAGAGTATTTTTAATCTTCAATATCTGAGTGGAAAAGCCGTTTTTATTCTCTAGAGGATAAAGTAAATTGAATTTAGAACATCGTGTGCACTAAGTTTGTGAATTAACCTCTATGGTGCCGAATATATCATACAACTTTATTTTAATTTGTTATAAACTCAGACTCGGAACCTTCTTGGTGTTCTTTTTTCTTCTTCTTCTTCTTTTGTTATGGCAAAAACCCGCGTTTCTTTTTTCAATTTGCTTTGTACGCGGTTCTTTACGCGATATTTTTTCACGTCATTGTTAAACCTTATATTAAAAACAAGAAACTTGAAAACAAGTGAAAAAACTAAAATGAGTGATTCTAGCGACGAGGAAGATTGTTTGACGCCAACAGAATTGACTGAAACTGTTAATAATGCGCAAATGAGCTTTCTCCCTCAACAATCACGCGAGAAGTATTTAAAACAGTACGATATGTTCAACACGTGGCGACTAGCAAAAGGAGCCAAAACTTTCTCAGAAAACGTTTTACTGGCATATTTTATAGAATTATCCGAGAACAAGAAAGCAAGCACTCTATGGAGTCCGTATTCGATGCTAAAAGCAACAATAAAGATGAAAAAAGACATACATATCGATAACTATCCTAAATTAGTGGCATTTTTAAAAAGAGCCTCATCTGGTCATCAACCAAAAAATCGAAGGTTTTCACAGTATCTGATATTGAAAAGTTTCTTAACGAAGCACCCGATTCCGTATATTTGGCGGCAAAAGTAAGTCAGTTGCACATTCAGTATCTACTTAAGTATATTAATCTCAATTAAATAGTATACTTAGTAGATGTTGATAGGCATAATTATGCGTTCATATCAATTTTATTCATTTATCTACTACAATACTCTTTACGTTACAGGTTGTTCTTATTATTGGAATAAACGGAGCATGTCGAACTAATGAACTAACACAACTTAATGTCAAAAACATTGAGAAACATTCAGATGACTTACTATTAATTAATTTACCTAATACAAAGACAAAAAGAGACCGCAACTTCGTCATTCGCAAGGAATACGTAACGATTGTTGAGAAATATCAAGCCTTACGCCCGCCTAACACTCCAATCAATCGATTTTTTCTACAGTATCGCAATGGAAAGTGTGTTGGACAGCCTATGGGTACTAATAAAATTGGCAGTATCCCACGAGAAATAGCAACATTTCTTGAACTTCCAGAACCCCTGTTGTACACGGGTCATTGTTTCCGACGAACTTCAGCCACACTTTTGGCTGATTCCGGAGCTAATCTCTTGTCCCTTAAGCGCCACGGAGGCTGGAAGTCCAATGCAGTTGTAGAGGGATACATAGAGGATTCTATCCAAAATAAGTCTAAAATATGTGAAGGCATCGTAGGAGCCATTACACTGAAAGAGCCTCAATCGGATCCTTGGACTGGCCCTTCTACATCAAAAATAAGCCGTTATGAAACACCTAACCATCTCCCTCTCTCTCCAACATTCACGCCAAGGGAATCCGATGAATCGGTACAACTATTAAGTATGACAGATAGTTTACCGAAAAACAGTACACAAGTGACTAACACCAATATTACAGTAACAAACAAAAATATTACACTCAATTTAAATAACTGTAGCAACGTTACTTTAAAATTTTCTCAATTATACCTTAGTATTGTTATAATTTCAAGATTATTCTGTAATACTTACCTGTCATAATGTAGTAATTAATACCTAAACTGAAATAAAAGTGTACCTATCTTGTGATTGTAAACGTTTTTTTTTTGCATTTAGTCATTTCCTCGCTGAGGTGGAATGAAAAGTTACGTGTTGCACTCGAGTGCAAAGATTTTTCACCTCGTGCTCTTTTGATTCCCTCGCTAATGCTCAGGATTCTAATTTTGAATCACTCGCTGCGCTCGTGATTCAATTTTAGAATCCTTCGCTTGCTCGGTCATCAAAATTGAACACGCGGTTAAAAAGCAACTTTGCACTCTTGTATAACAAATAACTATTCAGGCTACTAATAATAATATACTTTCCTTCATCACCAAATATGTAAGCGGTGCGGTGGTAGGGCAAAGCTATTGCCTAAGCTTTATACCTATGTATGTCTGAAATTAGATACCTAGGTTGTTTTTTTCCATTTTTTTTAAATAAACGTACGTGAAGACATTTAACTTTGATTTTGATGTCCTAAACAGTGATCCCTGAAGAATTTGAAATTAAGTTAATTATTTAAACTTTATTTCACAAATAAAAATCGTACAAAAGGTGGACTTAATGCCATGGGACATTCTCTGCCAGTCGACCATTAGGCTAAACAGAGATGTTTAGAATTAATAAGTATCTAAGTAAAATTAATGGTTTGTCAGGGATTCAGATTTTATTATGTAGGTAGGTACCTACACAAAAAAATTGTTGTCTAAATTATTTTCAAAAGCCATTCGAGCAGACGGCTTATCAAGTCGTTGAGTAAATTACGTAACTAAAGAAGGTGTGTTGGTTGTGTAGGGTATAAAGTACCTCCTACCCTCCTTCCCACTATAATAGGTAGGCTATAACACGTACCTACAGCGTGTCCTTTGATAAAGTGCGATTTCGAAAGTGAAGCTAGACCAAAAATTATCAGTTTTATTTAAATCAGGTTGTTTATTAAGATTTTTATTTCTTACTTACTATGGTGAAGTAATCAGCCGTAAACTTTTTATAGGAACTCGTTTTTTAATAATTTTTTTTTGTTTGAATATGATAAATTAATTCAACTTTCTTCTACCTGAAGGTTGTCTGAAAGAGATCGCTTCCAGCGATAAGACCGCCTAAATTGTGCTATTCATAATGTATTTACTTTCCTATGATTTGTTTCTTTTGTGTGGTGTACAATAAAGAGTATCTATCTATCTATCTATAATATGAGTCATATTCAAATATACCTATTACTTGCGCTACGGTACAGGGTCCCGGAGACAGACGTCCGTCTGTCTGTCAACAAAGTGATCCAGTAAGGGTTCCGTTTTTTCCTCTTGAAGTATGGAACTTTAAAAAAATACCGACAACAGATAACACAGCAATTGCCATGGTCCCGAAGTAGCAGCAAATAACACCTTAGTACCAGACAAGGTATGTTTGCCAGTGGCGTCAGCACAGCCAGTTCCGAGCTAACTTAAACGAGTTCGTTTTCTGAATTGACCCAAAAAGGGAATCGACTCTGGACCTTTGGCATTGAAGGCGAATTACCGCGCCACTACTCCAATCGGGTCGCTATGCAATTTGTTTCCGTGGTAAGCCTCATCTGTTTAGCCAAACAGTTTATCATCATCAGTTAGGCTTCAGCAAGTTACCTGGCCCTGGCAAGATTCCTTGATTGGATGAAATGGTTGAAAAAAAGCCTACACTACCTTGGCCTTTTACCACGAAAACCTAAATATCATCAAGAGCTAGTAAATTATTTATTTGTCGTTCGTGGTTCACTTTTAGTATAATTACGGGTCATAGTACCTACGTGGGATATGGAACGGAACCTGCCTTAACTTGTCATAGATGGTATCATGTTAGTAAAGACATAATATATGTAAGTATATAAGGTGAGGTAAGACAAGGAAATAGCTTTTACAGGATATTCTGCCCATTGAGGACAATAAATTTTAATACGGAGCCATAGTCACGAAGCACAAAGGCTCACTTATCGTCAAAGTAAATGTCAATTTTAGAAATTCTTTAACTATTGTCTTCAGATTTGGATATTGGTGTGATAGTAAAAAAAACATTTGAATGGGCCTCGCTGTATAAACAATTTTGTAAAAGTGTGTAGGTCTATGTGTATACTTGTTACTCAATCACTTCAACTGCTGAACGGATGTTTAACTAATATCTAGTGCTTAACAGATTATAATAAAAATAGTAAATTGTTTCCTTAATCACACCAATTGGCTAGCCCCAAACGATAATAAGCAAAGCTTGTACTATGGCGACTAGATAACGGATAAACATACTTAAATATTTTTATAAACATCCATGACTAAGGTACAAATGTTCGTGCTTATCACAAACATTAAATGAATTCGAATCCCGTAAGGGGCATGTGCCCAACACGCCAGAGATATTTTAATCATAAACAAAGATCTCGCCTATGGTAAATTATTAACTTAAATAACTACTTCATGTTAGTTCTGAGTTCACTATTACAACATATAAGTAGTCCCAGGAAATTTTACAATTATATACATATTGTGTTACTATCACAATATTTTGTGAGAAATGAATGATTGACTAATAGAAGGGATTGTATGACTTGATGACAAATGATCGAAATAAAGGTACGTAGATACTCTACCTATAGTTTATCTGAAAGAAATCGTTTTTTAAAATATGACCGCATAATTTGTACATCTTTCTGTAAACATCAACTGTACATGCTTTGAATGGTGTACAATAACGATTATAACTGTCATTAAAATTTTAGACCATACTTAAACTGAGATACCTTACCTTACATACCTACAGAAAGTTAATTAGAGAAATTTGAACAATAACTTACAAAACCTAATACAAATTAAGACCTATTACCAACTTTACCACTTGATCGATCCTGAAAGTACCTTCTTATTAAGTACAATCAAAACTATGTTAAATTACTTACATCGGACTTTAGAAACTTTAAGGTAATATTAATTATTAAGTTTCCTCATCCAAATAACAACGAGCTCATTGAATCGTAAAATAGGTACATTGTCTTCAATTTAACGGAGTATTTCTATAACCAATTGATTCTGCTACCTTAACTAATTGAAAGTGACGTCAGAGTAAATTAATAGGCGCATTATCTTGCATCTAACTTCCAGGCTCTTTCATCCTGTCTTTAGACAAATTTTAGTCTATTATTAACTAATCCTTAGTCGTAATGACATAGGGTTTGAATTTGTCTAAGTCAGTTGTAGATGTTCATGTGTTTCTGAAACTCTAGTAGGTTTTAGGGCGCATGCGCGGACCTATTGACTGGTCCCCTCCACCCCGCGTACCCCTAAAACCTGAATGTAGTGCTTACAGGATCGGATAGAGGATAGTATGGACACGATGCGAAGGAATTTCTCATTTCACGTTGCGATGAATACCTACGTAGAGTATTCTATTGTAGGCGGTGAAAACTTGTCAAGACTAAATTATACCTAATTAACTATTCTAAACAAAATTATAGATAGGACATTCCCTAAACAACCACTTTATATGCTCATATACAACAACTTTTACTATGGGTGCAAATAGAATTCGCGAAAAAATATTGAGAGGCTCTATAGTATAAAGTCACGCGCTCCCTTGATGATAATTTATCATCATCATCATCATTTCGGCCATAGAACGTCCTCTTCTGAACATTAGCCTCCCCCATTGACTTCCAGATTGGCCAGTTGGAAGCGGCCTGCATCCACTCCCAGCTACCTTTTGCCGATAATTTATGGAGCGTCTAATTTTTTAACACGATTTCGATGTTACTTTTACAGTAATAGTTGATGGATATTTTGTACAGTCTGTAGAACTAATAAAACCAAATAATTAAATGTAAGGCCTGAATTAAGCACATAAACATCCCAATTTTTTTTTTAACCTACTGCTACGGGACAATATTTAAACTTTATTTTTTATTTAAACTTTATTGCACAAGTAAGTACAATTGGCGGACTTAATGCTATACAACATTCTCTACCAGTCAACCTTGAGGTAATGCAGATAATGTAGTCAGTGGCGGAGTATAAAGTATCCGACATATTTTTTAAGACGAGTAAAATACATACACATACCTAACAATTTAGACAATAATAAATACATACTATAATACATACTATATAATATATTAGGGAAGTCGATGATTATTAATTGAAACTGTGAAAAAGAAGAGAAACAAACATACAAAAAAGGAGTTGAGTAATAGTAGAGTGGTCAGTTCTGAGAGGTGCCAAGATAATGCTCACGTAATGATTTTTTAAACACAAATTTTAACGGAGATTGTTTTATACTAATATTATGTCCTACGTTTTTAGTTAACTCCCTTCCAGACAGTGATTCTACTTTGTCTATGATAAAAGCATGGAGCACATACCCTATCAAGTATATAAAGTTCGACAAAATATTTCGTTATTTTTAAATCTGTATCGGTACTGTTTTTGTATGGGCGAGAATTGACAGGACTTGTCATTTCATACTAAATGTAAGTAAAAAATCACTAACGTGTTTCGGAGAAAGAGTGTTTCGTATTGCTGCTCTATAGGGTATGTGCTCGATGGATATAAGAAACACATCTTTTGTTATAGATGAGACTAACATCAAAATTTAAAATAAACGTTGAAATATCCGATTCAACTCTTACCAGCTTTTTGTTCTTTTTACGTATGTCCCATAATAAAAAATTTTGTATTAGAGCCTTTACTTAATAGAGCAGTAGAATTACTCCCTAAGAGGAAATTAAGAAATAAAATAGGACAATGACTTAACAAAACAAACAGAGTCTTAAAACTTATCAACCAACAGTACTTAGCATCTAGAGACCGTTTTTCTTTGCTTGCCGAATATTTAAAATAAACGAACTTTATGAATAAAAAGGATTTTGTGTTAAATGCTACAATAGAAGGTTATTCTTTTTGGATTTATCTTATTTTTAATTGATTTATTTAGTTACAACGGGATGTTAATATTGTTTACAATATTCCACGAGCAAAGACAAACGCACTTTAAGTAGGGGTAACAAATATATGGATGTTTAAGCAAAAGAAGAAATAAGGTGACTATTAGTTGACTCGAATATAATTAAGTGAATATAATTTGAATAGGATAGTGTTTACGCTTGATAAAATTAATACAAGAAAGTCTATGTGTTAAATAGAAGTCTGCCAGTATGCCATTTGTTTACAAGTAACTAAACAAATGTTTTGAAAGCCATCTTACAATAATGTGTAGACCAGACTGAATAATAACCCATAGAATGATAGTTCGGTACCTACAGCGATCATAAAATTAAAGCATTAAACACAGTTTTGTATGCAACAAACACACACACACACACACATAGGGTTGCTCTTGATAGCGTAAGCAATCAACAGCTAACACTACGGAGCTGTCAGGCGTAGGCAGGGGCGTGCATTGGTTTCAGATGGGGGTAGGCTGTGAGTGAAAATTGAGTAAGTTTGCGTGAAACAGTAGGCGATCTCGCGGCAGGCTAACATTGGTTAAATTGCACAGAAACGATCTAAGTTGCGCGCTTTAGTAAGGAATAAGTACAGGTAGACGACAAAATGGTTACAGAATATTTATTGTTTATTGTTGAATACGTAATTAATAATTATGGTAAGCTGTCGGTTTTTTATAAAGGTAGGCTCTGCATAGTAGCCTATATGGAATGCACGCCCCTGGCGTAGGGCTCTGTGGCTCCAAATAAGTTGTTTCAAATTTTGCGAGCAGATTACGAATCTACGAGTAAGTATGTATCTTTAATCTAAGAGACTAGCGCTTTTAAAAATATCGTTGTCCCCTTCCGCAGAAAGGTAAAGGTACTAAAAGATGTGTTTTTTAAATGTTATCTGAATATCATATTTCCTGTAAAGTCTATGACATTAAGACAACGATGGAAAAATAGATAGATATAACAGATATTTTTAAAAAACTTCGTTGACTGATTGTGACAGCAAGTCTGTTAAAATTACAATCAGTCAAGTGTTTCCGTTTCCATTTCCTTGTAACGTTCTTATGTCTTCAAAAATAAAGCATTAAACGAGGAAATACCTACATTAGTTAACAAATTCCGATCGTGATTTACACTACGTGGGCAGTGTAACATTTCCACTTTTTCTTTATCAAACCAATACAAGATAAATATAGGTGCACTTTGTAAAGTAAGTTCTAAACCTAAAGCGATAGGATTTCTTATTCTTCGCGAATGATTTTTATGTTTAACGCTTATATACACCGGATGTTATAATTTGACTGCCATTATAGCTTCAGGAACAACCATTAAGGAAATGACTGTACACAAATGAGTGTTATACGGAAGTTAGTAGAGAAAAAATGATTTTTAGGTAGGTACTTGAGCTTATTCGATAGGTAATCGAATCTGCCCTGCTCGCACTGGTATACATATTATCTTTTCTTTTTCTTTTTTGTGTGGCAGCTAGTGGTGACTGAGTTTGTTCCGGCGTTTCTTCTCAGCACTTGCCAGATTGTCTGTCTTGTCTCGAAGCGCTAGTAGGGCCCAAAAAATAAAGAGACATGTTCTGCCCCATATGGGCCGACAATGTTATTATTGACGTTCATAAGTGTCAGTTTTCTGTCCTAAATTGACTAAATGATTTTTGACTTTTGACTTTTGACTTGACTTTTGAACAGGGATATTTGTAAAACATCAGCAACCTCCTAGGGGCTGATTCTGGTGCTCAAATACAACATCTTTTTCTATGGGACCAACATTGAAATGAAAAAAAAAAACACTTTTCCATACAAACTTATGTTAGCTGGTGGCGGCTTAGTACAGGGAAGTGAATTGTTTTTTTTTGCGATTTCGATGTTGGTCCCATAGAACAAGTTGTTGTATTTGAGCACTAGAATCCGCCCCGCCCCCATCAGTTGATGTTTTACAAATAACCCTGAATAATTATTGTTTGTTCTTTATTCACCGCTTGCCCGACAGACGTCTTGTCGCAATAAATTTGTACAAAACTTTTTTTAAAAATAAAACGATGGCGATACTTTTTTAACAGAATCACAATATTCCAACAAACTTATGAATAGGTATAGTTAACAAGAGGCTGTGGCACTTTATTGAAAAATTAAATAAATAATAAATAAATTGTTTTTACAATCACACCAATTATCTAGCCCCAAACTAAGCAAAGCTTGTGTTATGGCAACTAGGTAACGGATAAACTTACTTAAATACTTTTTATAAACATCCATGACTTAGGTACAAATGCTTGTGCTCATCGCACAAACATTTGCCCCTTGCAGGATTCGAACCCGCAACCGCTGGCTTTGTAGTCCGGAGCGTGAACCACTACACCAGACGGTCGTCCAAATGTTCCCTAAGAATGAGTTCCAAACTTTGTTTAGTCTAAGACTCTGAAAGGCAAGTTTTTTCCTATTTCTTCATTTAAAAAACTTTGTTTGTTTGCCCATTTATGACAGAAGCCCAATTTGAGGTTATAAAAGTCATCCTACCCGGCCTGTAGGTACTTGTAACTTACACAGGTTACATAAGTAAGTAGTTGCACAGACTGGGTAAGACACGCTACGCTCCGCTACGCGAGAAGTTGTATAGGTATGGCATAGTCTGTAGTGTTATCGTCGCATCTATTATGGCAAAATACGTCTCCCAGTGCCAAGGTCACATCGATCCTGGGTGCGAGAGGGACGCTGCATTCTTTTCATTTTACAGGGGCTGCCATATCGCCAATTTATTATTGGAATTCGGCTTAATTATTTTTAGAGAAAAGGAGGTAATCGTTAACGCCACTTAGGTATAATATACTTTGGCTAACTAACTATTTGATTGGGTACTCTTAGCCTACCTATGTATTACTTAATATGTTTCATCCTTTTTTATAGCTAATTAATACGAGTATTATGAATTAATAAGCTAACTCGATTTTTTGAGATTTAAATTTTGAACCCAGGTCTGTGCGTTTAGCACGAGGAGCCCTTTGTTCTAATCGTGGTAAGGCCGAATGAAATACTTTAATTAACTTATTATAGATAAGTACATAACTACTTATGTATTATTTGAAAATTAATGTAGTATCTATACATACATACGATTTTTAAGATTTCAATTTACAAATTAATTGATATTGTCGAGTCTGTGTGCAAATACCGTACTAGACATGCGTAAAAAACAATGATAATACAATTGATAATACGATATTTTACAGCTACATTTCCAAGAACAGCGTTATCTTTTCTCCCTTCGCGGTATTTCGAGGAATATTCTGTGACTTTTGGTAAACACAACAAGGTCGCGCGACGCTACGAGTAATGGTGAATAAGTTGATTACCCACGTCCTCGATTCTGAAAATACAGCCACTAAAACTATAAATAAACTTAAAAGCCGCCGAAATAGATAAATAAATAAATATTGGACAACATCACATACCTACATTGCTCTGATCTTAAGATAACCACTTGTGGTACAAAAATCAGAAACAACGACGGTACCACAACACTCAGACTCGAGACAATATAGGAAAGTTATTTTTCTACATTGATCGACCGGGAATCGAACCCGGAACCTCAGACCTCAGAGACAGCGACACCAAGTCCGGTATGCTCGCCTCGCTACGGACGGAGGTCATCTAAATATAATAATATGTAAGTTTTAGATTAAGGTTTACAAAATTTTATAAATGTATAAGTTAACAAACTTAAAAGTTAAGAATGAAACTAAATCCTAATCTAAAGTAAGTAGGTATAGTTTTTTTTTCGCTATAAAAATGCGTTATCTATCATACCTGTCAGAAGCAGCGGGCGTGACAGCTGGTTGGTTATGTGGGATAGTGTTTTACTTGATCAGTGGTGGTGAGAGTTTTTGAAGAGTGGGCGCAGCTCTTCTCACAGCCATTCGCCAAGTAGGTATTTCTCTATTTCTCGTCTCGACGCCCCTATTTCTCGTGTATGAAAAACAGTTTTCGTGGGATGTGCCACAAAATTTACACATACGGGAATTATTTGCACAATAAATGTAGGTAACCCTCTAAGCAAATCTTACTAATATTACAAATGTGAAAAAAAGTTGGATGAATGTTTGGTACTCTGTCTTCTCGTCCGAAATACATGTGTCAATTATAAAGACGAAAGTCTACAACTGGTGTGACATATTTAAGTGAAACGTGGCCTCTCACTATGGGCCTCTTAAGAAAGGTCAAAGCACTGATCAAGTAAAACTACGTAGAGTACATTTGTATAACAGTTGTTTAAGCACAGCATGATATGACATATTTCCATAGCACGTTTTCTTTTTTACCTAGTTCGAATCAGAAATGAGGAGATTCGTAAACGAATAAAAATCGCTGACAAAGCCCAACGGATTAGCAAGCAGAAGAGGCAGTGAGCGGGGCGGGGCACATAGCACGCAGAACTGACGGCCGATGAAGCCGGCCGGAAAAAAGTTCTAAAATGGTGGCCACGTACCGGTAAGCGCTGCGTAGGACGTTTACCCACAAGGTGGACAGACGACCTGGTAAAGGTTGCAAGAAGCCGCTGGATGCAGGCCGCATCCAACCGGCCAATCTAAAAGTCATTAGGGGAGGTATATTTTCAGCAGTGGACATCCTGTGGCTAAAATTATGATGGATTGATAGTCAAAGCAGACAAAATTGCGGACAGAACTAGGAATATTATACTTATATAGGGACTGTCTTCTTCTTCATCTATACGGGCAATCCCGGTTGCGTCCAAAGCCATTGCTTTAGAGACCAGGGTCCGCTTTCCTTGATTTACTCCTCCACTTCGCACGGTCTAGAGCGTCTCTAGTTGTGAGATCATTGGCACGTATGTCAGCCCTCACGACGTCAAGCCAGCATTTCTTGGGTCTACCCCTTTTGCCAGGTCCTGGCGACCTGGTAGCTTGCCGGTTTCCGCAAAACATGGCCGTACCAGCGTAGGCGACTCACCTGCAGTTTGTCTGCAATATCACGGACACGAACGCTACCGCGGTTGCGCGAGTTCCTCACGCGGTCCTTCCGCGTGACTCCGCACATCCACCGCAGCATATTCATCTCCGTGACACGCAGCTCCTGCTTGTTTCGCTCTAGTAGCGGCCACGCTTCGCTACCATAAAAAAGGACAGGCCTAATGATGGACTTATAGATCTGTCCTTTCAGCTTAACCGGTATTCTGGTGTCACAAATGATACCAGTCACCTCTCGCCATCTGGCCCACGTAGCAGCAATGCGTGCTTTGACGTCGCAATCGATGTCTCCCGATGCGTGGAGTACAGATCTAAGGTATTTAAACTGGTCCGTGCGCTCGACCTTGTCTCCGCCTATGCGGACGGGCGTTGGATCAGTAGAGTTACAGGCCAGGTACTCGGTCTTCGCCACATTGAGTTTCAGACCACCGCTCTCAAGCAACTGCTTCCACTCTCTCACCAGTCTGCTCCTGTCCGCGTCCACCAGTGCGATATCGTCAGCATACATCAGCAGCCATAGTGACTGCTCATGTGAGTCTCTGATGCTGTCTGAAACAACGTCTAATATCACACTGAACATAAACGGACTGAGGACGGAACCCTGGTGTACTCCGACGGTGATGGCGAACGGTTTGGTGTCGCCAACAGCGGTCCGAACCATAGAATTGGACCTGCAGTACATGTCTCGAATAATGTTAATATAGGCCTCGGGAACCCCTTTGGATCTCAGTGCCCACCAGATCACCACTCGAAGGACACAGTCGAAGGCCTTCTGCAGACCAAGAAAGAGCAAGTGCAGAAGCGTGTTCTTTGTCCTGTATCTCTCCATGATGGTACTTAGGGCGAAAACAGGGTCCATAGTCTCGTTGCCAGGACAAAACCCATATTGACACTCTGAGACATCACACTTCTGTCGGATACTGTATCTTCCTATATTTTATTAAAGCCCTAAAATAATAATATCGCTTATTTTCAGTTACCTAATTCTAAACTTACGCTGATAAATTTAAACCAGACATTTAAACTAGGTATAATAATACCGTGTACAGAACTTCAGGCCGCCGTATTTGAAATTGCAGTAAACATATACCCAATGGCTCCAGGGATATCTGTGCCAATTGGCATCAGTCTGACTGCTCGTATAGACTGTGACGGCTTGTTTTCATTTTCTGCCTTGACTGTTTGTTGACTAGACTATGTAACGTTACAATATCGCTCTACCTATACTTCTTCGGCTGTACCACAGTTGTACTTACTAAAAAAAAAGAAAAACTATACCGGGTGAATTTTTATTCGTGTAAAATACTTCCAGAGTTTCGTTATACTCTTGATAATAAACAACCTTGCCCAAGAAACTTATTGGTTATCTCAACCTAATTTTGTTAGTAAATGTTTGTTGTGCGTATTTTTGTTAAGAAATTGTTTTGATCACTGAACCATTTCAGTTAAGATAGATAAGTACCTAGTTTCTTGGGTAAAGTTGTTTGTTAACACGAGCATGAAGAAACCCTTAAGTATTTTACACTTATAAGAATTTATCATATATTCTACCCATAAGGTGGACAGACGACCTGGTAAAGACTAAACGAAGCTGCTGGATACAGGCCGCTTTTAATCGGCCAATGTGAAAGTCATTGGGGGAGGCCTATGTTCAGCAGTGGACTCTCATGGCTGAAATGATGATGATGATGATATGTTTTAGGATACGACACGACGAGTACTTATATCGGAACTGGATAACAAATCAGTAACTCGCTCTCAAAGAATTAAAAGCAAAATGTTATCATTTAAAATATTTATTATTATAACGTATTATAAAGTACTAGTACATACTACGTTTTTAAAGCGGACTAAACAGTATACTTGTAGCATAACTTCTTCTAGCCTCTTACAGATAACCCCAGAAGTACATAAACTATTGATAGATAACGAAAAACAAATCGCATTAAAGGACTTAGTTAAATAGATGATGAAGTAAAAGAAAACAAAAAAAAAGAATGATAATTTATTGTAATAAGAATGCACGATGAATCAATAATAAAAATAAAAACACATTTATTAAATAACATTTAAAAAAATTAGTCATCGTCCATTGGCGGTGGTGGAGTCACAGAGACGATATCAGACGCCACTTCTGCTTGAAACTTCGAAGACTTCTGGTAGTCGAATGACATCACATCGGAAACAATGTCTTCATGATTTGGAGCTAAATAAAAAAAATATATATAATAAGTAGGTAGTTTAAAAAAAAACACGCTTTTACATTTAATGCATGGGACTCGTCAAAACAAGGCAAGGGGCAAATGTTTGTGTGGCGAGTACGAGCATTTGTACTTCATGGTTGTTTTTAAACGTATTTAAGTATGTTTATCCGATATCTAGTTGCCTTAGTACAAGCTTCGCTTAGTTTGGGGCTAGATAATTGGTGTGATTGAGGAAACAATTTATATAATTAAGACAAATAAAATATGCCGAAACTCGATGGTTTCACTAGTAAACACATACACACGCATATTATGCACATTGTTGATTGTATGGTGTAAGTTCACGTTCCTCTCTTTAACACGTATTGTATAAAATGTAACAAAATGTAAATCCAATACTGGCTGTCTGCTTTGTCACCAAGAAAATGTATTCTGTACTTAAGAGCTGTGGATTTTGTAAAATAAAATAAATAAAACTTCCGTGCTCGCGTCATGCTGTTTGAGTGATACGAAAAACACGAATACGAATCGTTTTATATAGCGATAGCCATTGAAGAGTTCTACCACAGTTAATGCATGCATTGTTATACTGAGGTTCCACTAATCGCCTCTTGCCTCCAGCATTAGATCCTCGATAGTATTAAAATATTGTACTGTCATCTAGATTAAACATAGAGGTACCTACTATTTACACAGTTTCAAACCAGAATGACTACCAAAACACACGATATGATATGATAAAGCGATATATCGATACCAACTGTAAAAATATGATAGATATAGCCACCATTTTGAATTTTTATCGAGACTACAATCATAATAAATGACCGGCACGGCGATTCAACATGGCGGCTATATCTATCATATTTTTACAGTTGGTTGGTTGGTGTCCAATTAAATTTATACAATTTGACATTTGCATGCTGTGTTAGCGAAATATGTTTGGACATTTTAAATTTTACAACTTATGTACCGTATTTCTTGTAAATTAATAAATAAATTTTAATTTGAATATATCACTATATCATATCATATCCTATCGTGTTTTGGTGCTCATGCTTGGGAGGCAGAACGACAAAAAAGTGGGTCAAACTCGACTTCCAAGATTTGATTACATAGTTCGTTCCGAGCAGAGCAAGTTACAACAAGTTAAATTATAAAAGCGTGTAAAAAAAAGTTTTAAAATCATACTTTGTAGGAAAAAGCTACAGTAAAAGGCTGAAATTGAAATCAGTCTACCTAATGAGGGATTTTTATTGTAATAATTAATATAAGAAAAGTGAGAAAAATCAGCAATTCCTTAGACTTTTTAATGTAACGAAACAGCAGTTTTTTTCATTATCACTACACGGAATACATCGTATCGTAAATCGTATTCATCTTCGTAAAAAAATATTTATTAAGCACTGGAACTATAGATACAGACCGCTTGTGCTCCGGCCTCCAAGCCGCTTTCCATCAAATCAAAAGAGACTAATCATAAGTAAAGTTCAGAAATAGCTGTAAATTTATATGGTCGACAGGCATATAATGTAACATGGCACCTTTTATACATTTTTATTACATTTATTTGTGCAATAAAGTTTAAAGAAAAAACTATTCTACCTGGCGCAGTTTCCGAAGGCTCTGGTGTTGTAGTTCTTTTATAGCACGGAATACAAGGCCGCTTAACTCTATCTTCATCAACCATGTACAGCTGAAACGAGAATTTTAATTAATAAATTCCACAGCTACAAATTGTAATAAAAAACATTACAATACTTCTGGAGCAGCAAGCGAGAGAGAAAGAGCTAAAGCTCAGTAGTCGGAAGACTCGAAATCTCGCCTCATTTGTGTGGGTCGTAAGATTTTTTAAAATTAACGTGGAGCTTTTTACAAATTACTCACAACAAAACTGGGAAACCACCGGAAATCTAACATTTAGATAACATTAGATGGTATAGTCTACGGTCCAAAAAATAGTCTGGTTCCCCTGTCTTAGGGCTCTTTCAAATTAGACGTTTTAACCAGGGCATGTCGTGCGTTTGCCGAACAATAGCTGTCATTTTTTTTGTTAACGCTGTTGTCTTACTTAATATTATACTAGGGCGTTCCTGCAAGAGCCCTTAAAGTTATGAAGTTCTAATTGCAATCGCTCTAATCGTACTTAATAACTAGATTTGTCATATCTAGGGTCATAATCCAGCGTACCCCTACTAGTAACGGGAAAAACGTCTAATATAGTTTTTATTATGGCTTTTACCTTTCCATCAGTACCAACAGTAGTGTTACATTTTCGCAAGGCTGGGGTTATTATCATGCCCACCGGGGCGCGAGTCAACGTTTTATCTATCAACGTATGTGAACCGCCGCAGTAGCGATGACAGACATGGGATCTAAAAATTTCACAACAATCAGTTTAAGACACATTTTTAACTACTCGCAAAACTTATTTTTGGGGTGTTGCTTAATTTTGATTGTTCAATCAATTGAAAAGATGAAAAAATCAATCACATCAGAGTAACTTAGACTCCACGTTTTTTTGTTTAATTGTCATCTAAGTAGATCCTTTAAAAGTAGGTTTACATACCTTGGATCTATTTCATGTGTTACAGGCAAGCCAGGATAACAAATGTCACCGTGATCTCCGTCTCCTTTAGGCTTAGCTTCAGCACCATCAGCCATTGGTCGTGACGATGGAAACGCGGGTAGTAATGGTATAGTTTTCGACTCCTCCAGATCCATATGCGCTGGTGTGGCGCATGACAAACATTCTGCATCACGATGGAGTTTTCTCGTTACAGAAGATGCGCGTGGTTCACCCACAACTTCCTCCATTGCTCGTATTTTGTCTCTAAATTTGTCCAGATACTTATTTATGCTACCTTGTAAAGAAACCACTTGGATCCAGTCTGCTTTCTCGTTAAGTTCTCTTATAAGATCATCTATAGCTTTCTGAAATGAAAAAACACCCTCGCTTTTTAGGGTTCCGTAACTCAATAGGAAAAATCGAAACCCTTTGTTAGAACCCTTAGGATCACTTTGTTGTTCGTCTGTCTGTCAAGACCCTTTATCTCGGGTACACGTAGAGGTTTCGAGTTGAAATTAAAACTATAATACTCAGGTCTACAGTCCCTTGAAGCTGTGAAAATATCAAATTTCTAAGTTAACGTAAAAATAAGTTTATGCCGCAAAAGCAATAGCAATATATTTCGTTCGACACTCTTAAAGGAATCAAAATATATAGGGTACTTTTTTGTTGACCTAAAACTATGAAATCGTCTTATATTACACGTACAGGGAAAAATGTGAAAACCACATTTGTAATTAATTTGTAAATTAACTAGATTCGTGAACTATATAAAATATGTACTTACAAATTTGTACGGAACCCTCGGTGGGCGAGTCCGACTTGCACTTGCCCGGGTTTTTTTATTTTATAAATTAAAATACAGATATCGATCTCAAAAACTACAAGAACTCACTTGCCAAATTATCTCTTGATTGTTAAACTTGTCGTAGGCTGCCCCTATACGTTTTTCAAAATCACCTCGTACAGCGTCAAATTCTTGACGAGATACCAATCCATTCAAAGCAGCAAGTCCTGCTTTATCCTTCAGAGCATCTGCCACTTCGTCCCGATCTGATTTATGGTCTCTTAATATTTCAATTTGCTTCCACAGTCCCTGTAATTTAAATATTTTAGTAATAAGGTAATCATTAAATTATCTATTTCTGTCTCATTATTCATTTCAATCTTCTGTATCGGTCACTGTTATCGTACTTTCGTTTATCGTCATATCGCACTTTTTAAAACCTAAAATAATTCTATCGTATTGGTGTTACAAATTATAATAAATGCATGCAGTGTTTACCTTAAATTAATTTTGTATTTGGTTAATTTAAGACTGTAAACTATGTAAGTAATTATTGTAACATATGTACCAATATATATACAGGGTGTAACAAAAAAGTGAAATAAAACTTTAAGGGGTAATTCTACGGCTAAATTACATCAACTTTTTCTATGGGAAAAAGTTGATGTAATTTAGCCGTAGAATAACCCCTTAAAGTTTTATTTCACCTTTTCGTTACACTCTGTATATTATATATGAATTATAAATTATTATGAACCAAATAAAACAGGACTGACGAAAATTGGCTACCTGTAAATCCAAAGATAGGGCATTCTGAATATCTCTTAATTCTTTTTGTCTTGATGTAGCAATCTCAATATCAGTTTGAAGATTTGTGAAGTGGTTGTTTAATTCACCAACAGCTAAATCATAATTTTTCCCTTTAGTTAATATAGATTAAATGACAAAATTCGATTATAACCTGATTGTTTTTTGATTTATTACCTGCCGTATCACCTCCTGTGTTCGCTAAAGCTTCAGCCATGGCTTCTAATCCTGCCTCTAACTCATGTTGCATTTGTGTTAATTGTTCTTGATAATTGGTCATCTGTTAAATCATGTCGATAGAAGTCAATGGACAAAATAACATATTTTTTCTCCTATTTGTTCATATTCAGCCCACGTCAGTGATCAGTCTACTGCTGGAATTGGCCTCTCCCAATGCACGCCACTGAGCCCGATCCTCAACTATTGTTTTCCATCCGTTGCTAGAAGCTTTACCTAAGTATATCATTGCTACACCTTATCTGGCGCATATTATTGTAATATTTGTATCTCTCCTTCGGGAAACTACGGCACAGAGGCCGGTCCTATTGGAAGGTGTTCGCGGGGGATACAGATCCAACGCGAAGTTGCCCCTTTGATATACGATAATGAGTTGGGATGTACACCAAGCAAATACTTTTTTCTGCTTGTACTATTGAGAAGATACAACCAACTAGGTGCAAGGACTATTGCTGATAGGATAGAAACTATACCGGGTCTATGGAAGGGAACTTGATAGAATAGTTGCTGGGATATTGATGAGACAACGGAACGCCTGCTATATCAAATGTCATCATCATCATCATCATTTCAGCCATAGGACGTCCACTGCTGAACATAGGCCTCCCCCATTGACTTCCAGATTGGCCGGTTGGAAGCGGCCTGCATCCAGCGTCTTCCTGCGACCCTTACCAGGTCGTCTGACCACCTTGTGAGTGAACGTCCTACGCTGCGCTTGCCGGTACGCGGCCTCCATTCTAGAACCTTTCTGCCCCATCGGCCGTCAGTTGCCACTTCAGCTTGCTAATCCGTTGGGCTATGTCAGCGACTTTTGTTCGTTTACGGATCTCCTCATTTCTGATTCGATCTCGCTAGGAAACACCGAGCATAGCCCTTTCCATAAATATCGATTGATAGAGATATCAAATGTATCATCTCGATAATCGGGGCAAATCTTGACTTGACACTCACCAAATAGGTAGCAGTATTAAAGCTTCAAAAAGGTAGCGAAGGTAGAAAGATTTAAAGAGGTAAGTCTACGGGGCGCAAGATCTCAGTGCTAAACGCACCAGTCAGGAGGCTCCGGCGTTAAGACATTTTACACTCTTAGCCTGAAGCACAGGTTCTATTCCTGTTGCACTGTCCACCTTGACCGGTGAGTTAAAGCAAGTAGAAAAGGCGAGGGCACAATTAATTAACATCACATCATCGAGCACATACCCTATAGAGCAGCAATACGAACCATCTTTCTCCGAAACTAGTAAGTGATTTTTCACTTACATTCAGTATGAAATGACATCTCCTGTCAACACTCGCCCATACAGAAAAATTACAGATACAGATAAAAAATTGGCGGAAAAATTTGTCGAACAAATCATATGACATTTCTACTCTATAGGGTGTATGTGCTCCATGCATCACATAGACCAATTTTAAGAAAGTTTCCCATTTTGTTTTACGACTTCACCGAAAATTGAATTCGATTCTAAATACTGTATGTAGTTCCATAGACCAAAGAATTAAAATAAAATGTTAAAAAATATATGGGACCGACCTGATGTTCATTACGTTACCGGTTTAATAAAAAACTAAAATTAACAACTACATATAAGTATATATAAAAACCTGTGATGATAATCCAGTATCAAGTGTATTTATCTGGTCAGCATAATCCGCGAATAACTTCTCCAAGGTAATCATTCGATCTCCCAGATTCAAAGATTCGTCCAATCTTCCTTCTGCTCAGAAATAATATAATGAATATCCTTTTTTCGAAATATTTACCAATTTACTATTATATCTAACTACCAAATCAACTCAAACTCTCATCCCTCATTTAATTATCTTGGATGATTTAAAAAAATTCCTTTCTTCCTGCATACATCGGTTTCCTTTTTAGGGTTCCGTAGTCCTGACAAGGAACCCTTATAGTTTCGTCATGACCGTCTGTCTGTCTGTCTGTCCGGGGTTGTGCTAAGAGACTGTTAGTACTAGAAAGCTGTAATTTCGTAGATGTGTGTTTAACAATTATGCCGACGAAGTGGTGGAATAAAAATTTGGAAACATTTTTTAAGGTTCCCTCCCTAGCTCCCTTACATGTGAAGTGGGGATGATTTTTTTTTCGTCGTCTACCTTATCGTGTGGCTATCGTTGAGTAGGTCTTTTAAAATGACTTAGGGGTTGCTAATACTACTATTTTTCGATTTAATGCTCCATTTACGAAATATTAAACTTTAAAGTGCAATCCTTTACCTTTCGTAATGTTATGGATTTCATTTTGCAATAAAAATAACTATGACTCGATTGTCGTGATGGGTGAACTTTTACTTATACAGGTTTGTACGGAACCCTCGGTGCGAGAGTCCGACTCGCACTTGGCCGGTTTTTTTATCTAAATGAAATTATTTTATGATATAATTACCTAATCTGTGAGCAATTTTCAGCGCAGAGTTAGCATTCGTGTTGCTTTTATTCGTTGCAGTAGTAACCAGTTTTAAACATTGATCGTATAATTCTTGCAGTGCGTTACTAAAATTCGAAAAAGTTTAAAAATAAGGAATTATTATATTACTTACTCATACAATAAATAACTTTTCTTAAAATAAAAACAAAACTTACTCTAGTTCTTCATAAGTAACGGTATCTGGTTTTTCCGGTGGTTTTTCACCTTCTTGTTGTTCGACTTCAACTTGTTCTTCGGCTTCAACTTGTTGTTCGGCATCAATTTGTAGATCGGCATCAAATTGAGATGCAATTGATTCTTTCGATGGAGATTCAACTAAAGATTTCCTTGATATAAACATAGATTTTCGTTGACTAATTGCTTGAGTTATTGCACTGGTTGCCGCATATATAACTTCTGCCAAGTCTCCCTCACTGTCTTCAATCTGATAATAATCATTTGTTACATCTCATTATTATAATTGGATTGATTTTGACTGATAGAAGATTTAAGTGATGTGATGTATAAGCATACCTTTTTTAAGAATTCTTCAATACTTAGTGCAGGATCATTAGCTACGACATAAATCCTTTTTATGATTTCTGTTATCACTGCCATTAATCTTTCCAAGGCTTTTTCTGCAGCTTCTACTCTGGCCGAAAGTTGTAATGCTGCCATTGCATCTGTCAGTGAAGCTCCTTTACGTAGGTCGTTTAAAAGCTGAGCGTTTTCGGGAAACCCTGGAACACCCGCTATTTGATATCTATCTTGCAGCTGGCGAACTTTTGCAACAAGTTGCGCAAACTCTTCTTGAGTGACAACAGATAAATGTGGCGTCTTCCCGCGTGAACCAGCTTGAGAACGACCTGAATGAATCATTACGATAAAATAAGAATAATTTAATTAAATCAAATAAAACGCCGATAATAAATACTTATACTAATAATGTAACAAAATAAACTTACTGTCTGCTGTTTTAGTTCCACTTGGCACTCGTTCCACTAAATTAGAATGAAAATAATACTCGGAATTAAGGTTTTAATAAGTGTTATTTTACCTAATATACAGGGTTACATTGCAAAGGGGTGCCAAATTTTTAGGAGTGGCTCAAAATCAGTAACTTAATCAAACTATGAACAGGTTTTTTTTTTGACAGATTTTATAATTTCTGTCCGTTGTTAAACATTGTACGCGTGGATAATTTAACTCATTCATCAAAAAATTGCACCGTATGTGCACTGCGTAAGGTCCTTGTAGGCTTGCCGTACCTACGCCTCTGATGAATGAACGCGCGTCTTTCGTAGTCTCTCTATTGACTTTATTTTCCGATATTTAAAAGTAAGTAGGTTTTTTTTGTAACATACGATTATTAAAAATAATAACGATTAGGCGCTTCTTAATATTGTTCCCTAGATTCTTTAAATTTGGCACCCCTTTGCAATGTAAGCCTAAATACAGGGTTTCTCATAAAGACCGTAGATAGAGCAAAAAAGGCTATACATCATGTCCGAAACTAGACTTTTGCGCAAAAAATCTCAAGTTTCCCAAAAATGGTGCGACTTACATTAGGACTATTTTTGGACAAGACATCGAGCTTTTTATCCTCCACCTACAGTTTTCGTTCGACAAGCTCTTTAGGACTACCTGTATAGTTTATTGCTTTGATGGTTGGTCACTTTTAGGGGTAAGGGGGAAACTCACCACTGGTTCGCGGTCCATTTAACACACTCTGAAACTAGTAGTGATAAACTTGTCCAAATGGGCCATTGAGGAAAAGGTAACACAGTAGTAAATTAGACACATCCAAATTGTCGGTGATAACTGGTATGACTACACAGGAATGAGTTTGAGAATTTCTCCAGCGACGCAATTTCTCGTGTCCAAGCACTAATTTCCCACTACACTATGCAAAACAAAAATCTACAAAAATTACACTATTTAGTTTAAACCCTGAACTAACTGGAGAGATTTATAATGTCTCTATAATATTTTCAAATCCTACTGAAAAAAATCTAAAACGCGCGAGAACGCTTGAATTCTGACAACGGTGGAGTGTCCAGAACCCAGAATTCAATATTAAATATCATGTATCCATCCATAATCTATATATCATATCCATAATCTAAACCTTGTTCCACTATCTAATATTGGTTCACATAGAGTCATTTACATGACAATCCTATTTCTCTCAATTTTAAAACAAAATAGGCAACAGTTTTATCACAAAATTAAGTTGAAAGCTTGTCCCTGGACAAGCTTGGCATTAGTCCTGACTAATGCCTGAATTCGGTGTTTAGTTACAAACTGCGCACCAAATCATTGCGCTAGTGAATCATTCTAGAAGTATCGCAGTGCCCTTACAGTATTCGCTAGTCACAGCTCAGTGACCAGAAAGAGCAGACGCGTGATCCGGTGCCAATTTCATGATTTTTTGTGGGTGAGAATGCAATTCGGTGAATTTGGTCAAGGTCAATTTTTGAATTCAGTTTACGAAATATTTTAAAACCTGTATTCTATTACAGTATAGCCGATGTATCATCATATGGATTCTGTTGTCTTAATTAAATTGAACTAGAATCGTTTTTACAAGTTGTCTTGTTTCTGATTTTTGTGCAATTGCCATATATTTTCTGAATACAGTGGACTTGAATTCGGTGCATTTTAAGCCACCGAATCTAGAAATTCATCCACCGCGTTCAGAAAATAGCTTACCGAATTCAGATTTTCTTATTAAAAAACTTTTTAGCACCTTTTAATTTTTTGATGGTTGTGTTTTCATAAACTCATTTAGATAAACTTTATAACTACCTAACCATCGACTTTTCATTTATAAAAAAACATTATGAAATCAAAACTTTTGTAGTAAATAGATGAAGAAAAAAAAAGAAATTTTGTTGTTTGATTTACCCTTTTTTTTTCAAGATTATACAAACAAAACTTACATTTTATGACTTCGGTGTATAATTTCTGACAAGCGGTGCAATATTTTCTGAATTCGGTAGATGTTGAATTCGGTGGTTTAATTATATTATTAACTGTTAGGAATTCAGTTGCCCAATTAGCAGTTTATAATTAAAAATTAAATGATTTACAACTCACATCCAATACCTATGCTAAATATAAAACGACCACCGAAGTCAAACAAAATTGCCTAATTTGAAGAAATGCCCATTTTAAAGTAAAATTACAGGTGCATTAATAATTTCACGAAAAATACCAGGCAATCATGAGTTTATAGGATATAAACTGATAGTTCTGGTCAAGTAATAGTATTTAAAAAGATTGAAATACCATTACATTGCTAGTTAACATAATATTATTATTTTATCCTTCTACTTTCGTTTTCCGCCGACACCGGTGACACCAACATCTGCGATGACATCATAATATCCAGTCTAAGCTAAAGACAAGAAATTAAGGGCAGTATCTTTTTTTTTATTTTCGTTTTTATAAAGTTTTTTTAAATATTAGAATCCAATATTGGCTGTAATTTTGTGTAAATATGTATTGTAACACTTTTAGGAGCTGTAAATTTTGAATAAATATAAATGAAATACAAAAATGGCAACATTTACCATGACGACCGTCTGGTGTAGTGGTTTAGACCGTCTGGACTACAAAGCCAGCGGTTGCGGGTTCTAATCCCGCAAATGTTTGTGTGATGATCACAAGCAATTGTTCCTGAGTCATGGATGTTTATAAAATTATTTTAGAATGTTTATACGTTATTTAGTCGCCATAGCACAAGCTTTGCTTTGTTTAGGGTTAGATAATTGGTGTGATTGTGGTAAAAAAGCACATTATCTAGCCCCAAATTAAACAAAGCACGTACTATTGCGGCTATACAGCAGATAAATACTTATATACAGTTATAAAAATCAATGACTTAGGTACAAGTGTTCGTGTTTACCACATAAACATTCCCCCTTGCGGGATTCGAACCCGGCTTTGTAGGTAATGGGGAATATGCATGTTTTTTATTTGGTCCTAAAATAAATAGTACTTAATTATAATTAATAAAACTAAGAATTTTCGAAAAATATTGATAAATACCTGACTACAGCCCATTAAAGTCGCGTGCTAGACAAGGAGATCCGATATGTACCGTGATGTCAAGTTTTTTTAGGAAGAGATAGGTATACCTTAATTTCTAATTACTATATTACGGTTATTTTTTACCTAAAATAAATTTTGTTTTCACTATTAGCACTATAATTTCATATATTTTCTTATAAATATAGTAAAAACAATTTTTTTTTTCATGCTTATTCCCTATTACTGGAAAAAGAAAGAGTACTCAAAATACCTAAATGACCAGATCAATCAAATGTAAGAAGAAGAAGTACGTACCGATTAATAATTTTTCATACTGTCTTTCTGTAAGTAACAAATTTTAAAATAAGTAGGTACATATTATTGTAACGGAATAATGTTCAAAATATATTTTCAGAGTGCTAAATGAAACCCAAGGTGGTGTCTGTCCACCTTGGGTTTAATTTGTCAGACAACCTGGTAAAGGTTGCAGGTAGCCGCTGGATGCGGGCCGCTTCCAACCGGCCAATCTGGAAGTCACTGGGGGAGGCCTATGTTCAGCAATGGACGTCCTATGGCTGTAATCATGATGATGATGATGATGATGAAATGAAACCCATAGGTTATTTTTTAACAATAAATAATAGAAACCATACATACCCGTTGATTCCATCGAAGCTATCGGAGTTGGTGTTTTATCACGTTCATCGCGTGAATCAGATCTCTAAAAAGTATTAATGTCAATGTTAGTTAGATAAAATTAAAAAAAAATACATTAGATATGCACATAGGTATCTGTTATTGTGATTCCGTCAATTGGAAGATACTCTAACAATAGCCAAATCACAATTTTTGGTGTAACTTACCCAAAAATTTTAAAAAATAAAAATTAAATCGCCATCGACCGTTGCCCGCAAAAAGCTGAAAGGGCAAAAAAAATTACAAAAAAAAATTATACTACATTTTTGTACACTGCACCTGATGGATGATTCGTAACTCCCGTTCTCTCTGTTCTTCAAAATTTTCAAGCAACATCTGGTAGTCCTGTGATGAAAGCTGAACCAGGGGATGAGTCAAAAGCATTTAACGCATAACATTTTTGGTTTTACGACAAAATAAACAAACCTTAGATGAAACTTTTGATGATTTTCCGGACAAAGATTTTTCTGTTGTTTTTTCTGTAGAAGAGGGTCCAGAAGAGGTCTTAGAAGCAGATGATGTTTTATACGACGATGTTTTCGTTTCATCTGAGGTCGTTTTTTTCTCTGATGATGATTTTGTTGTGTCCGTTGTCGTCTCATCGGTACTAATTTTTTCCGAGCTTGACTTGTCTGAACTAGTTTTATCAGTACTAGTTTTATCCGTACTAGTTTTATCTGTACTAGTTTTATCCGAACTAGTTAAAGCCGAACTTGTTTTATCTGCTGAACTAGTTTTATCCGAACTAGATAAAGCCGAACTTGTTTTATCTGCTGAACTAGTTTTATCCGAACTAGATAAAGCCGAACTAGTTTTATCTGAACTAGTAATAACCGAACTAGTTTTACCTGAACTTGTTTTATCTGCTGAACTAGTTTTAGCTGAACTAGTTTTACCTGAACTAGGCTTATCAGTAGTAGACTTTGTAGCGGATGACGTTATACCCGCTGATGATTTTTCAGTGGAAGTTTTATTTGACGACGACTTGTCGGTGGCAGACTTCGTCGCCGATGACGAACTTTTATCATAGAATACTGCTGACGCTTTCGATATAACTTTGGCTGTAGAAGACGTTAGTGTTCCCGGTTTCATGGCTGTCTTGGATTTTGAAGCTACTGTGGATAGTTTGGGTCCGTGAGCACCAGTTGCATCGGTACCTTTGGCTTTTTTTTTTCGGGGTACATTTGCATGTAGTTTGACTTCGGTTACTGAAAGGCTCGTGCTTGAAGAGGTTTCTTGCGGCGCCAATACAATTTCAACCCGTCTTTCTAATAGCCTAAGTTGTCTTGCCAAGATTATAAGTATAGTTTGTATAAGCTTGTGGTTCACTACGTTTATCTGTAATATTAGTATAGTATGCAGTAGATGGAAAAGGATGGCCGAAGATGCGAGAGGAGCGGTTCTTAAAAGGGCTTCAGTGAGCTGGAAAATGCAACGAGAGCAGCCTTTCCACCTGGTGGACTGACGATCTAGTCAAGGTTGCAGAAATCCGCTAAATGCAAAATGCCCAGAGCCGCTCGTATAGCGTTTTATGGGGGATCCAATTGTCATGTGTCCAGCACTTGGACAGTCCAGACTGCAAGATACGATAAAGGTTTTCGGAATTTGCCATACAGTCTCTTGAAGGTTTGGTTAGACTGAAGGTTGCTGAAGATTACCAGTATCAACGTAAAAGTATATTTTTTGCTTATAAAACTTATAAACAATATTGTACAACTTACATTAGATTCGCCAAAAGCTCTGTCTATTAACTCTCTAATGCTCATAATACTTGGAAGGTTCTTCATTTTGTTTAGATTGTTATTAACTAATATCAATTAAAAAATATTATCATATTTTGTTGACAATCAATCTAGTAGGTTGCTTCGATTTTTATAAATTGTCAATACAATTAATAACTATCAAGCACGCTGTCAAGTAAAATTGAGTGATAATAAAGACCATGAAGTTGTCAAGACTAAGTAAAGAGTGTTTAATCACCCAAAACATTTGCTTAAAAAAGGCTATAGGACGTTGAGTAGGTATCTATTGGGATAACCCATGGGGATAACAGAGTTGGTGATCACTGAGCCATACTTAGATTGTTTTATGTCTTTACATAATGTAAGTAAACTATTCTGTTGTATCTGGAATCTGCTTTGAGACAAATAAGCACATTCTTAATCTTAATCTTGTGTTAATACATGCTGTAACAATATACAGGTTTATTTTAAAAACACCAACAACCTCCTAGGGGCTGTTTTTAGTGCCCAAATACAACAACTTTTTCTATAGGACCAACATTAAAATAAATTTTAAAAAATTCACTTCTCCATGGTAGGCTTAGTATGGGAAAGTGTTTTTTTTTGCGATTTCAATGTTGGTCCCATAGAAAAAGTTGTTGTATTTGAGCACCAGAATCAGCCCCTAGGAGGTGGTTGATGTTTTACAAATAACCCTGTATTTTGGCCAACGGATGTAAATATTTACACATACATAGCATATTAGCAATTGCAAGACGTAGCGTGGGCAAGCCTCCTACGCAGTGGACTGACGACTTGGTCAAGGATGCAGGCAGTCGCTGGATGCAAAAGGCTCAGAGCCACTCGCTGTGGGCTTCTATATGGAAGGCCTATATCCAGCTGTGGACTTTCAAAGGCTTATAATAATGATGATGATGACAGGGTAAATGCGAAATCGTGTCGTATGTTCTTTATCATCATCAATTCGGCCATAGGACGTCCACTGCTGAAGATAGGCCTCCCTCAGTGACATCCTAATTGGCGAACCTTATCAGCAGATGTTTTAAATACATTTCTTGGTGAGCACAACGAAATCTAAAGAAAAAAACCGCCTTTTGTACTAAATTATTAGGATTTTTTTGTGAAAAAGTACTATTGATATATCTACAGTAAATTACGTACTTAAAGAAGTACATATACGATGTTATATAAATTTGCTTACTTCATATTACCTTGATTCTGCTGACAGTAAAATCAATAAGCAATTACATTATGTAAGACTATAAAAAAGATCCAGACTACTGTTAATCCACATAAAACTAGGTTATTTGACAAACGTAAAATAACTTCTTTAATTTAACTTAAATAACTAGTGCTATCTAAAGTTTCACTTCATAATTCATAATAGCTATTAAAATAACCAAGAGAAGACAAGGTATTTTAAAGGGAGATTCTCAAAGTTATTTAACTTTGTAACCGAATTCCTTTTGTTTACATAGGTTCTAAAATGGACCTCTGGAGATGTGGGTGTGTTCTGCACAATCCTGCGTAGAAAGGTTTTACGCCGTAGCCTTTGTGTAGGTACTATGTATTTGAGAAACAGCCTTAACTTTCAACTCTACTATTCTCATCTCCATTGCTTGCTTTGTATGGCCACGACATATAAATATCAGCAACGGAGCAGTGATGGGTATCAAAGCGAATCGATAATGCCGCGATCAAGGTTTGTTGTAGAATCTATCGACATTTTCGATGCAGCACCGGTCGCCGGCCGGCGAGCGACCTACGTGCGTTTCGTCGTGTTTACATCTAAACCTACCTCTTGTCTGAAAGCTATGGCCTATCGGCGTTATGTAACGTCTTATTTAAAGATGTTTATAAGTAGGATAAACTTGTGATTATATTAGAAGCACATGAGCAGGTCGTCGTTGAAAAAACTTTATTCATGTACATCACGAGAAGATTTAGGTATAATAATGGTCATTTTTATATGGTCACAGTATAATGATACCTACATTACAACTACCCGTCTCAGTTTAAAATCCATAAACAAGATTAGTACCTCATACCTACAAAGGGTTCATAAATGATCCAGGTTTAAGCCTTATATTCCATTTCTTGTAACATTATGGTGTGCAAACTAATAAATGATTACTGAAGTTATAGTAAATCTTAGTCCTTGTGACCTGACCAAAAACACGAAATGTTGTGATAAACAATCGCTTGCCCCCACAAAAAGATAAAGATAGAACACATGCTTATCTACACGGTCTAGAAAGCGAGCTCCTTGCGTATCGATATAATACAATCACTAGTGCGAGCTCCGCCCAACCGCCCTTCGGCTTCAGTCGTTTTCGTCCGGCCGCGGAGGGTGCACTCATCCTCTTCGCGATCACAGTTGTTGTACAGCTTCCTTTATCTGAAAACCGAATAAAAAATATAAAGCCTACGCAATCTCGGCGATTAAAACCGGTAAGTGTAAACTCGTGTAGTGCTGGACTGGGTATTTTAAGGACGCTATATCTGGATACGACGATATCTTGGTCTCAAGGACGTTTTTGTTCATTTCCGAACAAATGCACTCGCTCGGCTTATGTATTCGGTGGGACGCAATATGCGTAACATTGGTGAAGGACTTCAACTCGTGAAATGCTGTTTTCTTCGTGTGAATAATAACTGTTTACCTTTTTGCAAAGCCTATTGTGTCAGTATAAAAAGGAATCAGTTTTTTGTACTTTTTATTCTGTGTATATATCATAAATGCCAGTACAATAAACAAATAATTATTTTAATTAGTTACCGAGAACAATGATCGACATTATTTAATCGATATATTTTACGTTACAGTTTTCTCAGTAGGTACCTGTAGGATGTTGAAGTGTTTTAACTGCAATTACGTCATAATGTGCAGCTAAGAGTTATTACTCAATACAAAACAAACTATTACTTCTATGTCATTAAAAAAATACAATATAATAATTCTAATTTAACAATTCAGGTATTTATTTGCTCAAGACAACAAAAAATATCAATAAAGTCAAAAATAAATTGCACAGTGATATATTTACCGATATAATTATCACATCTGAACTTTTCATCAAAATTGCACCCTTTTGTTTATCCGAGAGAACGTAATAAATGTAACTCCCGTCTGTTACCGGTTGGGCGGGCGACGCCCACGCGGCTCTATCCAGGTCAGATGATGTCGGCGGCAGAGATGGGACTCTGGTGGTGGAATAATATTTGCCAATTGAGCTTGCGAGTAAATAAATGTCTGTGACAGTGCGGTTTTGTTGGGGATATTGACACATCTTTGGAGCTTAATGTTTTATACGATAGAACTTATTTGGTTAACCCTATTGAGTATTCTGATAATTTAAAAGTATTTTAGCTCAATCTGAAGGTTGTTCAGAGATCGCAGTTAGCGATAAGATCTCTTTCTGTTAAAATTGGGTGTAATTACTTTGTATTGTGTGCGATAAAGAGCAGGTATCTATCTATCTTATTGATTAGAGAGCGAATATTTTTGGTTAGCGTGGTACAAATACACAAAACTATACCAATTATACTTTTATTTCAGTAACTACAGTATAAACTTGGTGGTTTATTGCGCAGAAGTAAGTCGTACTCGTAGGAGTATGGTTATAAAGAAGTATTAGGTATCAATAATAATTTGTAGGATTACCTACTAGCTTACTGCTCGCGACTTAGAATGCGTAGTATTTAGAATTAAGCCGAAGAGGAATGAACTATTATCCCAAGGAAAAACAAAAACGAGTTATTATTTATCTTAGACTAGCTGACCCAGCGAAATTCGTTCCGCCAATTCGTTTGACAGGTACGAACAGTTTGTATAGGAAAATAAAATAGTTGTTTTACTACTTTCCTTGCAACTTTTTAATATTTTCTGACCTTTTAAACCTTCCCTGAACTTCCACAAATATTTACAAATATTTCAAGATCAAAATTAGCCAAATCGGTCCAGCAATTCCCGAGTTTTAGCGAGACAAACGAACAGCAATTCATTTATATATATATAGATAGATAAGCTTGAAGCAAAGAAAACACTATAGGCTCTGTTTTTTATATCCCACTACGGAAGTATTTGGGCTGTGGAAAGTACTCACAGTTCGCCAACTTTTTATACTTGCAATCTTCGTAAACACTCCCAACTTCATTACGACCCCCAATCTATTAATCACAAGGTCGAAAAGGAACTGTTTGAACCACATCAACGCTTAAGTCCAGATTTTCTTCGAGATTTTTCTGTTAATATAAGCTCCAAAATTTTTCTGTAAAAAGAAAGTGACATCGTGGTTGATGGAATTAAATTATAGTGACACAGAAAATTTATTAACACCACTGAGATAATAATACAAATATATACATGAACACACACAAGCACACACATACACACACACACACACTACACGCACGCACACACACACGCACACACACACACACACACACATCTTGGAATGCACTCTATTTAAGAGATTATAGTATTTTAATAAACTGTTCTTGTCACCCATTTTTAAGCGAAACTGGGATATCTGAAGCGGTAAGAGCCTTATGACCTGTAACACAGGTATTAATTTACCTAGCTCAGGCATCAGTCTCACTCAGACATTGTATCTGTTTACATTATAATGTTAATTTGTGATGAGAGAAAAAATATTTATTTATTTGTATGTGTGCTCTACATACGAGTAGGTACATCAAATTACATTTACGCCTTATAAATAACGTATCAATATTTTACAGTAATTGATTTTATGTTTCCTGGTTTTTTAAAAGTCTAAACCATACTTATGATTTACAAATATTTAAAGAGTCCCTACCTACCACAAAACTCATTTCATCGAATTTTTATTTCATATTTAACACATTAATTTCATTGATGGATGCGGGCCTCTTCCAACCGGCCAATCTGGAAGTCATTGGGGGAGGCCTATGTTCAGCAGTGGACGTCCTATGGTCAAATGATAATGTCAAAAATCTCATCTGTGTTAGGTTAGGTGAGAACAGTTACCAAACAAAATGCGATGCCGAGCGAGCGCTAAACTATAATTAAACCGTTAGAGTATACTTCACATTTGTATTGATGAGTTTCTTAGGATAAATATAATTATGAAATACGATAGTGATGATGTTACATACATGATTAGATATATATATAGTTTCATCGATGAAATATGAATTCATCATTATCAACTGTATTATTATGAATTCGATGCACAGTTTTTCTGTTAAAATTGTGAAATATTTTTCTATGAAATGAAATTCGATGATTAAAAATTCTGTGTAGTAACACTACAAGCTTTGCTTAGTTTAGGCTAAGATAATTATTGCGATTGTGGATACATTTTATAATATTAGTAAGATTTAAACACTAAATCGAAGGTACGTGATTTTGTGAGCTCTATAGGCTAATTTTAGCCCTATCGGGTTTACGTTCGAAGTTCTACGAGTACGTAACTGCGCATGACAGAACGTCGATGTCTTAACTATGGTTATGCGCGTAAAATATTTACCTTTTGCGTGTAAACAGAACTGTGGTTGAACAAAGTGGGTGACTTTTGAGTGATGCTACTGACCTTTTTATTGGTCTGAAAACTCTCCAAGGACCGAGCCTGAGACGTTTTGCCCATTTCATTTTACGAGGCAACGCACACACTATGAGAATAAATTAAATGGAGGAGCAGTTGGGACTAAAGGTTTATGACAAAACATCCTTATTTCGTATACAAGTGTGGGACTAGTCAAAACAAATTAAATGAGTCCAAACTGGGTTTGCTAGTGGTTATTGAAGCGTTTCATTCAAACCCTGGCTCCATCATCAGGTCCGCTCGATGGTATCAAATTATCATCCTAATAACACATACGAGTAGGTACCTACTTACTAAGGTTCAAATATATGCGACAGTTACCAGTAGGTTAAACATTACTGTCAAGATTAATTTGATTTTAGAGTTGTATAATAGATCATGTAAAGGGCATTGTTGATACAGTGACTACCAAACTTTTAACTTTAACACCTTTTTTAAACGCGAAAATTAATAAAAAGTTATATCACGCTGTTACTAATGAAGATAAATAATAAAACCGATTCATTCGATAAACAAACGGATCAATGGCTGAAAATATCGTAGGTTTCAATAAAGTACTCACAAAAACTAAATTGTGTAAAAATCTGTAAAAGCTGAGATGGCCCGCGGGCTAAGATAAAGTAATGGCAGCAATAAACTAGGTACCTACCTAAAAGCAGTTTCTGCAAAAACTAGTTCAATTTTGTTTTTGCTTTATTTAATAGGACTTAGAACAAGCTATCTTTTAAAACTTCACCGATTTTGGGACACACAATTTATTCGGTTATATTTTTAGACAAAAAAATCTTATTTTAAAACAAAAAGCTACACACAACATACTGCTAGTATTACAAAAACGAGAAACCTTAAAAACTTAAACAGACTTTACATTATTACAGTTAAAATTGTAAGTCTGGATTTTATAATTACCTACATATGAAAAAGAACATTTATAAAGCTTCCCTTTGTTTATTGTAAATGGGAAACCACGAGTTTTGTACTTGCTTCGAAACAATATTTCGAAATATTTTACTTTTGATAACTTTCCAGACTGTAAAGTTAGAGAATGGAGATTGAGTAACTGCATATTTCTAACAGTAAATCTCTGGAAATCGTGTTTTTATTTAAAATAGGTAATGAGTAAAATTTCTCGTCGTGCGGTACTCGTTAAAAGTAGACCTATGTTTCTTTGCTCCACGAACTTAATTCAAAATCATGGGTGAAAATTGATAATTGAACCTTGAAATTATAACTGCCCTACGGCCAGTGAAATTATTCGTTGAATAGTGAAAACCGTGTATCGATACTCGACTTAGTTTCCGAATTATAGCGAAATTAAGTTCAAAAAAATTTAAAACCGCCATCAATAACTCGTCACACCGAGCCGCGCGCGTTGAAGCTGCGCGGCGAGCGCTGAGTCACCATCACCGAGCTAGCGGCCGCCCGACCGGCCCGTGCTGCGTTTAGACGGACTGGAAAGCAACGGTGCTTCGTTTGAACGCTGTTCTGTGCGAGTTACCTTGTGAGTGCATTATTGTTTTTTTTTTTTTTTTTTTTTCTTTATTATTACTATTTTTTTTTATTTTTTTTTAAAGATATTTATCAACAATCTTTTGCAATGTCTTCTAAATCAAAGATATGTGATGGATGCCAAAAGAGGATCCGGGACAGACGCTTTTTGAAGTGCACCTTATGCAAAAAAACATTAGACATTGAGTGTGCAAATGTATCGGAGAAACTTTTTAATTTAATGGAACCCAAACGTAAATCAATGTGGACTTGTGAAAGGTGTATCAGGCAGAAAAATAGGCCCAAAACCAGCACCCCAATCGCTAAGACACATAAAATAAAACTACCACAGTCATCTACTTCAGTGACAAAGAATACAAGCGAGGATCCCAAAACCAACACACACACTACATCTAAAAACACATCTCCGAGAAATGAAAGGACTTCTACTATTAGCAATCTACCTGATCAGTCATCACATTCACCGTCTACATCCCGAGAAGCAACTTTGGACAAGCAGTTGTCACCCTTATCACCCTCGTTACCAACTACATCCCAGGAGATTACTACTCAGAAAGAACCATCGTATGTGACACAACGGAAGAAAAGACATTTCCATGAAACTTCTTTACCAATTGTGAATTCTGATTCTTCCTTGTCAGAGACAGGAAGTGGCAGCCTAGCATCTAAGAGTCTACCCGATCTTTCCACGCTTCATAATCAAGAAATAGAAATAATGAAAAATGAAATTTTAGATTTGAAATTGAAACTCCAAGCTACTGAGAACGAATTAGATAATTTAATGCTAGAAAATAAATCTATGACTGTAAAATTAAGGGAACAGGACCGGAAAATAAAAGATTTGTTAACAATATGTTCATCTACTACAAGTAATAAAAATAAGAATAATGGCAAAAAGAATAAGACAAATGATCGAAGACAAAAGCTACACCAGAGCTTACATACTCAGAACGTGTGTGAAAAGAATACCCCCAATATTAACCAAGGACCTCTGATCCAGTTTAATCAGGAGAAGCCATGTGATGTGAGGAAGGAGCCGATCCCTACGAAGGAACTGTCAAGGAAAGATAAAATCTTCATAATTGCTGATCAACAAGGACGAGGCTTGCAACATACCTTGCAAAGCTTGGTGGGGACGAATCTTGAAGTTACGTGCTTTTGGAAGGACGGCGCAGACCTGCAAGAGGTATTGACCACTTGCAAGTCAGGTCTGTCTAATCTCACGATGCGGGACTATGTTGTGGTTATGGGAGGAATGAATGATAAAAACCCGCAAATATTTAAGAAAACACTTCTGAAATGGTTAAATTCCTTATATCACACAAATCTTGTTATATGTGGTCTCCCTTGTAATGCTTATCTCAACAGCTCTATAAATAAGGAAATAAAATTAATATGTACGGGCTTCACCCATTGCTTATTTGTTAAACTAGACTACAACCGATCTTATCTAGGATCTAAGTACTTCTTGTCGGACTTGAGTTTTGGCATTTTTCGGGAAATTATACATATATCGCATCACAAACAGTTATTATCTGCGAGTCAATGTGACAGGGATGTGAACGATGATCAATTGTTTAATTCACCAAAACCGACATTGGCAAACGACGTACCTGAGGAGTTTTCTCAAACACCAGGTCCGCGATTGCACAGGACACTTCCTTTTTTATAAATCATGACTCTATTTATATTATGCATCAAAACATAGCTGGTTTTTTAAGTAAAAAAGAATTGCTGGTAATAACACTTTGTGAAATGGCTAAAGATAAGAATGTCCCAGACCTTATCTGTCTAACTGAAACATTTGTTCAACAACATAGTGAATCAAATATACAACTGAGAGGTTACCAATTGGGTGCTTCCTTTTGTAGATTAAAGCAAAAACGTGGTGGGGTTTGTATTTTACATAACGATACTATTAGGCCTAAAGAACTACCTTTTTTGAAAGATTTTGCATGTGAATCCACTTTCGAATGTTGTGGATTGGAAATAACAGAACATAAAATAATCCTTGTTTGCATATACCGAACTCCAACATCTAATATCAACATATTTTTTGATAAAATCCAGCTGCTTCTTGACAAGTTAAAGACTTTTAAAAAACGTATAATTTTGACGGGGGATTGGAATATTGATACCTTAAATAGGAACACGTTGACAGAAAAATTAACAGATACGCTTTTGGGCTATAACTTACACTTGCATATTGACACACCCACACGACAAAAGTCATGTATTGATCTTTTTGCGAGCAATATCAAAGATGCAATCGGAAAAACTGAAGCAGTGTGCTTGTCGGACCATAACACTGCTCAGTTTTTGACTGTACCGGTCAAATTTCGTAAAGAATCACCTAAACATTGGTTTGAATCTAGACGCGACTACAGTGCTGAAAATATAAACAAATTTAAAGATACTTTGGCTAATTACCCTTGGAAAAATCTTTTTAATTTCGATAGTGTAGAATCAGATTTTGCACTGTTTCATGAAGAACTAATTCTTCTATACAATTTATGTTTTCCAAAATATGTCATTAAAATCATAAACAAAGCAAAAAAAGCTGAATGGCTAACAAAAGGATTAAAAACATCATGCCATACGAAAAGAAAGCTTCGTTTATCTTACTATAAAATAAAAAGTCATGGTAGTAAAATAAAATACCGAAAATATTCAAAAATATTTAAAAAATGCATACAATTATCCCAAAGACTAAACAATGATAGATATATTAATGCTGCTAAAAATAAATGCATGGCCACATGGAAAATTATAAACAATAAAAAAGAACTTAATAATAATAGACATGACATTGAATATTTAAAAATTAATGATAAAAATATAAATAATCCTATTGACATTGCAAATTTATTTAATAATCACTTTATTGATTCAACCTATTCATCAGGAAATCATCGACTCAATTCTAATAGTTTAAATCATATGAAGAGCATACCCACATCAATATTCTTGAACCCCACTGATGAAAAAGAAATAAACGAAATCATAAGATCGCTAAACAAAACCAACTCTACCGGTTATGATGACATTTGTACCAGGGTCATAAAAAGCTGTGCAAATGAATTGGCCCCACTGTTAGCATATTTTGTAAATGGTTGTTTTGTGGAAGGTGGATTTCCTGACACCCTTAAAATTTCTGTCGTGAAACCATTGTTTAAACGTGGAGAAAAGCATGACTTCAATAACTACAGACCGATTTCCCTCATCCCAGTGTTGTCAAAGGTTTTCGAAAGAGCCATGCATACAAGACTGACTTCGTTTATAGTAAAAAATAATATAATTAGCGAGGAACAATATGGTTTTCGTAAGGGAAGATCAACGGCACTAGCTTGCTATTCCCTCATCAAAAACATTTCGCAACTTATGAATAGGAAAGTTCCTGTATCAACCATATTTTTCGATATGAGTAAGGCCTTTGATTTTGTTAATCACAAAATACTTTTATCAAAGCTCGAACTATATGGCATACGAGGACCTGCCTATGAATGGATTAAGAGCTATCTCAGCAAAAGAATACAATTTGTGGAAATTTCGAAAGTAAATGATAGGTTTCAAAGTACAGCATACAGATCGGAAAACAGATTAAATAATTCAGGTGTTCCCCAGGGCAGTATATTGGGACCATTGCTCTTTATTCTATATATAAACGATCTGCCTAAGTGTACCCAATACCCGGTGACACTCTTTGCAGACGACATATCTGTAACAATACATAAAAAACCAAATATTGACTACAATAACGAAGTAAATAACGAAATAGACAAAATTACTAAATGGCTTGAAAATAATGATTTAAAAATAAATACCAATAAAACTAAATGTATCCAATTCTGCAACAAAAATGCTATACCACCAAACCTAACCGTACATCATCGAAATGTTCCCATTGCAGGAGTTACCTCTGCGACCTTTCTAGGCATAGTCATAGATTCGAGACTAACGTGGCAAAATCACGTTGACGCTGTATGTCAGAAGCTAAGCCGTTTCGTATATGCTCTGTATCGTCTCACAAAATTAACTAACATAAACACAGTTCTGATGGCATATCATGGATATGTTGGTACTTTGTTAAGATATGGTCTGGTGCTTTGGGGAAACTCCACAAATATAAATCGTGCTTTTATCTTACAAAAAAAATGTGTCAGATCTATTTGTGGTGTCGGGCAGTTAGAGTCATGTAGGCCTCTTTTCAAAAGCTTGAATCTACTTGCATTGCCATCATTATATATTTTTGAAATTCTAATATTTACGAAGAAAAACTCACATCTTTTTACTAAAAAAAACGAGAATTGCCACTACTCTATGAGATATCCATACAAGTTAACTGTACCAGCATCAGCTACTACCTGTTTTCATAGAAATAGTTATAGCATGTGTATAACGTTATTCAATTTACTTCCAAATAAAGTCCAAATCCTACCATTGCCTGTTTTCAGGAGGACCATATTTAAAGTTTTGGTTGAAAATTACTTTTATGACACTAAAGAGTTTATAAGGTTTTGCCGAGACGGACATTTTAAGATAATAGCAAATGATTTAAATATTACTTGACCTGATTCTATCCCCTGACATTGTATTGTATTATTGCACAATTGACATTGACGACTAAGTATAATTTTTAATTGACATTTTTTTTTTTTTTTTTTTTTACAATATTCTGACTTTTTTTTAGAAATGTAACACATCTTTTGACATAATAACTAATATTTTTAAATCAATGTAATTATAATTTAATTGCTTATTATATAATTTTTGTCTGTATATTAATGTTAAATGCACGACGATAGCGAACATTTGCTTATCGATAGATCGATAAAACATGTATGTGCCATGCCTAAAGATAAAAACTAAATGTACCGTGTTTTATGCAAATAAATAATTACTTACTTACTTACTTACTCACTTACTTACTTACTTACTCACAATTCCAACAAACATCATTATAATCTTAATTCCTTACTTCATGACTATGACAATTGATGTTCAATTAAGTACTTAAGACTGTTGAGTGTAGCTTAAACTAGCTTTAGTGCGGTTTATGACATCTGACGGTCAAAACCCCCCCACCAATCCGCACTGGGCCGTGGTGGAGTATGGTCCAACAAACTACCTCATGTTTAAGATGAGGTCTGTGCCCTGCAGTGGGAAGGTAAATTTTACATTTTCTTCTTCTCCTTAGGGCACCCTTGATAGCTAGTCGCCACTTTGTCCACTATTGAACAAACCATTTAAGTATTAAATCTATAATAATATTATAAAGCTGAAGAGTTTGTTTGTTTGTTGGTTGAACGCGCTAATCTCAGAAACTACTGGTTCGAATTGAAAAACTGTTCGATATATAGCTATATAACATCGCGCTACGACTAATAGGAAGCGGCGTATCAATAAAAAATGTTGCAAAAACGGAAAAAATAATTCCTTTTGAGAGCTTTCGTCGAGTACGATGTGTAATCGGTTAAAGTTCCACAAAAATCATGTATGACGGAATTGTTTCCATTTAAAAGTTCTAAAAAAAGTCCGTGACAGCATAAATATATTTTTGGCTCAATTCACCTTTAATCAAATTTGTTCTAAAATAATGCATTGGTGCTAGCGTCGCTTTTTCTTTTACTTTTAGACCGAAGCATTGATGTGGTTTATTATTTTGAGCTGGGAAGTGACATGGGTCGTTGATAAAGACTTAGTGACAGATCGAACGCGACGCGGGCGCAGCCGCGGGCGGAAGCTAGTCTATACTAATAATTAATCTCAGGAACTACTGCTTCCAATTGTTTTTTTTTTTGTTTTTATAGTCCATTTATTGAGGAAGGTTTTTAAGGACATATTACTTTACGCTACGACTAATTGAGCGTGACAGATCGAAATCCACGCGGGCGGAAGCTAGTTAGTTATAACTTTATCATAAATATTAAATAAATATCCAAATATAGCACCAAAACTATAATATCTTTTTTAAATACTATAACTACCTTGACCGAACTGTAGCACCCACAGAACAGGAATGACAATCTACGCTGTAGCACCAATCGTAAAATTTCCTCAATTGAAAATTGATCTCTGTTGTTTGCGTTAATTGCCTACTAATGAAATGAAATGAAATGAAATGAAATGTATTTATTTGCTTTAAAAGTGGTACACATACAGGTGATAATATAAATGGTGGTTCCTCACATTTCACTAGACACTGGCATGCAAAACGTTTTAAAAAGATCATTAAGAATTTAATTTATCATGACAATGTCAACAACAATGAATTTGAATAAATCAACAGTACATTTAAATTATTACAAGATTAATTAAATTATTAATACCAATACAATGAAAAAATAAACAATACAGTAATTGCAAGTCAGCAGAGTAGTCAATTATGTGTCAAAATATTCGTCAAGAGAATAGAAGCAACTATTAATTAGCCAACATTTCAATTTTCTCTTGAACACATTCAGTGGTAAAAGCTTAATATCGTCATTGAGCCTATTATAAATTCTGACCGCCATTTGGTAACTATTTTTACTTTTTACTGCTGTGCTCATTGGTAGCAGATTTAGTCTGTTTGGATGCCTACAACTATACTTGAATGTGTCGCTCCGCTTTTCAAACAATTTTTGATGAGTTTTAACGAAGACACACACCTGGAAAACATACAAACAAGGGACGGACATAATTTTTAACTCTTTGAATAGAGGTCTACAAGATGTTAATGGATCTACATTACAAATTGCTCTAATACATTGCTTCTGAGCTCTAAGGGCACAATTTATGTGACATGAGTTTCCCCAGAGAAGAATCCCGTAGCGAAGCATAGACCCCACGTAGCCATGATACGCTTGAATGGCAACATCTCTACTACTTACTTTTGTTAGTCGCCATAATGCATATGAGAAGCTGTTTATTTTCTTACAAGCTTTAGTGATATGAGCTTCCCAAGTGCATTTATCGTCCAAAACAATCCCTAGAAATGGAGTTTGATGAGATTCATTGATAGTATGATTTTCGTATGTTACGTTTAATTTATGTTTTTTACCATTTTTATTTATGAATTGCATGTATGTTGTCTTTGTCAAATTTACTTTTAAATTATTGTTATTTAACCAATTTATTATTTTAGCAATAGTATTATTTATGTCAAAATTATACACTCTGAGGTCAGTGCACGGTATAATAACGGATACGTCATCGGCAAAAAGTATACAGTCATAGTCTGTAGAATCCGGTAAATCGTTGATATACAATAAGAATAACAAAGGCCCCAGTATACTTCCTTGTGGTACCCCGACCCCGTACTATACAGCAAAAGATTTCATTTTTATATATTGTGTAATCTCATTTACATAAATCGAAATTATTTTAATCGATTTTGTTAGTGACTGCATACAAATCTTGTTTTTCTTACAGCTTAGTTTCTAGCAAGAGAAATGGGCAGATTTTTTGGATATTAGGAGGGAAAAATATGTAAAAAAAAATTACTTACACTAATGGCCCAGGAATTTCCGTCTCCGTTGCCTGACCTAGAGTTGTAAAGTGTCCGTCACGTTATAAATGTCTGACCAATATGACCGAGCAAATTTGACATTTTCTCAATGTGACCGGACATTTTGGACATTTATTGTCACTAACGTCACAATGAAGTCTATTGACAAACTATGAAAAAAAAAATTTGGACACAAATAAGTGCATTATTATAAGAAAGACAGACTTTAGTAGTAATGATCTATAACGAAATGAAATTTCTAAAATTAATTTATCTTTCTGCACGAACAAGATAAAAAGCGTCACGCGCAAGTTTTTGTTTTTGTTCAATCCAGATCAAATTACATGTTTTATTGTATGTTTTTATTGTCAAATACATAACATTTAAGACTTACTTTAGAGGAATTCTTCTTTTTTTTTAGTTTATACTAAAAAAAATATGTGACCATCGTGACAATAAATGTCCAATGTGACCGAGCATTTATCATAAATGACGGACGCTTATAGCATATGACCGTCAATTTACAACTCTAGCCTGACCTGACGTTGACTGTACGTCATCATCGATTGTCAATTTAAATACGTAATCGCAACATACGCCAAGGTCGACCGAACATACAGCCTTCAGACCTACTCGTACAGAATTAATTTCACGTGATTGTGCTGATTTGTGACTAAAGATGACATTCGTGTAAGTTATTTATACCTAAACCCGCCCTATAGAGGGTACAGTGTTTCGCCAATGACCAAATAACATGCGACATAAGGCCGCATAAAACAAAAAAAAAGTGATTTGCTTGCTTCGAAAAAGAAACAATTATTTTTAGTTACTACGTATACGTATAACATACATATAATCGAATACATAAAAACTAATTGAAATTCAGTTCAATTCAATATTATGTCTTCTGTGATTCCCACAGGTGTTATTAAAATAATAATAAATATGGACATAAAAACTTAAATTATAAACTTTGTTGGACACAGACGATTCCATACATAAATATAACTCTGTACTATTTCACGCCATGTGCCGTGTGGGGACGGACGCCAACAGGAGGCGTGTCGTAAGAGGCGACTAATTCTTGTAGCACGAGACGGGCAGCAGCATCTTCGTGCGAAATCTTATAAAAAACTGCGCTCGCCAACCCGCCTGCCAAGCGTGGCGAGTATTGGCAATCCCCCCCGATGATAAGACATTGGGGGAGGCCTTTGTTCAGCAGTGGACGTATTATGGCTGAAATGATGATGATGACAACTTCACGCAGTTTGTTTCCTTCATAAAGAAAAAAAAGATAACCTGCTACTTTCAAACTTTGCTGTTTTACTAATCAATAGGGTGTAAACGTTACTTTTTCATAATCATTTAATGATTTTATTAACGTTTTTTTATCAAGTATTTCTACAATGTTAAAAAATGGTAGTGAAAGTGAAATAACGAAAGACAAAGCTTTTTATGGGGCGTAGGTAGGTCGGGACGTTGACCCTACTGAAATGAGGTCAGATTCTCTCTACGAAGAGCTGTGAAATTTTAATTAATTTCTTTTGTATTACCTAACTCGCTGTTATACCTACTTACTACATAGCTAACAGTTCTTTTATTCTCATAATTAGCCCATTGGGCTAGTTTCCTAAAAAAATCTAATTAGTCCGTCAGTTGGATTAACAGAAAATATTGGACACGTATTTTTTCTTTTCTGAATCATACAAAAAATGATGAAGATATAGCCCGTTAAAGTTCCGCGTAACGTCACGCCTTGCGACACTTTTTAGCAAGACCTGACGTCACGTGCTCACTTTGATGCGCTTTACGATGACAAAATATGGGTCCAATATTTTTTGATATTCTAACTGACGGACTAAATAGAATAATCATTTTTTGACCCAGGAAATTAGCCCATTAAAGGGTGCTTGTATAATTTTTCGAGCAGCCAAATGTTTTAATAAATGACCAGATTTTTCCGCGAAAACTTGAATTCAAGTGCGAGACGGAAACGAATGGTTTTTTACGATCTAAACCCTAAAAAGCAGATTCAGTGTAAAATTTAGTACTTTCTTCAATGTATTTACAACAGGAAACAGTGTTTTTATTACACCAATGAAATTATAGGTAGTTTTGTTAGAGTGTTTTTTTAAAACTATATTTGATTTAAAAATTGTTTCTTATTTTGTGGATTTATTATTAGAGAAAGTAAAAAATCTAGTTTAAGATTTTACTATCTTAATTATAACCTACATAGCACTGTACTAGGTTTCAACGTTCGAGGTCGTAGCATTTCGTAACGCTTGCTGTAGCATCGTAGCGCAGAGTCCCACTCCGTAGTCCCGTTACGGCGTAGTTGCTACGTATTTCGAATATAGGCAGTAAACGAAGTAAGCATACACACGTCCAGAAATGAGACATTATCTTGGCAGAACTTAATAAAGCAAGGTAAAGCTTTGGCAACAGTTCCGTCTTTACCATAAGACCACATTGAGAGAGAGAGAGAGAGATATTTTTTTTATTAGATACAAAAAATAAATAAAAATAAGAGCATAAAAAAAACCTACCTAACCTTTGAAATATTATGAAACTAATAGTATGGCCAATAATCTGGGTTTCCCTAATTACTTAAAAGTACAAATTTTGATTTAAAAAAACTTACGAATGTTCTTGGAAGAAATTTAGAATAAAATAACGCTAATAAACGAATAATACAAATACAAATATTTATTTAAAACAATAATGAAACAAGCAGTTCAATGTGTAACACCAATAATATAGTTTCAAGCCTTAAAACACAATATGTAACTGTGTGACGTTTGTGCTAGTGCCAAAAACAGTCTCGCACGTGTCAATTAAAGGATCGCAGTCCGCTTCTATGCTTTCGTTTTTCGCTGAGATCGCCACTCAAGGCTACGTATTAGGGACAGACGAAACTCCGCATTCAATCTTTCCAAGGCGACCTTTTTTCTCGAGCCTTTTGTCGTCTAAGGTTGGTAACTGGGATTGATATGATCTATGAATTTTGCTCAAAATGATGGCAATACCATTGAAGATTTAGCTGAATGGATTTGTTCAAAGCCATAAAACTAACATATTTTGCTAGTGTTAGGACCGTAAAATTCAGAAAAATATATTTCTTCGGGTATTGTTTTAAGATTTTATTTCGTCTGTCATGGTCACCATGAAATGTCATCACAATAATGTTACGACATGATCCGATTACCTAGGGTTCCGTGTACAAGTTACACACAACTTATATTTCAGCTTTCAGTTTCTATCTATTGTTATTTATTTTAAAATGTGTAACAGAACTATATCAAGTGTTGACGTCTGAAAATAATAACTATTAATAATACTTGATCTGATATTTGGAAAAAAATGAAAATACGTACTAATAAATTGACTGAAAGTTTAATTAGTACTGTATTAGTACACATGCTAAAGACCGATTTTTTGTCTGAAAAGTCTGAACCATATGGTAAATAATATTATCTTAATTTGGCTCTATAGTTTTTACAATAACTGTCGGGCAATATTGGCAATGTTTGTTGTTATAATATAATATTACCTAATAATTTACATCAGCAAACAAATTAGCAAGTATAGGGATTACAAATATATGTTACGCGCCCTTAAATTATTAAGGTTTTGAATTTTGAACGATCAAGAAACTTCCTAAAGTTATCAGATTGATAATGGAAACAAATGAATTATTCAATAATAATCTAAGAGCTCGACCACATCACAACCGGCCCGCCACTGTCTCACCGTGAAACGGCATGGCGCCGTGCCGTGAGACGTTGACATGGCAACCTGTAATTTTAATTTCACTACCTATTTTTTTCTTGCCTTTGTTATTTCTTCATGTGTTTTCTAAACAGAAGGAGAAGAATGCGTGTCTTGTGGTCCATGTCTAGAGAGGTAGTAAACGTACACCTAGAGATTTGTCGTTTCCAGGAACATTTCCCATGCAGGGAACATTCTTTATGGGAAGATTCCCTGTTTGGGGAATATTTCCAAGCACCGGATTCTTATAAAGCACGTGGACGCCGTAGAACGACGTAGTATCGTGCCGAAAATTTCCACGATATAGCGAACCTCACGCCTTCGTGTGTTAGACCCGCCGTTCTCCCGACAAATCCCGCTCACGCCTTCTCTGTCGCTTTTCACGGTGACGGTACCGCGCCGTTTGTGTTTTGGCGCCCTAATCTTGTTCACGAAGCTTGTACAACGATCTTAAAAATAAAATAGCGGCAAATTACGACATAGCAGCTTTAGTACAGGAGTCCTATGAAGCGATATTAAGTATTCTGTAATAGAACTATGCTTTTGGAAGCTACGGCAGTTTTATCGGAATATAAATTGTTAGGATTAGCATTAGCTAAAAGAGGCGTGCCTACTGGCAGTAAACTTAGTAACGAACATCGCTAAACACGGATTACTACAAAATTGTAGCAGACGCTATCAGCCGAGCAGCTTCATGACTTACTACTCCAATAACTTATTGTTCATTTGAAAGACAATGAAAATGATTTGCATTCATTCTAACAATCTATTCAACTTTGCAACTTATTAAAGTTCATCCCTGAAAGTAATCCATTAAAAGGCAGTTTTATCTTCTACATGTTTTATAAGTAGCAGGATTAAGTTGACCATGTATATTACTTTCCTTTTTGTTATGCAAGTGTTTACTAAGTGCCAGAGTCGGTAAAATGAGAGTACGTAAACGTAGAGGTCTCATTTTATTTCAAATCAGTTTGTCACTATCTATTCTTGGACATAGGTCTCTCCTAAGCTTCACCTACCCCATTTTGTAATACATAATGTCCCCGGCTTTGAACGTTGTCGTTTTTTTTCTTTCTATAAATTTAATTATTATTACTTTGTAAGTGTAATAAAAGATAAAAATGGTTAAGCTCTTGAAACTTAACTTTGGCAAATAACCAAAGGCCTAAATATAAAAAATATTTTTGGACCTTATATATGGATCAGTTGGCCGCTATTGCTTAAATATAAATACATTTGCGTAAGTAAAAACACCAATTGTTATGGTCTCAATGACACAGTATTTTGCCAGACGCATCTATCATCACACCTAGCCTAAAACGATTTAGATCCTTGAGTGCCGCATATATATATATTTTTTTACAGATTTTCCGGTCTTTGTGTACGGGCACGCCATGATTAAATTGGAAATCTTATACTTTGAGTTCTATAAAAATCACCGTGCCACTTCATCAATTGGGTTATCAACGAATTATCTAAATGATAGTGAAATAGTCGCTGACATTGCCCAACGGATTAGCAGCCTTAAGTGGCAGAAGGCGGGGCACAAAGTACGTAGAACTGACGGTCGATGTGTCAGAAAGGTTCTAGAATGGAGGCCACGTACCCGCAAGCCCAGCATAGGACGTCCAACCACAAGGTGGACAGACTACTTGGTAAAGGTTGCAGGAAGCCGCTGGATTCAGGCCGCTTCCAACCGGCCTATCTGGAAGTCATCGGAGGAAGCCTCTGTTCAGCAGTGGTCGTCCTATGGCTGAAATGATGATCATGATGATAAAATGATGATAATGGGAAGTCTATGGGTTCGGTATGCCAAGAAATCGCTCAACACCCTACGAGTCCAGTATAATAACGTGTTCAGGATGATGTTGGGACTCCCCCGCTTCTGCAGTGCTTCCAATATGTTTGCACTGACCCGAGCTGACGGCTTCCATGCCGTGGTTCGGAAGAAAGTGGCATCACTGATGGGCAGGGTGCGGGGAAGTAACAACAGCATCCTGAAAACGGTGGCAGAGGATCCGCATGCACCTGTTTTGAGGCATCTCTTGCGGACAATGACCGAGTTAGCTAGTGATAGCTCTGCTGGTTGGTGTCCGCGGGAGATGCCTCCCAGGTACATGACTTATTAAAGCAAAATTAAAATTAAATTAAAATATATATATACTAACACCTATTTTTAAGTTTTGAATTTGTACTAACCCATGGACCTATGTGCCCGAAATAAATAAATATTGAATTGAATCGAATAAAAACATCAAAGTCCATTGTGTAGCACAGTTAAGAATACAGCGCACAAACAGAGTGACGAACATAGCGACTTTGTTTTACTACTTGGAAATGAGACATAAATATTAAAATACATGTTTATCAGCATAGTACCTATGTGTCTCCACTATAAACACAATGAAGTTTGTAGGTACACTGCCAGATTGTAAGGGTACTATCAAACTGTGAAGTGTAGTCGACGCAAAAACCTTTTGTTGCGCAATCACTTCAGACCCCGTTTTGGCTGTAGGGCTGGCACTTAGCTATTGTAGGTACGCAATATTTTGATTAAGCTTACAAACTTAAAAAACATGCTTGTTTTTCCGATTTACAAAAAAAATGTATACATACCTATTTGTATATTGTATATTTAATGTATTTAATTAGAGAATACCATTTCTTTTTATCTTCCTAAAAGTTACGTAACTTTATTTGAATACACTGAGTAACTTATTGTGTTTGTACCGTCAAAATAGTTACGTGAATTTTGTTGGTCGGAAAGACGCAGCCCTAGGTCGAGGCCTTTACTTCGAAAGCTTCAATACTCGAAATTCTATAGGCTTTGATACCCGCGTAAATTAGGGCCAATGGTGCCCCAATTTGCGTTTCTGAATTAGATTTTATTTTCTTGAATACGTTCCTCGGATTCGGAATTAATTTTTTTTATTGAACGTGCACATTCATGGATTTCGAAATGACAATCCTTTAAAACTCAAAGTCTGTTACGTGATAAACGCCATTTTGCCAAAAAGTGATTGAATATTTTGATGAAAGAATCGATCGACATCTGTAATCGTGGTCGTGTTATCCGCTGAAAGTCAGAGTACGCAGAATCACAGGCAGAATGTCAGAAACGCTTATGTCAGAAATATGACAATGTGCGTTTCAGACGTTATGCGTTGTTGACATTTTAAGTTTTCAACCTTCCGCGTTCCTGACATTAAGACTTTTTGCGATTTTGACATTAAGCAATTCAAAATAAATTTATATGGGACTTTGGTGGTGGACATTTTGTCCTATATCATTTTTTTATTTTTAATCCTACAGGTTCGGGTTGTCAAAATATGCGGCATATTTAATCGGCCGTATCTTAGGACCGTATTAAAGATTGCGTTGACTTAGTTATCTATCTCTGGACTTCCAAACAAAGTGTTTTTTAATTTTTGAGGTACAGAACCCTACAAAATAATGTTTTTTTTTTAAATAATCTTGGAAAACTGAGACTCAGTTCTCGTTACAGACAACTATTTACATACCTACAAGTTTGTACGGTACCCTCGATGCGCTTGTCCAACTCGCACTTGTCCGGTGACAACCTTAAATAATATAATTATGCTATTTTTCCGGGCGGAAAACATTGTTTTGATCTCAAGCTCTAAAAGTGCGAAGGAATGGCTGGCTCTTTATCGTGTACTGGTAATCTGTGAAGCCTTATTATTCATATCCGCAGTAAATGTCCCAGATTGTCTTCAATTCCTGGCAGCATTCAAGGTCCACTATTCTCTCCACGAGTTGCCTCCCTTTGTTAAACAACATATTTTTTACGACCATATCCCAGGGCTTGGTATACCGGTATTTTTAAATACTTGTATCAGTGACTTGGACAACATACCGGTAACATTGTTTGATACCGGTAGCAACAGTAATAACAGGTATTATTTCTTGTATACCCATAGAGTAGAGGTTTTTTATACCTATAGGTAATAATAACGGTATTTTACAGATATATTACAGGGATTAATAACGGTACATATAATGTCATGAAAGGTAAGTACGAGTATTATTAAGTTATATTACCTGTAATATTGTGATAACTAAATTACACGAATCGAAATAGAAAATACCGGTATACCTTATTTTACCTGTATTTTCGATACCGGTCCTAAGCCCTGCTTTATCCATTCGATAAATTAATAGCATTTAGTACAACAAATTACAAACAATCAACACTAAAAAAATTACGGCCGTTTATGCCGCAAACAACACTCAACGCAACACTCAACACTCAACGCAAACAACAATATTTCGACACTCAAGGAATCAAAATGTATAGTAATTAAATTGTCAGACTCAATTCCTAAACTATGTTTAATATGTACCTACTGATTTGTACGGAACCCTCGGTGTGTGATTCCGACTCGCACATGTCCGGTTTTTTAATTAGCATGTTGACTAACTGTACTAGACTAGAACCGGAAATATTTATGTTCCGCTTCTACAACGAGCAACATATATGCGTCGCAGTTTCCCTATTTCCCGGCTAAGTAGCAATAGAATAGCAATCCTATTAAGCGTGGTATACACAGTGCTGCGATGATGTCAATTAGTCCATAATAACTACTTAAAACGTTGATAGGTGTTAATCCTGCAGACTGGAGGTCGTAGGAGGGCGGGCAATGTGACACGTAGACATGCAATTTGCTATTAACATAATTTTCCCATTGAATATTATTAGGCACTCTTTTGTATAGATATTATAACTAAGGACAGGTTGATGTGTTTTTTCTTGAGATTTTAATATTAGTCTCATCAGTAAATTATACTAGATACTTGGGCCGCTACAAAAAATAAATTCTTGACACTTTTATCAAAACATACAACCAATAATGGACTTTTTAAAAAAAATTAACCTTGACCGGTCGTTAACCTCCTATTATACATGATGACAACGATCATCCGGACAATATCGATGTTAAAGTAAGCTATTAAAATAAAAAATTTTTTTTGGCTTTACTGTTGAAACGGAAGAAAAAATAGGCTTACCTTGACGATAATACATAAAGCATCATTTTTTTTTCGAGTGTTGCGACGTTTGCCCCTTGTTAACTGAGCGTTTTACTTAAACGGGCATGATTCCTATACTCTATGAACCATGAATTAATTTTGGAAATTAAATGTTTTAAAATAAAGGAACAATTCTGACACGTTACATAAACAAACTATCATGAAACTAAAAGCGTGTCCACGCGGCAAGGAAGCGAGGATTCAATTGAATCTAAAAATACCATGTATGTGTGTGTGTTTTAATTAATAATGACATTGAATAGAACATTAAAGTCCAAACAATTTCTTCAGTAGGTAAGTAAATTATGCCTATGTCCAACTGCAGGGCCTCACTTAAACTATGGTGTGGTTAAGGACATTCTCTTACCACGCGGGCCTGTGCGGATTGATAAAATATGGCATTACGGATTGGTAATGGTTGTAAGACCAGTGACTTAACCTTACTGTCAGATGTTATTAAGCCGCCATAAGGCCTCTGACTAGGCTTCACGACTAGTACCAAGTGATAATTTTAACGTGCCTTTCGAAGCACGGAGATGCTTGTGATAAATATCACTAAATATGGTTAGAATGGTCACTCATCCTCTCACAACTGCGGCATAGGTGGCGTAACTTTGCTAATCACTACCAAGCGCTTCTGTTACTGACCTACAAGCGCCTTAAGTTAGTTCAGTTTAGTTCTTCAGTAGGTACTTGTTTCTTTAAATCTGTTGAAACGCCAATAAACATTAACAAAATGCTTTAAGTGTCGCTCAGTGCCGTGCCGACCGCAGGACCATAAAGGCTCGCTTGAACGTTTGCCAACAACTTGAGTTATGACCGTTTTACAACCTTGATGTTTGAGAGTTTTCAACAACGGTACAGGTCCGTAGGCATATAGAGTTTCAGGAGTACCGAAGATTGCGATCTAAGTAAAAAAATTACGACTTGTAAAAGTCTTAGGTATTTGCAGAAATTGTTTTTATTTTATTTTAGTAATTGTTCTACTTTTTTTGTTGATTTTAAAAATCGTGATCGTTTTTTATTTACTTACCTATCTCATACGAATTAAGACACTTTTTTTGTTTTCCAGTTAGTTCCCAGATCTATACATTTAATTTTATGTTAGAACCATATTTAGTAGCTGCATTGCAACCTACAAAAATCATAACAAACGTAGAGGTAGGTATATCGTCTACCATTGAAAATCGATATATTATGCCGTTTCTCGATAAACATCGTGTTGTACATGACAGGCGAAACAAATGACTGTTGTTCGGTTACCGTTTGCACAGCATTTACCATAAATGCTCGATGACGTCATTGTTTTGTGGGGCACTGAAATTACCTTTATCATGCTTTTACAAATCATTACACATAACATGAGGTTACATTAATCATCATCATCATTTCAGCCATTGGACGTCCACTGCTGAACAAAGGCTAAGCTAATGACTTCATCATCAGGGGGATTGCCAATACTCGCCACGCTTGGCAGGTTGGCGAGCGCAGTTTTTTATAAGATTTCGCACAAATCGCTGCTGCTTGTATCGTGCTATTTGAATTAGTCGCCTCTTACGACAAGCCTCCTGTTGGCGCTGAGGAAGTGTATTCTTTACGGCCTTACACGGCACAGTTACATAATGATTTTCTAACTATACATTTTGTGCTAGGTAGCTTGGAATTTATGTGGAAAACCAAGGAATTGGAAATTACAAAAATAAAGGACTTTTATCAAGTGACAACTGTAATAATGAGAAAAGACATAAAAACCATTTAGCTATGCGAAAAAGATCTCTAAACAGTTATTTTCTACAGACACTTACTATGTAATTTATTTTAAAATGTGAATTTAACTATTTTAAATTAAAGACTTACAGTTTAGATACTATTTTAGTATTTAAGTAAAAGCGATAGCATGATGAATGATAGCCCGGATAGCGAAAGGTCGAGGGTTCGAATCCCACTAGAGGCATTTGAAATTTTATTTCAAGTAAAACATACTTTCCTTGGTATAATAAACGATAGAATGCTTAAGAAAACATTCGGCACTAACATTTTTATAACGACATTTTTATTAATTACGGCGACTTTATATTTTATACCGATTTATTACTAATAATTGTAAATTCTAGTATGTACATCATCCTAAGGGCCAGTTTCACCACTTGCTTGCTTGCTCTAATACAGAGTTAGACATAAATAAATATTTTTTCTGCAATCACACCAATCATTTAGCCCCACCCAAACTAAGCAAAGCTTGTACTTAAGCGATTAGATAACGGATAAACATACTTAAATACGTTTAAAGCATCCATGATGACTTAGGTCAAATGCTCGTGCTCATCACACAAACATTTGCGGGGATTCGAACCCGCATCCGCTTAGCTTTGTAGTCCGGTCGTCAAGTCATTTACTACATTTTAGGACTCCATTATGGAACCATAAAAATTCCATACCTCTGTAACATGTTTCTCTGTTTGTTCGTCCGTCCGTCCGTTCGTCAGGGGTTTCTAGCTCGTCAAAGGAACGAGTTACAGACCTGAAATTTCGATATTTTTGTCAAAAAATAAGTCCTTTCTCAATCGTGAAAAAGTACGCTGAACTGGTACATTATCGTTATTTTATCCAATAGCAGGAGGGAAACCAAATAATTACCAATTTTTTACACTCATGAAATCCTGTCAAAATATTAAGACGCCCAAAAATAATATCATAAAACACGCTTCATTCTCAATCGTAAAAAAGTACGTTTGCTTTACGCCTAACTTCCACAATATCTTTATATACTTACCAATATTGCGAACTCATGAAATCCTTTCAATATAGTATAAGTCAATGAAAAACCCAAATTGTCACCTTCTTTTCGAGTTGATGGCAACTCTGTCGCCAAAAAAGTGTTAATTATTATTATTATACAAGGAAGTAAATATATTTTAGATTGTCAAGAGTTCGAAATAGAACCCAAGCGAAGAGTCGTGTTATGTCTGCTTTGGGACGCTAATTGGATCTGTCTAGAATTTTAGGTCAAGTAGATAAAATAAACTAGGCGAAAGAGCCGCATATTTTATGAAACCGGTTTTACCCGTAATGACAGATATATTTGGTAATTTATCACATTTTTGTGGTGAATTTAATGAAAATCTGGCTCCAAAATTATTTTAAAAACGAAAACTTTTATAATTCCAACAATAAAAAACCCAGATCATAAAGTTTGTTCATCAAATTGTTGTCATTATAATATGTCTTTAACTGATTACAAGTAACCATTTACGCGTAAGTAAAATAAACTTTAAGGTTATTACTAAAAGCTTTCACCTTTCACGTGTAATTTGCTCAAGCCATTAGGAACGCTCTGACATTCCGTTAGGAATGAAGCCTACAGGATACAAATACCTAAACAGTGTTCAATTATCTAATTAGGGGTGTGTGCAGATACTACATCTTTAGTAATGAGTAGTTCGATACTTACAAGCTGCAGTAAGATAGCTCTATTCATTTGGTGGGATCTGTACCTCAAAAGGAAAAAATCGGAACACTTATAGGATCACGTTAAGTTAAAACTATACTTATGTCTTAAAGCTTTAAGCTATAAAAAATCTAACTTCTAAATGAACATAAAGAAAAATATGGCAGTTTTTGCCATAAAAACAAATATTTCAACACTCTCTCTCTCAAGGGATTTTGGGTACTTTCCGATGACCTAAAACTATGAAATTTGGCAAATAATATCATATTCTACTACAAGTACAGGAAAAAAAATTAAAACTGTATATTTGTAATTAATTTTTGTAATTAAACTGCAAGACTCTACCTGAACTATTTATAATAAATGTACCTGGTACGGTCCCTTCGATCGATGGACGGTTCCGACTTGTCCGGTTTTTTAAAATTTTTTAGCACTATTCTTTAAAAAGATTAGGGTTCTGGTTTAGTTACCCTACCGCCCAACTGTTATCTAAATGAATGTTTGTTTGTTTGTTTCGTATGCATTCCTTGACCATTCATTCGATTGCGATAAATCTTTAGTATTATTGTGCTCACGCCGGGAAAGAATTAATTAATGACCACGCGAACGAAGTCGCGGGCAACAGTTGTTGACAATTAAAGTCAGTGACACACTTGTCTTCTTTCGGACACCATTATACAGGGTTACCTTCCTGATAGTTCCAAAATTTTTTAATAAGGTCAATGAAACAATATTTTTATATGAAATATTTTTATACGACTTTATCGTAATAAAAACCTACTTAAAAATTTCTGAAACAAATAATAAAGCGCGAGGTGCGAGTTTCCAGTTGCGGGAATCAAACCCGCAACCGCCGGCTTGCTAGCCCAGAGCGCGTACCACTACACTGGTTGTGAAATTTAATTTAAAATATATAATTTTGTTTATATTTTTTAATGTGTATAAAATACATTGCTGCTTCAATAATTTCGTTAATACATTTAAAATAACCATAAGATATTCGTTTAGTCCAATACCTTTCATTCGTTTATTTCCGACTCTTTAGATGATGTCTTTTGTGTTTTTTAATAAAAATAAATAAGTACCCAAACCGGGAATTGAACTTGATTATCGTAGTGGCGCGGTGACTCGCCTTGAACGCGACGGATACCGGGTATAAGGTACTACGGAAGCAATGCGTGCTTATATTGATCTTTCTGTGTCCTGTCTGAAGGACAAAAGGTCAGAGTCAGGGTTAAACTTTTCAGTACATAAATAAAACCATAGATAGATACTCTTTATTGCACACCATACAAAGTAAATAACACATGATTGTTACAGAAAAACGTATAATTTAGGCGGCCTTTTAACTAAGAGAGATTTCTGCCACACAACCTTCAGATAGAGAACAACCATAAAGAAAGGGAAGGTGGTGCAGATTTCTTAAAATTCTACGAAACTGATACAAATACATCTCTGATGACATCACGTCTTTCAGTAATAACCAAATAAATAGCAAAGGTGTATACGTAAGAAATATTATGCACAAAATGCCTTGCCTTAAACTAACATTAAGCCAAATTAATAGCAAAAATCAATTGTTACATAACTTGTAGGTAATATTATTTTTATGATTTAGAAATTAATTTAATGTTTGTTTTGTTTCAGATCAAACTCTCCAACTCCCCTAGTCAATAAAATTGACTTGTGTTTGTGAAGTTTTCAAAATGATAGACGATAATTGAACTTTCGCTTTCGCGTCCGAAAGCTATCTAAGTTTTGGAATCATGAGTGACAGTGTTTTAAACATGAAGAACTCGCACTAAAGTGTACCTGAGCTAAGAGCTCCACATACCACAGTTAGCTCATCAATGCTAAATTACAGACTGGTCTCAACACATTTCTTGAAGCAGCCGTAAATTGTTGAGCGCCCAGACTTATATTGACTGTGAGTGCCGTACCAATATGTGCCGGGATCGAGACATGTCGGTGCTTACTGGTGACATCATCAAATAAAACCTCTACGTAGCCCGAGCGAGACTCTATATTGTCTATAGTTTAGTGTCAGATTTCCCGCCAAAACGGCGCGCGATTCCGCCCCGCCGTTTCGTTTTGTTTCTTTCAATTTATTTTACATCAAAGGTTAAGCAATAGCCCGGTGTTTGGTGTTTGGTTGTGGTTAACGGAAGGGGGTTTTGCTCCAAAGCGGGCCCCATTGGTGCTACCCTGGCCAGCCGCAGTCGGGACAACATTTCCAGGATCTTGGACTCCATAGTTGGTGCTGCACGATATTGCATTGTAAGTATACATTGCTTGCTCTTTTGTTTTTATTTATCATGAAATTACAATTTTAACTGGGGCCGAATTCTATTTGAAGAACAGATAAGAAAACAGAAAGACCAGACCGTAGACATTTTTGTTTTAATTTTATGCCTTTCAGTTGCATTCGAAAAATGATTTAATTTCAGAATCCTCACGTAACGGCCCTTTTGGAAATTGGGGATTTAGTTTGAAGTCTAAGTTTAAAATCTGAGGCGACATGGTACAATTGGATATTGAACAGGTACTTGTGAAAATTAACGATGGGGCTTCATATAACATCATTCCTACCAAACGTAGTTTTTTTATAAAGTTTAAATACTTTTAGATATTTATTTATCCAGTTAAATTATAGCTTTACGCATATATTATACGCTTTGAGTGAGGTGCGGGAAAAGGAATTAAGGATTTTTTTTAAACCGGTCAGTTTAAATAAAAACTATTAATCGAATGAAACAAGCTAGCTTATTGTAGCATGAGAATATTCATAATTAATTGACATTCTATACTGATAGATTTAAACTGGCACTTGCTTTTCCCGTAACCTTCATGAATAAAAATGTGTAGGTACATAACAATGTCGCGGCGTAGAATCTAGTTCTTGCTTTAATCGACTTATCTTTAATCTAATATTATTGTGTGTCTAGCGCTTAACTGACAGATTTTTATACATGAGTGTGTTACATACCTACGTATACAGATGTTGATTCTCTGACAATATTCTCTAATCTTTGTGATTTGACAATATTCAAGAATTATACCGTTTCTTACAAACATTATCTCCATAATCCTACTAGTGGGTCGTGGCGAATGCAGTAATGCACAAATTAATAGTGAGATCAAACCGAAAAAAAATACAGCAAATATGCCGTTGATCCACATAATTTATGTAACTTTATTAAAGTTTTCAAAATCATTCAAAAAGTGGACTTAATGACATGTGGGATTTACTGTCAGTCGACAATTTTAATAACGGTAAATTATATTGACGACCATATTTATAATCCAAAGCGTCATCAAATTTGAGGGTAAAGCTTGCCAATAAAATCACAGATAAAAATGAAGATGTAGGTAATTCATAATTTAATGTAACTAAATAACAGTGTAACACTTTTAAGGAGTTAAAGAATGGTGTCACAGAACCGCCATCGATGTACAGTTTATTTACTAACACTTAGTCATATTACACCATGTCACACGTCCCATGGATCGTAAACATTAGCTTCGCAACCACTGTCGCACCGGTTGTGTCGGATTATAGACATAGCATATATATAGACATATAGAACCTAGACTGACTTGATGACCTCATGTTTGTTTTGTCGTGACGTAGTTTTTGTTGCCCTCCCTCTGCCATGCTATAATAGTCCCTCAAAGTTATCCTGTTCTCACTTTTTTTTGGAATCTTGTACCTTTATTTCCCTAAAATAAATTACGATAACAATATCGTTAAAATTGGTACAAAATTAATTTAACCATTTCCTTTGAAGTGGAAAAATTTATTTTCATTTAACATATTGGTGATTAACTTACCTAAAAGGTACTTATTATAAACAGAAAGTTAGAAAGCTTAATTATAGATTTCTCTGAGGAATACTTAAACGCAACCGGTGTTAAGACAAATGTGATTTTTCTAATTTATCAAAATCACGAGTGAAGGCATGGCGTCCACAGAATAGTTTATTCGTAACCTTTTGCCGAGATTTCATTATGAGCCATTTCACAAATCATGCCGTTACATGCTGCATCGTAAATGGAGATTAAGAGTGAGTTTTCATAACGTTTTTGGTCTAATTACGTGATTATATTACCAATAACATCGCATTGTCAAATAAATAAAGATCAAAGGTATTCTGAGATAAACCTTTGATTGTAAACTTGCTTAAAATCCGTAGTAAACTAGCGTCATTCATTATTGAGAAAAAAATACAAATTGATAGTTTTTGATAGAGATAATGTGATAAAAATACAAAGGCAATATATATTGTAACGTCAACAAAAATTTATTTCTTATACATAACATATTGTAATTTTTTCCAGCAATTTTAATTTTAAATGAAAGATTAGGTTGCTTGAAATTAACAAGACAAACACTTTTCGTGAAAGTGGTGGGATTGATTAGTTTGGAATGAAAAATTGTTTTATTTGCAAATGACACACTAAACGTTTGACGTCTAAACAAAAGATCTCAAAATTATCGCTGCAAATATTAGTTTTCGCACTGAAAATGTGAAATGGTTCTAAACTAATAGGATTTCTGCCTATGCCTTTAATCACTATGTCAAGCAAACTGAAGATTAAACACAGATTCTGGCTCTAATGCATCATTCAACTCTATCAGAGAAAATGTAGAGACGGTTGAATTGCACATGGCTTAATAATTATCAATTAAAATGTACGTAATGGGCCAATCAACACTGTCAATTTGGAGTTCCCTTAACAATTTTGATTTTACTGCGCTACATTTTATCTGGTTACAACAAAGCTACTGTGGCGTCTGACGCACGCAGAGGTGACATTTACCACGGACGCTTGCGCACTAAACACCATACATTGACATTAACATTGTTAGGGTTACGGGCACGAAAGAGAGTGCCCAAGCGAGCAGCGCGTTGTAATCGGGTGCCGTGCGCAGTGCTGCGATCGGGAGGAGCGTGAGAAGGAGACGGAAGATATGGCGGCGCCCGAGGGCGAGCGAGAGGCGCGCAAGCGGCGCGAGCGTCGCGACTCGGGGTGCACACACGAGCGGAAAGAACGGCGTCCACACAGCGAGGAGCGAACGCCACCTCCACCGCCACCGCCACCCCTACATGACTGCAATCGCCTTGAGGTAGGCTTCTGCATAAATGCGAGTTCCTTTACCGCTATGAAGTAGCTGTTAATTGTCGGTTTCAGTAAAGAGCTCTTTGTCTACCTATGATGCCCCTTCTAACCTTCTAAGCAGCAACCAAAGGATACGTATATCAAGTATTATACCTACTGAATAAGTAGCTGCTGTATGTAAAACAGCGATGCTGTAAATATTGAAAGTACAGTACCAGACTAATCAACTTGGCAACGCTTCCTTGTTATTCAATATACCCGTTTAAATATGTAGTATATTCTTGCGTGCAGAGACGCAGAGAAATTCTCTACACCTACTCACTAATATGCCGCAGTTTTCCAACAGTACGCTTTAAGCTTTTTATCGTCTCCGTTTCTCTCTCTTGCACCGCATTAACCAGCGCAAAATTCTCCGCATAGTTCATATCGCGGAAACACGAGCAAACCTCCATCATAACTCTACCACTGCTTTGAGTCAGTTTTGTGGGCACGAGCTGAAGAGAAAGTGATGCCATATCCATGTTAATTTAAAGGAAAAGATCGTCTGTACATCAGAGGCCCAATTCCTGTAATTTGACAGGACTGCAGTCGCAATCCGGTGTCGATCCGCTCCCAGTAAAATTACGATCACAAACCGTATTCTCGTAAACCCAAAAAATGCAATTATAGTTTGCAATGCGACTGAAAATAGAAAAAACCAAAATTAGATATTTTTGCTCTATTTTTAGTCGAATATTTTTTTTTGGATAATTATTATTTTACGTAAAATTAAAAATTTACGATAATACGGTCTGTGATCGTAATGTTACTGGGAGTGGATCGACACCGGATTGCAAATATTGTAAAATTACGGGAATTGGGCCTTTAAACTTAAAAGTATTTCATCAATCATCATCATCATCAGCGGAGCCTCCTGGTACAGGCATGTTTTTGCTTAAAATGAGACTCCGGCCACTAATTAATATAAGATACAACTTATTTACTGAAACACATTTATTGTTATTGTTATTGTTATCATCATTATAACCAGCTCACGTCTGTCCACTACTGGACATAAGCTCTATGCACGCTACTGAGCCTGATCCTCGGTTATTATTTTCCTTCCGTTACAATCAAAATCATCCAAATAAAGCATGCCAACTCTATAATTTAGTTAACAATTCAGCGGTTAATTGCCTTCAGTTGTGCCTGAAACAAAACAAGACTGTCTTTTCATTTCATTCTTCTAATGTTCGTTTCAGTTTGTAATTTCTTGCAATTGTTTGATGTCATTGAATAGGGCAATGCGCCGCCATGACCGCAAGGACGGTCATGTACCCTCAGTGAAGTAGCTCAGGGTCTAAGAGACCTTGTGAAGTGGATTACTCTGTTAAGCAACAATGAGCGTAGTTTGTATAAGAGTTGGTTTTGGTTCTAAGAACCTTTTTTGGGGCGGGTCCTTGATTCTGAGAATGCTATTGTGGTAAGAGGATTTATTTGCCTAGCCTCGACAACAAAACAATATTAAAGTTTAGGCGTTGATTGATAAGATGGTTGAATGGCTACTCCATTACTTAATAATTGATTAGTTTATACAACTATGTACTTGTAGAGCACAAACAGAATATTTCGAAACTATAGGTTACATGCTTGATATTTCCCAGTAGTTTTATATTATAATATAATTAACTCCTACATTAGGCCTATGTTTAGCAGTGGACGTCCTATGGCCCAAATGATAATAATTGCCTTCTGAGCGAGGCAATTAATATCTATCATAGGGTATAACAAACATTATAAATAGAACGCAATGGGCGGCCTTTTTTTTTGTTACTACGACTTATAATGAAACCCTTTAATATTTATGTAGGTACGAGTATTTAACCATTTTTAAATTTCAAGGAAGTAATTCAAATCAATTCGGAACGATTTTTTTGTTTATGAAAGTACACCGATTGTCCCAGTTGTGGAAGCCGATTTTACTCATTATTTCAACCGACTCGGCATACCCACCTTGCAGCATTTTGTCTTTATAAACTTTCGACAGCATTATTTTTCATATTCCAGTCAGAGCGACGAGCCGAGCGTCTCTCCCGCGCGCGCCGCCCGCAGTACGGCGGAAAGCGACGCCGAGCGCCTGTTCGCATCCCAAAACATCCAAAAGAGAACGAATGCTTCACGACATCTGAAGAAACACGCTGCAGCACCCCCACGCCTTTCGACTACGCACAGCTACAGAAAACACAAAGCAAGTATTGAATCGCAACTAGGCCCACCAAAAGTCTTAACCAGCAAGAAGTATCGTGTGCAAGCAAGTCATTCTGTTCTTTAAAATTAAAAATACAAATGGAATGGCTAACCCAGCAAGTTTGAAGAATTAACTTCACATGCTTTTCACACAGCTACAGAAACCGCAAAAGTAATTAATTTAGTATCTTTATTTCGTTTCCATGGAGGCAAGTTGACAACTTTGGGCTAGAGTTATGTAACGAAAGGGTGTTGCATCGATTTTAAATAAGATTACAGTTTTAAGTCCCAACCAAAACTACCAATCAAGGAAATTACCATAAAGCGGTTTTGTTTTATTGTCAAACTCTATACAGGAAAAAAGCAAAACAATGTTGAACTAAAACTGAGCCCCCAGTCAGTGTTTTGTGATTGATGGTACGTACATCTAAAATAAGTCTTCTTAAAACCAATTTATCGCAGCAACAACTCTCACCCGACTAACCCGACCATACTCAGACCCGATAGAAGATCAAGCAGTTTTTTTTGTTGTTCTAGTAGTATCCGATGAACCAGAAACGTTGGACGCCGGTGCCCTCCAGCGCCAAGTGGGCCACACGGCCAGTATCGAGGGCTCCGAGGGCCCCGAGGGCCCCGAGGGCCCCGAGGAGGGCGACGCGGCCGAGAGCGCGCGCGCCGCCGCGGCCGAGCGCGCGCGCCGCGACGAGCGCTCCGTGGCGCCGCGCCCCTTCACGCGCAGGGACCAGCCCTGCCCGGAGAAACGGCTCGAGAAGATTAACAAAAAGGTACATAGATAGAGATAGACACTTTATTGCACAAAAACATTAAGGCCTCTTTCACCACTTGCTGATAAGTTTCAGATAACCTATCTGACACTTTTTTGCCAGCTAATTGTATCTTTCAAAACAAATGCCAGATAGGTTATCCGGAACTTATCAGCAAGTGGTGAAAGTGGCCCTGAAGGTTATTACAAACAAGACACAGTTCTGTACAATCAGGCGGCCTTATCGCCAAAAGAGATCTCTTCCAGACAACGTTAATATTACTTCAAATAAATAAATAATAGTACATTGTTACCCTAGAGATGAAAGTAACTCATTTAGCCTGGAGACGGGGTTTGGCAATAGTTCAAAAGACTAAATAAGTCTTTAATTCAAGGTAAACAGTGTTTCCATTACGTTCAGTTACCATTACGAATACAAGAAAAGTAAAATTATATTAGCTAAAATAAAATGAGTGAATTTTAACAATACACTACTACTATGGAAAAATAAATGAAGATCAGTGTGCCGCTTCCCGCCTATTATTTTTTTCAGTGGCCGGCCATTTTTCCGCCACTATTTTTAACCGACTTAAAAAAGGAGGTTTCCAATTCGTCGGAATCTTTTTTTTATGTATGTTCAGCGATCATTCGTTACTATGTAGACCGACCGATAATTCTTTTTTTGTTCGAAAGGTAATACTTTCAGAATGTCCCATATAAATTTGGTCAAAATCTGATGATGGGATCTATAAGAAAACCATCAAACATTGCATGAACTCTATAACACGCAGACTGATTTTCAACCGACTTCAAAAAAGGAGGAGGTTCTCAATTCGACTGTATGTTTTTTTTTTGTATGTATGTTACGCGATTACTCCGCCAATTATGAATCGATTTTAATGATTCTTTTTTTGTTTGGTAGATCAGACTTCAGAAGTGGTCCCATATAAATTTTATCGAAATTTATTCAGAACTTTTTGAGAAAATCAACAAATATATACCCAGATACTATTTTGGTTGTGGTTCTTGTTACCTATCTTCGACGCATATGAGCCGATTTTGATGATTTTTGTTTTATTGAATAGCTTATACTTCAAAGATGCTATGATAAAAGTTTGCAAAATAAAAATTACCCCTAAGGGTAGGAAAATAGGGGATGAAATCGGTGTTCAGCAGTTAGATTAGGATTTATCACTATAAAATGCTAAAAATAATCCTAACACTTAAGTACCTAATCAGTTACTTTTAGAGTGTGTATCTGTGTATTATACAGATGGATCTTGACTATGTTTTATGAAGATCTGTTCAGCCGTTTAAAGGTTATCAGCTCATTTCCTACTTGACAAAAGCTTATTGCAAACTTTCACAGGTCCGATTGATTTGAAATGATACACTGTTACCTTAGTAGTATTTCCAAGATATGACAACCTTGAACTGATGTTGCAGCATCAAGGAATCTGGGGGATTTCCAACTCCTAAGCAAATTACTGCAGATACAGCGTGTTTGGGCTCATAATAATAGTCTCAATGAGTAGGTGTTAAATAGATAATGATTGACACCTCGAGCTGATGGTGCACATCAAGAAGTCTGCGGGATTTCCAATTACTCGGCAATTAACAGCCGATTTAGCGTGTTTGGGCTCACAAGCATGGTTTAAATAAGTAGGTGTTAAATAGATGATGATCGTGACCTTGAAGTGATGATGCACATAAAAGAGAGTGCTGGATTCCCAAGTCCTCAGTAGGTCTGTGGTTCTCTTCATTAAAATGATATTTCAAACTAACATAAAGCGGCATGAAGTGGCCTTCATCGGCAAAGATGTCAAGCTAGCATTGACCGTAGTAACGGCTTAAGAGGGCCCACCAAAAGGTACAATCAATTTCCACAACAAATTTTCTACTTAAACACGAACCAACAGAGTTAAATATTAATTGAAAAAATTTAATGTTTCATAGTTTTGTACAATGATTAATGCATGATGCAGGCCGCTTCCAACCGGCCAATATGAAAAGTCACTGGGAAAGGCCTATGTTCATCAGGGGACGTTCTATGGCTAAAATGATGATCATGACAATTATTGGAAGCACTCTCTTTAAGTTCCATACTGGGATCTGATTTCAATCTACATAATATGGATAGTGCTCTATCGACACTAAAGTATTTGAAGATGACGTCATATCAGCGGCATAATGAGCGATCAGTGATCGCAATCTTTTACCCGCAGAACTAGCATGTTAGAAAATTTTATGGTTTTTAAAAAGTAACAGAACATCAAATTTTTAATTTCTTAGATTGCTTTTGGTAAAATAAAAAGTTTAAAATCAATTTTGTCGTTTTCATTTTCAGATCTCTGTCCTCAAAAAAAGCATCTCCAAATACGAAAGCGAGTACGAATCAAAGAACGGGCACGTTTTAACCCCTAGCGACCGCATCACCGATGTCCAACTGATCCGCATGAACGAATCCCTCCGAAGACTTCAAGCAGAGAAGCGCTGCATCAAATCAGACCCAGTAGAATACGCCTTAAAAGTGCAAGCGGCCAAGCAACAGAAAGAGAGAGATGATAAACTTGACACAATGTTGAAGAGCGATAAGCCTATGACTGATGTGGTCCGAGATATAGAAGAGGTAGGTAATTTTGAAAACAAAATAACATATATACGTAGGTCACACTATAAGTTTTGCGTAACTTAAAAAAACAACATGCTATTACCAAAATATTATGTTTATTGCTTTTCAAAATACTCTCCTTTACATTTAAAAAAAATGTTCATGCGATCGAACCATTTTTTAAAACAAGAGGACCACAGATCTGAAGGCATGTTTTCTACGTGCTGATTGAACGCTATCACTGCCTCTTTGGAGTTGGCAAAAGTAAAACCTCTCATCAAATCTTAGATTTTGGGGAAAATACAGAAATCACAGGGTGCTGGGTCGTTGCTATGCGCAGGATAGGTGACGAGTTGTACTTTTTCGAAAGCTAAAAATGACTTTGTTTTGTTGGCCGTGTGTGAAGAAGCGTTGTCATGATGTAGGAGAACGCGGCTTTTGGGTCGTGTTTCGCAAACTTTTTCTAACACCCTAGGCCCTGGGTAAACAAATGGTAGAATACCACTCGGCATTAACACTCTTTTGATCTTCAAGTGGAATTGTACAGATGGGTTGTGTAGCTGAGAAAAAAACGCGATCATTTTTTTACCAACGTTTCTTGCCTGCCTCACTTTTGTTGGCCTGTTCTCATTTTCAAACACCCATTCACAAGATTGCTATTTTTTTCGGGTTCAAAACAATAAATCCACGTTTCGTCTCCTGTGACAATGTCATAAAATGGATTAGAATGTCCGTGGTCGTACTTCAATAGCATCTGTGAGCACCATTCCACGCGAGCCCGCTTCTGCTCCGCTGTCAGTTCATGAGGGATCCAACGACAGCAAAGTTTCCTAACTTTCAATTCTTCGTGTAAAATTTTCTGAATTTGGCTTATACCAATCCCCAATAGTCTTCGAATTGTCTCATATGTAATCCGCAGGTTTTATTCAATTAGCCACTTAACAGTAGCCGCATTATTTTCTTTGACGGCAGTTGAAGGCCGCCCTTTACGAAATTCGTCATGTAAAGAAACTCGACCTCTCTCAAATTCAGCAAACCATCGCCTCACGGTGCTCAAACAAGGTGCTTCTCTCCCAAAATCATTTTGAAGACGAGCGGCACAGTCTTGATAACTTATAAAATCATCGTTCTAAAATCTTTTCGACTTAGTTCCATTTTCGTTGCGTACGTAGAACTTTGATGTGTGATAAAAAACAATTGACAAATCATTTCCCGCCAATTGGTTTTTTTTATTACTAAGAAGGTTGCAACGTTTAAAAAAATATAACATTTGAAATTCAAATAGTTCCGATTAGCTAGAAGTGCAAAACTTTTAGTGTGCCCCATGTATTCGCACTTTTTTGATCGCTTCCCGTGAGTTTTAATTGTAAATTAACCAAAATACTCAGACTTATAATAAAATTGCTCTTGGTTTGATTGGCTTTAAGTTTAAGGTACCGACAAACTTGAGTGCACCGGGTCACTAAGATGAAGTGATGCGATGACAGAATTTGGCTGTATAGTTCTGTGCAATATGAACTTAACCTAATTCATATTTTCATTGTCAGTGGCTCGAAGGCTGCCGCCAAGCAGATGGCCGCTCAACCTTCCCCGAGAATACCTGGACAGCCTCCCAGCTGGCTGCCGAGAAGCTGTGCGTGCAGAAGGTTCTGCTTCGCCTCGAAGCGTCCAGGGGAAGGCCCCCCGCTCACTCTGCTGATCGCGGCGCGGCGAGACATCTGTATGAGCGGTACAGGGCTGTGAAAAGGGCTTTAGCCATCTCTAGGCCTGATGCTGTAAGTATAACATAGTAAAAAGGAAATTAAAAAGTTTAAAAGAATATAACGGCTATTACGCTAAAAATTCGGATCAGTATCTGAATGACATACATCGTTGTATCACTGCTCAGTTAAAGATACCTTAAGATATGTTAAGTAGCGTTGCATGCCTCGTTTTATCGAATTTGTGGCTTGTAAAAATGTTTTAAATTTTCTAAGTGGGTTTTGGTACACATATTTCCTAAGCTAAATGTCACGACTTCGTCACTGCGTCAACGGTGCGGACCTTGAAATCATTTAATTCCGGTTGGCAATTTTCGGATTGCTAGAAAAATTTATTTCTATTCTGTCTATATTTGCTGAGTTGTCCTAGGTTAATAATTCAAAAATATGTTCTGGCAAATAAATATCAGCTAAACCCCTAACCTAACCTAACCCCTAAAAATCGTTATAACTTTTGAACTACGTGCTCTATCAGGCATGGACTAAATAAAAACAGTTGCAAAATAACAGAATATGGATAATAATAGACAATAATAATAAAAAATAATAAGTGCCTTGAAAAAATCAACGTCAATTAAAAATAAGCCACTTTTTTCCCGTTTTGTGTATGAAACCTTTCTTTTATGTGCAGTTTTTAAAAACTGTCTCGCACTGCATGTTCAGACAACAACTCGTCATCCTACCACAAAACTTAAAAATTTCTTAATTGATATTGATCTCTATGTGTCAGACTTAAAGATGAAAATCTGTTTAAAGACCTTTACCTTTTGGGTAGGTTGACCTGTCGTTGACTGTACCTATGGTGTACGTGGTACGTTTCAGGTGATCGGCGCGAACGGCGAGCTGGCCACCATCCACGAGCACGAGCCGATGCTGTTCAACTCCAGCGTCGACAGCTCCAGCGACTCGCAGGAGAAGCCTTCGGAATCCGACCAGGTACCCACTAGTTAAAAAAAATACGGCGAGTTCCATTCGGGCGCCCAACGTGGGGCTGTGAAGCATGTGAACTATTTTTGTGCCGGTGTTATCGTATTTACTGCGGTCGCCCGTAGAAATTGTAAAAAATGTCTTGGTGATATCTTTTAAGTTAGGTACGTCATACCTGTAAAATACAGCTGTTAAGGGTCTTCCATACAAGCCATATACCTGCTCATATATGACCCACGAAGGACACGGTCTCCTCATAGTCATAACTTTAAAGTAGAAAGTATTTAAAAATAGTATTAGGTACTCAACAAGTCTTTTTTTTTTGCATTTGCTTCATGTCGCTCAATGAATATATATTATTATATTGCGGATCCGAATCCCGCAAAGGGCAATGTTTATGTGATAAGCACGAGCATTTGTACCTAAGTCATGGATGTTTATTAAAGTATGTTTATCCGTTATCTAGTCACCATAGTACAAGCTTTGCTTTGGGGCTAGATAATTGGTGTGATTGTGAAAAACTATTTATTTATTTGTACACCCTAAAACCACGTGATCAGCTGCTCGTAAACAATAATTTTTACTTTGGAAGCAACATCAAAATGATAAAAAAACATAAATACAAACTAACGCAGTACCTCGATGATAATATATCGAACGTCTAAAACAAAATTCACGTTTGATTTCGATGTTGTTTCCACAGTAGTTGTGTGACAGTGTTGCATGTCAGCAGCTGATCACGTGGTTTCAAGAAGTGTCATATCATTTTGTACACCCAGTATTATCATATAACCTGTCAGATCATCATACTAATATTATAAATGTGAAAGTTTTTGAGTATGGATGATGTGAAATCAGACATACCGATAGACCATGGCCTGGATTAATACATTGGATACTTTTTATTTGGGTAAGATCAACGCAGACGAAGTCGCGGGCAAAATAAAAAATCAGGGATCAAAATAGGGGGTGACATGCCGTAACTCACGCGGGCAAAGCCGCGGGTACTAGTATTTTCATAAAGCAATAACAATGAAAGTCATCGGGGGAGGCCTATATTCAGCAGCGGATGTCCTACAACTGAAACGGTGACGATGATGATGAATAACAACTCGCAGGAAACCATAGAAACGCCGCTGCAGTCCCCCCCCACCCGCGACGGCGCGGCCGGGCCGGAGGAGGCGCCGTCGTCGGCGTCGTCGGCGCAGTCCGGCACCGCCAGCGACGACGCGCCGCCCGCCAACGCGGGCCTGCACTGCCTCGGGCTCGCCGACCTGGCGCGCGCGCTCGCCGAGGCCAAGCTGCAGAAATGCGTAAGGCGAACGATCGTTTTTTTGGTCCGATCTAATTAACGTCTCGGCGAACGTAGTGCAGGACGTCACTCGGCTCGATGGACCGACGACCTTTGGGGAATGGCTGGCAGTGGATGGACGAAAAAGGAGATCGTGCCTTTTTTGCGTTCATCGGGTGAGCCTTAGACTCCCGTTCACCCAAAGAGCTCAGCAATAGGCTGACATATTGATGATGAATCTAATTAATCGGGGACTCATGAACTCTGAGCGATTGGATTTGGTATAACTTAAATTTTAAAAAAGTAATCGTCGTTGCAGGACACTAGCCTCATCTCGACTATAAGAGTGCAATGTCCTTTACAGGGTTCATATGTATGGTCTCACAATGTAATTATAACACCTTAATGTACACTTATGACGCAATAAATATATATGAATGAGGTAGTTTGTGCCACGCAGGACCAGTGCGGATTGGTGGTGGACTGTTGTAAGGCCAGTGACAATGAAACCTCACTGTCATCTGACCTTCTAGGCTACATGACTAGTATTAAGCGATATAGGCCGGGATCAACTTTTAACGGACCTTCCGAAGCATGAGATGCTTTTGATAAATGTCACTAAATGTGGTCGGAATGGTAACCCACCTACTCACAACCGTGGCATGGGTTGCTTAACTTTGGTTAGCACCACGTAAGCGCTGCCGCCATTGAGCTATGAGTAATACAAACGTCATCTCTATTATTTGGGTTCCATTTGTTCTGGTTAGACCAGTAGAGAGAGAGAGTTAGTTCCATAACTCCGTTACTCCATATTCCAGTAGCTATTAAATCTAAACCAGGCTTTTTCGTTCAGGTACTTCGTCGCATCATCAAAGAGTACGAGGTGAGTTTCGAACTACAGAACAGCAGGAAGGTCCAGAGGGATGACAAGAAAGGGAAAGAGGATGAATACATTCGTTACAAAGCTGTAAAAGCCAGGATCAAACTTCTGAACGCGCTCATCAATAAACAGAAAGCTTTAGGCTGAGTCATGCATGGATTGAAGCAAAACTTCTAAACAAACCAAATTAAACTTTTTACAAAGGGTAAAACTTCAAATAGTCTATTAGTTACTAGATTCACAGTTTTGGTGTTTTATGTTAACGAAATATTTGTCCTTATTTTGTCCCCAATATTAGGTAAGTGTCAATGGTAATTTATAAAATAAATGACGTGCATATAAAACAAGTTGTCTACAATCTGATTTTATGTATTGTTGATAAAATTAACTAAAATAGATTTAGCCTAACAAAAATATTATAAGGGGTGAATATAAAATAGTCTGTTTACAGAAAATGGGTCGTAGCATCACTAAGATGCCTTTGAGATGATTTATTCTGAGTATTCTTTCCAATATCGTGTATCAAAACCACATTGTAATTGTAACTTATATTTTCTTTACCTTGATATATTTTGCTTCCTTTAAAAGTACATAATCAGTAACAACTTTTAGTATAAGGTCAACGTTTCGATTTCGCCCTTGCTCCCTTAACCTTCAGGGGTTATAATACCTTCTGCGGTTTTTGCGGCGACCGCTTGGCATCTAACAAGTTCATATAGCTGTATTTATACAGATGATTTTCAAAGCATTAGTTTATGAAAGTGCAATCACTGAATGAAATTATGTTCTTAGTATATATATGTACTTACATGAAATGGTTAAAATAAATAAGATTTATACGTAGAAATTGTATAGTGCCAAATTTTGTTCTTCTATACAATTTTGTAATGTAAAATCTATGTCTTATTGAACCACACATATTTTCACTATTCGTACTTTTATATCCATATAAATGTATGATAAATTAAAATCTACTTTCATGAAATAATTGATTTAAAGATATTAAGTAAAACAGTAGTTGTTAACTACAATATTTATTTGTAAATAACAAGCATGTAAATAGTAGTACGTCATTAAGTCTAGTACTGATGATTAGAGCAAAACAAAACTTTTATCTTCGAAGTCAAAGAAAGTTAAATCATGAGCAGTCAATATCACCGAATTCTTTACAATTCCTAACTTTTACGTAGCTTCAAAATATTTTTATCTAGTGCTAAAATCATCGACACTAAAATGTTACTACTGTTCACTGCCCTTGATATGTACAACACAATATACATAGAAGCTTTCATGTACTTAGGTAACCATATTGGGTCTAAGCTAAAATCGAGTACAATGTTAACACTATATAGATTTTTACAAGTTGTAAAAATTTGATTTATTAAGAATATTATTATAATATTTGTACGCTCTAGGAGTTCACGGGTCAAGAGTGACCCGGTCCTGTAGAAGGCCTGCGGGATACTAATCCACAACACGTAGAGGCCGTTCTAAGCGCATATATTCAAACCTGAAAGGTAACTTCCGCTGAAACACGGACTTGCTGTTGGTAGAAAGCATGTAATATCTACTTGGAGTCTAGAAAATATTGATTGGTCATTGTTTAATGTCACAAATTGATAACAGTTCTTCTAATGCAAACAGTTGTAGATAAAAAGGTTATAGATGAATATGATTCTGATTAAATACGCAGACGAATGAAGAATATCATAAATTTCGTCATTTAATTGGAAAAAAATCAAGCTCATTAAATGTTTAAAATAAATAAGATCTTATTTATTTCCATTCAATTATTCATATTACATTTTACACTTCGGTAGGTCTTCTTAATTAAAAATCAATATATTTTATTACCTCAAAGCTCTTTTACATGTCACAGTTTCTTTCCAACATTGTGGCCTTATTTTTCCTAACTGTCAATCGTTCTTTTATTTACCTAACTAACTTCTTCTTCATTCAGATGATGACGGTGCTTGATCTGATCTCATAAGAACCTAGTCATATTTTTTCTGTACCCATTTAGTTTATGTAAAACAACACCTGCCTACGTACTATTTAGCGTTCATGATAAGGGTGCAGACCAAACAAGTCGTGACGATGCGCTCTGATGCCAATTGGTGTCTAAAGTGGCCGGAAGTCATTTTCTGTACTCAAGGAAAATGTAAAAATACTGGTTTGCTTTGTATACAATAATATATATAATATATTAATATATATAATATTTTAATAAGTAGAAACATAGTTATGATAAGTGACAGATTTCTGTATGGTTTGTAAAGAAATTACTTGAAGTAACTATGAAAAAATGTATGGCAACGTCTTTATAGATCTCATGCCTACCTCAAAATCTTGTAGACGTAAAGGGCCGAACAAGAATACGAGTAAATGGAAAATCTATGCTAAGCTATGATGCTATGATGTACATGCAGACAACAGCTGGTCCACCTACCACACAACGTCAAATTTTCTCAATTAATGTTGATCTCTACATGTCAGACTTAAAGTTGAAAATAGGTTCAATGCAATTTAACTTTTTGGGTAGGTTGACCTGTCGTTATCTGTACTTTTTTTGAAAAATTCAAAGAATTATGTACATAAATTCTTTGAATTCTTTGCAAATGGAAATTTGAGGCAACGAGAACAAAAAAAATGTGTGACAATGGTAATATATATCTCGTAACTAAAGGTACCTAATATTGGCTTATTAATCTTAAGGCCATTTTGCTTGAACTAATTAATAAGCGTTCGAGTTAGGTATTATCGACTACGCGACCTGATAAACTAATAATTGAGATTACCGAGAACTTACTATAAACAACATGTTGCAAAATACAATAATGATGTATTTATTACGTAGGTACTTTATAAGGAAAAAGCTATTTTCCTGATTATTAGGACGGACTGCTTTATGACTTGGGAAAAGAAATTCAGCTATTTTTGTTTAGTATCTTTTCTACGTATCCAATTTGAGTGATTAAATTTTAGTAATGGCTTAATATATGCCAAAATGTAGAGTTGCAAAATATGTCTCTGAAAGAGAATATTGAGCATAATGTTACATACGTTACTTTTTATAATATCTAGTGATAATATACTTACTGTGATTTATTATAAATATTCTTGTGTGACAAGAAAATTTGTTTTATTATAAACTAACATTGTTTGGTTTGATTGGAGTAATCTTAATTTTCGATGATTTCATTTATTATTACATACTTAAAATTGAGTAGAAATGAATGAGACTTGATGAAAAAATAATTTAAACTTTGTTAAGAGTTACTTTGAGTGTATAATGTGTATGATGTTTATATTAAATTATTATACTGAATAAGTATTTTAAGGACAAAGTACTTTATTGTTGCTTTTAAAAACTGTATTTAATACGTAGGTAAAGGGCCGACCGTTTATTCATATAGTTCAATAAATACTATGTAAGCTAAGTGACCGTTGCATATTTATTATGAATGTATTACCAAAACAATAAAAAAACTTTACTTTGCTTAGAAACCTTAACTTAAACATTATTAGATAGTACTTTTCTAGACCCAAAATTTTAGTAGATTTTCCAATAAAAAGTAACTATTTTTGTTGTGCCTTTGCTACATTGATGTACATACACACATGTTGGTAATACATTTTACATAAATTATGAATTAGTCGCCGAAATAGTAAAAGATAAGGAGTAAAAAACTTATGTATCATATCATCAAAGGATTTCGAAAAACGGCACTCAAGTCGTTTTTCAAAATGTTTTGCATATCAGCAGTTTGATTTATCTTCTACTGTTACAACACCATTGTAAAATAATGAGAGATCTGTAAGTATACGAAGATGCGTCGATCCCTTTTGTGTTTTTGTAATGCTTTGCTGCTGCATCAGCGGAGTACCTTAAGCGTCGCAAGTATGTAGGTCTCAGTAGTTCCTACCATGTTTGAGCCGTTTGGGGTCGAGACGCTCGGGTCGTGGGGGGGGGGGGGATGACATCGACTGTACGGTCAGTTAACCATGCGGCTGGTTGACTGGGCGACCGCAGGGCTGGCGCATTTCTTGTTCAACGTATCAGTTTAGCCATTCAACGTGGAATTGCGGCCAGCAAGAATGCACCATGTCCCGATCATTGGACGGCGATTTGGGAAACATTTTTTACTTGTAAATATTTTTGTACATATTTTTTCTTTTTAGGGTTAGTTTATGCTTTAATTGCGTTCATTATCATTTATTTGGTAATACATTGACGCCGAATTGGCGTAGAAATATAAATAATATTTTAGCAGATTTGATTTGAAAAGTTTAATGCCCCGTATAATCATTTGGGACTTTATTCAATGAAGATTTTTCACTTCAAGGTGTAGGTGCAGCAGTGGTTTATAGTCATATAGTTTTAACAGAATCCTTATTACTTGAATACAAAAACACCGCTAAGAAGGCTGCCAAAAAACAAAATCCTTTGGATAAGTTTTAGTATTGTTTTTTGCCTAAGAGTAAATACCTACTTATCGATCTCAAATTATTTTTACAATGATTGTGGGTTAATTTTCAACAAATTCTCCTAAATTCGTACATAGGGTAAATTGATGTCAACCTGTAACAAATTTATACCTAAGTTATATTATGTAATTGCCATGAAATAATATGATAATTATTATGTTCTAATAAAATTAATATGAACTTAGGCCTTTTATTATTTCCTTTATTTATACATCTTAAAATATAAAAGTGCCAGTTTTAAAATAGATAATGACAGATTTTATTAAAGAAATGAATTTCCAAAAAAGTTGTAGATTCGACTGCATCTATATGATCGTCTGACATTAATATGCGTACTGACCTGCCTCTGTGATTTATTTTTTGCATTTAGTAATAGGTTGTTTACTGTAAACCAGCGTACTACTTGAGAGAGAGCATTATTTAGACATCGTCAAATGATTTAGATCTTTTTATAAAGAAAAGTGATATTCATTCATATAACACCAGAAACAAAAACAAACTTGTGGTCCCAAACTTTAGATTGGCCAAAACAAGTAATTCATTCTTGGGAAATTGTATTAAATTTTTCAATAATATACCTCACAATGTTACCAAACTTCCTAATAATAAATTTCACAAGTCACATGTCAAAACTACACTGATGTCTAAGGGGTATTATAAAATTCAAGACTATCTTGATGACAAGAATGAATGGTCAGTCCAGCCTGCACTAAACTGATGTACCTACCTGTTTATTTTGATTTATATTTTTTGTGTGGCAGCTAGTGGTGACTGAGTTTGTTCCGGCGTTTCTTCTCAGCAGTTGCCAGATTGTCTTGTCTCGAAGCGCTAGTAGGGCCCAAAAAATAAGGAGACATGTTTTGGCCCCCTAGGGGCCTATAATGTTGTTATTGACGTTCATAAGTGGCAATTTTGTCCTGAATTGAATAAATGATTTTTGACTTTTGACTTTCTGCAAACAATACTATCGCACAACAATCTATAATAACGTTATATAATAAAATGTATATTAGTATTATATAAATTAAAAATAAAGAGGTCCCAATATTGAGCCTTGGGGCACACCTATGCCTACTGGAGCTCCAGAAGAGTCAGTTCCATTGACATAAACTTTTTGCAGACATTAACTTTTAACAGATATAATCTGTGAGGTATGACTCTAACAATTATATTTATTTATACTATATATCATTTAAATCATAATATATCACATGCGCAGAAAATAGATAGCGTAAGTACTTTTGAATGACTACTAGTAAACCGCTCGTGTTTGGGTTTGTTTAACTTGTTTATCGATGTAGATTACGAAATACAATATAATAAAATAAATTGGAAAATCCACGGCGAGAAAAGGTTACTTAAATACAAAACTTTAAACTAAAAAGATGAATAAAAATTATTAATCTATTTATATATAAATAAATCTCTATTTCCCTTGGTCATCGCATAACGCGTGAACGGATCCATGGAACAAAATATGTTTTTTGTTGTTGTGTTGATTATTGTCAGGAGTAGGTTCTTTTGAAAGAAAACATTAAGGATGTTGCGCAAAAAAATATTTATGAATCAACTGAAGACCACGGGAACGAAGTCGCGGGTGACAGCTAGTTATGTAATAGTTTAAAAAAACTAAAAACGTGCTTTTATTTATATACAGGGTTACATTGCAAACTGGTGCCAAATCTTTAGGAGTGGCTCAGAATCAGTAACTTAATTGAACTATGCAAAGAACAAAAAAAATAAATTGTACCTATCCGCTGTTAAAAATCGTACGCGTGGATAATTTAACTCATTCATGAAAAAAATGCACCATTTGTGCACTGCGTCAGTTCCTTGTTGGCTCGCCGTACCTAACGCCACTGATGAATGACCGCGCGGATTTTGTAGTCTTTCTATTGACTTTTTTTCTGATATTTTAAAGTATTTTTTTTGTTACATACGATTATTAAAAATAATACCGATTAAGACGCTTCTTTACATTGTTCCCTAGATCTTTTTTAAAAATTTGGCACTCCTTTGCAATATAACCCTGTATAATGGACTACAAAAAAGTAATCTTTGTTAAAATCCAGGTTTAAGAACCGTAATAAACCCCACGATTTTTGACTAAGGTACAGGAGACGTATTTTTGAAGCACTAGAAATGAATCTTGAATTCGAACACGAAAACAATTCATATATGAAAATAGTTTCTATTACTTCCGATTTTACGCATTTTTGAATAACTCGAAATAGGTGTTGCTATTAAATTGAAATCTTGTAACTATGTATTTTTGTTTTACGCAGAAAATATTATAAACCATAAAGCAAAAACTCATTTACGAACGTAAATAAGAAGTAATTATTATCAAATCTCTGTCAACCATATATTGACTTATCAATGCCATTCTTCCGTACTTTCTACTAGTAGAAATCGAAAAACGAGTGGGTAGGACCACTCTTAGCAGAATTCGCGTAATGAATTTTCAAAAATAGTGACTTTAGGTATTCACATGCGAATCTTGGGATTTCGTATTCGGATTGGAATTCGCATGAATCAAAAATACGTCTCCAGAACAGACAGTCAGTACTTAATCAAAAGTAATACGTTGACCTTGAGTCCTTGACGCGCGCGATGACCACTGACCGGTCGGCGCGTCGCGTGCGGTGTCTTTTTGACATTTAGTAGGTACTTAATTAACGATTAACGGACTTATGGAAAGTTAACGGAGGTTAATGAGTACGTTAAGAATTTTTAAAGTTAACTTCAAAGTTAATACGTTACTCGTTAACGATTAACGGATTATCGAGTTAACGCCCAGCTTTGGGTGTGTGAAAACCAGATTCAGAGATCGGTTTGCGGAACATTAAACTTTAAAGTATTAATTTGTGTTATAGCTAAGTCTTTGGGGGAGGACAATATTCAGAAGTGGACGTCCTATGGACGAAATGATGATAATAAAGCTTCGCCCACCCCTGCCAGCTAAATGTTGTGTCTAGAAATGTGATGTTCCATATTTCTAGAAACGCTAGTTAGTAGTACATTTAACGAAGTTAAAAGACAAGCTTTTACAGCTAGGCCGGCTTTACACGTTCACGAGTAATAGAAATCGACCAACTTATAAAATGTATTTAAAGAAGTAAAAAATAAAATTTCGTACAAATTGTGACAGGCAACCCTACACTGCGCGTAGCCTGACATGCACTTGGCCGGTTTTTAGGGTTCCATAGAAAACACGGAACCCATAATTTCGCCATGTCCATGTGTCTATACATAACATATAACTGTCTATCTATACCATACTTTATACCACATATAAAGGTTCACATATAATATTCCCCTAATTTTCATCGAAATATTTGAAATGCGACTTAGGTTTTCTAAAAGAAATAAATAACGCTAACATAACTGTTCTATGTTGCCGGCCAATCAGCTATTCAACATCATCTGGAGACGTATTTTTGAAGCATTAGAAATGAATCTTAAATTCGAACACGAAAACAATTCGTGTATGAAAATGGTTTCTTTTGCTTCCGATTTTACGCATTTTTGAATCACTCGAAATAAGTCTTGCTATTAAATTGAAATCTTGTAACTATTTTTGTTTCACGCAGAAAATATTATAAACAATAAAGCAAAAACTCATTACCGAACGTATTTAAAAAGTTATTATGTCAAATATTTGTCAATCATACGTTTACTTGTTAATGTCATTCTTCCGTACTTTCTATTATTAGAAATCGAAAAACGAGTGTGTAGGACCACTCGTAGCAGAATTCACAGAATGAGTTTTCAAAAATAGTGATTTTGGGAATTCGCATGCGAATCTTGCGATTTCGTATTCGGATTGGAATTCGCATGATTCAAAAATACGTCTCCTGAGCTATTCGGCTATCGGTGATTCATAGCTTGTGGCGAAATTCTTAATAATTTGATGCTTGTGGTGTCGTAGGCGGCAGAGACATTACAATATTAAACAATTATGCCGACAAAGTTGTAAGTAGTTTTAAAAAAAAAAACCCTTAATGTAAAGTGGGTGAACATTTTTTCCCGACTATTCCATGGTATGGGTGGTCGTTGGATAGGTCGTTTAAAAATATTGTGGGTAGGTGAAAAGTTATTTTCGATTCAGGAATTCGTTTGCGTAATATTAAGCTTTTAAGTGCGACTCCTTGCTATAGTCAGGTGTCCCCCCCTCTGCCAGCTAACGGGTTGTTTTAAGAAATGTGAAAAAAATCACGACGAAAGTATATTATATAGGGTGTCCCATGAAGGCTGTACTAGCCGCTGGTACACCCTTTTTGGGACATCTTTAATTATAAAGTTAAAAAGAAAACAGTAGTTCAAAGTAAACTTATAAAATGTACTGGGAGTAGAAAATTATTTAGATGAAGTTGTTAATTACGTAAAACAGGTAGCAAATACCACATTTTATGACGACCAACTACGGAACCCTACATTACGCGTGGATACGCACTTAGCCGATTTTTTCCTTAAAGTCGCATGATTTACGCATCCCAATAAATTTATTTACGATTAAAGTAGGTCTCAGAATCTTGCCTGTACACTAACCATACCGGTTTATCTTAAAAATACAGCTATTTTAATATAAATATCATCTCGAGAGTCTAGTTTGTTAGTTGTTTGCTTGATTTTCAAGTTATCACACGTGAAACATGTGGAAGATAATATTCTTGACTCTTTTGGTTTTTGGTTGGTATCTTAATTTAAATAAAGTATGTGAGTTTTTTAAATATCGCAACAAAAATATGAATATCATCCAATCTAGTTTGGGGACGGCCATAACGAATACACTTGCCTACCGCCAAAGGAGGCGTGTTGTAAGAGGCGACTAATTCCTGTAGCACGAGACGGGCATCAGCATCTGCGTTCGAAATAGTATAAAAAAAATGAATCATCATTATTTCAGCCCTAGGACGTCCACTGTGGAACATGGCCTATGTCCTTCCCTAATGACTTCCAGATTGAGACTTGTAAGCGGCCTGCATCCAGCGGCTTCTTGCTACCTTTACCAGGTCATATGTCTACCTCGTGGGTGAACGTCCTACGTTGGGCTTGCTGCAATGCGTAGCTTCCAATCTAGAATCTTTCAAATCTTCTCATTTCTGATTTGATCTCGCAAAGAAACACCGAGCATAGCCCTTTCCATAGCATGCTGTGCGACCTTGAGCTTTCTTTTTTTATTTTTTATTATGGACCAATCCCGCTCTATATGTAGAGCAGTGATTCTGCCAATGTCAAGTATTTGTGGGAGACACGTAGGAGATTGGCCGGTGTTGTGAAGGGTTTATAAGCAATATTCGTGAGCCTTTTATCCATTTCACCACCTAAAAAAAAAAACAACACAACAATAATAATTGACAACACAAGTGTTAGTGGGCGGTGGGAGAGTTAATTACAATTTGATATTATAAATAGAGCAATATTTACAGATATATTTAATGCTACAAGAAAGAGTTAGTAAATATGGGAAATTGAGAGGACGGGGGATGTCAGAGGGAAGGAGGTCATACAGAGAAATAGAGTACTTCTGGCAGTTGAAAAATATGTGTTCTAGAGAAGAGGCCGATAGTGAGAGGCCAAGTTTCAGTCCCATATGTCATCACCGGTAACACTTGTTTACTGGTTGTTTTGGACTTTCGTCTTTAGCTACCGAGGTATTTTGGACGAGAAAATTCAAAAGAAATTATATGAACTTGTCCCAGGTAGACATATCTGTCAACGATTTCGGAATTACTTTGCACCACCACCACCACCGACAGTACCACGACAGTATCTAAGCAGTTTTGTATTCACGTCTAACTCAATACAGCAAAAAAAAACATGGTTATAGTATTAACTACTGTTACAATCATTTATTAGCCCACAGAATACTTCCATTTCAGAGTAATCAGAGAGAAAGAAAAAGAGAGATTTGAATTTATTTATGTACTATAGAATGCGGTGTTGACAGCCGCGGGCTGCTTATACAGCGACGTTGAGATAAACGACTCGATCCATAAGCTCTCCAAAGTCAACTCCAGTGAGACTTTAATTGACGCTGGAAGGGCGTAAGTTTGAAAGGTTTTAAGTATTTTTTTTTTAACGAAATAAGTAGGCCTATTTCAACACTACTTCTGCGCTTAAACTTTGTAGTCGTGTATTCCTTATGATAAGCATTTAAAAATGCATTATTATTACAAGACCTTTTGCCAACAACAGCCTAAACTAGAGGGGTTGGGTTCATGTAATTGTTAGAAACGCGTTAAAGGTTACTTATGAGGTACTCATCATTATCATTCGCTTGCCGTTTCCAGGTCATATGGGGTCGGCGCAGTATGTCTTTCTCTTCCATGCAATCCGGCCACTCGTCATCGAGTCATTCACTCTCTTCTGAATCATATCGCTCCTCACACAATTCATCCATCTCTTCCTAGGTCGTCCTCTATTTCTCCACCCATCGATACTCATCCCCATTCACTCTTCTCGTTACGTGCTCCTCTTCTTTTCTCATCACATGTCCATACCAAGACAAACGGTTTAATTTCATCTTTTGTGCTACCGGTGCCACTTTCATACTCTCTCTAATATATTAATTCCTTATCTTGTCCATTCTCGTCACTCCACACAGCCACCTTAACATTTTCATTTCTGCTGCATGCAATCGCTTTTTCAGCATTCAGAGCCAAATAGTAAAACAGGTCTTTTAGCGGTTTTGTACCTAATATAACAAAAAAAAAATTGAAGGTACAAAAATAATAAACAATTTTCATTTTAAAATGTACTTGATGATGATGATGATGATGATGATGATGATCACGTTACGCGGAACTTTAACGAGCTATATCTTCAGAATTTTTTGTTTGATTGAGAAAACAACAAATACGTGTCAAATTTTTTCTGTTAATCCAACTGACGGACTCATCATCATCATCATCATTTCAGCCATAGGACGTCCACTGCTGAACATAGGCCTCCCCCAGTGCCTTCCAGTTGGCCGGTTGAAAGCGGCCCGCATCCAGCGGCTTCCTGCAACCTTTACCAGGTCGTCTGTCCACCTTGTAGGTGGACGTCCTACGCTGCGCTTGCCGGTACGTGGCCTCCATTCCAGAACCTTTCTGCTGAACTGACGGACTGATTAGATTATTTTAGGAAACCAGCCTATTCGTTAATGAGAAAATGTATTCGCTTTTTTAACAAATTGCTGCAGTATATTGCAGAACTACCTATACATAAATTTAAATGAAATGAATGAAATGAAATGAAATGAAATAGTTTATTTGTATAAAGCATGGTACAGATAGGATGGTGCAAGATATTAAGCTCTGCATAATCATAATAAATCGTGTGTCAAGACGATTTTAATGAACAATGGTCAACCTACCCAAAAAGTTCAGTAAAGGTCATCGACCGATTTTCAACTTTAAATCCGACAAGTAGATATCAATATCAACTGAGAAAAAAATACTTTTTGTGGTAGGTTGACGAGCTGTTGTCTGTACATTTTATCTTGTCATGTAAACATACTATTTAAAAAGAAGCTGACAATAGTGACAGAGTTTCTTGCGCTGCTTCTACTCGGCGCAAGCCTACAATTGTCCCGAAGCAGTGCAGTGGTAGGGTAAAAAAAAAGTTGGGACGTGTATATGAGCTTAATTTAAGCCTATTTGCAAAAATAAATTGGTTTTGTTTGTTTTTTATTAGTTTTTCCCAATCTATCCAGGTTTTGCAGTCAACGTCTGAAGATAGAGTCGTGCTACCATCTCCTGCTACAGGTGTTTGCACCTTGCGCACCACCAGTAACCCTGGAGCAGATAGACAACTTACATAGCTCCTTTGAGGATTTATCTGAGTTTGTATGCACCGATGACTGCAGAAGATTACGCAGTAAGTGAATTCGTTTGCAAGATACGTTTGCACAAGCAGGCGGTGCTTGGCTTATCTTAGGGCGGTCGCAAATGTGACAAGGACTTGGTGGTGGAACGACTCAGTCCAGGGAGAGATTAGGGTGAAGAAAGCCCTCTTTAAAAAGTGGCGTCCAGATCTCCTGAAGACCACGACGCGTACAAGGATGCAAAACGCGCTGCTAAAAGAGCTGTAGCCTGTAGCTGTAACCAGGCGAGACCACATTCATACGCTCTATGACAAGTTAGAATTGTCTGAGGGGCAGAAGCTAATTTATTAGTTGACACGCTCCAGGTTCAAAGCGGCACAGGGTATTTCCCAGTGTCGCTGTGTTAAAGATCCTGGGGGCAACCTGTTATGCGAGGACCTCGCGGTGAAGGAGAGTTGGCGCTCTTATTTCCATGAGCTGTTAAATAAGTTTATTGTAATGTTATGTTGTAATGTGAACACACTATTTCAAAAGAGGCTAACAATTGTGACCGAGTTTCTTGCGCTACTTCTTCTCGGCACTAGCCCATAATATTGTCCTAAAGCAGTGGTAGGGTAAAAAAATATTGGGACGTGTAAAAGAGCTTAATTTAGGCCTATTACAAAAATAAATTGGTTTTATTGATCCAGAAAAATACGTGTGACGACTAGACACGAACAAATAGATTTTTGGAAACACCCTGAATTAACATCAAAATTAGATTGTATCATCCAGAATATAATTTCACAAACTCTTAACATTAAGCTGGAAGGTCGAACCTGAACTCAAGCTTCCTTGCCTATTCAGCATGGGGGGCTAGGGATAAGACAAATCACCGGTGTCAGTCTTCCAGCTTTTTTGTCCCATAATACATTATAAAGTAAAGTCATGGACTTTAACGCCCTCCATATTCCATATTTAGCGGAGGCCATTGATGCGTGGAGGAACCTTACCGCGGATGAACCCCCTCAAAACCTTTTGGCTCAAAGGTACCCTTATTGGTAATGTTTCTTTTAGAATAGCCATCAGTCTTAGGGTTGGTGCTTTCAGCTCTGTACCTCATCGCTGTTCCTGTGGAAAGGTGGTCGATCAGCTTGCTTACCACGGTCTCTCATGCTGCAGAAGTGCAGGAAGAATCCCTCGTCAAGCCAGTTTAAACGACGTCATTCGTCAGGCGCTTGTCAGCGCGCGTATTTCGTGAACCGAACGGCCTCGCACTCAGCGATGGCAAGCTTCCTGACGGCAGTGGTGCGCTTTGTATGGGAGAGTGGAAAATATTAGATATCACAATAAATAGTGTTTATTCGAGTGTAAATAGTATTGTTTAAGCTTTTTTAAGTACCGGTGAATATCAGTTCTTTAATAAAACACCAAATTTAGCTTAAAGATATATTATTTTACAAAAAACAAACAATTTAAAAAATTAAAACAATAAAAAAAGGAACTAATTATGAACTAACATTGCAAGGACATCATCATAGAGTTCTGACTGCTTTTGTAGAGGCGTTGATCTTAAAGTATTTATGTATGGATCAGAGGAAGCCAAGAGCAAATTATGTAATCGAAGATTCACGGAAACATTTTCTAGATTGGTGCAATCTATAAGACCGATAATCTTTATTACATGCCTATGCATAACTCTCTGTAACATCTACATCTGCAGAATGACATCCTCTTTTGGAATCCAGAACTTTTCTATAGTCAGGAAATATATCACATCAATACAATTTTGTGGCTTTCCGGAGAATTTCATATTGATGCTTCGAAAGCGATGCATCTAACATAAGTGCTAAAGCTTTTTCTGGGGTAAATCTTGGAAGATTTTGACGACTCTTCTTGTATTTTATTAGCAGCCTTAATAATCATTTCTTCAGGATAGTTTTTACATAAGGTCCTTACTTTGTTCCTTCCGTTTACTTCGATCACAACAGTCTTCGATAAACATTTCTGGACGTCCACTTCGAGAGCGCTTGCTCGGTCCTGGTTCTTCAATACTGACATCATGTCCAGTAGGAATTTCATTTACTGAAAATATATTTTTCAACTAATCTCCTTTTTTTTAAATTTTGTCCTATTTCTCGTCGCTGCGTGCCATCTCTCTGTGAACTTAGGCACAAAATTGCGACTTAATACTTGCACTAACATTGTCTCCGTGAGGTTTGGATAAATGCATTTAAGATTTTCAAGGCACTAATGCACTTCGCGGTCACTCGATATCACAATATTCACTAACTCAGAATACGAAATATTGATAGCAGCCATCACTACTAATAAGGTGTTTATTTGTTAAAGAGATACTCTTTACAACATTTGAACATCATATTTCACCGACTTTTATACGTACTAACAACAAATATTAGTAAAATACCCTCATTTAACTTGTTTCCTTAAGTGTGATTTTTCTTAGAGAATTGGTCGCGCTAGTTAATTCATGATTACAAAGAAGGTCGCAGCAGGATGCACTTGAAATGAGTGTATTTATAATAATGAGTAATCAGTTAATTGATATTAATAAATGATACAACAGCGGTCGGCGGCGGAAACAAGTAATGATCCTCACAACAAAGAAATACGATAGCAAAATAGCGCTATCACTAAATAATAAATACAAAAAAAACTAAATATTGACATGTAATTACGTAATTATTTACGCTGAACATGAATTTTTTTTATAAAAAATTAAGAATTGTAAAATCTTTATTGAGATTATTTTTATCTACTGCAGAATCTGTACCTTTTTTCGTAGAAATTTGGGAAGCTTTAACTTCGTCATGTTAAATCGCTTTCTGTGTTCAAAAATGTGATGATTTTTATGTAAATATTTAATGCTCTTGGTTTACTTGAGTGTCTATTAAGCATTATGCGAAAAATAACAGGTGTTAGATTCCCTTCACAAATTCGACTTTTTTCCTCCCTTGCACCAGTGTGCGGCGTGACCATTAGTCCATGGAAGATGGGTAGGCCCTTAGAGTGGGACGCGACTTGCGTCGACACTTTAGCCCTTTCCAATCTTCCATCGAATGGCAACCGAGCGGGTTCTGCAGCAGCTTCTGCAGAGGCCCTAAAATATGAAAGTCTTAGTGAGACATATATTTGAACCATTTGGGGTGAACACTTTGGGACCGTAGGGACCAAGTGTCTAAGTTAACTAAGTGTTTAGTCAAGATATCTCACGATCCAAAGGCTGGCCTATACCTAGGCCAACGGGTTAGCCTAGCTATCCAGAGTGGTAATGTTGCCAGCCTTTTGGGCACCTTTCTTTTGAACAGTGATCTCAGATTTTTTATATATATAATCTTTCTTATGAATAAAATATCTGACTTTGTATAAACAGTATCGTTTTAGATTATAATGTACATATAATTATGTTAATAAGTGATAATTTTCCAGATTTCGTTGAAGATGGGGGCTTTGAGTGTTTAAATGAGAAGGATAAGATGCTGAGCTGTTGTACAGCAAACATGACTAACCTTACCAGTGTGTTATCGGAGGACACCACAACGTTTGCTGCTATCGTCAGTACTCTTTGTTACACAATTTTAGCTTCATTAGTCGAGACTGCTTTAGTCAAAAAGTTCAAACTTTTTTACAGTTTTGCTACATTTCATTACACATGGTTGGCGAAAACGCACCGCCTTACTTACATAATGAGAGAATTACAGGCTGCGAGAGTGGAAACAACAACAGAAACAAGACTTGCCAGAATTTAGTTATTCTAGTCTAGTCTATTAAAAAATAATATATTACTATAATAAATAAGTTAAAATATATTCATCATCATCATCATCATCATCATTTCAGCCATAGGACGTGCACTACTGAACATAGGCCTTCTCTAATAACTTTCTTTGGGGAGGATTGCCAATACTCGTCACGCTTGGCAGGCGGATGGGCAAGCGCAGTTTTTTTATAAGATTTAGCACGCAGATGCTACTGCCTGCCTCGTGCAAGGTGGAATTAGTCGCCTCTTACGACATGCCTCTTGTCGGCGGTGGGGAGTTGTATTCTTTACGGCCGTCCCTACAAGGCACCTACATATTCAAACTTCACAAATATATTTCTATGATTCTCCGCCACCACGTTTGCTTTCAAACTAATGAAGATAGTTATTTCGAAAATTGTCATTAATTAATATTGATGTGAAAGCTTTAGGTTTTCTGGCTAGACTAGTCTTACCAGTCACTATCATTTGATCTAATTGAAAAAATTTAAATCCTTTACTGGCTGTATGTTTAGTTTTGAGTAACGGTATTAATTCTGTTTGTGAGCTGTGATTTTATAAATAAACTAACTGCATTATTTTCTGCCACAGTAAAAAAGTTGATTGGTGGTGTTAAAATACACTTAAACTAGGAGAATAAACAGCCCGCTGTGTGACTGTCAAAGTCAAACCTGTGTGACCAAAACCCACAGAGAAGAGAGCGACGCGGTGTGAAAGCGTTTCGGAGCAGGATGATTTTGTTATGTTTAAGGCCCGTGTAGTCGACAAATGTAAACTAACATGTGGTTTCAAAAGCCTACTACTGAGCATATAGTACTTATACGTCAGAAGAAAAAAAAAACATTGAAAAACAAGCAAAAAAGATTGTCTGATGCAACATAATGGTGGGAATAATAATAACTCTTGCACAGAAATTTTGATTAAAAATGTTTAATGGTTAACTGTATGGTAAAATACAATGACAAGAAGTGGTAGTTTTTGCAGCTGTCAAAGATTATACAACGTCCGGATCGTGCATAGACTATACAATGTCAAAGGAGGAGAAAATATAAAGACATGATAGGTAACGCCGGAACAAAGATGCTAATAATTCTTCTTCTTCTTTTAAACCGCTTGACCGATTTAGTTCGTTTATACGTCGATTGATAGACCAACATAGGTAATAGTTACAAACTGAGCATGGGATTTTTTATTCGAACAATGGCGTCCATGCGAAAAGTATTATTTTCCAAAATTCTCGCAACCTAAAGACGTAGCTACTGTCGAAACAGCCACGTTTCATTGCGCGCTGTTATGGACCGTATTTTAATGAATGTTCGAGCTATATTCGTACTAGTATTCGTCAAGGCGCTAATTTAGGGGCACTACTCGTATTAAGTTTTTTCCTTCACAGTGAGTGGTCGCAGTTCGCTGTTCTCTGTTAAGCAGGGAACCTCGTCGCTCCCTGTTTGTGGGTTTTGACCTATAAAGTTTCTACACATTTGTTCGACACCAGACAATTAACATTACATTTGTGTCGATCACCACAGTCAATCGTTTTTGCAGATCAAGTAATCAACATTTATACTTCTTTTTAATTGTGACGAACAACGCATCAATATATTATTAGCTTGATTGATAAGTTACAGATTTACTTACTTACTAGGGAGTCCTCCAGAGCTGCCCTAAGGAATCTACTATAAATGTCATGAACACCCTTTTCACGCGATTCCGCAAAGGTATATAATGTGACACCACACTCCCTGTAAGTACGTTACTAAATAACAGTAAATATTACTGTATATTACACAGTTGATAACTAACTTACACCATTTATAAGTCAAGAACGGTGAGACCGATTTTTGTGATCTTTGATTTGTTGAATTTGTCACCGCTCAGATTTGCAGAATAACTACTAAACAACGGAATAAAAAAAGGACGAAGAGGCAGTACGAAGTTCGCCGGGACAGCTAGTTAATAGGGTTGTTTACACCATTCTTAAATAATTCTAAGACAACATTTATTAAAACTGTTACCTTATTTTAGGCCTAATAACCCAGCACATTATAATTAATTTAAAAATTTCGATTTTTAATTGTTCCAAAATCAATAAAAAGTTAGTCCGTTGAGTTAGGAAATCAGTGACGTCATAGTTTTCTATCGCCATTTAAATTATATGGAAGAGTAGCGTTATGACAGTTTTAAAAACCGACCAAGTGCGAGTCGGACTCGCGCACCGAGGATTCCGTACAAACCTGTGTAGGTACCTATATAAGTAAAAGTTCAACCATCACGACAATCGAGTCATAGTTATGGTATTTTTATTGCAAAATTAAATCCATTACATTACGAAAGGTTTACGATTTACGATGTATTAAAAAAAATCTACTTACAAGATCTCGTTCAAACCAATTTTCGGGAGACGTTTGCATGGTAATATACATCATATATAGTTTTTTGTTTTATCATTCTCTTATTTTAGAAGTTACAGGGGGTGGGGACACATTTTACCACTTTGGAAGTGTCTCTCGCGCAAACTATTCAGCTTAGAAAAAAAGTTATTTTTTTTTCTATTTTTTTTTCTTTCTATTTTTGTGTAAAAATCTTAATGCGGTTAAACAGATTACATCTACTTACCAAGTTTCAACAGTATAGTTCTTATAGTTTCGGGAAAAAGTGGCTGTGACATACGGACGGACAGACAGACAGACATGACGAATCCATAAGGGTTCCGTTTTTTGCCATTTGGCTACGGAACCCTAAAAAGTATGTCAATTGATTAGTGGTGTAAAATACCGTATTGTTTCAGATGTCGTTCGTTGTCGAGTCTGGCATGTCCAGTATCTTCAAGGAGCATTATTTTCGTCACTGTAATGTTAAAAAATGTTTTTTTTTTACATCGAGAGTGATTTTTTCGGCATTAGCCTGCAATATTATCCTGAAGCAGTGGTAGGTTAAAAATAATTGGGACGTTAAAGAGCTTAATTTAGGCCTATTAGCAGAAATAAATTGGTTTTATTCGTCTTGGCAAACGTAGTGTAGGACGCCCCCCAGTTAGATGGACCTACAACCTTAGAAAGATGGCTGGTAGTGGATGGATGAAAAAAGAGGGAGATCGTGCTCTTTGACGCTCTTGGGAGACTTCCGTCCAGCTGTGGACTCCAATAGGCTGGCATGATGATTGGTTTTGTGAAATCTAGATACCAATCTAGATTCCGTGTGCTTTGAGTTGTAGAGGCATACATTTGGTTTTAATTTTTTAGCTCGAAAAAGATGAAAATCAAGAGGAAACAACGGATTAGAAGAAAATAACAAGCTGTGAGGATTGTTTGATGTTCTACAGATGATTCCTTATAAATATGAATATTTTTACTATGGGATCAAGTGTAAAACGGATAAATCGGATGTTGCATACATTCTGATCAAGTATTAATACAAGTTTTGTATGTATATAATGTTTATTTGACAATTATTATACATGAAATAAAAATAAATTAAATATTTCATACATGTTAGATGTACCTTTCCTACATTTTGTTTATTACCAGCACATAAAAAGCCATTTGTCATCTACTTAGCTAAGTTAAAATGGAGGATATTAACATTTTAATTATTACATTAAGGTATTTGTTGAAATAGAATTAGAAATAGTAGTTACATTCTCTTTTATTAAGACTCCGTTGTTATTCACCTGTTAATATATCTTGTTTTACCTATTATTACCTATTAGTACTTTAATAGAGGTAATACCAGCTTAAAACCACTCACATTGTTCACCTATTGTACCGATTCGAATGATGCAGCTATGATTAATTACCCGATTATTTTAAACAAAAGAACGCTGACGTTATTAGAGCATTAGGTAAAAAGTCACATTGGTTTGTCACACAGGTTGTACAGTAAACATCAAAAGTAGCTTAGTATTTAAATTTTCCAAAAGAATCTTATTGCAAAACATAACACAATAGTTTGACAAAATCACTACGCAAAATTCAAATTCAACATTTAGAAGTCAGTATTTTTGAAACTTAGTTTTTGATCAGCTACTTTTGATGCTGACTGTGCCTATACTATAAAGTACCTAAGTGTATTTTATTCTTTCTCGTTCTTGTGTGGTTAGTCCACACTTTCTGAAGATATGTTTTTACCCACGACGGATCGGAGGTTTATGCGTTTAGAATTAGATTTTGCTTGTATGCACTCAAATGTTGCAATAGGCTAGTTTCCTGGGTCAAAAAAAGATTATTCTATTTAGTCCGTCTAACTGACGGACTAAATAGAATAATCTGATTATCATAAAATATTGGACCCATATTTTGTCTTTTGTCAATCAAACAAAAAATTACCGAGATACAGCGCATTGAAGTCAGCACGTGACATCACGCCTTGCTAAAAAGTGTCGCAAGGCGTGACGTTACGCGAAACTTTAACAGGCTATATCTTCATCATTTTTTGTTTGATTGAGAAAAGAAAAAATACGTGTCCAATATTTTCTGTTAATCCAACTGACGGACTAATTAGATTTTTTGAGGAAACTAGTCCATTTATCTCCAAGATGCTTCGACCAATCCAAATGCTGTTTTCTGTTAATGGTTCGTGAGTCATATCATAGGCGATGGTTCTCAGATAGGTGTTATACTCGCCAGGATGTGCTGCAGTCAACATTTTTTGTATTTTTTTTTCGTTAGTTTTAGTAGATAGGTTTGTGTTGCTAATACTTATGCCACAACTGACTTGCCTCGATCTGAATGAATCCCCTAAATTTGGCTGGACCTTTTAACCGCCTGTCTAATATTCTCTGATCTGGGGCCAAACCATGAGCATGAGTACCTTACCTACCGTACCTACATAATCCTTCTTTTGTTTTTTCTGTAATAAAACAACACTGCTTAGGTGGTACTGTACTGTCAGCAGTAGGCAGCAGGGCTCGGCAAGTAGTTTTGAGTGGGGTCCGGATACTGATACAAAATATTCCAGGTCCAGAAAAAAATGACATAGATAGATATATACCCTTTATTGTACACCATACAAAGAAGTTACAATTTGTGTTTACAGAAAGATGCACAATTTAGGCGGTCTTATCGCTAAAAGCGATTTATCTGCGAACTTCTGAGAGTTATTTAAGAAAAAGAATGAGAATGTGTGTAAGAAATAATGGCGGACATGTGGAACACGAATTATAAAAGTATTACTGTATTTTTTTTGTTTTATTTACCATTTTAGCAATTTTTACCTCAAACTAAAAATGTACCCTCTGCTACCTTAACTGTTATTTTGTCAATGTTTGGCCTATTTAATAGCAAGTGTTATACTTTTTTGAATAGCTAAAAAGACGTAGAAGTTTTTAAAATTACTTGCCGGATAAGTACCATCCATTTTTTTTTAAAAAGGTCTTCAAAGTTAGAAGTGAAAATTCTTTAATTTCAACCGTTGTCGAGCAGTTTTATGAAGCCAAAAGAGAAAAGATTTTAAAAAATATCTTTCAAATTCAATATCCCCATAACGGTTAGGTTTCGGATACCATATTATAGGATCAATTCGATCAGAAATGACCTGAATAATAACATCCTTCAATATTCTGTACGACTTTCCCTGTAACCCTGTATAAGTTCAGATAGAAATGAACATAACAATATACTTACATACTTAACAACAATATATAATAGATTATTAAATACATATACAATATACATACATACTTGATACATGCCAGGAAATATCGTGACCAACAATGGCCAGTTGACAATATTAAAGAAGGATAGAAAATGGTTTGTATGTCAAGACGCAAGAAAATGTGGTTTAAGCCGACCTTTAAAGATATCAATCGATTCGGATTGCCTTATAGGTAAAGGTTAGGAGTTCCATAAGCGGATGGACTGCACAGTAAATGACTGTGAATAAAAGTTAGTAGAATGGAGAGGAAATTGGAGAAGTAGTTTTTTGGATGACCGCACGTCATGACCCTGTGGTGACTGCAGAAATTGAAAGCGCTCTCTTAGATACGAGGGTGACTTCGGGTTAAACAATACAGTAAACAGTAGCGAAAGAATGTGCATGTCACGTCTAAGCCATTTAAGCAGAGTTCGGTACTCGGTGACATGATCATACTTCCGCAGTCCAAAAACTATACGTATGCAGAAGTTTTGTAAACGCTTAAGCTTGTTAAGGAGATTTTCGTTTAAATCTAACTAGCAGCAGTCTGCGTAGTCTAGAATCGGAAATAAAACAGTAGAAAGTAAGAGTAAGTAAGATATAGTTTTTATCTACCTCTCAAGGTAAAATTAAGTAAAACTACACAGCCGCGATTCTGATTCAATGTGTCCGACAGGACGATTCATATCTCCTAAGCTCTTTACCAACAACACCCTTGAAGACATCTGAAGACACTAAACTGGAGCGGTTGTGGCATCAACATCAACGGAGAACTTCTCCACCATCTCGGATTTGCGAAAGATTTCGTTTTGCTGGCCGAGACGCCGAAAGACCTTGAGGAAATGCTTAACGACCTCAGCCGCCTCCACCGGGATAGGTCTAAGATTTAACTCAGGCAAGACAAAATGGATGGGCAACGAAGCGACCGATGCTGCAATCACCGTGGAAAACCAAAGGACCGAACGGGTCGCGGAATACGTCTATCTCGGCGACAAGATAAAGTTAGGCAAAAAGCGAGAAACACAGACGAGTGCAGCATAATTGCACAGCAATGGATTTTTATACACCCTGTATAAAAATCTATTGCTGTACGTTAGTCTCGCAAAAACTCGAGAATGGCTCGACTGATTTGGCTGATTTCTTTTTCGTTTTGTTCGTAATGTAATGGTAAGGACAAGGAAACATCGGAAAGGTTTTCCGGAAAATGTTCTAATTCAGTTTTGAATATATTGCTGCTGTAAATTTGGCAAATTTTGACAAGACAATGTCTCCCGGGTCAGCTGGTATAGGTAATAAAATACTGACATATGATATTTCAGGTTCGATTCCCGGTCGATCAATGTAGAAAAATAACTTTTCTATATTGTCTCGGGTCTGGGTGTTGTGGTACCGTCGTTATTTCTGATTTCTATCATACAATGTATGTGATATTGTCCAATTTTTTTTTATATTTATCTATTTTATTTTGTTCCACCCGGTATCATCATCATCATCATCGTGTCAGCCTATTGCAGTCGACTGCTGGTCATAAGCTTCCCCAAAGAGCGCCAAAGAGCACGAGCTTTTTTTGATCCATCCACTGCCAGCCATCTCATCCTAAGGTCGTCGGTCCATCGAGCTGGGGGGCGTCGCACGATTCGGCGATTCTAACTCGCAACTACTGGGTTTGTAGGCTGGGGCGCAAACCACTATACCAGACGACTCGTCAGGTCAGCGGAAAATTTTATTTACGAAAAATGTTACAGCATTTAGTTAATTAAAATAAATATAGCATAAATTGTATTACATGTTTTGCATGTATTGTTTCTTCTTAATTTTAGCGATTTAATACCGAAAAGTAGGTCAAATTCAGTTGCGAGATTTCACTTGAATGTAAAAATAAACAAGCTTATCTTTCGTCCGAATAGAGGTCTACTGGGGTGACAGTGTATACCTACAGATGTAATTTTAAGTTACTTAATTAAATTTAACATAAGTTAGTTATGCCTTCGCGTTCCACTTACCCACGGTAGACCGGAAAAAAAATAGGGATTTTTTTTGTGGCAGGTCGTCTGTCCATCCGTTGCTGCAATGCGCTTGCCGGTACGTTAGAGTTGGTATTTCAAAATTGTATAAATAATTAACCTAATCTTATATATCTACTGTATATATAAAAATATGTTTACTGAAAATAAAAGAGACTATAAAAGATATCAGCCCCAGCGCTACCACTAGGGATGGTGCTCAAAAGTCTAGCAGAATTGCGTCTCTAGAAATATTAATGGTAATCCGTTGCCAAAAGTATATGCCAGCCATTTGATCAAAGTGGTTGAGTCTATTATATAGCTCGCTTGGGCACTTGGGCCCAAGGACCCTTTATTTCAACGCCAAACGGCGCAAAGATGTAACTCTCATTGAGGGCTGCACATTTGCGCCGCTTGCCCGCTTCGAACACACAGAGGCTGCCGCGGCACCAATAAAATAAAAACTAACCAATAAAACCATTAATTTTTGCAAATAGGCCCTTACATGTCCCAATTTGTTTTTACCCTACCTCTGCTTTGAGACAATTATTATAGGCTAGCGCCGGGAAGAGGCTTGCAACAGAGAAAGTACAACTTATATGGGAGGACGGCGCTCCCCGTTTTCAGGGAATAAGCGTCATGCCATCACGTCTTGCCGTCGGCACGAGAAATTCTGGCAGCTGGCACATAGAGGGCGAGAAGAGCTAAAATGCTTGTTTCATCACAAACAAGAGGTATTTAGATATTCGAGTGCATCAAAACAAAACATTGTAAAGTTCAGACAAGGAGCTCGGTAATCAGTATTTATCTCTGGGGTCAAGTCACTGATATCTAAGTATTTACATTTATATTTCTAGTAATGTTACTGTAAATGTCCAAAATAAGTGGTTGTTAAGATGATAACCGAAAACGGTACCTATTTCCTAAAATTTTTCTTTTTTAGGAGATACCATTTTGTTTTTCTGTTTAACCGCTTGAGCGATTAAAAAGCGACTCGACACCTCTTGGTACGAATATCGCACAAAAACTCATTAATAAAATACGGTTCATAACAGCGCGCAATGAAGTGGCTGTAACGAGAATCATCATCATCATTTCAGCCATAGGCCGTCCACTGCTAAACATCGCCTCTCTCAGTGACTTCCAAATTGGCCTGCGATCGAGATTGCGATAGCGACCATGCGACATGCGACCTGCGATGCGTCTTCATGTAATCGACAACCGCAGCGTTTTAACTTGGAAAAATAATAATTTTCGGACGTACGCAATTGTTTGATTACAAAAACCCTATGCACATTTTAAAGCTATCAAGTTGGGCTATCAATCGAACAACAACTCGATAGATGGCGTTTAACACATTTTAAAACGCGGAATCGTTTTATACTCGTATTATTAGACTAATTAGAAGTACGTTGATATCACGCGCTTCAACCTATACAGCATATACGCTGTACATACTTTGGCCAAGTATATAATATCTGGACGGACAGCCGAGGCAGCGAACGCTGCAACAAAAATTGTTCCAGACCCTGGTCGTTAAATCTCTCCCCAGCATGTGTTCCATCACTGGACATGTACATACCGCTAGGCCGAATGGAGGTGTCGGAAATGGCGATTTATCCTAATAAAGTGTGAAAAAAATATAAAGGAAGACAAGACAAATTAAAATGTAAAATACCATCGCTGAGTACCTAATTTCCGACCAATGTTGGCCTGTTTTTTAAGTACGATTACAGCAGTGTGCCATCTAGACAATTTAAATAATTTTAGGACATGTTTGCGATTCATATGTTTACAAACATTGTTTTTTTACCGCTTACCTGTGTATTTGTGTTTTGTTCGAATTTAATAATATTTAAATTGTATTATGTTTTTAGTTTAAATTGTTCATTATTTTTAAATCTACCTATAGCGAGCGAAGCCGCGGGCAAATGCTAGTATTTTTATAAGAAGGTAATTATTGACTAAGTGGTAGTAACCACAACCGTTGATAAGGTTGCAAATGTTTATTAACCAAACTATTACTCAACTGTGAAAAAAAAATGCCTGAATGTCCACAAACAACAAACAAGTTTATCATACAACATTTCCTGATACTTATTAAGTAGGTACTATGTTATCAACGTCCATATATACATATAGTGTCACATTGCGCACGAGTCAGTGTGTATCTAACTTGTGTTCAAACTTGTAATCCGAAATGTGGAAAATTTGTGCTGCATTTATGCTGATCGGTTAGTAAAATATAAGTTTTACAAGTGTTTCTTAAAAAAGTTATCCCTTTTCATTAAACTCACTGTCTTGTAACGTAAATTTAGCAAAAAAAACCTGTCTCATATTTTGTATTAAGTATTTGAATGTTTTATAAACACTTTACCTAAAAATTAAATAAAAATAAATATTGGACAACATCACATACATTGATCTGATCCTATGTTAAGTAACTTTATTAAGCACTTGTGTTACAAAAATCAGAAACAACGACGGTACCAAAAAGTACGGTACGTTATTTTTTCTACATTGACCGGTCTGTCGGAATCAAACCCGGAACCTCAGAGATAGCGACACTAAGTCCGGTATGCTCGCCTTTTGGCTACGGAGGTCGTAATTACATCCGAAAGTATTGTTGTATTGGAAGAACCGATTTGTTTTGGGTAGTGAAAATATACTTCATAATATAAGTAGGTATTCCATCCTTGATTTGTCGATTATGTCGTCATAATCAACAAATCAAGGATGGAACGAAGCTTAACTGTCTTAATGAAGATATCATATCGCTGCTCGTGAAATACTATTCTGGCCATCTATGGTCTTCTTCATCAGTTTTACCTCAGAAAATGATACTTTCTGATTGCAAATGCTTGATTTGTTGTTAAATATACTGTATACCTATAATATTTTAGAAGGTTCCACAATTCCTCATGAATACCATCACCAGAATTAAATTTTGAATTTTGATTTTTGAGAAAAGATTTTTTTAATCGGTGTTTTAATGGCCATTAACCGAGGTAACAAACATTTTAAAAAAAGAGAACCTGCTCTTTTTAAGTGTGTTGAAAATAAGAATAACTTCGATAAATTCTACTTTTTGTAGAAAAGACCCTAATTTACAGTGACATTTACAGAAAAGTAAGTAGAAGTTAAGTTTTCTAGTAGCGTTTCTTAATAAACGCCAAAAAACTAATACATCTAAGTACGTACTGCGTAATAAGTCTAGGGCAATTCAATTGGCTTATAACTGTACGTAACGCGTTCTAATAAATCTAACGCGTTGGTGCGAAAGGTATTTATTTTCTTATTTTTAGCTACCTGGAGACGGAACGATCTTTGTAACAACCACAATAACAGTATTTTATTGAAACTTCATGTGCTATGTAGTCCAGACACACGTCGAGTCGCTAGTTAAGGGGCACTAAACCAGTGGTGGCCAAATGGCTGCTACAATTACACACTTTTACATTTGAACTCTAGACTTTAAGACAAGATTAAAAATCTGTGAAAAAATAGACAAGAGCTGAAAGGTTAAAACTCCATTTAATTTCCTTCAGGAGCGGTAGTCGGGCGCGTGAGCCGGCCGTACGACACGGCGCGCATACGCGAGGCGTTGGAGCAGCAGTGCAAGATGTACGGCGCGGGGGATCAGACCGACAAAGTCATGGTACGATAGTCACTTTATTTAATACTAGATGGCGTTGTACGCATTTGAGTCGCGCTACCATAGATATCTACTCAAAAAAAATTCTACTTTATCGGTTATCGGATTTTACGGTAAATGTCTACGCCACTTAAGCCCACGCCACTTCAGTCTGAGTATCAAAACACGATATGATATTACGATATCGACGCCAACTGTAAAAATATGATAGATATAGCCTCCATGTTGAATCGCTGTGCCGGCGACGTCACATAATTACGATGATTGTTTCGATAAAAGTTCAAAGTGACGGCTATTCGCTATGTGCAAAGTGGTTGGTGGGGGCCCGGGCCGTCAAATCGATCGCAGCACGGAATGTAGCAGAAATGTGTAAAAACTCTGGACTGTCATTTGTCAAATTGCTATATTTCCATAGAATTCCATACTAACGTTATTAAGTATTTTAAAGTAAAAAACGTTAAAATTCGCGATATGGGTCATACGCGTTCTGTTATAAAATGTAGAAACAATGGGAAAAACATTTCGTACATGTTTTATTGTTTCCAACATCAAGATGGAAATTGGAGCAAAGAAATAAATAGATAGCTGCAGCTGTGAAAAGAAAAAAGTTTGTAGGGAATTTGTGTTACAGACGTTTGTATGATCACAGATACAGATCTTATTAAGTAGCTTTGTCCGTTGGTTCTGAGCTCTTCAAAATCTTTCACACGCTGTGCTAATACTATTTTTATCCCCTTTTGAGGTTGGAAAGATATCATGTTGTATTGATTAAAATCCCGTAGGTATTATAAAATTCGTATTATAGTTCAAGTAAGAAAATCACTTATAATATGCGCAAACTTTTTAGATATTTTCATCTAATTTCGAAGAAAAACAATCCGAAAATCGTTCTCAAACCATCCAGTTGCCATAGTTTGAGAGACTCAAGTCCACAACAATTGTGGTCACTAGAGGCGCTGTCATCGCGCACACAGCGAATATCTGTCATGTTTTTACAGTTGGTGTCAATATATCGCTATATCATTTCATAGCATATCGTGTTTTAGTGGCAGGTGGCTTATTCTTTGAGTTACATATATGGATTATTATTTTAGTTCTTTGTCAGATAAGCTCATTTTTTATTTTATACTTAATTAGACCTATCTATATTTGTGGCTAACCAATGCACACTGAACAGCGTTGTGCGTGATTAATGCACGATGATAACAATTTTTAATAAATAACAATTAACTGTAAGGTTATTCAAAAACAACATCTATTTATTTTATGAAGTCTTATTTGGTCCTTATTTGTTAAATTAATATTACGTAATAATAAATTACCAGGTTATTCTAGATGTTACTATATTTACAAAACATGTTTGGCATGGTACCTACTTGTTATATTGCACCATTTATTTCCGCCCCAATATTAGTTAGTAGTATCTGAAAATTCTGTACCACACCAAAAAAGCCACAGGGTGAATTATGCATATTACCCCAAAAAATATCAGTTACTGATACATCAATTACTATGGGACCAATTAGAAATTACTTACGAAAATATTTTAAAAAATCATAATCTCGTGACAATCAATTAAGAGTTTTCGATACTTCGTTGTTAACTCCATAGTTAAAGTAGCTATTGTATAAAAACATCATATTACGTACGTCAAGGAAAATACAGTTACCTAATTACCTAGTTACAAGGATACATTTTATTCTTAACTTATCTTATTCTGTTCCTCTAATTCGAGAACTTTATTTGTTGCGGCGGTTGGTTTATCAAGTTTTTTAATTTCTCTATACATATTTTACCAAAATGATGTTCTTCAACCTATCCTTATTTTTCAAAACTGGTAACAAAACAAACGATAACATTACTTATTTATTTAGAATTCCCCAAAAAATTTCCTGAATATTTCTTATCCCCAGAACTCTATGTTTTAGTGGCGTCATAACCCTTCATTTTTTTCTTTTACAGAAAGACATTCTGGCATTTTTAGACTGCGCTCACAACTTGACAGACAAAGAAGGTCTGGCGCGGTTACAGCGCGCACAGAGCGAGGATATGCCTACCGAAATCCTCAGCTTTGTTAAAACGTAAGTCTGAATAGCCAATGTACCGACATGGATGTTTGTAAAGTGGAATCTCATATTCCCTAGAGCATGAGCACACTCGAGCGAATTAGCTGCCCGTTCATCTGCTCAGGAGAACTAAATAAAAGCTTATATTTTTTTATATGAACACGTGTATTTCAAAATTCGTGATTAAAAATACCTGTGCTCGCTAATACGTGTATCATTTTTATGTTAAAAACCGTCCATATTGAGGGCCCAGCAAATACTGAGCTCGGACGAAAACCGATGCGTCCTCAGTAGACCACTAGTAGGTTACAGTAGGCTAAATGAGCCGCTCAACCGCCCGAACCTCTCAAGTGGATACCATGTTTTAGATAGAGCACAGTAACGTAGTAAATACACGGCCTTCCAATACTATAATTAAAAAATAGACCCCTTCGCTATACTAATAACTGTTTGAATATTTCAGTACATGCAAGAGTCAGAACGAAATCAACACATGTTTCACCAGCTTGATAGACTCGGTTACTCCATGTACCGACCCGACAATGAGGGGCAATGTAGACGAAGCGAAGCAGGGTATAGTGGAAATGACAGACTTGTTCTGTAAAGACGATTCGAAGAGATTCTCTGGTAAGATCATCTACATAGTTTGCTGTTAAAAACCAACAAGTAAAATTACGTTAACAAAGTTGGTCAATCACTAGACTCACTTTCTTCTCTACCTGGCTGCATTGAGACTGGCTACTTTTAGGTACGCCTTAATATGGCAGGGCACAGGCCTCATCTTAACTATGAGGTAGTTTGGGTTATACGCCATATCCCACATGCGAGCCCAGTAAGGTTTTATGAGGAGGGGCTGTCGTAATACCAGTGACTAAACCTCATGTCTGATGTAATCAACCAGCCAGAAGGCCGCTGACTAACGTGCCTTCCGAACCTCCTTTGACTTTGACTTTTGACTTTTGCACGAAGATTATTGTGATGTCACTCAACACAGTCGGAATAGTCACCCTTCCACTCACGGCCGTAGCGTGTGTTGCCTAATTTTAGTAATCACTCCCAAAGAAAAATAACAAATAATAATAATAAATAGTATAACAGTGTCTCAAAATACTGCATTATCAGCGTACTACGGCTATGTGTCATCAATTCTACGATATGGACTAATTATTTGGGGACACTCGGTGGATGTAATGAGTCTTTCGGGCTCAAAAAAAGTGTATACTGGCTCTATGTGGTGCCGACTACCTGGCGCATTGATTGATTTTAAAAGGTCTTTATTTAGATAAATATTAGGTACATAGGTGCGTCTTAGGCCTAGTGTACATTAAATCCTAGGTCCAGAACATCGGTTTACAATAAGTGTATGAGGCTATTTGCCTATTATAACTTTTTGCATATTGTAAAATTCAAATAAATATAGATAGATAGATAGATAGATACTCTTTATTGCACACCATACAAGTAAAATACACATGATTTTTACAGAAAGATGTACAATTTAGGCGGTCTTATCGCTAATAGCGATCTCTTCCAGACAACCTTTAGGTAGAGGACAACCATTAAAGAAAGGGGAAGGTGTTGCAGAGTTCTTAAAATTATTACCTGATACAAATAGAATTGCATAAATTTATGGCATAAACCTATACATACAGTAATAAATAAATAAAAATAAAATAAAATAAATACATAACAATTATTATACATACATACAATAAACATACATACAATAAACATACATACTACTTGATATATGCGAGGAGATGTCGAAACTAACAGTGACCAGTAATATTCTAAGATATAAAGGCAGTTTGTGTCAAGAAGAAAGAAAGTGTGCTTTAAGCCGATTTTTAAAAATATACTTGCCTACCTACCTCACATTTCTCAGTTTACGTTACTTACTCATCTACGGGCACTTTGTTACAGTGACCGTTTTGTACCTACACAATAAACTGGACACAATACTAATTGCCATAATTTTGGGAGCGCGTACTTTAAGTACTTACGAGTACTTATTATTTACACACATACGATACACATCTAATTTATTAACGCAGTGCCAGGCCTACGACACTCCGCGTTTCGGTCGAGATAAATACCTACGCGACGCGCACCTTCGAAGAGGCTAAAATTAGAGATGTTCATGTGCCAACTCGGAAAAAACACGACTCGAGTTAACTCGAATTGAAATTCAGGTAACTCGAATTGAACTCGAGTTACAGAACTCGAGTTAGCAGGCAGAAACTGAGTGTATGATTTGTTAAAAATACTGTTTTATTTAATTGTTTTCCATCCACCTCTCTGCTAGGACAATTATCATTGCTAAACTTCGTAGGTAGGATTGAAATTAAGAGGTTTTAATAGTTTACATTAAATTATTTATACCTTTCTCATAGAGTTATTACTCATGTCAGACTACTGGCAGGACCTGTGCTGATATAATGAAATACAACTACAACAACTATGTAAACTCTATTGTTATTAACTTAATTTGGCTTAATAAATGTTTTTACTTTAAAAAAAAAAAGAAGTACTTTTGGTATTAGTCTTAGTTTAGTTGTACTAAGCACCCATATTTAAATTATTAATATAAATTTAAACTAATAAATATAAAACATATATTAGGTACTTATCAACAAGAAAGAAACAATAACAACTGACATCCGCTAGTTTAAACCTTTTAAATTAAAAAAAATCTGAAATATTGATTTTGTGTTGTGACCAGTGAATAGTTTGAAATGATCGGAAAACTTTGTGTCATCTTCGGTGTCATTCGGTCGATGCAATGACGAGAGTATTGCGCGCGCCTAAAGAACGAATCGCGCTGTGAACTTTACTCGTGACCACTTCGAAGTGCCACCTTCTGAACTCTTACGCCGCAGAGAAATCCACTCTCACGTCACCTTATTCGACCGACCGATCCTTTGAGTGAAGAAGGTTAAATATCTAGCTGTCTCTCTTGACCGACAGTTATCGTTTCACATTACGCGCGTTCTCAGTCGAGCGAAGTTCTATGTCCACCGACTATTACTGCCACGTCGGTAGCAAGAGTAGAATGTCGCTTAGGAATAAGCTGTCAATTTACAAGACTTGCATCCGCCCCGTGATGACATACGCCAGACCGGTGTTTGCTCACGCCGCCCCCAAAATAATAGAGGATCTTCAGATAATTCAGAACAAATTCTTGCGTCTAAGCCTCAGGTCAACTGTGTTTCATAATATCATCATCATCATCATTTCAGCCATAGGACGTCCACTGCTGAACATAGGCCTCCCCCAGTGACTTCCAGATTATCCGGTTGAAAGTGGCCCGTAGTGGTCCAGCGGCTTCCTGCAACCTTTACCAGGTCGTCTGTCCACCTTGTAGGTAGACGTCCTACGCTGCGCTTGCCGGTACGTGGCCTCCATTCCAGAACCTTTCTGCCCCATCGGCTGTCAGTTCTACGTGCTATGTGCCCCGAGATTTACTGCCCCGAGAGCTTTCAGCTCGAGTTGTCTAATCGCTTTGAATGGCTAGAGAACTGCGAGTCAGTGGACGAGATTAACAACAGGTTCGTAGAAACTGTCCAAGCGGTCGGGCCGAAATTTTTTAGACCCTGTCGTAAAGACAAACCGCAAAAGCTTACCGACCATACCCTCAATCTCATGGTAGAACGACGTTCAATGGCACTGCAGACCTCCATTGATGCTGAGGCATATCGGCAGCTCAATAGACGGATATGGAAGTCCTTGCGACATGATATCCGCAACTTTAATACAAACAGTATTAAAGAGGCGATAGAGCGGAACCAAGCCTCCAAAGTTTTTGCAAGAGACATGTCTATTGGGCAAAGCCAGCTGACGAAGCTGAAGACGGAGGACGGCAGTATAACGTCAACGAAAGCCGAAGTTTTGAGGGAGATCGAGAAGTTCTATGGGCAGTTATATACCTCGGTTACCAAACCTGTTAGTAGCTCAGCCGAAGACCCAAGAGCTAAGCTGACCCGACACTATACCGAAGATATCCCGGACATCAGCCTATACGAGATTAGGATGGCCCTCAAACAGCTCAGGAAAAATAAGGCGCCGGGTGATGACGGAATCACATCAGAGCTTCTGAATGCGGGTGGAACACCGCTACTGAAAGTCCTTCAGAAACTCTTTAATTCCGTCTTGCTCGAGGGAATAACGCCGGAGGCATGGAACAGAAGTGTGGTGGTGCTCTTCTTCAAGAAAGGGGATAACGCCTTACTGAAGAATTACAGACCCATCTCGCTTTTGAGCCATGTCTACAAGTTGTTTTCGAGGGTCATCACGAATCGTCTCGCGCGTAGGTTCGATGACTTCCAGCCTCCCGAACAAGCCGGCTTCCGAAAAGGTTATAGTACCATAGACCATATCCATACGCTGCGGCAAATTATACAGAAGACCGAGGAGTATAACTTGCCACTATGCTTGGCGTTTGTGGACTATGAGAAGGCCTTTGATTCGATCGAGACCTGGGCAGTGCTACAATCTCTCCAGTGGTGCCATATTGACTATCGGTACATCGAGGTGCTGAAGAGTTTATACAAAAACGCCACCATGTCGGTCCGAGTACAGGAGCAGAGCACGAAGGCGATTCCTCTGCAGCGCGGCGTAAGGCAGGGAGATGTTATATCTCCGAAACTGTTCACCGCTGCATTGGAAGACGCCTTCAAGCTCCTGGAATGGAAAGGATTCGGCATCAACATTAACGGCGAGTACATCACTCACCTTCGGTTTGCCGACGATATCGTTGTCATGGCAGAATCGCTTGAAAATCTCGGCATAATGCTCGATGGCCTTAGTCGAGTTTCCCAACAAGTAGGCCTTCGGATGAACATGGACAAAACAAAGATCATGTCCAATGCCCATGTTGCGCCCTACCCAGTATCAGTTGGGAGCTCTACTCTCGAAATTGTTAACAAATATGTCTACCTGGGACAAGTGATCCAGTTGGGTAGGTCAAATTTCGAGAAGGAGGTCAATCGTCGAATCCAACTCGGCTGGGCAGATTTCGGAAAACTACGTAACGTCTTCTCGTCCAAAATACCTCAGTGCCTAAAGACGAAAGTCTACAACTAGTGTGTGTTACCAGTGATGACATATGGAACTGAAACGTGGCCTCTCACTATGGGCCTCATAAGAAAGCTCAAGGTTGCATAGCGTGCTATGGAAAGGGCTATGTTCGGCGTTTCTTTGAGAGATCGAATCAGGAATGAGGAGATTCGTAAACGTTCAAAAGTTGCTGACATAGCCCAACGGATAAGCAAGCTGAAGTGGCAGTGGGCGGGGCACATAGCACGTTTCATAATATACGATGTCAGAATCTCCATTGATATTTCGACATGCCCTTAATCGTCCACTATATGAAAGAAGCGTCCCAGCGCTTTTCTGATAAGGCGATAAACAACTCCAACCCGTCAGTAGTCAAAGCCGCCACGTATATACCTCAGAAGGATGTCGCTGTCCGATTCCATTGGCCCCGGCACGTTCTGGACGCCCCGGATGATTTCATCATCACGTATATCACAACAGCCAACACCGCCTTAAGCACTTCAAATACTATACAACTTACTAGTTTGCATCACCGCACCCGCCGACGACATGGGTCCCATATTTCATTTCGGCCGACACAGACACGTGGCTGGCCCTTTTCTCCTGTTCACTCTACGGACGATGGCCCAAACCAAGTTCCATCGGTTTATCCTATTATATATTCTGTAGTCCACCTACAAAGGGGCCCTTGAGGCCCGAATCCGACTCACCCCTAGATCAGGTCTGCTAGAAAGGAGCTCGACAGCAGTCCGGCCTGTTGCGGCAGTCCCGGTCCCGTAGTGCCACCACTAGCGGATTCGCCGCTTAGTAGGTTGCCTTACGCACTCGACCCTCTCCCCGTTCTCGAGTTGAACGAGACAGGGACATGGAACAGGTTGCTTTAATGGTGAGCTTCATTTTAGTGATAATTTAAGTGAAGAACGTGAGTTCTTCTGAAAGAATATCTTCGAAGTACGCCGGAAGCCCCCTGATGACAACCTTAAACACCTTTTCGTCTTTTCGTGTGTATGTATGGAAGCGAGCATTTTCAGAGATCTTCTTTGATGGTTTAATGAGTGTCTGATGAGTAACACTGGATAGCTACTTTGTTTCTTCCTCTGTACTGAAAATGTAAGTTTTTGGTGCGTTTCGTGACAACTTTCTGTATTCTGTCATGGGTCCAGTCATCTTGAAGCAGTACAATTATTGATGGGATCCGGTGTGGGTTCTTCCTTGTTGATAATGTTTGTGGTTCTAGCTAATGGTTCAGGTAAGATACCCTAATCAATAGCAAGGACGCTATAGCGATTTGAAGTCGCAAATATAGGTCGGTTTGATGTCGGCATCTGTATCGCTGTACGTTTAGGCTGTTACCAATCTTCACTGGATTCATCTTCTCTGTCACGTTTGCTGTTTAAACTAGAGCTGGAGACACTTCTGGTAAGGTATTTGTCCATGATGAGGTTAGTTGTTAATATCGATAGTTTCGACTATCGATATTTTACCCCATCCTTATTTGCAAACTTTTGAGGGTACTTTTACTTTTCACATTAATGGAACAAGTAATGCATGTCTACAGAACTAATGCCCGATGACGAATTGTGCCCCACCTTGGCGCATTGTGCCCCAACTTTCAAAGAGCTTAAAATCTTACCTCTGCCTTGTCAGTATATACTCGAGATTTGCTTACTTGATAAAAACCGCATTTTTTCCCTTTAAAAAGTGAGGTGCTTAGAAACAATAGAGTAAGAAGAGATGAAACGAAGTTGTATCTACCACTGAATAGACTAAAAATATGTTCAAATAATGTTTATTCCAATGCAATTAAAATATTCAACAAGCTTCCTCCTACTATTAGAAATATGACATTATTTAAATTTAAATACAATCTGAAGAATTGGTTAATGAATTAATGTTTCTATACTGTAATGACTTTTTACAAATAAATATTAAAGATGACTTCTAATAATAATTTGACGATTAACGAAGGTAGCTACATTAATAAAATAAAATACAATAAAAATTGTCATTGAATTATTAATATTGATTGAATAATGTGCCTGTATTAAAATGTATAACTATTAACATAATTATAAATAATGTAAATGATTCTACGCCACTAGTGGCAGAATGTGCTAACTTACTTTATTTTTTAAGGTCTTGGATGTACCACTTTCTAAGAAATAAATAATTTTATTTAATTTGAAAAATAAACAACGGAATTTTAAAATTACTGCTATTGTAAAATACCACATAAAAATATAAGCAGTAGTGACAGCGTGGGCATGCCTTCCAGCCGTCGGACTGACAATATACTCAAAGTTGCAGGAAGCCGCTGAATGCAAACGGCCTAGAGAAACTCGCTGTGGCGTTCTATGGGGGATTCTATTTCCAGCAGTAGTCGTCCTAAGGCTGATGAAGATAGAGTAGCAGCACCTAACCAACTTTATCCCGATAGAGAAAATACCAATGTAATAATAATGCTATATTTCTTCTCAATGACAGAGTTCATCAATGATGGAGCCTTTTCGTGTATGGACCAGCAGTTCTACGGTTTTATGGCGTGCACAAACAGTATTCAGACTTTACAAACATACAAGACATTAAGTACCGCTGTAAGTTTGTTTTTAAAATATTAAAATACCTACTTAATTTGCTACCTTCTACTAGAAGGTATTAATTATACTGCTGAAATACAAGTACTTTTACGAGGGGATAAAAATAGCCAACCAGCTGGTACGGTATGTATCGGAGAATTGAACCATTTTTTAACCCCCGACGAAAAGCTAGCTATCTTAGCTATATTTTATAAAGATCTGTTTAGCCGTCTAAAAGTTATCAGCTCATTTCCTACTTGACTAAAGCTAATTGCAAACTTTCACAGGTCCGATTGATTTGAAATGATGCACTGTTACTTTAGTAGTATTCCTAAGACATGACAACCTTGAACTGATGCTGCAGCATCAAGTAATCTGTGGGATTTCCAACAAATTACTGCAGATACAGCGTGTTTGGGCTCATAATAATAGTCTCAATGAGCAGGTGTTAGATAAATAATGAGATCGAGGCTTTGAGCTGATGTTGCGCATTTGTGTCGGGGATTTTTTAAAGTTTAAAATTAAATCGATTTAGAATCTGATGTTGGTCCAAAAGAAATAGTTTTGTATATTATCAGTAGAATCCCTCTTTAGAAGGAAGTTAAATATAGGACCTGATGTATTTTTTCCTGACATCACAAAAGTCTACCTTATCTTATTTCAGGAAGCCTGTAGCAAACTCGATGAGTTCACCACTTGCGTTGTTGGAGTTCTAAAGCAATGCCCGAAGCCCTCCACAGCGAACTTTGCCAAAGCACTATTTACAACTTCCTTTAAGGGTTCAGTTTGCACAATAACAACTAACAACAATGAAAAAGAAGAAAGCAAAATTGCGGTCAATGTAGGTTAAAACATAATTATGGTTTTATTTTCTGTATTTTCCGTACCTATGTAGACTTGACACTTTCGCAAAAAGTCACTTTCTCTGCCCAAAAATTTTTTATTTCCTATGTTTTTAGGGATCCGTACGTACGTTTGAATAAAATATCGGATTAAGGTCCCGAAGATTACTTGTGTGTCTGTCTGTCCGTCTGTCACAGCCAATTCGCGAATCTACTGGGCCGATTAAGTTGAAATTTGATACTCCTACAAACTTTTGTGGCCCAAAACAAGTAAATTTCGAATACTTTCGGATTACTAGAGAGCAAATTAGAAAATTTACAATAAAACTGTACCGGCATGACATATTCAATGAAATAAAAGGGCTTGTTAAGAGAGTCTTAAATAAAAAACCAATTTTAAAATAAATAGTTTCGAATTTATTCAAGAAAATGGATTTTAAAAAAAATATTATTCTCTTAACAAAAAGGTCTCAAAATAAAATAAAACACAGAAAGTAGGTATTCACCTATACACACCTTTAAATAGTACGGAACCATCTTCAAGCAAGTTCATCTCGCACTTCCGGTTTTTTAAACATAAATTCCTATTTTAAAATTAGTTTTGATTGATTTCCTGAATTATTTATATTCCTAAATTGAAACCATAAATCCCGTGCGGCTAGGCGTGTTGAATGTGTTGTAATGCGAATAAAAACAATCAAATAGGTGAACATAGGACTTAAAGCTAATTAATCTCTTTGTTTCAGGCGATTTAATTACCGTGACTCAAGATACTCCAGTGTAACCATAGATTATTAAAATGTTATTTTAAAAAATAAATCATGATCATGAAAATAATCATGATTACTTTTAATCAGATTAAAGTAGTCATGATTACTTTTAATCAAGACTACAAATGTAATCTTTAATCATGATTACAGTAGTTAGTAATCAAGATTACATGATTATTGTTGTGTTGTGTGTGATCACGGTAGGTCAGTGGACTGTAGGTAGGAGAGGGTGCGTGTATGGAGAGGTGCTGGCTGGATTCTCAAACGTTGAAATTCTTCTTAATCCTTTATTTCTTTCTAAAAACCGTTACTTATCAATCATTTTTCCGGCTGGGCGGACCAATCCCGAGGCTCGAAAACTGCACGCGTCAGCGGTTGAGTGCATCCTACTCTAACTCGTATGCGCTGTCTGTTTCTAGCCAAACACACAGATTTTTCGGACTACCTTTCAATATTTATTCCTCATTCTGTTTTTTTTAATTAGCCATTTCCATCCCACTGCTGGGCAAAGACCTTCCCCAAACCTCTCCACTTATCCCTATCGGTGGTTAGGGCTTGCCAATCTTTGAGAAAATTGTCTAAGTCATCGCGCCATCGCTTTCGAGGTTTACCTCTCGAACTCATTCTATTAGCTAATTAAATCTATTTACAATATATAAAAATTCTCAAAGTGAAAATCATTGAAAATAACAAACGGCACTTCTTACGGTACGGTATTGCCTTTTCGATACAAAAATTACGCAGAGCGGCTGAGCGGCTCTCGCGTAGGTATTGCCTTTTCAGACCAAAAATCACGTCACGTAGCTGTCGTTAACATGTTAACTGAGCCTAGGTAAATTATAATTGATATAATTTAATTCATATAACTAATTGATATTTTATTGATGTTACTTAAAGTGATAATTTGTGTTTATCCTAACCTAACCTAGATACAGTTAGGTTAGGATAAACACAAATTATCACTTCAAGATCAAGATCAACTGTAACGGTAGTAAAAGTTGTTGAGCAGCTAATCACGTGGTTTTCTCTTGTACACCCAGTATTAAGATGATTTATTGTTAAACAATTTGATTTTTATTTGATTTTTAAAAATCTTACAGTTGATCTTAATCAATCATTAAAAGTAATCAAGATTACGATTACAAACTAATAATCATTAATCACCAAATGATTACTTTCTTGATTATTTTTTGTAATCTGTAATCATGATTATAGATTACACATTGTAATCATAATCGTTAATCATTAATCTGATTACATTTTGCCCAAGTCTCAGGCCTCCGAGCGCTTTCGCGAAAATCATTTAAATCAAATAAATATGCATATAAATCAAAATTTTCACGAGTTAAATCTAAGGTAATAAAGACACGGAATTTTCCAAGTACCTATAACCATATATTTGCAATTTTGAAAAAAAAAAAAACACATTTCTACTCTATAGAGTATGTGCTGCATGGTTTTAGTTCATCTGGGCTGCTACCGCATGATTGGGGGCCATTGTGCGTGCTGTTTTTAGGGTCCCGTAGTCCTGATAAGAAACCCTTATAGTTTAGTCATTTCCGTCTGTCTGTCTGTCCGTTTTTCTAAGAGACCGTTAGTAGTAGTAGTAGTTTTGTGTATGCCAATTGGTAAATAAAATTTTGGTAGTGGTAGTGGTGGTAGTATAGTGGTTTTTTTGTAGTTGTTGAGTAGATCTTTAAAAATGACTTAGGGGTTGCTAGTACTATTTTTCGATTTAATGCTCCATTTACGAAATATTAAACTTTAGAGTGCAATTTTTTGTTTCAGTAGAGTCCCTAGTAGTCCCTTTAAAAGTTAAACTGCTGGCTTGAAAAATCTGACAAAAATCATGATGATAGTGCGTTTCATAAACTTTAAAGGAAAATAATAGTGGTTAAGAAAACTTTATTAGTTTAGCAGAAATAGTCGTTGAACTTGGATGTTGGATATTTTTGTTCGAGCGCAGTGGAAAAAGAGAAATTTTGTAGAGCTGTTTTGTCTATTATAAGGATACAATGCTGTTGCACAGACTATAGCGCCATCTATATTGATGTCGTAAAACCTCGTTAACAAAGGCAGTCTAAAGGCTGCTTTGGGTATATCGGTTTACCTACTTAGTTATGTGTACTTTGTATAGATGGCGCTTTACAGGGTTTTCTGTTTGTAACAAAGTTTACAACAAAAGGGCTACTACGGAACCCTACACTGCGCGTTGCCTGACACGCACTTGGCCTGTTTTTTCTTACTCCAACCAGCCCAAGTTATACCAGATGGTCAGCAGCCTTTTCAGGTTCTAGCAGGCTTGAGCGATCCTGGTGATTAGAGAATCTGTTCCCGATCTACTAGGCTCCTGCATTCTATAGCATGTCCTGTGGCATTTCTTTGTTGTATTTTGTTAAAAACCGGCCAAGTGTATGTCGGGCCACGCGCAATGAAGGGAGCCGTAGTTTCCCGTCACAATATGCGGTATTTGTTACCAGTTTAACATAATTAACAACATAATCTAAGTAATTTTATTCTTCAAGTACAGCCGCGAACTGACTGACAGACGGACAGACGGGCATGATCCGACTACGAAACCCTTAAAAGATTAATTACCTAATGAATCAAATACAAACAACATAAAAGCAAACAATTGCAAGATAAATGTTAATTATTTATAATGTTATTATTAGCCATTCATGAATAATACTCTGTTTGTGATTATAATTTTAAAGTTCTACATCCAATCATCACTACATACGGAAACAATTCATGAAATGTGAAAGTATTAAGTTTCTATCCTCTAAACCGAAATTCTCGAACATACTAGTTATCAAAGAGAAGTATTCGTTGGCACCCGCCAACGGTTGGCCCGATGAGCCGAAGCACGGCATGGCGGCGTACATTAGTGTAACAAAGCAACTCTTTAGCTGTGGAATTTTGGGGCAGTACCTGTGAAACGTTGATATTAATATTTTAAAAACCATAAAACAAATATAAATTGGATTAGTTGAAACGAATCAAATGATCTCAAACACGAAAGTTTTATTGTAGCCATTTCAGTTTCAATATCCATCCGTGGCTATGGAGCAATGATGGATCTTGAAACTGAAATAAAGATCTAATGATGGCATTAGATCAAATTTAAATACAATGATGACAATACATGTCATCCGAATCAGTCAGTTTGCTGTTGTTAATAGTAGTAGAAGCTACTAAAGTGTGCCAAAAGTAACCGTTAAGCACATAGTAGGTACCCTTTATTATTATTATAGCAGCCATCGGCGTGCTTTACGCCACTGAGCTGATCTTTGGCTATTCTTTTCCATAAGCGAGAGAGTTACGAAGGTGATTATGTTATGCATAAAAGTACAACTCATGAAAATTCAGTTGCAAATCTCCAAAAAGTCTTCTACTTTTTTTGTTTTTATTAAAGATTGTCATGTCGGAAATTCTCAAAAAAAAAAAACATAACTCGGAAACTATGAAAAGGCGCACAACACACATGGGGGTGATTCGGATAATTCGGACATGCCAGACCAAATTTTTTTTTGTGACTTCTATTAACCGGCCACCCTGTATCAAGGATCGGAAACCGGTTATTTTACTATGGAACCTTAACCGGAATAATAAAGGTTTTTGCTGAATTAATTACCATATACTCCAACTACCTACTTAAAAACTATGGCAAATTTATTTTTATGGTCAAATCTTTACAACTACTAACAAATATTAGAAATGGGTCTTATACATTCTGAAATAAATATTAACCGGTTTCAATCCTTGCCCTGTATATGTAAATATAATCTTAGAATCTGAAATCAGGGGTGTAATATTAATTAAACGCGCTATTATCATGCAAAAATTCTTTTCCATTAGCTATAGAGAGAACTAATCTGGATTTTTCTGAAGGATAAAGATAGAATAGAATATAATAGATGAAGTTATCCGATAGATATCTAAAGTAATTGATATCGCTCTACGAATAACCAAGCTGAAGTGGCAGTTGGCTGGCCACTATTTACGTAGAACCGATAACCGATGGAGCATACCACATAGACAATTTCTAGACTTCTCGTTTGGAGACCGCGACTTAGCAAGCGCAGAGTACGGCGCTCTTGGTCAAGGTAAAGCAATTACAAACTCAAAGATGAGATCATCTGTGCGTTTGGCACCGTTTGTCAAAACGACCTCCGTAGCCGAGAAGCGGGGTTCGATTCCTGATCGGCCAATGTAGGAAAATAACTTTGTTTTTTGTCTCGGGTCTGGTCTGGGTGTTGTGGTATCGTCGTTGTTTCAGATTTCTGTAACACAAGTGCTTTGGCTTATTGGCTACTTACCTTAGGATCAGGGCAATGTTGAATGTGATGTTGTCCAATATTTATTTATCTATGAATGAGATATTACAATAGAGTAGTGGCCAATAATATTATGAAGACCAAAGAAAAAAAATTGCCAAGATTTAACGCGCTTGCTAATAAATTACTGACAAAATCGTTTATATGTAGGTACTCACTTCCCGAATAATTCATGAAGGTTACCACTACTCTTGGCTTCCTCAAATTCCTGTCGGAATGTCAGCGGGATTTGCGTCTCCATGCATTCGTCGAAAGTCTTAAATGCGCTCTGTAAAGATGAGAAATATTTTACCAATAGTAAAAATAATAAGTAATAGTATAGAATGCTATTATAAATAATCATAATTTTTCCTTGGTGAATACAGTACACTCATTAAATAAAAATACCTATATCTGTACTACGAGTATTATTAAATTAAAATATTATAAGTCTATTTGATAAAATGATAATAGGTCTTCCAATATACAAATACTAGGTACCTACTATAATAATACATTTTTCGAGGCACTGTTGGTACTATACAGATGCCCCATCCCATTTAATAATAAATCGTGACCTCCCTAACTCGGGCTATTCTTCGGACTATTTTGTTTTACCCGCGTAGGCGCCGGAGGTCGCATGCGCAAGCCAGACGCACAAGCCGGCACTCAAGCAACTCGAGATTTAAGAACACTAACTGGCTACTTATTACAGCATATAATCAATAGATGGCGCTAGAGCCAATGCTTTACTTTACTGCGATGTTTTAATAAACCACATTCAAATAGTCTAGTAATCACAAATTTCGGTCGCCCCCCGCAAGTACAGATGGCTAGATACTTAAGCGATGGGGTTTAGTTTCCGGGGTTGCGAGTTCAAGCCTGGTAGATATAGACAAAGAGGTCTGAATTTTGTTTTCTTCCAGGTTTGTTTTATTTGTTAATTATGTTTTTTAATTTCGTTAAATAATCATATGGCGAAAATATTATATAAAAAAATTGTTTGTAGCTAAGATCTCTATAAATTTTTTTTGCTTGTTTGTCCCATAGAAAAAGTTGATGTAATTTAGCCGTAGAATAACCCCTTAAAGTTTTTATTTCACCTTTTCGTTACATCCTGTATATAGTCAAATCTTTAATGGAGTTCCCAGAGTAGTTGATGTCAAAATTCAAAGGTTCGTTATTTCTTTGTTTAAAGTTGATTAAATGTGTTTTCGTCAAATTAATTGTCGAATTATTTTATTATCATTAAATTGAGTAATGATGCCAATGTATTATTTATGTCAATGTGGATATTCTCCTGATTATCATAAGTAAATAAAACGGTACTGTCGTCAGCGAAAATAGTCATATGATGGTTGATTACATAAGGTAAGTCATTTATGTAAATAATAAAAAGAAGAGGACCTAATACGCTTCCTTGTGGTACGCCATAGCACACTGGCCTCTGTTTTGATCTATAAATTTTATTTTCACCAGTCTTTAACCAGTCACCAGAGTCAATTTTAGTTACATGCGTAATTTGTCTTCTATTACTTATGTAACACTCAATTAGCTTTAGGGCGTTACCTCTAACTTCATAACTTTCTAGTTTATTAAGTAATGTTCCATGATTAATACGGTCAAATGCTTTAGTCATGTCCATAAATAGCGCTAATGTAGGATTTTATCGATCAACATTTTTTACGACCCTTTCCAAAAATTCGTATATAGCCATATTAATTGATTTATTTTTTCGAAAGCCATATTGATGCTTTGAAAAAATGTTATTTGTTTCAAAGAATTTGTTTAATTTTTTATATATAATACATTCTATTATCTTTGAAAATATTGAAATTAATGAAATAGGGTGATAGTTCTTTAAAAGCTTTTTGTCATCTTTTTTTAATATTGGAACAGTAATTGCCAATTTTAAACTATCTGGAAATGTTTCTTGTTCTAAGCATACATTTATAATGTAACACAAGATTTGGGCTATTACATTTCCTACTGCTTTAACAATCTTAGTGGAAACGTCATCGAAACCTACACTGTTAGTGTTTCTAAGTGAATTTATAGATTCAAGAACTTCAAAGGGAATAATTGGTGTCAAAAAATTTTAATTACGTTGACTACGTGGAATAGAATAAGGTTCGGGTTTGTCATTGTCAGCTGTCTTTGATATATTTGTGACAAAGTCATTAAATGCATTTGCTATTTCTGTTGGTTCAGTTACTTCTCTATTATCATTATTTACTATACTGGTAATCTATTCCCTAGGTAAGCTATTATTATACTTATTAATTATTTTCCACTTCGCTTGGGATTTATTTTTTGACTGAGATATACATAGTCAGGTCATAAGTTCTGTCACACAATAAAAACTTTTGAATTTAGAATGCTGGCTACAAAAAAGTTTATTGAATTCGAATTACGAATTTTTCATGAAAATAAAAATGTGTACTATTTAGAATTTTCCTCATTTTTAAATATGGAGTAGACACTTAAAGAAGACCGTGTCTGGGTTATTGCGTTGCATCGTTGCGGTTACGCGCCAATTCAGATTTTCGACTTACTGAAAAATTTAAATATAACCAAAAGATTCGTTTATCGTACCATAAAACGATACAATGAAGACTCTAGTGTAGATGACAGGTCAAGAAGTGGTCGCCCTCGCTCTGTTAGGACTCCAGCAGTGATAAAAGCTGTGAAGGCGCGAATTCAAAGAAATCCCATACATAAGCAGAAACTGTTGGCCCTTCAGATGGGGTTAAGCAGGACCACGGTGAAAAGGGTATTAAATGAAGACTTAGGGCTTAGGGCATATCGAAGAAATACAGGACATCGTTTGGACGCTCGTTTAATGGACCTGAGACTGAAGAGATGCCGCGCTTTGTTGAAGCGGTACGCGGGAGAAAAGCATCGGAAAATTCTTTTTTCGGATGAAACCATTTTCACCGTGGAAGAGAGCTACAACAAACAAAATGATAAGGTGTACGCACACAGCAGTGAAGAAGCTAGCAACCATATTCCGCGTGTCCAACGAGGTCATTTTCCATCCTCGCTCATGGTTTGGTTGGGAGTCTCTTATTGGGGCTTAACTGAGGTATATTTTTGTGAGAAAGGCGTAAAAACGAATGCAGTTGTGTATCAAAATACAGTCCTTAAGAACTTTGTGGAACCTGTTTCTCATACCATGTTTAATAACAGGCACTGGGTATTCCAACAAGATTCTGCGCCAGCTCATAGAGCGAAAAGCACACAAGACTGGCTGGCGGCGCGTGAAATCGACTTCATCCGGCACAAAGACTGGCCCTCCTCCAGTCCAGATTTGAGTCCGTTAGATTACAAGATATGGCAACACTTGGAGGAAAAGGCCTTTATTACTTAATAAAATACCAGGTTAATCTAGATGTTATTATATTTACAAAACATGTTTGGCCTGGTACCTACTTGTTATAGTGCACCATTAATTTCCGTCACAATATAAGTTAGTAGTATCTGAAAATTCTGTACCACACCAAAAAAAACAACACACAACAACAAATTTTATTACGCATATTACCCTAAAAATACTAGTTACTGATACAACAATCTCTATGGGACCAACTATAATATATAAATTACGAAAATATTTGCCAAAATCATAATCTATCGTGACTCAATAATACTCACTCATACGTACGACCTTACGCAGTGCATATGGTGCAATTTTTTCATAAATTATCCACGGGTACGATTTTGAACAGCAGATAGGACTAATTAAATGTGAAAAAAAATATGTTTGTTCTTTTCATAGTTCGATTAAGTTACAAAATTTGAGCCACTCCTAAAAATTTGGCACCCCTTTGCAATGTAACCCTGTGTATGCGAAAATACTTTTTCTCAGACCTAATATTTATTCCACCATAACTACTAATTGCCTGAATCGATTCTGAAGTATCTTTAGTGTGTGATTTGTTAGTACTTATCGAGAACAAGGCAGGCGATTAATGGATACAAATGATCCCGAGCGACGTAGGGCAGGGTCAAAAATGCCCGCGCAATAGTGCAATGACTCGGTCCGACTCAACTGGGCGTATGGACTCTACAGGGTACCAATATTTACGCACAGTTGATGTTTTTCATCACAAAACAAGGTTGAAGTAATACTGATTTCAAGCGCATGGTTAGGCCACAGAATACTTAATAGTACTATGCCCTGGATTAATACATGTATTTTAATTTTCACATTCATTTAATCCCTTCCTAACGATGGTATGTAATAGTACTTATCTTTCGTACCTTCGAGATAGATGGTCAACTAGTGCCAACGTCAGTTTTCCTTGACCACGGGGACTCATCCGGAACAAAGTGAATTGTTCTAAAATGTTATACAAGATGACGTTATAGGTATCGAATTCTTATTGATATTTGTGTAAAACAAAATAAAAACAAAGAACTGATCCTGAAAAAAGTATTATATAAACCAGAATAAAAAACAAAATACGTAAAATGGAATAATACCTTAAATTTCCACATCTTTCAAAAATATCAACGCTGTTCTCACACTCCTACCGGCAATTATTTGTACTAAGCCTTAGACCGCCTGGCTTAGTAGATAAACTTACAATAGATGGCGCTTTATGAGTAATTTTAGTGGCTGTCCGAAATAATTTGAATGTTTTGTGAATTTGCGACGTCTGAACCGTCTACAAGTAACAACCAATTAATAATTTGGTAGTTTTTTACCAAGTAAGGATATAGCCGATTGAACAATATGCTAGACTTGTGTTTCGTGAGTTGCGAGTTCAAACCTAGCTTACAACATCTCTTTGTTTTTTAATTTTTCCAGATTATTGTTTTATAAGTTTATTTTGACATACTTATTCAATAGTATTTATTTGATTTTTAACCGACTTCAAAAAAAGGAGTTTTTTAATATATTTTTTATGTTTGTTACCTCAGAACTCCGCCATTAATGAACCGATTTCGATTGAGATCTATGAGGAATTGAGGGAACTCCTAAAATATTATAGGTATACATATAGCGATTTTAGTATATTTAACAACAAGTCAAGCATTTGCATTCAGAAAGTATCATTTTCTGAGGTGGAACTTATAAAGGAGACCATAGTTGGCCACAATAGTCTTCCACGAGTAAGGTACGCACGCCCCACCCACGCGATATGATATTTTCAGAGTTAGAGAATAATCAGAGTTCAAATCCACAAAAATCGAAGAAAAGTATTCTTGAAAAAATTTTTTTTCGTAAATATTACCTAATCAACTTTTCTTACTTAAAATTTACGATAACTTTAAAAATACCTATTCTATTACTTGTTAATATTAAGAATGTCTTCATCTAAAGATAGACCAGCCACCAAAACAAAATGCGACAAATGTAAACAAATTATACCAAGACGAGAATTCCTTACTTGTTCACAATGCAAGCTGAAACTGGATCTAAAATGTGCAAGCGTTCCATTTGTGAGATTCAATATCATGGATGCAGAAAGGAAAAACAAATGGAGATGTGACCAATGTATCACTAAAGTAAAACAAATATCTTCTAAACCATCCACCAGTTTACATAATCTCAGTTCTCGGATAATAACATCATCGACACTAGCACCGTTATTCATGAAAATATAACAACACGTAAGCGAAACAACGTTCGTGCATCTTCGGTAGAACCGCAGTACAATACTTTTGAGGACATCGTGGATGATAACTCTTTGACCTTATTAGAAGATACGCGCATGAGTCTTCCAGATCTTAACATAACTGAGCACAAGGAACTACGGGATGAAATAAGCCTCCTAAAAACACAACTGGCAAGTGCTCATCTGGAAATTGACAGATTGAACCTACATAAAAATAAACATGATAGATATAGCCGCCATTTTGTATTTTTATCGAAAGGATGATCATAATTATTATGTGACGTCGCCGGCAAGGCGATTCAACATGGCGGCTATATCTATCATATTCTACAGTTAGTGTCGATAATGCTAAATCATATCGTGTTTTGATGCTCAGACTGAAGTGGCGTGGGCTTACCTAAGTGGCGTGGACATTTGCCGTGAAATCAGATAACCGATAAAGTAGACGTTTTTTAGAGTAGCTATCTATGGTAGCGTGACTCAAAAGCGTAAAACGCCATCTAGTGTTAAATAAAGTGACTATCGTACCATGACTTTGTCGGTCTGATCCCCCGCGCCGTACATCTTGCACTGTTGCTCCAAAGCCTCGCGTAAGCGCGCCGTGTCGGACGGCCGGCTCACGCGCTCGTCTACCGCTCCTGAAGGAAATTAAGTGGAGTTTTAAACCTTTCAGCTCTTGTAATTATTTTTTTTGACTGATTGTCAATCTTGTCTTTTAAGTCTAAAGTTCAAATCATTGTAGCAGCCATTTGGCCACCACTGGGTTAGTGCCCCTTAACTAGCGACTCAACGTGTGTCTTGACTACATAGCAGTTTCAATATAAATAAAATTTATAAAATAAAATAAAACCGACTTCAAAAAACTAAAAAGTAGAAAAAAAATTTTTTGCTTTTTAGTTTTTTGAAGTCGGTTTTTTAAAATAAAATAAACTTATTTCATCTATTTTAGTGATAGATCCTAATCAAAACAGATCTTACGAGAGTTAGCGAAAATTTAACTGTTGAACACCGATTTAATTTCCTATTATTCCACCCTTAGGGGTGAAATTTTTTTCGCATAATTTTACTATAGTATCTTTGAAGTATAAGCTATTCAATAAAAAAAAAACTATTGGATAACATAGATACAAAAATCAGTTGGCATGGTATGGAGTTCACGCAATTTTTGATGATTTTCTTATAGATCCCATCATCAGAATTTAACCAAATTTATATGGAACCATTCTTCCATTCAAGGATCTTCCATTACCTTTCAAACAAAAAAAGAATTATCAAAATCGGTCAACGTAGTAACGAATGATCGCTGAACATACATTAAAAAAAGATTCCAACGAATTGAGAACCTCCTCCTTTTTTGAAGTCGGTTAAAACACACGATATCTCAAAACTCACTCGCTGCGCTCTCAGATTTGAGTTCGTCTTACATTTTCTTTTACCACGTAATTTAAGTACATACCATTTTCGCGCGCTGCTGGGTTGTTTGGTTGCGATGTATTTAAAATAGGTACTTTTCACGAAGCGTTGTATAAAAAAAACCGACTTCAAAAAACTAAAACGCTAAAAATACTTTTAACACTTAAGTACCTAATCAGTTACTTTTGGAGTCGTTGCAAACGAAAACATTGAAGTTCTCATCGACTGGCACCGACTCCAAAAGTAACTGATTAGGTACCTAAGTGTTAAGATTATTTTTAGCGTTTTTTTTTTTTTATAAAATTAACTTATTTCATCTATTTTAGTGATAAATCCTAATCAAAACAAATCTTACGAGTGCAAACATACGAGTAATTTACCTGCTGAACACAGATTTGATTTCCTATTTTTCCACCCTTAGGGGTGATTTTTTTCCGAAATTATTATACTTAGTATCTATGAAGGTCTTTCATTAAAAAAAGAATCATCAAAATCTGTCCACATTGGCAAAGATATTAGGTAAGATAGTTACTAAAATCCGTTGGCGTGGTACGGAGTTCATGCAATGTTTGATGATTTTCTTACAGATCCCATCATTAAACCAAATATAAATGGGACCATTCTGAAAGTATTATCTTTCAAACAAAAAAATAATTATCGAAATCGGTCAACGCAGTAACGAATGAATGATCGCTGAACATACATTAAAAAAAAGATTCCGACGAATTGAGAACCTTCTCCTTTTTTGAAGTCGGGTAAAAAAGCGCGTATGGTAGTACTGTTGGCGACTTCCAACTTCTTATTTTTTATAGTTTATATCATCAATTTTTTAGGGTTCCGTACCACAAAATACAAGAAAGAACCCTTATAGGATCACTTCGTTTTCCAACTGTATTTTTGTCTGTCTGTCAAGATCATTTTTGTCATAAAGGAGGAGATATTTACTGCAAATAAAGAAATTTGAATTTAAATTTGAATTTGATATCAAATTAAAATGAATATCAAATAACCCATAAAGCTGAGAAAGTGTGAAAAAATCAAACTAAGGCAACGCAATCTTAAGATACGACCCGACTGTTCATGCTTCATATTTTACTTCCCGTTGACCTAAAATCATGAAAGTCAAGAAGCAATGTTAGGACAGCACAAGTACCTACAAGAAAAAATCCATAAACCTTAAACTTGTAGTAACACTTAATACCTGTTAATGATCGATTCCCGGGAAGGACGAACATAAATCTAGAAGTTTGTACGGAACACTCGGTCCGCGAGCTCGACTCACACATGACCGGTTATTTTGTCTATAAATCTATTACGATAAAACTCACCAACTGCCAAGCAGACAGCACACAGCACGAAAATGTTCTTCCAAATCATGGTTATTAAAAATTATAATGAAAAACAGTGTTTTGGAGTTCTCAGCGTGCGCCGCCAACTGATGCTTTGAATAATCCTGGCTCGGGTTCTGGTTATATACTACGCCAAAGTCAGTGTAAAAACCAGGGGTTAACCCTGAGAAGTGTCCCGAGATGAAGTAATTGACTAAAGACAATTTTGGGAATAACCATTACGGAACGTTACGCGTGTTGTATTTGAGCACCAGAATCAGCCTTTGGGGGTTGTTTGAGCAAAAAAAATGTATTCTCTTAACAAAAAGGTCTCAAAATAAAATAAAACACAGAAAGTAGGTATTAACCTATACACACCTTTAAATAGTACGGAACCATCTTCCAGCAAGGTCATCTCGCACTTCCAGTTTTTAAAACATAAATTAATATTTTTATAATTAGTTTTGATTGATTTCCTAAATTATTTATATTCCTAAATTGAAACCATAAATCCCGTACGGCTAGGCGTGTTGAATGTGTTGTAATGCGAATAAAAACAATCAAATAGGTGAACATAGGACCTAAAGTTAATTAATCTCTTTGTTTCAGGCGATTTAATTACGGTGACTCAAGATACTCCAGTGTAACCATAGGTTATTAATATGTTATTTTAAAAAATAAATCATGATAATTTATTTTTAAATATTTATTTAATTTTTAAACACCTTTGTCTGATTATATTTAAGACAATCTTATCTACCTAATGTAATAGACGGAAGAAAGTGCTGAAAAAAGTTACAATAAATCATTATATCATTGCATGCAGGCCTCAGAGCGCTTTCGCGAAAATCATTTAAATCAAATAAATATGCATATAAATCAAAATTTTCACGAGTTAAATCTAAGGTAATAAAGACACGCAATTTTCCAAGTACCTATAACCATATATTTGCAATTTTGAAAAAAAAAAAAACACATTTCTACTCTATAGAGTATGTGCTGCATGGTTTTAGTTCATCTGGGCTGCTACCGCATGATTGGGGGCCATTGTGCGTGCTGTTTTTAGGGTCCCGTAGTCCTGATAAGAAACCCTTATACATAGTTTAGTCATGTCCGTCTGTCTGTCTGTCCGTTTTTCTAAGAGACCGTTAGTAGTAGTAGTAGTTTTGTGTATGCCAATTGGTAAATAAAATTTTGGTAGTGGTAGTGGTAGAAGGGGTGGAATAAAATTTTTGAAAATGTTTTTTTCAGGGTAGCTTCTATATTTGTGAAGAGGGGATGTTTTTTTTTGTAGTTGTTGAGTAGATCTTTAAAAATGACTTAGGGGTTGCTAGTACTATTTTTCGATTTAATGCTCCATTTACGAAATGTTGAACTTTAAAGTGCAATTTTTTGTTTCAGTAGAGTCCCTAGTAGTCCCTTTAAACTGCTGGCTTGAAAAATCTGACAAAAATCATGATGATAGTGCGTTTCATAAACTTTAAAGGAAAATAATAGTGGTTAAGAAAACTTGATTAGTTTAGCAGAAATAGTCGTTGAACTTGGATGTTGGATATTTTTGTTCGAGCGCAGTGGAAAAAGAGAAATTTTGTAGAGCTGTTTTGTCTATTATAAGGATACAATGCTGTTGCACAGACTATAGCGCCATCTATATTGATGTCGTAAAACCTCGTTAACAAAGGCAGTCTAAAGGCTGCTTTGGGTATATCGGTTTACCTACTTAGTTATGTGTACTTTGTATAGATGGCGCTTTACAGGGTTTTCTGTTTGTAACAAAGTTTACAACAAAAGGGCTACTACGGAACCCTACACTGCGCGTTGCCTGACACGCACTTGGCCTGTTTTTTCTTACTCCAACCAGCCCAAGTTATACCAGATGGTCAGCAGCCTTTTCAGGTTCTAGCAGGCTTGAGCGATCCTGGTGATTGGAGAATCTGTTCCCGATCTACTAGGCTCCTGCATTCTGTAGCATGTCCTGTGGCATTTCTTTGTGGTATTTTGTTAAAAACCGGCCAAGTGTATGTCGGGCCACGCGCAATGAAGGGAGCCGTAGTTTCCCGTCACAATATGCGGTATTTGTCACCAGTTTAACATAATTAACAACATAATCTAAGTAATTGTATTCTCCAAATACAGCCGCGGACTGAGTGACGGACGGGCATGATCCGACTACGAAACCCTTAAAAGATTAATTACCTAATGAATCAAATACAAACAACATAAAAGCAAACAATTGCAAGATAATAATAAATAAATGTTAATTATTTATAATGTTATTATTAGCCATTCATGAATAATACTCTGTTTGTGATTATAATTTTAAAGTTCTAGATCCAATCATCACTACATACGGAAACAATTCATGAAATGTGAAAGTATTAAGTTTCTATCCTCTAAACCGAAATTCTCGAACATACTAGTTATCAAAGAGAAGTATTCGTTGGCACCCGCCAACGGTTGGCCCGATGAGCCGAAGCACGGCATGGCGGCGTACATTAGTGTAACAAAGCAACTCTTTAGCTGTGGAATTTTGGGGCAGTACCTGTGAAACGTTGATATTAATATTTTAAAAACCATAAAACAAATATAAATTGGATTAGTTGAAACGAATCAAATGATCTCAAATACGAAAGTTTTATTGTAGCCATTTCAGTTTCAATATCCATCCGTGGCTATGGAGCAATGATGGATCTTGAAACTGAAATAAAGATCTAATGATGGCATTAGATCAAATTTAAATACAATGATGACAATACATGTCATCCGAATCAGTCATTTTGCTGTTGTTAATAGTAGTAGAAGCTACTAAAGTGTGCCAAAAGTAACCGTTAAGCACATAGTAGGTACCCTTTATTATTATTATAGCAGCCATCGGCGTGCTTTACGCCACTGAGCTGATCTTTGGCTATTCTTTTCCATAAGCGAGAGAGTTACGAAGGTGATTATGTTATGCATAAAAGTACAACTCATGAAAATTCAGTTGCAAATCTCCAAAAAGTCTTCTACTTTTTTTGTTTTTATTTAAGATTGTCATGTCGGAAATTCTCAAAAAAAAAAACATAACTCGGAAACTATGAAAAGGCGCACAACACACATGGGGGTGATTCGGATAATTCGGACATGCCGGACCAAATTTTTTTTGTGACTTCTATTAACCGGCCACCCTGTATCAAGGATCGGAAACCGGTTATTTTACTATGGAACCTTAACCGGAATAATAAAGGTTTTTGCTGAATTAATTACCATATACTCCAACTACCTACTTAAAAACTATGGCAAATTTATTTTTATGGTCAAATCTTTACAACTATTATCAAATATTAGAAATGGATCTTATACATTCTGAAATAAATATTAACCGGTTTCAATCCTTGCCATATGTAAATATAATCTTAGAATCTGAAATCAGGGGTGTAATATTAATTAAACGCGCTATTATCATGCAAAAATTCTTTTCCATTAGCTATAGAGAGAACTAATCTGGATTTTTCTGAAGGATAAAGATAGAATATAATATAATAGATGAAGTTATCCGATAGATATCTAAAGTAATTGGTATCGCTCTACGAATAACCAAGCTGAAGTGGCAGTTGGCTGGCCACTATTTACGTAGAACCGATAACCGATGGAGCATACCACATAGACAATTTCTAGACTTCTCGTTTGGAGACCGCGACTTAGCAAGCGCAGAGTACGGCGCTCTTGGTCAAGGTAAAGCAATTACAAACTCAAAGATGAGATCATCTGTGCGTTTGGCACCGTTTGTCAAAACGACCTCCGTAGCCGAGAAGCGGGGTTCGATTCCTGATCGGCCAATGTAGAAAATAACTTTGTTTTTTGTCTCGGGTCTGGTCTGGGTGTTGTGGTGTCGTCGTTGTTTTAGATTTCTGTAACACAAGTGCTTTGGCTTATTGGCTACTTACCTTAGGATCAGGGCAATGTTGAATGTGATGTTGTCCAATATTTATTTATCTATGAATGAGATATTACAAAAAGAGTAGTGGCCATTAATATTATGAAGACCAAAGAAAAAAAATTGCCAAGATTTAACGCGCTTGCTAATAATTACTGACAAAAACGTTTAATAACGTAATTTATGAAGGTTACCACTACTTTTGGCTTCTTGAAATTCCTGTCGGAAGGTCAGCGGGATTTGCGTCTCCATGCATTCGTCGCAAGTCTTAAATGCGTACTGTGAAGATGAGAAATATTTTAACAATGTACAGAATGCTATTATAAATAAACATAATGTTTTCCTTCGTGAATACAGTACACTCATTAAATAAAAATATATCTGTACTACGAGTATTATTAAATTAAAATATTATAAGTCTGTTTGATACAATGATGGTATGTTGCAATTTTTCTTTAAAGTTTATGAAATGCACCATCATCATGATTTTTGTCAGATTTTTCAGGCCAGCAGTTTAGCTTTAGGAGGAGGAGGAAGCCCTACTAGAACAAAAAATTGCACTTTCAAGTTAAAAGGAAATGGCCGGCTCGTCGTAGATTGTTTGCCCTAAAAGAAAAAGTCTATGCGTCACAATTAAACTCGAATTTCTGGGTTCGTTTTCAGTCATTTATAAGAATAGATAGAAATCTTAGCTGTAGATAGTGGGGTTTTAAAGTTATAAGGCTTTTTAAGGCAGCGGCCGAATTGCCACCAAATTTTGAACTTTAATTCCTTGTCTTAAGGTCCAAAACCAATAAATCTTTCATCATTTATAAAGAGTTAAAAGATATGTAGTGTGACGCTTTATAACATTATGTGTGTCTGTGCCTTTTAACACCATTTATAACAACACTACCCCAGATTACTAAAATATAATTGTTTTAAGTGTAATATTGAATGTATTTATGCGAACTTACAAATGATTTATTAAAACGATTTGGGTTATTACTTAAATAAAATACGAGCACAACAAGCTATATTATAGTTTTTGGTTTACGGAAGTATGATCATGTTACCGAATACCGGACTCTGCTTAAATGGCTTCCAATCCGTCGTAGGCGTGACTTGCATATTCTTTCGCAATTATTTAACATATTGTTCAGTCCGAAATCACCACCCTATTCAATTTCCTCCCCATTCTACTAATTACTATACGCAGTCGTTTACTGTCCAGTCCATTCGCCTCTGGAATTCCTTAACATTAACAATCAGAAAATCCGAATAGATTGCTATTTTTAAAAATCGGCTTAAAGCACACTTTCTTTCTTCTTGACACAAACTGCCTTTATATCTTAGAATATTACTGGTCACTGTTAGTCTCGACATCTCCTCGCATATATCAAGTAGTATGTATGTTTATTGTATGTATGTATAATTATTGTTATGTATTTATTTATTTTTATTTTTATTTATTTATTACTGTATGTATACGTCTATGCCATAAATTTATGCAATCCTATTTGTATCAGGTAAGAATTTTAAGAACTCTGCAACACCTTCCCCTTTCTTTAATGGTTGTCCTCTACCTAAAGGTTGTCTGAAAGAGATCGCTATTAGCGATAAGACCGCCTAAATTGTACATCTTTCTGTAAAAATCATGTGTATTTTACTTGTATGGTGTGCAATAAAGAGTATCTATCTATCTATCTATCTATGAAAATTGTTTGACTTACTGTTAATGGTAAGTATTCTTTCAATATTGAGACAATCACTGAATTTATACACTGTCTATAAGTTGATAAAACTTTCTGTAAGTTGGCAATGGCAAAATTGCTTATTTGTGTTTCTGGCCTAACTCCTAAGTAGCCGGTCTCAATGCAGCCAGGTAGAGAAGAAAGTGAGGCTAGGGATTGACCAACTTTGAGGTCTAGGTTCCTTTATTTCTTGTTGCTGTGGTACAAATGCATGGGTAGCAGTGGAGATGTTGGCGGACGTAGAATGTTTTCAACTACTTGTACATCAATATCTTCCTGCAGATAAGTAATAAATTCATGTATTAATAAGGTACCTAAAAACAACAAGGCACAACTATCAAAACACTGATTTACCTGGTGAACCCCGCTTAAATTCATGATTTTCTCAATGAAATTCTTTATTTGTTTGAAAACATGTTGTATAAAGGTCGAATTATTCAACATTTTCCGCATATGATAGGAAACCCAGCCAAACGGTCACAGTAAAACGGCCGGACTATTAGGTAACCCATATTATCATCAGGCATCAGGCAAGCTATGTTCAAGATTCTCTTCTGCAGCCATTGCTACAATTGCAACTTGAGCCTTTGTAGCTCTTCTCCAGCAAGGTTATAGACCTAAACTAAAACGGCGATAAAACACAAGAAGACTACGAAGCCGCAAATGTATTTAAGACAACCAAACAAAAAATTTTTTTTATTGTTTTAATTCCTTTTTTTTTTAAATAATATTTGTTTAACGGCTTTGGACTGAGTCCATACGGCCAGTTCTGTTATTAATGTTCTTCTTGGGTAGTAAGTTTAGGACTGAGAAGTCCACTTTCTTTTGTATGATTCCATTTATCATGATAATAATTATATTTGTCTTCAATGGTCGTAAAAAATTATTCGGAATCTAAATGTCTTCAAATGTAGATGTTATATATTGGTATAAATATTCGTAGGTTTTTTCATTTTCTAGTAGAGATGGCAAAAGGCGGGGAATGTCCTTATCTTCATATGTCTTCATTAAGCCATCTACTAACAGAAACCGCTGGATGTTGAAGGCGGGACAATGAAGAATCAGATGATCCAGAGTTGCCACATCCGAGTTACAGAACTCGCACTCATCGGAAGAAATAATCTTGATGCGTTTCAAATGGGCTGGAAATTTGCCGTGACCAAGTCTTAGTCGATTAATACTCGTAATAAATTTTCTGGAGGCTGATTTAAGCTTGAAGTACCAAGGCTTTCTTGGAATACATTTTTGTATTTGAGCATACCAATTTCCTTTATAAACTTTGGTGTCTTCCCAGTCTTGATGCCAGTGGTTGAACATTCGAGATTTTAAGATTGAGTCATAGTCTGTTATAGGAACTGTTGGATCTGTAAATTGTGAAGAATCGACACTAGGGTGTTGTATTTTCATTAGGTTATCAACAATCTCGTTTCCTGTGATTCCAGAGTGAGAAGGAACCCACATAAATTCAATTTGTTTGTCTGTTATGTCCAACAATATCTGTCTGATTTTGGTAATGTAAATGTTGGTTTTATATGAGATGTGTAAATTCTGAAGACAAGTCAGAACGCTTAAGGAGTCGGTTATAATTAAGAAAGTTTTGTTGTTTGTCATTCCTCTGATGTATTGTAATGCGGCATAAATGGCGTAAGCCTCAGCTGTAAATATTGATGCGTATTGGTTTAAGGTAAAACACCGTCCAAATTTAGAGCTGGAATCATAGTAAGCTGCTTTAGTATTCTCATCTGTTTTAGATCCATCTGTGTAAATCTTCCGATGTTCTATCTTTTCACTATTTACAAAATCTAAGAACTCGAAGTTGTTGGATACTTTCTTCAAGCAGACGCTAGGTATTAGAGTCTGAACTTCTACGGTACTTAAGTCCCAGTTTTCTTTATGGTCTATGCATTTACATAACTGTTTTAGATCTTTTAAATGTTCACATAATAACAGGTTATTATTTTCATAAAAATTAAGATACATTTTATTACTTAGTATTTTAACATAATATTTTTCCGTGAGATATCTGAGTCTAATCAAAACAGGAGGGATTCCAACGAATTTATAGGAGTAGAACAAAAGGCTCCAGTTATTATTCTTAGTCCCTTATTTTGCAAAACTTCTAATTTTCTATACAAAGGTTGACTTATATATTTACCGTAAATAACTAATCCGTAATCATAATGACTTCTAACTATAGCTTTATATAAAATATTTAAGATTTTTGGGTCCATTCCCCAAGTGACACCTGCTAAATGTCTCATTATATTTACAGACTTTTGCATCTTATCAACAATTTTAAGTACAAGCGAATGAAAATTTAAATTAGAATCAAAAATCACCCCTAGGAATTTCTTTTCCTCTACTGTTGGAATATTTACAGAACTATATACAATATTTACAGAATCAAAATAATCTACTTTTTTACTAAATATCATGGTAGAGCTTTTCGTGGGATTTATATCTAATTTAAGTTTTTCTTTATAATAAACATTAAGTTGTTGTAAAGATACATTTAAAGCTAGTTCTGCTTGCGATAAATTTCTGTTAGTAGTGTACAACACAATATCATCAGCATATTGTAAAACCGATAACTTTGGAACTGAAACAAAATTATGTAATTGGGAAGTATACAATAAATAAACTAAAGGAGATAAAGTTGCTCCCTGAGGAACCCCTTTATAGGCTATTTTCGGACCTTCAGTTAAATTTTAAAAAGACTTCACGGGAATAAAAAAAATCGAATATCCATTTAGAAACTTTTCCCGGTATATTGAAATTATGAAGAATTTCGACAAGAGTGGGTAAGTCTATGCTATCAAAATCTCCACTGACATCCAAAAAGGCACTTACTAAATAACTATTTTCATCAAGTGATTTCTGTATATCACCCGTGAATTTCATGAGACTGTCTACTGTGCTCCGGCCCTTACGGAATCCAAACTGATCATAGGGAATAATCGACCTAGATTCTGCGTATAGTTCTAACCTTGTCTTAAACATGTTTTCGAAAAATTTCCCTACACATGAAGATAAAGAAATTGGCCTGTAGGAATCAGCAGATTTCGGATCCTTTTCTGGTTTTAGAATAGGAACTATAGCTATAGTTTTCCATGAGTTAGGTATCAAACCAGCTAACCACAGTTCATTAAAAATTTTAAGTAAAACTAACTTGTCTAAAGAATCCAGACGTTTGATTAGAACATATGGAATATCGTCAAGACCTGGAGAAGTATCTCTTTTACTATTTAAGGATAAGTTAAACTCTGCTTCAGAAAATGTTAAGTTTAAATGTGTATTCAAATCGTTTAATTCAAATAGGTGATTAAGATGTTCAGTGTTAATATAAGGCTGATTAGGTGCTACTTTATCTAGGAAGTCTACTAAAAAGTCCTCATCTTTAGGCTTAGACGTGTAACTATTTCTATTAAAGATTTTAATGAATCTCCATATGTTACTAATAGGAGTATTTCTATCAAAGCTAGAACATAAATTTTTCCAACTTAATACTTTTTGTTGTTTAATAATTAATCTTTTGGATGCTTCAAGTTTTTTGTACAAAATGTAATTTTCTATTGTTGGATAACGTCGATACATGTGAAGTGCTAGTTTGGCTTCTTTAACTGCGTTAGAGCAAGTATCATTCCACCACGGCATAGGTTTATGAAATTTACGACTATTGACACTGGCATTACCGCTGGATTTATGTATCGGAATAAACTCTGTTTTCAGACTATTTAGCAGATCGCAAAATTCATCGTAAGCGGCAAGTGGATCCTGACTAGAAAGTAAATGATTAAAACTACTTCTCGATTTGATCGCAAAACCTAACCAATCTGCTTTTTTGTAAAGAAACTTATCTGAGTTAACTGGAGTTTGATATATTCCACAATCATTATTTAAGTAAGCTATAGTAGGAAAATGGTAACTGCCTAAGGTGTCTTCTGTGTATACAGACCATTCTACAGATGATGCTAACACAGGGGTAACAAATGAGATATCAATAGCTGAAGCCGATTGATTAGGGCGTGCGAGTGTTGTGGGTTGACCGTCGTTCAAAATGCACATATTAATTTCATCCAGCATGTCATAAATTTGAATGCCTCGTGGTTTGTTAGAAGTACATCCAAATGCTGTATGATGGGCGTTAAAATCGCCCATCACAATCAAAGGAGATGGTAGAGATCTAATGATATTTTTAAGAATATTTACAGGAAACCGACCAGCACGTGGAGGGCAATATACACCTAGAACAGTTATTGCGCTATTTCGTTTCATTTGAATACTAATGGATATTGATTGAATCCTATCGGTACTTATAGTAACCATTTCAGAACAAATTATTGAGTTTTTGCAAATAATAGCAACACCGCCGTAATCAGTGTTGCTGTCATTTCGGAACGTTTTATAACCTCTAATATTTACAGTGTCCGAAGGTTTTAACCAGGTTTCATTTAAAATTAAAATATCTATATTAAGGGAACTTGAAAGCTCACAAACATATGGAGTCTTAGGTTTAAGACTTTGAATATTGTGTTGTACAACTACTAAAGGCTTGCTATCCATTATTGCAAACCTTTTTCAATTCAAAAACATTTCCTTAATTGTAGAGGAATTAATAGGCAAGCTATTTTCTTTATTACAGAACGATAACAAGGTATCGACTATGGCTTTGATAATTAAGTCATTATTTATAATATCTGTTAATAAATTTTTATTTTGGACATCTTTATTTTGTGTATTTTCATCATTCTGAATATGCTGTGGTCGGGAACCTACTGCTTTGGCAAAAGATTTGTTCAGTGTTGGGAAAAAGGAGCCCAAAGTGGTTTTGTTCATTATTTTGCTTTTGTTTTCATTTATCTTTTATTGTTTGATAGGACAAATCCTTGCCACTGCAATATGTTCACCTTTGCAGTTAACACAAAGGGGTTTATTTACATTAGTGCATTCTTTGTATGAGTGAGATTGTGAACATATTGAGCATACAATGTTTCGTTTACAAAACTTAGTGGTATGACCAAAGGCCATACATTTATAACACTGGACTACAGGCTTTACATATTCATCCACAGGTACAATGCATAGACCATAGTTTACATGCTCGGGTAGGATGTTACCTGAAAAGGTCACCGAAACTGTCTGCAATGGGGTGATGCCTTCAGGACTACGTTTTGTAAATCTTCGAACTGCCAGAATCTCCTGAGAACTGATAAGTTTGTCAAATAAGTGCTTGCAGCTTAAATCAGTGGGAATATATTTAATAACTCCAATACATTCAGACGTAGCAGCAGGGATAAATGCTTTAATCTCATGAGATGACAAAAATGAGGTGTTGGTTAGAAGAGAGTTTGCATTCTTAGCACTATCAAATATTACAGCATACAGCAAAGCATTTACACGCTTTATTTCTTTTACTCCTTTATTGTATCTGCTGAATATGTTATTTAAATAAATGGGATCCTTGTTTCCGAATTTTACTGTTTCATTAGTGCTCTGAATATAAACTGGGAATACATTGCCTGAAGAGTTATCTGGATAACTGCGGATGTGGTTTTTCTTGAAGTAAGGTGCATGTTTGGACTCCTCGTCCTCATCTGATAAATCCACCACAAGTGTGTCTGATTTCCTCTTTTTTTTTATTACGTTTGAGGTCCGTGCCTCCACTATCAGTACTCATCGTGCCCCTTTCGCGACTTATATTCACTATAGAATTTACTTATGAAATATTTTTAGCTCCCAAGAAAAAATTAAACCTCCCGCCTTGAAGGTTTCCCGCCAAAAAAAAACACAGTGTTATCTAACTACTATTTGACCGATTGTCAGTCATCGTTTAAGATCAGTTTTAATTTCTTGTGAAATCTTGACATATTTGACATAAGAGATTTTTAATTAAATGTTAAATATTGTCCATTAAACTAAAAAGTCTTGTTGCTAGACCAGTATAATTTAGTAGAACTAGATAGAATTACAAAAGTTGTTTTTAACATTTGAGTCATTGATTTATACAAAATTAATTCAGATCCTTAAATTTTATGTAAACTTAGTTTAAAACCCCGCTAGATAGGAGGTAATTAATCTTATGTTTATGTATTAACATTACGGAACTCTAAAAACAACTAGCACGCACAATTACTTCCAATCAAGAGGCTAAATGCGGAAACAGCTCAGATAAACTAAAACCGTGCAGCACTCAGGGGCGTGCATCCATATAGGCTATTATGCAGAGCCTACCTTCATAAAAAACCAACAGCTAACCATAATTATTAATTACGTATTCAACAATAAATATTCTGTAACCATTTTGTCGTCTAACTGTAGGTACTTATTCCTTACTAAAGCGCGCAACGTAGATCGTTTCTGTGCAATTTAACCAATGTTAGGCTGCCGCGAGATCGCCTACTGTTTCACGCAAACTTACTCAGTTTTCACTCACAGCCTACCCCCATCTGAAACCAATGCACGCCCCTAGCACTTATACCATAGAGTCGAAATGAGATTTATTTTTTTGTCAAAGTTGCAATTTACAGGTACCACTGATTAGGTAAAACTCAGGTATTTGGAAAATTGCTTGTCTTTTTTTCGCGATAGCGTCAGAGGCCTGCGTGCTATCTATTACATTAGGTAGATAAGATTGTCTTAAATATAATTATACAAAGGTGTTTAAAAATAAATAAATATTTAAAGATAAAGATTTATTTTTTAAAATAACATTTTAATAACTTATGGTTACACTGGAATATAGTCACCGTAATTAAATCGCCAGAAACAAATAAATTAATTAGCTTTCGGTCCTATGTTCGCCCATCTGATTGTTTTCATTCGCATTACATACAATACATTCAACGTACTGGATTTATGGTTTCAATTTATTTAGGAAATCAATTAAAACAATTTATAAAAATATTAATTTATATATTTAAAAACCGGAAGTGCGAGATGAGCTTGCGTGGAGATGGTTCCGTACTTTTTATAGGTATGTTTATGTAAATAACTACTTTCTGTGTTTTATTTTATTTTGTGACCTTTTTGTTAAGAGAGTAATAAATTGTTATTCATTTTCTTGAATAAATTTGAATTTTTTTTTTTTTAATTTAAGACTCTCTCAACAAGCCCTTATATTTCATTAGATATGTCAAACCGGTACAGTTTTATTGTTAATTTTCTAATTTGCCCTCCGAAAGAGATCCTTTACAAGTATTCGAAATTTATTATTCGTCATTTACGTCACACGTCCGTGTTTAGGTCACAAAAGTTTGTATGAGTATTTAACCGGACCAGTGGATTCGCGAATTGGCTGTGGCAGACGGACAGACAGATACACAAGTGATCTTCGGGACCCTAATCCGATATTTTATTTGAAAGTACGTACGGAACCCTAAAAACAGGAAATAAAAAGTTTTTTGGACAGAGATAGTGACTTTTTGCGAAAGTTTCAAGTCTACATAGGTACGGAAAATACAGAAAATAAAACCATAATCTACTGTTAACCGCAATTTTGCCTTCTTCTTTTTCGTTGTTGTTAGCTTGTTTTGCAAACTGTTCTAAACAGTGCTTTGGCAAAGTTCGCTGTGGAGGACTTCGGGCATTGTTCGAGGACTCCAACAAAGCAAGTGGTGAATTCCCCGAATTTGCTACAGGCTTCCTGCAATAAGATAAGGGAGACTTTTGTGATGCCAGGAAAAAATACATAAGGTCCTATTTTTTATTTAACTGCCTTCTAAAGAGGGATTCTACTGATCACATACAAAGCTTTTGCATTTGGACTAACATTGAAATCTCAGAAATATTGTTCGATTCTCCCATACATACTTACCGGCTGCTTGGCTATTTTGTCCCCTAGTAAAAGTACTTCTATTTGAGCAGTATAATTAATTACCTTCTAGTAGAAGGTAGTTAACAAATTAAGTAGGTATTTTAATATTTTAAAAACAAACTTACAGCGGTACTTAATGTCATGTATTTTTGAAAAGGCTGAAGATTTTTTGTGCACGCCGTAAGACCGTCGTCCTGCTGGTCCATACACGAAAGGGCTCCATCATTGATGAACTCTGTCATTGAGAAGAATTATAGCATTAATCTTATGTTGGTATTTTCTCTATCGGGATAAAGTTGGTTAGGTGCTGCTACTCTATCTTCATCAGCCTTAGGAAGGCCTCCCCCATAGAACGCCACAGCGAGCTTCCCTAGGCCGTTTGCATTTAGCGGCTTTCTGCAACTTTGAGCATATTGTCAGTCCGACGGCTGGAAGGCATGCCCACGCTGTCACTACTGCTTATATTTCTTGTTGTATTTTACAATACCAGTAATTTTAAAATTCCGTTGTTATTGCTTTGGTAGTGATGACCAAAATTAGGCAACCCTCCACATAAAACCGTACTGGTGCCCTGCAGTATATAGGCATACCTATAAATATATTGATTTTATTATATTATGATGACATTACTTTTATGAAGTTCCTAAAACGCATTACAGTAAAAATATTGTTCTTTTAATAAAATTTGCTTCTTTGTGTTTCTGGCCTAACTCCTAAGCAGCCGGTCTCAATGCAGCCAGGTAGAGAAGAAAGTGAGGCTAGGGATTGACCAACTTTGTTAATGTAATTTTACTTGTTGGTTTTTAACAGCAAACTATGTAGATGATCTTACCGGAGAATCTCTTTGAATCGTCTTTACAGAACAAGTCTGTTATTTCCACTACACCCTGCTTCGCTTTGTCTACATTGTCCCTCATTGTCGGGTCAGTACATGGAGTTACCGAGTCTAACAAGCTGGAGAAACATGTGTAGATTTCGTTCTTACTCTTGCATGTGCTGAAATATTCAAACAGTTATTAGCGAAGGGGTCTATTTTTTAATTATAGTATTGGAAGGCCGTGTATTTACTACGTTACTCTGCTCTTTCTAAAACATGGTATCCACTTGAGAGGTTCGGGCGGATAAGCGGCTCATTTAGCCTACTGTAACCTACTAGTAGCACAGAATACCTAATAGGTAGTACTACCGTACAGAAGACTCACTTCCTAACAAAAGTCAGGTTTAGGTATAAAAATATACCTAGACTCGCCAGAGCTACTCGCCTCCAAGCAAAATTGAAACTTAAAACCGCGCGCGAACCACGAACGACGGCACGGGGTTGTCACTTGAGAAGTTTTTGTACCTAGTTGATTTATTAATTTTACGATTAAAATAACTAGATTAAGCATTACAAACGTTGATTCTATAAACATATAATTCATCTGAATGTCGGGTGTTCGATTCCTACGGGTGTAGGTATTCCTTTGTAAACATTATCCTACCTTATTCTTAATATTGTTTCTGGGCTAATATAACTAATTAAGGATTTTTATTTTAACTATTACTACTTATTATGGACATGGAATTAAAGAAGAATAAATATTTCAATATGGTGTGAAATTTAACAAAATGTTAGCTCTGATTCACTATTAGTTTTATTCAGACAACCGGTAAACCAACAACATCTTTTATACTTACGCATTATTATATTGACGTTTAGGCTTAGTAGAAGACATTGCGGTCAATTTGCAAAAGCAAAAAAAATATTATCAAGTATGCGCTCGCGCGACGTGACCGCGACAGTCGTGCGAGCCGAGCGACAGCCGACTGGCATACGCCGCTTCGGACGGCGCGCTGGCCGAATATACCTAAACTGCGGAGTGACATCCCCCTGCTAGTAGTCTACTGAGGACGCATCGCAGTATTTTCTGGGCCCTCAATGTGGACGGTTTTCAACATAAAAATGATACACGTATTACACGGAACGAATACTGAGCACAGGTATTTTTAATCACGAGTTTTGAAATACATGTTCTTAAAAAAGCTTTTATTTAGTTCTCCCGAGCAGATGAACGTGCAGCTAATTCGCTCGAGTGTGCTCGAGAGTCTCATATTCCCTTGAGCATTCAAGGGAATATGAGACTCCACTTTACGAACATGTCGGTACATTGGCTACTCAGACTTACGTTTTAACAACGTTGAGGATTTCGGTAGGAATATCCTTGCTCTGTGCGTGCGGTAACCGCGCCAGAAATTCTATGTTTGTTAAGTTGTGAGCGCAGTCCAAGAATGATAGAATGTCTTTCTGTAAAAGAAGAAATAGAAGGGCTATGACAATATAGGGTCTAAAGATAAGAGGTCATTTTTGCAATTTTGGGGAAAAAATCTTTGCGAAGTTGTGGGGATAAGAAATATTCAGGAAGATTTTTGGGGAATGCTAAATAAAAAATAAGTAATAGTAGTAAGTTAATTAAATTTGAAATAATTACAGGGTTATTTGTAAAACATCAGCCACCTCCTAGGGGCTGATTCTGGTGCTCAAATACAACAACTTGTTCTATGAGACCAAAATTAAAATATTAAAAAATAAAAAAAATACTCCATACAAACTGATGTCAGCTGGTTGGCGGCTTAGTAAGGGGGAAGTAAATTTATTTAGCAATTTCAATGTTGGTCCCATAGAAAAAGTTATTGTATATGAGCACCAGAATCAGCCCCTAGTAAGTAATTGATGTTTAACAAATAACCCTGTAAAAAAAGTTTTAAAAACAAAAGAGTTAATTTCATTTAGTATTTGGTTTAGACTTACTATGTATATCACAATTTCGTTTTGTTTAAAAAGCTCTACGTCTAATGCTAACTGGCAACACAACGTTACAAGCTTTTTAATTCAACGGTTTCTAAACGTGACAATCAAAAAGCATTTAAGCAAAAAAGCACTTTTTTAAGCGTGCTTTTTAAAAAAGGTACAACGTTTAAACGTTAAAATTAAAATGTATTAAGCCGTTTTTTCCACCTCTACTGCCGGGCCGGCCTCGCCGCGCGCGCGCCAGTCGCAGGTGGCAGGCAGCGTTCGCGCTGCGCATCTCTGTGATTCCAGCTCAATCAGCGATTAACTCAAGTTTTTTTAGCGTAGGTAACTACTCGCGTAGGGTAAGATATGATTTTTTTAAGGTTTCGGACTCTATTCGTGGTTCTGTATCACCCATTTGAAGAATAAGTGTGTTCACCCTAACACCCTGTATAGAGAAATTAAAAAACTTTATCTACCAACCGCCGCAACAAATAAAGTTGTCGAATTAGAGAAACAGAATCGCCCCTTGAAATGAAATATAATTATAAATAAGATAAGTTAAGAATAAAATGTATCCTTGTAAAGCAAGAATATGAATTAAGTAACTATTTTTCTTGACGTTAGTAATATGCTGTAGCTACTTTAACTATGGAGTTTACAACGAAATATCAAAAATAGATACTCTTAATTGATTGTCACGATAGATTTTGATTTTAAAAAATATTTTCGTAATTTCTTTATAGTTGGTCCCATAGTGACTGTTGTATCAGTAACTAGTAATTTTTGGGGCAATATGCATAATTCACCCTGGGGCTTTTTTTTGGTGTGTTACAGAATTTTCAGATACTACTAACTAATATTGGGACGGAAATTAATGGTGCACTATAACAAGTAGGTACCATGCCAAACATGTTTTGTAAATGTAATTACATCTAGATTAACCTGGTAATTTATTACGTAATATTTAATTTAATAAACAAATAAGGACAAATTAAGACTTCATAAAATAAACAAATGTTGTATTTAAATATCCTTACAGTTAATTATTATTTATTTAAAAAAAATATCATCGTGCATTAATCATGCACAACGCTGTTCAGTGTGCATTGGTTAGCCACAAATATAAATAGGTCTAACTAATAAGTATCAAATAAAAAATGAGCTCATCTGACAGAGAACTAAAATAATCCATATATGTACTTCAAAGAATAAGCCACCTGCCACCCAAACACGATATACTATATTATGATATAGCGATATATCGACACCAACTGTAAAAACATGATAGATATAGCCGCCATTTTGAATTTTTATCGAAACAGTGATCATAATTATTATGTGACGTCGCCGGCACGGCGATTCAACATCGCGGCTATATTTATCATATTTTAACAGTTAGTGTCGATAATGCTATATCATATCGTGTTTTGATGTTCAGACTGAAGTGGCGTGGGCATAAGTGGCGTAGACATTTGCCGTAAAATGAGATACCCGATAAGGTAGACGTTTTTTAGAGTAGATATCTATGGTAGCGCAACTCAAATGCGTAAAACGCCATCTAGTATTAAATAAAGTGACTATCGTACCATGACTTTGTCGGTCTGATCCCCCGCGCCGTACATCTTGCACTGCTGCTCCAACATCTCGCGTAAGCGCGCCGTGTCGGACGGCCGGCTCGCGCGCATGACTACCGCTTCTGAAAGAAATTAAGTGGAGTTTTAACCTTTCAGCTCTTGTAATTTTTTTTTTACTGATTGTCAATCTTGTCTTTTAAGTCTAAAGTTCAAATCATTGTAGCAGCTATTTGGCCACCACTGGGTTAGTGCCCCTTAACTAGCGACTCAACGTGTGTCCTACATAACATATAAAGTTTTAATAAATAAAATAAATTTTATAAAATAAAATAAAACCGACATCAAAAAACTAAAAAGTTAAAAAAGAATATTTTTAGCTTTTTAGTTTTTTGAAATCGGTTTTTTAAATAAAATTTACTTTTTTCATCTATTTTAGTGATAGATCCTAATCAAAACAGATCTTACGAGTGCTTAGCGAAAATTTAACTGCTGAACACCGATTTTATTTCCTATTATTTCACCCTTAAGGGTGAAAATTTTCCGCAAAATTTTACTATAGTATCTTTGAATTAATAGCTATTCAATAAAAAAAAATCAACAAAATCGGTTCTCATTTGTCGAAAATATTGGATAATATAGATACAAAAATCAGCTGGCGTGGTATGGAGTTCACGCAATGTTTAATGATTTTCTTATAGATCCCATCATCAGAATTTAACCAAATTTATATGGGACCATTCTGAAAGTTACTACTACCTTTTAAACAAAAAAAAAAATTATCGAAATCGGTCAACGCAGTAACGAATGATCGCTGAACATACATAAAAAAAAAAATGATAACCTCCTCCTTTTTTGAAGTCGGTTAAAAAAGCGCGTAAGGTAGTACTGTTGGCGACTTCCAACTTCTTATTTTTTATAGTTAATATCATCGATTTTTTAGGGTTCCGTACCACAAAATACAAGAAAGAACCCTTATAGGATCACTTCGTTTTCTATCTGTATTTTTGTCTGTCTGTCAAGATCCCTTATGTCATCAAGGAGGAGATATCAAATTATAATGAATATCAAATAACCCATAAAGCTGTAAAAGTGTGAAAAAATCAAACTAAGTCAACGCAATCTTAAGATACGACCCGACCCGTTCATGCTTCATATTTTACTTCCCGTTGACCTAAAATCATGAATGTCAAGAAGCAATGTTAGGACAGCACAAGTACAAGAAAAAATCCAAAAACCTTAAACTTTTAGTAACACTTAACACCTGTTAATGATCGATTCCCGGGAAGGACGAACATAAATCTAGAAGTTTGTACGGAACACTCGGTCCGCGAGCTCGACTCACACATGACCGGTTATTTTGTCTATAAATCTATTACGATAAAACTCACCAACTGCCAAGCAGACAGCACACAGCACGAAAATGTTCTTCCAAATCATGGTTATTAAAAATTATAATGAAAAACAGTGTTTTGGAGTTCTCAGCGTGCGCCGCCAACTGATGCTTTGAATAATCCTGGCTCGGGTTCTGGTTATATACTACGCCAAAGTCAGTGTAAAAACCAGGGGTTAAACCCTGAGAAGTGTCCCGAGATGAAGTAATTGACCAAAGACAATTTTGGGAATAACCGTTACGGAACGTTACGCGTGTTGTATTTGAGCACCAGAATCGGCCTTTAGGAGGTTGTTGATGTTTAACAAATAACCCTGTATAAAACAGGTAGCAAATACCGCATATTGTGACATGAAAAGCTAATTTTGAAAAACAAACCGCTTTTTTTGCTCGACTGCCGTGCCCCCAGATAGATAACATAACATCATTGTAGTTAATAATCAAATTAATACAATGAAGGAGATCACATTTTTTTATTATGATTTGGGATTTATAAAAAGTCGGCGGTCTGAAACGAATTTAAATTTTTACTTGACTGGTGGCAGAAGTAGAAATATTTGTAACTATGGCGACGACTGTAAATGCATACTTGGGGTTTTCCCTATTTTCACTGGGAACAGATTCTCGTCACCTCGGCTCCGATGTCTCCGAAACCGAGCCTTTTATAACTTTAGTGACATACTAAAAAATTAAACATGTTATATAAACTTTAAAAATAGAATTGTATATGAGAAAAAACCATATATATCCCAGAATGGGTGTTCCTTTTAATTAGCCATAAAGTAAATGACATTATTTTGTTGACAAAATTTTCCGCCATTTTTTTATCTGTTGTACTGTTTGTATAGGCGAGAGTTGACAGGACTTATCACTTCATACTACCTAAATGTAAGTGTAAAATCTCTAACTAGTTTCGGAGATAGATGATCTGTATTGCTGCTCTATAGGGTATGTGATCGATGTAATAGTCATTTATTCAGTACTAGCTGTCCCTAACGAACTTCGTACGGCCTTGTTTTTTTCGTGAATTTTTCAGATTTTGTATTAGTTATTCTGCTATTCGAGGCGGAGACAAATCCAATAAACCAAAAATCATAAAAATCGGTTCAGACGTTCGCTTTCTTGACTTATGAATGGTGTAACTGACCCGACTTTCTTGTATATACTTGGTCTGGCCATAAATACTGTTACAATTAAAAATAAACAAAATATTACATTTGAATTTGGAATCTGTAATTTTTATATTATGATTGTTCATTCGTTTTCTCATTTTGGCGCCAATACATTGTACAATATTTTGCGATATAAAAATGGGGTGATAAAGAGAACCGAATCGCTATGGTTGCATTTCACAAAGTAGGTATAGAGCCAAATGCAATTTTTTAAAACTCTCCATACGCTTGGTATTAGTAAAATTTTTGTGTACCGGGCTATTATTAGGTACAATGAGACCTCCTCTGTTTGTGGCAGAAAAAGATCTGGCCGTCCACGTAATGTTCGTACGAAAAAGGTGGTCAAAGCAGTAAGAGAAAGAATTCAAAGAAATCCTGCCCGAAAGCAAAAGATTTTATCTCGGGAGAGGACGCGTATTTTAAAAGATGACTTAGATAGACTGACTGACTATATAAGAGACGTACTGGTCATTTCTTAACTGATAATTTAAAAAAGAATAGGGTGGTAAAATCGAAACAACTACTGAAGCAGTAAGCAAACCCTTTGCTTTTTCTGTTTTTTACTACTCCAGCCAGAAGACAGCCCCCTACCATGACCACCAAAACACGATGACATTAGCGATTTTTTGAAATAAACAATTTTTTTTAAAATATAACCCCACGCCTGGACCATCTATGAGTAGTCATAGTTGGAGAGCCGACCGCAAAATTTCGTACCTACTTGATACCGCGATGAAATGCACAATGGTTTCCCATAAAACATATGCTAAGTCCGAATTTAATAGTCTACAACGGCGGACCTTGTCAAAAGTATGAAAAAGAAAGCCATTTCCGGTGCGAAAAAGGGGCATTTCTAACCCATCTGATACCGAAATAATAGTTATGGCATCAGCTAGAAATTTACTGGTAGATACAGAAAAGCGAAATCTGTCAGTTTTTTTTTTGCGGGAAGTGCTTGGCAGACGCTCTCAATGGTGACCACCGGAACCCCTAAAAATACCCATCTAATACCAGCATGAAACCAATACCAGTGAACCCTCATTTTAGGAATATAAAAGTCTGCCATAGCTTTTTCTGCCGAAACACCTTGACAGACGAGATTTTGTAAGCAACATCCGTGGAGCCCGTATTTTGGAATAGTGCAGATTACGGACATTTTACTTACTGTAGGCTTTTTGTTTTGCATGTATATAACATTACATTATAAAGGTCTGTGTTAGGCAGTAAGTGATAGACATATCTACATGTAAGTTTTTTTTCACTAGTAGGAGTAAGTAAGAATTTTAAAGTTAATTTGAAATTCGGTAGCCTACTATATTTATGATTGTCTTTTAAATCGAGATCATGTTTGCTTTACTTTTGTCTCAGAAATTCTTCCTACCTACTACCAACTACTAGTGAAAAAATAACTTACATGTAGATATTTCTATCACTTACTTATTATGATACTGGACCTCTGTCGAATTTTTTGGGAATCATTATTTATTTTCGTAATAGCCCTAATCAGCATTCATATCTTATAATACTCCTCCTGCTAATCCTATCAGAATAATTATTCAAATCAGATTTTAAAAATTTGCAACGCAGCAATAAATTCTAAATGATAAATCATGATATTTATACATTATTTAGGTATTAGTATTGGATATTTAGATAGGTAAGTATTATAATTTAATAGATATTAACATTATTGTCATCTGCCATTCAAAGTAGTAGGTAACGAATAAAGATTCCGCACTACATACTTATCGGCGGTTTCGGTATCGGATATCGGCTGATATTATAGTCTAATGTTACGGGTCTGGTTTTCGAACTGTGTATTCACAGCCAAAATCGGATTGTCACGCCTGTATTTGTCCAGTTAACATATTTGCAACAATTAATTTATTTTGAAAATTTTTAAAATCATGAAACATATAGAAGTTTATTTGTTTTTGTGGTGTTGTTTCTTCTTGCGTCTATACGCAAAAAGTGTGCTTAAAGATGACGACACAGAAAGCCCTGCGCAGGGGTCGTCGAAACGAGCCACCGGAAGGGACATGCCTAAAACTTTGCGAGAAGGACAAAATATTATTGGTATCGTAAGCAGTGACATCATTATATGGAACTATAATGGCACTAACTATTAAATTACGGACGATTTGCTGAATTTCAACGCAACTGAATGCAATGTAATCTTAAAATAACATTTCATGATGAAACATTTTTTGTAATGTCAGTGATGTAAATAGGTTAGCTAATGCGAATGTATTCATTTCATCCAGGACATGATTATTGTACAACACTGATACATACGTACTAGTAGGTACCGCAGGTGATTTGTCATCTAAGTTCATACCCAGGGTTTTTTCTCATGCAAGGTCCAATATTCATAACATTTTAGACCAATATTTGCACGTTACACTTTGAACTTTCTTTTTCTATTCCGTCTTTTTATTATGTACCCATTATTAAAGGTACACCTAGATTTATTAAACATTGATTTTTGTTTATTATATTAAAATGTATTTAAATTGTATGTCGTGTTTTTATTGTGAATTGGAATCACATAGTCGGTAAGTATTTTAGAGGTAGTATGGGAGATAGATGTCTACATGTATGAAATACGGAAATAGGTACCAGTATCTAAGCCGTCGCCTAAATAGCTCTAAAATAATAATTTACAATGGGAAAAATTAATGTAACGCGTTTTAAATCACTGGCATCTGTTGTTCTAAGTACTATGGTTTGAATTCATCCATGGCAATGCAGCTTTTTTTAAATTTTCTGCAATTTGATACAAAACGCAATACTTAATAATATTTTTCAGGCAAGAAATAACTAAGCAACTTTAGAATTTATGTCATAACCTCAAAATGGTCTAGTGCCACAGAATATATAAATAGTACAAGTCTAGTGCTATCGGACTATCGACTACACGAGGTATTTAGGAAGTTAAGGCAGGATTTTGATAGGTTAAATTATCAGCTGTATAAACAGATATTTTACAATCAGATGACTATTATGTTTCAAATGCTACAGCTCTTCATAGCAGCCTAGCAGGGACACTAAAATAGGCTGGTGTTCTACACATTTAGGTATCGTTAAAAAGTCAAATTCGCAGTAAATTGCTTATCATAAAACGTAGACATCCATTTATTATCTGACTACTAAGAAATTAGACAGGGTAACATTAAAACAAAACATTGTAAATATGTAGAGTTCAGATAAAATAGCTTCATAATGGAGTCCATATTTATCGCTGGGGTCAATAAATCACTAAAAACTATTTACATACATTCAATTTATAATAGTATATGAACGACATCTCTGATGACAAATACTGGGTCATTCTAAGCAATATTTTAAAAAAATATTTCGTTCATAAAAATGGCCAATTTTAAAAAAATTTATAGTCAAACTGTTGAATATGACAATCAGCTGTCGAACGACATTGGGTCAGTCGCGTAGCTTAGCAAAAATCTCAATAAAAATCCGTTTTTACCGAATTAGATTTTTTTCAGAAAACTCTAAAATTTTTCCATACCTTAAGTCAGCTAGACCCACTGGTTCTCTATTTTGTTCCCTAACTTTTTTCAGCGTGGACGTCCTACGCTGCTCTTACCGGTACGAAGCCTCCATTCTAGAACCTTTCTGCCCCATCGGCCGTCAGTTCTACGTGCTATGTGACCCGCACATAATTTTTTACTTACTCTTAGTCATCATCATTTCAGCCATAGGACGTCCACTGCTGAACATAGGCCTCCCCCATTGACTTCCAGATTTTCCGGTTGGAAGCGGCCTGCATCTAGCGTCTTCCTGCGACCCTTACCAGGTCGTCTGACCACCTTGTGAGTGGACGTCCTACGCTGCGCTTGCCAGTACGCGGCCTCCATTTTAGAACCTTTCTGCCCCATCGGCCGTCAGTTCTACGTGCTATGTGCCCCGCCCTCTGCCACTTCAGTTTGCTAATCCGTTGGGCTATGTCAGCGACTTTCGTTCCGTTTATGAATCTCCTCATTTCTGATTGGATCTCGCAAGGAAACATCAAGTATAACCCTTTCCGTAGCACGCTGTGCGACGTTGAGCTTTGTTATGTGGCCCATAGTGAGAGGCCACGATTCAGTTCCATTATGTCATCACTGGTGACACACACTGGTTGTAGACTTTCATCTTAAGGCACTGAGGTATGTTGGACGAGAAGACGTGTAGTTTCCCGAACGCTGCCCAGCCGAGTTGGATTCGACAATTGACCTCATTCTCAAAATTGGATCTACCTAACTGGATAACTTATCCCAGGTATTTTACTACAATTTTCAGAGTACAATTCTTAACGGATATTGTGTAGGGCGCATAGGCATTTTGGGTTTTGTCCATGTTCATCCGATCAACAAGTAGGTTGCTGGGAAACTCGACTAAGGCTATCGAGCATTGTGCTGAGGTCTTTAAACGATTCTGCCATGACCACAATATCATCGGCAAACCGAAGGTGAGTGATGTACTTGCCGTTGATGTTGATGCCAAATCCTTGCCATTCCAGGAGCTTGAAAGCGTCTTCCAATGCAGTGGTGAACAGTTTTAAAGATGTAACATCACCCTGCCTTTCGCCTCGTTGCAGAGGAATCGCCTTCATGCTCTGCTCCAGTACTGGGACTAACATAGTGACGTTTTTGTATAAACACTTCAACACCTCGATGTACTGAAAGTTAACATGGTACCACTGGAGAGACCTAGGTCTCGATTGAATCAAAGGCCTTCTCATAGTCCACGAACGCCAAGCATAGTGGCAAGTTATACTCCTCGGTCTTCTGTATAACTAGCCGCAGATTATGGATGTGGTCCATGGTACTAAAGACTTTTCGGAAACCCACTTGTTCGGGAGGTTGGAAGTCATCGAACTTACGCGCGAGACGATTCGTGATGACTCTCGAAAACAGCCTGTAGACATGGCTCAAAAGCAAGATGGGTCTGTAATTCTTCAATAAGGTGCTTTTTCCTTTCTTGAAGAAGAGCACCACTACACTTCTGTTCCATGCCTCCGGTGTTATTCCCTCGAGCAAGACGGATTTGAAGAGTCTCTGAAGGACTTTCGGTATCTACTCGCATTTAGAAGTTCTGATATGATTCCGTCATCACTCGGCGCCTTTTTGTTCCTAAGCTGTTTGTGGGCCTTCCTAATCCCGTATAGGCTGATGTCCAATATATCTTCGGTATAGTGTCGGGTTAGCTTAGCTCGTGGATCTTCGGCTGAGCTACTAACAGGTTTAGTGACCGAGGTATATTACTGCCCATAGAACTTTTCGATCTCTTTCAAAACTTCGGCTTTTGTCGACGGTATACTGCCGTCCTCTGTCTTCAGCTTCGTCAGCTGGCTTTGCCCAAAAGACATGTCTCTTGCGAAAACTTTGGAGCCTTGGTTCCGCTCTATAACATCTTTAATGCTGTTTGTATTAAAGTTGCGGATATCATGTCGTAAGGATTTCCATATCCGTCTATTGAGCTGACGATATGCCTTAGCGTCAACGGAGCTCTGCAGTGCCATTAAACGTCGTTCTGGCATGAGGTTGAGGGTAGGGTCAGTAAGCTTTGGCAGAAGCGCTTATTTATTTATTTTTATTTATACTTTATTGCACATTTAAAAATAATTGTACAAATGGCGGACTTAATGCCAAGAAGCATTCTCTACCAGTCAACCAGTGATCAAACAGAGAAATACAGGCGGTGCAGCAAGAAAAAAAAAACATTTATATATATATATACACACCAACATTACATACTTAATAAATAGGTATAAATATATATGATTATCAATTATATACATATACATACACATACATAATATAGTACACAGAGCAAATGAAAGATAAATTATTAGGTCAGCAATTTTTTATGTAAATGCGTAGAGCTTTCTTAAAAGTAAATTTGGACTTGGATTTCCTAATGTTGGTGGGAAGTCGATTCCAGAGTCGTATAGCTGTGAGGGTGAAAGAGTTGGACATAAAGCCAGAAGTGTGAAGTGGGGTAAGTAGTTGGAGGGTATTACCAGTACGAAGATTTCTGTCGTGACAGTTATGAAGGAACCTAAACTTTTCTTTTAGGTAAGAAGGAGCGTTGAGATCAAAAAGAATAGAAAAGAGAACGCAAAGTGCCCGAACCTCTCTGCGCTGTCTGATGGGAAGCCAGCCTAGCTGAGTGCGAAATTGAGAGACGTGGTCATATTTACGCAGACCGAAGACGAAACGTATGCAGTTGTTAAGCAGACGATCCAGTTTGTTAAGAAGGTCTTGGGAGATATTAGTACAGCACACATCACCATAGTCAATGATGGGCAGAACCAGAGACTGCACAAGCAGCAATTTCGTACTCGATGGCAGAAAATGTTTGAGACGATAAAAAGCACGCAAACTGCCCGTAACTTTTTTGCAAATTTCTTTGACATGCTGGGACCAGCACAAGGTGTTGTCAATATAGAGACCCAAGTTTTTAACAAACGGAGAATACTTTACGATGATTCCATCGAATGCGATCGTCGGAACAGCATTCATGTCCAACTTAGACAGTTGTCTGGAGCTGCCGATTATCACGGCCTGACACTTGCTGGGATTGACATTTACGCCAAATTTGTTAGACCAGTCACTAATACTGCCCAGGTCATCGTTTAACCGACGAACAGCACTGTCAATCTCGGAAGGACTCGTCTGAACGTAAAGTTGGAGATCATCAGCGTAAAGATGAAAGGAAGAGGAAAGATGAGAAGTGAGGATGTTAATGAACACAGAAAATAAAATAGGAGAGAGTATACCGCCTTGCGGTACTCCAGTGGCCAGGTTGGCCCACTTGGAGTATGTTTGGCCGGAACGAACAGCTTGCTGACGGCCACTGAGGTAAGAAGTGAACCAATCCAAAGCAGATGATGAGACCCGCAGATGAGAGAGGATGGCTAAGAGGATATCATGGTCAACCGTGTTAAAAGCGTTGGAAAAATCAATGAGTACTAGTACGGTTAAACGCGACTCCTCCATGCCAGCCCTGATATCATCAACAATATTAAGGAGTGCAGTAGTTGTGCTGTGTCCAGGGCGAAATCCAGATTGGAAGGGGCTTAACAATTTATTGTCGAAGATAAATTTTGAGAACTGCTTATGAGCCGCAGCTTCCAGAATTTTTGAAAGGAATGGTAAAATAGAGATTGGACGAAATTGATTTAGAGATGTGGGGTGTGAGACCTTAGGTAAAGGGATGACATGCGCTCGACGCCAGATAGAAGGGAAGGACCCGCTCTCAAGGGAGAAGTTTATTATGTGTGTGATTAATGGGAGAAGATCATCAATAATAAGGAGGAGCATGGTTCTGCTAACATCATCACAGCCAACTGCCTTGGATTTGATGGATAAGATCATTTTACGAGTCTCGTCGACGGTAACTGGAGAGAAAGAGAACGAATTAGAAGAGACACAAGGAAGTGAGTTTAAAAGGGTAATAGTTGATAATTTAACAGAGTGGTCCAGAACAGAGGCTGAGGTGAAGTGAGAGTTAAGTTCGTCAGGAGAGAAGGAAGTAGTAGGAGTGCACGAAGAAGTCTTGCCTAAGCCAAGTGTTTTCAGAAACTTCCAGATGTCGGAGCTGGATGAAGAAAGAACGTTTTCATGTATATGGTGGCGTTTAGCAGCCCTGACAATACCGTTGCATCTATTTCTGGCACGTTTGAATGCGTCCCACTTCAAAGTACAGCGGTCTCCCTTAAAACTACGGAAGGCATTGTCACGTCTAGCCATGGCCGCTCGAACCTTGTCTGTCATCCAGGGCGCTGGCGGTCGTCTAACGCGAACAGCTCGAACTGGCGCATGCTCATCAAAAAGGCGCATGATACTGCTACTGAGACAGTCAACTTTTTTATCGACAGTCTCTGCGCAAATCACCGGGGACCAGTCTAGCGCAGAGCAGTCACGGGACAACTGCTTTTGGTCGATACGAGCAAAACTTCGCAGGAATACAGTCTCTGGTCTACGTTTGGGTGGAAGAAGATTGTAGCAGAGGAAGACAAGGTCGTGGCGGGAAAATCCAGGGGCTAGCAACTGACCGTGCTTAATAGAGAGATCAGGACAAGATACTATTATGAGATCGATCCAAGTGTCGTCAGTATCGACGTTGTGATGAGTAGGTTGCAGTTTTAACAGAGATAGGTGCACAGATTCTACGATAGACAGTAATTTGGTGGATTGAAGAGTTTGTTTGAGCAGGTTAGTGTTGAAGTCTCCCAAGACCATAATGTGTGTGTATTCAGAGCAAATTGGTTCGAGAATCGACTCCATTTTAGACAAGAAGTCTACTGCAGGAGGGCAGTACATGACTCCGAGAACAGCTTTTGTCCCCTTCACAAGGATTTCGAGAAATATACATTCTAGTGAGTGGGAATACTCACCTGGGGTGGAGAATATAGCTTTGTAAGGAATGTCACTACGAAGGTAGATGGCAACTCCACCACCGCCCTTTCCGATTCTGTCGTTCCTGATTAGGACGAAGCCAGGTAGAGAGAACGAGGTGGAAACAAGATGGGGTTTCAGCCAACTTTCAGATATAAGAACCGCATCAACAATGTCTGGAGAGAAAGTATCGAGTAGTTCTGAATAGTGTCGAGGAATGCTTTGTGCATTAATGCGCTTCGAAAACAAGAATGTGGTGCCCTTGCGCTTTGCTTGGCTCGTCTTGGCGGGGGTACTACTGTGCCCCTAGATAAATTAGTATACATGGTGGTACAAGAGGTGACGTCCAAATTTTTTTTTAGATTTGTTATGTCCAGGGCTATCCAAATATACCCTACTATATGCTACCTGAGTTTCCAGTTTTTGAGATATTATTTTTATTTCACAAATTTTGAGTTTTTTTGTTCTAATCAGCTTCAAAAAATAGTTAGTCCACTTTTTACGTCGTATTTTCTTTTGGAGTATGATCCCTATAAATTAAACTTACATAGATACAATTATCAGCTAAGACTAACAAAAAACAAAGAAAACATATTGAAATTGAGTTGCTAGTGTAATCAACTCTCTCAATATGTATTTTGAAAATGTTAAACCGATGGTTCCTAGTGTTGATTTATATCTGAAATAAATATTTTTCGAAATCCATTTGTTTTAATGTATCAATAGTTAGAAGCATTCAGTTTTGGTGGGCAAGATTAAGTTTTGGTGGCGTGATTTTTGAAATTTTAAGATTTGGTGGCTTTGGGATTTTAAGATTTTTTGTGGGAACTCAAAATGTTGAGGATCAATATTTCGGAAACTTTACATGTGATTCTAGCCCAAACCTAAAAATAGATAGTACTTGACCCAAAATTTCATATTTAGAAAAAAAACTATGAAAAAGTAAAAAAAAACATGCGCCAACAAATCTTACCAAAAATGGCTTATGTTGATAATGTTGATATTTACCCAAAAGCATTTTGAAGACGAGCAGCACAGTCTTGCGGAGAGAGAGAACTTTTAAAACAATAAAAAATCATCGCTCTAAAATCTTTTCGACTTAATTCCATTTTCGTTGCGTACG